>CM077116.1:226120947-227507495 GCA_039619475.1 Icerya purchasi
CGGCGCATTGTACAACGTTTTATCGAATGGATTTTGGCCCACGTGAAGAGGTGTTCCCGATGACCGGAGGCGTGTTTAAAGGCGCCGTACTAAACGTCAAATGTTAAATTTGTTAATATCCACATCTCGTGCGTCGACGGATGAACGCGATTCCCTCTTATCGTGCTGTATGGAAATTATTTCCTTTTTGTTCTTTTGCATTGCCGCTTCTTCAGCTGCCAAACACGAATCCGGACCATCCGATCATGCCGCCAATCGATACACTCTTCTCGCCTAGAAATTTAATCATTGTGAAAATTTTCTTGTAGCCGGGAGCCCCTAACTGATT
Source organism: Icerya purchasi (assembly GCA_039619475.1). Classification (NCBI taxonomy): domain Eukaryota; kingdom Metazoa; phylum Arthropoda; class Insecta; order Hemiptera; family Monophlebidae; genus Icerya; species Icerya purchasi. The sequence goes on from CM077116.1 coordinate 226,121,276, forward strand.
CAATATTTGTCCATGTACAGCTGCATTACGGTAAATAAAATACCCGCCGATCGATTATATTAGCAGAACTTATTTTAAGGAATTTCGTGAACTTTGAAACATTCCCTTTGAGCATATTACCGAAGGAAAAAAGACATTTTTTCACAGTTAAAAAGAAATTCTCATTTGCACCTGAGTTTCCCGGTTAAGACGGCGACATCATTGTTTCGTTTTCTCCGTAACGAGCTTGTAAATGTTCGCGCGCAAAACTAGCGTCCTGTGTCTTGTGGTTTTCGTTTCAGCGTGCTCGTGTATTACATACGTGGTTTCCCTTTTGCTTAGTTCGTTTCTGTAGCCATTCTACTATGATCTGTGTACACTCTGAGCATCGCAGTTTTTCCACCACCTTTTCATTATAATTTCCTTATTATTATTCATTATTATGTTGTTTTCCTTTTTCATCTAATTTTCTGCATCAAAAAATCCGCATTTCCTCTATGATTTACGAAATGAATGTTTTTTTTTTTTCTTTCTCTTTTTCTATTGATAAAACTAACTGTAGAATTAAGTATTAATTGTAATGACCTAAATATTATTTTCAGATATTTGCATTATCGTAACGTATTACGCGAAATTACTAATACGTTGATTTTTTTTTTTTTTTTTTTGGGCTCGTCAACCAGTTTTGCTCGGAAACAATTAGAAAAGGACAGGAATTAATTATGATCAGATATTGTTAATAAGGAAGTGATCAATATACTGGGAATAATATGTGGAGGAGGAAAAGGGAGGATACAAGAGGCGCAATATGGAGTAGGCCAAGTCGCAGCAAACAGGGTTACAAAGTAGAACGTTCGAAAGAAAGAGGTGAATACTTAATAAATGATCAGCGTAGTAAACGCGCGGTTTTCGTTTATTCAGAGAAGAGGATAATACGGGGAGGAATCCAACTGGAGAGAGGTAAGTAGCGAATGGCTTAAGAATGCAGGCGAATGATGGAGGCAACGACAGATGGACGAAGTGAGCGAAACAAAAGGAACAACGGATTAGCAGACTAGGCTGAATAAATGAAATGAATAATTATTATAGAAAGATTTATCGTATATTTCCGACCAAAATCTGAGACGAAAACTTAGGTTGATATTCCTTGTGAGTATTTTCATAAAACTTTTCTTAATTTTCAAGGTAGTGTTTCATGCTTTCCTTATTTATTTATTTTTTTTTTTTTTTCGAAACTATATATTTATGTTTTTATAAATGTTATCCTATTATTATATAAAGGCGGTATACATATTTAAACAACCAAGTTATATATTATATAAACGATAAAGCAACTAGAAAACATTTAATTTCGGAGAAATGTTTCGGAGGGACATCCGAAACATGTAGCGGATTTAATTTTTAATATATTAAATGTTTTCTAGTCGGCCTGTTGTTTATATATTATATTAATTTGAAAATATGTTTCTAAAAAAAACATTTTACAACTAAGATTAATATCTATATACAGGAGAAATATTTTCTCACCCTTTTATTTTCCATTTAACTATGACTTAAAAAAAAAAAAAGCAACCAACGAGGCCAGTATGTATAAATACAAATAGTATCTTTTGCTGTTGTGAATGAAAATTATTTTATTATATCCATACAATAATGCGTAATCTATCTTCTTTCAATGTTTTTTCCTTCTCGTGTTTTATGGGTCGTTTTTTTTTGCTCCTTGAAATTGGCGAATTTAGCTTTTCTTTTTTTCCAAATCAATGTAGGCATACGTGTATATATATATATATATATATATAATATATGTATATTATGTAGGGATAGAAATCTGCAAAAAGCTTCGTTCATACATTTGAATAATAAACGATAATGGTTATTATATGTATTGTATTATTTGCAAGTTTCAAACGAATAATTTAATTAAATACGGAGTTAACGTAATAAAGTTGCCGCCTAATGTTGTCGTTTATTATCGAGGAAAAAACCGTAATAGTTACGAATTACCGTCCAATCCACTGAAACCTACCATAAGTTGACTCTTACATTTTCTATGATAACTATCCGAGAGAGTGCAGAGGGGGCCTTTGAAAGGAAAGTTTTCTTAAGAATTACTAAGCCGGCTAATTAAATTAACTCTACCTCGTTTGCAGATGGTACAACCTTTGTCGCCGAAATAAATTTTGTGTCAATCTTCAACAAATACCGTTGATACCTTAAAAAAAGGGACATTTTAAAAAATCTGCGAGAAATGTTTAATTAAAATGCTAACAATCTTCTGTGCATCGAAAGGACTCTAGTGATTGTAATAATGCGCATTTTTGTTTTATATAATAATGTGATTCGAGAAATATCACACAACATTTAGTGTGCTATTTCGAAAATTGGTGTGCTAGGGAAACTGATTGAATTAAGAATGACTCTCGATGAGTATTCGTTAAAAATGTCTTTAAAAAAAAGAGAATGCAGTTGTAGAAGGATTTTCTGAAAATTCATTTCAATTTACACTACTTTGTAAGTTCGTCAGTGATTTTGTTCGTCTTTTATTTTAATCAGTTCGCTCAACAATTGCTTAAGGTTCAATTTTTGCAATTAAAACAAATTGTCGTTTTAGTATTGGAAATAGCGAATCCTCCGGTGAATGAAGACGCTAAGGCATGATCTTTGGAAATTTATACTTCGTTGTTGTCGTAGTTGCTAGAGCGCTTGGCTTCCCTTACGGAAGTTTTTAGTTCGATCCCAGTCGATAACAGCAAATCATTACAAAAATTAAAATAATGGCTAATAGTCAAGTGACAGGCAATGGCGAATATTGCCGTATGCGCATTAGTTATAGTATACAGACAGACATAAATAGGATTTGTATATTGATAAAAAGCAAACATTTAAAATCAGTTCTAAATGTAGAGTCTCGCGTATACATTCGCGCTTTGAATATAACAGTTGTCACGAGCCCACTAGATCTATGTACACCTAGCATGTAGTACAAATGGATATAGTCAGGAAACGTTCGGTCGGAATCGAACAGTACTTGCAGTAGTACTGAAAAAGAACGCTAATCAAAATATTTCCACCAAATCCAAAATTTGTAAAGATGAATATTAAGCCAGCCTTTTTTTTCTTCTTCTTCTTCTTCTTCTTCTTTCCGCTGTGTGAAGCATGCGTGTGTCAAAATGTAGACTACGATGAATTCCCTTAGGGCGTGATTTTCGAATTAAAAGGTATATAGTCGGATTATGGAGATGTTTACGGTTATTTGTATTCCCTGCATGGCGAAGTAGAGTTTTCCATTATTCTGATCTCCGAGATCGAATTTCAGTTTGAAAAAAAATCCCATCCGACTGCTTCTAGTTTGTGCTCATTTATGCCGTAAGCTTATCAGTGTACAAGTTGTATGAATATAAATTAAAAAGGCAATTTTAAAATTGAGGAGGTTGCCGTCACACATTTCCTGGGGAGTGTGTGGTGGCCTTTTTTTGGAAGATTGAAAGCACAGATAACAGTTCGCCGAAATAATATTAAAATCTAAATTCGGAATTTGGTGAAGGAAGTTTGATATTGGCCCAGCGGGCGGCGGGGAAAAAAATTAAAGAATTGCAAATACTTAGGCGATATTTGGGGTGGTACAAACCAGTAGAAATTAAATACCGTAAGAAGATGAGGTTATGTTCAGATTAAAAGACAATCTCAGAGAGTAAGCTAAACTTGAATTCGTAAGCTTTTTTTTTTTTGTTTTTGCCCTTTTTGGAATTTCCAGTGGAGAGCGTAATTGAAAAATATTTACGACTTGCGACATACGTGCGCGCCTATTCATGATATAAAGGAAGCAAGAATAGAAACAATTGAGCGGTATTAAGGAAGAAAAGGATAATTACAAAATTATGATAATCATTTAGCCACGCATCTGGTGGAACATGACTTTTTTTTGCATATTTTCCGTCAATTGATTAATTCTCGTAAAGTATTTCCTTTTCTCATCCGAAATTCTGCAAAATATTTTGGGCAGATGCTTCCCGCTCAATTTCTTTTGCTCGCCGCGCCTTTCTCCAGCATGAGATTGTATCCGGAACTGAATTTTACAACCGAGATAGTCTGGTCTATTTTGATAAAAGCGAGCCAGTCCGTGCGAGTGCAGATCACTATCATTAGCGATATGCTTCTACTTCCATCCATAATTATTCACACGCGTTTTCGCTCTGCACATTTCGTAGCCGACAGCCCGAAATTAAATGAAAATGCTGATAGAAAACGTGCAAGTTTTTCCGGAAAAACAATGAGAACATAACGAACAGTAAAGCACCAGAAGAAAATTAGTTCGTATCATGACATCGCCGAGTTACTGAAATCGCGTTTGGGATCATTTACGTGAGGGGTCGGCTGGCCGGCCGGTAGTTGTTAAAAACGTCGTAATTTTTTCTATGTGTTGCACGGGATTTCGTTTTCGTTTCGCATTGTTTTATCGCTCCTTGAATAAAATCAATTTTTGATTTTGAATTCAGAATATTCGTCGACCGACGTAAAGAGAGTGCTCGGATACTCGCGTCACTAATTACGCCGCAAATTCGGACTTGCCAAAGCTTGCTCAGCAGTGTAGAGTATCAGTGTCGAGAACTGGTTACAGTGTTATTCGTTTTTTGAGTTTTTTCTACTTGACCATACCGGAATTAAGTGCACAACGGGCATACTTACCCTGTGAAACTCGCAACTTATTTAATAAAAACAAAAAAAAAACAAAAAAACAATCGAAATAGGCGGTTAATAACACGTTTTTAAATGCGCTATTTTCAAAATTATACTTCTTAAACATGCCTGCTTAGACTAGACAGCCACATGCATGTACCGGAAGCCATTTCGACCGTTAATAGTTTCGTAAGCGCGCCAATCTAATATAAGTTAAGTACTCTTTGCCTCGAAGGCATAAGACGAAAACCATATTAAATTACGAGATGAGAAAACAATCAGTTGTATCCAATGTGAAGAAGCAAGAAAAATACCTTTTTTTCGGTGTGCGGGACTGGATTTTAATAATATCGCTTTCGTTTTTTTTATTAAATTTTCGAAACATATATATATATATATATTTCATTAAAACTTTGACTATTGTAGTTGGTTGAAAAAATTCAACGTACTAAATTTCGTTGCTGAAATTGGTGTAGTTTCTTTTTTTGTGCACATACATATATATGACGTTATTTATGTGACGTTATTTCTGGTTTCGTCGAGTTGAATCGGATTGGCTAAAAAAAGTTGTTGATCAAAAAAGAAACCGATAAAATGAACGGATTTTAAATTTGGCGAACGAAAACCTTTTAATGAAATGTAATAGTAACGGTGTTGGCCAAATGACTCGATAGTTAACTAAAGCCGGGCCATAAAAAAAAAAACAAAAAAAAAACGGTATTGCTTTACGACAGCTGAAGTACACTTTCGGTAGATAAGGATTTTCTTGTGAACTTATATGAGCAACATATGCGTGCACACCTCTCTCTGCATTAAAGTATCTACTGTAACGTGCGACTGATCTGACCACGCATAAACTTGGCTTTGGATAAGTTATTTCAAGCTGGAAAAAAAAAAGAAGAAGAAAAACAAAGCTATCGTAAATATTACATAATAAGGACGTAATTTTATACTTTTTCAATATAATTTTTTTAATAATTTTTTTTTTTTTTTTTTTTACTTTTATGTAAATGAAGTATAATCGTCAACGGTTTAATCGTAAAATTAAAAATCGTTATTGAAATATAAACTTGGAAACAGCTTCCGCGGACAGTAAGTGTTTTCGAGAAGAAACAGTTTCGAAAAAAAATTGGCAAGATTAAATATAGTTCAATAAACACGACTCAATTATATACATACATATATATACATATATATATAAGAACTGTGGTAATTCGATGTTTCAAAAACATTAAGCAGTAGAATAAATGCGTTTACTGAAAATTGTATAATCGCGTGTTTTGTTAAGCACTGTGTGGTTGGAAGACGATGAAATACACTCACGTAGGAGTTGTTTAAAAATTCGGCTTAGTCTATTCTGTCAATTATAAAAACAGGCTTTTTTTATAAATAATTGCGCAATTATTGTATTCGATATCTCATATAATCAGACTCATGGTGAGGGGAAAAGGTATGGAAGGTTCAAACATGGATTCAAAAGTTTTCCGAAGCATTCCAATTAGGAAAAAATAAAAAAGAAAACAAAAAAAAAAGAGATTTTTCTTATAATTGGTAGTCGTTTTTTTTTTTTTTTTTTTTGTTTTTCAAACACAAATGCAATAAAGGATATGCAAAAACAGACGCTGCAATCACCCGGGGGAGTGGTAAGATGCGATAATATAACAAATCGTTATTCTAATACCGTTAAATATTTCTCTACCGGGTTGAAGAGACATCTGATGAAACATCCTGTCACATCCTTTGACGTGTGTTGATGCAAGTTGTTTATCGATGTGAATTCGACCAAGATTAATTTTCGATGCATTTAAGTTTGTAAAATGTGTATTTTCGAGGTGGTTAACGTAATATGCGTAGAGGACGATTATTCCGGACGATTCGATTTCGATTTTAACGCGAAACAATAAACGGGAATTTTGAAATTAATATTATCATTACGCGAAAGGTGAAAATTACGAATGCATCGGAATTATCGGTGTGCTGTAATTTTTTCTAGTGAGATATTGAAAAAAAAAAAAAAAAAATGAAAACCATCTGTGGATGATCAGGTAATCGGCTCTGTGCTGGCGAAATTGCTCAGCGCATACACCATCATCGTGTAGAGAGATGTAACGGGCGAGTCATCTTAATGCACGATCTGCGATTTTACGCATTACACGGCTCTCATCGAAGCTGAGTATACACATGCTACGACGAATCAATTGCCGGCATCAATGCTCTTGTGGGTGGTTACTCGGCCGACCGCCTTTATTTACCTTTCGTTCCATTGTGCATCCGTGTCGCATAGCGGACCGTGAGAAATTAATTTCTCGATGGAAGAAGAAGAAGAAGAAGAAGAAGGATAAAAAAAAAGATTCATCCCGATCGATGCATTTTCTCAGATGAGATGGGACAGACCGATATCCTCGGCGCGGTGTCTAAATCATGTTGATTTTTTCGATCGTCCGAAATTAAGTTCCTGTTTCATTGTCGTCATCGCGACTAATGCAACAATTCCCGGATGTCAATTTGATTTAATTGGTATCGCGGCGATCTAGTTGAGGATCTAAGTTGAATTTACACCATCGAATTATTTCACAAGCAAATCTAAGGACTGATGTAAATTGTTTCTTATTTCATATTTACTAATCGTATGTAATCACATGGAATTTTTATTCATGAAATACTGAATATTTGATAGCAGCATATGTAGACGGTTGTTGTTTATAGTATTTTACAACAAAAATTTCTATTGATAAATAGTATAGTATTTTTGTATAGCGTTAAATTTATACTACAAGCTAAATTTCTCCTTAGTGCCCACATCTTAGTGAATTGCTCTTGCGACGCCGAAACGATAATTCGACAAATAATTACTAAAACCATTTGAATGATACGTCTTTCCTTATGCGCCTGTTTAAAATGAAGAAAACCTACTAATTGTGATTATTGCTATCACAATACGTCAATAAGTTTGCACTATTAATTTAAATAAATGATTCATTCACACGCGAAATATATTATTATTCACGTTCAAAGGCATTGAAAACAGCTCGTGACCGTGAGTGTTAAAAGTAGTCGGTGTTTTTGGACGTTTATAATAACATGTTTCGTGTGTGTGTATTAATGTTTAAATTGTTCGAATTAAGATGTTTATAAGGATTCGTCTGTCAGATTATACTGATCACTTTTCTTGCGGTACGTAAAAATTATATTGCGTGAAATTACAACCCAATACGTAATAGAGAAATTGATCTCGCCTACTACATTCTAGTTGCCTAGAAAAGAAAATATAAATTTTAAAAAACACATTAAAGAGAAACCTCTATTTTGGAGTGTTATAAGTGAGCGCCTTTATTAATCCTAGGGTCCGAAGCTGGGGGTAATTACCCCCACGGGGGTAAAATAGCTATTCTGCGGGGGTAATAAAGCTTGTAGCAGATAATAAATTTTATAATTATCAATGCCGATGTTTACACAACTGTGTGAGCAACTGGTACATGAAGAAGACGACAAAATCGCATTAGAAAAGATTCCATAGTACAACATTTACTCGTATTTGCAATAATCAACTCACTGTAGTTTTTTTTTTTTTTTTTTTTTTTTGGCTTAGCCTTCGCCATTTAGCCAGTTTTTTCTTTAACTTAACTCCTTATAGGGTAGTATTTTATAAAACTTTTTTATTTATTATTTCTATATTTCTATCTCGCGGTACTTTATGAATTTATATATACTAAATTCGACGTTGGATCTGCCACTATTTGTCTTAGTGAAACTGGAAAGGTATGCGGCTGTGATCGGATTTCTGTTTTATTCCTACCGTCTTCGTTAAAACTTTACATTGCCAAATAGAATGATCTATTGTACCTCCTGTTCTACAACTACTGCATGTACTGTCATTGATAATATTAATTTTTTCCAAGTGGACGCTTTGTTATGTCCCCTGTTCTTAATATAAAGTCTCTTCCAAAGTTATAGACGCTCCTTTAAACCGAGAGGGGCCCTTGAAACATATTTTTGTATTCTTGAGTATAGTCTTTCCCTTTTTGATTACTACTCTATTGGTACTCGACGTTACACTCCGTTATAATGTGCTCTCTAATTACCGGAAAAAATACCGCCAAATTAATTTTTGGACAATTGTTCTACCTACTGCGGTTCTTGCAATTCTACCTACTATTTCATTTCCTTTAATACCGCAGTGCGACGGAATACACTTTAGTATTACCTCCGTTTCTGCTTGTAAATTAAATACCTGTCTTCTCATAAGTAATATCTCCCAGATAGATGAGTAATCGTCAGTTAAACTTTTGTATATTAAGACCACATTTTCTTCAGATGATAAAATTTCTAAAGATGAAGATATATGTGTGTCAGCTAAAGTAGAATTTCTCGGACTATGCGAGGATAGCACATTAAAAGTGGAATTCTAAAATTATGACCTCTGTACACTTTAGAAAAAGAGTAGGTGCTGAATATTCTCTATTACAGCTGATGATGGAGAACTCTAAGAAGAAGAGAATATTAATACCGTTTGCTACGACTAGCGGATATGAGAGAGTGGTTTCTAAACTTTAGTGGCAGTGTAAAAATAAGGACCAGAAAGTGTCTCAATGTCAAACATGACCTGAGATGCGCTTTAAGTGAAACTGAACCTAACATTAAAAAAAAAAAAACAACTTACGAATACAAATCTAACCTTCACACTAAAAATCATTGTTTATTTTTGTACAGTTTATCACGATTAATAAAGTATATTTTCGTATTTAGATGTACACCGTATTTATTGATAACATTGCAGTGTCGGAGGGGTGGGGCTGGGAAATCAGTTTTCTTGATAGGTCACATTAGAGGGTTAACAAGATTAAAAAGGTTAGAAACCGATGCTCTATTATGGAATTTATATATAATATCACACGTGTACGGAGATTTTAGGGGAGCTTTCGATTTTATTCAAATGAAATGACGTATAATAAAATCGACGACAAAAAAAAGTCGCGGTAGTCGAAAAAACTCGCCTAACGATTGTGTGTGTTTCGGAAAAAAATAACGTGAAAATAAATTAAGCATATACCCCTAACGAAAAACTAAGGAAATCTCGAAAGTGTCAACGTAAAAAAGCCACATTCAACCTCGCGCTGAAAGCGAAGTGAAAGGAAATATGATGGAGAAAAACTCTCGCATTTGATGAAGTACGAGAGTGATACAAACAATCTTTGACACTGGCCATGGTGTGTGTATTTCATAGAAATTTTCTAGATTTTTCAAAAAAGGTTATTTTTTCAAAAAGGTTATTTTTCGTTGGAAATCAACGGGAATTCAATCGTGAGATTTTACGTTCGGTGACCGATGAGGAAAATAATTCTCATCTATATCCCCGGGTTTTTCTGTTCGCGTCAAATTTTAATAATAAGTGCCGTTCCACTGTGCAATTTTAGAATTATCTTGAAAGCTCGCTGGAGGATAAATTTTTAAACGTGAAAACAAAGTGGAATTTTTTTGTATTTTTTTAAATTTTTACCACATCGATATTTTTACGTATGTATAAATATCTCTGGGGCAACTATGTGTATATTCTCAACTTGCGGATCAAAGTGTATTAGTGAATTGGGCGAATATTTAAAAATATATAGAAATAATGCGCGCCTAAATACGAAAGCTACGTTCTTCTCGACATTATTCATTTTTATATGTTCACGTTAGGAAAAAAGTAAAAAATCTATACGTAAGCTAAAATTATATTGTAATTACCGCGAATAAACTACATTTCACTACGACACAAAGATATATACGGCTATCTGTTTCGAATTTTTGCTATTTACGCCGTCGGCTAAATAAGCGTATTGCTTAAACTCTAGAAATAATCACTAAAACGAACAATAATGACCGCCTGCTTCTTAAAAATTAATCGCTTAATAGAGCTTTATCGAAATCTGAGAGCAATATCGTTTAATTAAAAATCCTTAACAATTCGTGGATCCCCTTAAAAATCGTTTGAATCGTTTTTGAAAAAAAAACAAAAAACGACTAAATAAGATATACATATATAAATTATTGCTCACATTTAGACGTAAAAGAAAAAAAAAATATTGTTTGATTAAAAAGACAATATCTTATCTATCTTTTTTACAGAACTACACGGTGTGATACGGATGCGTTTTGAGGTAGACCTGCTTTTTTGTTTTAGCAAAAACATGAACTCGAGTATTTATTAACATTTCCGAAAGACGCGTGTGGCATACGATTTTTTTTTTTTTTTTTGCATTATTGCGAACCCCAGACATTAGACATATTCGTGTCAAAAAAAAAAAACAAAATGCTTTTTGGAATCTCGTTTTCTTTTTTTCTTTTTTTTTTTTTAAATCTTATTCGTAAATTCTTTTATACGGATATCGTAAACGTTTGCTTCGATTTTTATCTGACGTAAGCGCATTTTGTCTTTCACTACGATTATTTACCGAAATATTCATTGGGAAATTGCTTTTAATTTTAATTCGACCCAATCGTTAATAATAACACTATTAAATGAACCCCAATGATATTTTAATTACATTCTGCTGAAGCGATGTAGTATCGTCTAGTTGTTCACTCTGTCAGGGGAGAGTTCGCTTTTCACATTTACTGACCGCAATCTGTGCACCCGCTGTATGTAGTATTTTTTTTTTTTTTTTTTTTTTTTTGCCCAGTTTCAATGCATAATTTTAAAATAACGGTTCTGATCATTTTAAACGTGGTGACATCTCGACGCGGAAATGTAAGAATAAGAGAAACAAAGGACCAAATTCGAATGTCGAAGCCGAAATAAAAAAGAATTGAAATAGCCCGCCATTATAGACTGCTCGCAAACCATCTTCGAAAACATTTGTCGTTGCAATTGTAATCCTTGTTTCGGTTTTTTCGCTACTGAATCGTCGACCGAAGAAGATGTATTATTATTAACATCGGAATAATCGGGCAGCGTCATTTCGGATTCTTTTGTGAAAAAATTAATTCGATTAGAGCTGCGTCCAACATCGAATTGTATCCGGTATTATTTATTTAGCTGCCGCGCCAAAAATCACCACTCGCTACTTCATTAATAACCCTTTTGTGATTTGAACGGTTCCTCTCGATCGACTAAAACAAACCACGGTCTTACACAGTAGTGACCCTCTGTTCGCCGTTAGACTCTTTCGGGCCTTTCATTATTTCCCTCATTATTATTACGACTATTATTCTTGTTTTTTAAATTGGCCCGCCAACCGGATCCGAAGCGGTTAAAAAAACACATCCGAAGGGAATATCTCGTGAAATTTTAATTTACATTTGCCCCCCTCCCGCCGTGGACCTCTAGACTCGCCGTCATCTCGACTACTGTTTACTGAAGCAGCAACCCTGATAGAACCCAATTTGCCTTTTCGCTTTAAACATAAAAGCTCTTTGGGGCTTTCAGGGGTGCTGCAGTCCACTGTCATATTTCTCCTTTTTTTGTTCCTCGCGAATTATCTATTATTGTAGGCATTCTCATGTCTACTACGTGCATAGAACGTGTAGAGTTTTCGTTGCTGTATTTTCTTATCGTCTTCAGTTTGTCTTACTACGCGCGCTATTCGTATCCTCGGGACCGTTATAAATTTTTTATTTAATCTGTTCGCTAATACTTTTTTTTTTTTTTTTTTTTTTTTTTTTTTTTTTTTATCCGTTCTCGTAATGGGCGAAGAAGAATAAATTCAATTACACTGGAAGCGTTTAATCAAACGACCGGAATAGACCAGAGTTTTGGCCAGCAGTGCCGAAATTGTTTTCATTACCTACACCGTGGCATATAAATATTGCGCTCGTGTCGGCCGGGAAGGAAAATTTTCCGCTTTTTCACCAGGCAACTCGATTATCATTCGCGGTAGCCCTATCGGGTCGAATGATATAATTTTTCCGGAGAAAAGGTTTCTAATTGAAAATCGGTTTGCTGCGGGAGTTCTCGTTCATCCGACAGGCTGACAAAAGTGAAGCCAATTTGTACCTTACCGGGTAAATTATTACACCTTACAACGGTCTTTCGTCTGTCCCGCGGTTTTTATTAATCCCGCTGTAACTGATTTACAGTCGTTTCTCGATTTTGCTCGGGAAACCTTCTTCGGATCGTTTTATTTTTCGGATTTCGTTTTTTCTTTCCCTTTTTGTCTTGTTCACCTATTCGTCTTTTCCGCTATTTTTTGGCTCATTTCTTTTCTTAACCGGAAGGGAAATGATTCGCTATTCTCATTTCATCATTGGGGAAAGAAAACAGCAATGTGACAACATTTTGCGATATGAAAGGGTACATTTAAGAATAGTCTGCTTTCCCGGCGTTTCCTTTCCACACTTGCGGCATCTTTGTAGTGTCAAATAGAGGAAACTTCACACGAACTTTCTTAATCTTCAAAATATTTTTTACCCGAGTTGTATTAAAAAAAAAACCCTTATTTGTAGTCTGTTTTTTTTTTTTTTTTTTTTTTTTTTTTTGAGTAATAAAAACGCAAATTAACGAGCGGCGATTATATTTTTATTAGAAAGTATAAAACATGAAAAAAAAAAAAATGTTTACGATTCTCAAATATAAACTCAATGTTGTGTAAAGCAATATTAAAATATTCGCTTTTAACGCGTTCGACATACAATCGTCAAATTGTAACGGTAAATGTGTCTTTTATGCTACAAATACTCGGGAACATTTTCGAATTTTTCGGTTAAGTTTAAACGTACGAATATTATTTTACTAATAAAAAATTATATATTTATTCGATTTTTTAACAATAGATACGAATTGTACGAAGATGTCATTACGATTGATAGATACATAAAAAAACAGAGTTAATCTTTATTTTCATTAATTGCAAACATATAGCTTTCTCCCCTTGTCTATTAGTGAAGAATGTGGCTCAAAATTTCCGCAGACTTTTCAATTTTCAACGAATATCTGGGTCACTCTGTGCACCTATTTATAAACGCGTAAGTCGTAAGATTTAAGGACACTGCTAACATAAATTAATAATAAAAAAAATTCCGTGTCGACCATTAACCGATTACGGTAGTTTCGGTCTAAGACGTTTATTAAAAATATCCAAAAAAAAAAAAAAAAAAAAAAAAAAGAGGAATTAATAAACTAAAAAAACGGCAGGACTGAAAAGAAACACGGAGAAAAAAGAAAAATATTTATCGATTTGTTCTCGTGAATATTCGCACAGTATTCGTGAAAACATTGTACGAAGAAGTTACATATATTCGCCGCGGCGACGACTATACCGCATTCGTATTCGCAACTATCCGCCCAACTCTGCTGACAGATCGCATTTGTCGTCAAAACTGACACACGAAATGTTGTTACACAGCGTCAGCGGATAGTATAAAACTTACCTCGAATTTTAATTAATTCATTTAAACATTTTCCTATGAAAAATTAAAAATTAAACCCGTACATTGAAGATCGGGTTTTAATTTTTTTCATAATATTCAAATCGAACATGTTCACCGTTAAGCGTTAAAATTTGGTGATTGCACGTCTGAAGGATAAAAAAAAAAAAAAAAAGTATTCTAGTGTTGTTTTACAAAAAATCCAGGTTTATATATGTATGAGAATTGTAAAAATATTTTATTTTCGCGTCCTTTACTTACTAATATCTGTAAAAAAGTTACCGTTCGTTAATTTTAAAAGAAAAATAAAGACAACAAATAAGGAGGGTTTCTTTTAAATAATTCGTAGAAAATATTTTGAAGATTAAGAGTTGAAACTTAGTGTGATTTTTTTATGTATTTCCCATTTGAAAATGATGCCCCAAGTGTCGATAGAAGATGTCGTCGCGAGGGTAGATTCGGCATGCTTTCCGCCTATACCCCTTATGATTATATTTCTTCTCCCGAACACCTATGCGGCATTTCGCGGCACATATATCAGTTTACATCATCTTCACTGACACGGCTTTAAGCTTTTCCTGACCTTAATTATTCCATTGAACTCTCTCTTCCCGCTGCTCAGTTTTCTACACCAAGTTTACTGGTTATTTTACACGCCACTTTCTTTATCTTCTTTGATCATCAAAATGTTCTTATTAGTACATCCGGTTCCTAAAGTCTTCAGTAGGCCATCTATTCTTCTCGTCTCCTCCATTTTGCTGACTATGTAATTCTTCTTATAATATGTGCTTTAATTTATAACTTTCCCCTTCGTCACATTATCCAGATTGATTTCTTACGCGAATTCTTGGACATCATGAAATCGAAGACAGTGATTTAATCTCTGCTAGCTGCTCGTTTAACCTCTTTCACTGTGAGATTTCTTAGCGCTTTTTGAATCCAGCAACATCACATATCATTATAAACTACGGAGTGAACTATTGTTCCCTTTTTCATTTTCATATCTTGACTCCTACTTATGTATTTATTCAACCGGAACTTCCACCTCAGTCTTAATTTTTCTTCTTTGCAGCGATGATCTGTCGAGTTTACATGGCTCATCACTTAATATCTGTACCTTTCTAATAAAAATAAATAAATAAAATACGAACGGAAAATATCATTTTCCTTTGAAAGATTAATTCGCGTATAACTTCTTAGTTTATATGTACAAAATAAAGATAATTGAAACCGCTAAAGCGTAATTTACAAGCTCATCACTAAAAATTATACCCACACTTAAATATCAATACTCAGCATTATGCAGTGTAGAAAGTAGCGGAATTTTAGATTGGTCTCTATTAAATATTTACACTAAAAACTGTAAAGTAAAAATAATAAATAAAAATGCGTTAAAAAGTAAGAAATAATTACAGAAGATAATCTTAAGCAATAAAATGTATCCAAAAGAAGAGTTATTATGATTATTCTTGAGCAACATTAAAAAACCCGTATTAAATCAGTGAAACAAAGTGTAAGCCTGGTATTGGGAAGATCAAGAATTACAATTTGAATTAACGAAATTCCAATTAAGATGTATTAATGTTTAAGAATGATCGTAATATCCTTTATTCAGGATACATTTTACTGTATAAGATATCTTCTTATTGACCTATTATTTTTCACCTTTTTTTAAAAGGAAAATTGAGTTCTTCTTTTTCGAAAAAAAACAAAAAAAAAAAAAAAACGTAATTAACGCAATTCATTTTATTTGAAATTACATACGATAGGATTTTCGACAGAAGATTTCAAAGTAGCCTTTTAAAATTTCCTTTACAGCGGCAAAATGTTCACGAAATAGTTACCGTATCTTATAAACGAAATGAGAAGTTTTCTAGAAAGCTCTAAGTACTTAACCTCGATGGTGCTAATGTATCTTCTTCGGTGAAATCTATAATCCCACGAATCCTTAGTCTCCTGACGCCATCGGATTGTAGACGCCTTTTGCTAATCCTAAACCTCGTCTGCTCCAGTTTTTTACCATCATCCGTAGTTATGTCGATGCCACACGCTGAAACGTTTCTAATTATCGTGAAAATTGCGAGGCAGCATCTTGCGTTATCGTAAACAGAGGGAAGACCAAAAAACCGAGACGGAATTATTTTCCGGGATCGATGATAGGACGCAAAAAGAGAACATCATCGTGAGCTGAAGATTTACGAGTTGCCTATGAAGCGCGTTATAAATGATAACTGTTCGCATCGGATGAGTCTCGTAAACAAAAATTTGAAAATAAAAATTTCATTCGTGGTTCGGAAACGGGTGGAGAACGTGTTGGCCATGTTTTCCGGATGTGTCCAAACATGTTAATTTCAGCCGGTACTTGAATGGGATAATGGACTAATCGGCAAAGTGAGGCGGTTTTTTGCGCATGTAGAAAGAAAAGGCAGGCTAATTGAAAGTAGTCTGATTCGAGAGGTGTCCCCAGCTTACCGGACGAGAAGCGTCTGGAAAATCCTTTTTCAGAGCTGAACGATCATCGTGAATGGTGCATTGCGCAGCAGCTGCCTCACGAAACTCGTGAATTATGTTGACTGCGATCGAAGAAGAATGTAAATCGCCGCGCAAATGTTGAAACGAGACTGTTACAAATTCTTCGCTTAAAATCATCGATAGATACCGGACTAACTGGTCGGTCTCCTCTATCGAAGGAAATGGAATTGCCAGCACAACTGTACACGAGCGCGTGATAAGAAATAAATGTTATTTTTATTGTTTAATTTTCGTAAAAATTGCAATTTTTTTTCTTTTGTTCATAACAAAATACGTTGATAAAATCATGGAAAATTACGAACGATAATAAAAACGTCTTAAGACTGAACAAATAAATATGGTAGGAAGGTCATTTCAGAAGTATTTCAATTGAGAAAAGCGCCTTATTAATAAAGAAAAACCGGTAACACATTTTATCCGAATATCCGAAGGGAACCTGAATTATCGCTTAAATAGAGGAAGTCAAAGAGTCGTACAGTGTACAGATGAATATTATACAATTAGAGAATTAACATGGGTGCCAAAGTTTAGTTCTTCATCAGATATTCAGATAATACTTTAGTATTAAACGTTTCAAATTTGTGCAATGACTCGTGTCAAATAATTTTCGGAATTAACCGTGTTAGAATATATCTTTATTTTTGACTGCGGAAAGATTACGCAGACTAGCATCAGAAAGAACTAAAATATATGAAAGTGGATTCCGATGACGGTCGGTATAATTCTCGCGGAACGGCGAAAATAAACACATTTTAATACGGTTGATCGCGAAAGTTATTTAATAGTACGTCTTTTTATTTATTTACTTTTCTAATAGTAAAAGATGAGATAAGGCATACTTTAATATTTATTCTTAGGATATTTCATCATTTATTGTTAATTGTTTGATTTTATGTAATGTTTAAAAAACCGGAATATTTACCATTATAAATTTAAGGTAATTTCCATTTTTTCTACAAAAACACGGTCGAATAAATGTTTCCGGTTAACGCGTTTGACGCGTTAAAATTTAAAAACCGATTAAAATACAAAAAAGAAACAATGTCTTTAATGTGAAATAGTTAGGACGTTAGGACAGCGTAGTAGTAGGGCTACACAGTGACTGGTCTATTTTACGGTATAACATTGAACGCTAAAGCGGGGATAACAGAGGTATTCAAACCGTGTAATATTAGTAAAACGTTATATTGGCCCCGCTAAAAAAAAAAACAAAAAAAAAGCAGAAAATTATAAAGCGGGGAGACAAGTGTTTGACATTGAGTGTGTAGATTGATTTATTGTCACATGGAAAACAATAGAGAGTGATGGAACCAGATTAACGGAAGTGGAATGAAAGATAGAGCGTATACAAAGAAATGACCTAAGGTTTTTCGGCGATATGGTTTATGGCATCAAGTGCAAAAGTCAATAGGTAAGGTGTCTGTAACGAAATTATTTGCGTATTTGTTGCGCGCCAAAAAAAGAACAAATAATAATAATATAAATAAAATATAATAAATCAACAGTGCAAACATTTTTTTTTTTAATGTTTTCCCTTACTGAAAAGACGTGCTTACGATAAATGATTTTTAATCACCTTTATATGTAGCTTCGTATTTTTGTTTTCCGGCAAACAATAAAGCTGGCGTTGAGTTTCGTTCTATTTGAAAATTCGCGCCATCTGAGAAATGTTAAAGAAAAAAGAACTAAGAAGAAATATTCTCCTTAGATTCGGTTAAACAGTGCGTTATGAATATCTTAATCGCTCAATTTTTAGCATGAAAAAAGAAAATTCGACTATATCTGATAAAAAACCGGTTACATAGCATCACTCTTGTATCCGTAAAAAGTTCTATCAACAGGTTATAGGCAAACAATTAATGAAGTGTATTGTTGAGGTGAAAGTCTACGCGGATTTATTTATTATTTCTATTTTTCTCTATAGTGATCACTAATCTAGACTAATACCAGCAGTCGAATTTACCGGAAAAAAATGGAATTTGCGTCTAAGTTCGGAAAAGGGAATTTTTTACTTGACGAGCTAATCCGAAAGTTCCAATAAATTATACATCTCTCATTGGTGGCATATATTCGCACGCTAAGAATAAATAACGTAAATATTTAATATTTGGTTAGGAATATATATATATATATATATATATATATATATATATATATATATATATATGTATATATAGATATATACATATATATATATATATATACATATATATACATATACACACACATATATATATATATAATATATATATATATATATATATATAGCGTTAAATTGGGCGCGAACCTGTAACTTCCATTCACTCGATAGTTCGTATTATCTCTCTCTCGTAGGTGTGTTAGCGTGTGCAATCAGTCGTTGAAAATTGGTCGTCTGCTGCGGCGAAACATTCGTTACGGTGAATTTCAATAGCCGGCAGAGACCATTGCACATAACGTCTCATCGAAGCATGACTGTGCAAGCCTATCAGATCGGAAGACGCGAGCGCGCTGAAGCTCCTCACGCTACGCATCGCGCACCGTCTTCCGACAGTTTGTTTGGCAGCAGTCTGCATCGTACGGAATGCGACGATTACACGACTGCTACTCACTGGTCACTTGGTTTGTCACCCGCCGAACTAACCGGACCACTGTTTGTTTATCGGAGCGCGAGCGTCCTGATGGGAAAATTAATTGGAAACGCCAGTCGCGATGTCTCGCCGTGCAATGACGCGCGGCCTTTCCTCAGACGGAATATCGGCTTCCATTCCAGTTCGCACTGCTGTAGCGATGATTTCAAAGTACGCCACCAGATAGATTACCTTTTTTCTTGACGTCGTCGTCGTTGTCGTCGTCGTCGTCGCCGCCGCCGCCACAGCAGTGATTCAGCCGCGGACGCGTTGAAATTCGCTGCGCAATTAGCACGGGTATCATTCTGACGAAGCAGAGAAATTGGCCATTTAAGGGAGCGTGTCTTCTGAGTTTCTCGGCCAAGCAATTTTCGGGCGAAAAATAATTAATTAGTGTTAGCTGAAACGAGAGCAAATTAATAAAGTCGCTAGGTCAGCCGTAAACATTTTTCGGGAAGAACTCGCGAAAGAAACCGCGCACCAAAACCGATTTACGTGCACTAATTACCGTACTACTCGTCCGTTCGTCATTGAGAGGGCTACTATTAACGCGAACTGGTTTTTCAATTAGGAAATTCCGCGGTCACAAGTAAGCGATGTTTGTTTAGATTTTTCAGGGGCTCCATTTTGTTCGACGTCCCGATTTTGATGTAAATACAGTCCGCAACGCAAGGGTATCTGTTGGACAGAATGTTATCGATAATTGGAATGCGAAATTACTTAGGGTAGAAATCCGTTGCCGGTACTTCGCTAAACTACCGGGGGAGGAAATGGTAAATGTGCGTCCATTGTAGGGGATGGATGAGCGAACATGATGACACTGTTTCATTTAGACGTTAATAAGACGGACCGAGATGGAAATTGTACTTTTCGGAGCCTACGGCTGATTAGCTCAGTGCGATCTGAGCTGAGTGCTTATAATTTAGTTAATCCCTTTAAAAGAAAAGTGCTTAAATAAGCGAGACAAAATCGTTCATGGTGTTCTGATTAGATATAGATAATTAGAGAACATAAAGTTAAAACTGAGATGATTGGTTTATGTTGATAGAGATGCGACACACGATCGTTTCCGATGAAATATTAACAACATCGAATTTTACTTTTTTTTTTTTTTTTTGAATTCAGTTTCACGCAAGGAGTAAAGTCAATTTTTTTGAAAAAGTTACGATAAATCGGACACGAAGGTGCTGCCCGTTGTCGCACTTTTCAGCGAATATAATTAACATTTCGTAAGCTAGTCGTTCAGTGTAAAACAGCGGAACCGGTTGCAGACATTTTTTTCGCGTCCAGTCCGCTAACATTCGGTTTAAATTCTAAGAAAAATGTTAACTGTTCTCTTTCTTCAATCTCTCGTCCTTTTATTCTTAATTAACTGTTAAACCTAATTAACGTGTCTTTCTGATTCGCCTTGAAGTGAAAACGCGTATAGAAATTTTCCCGGCAGCGAGATAAAAAATTTGAAACTATTATTGTCATTTTATCTTCTGCATAGTGTTCATAGCTTCGTAGTGAACAGTTTTCTTTCCGATTCGGTTTTTTCATTGGAAATAGTTTTACGGAGTCGGTAAAATCAGCTCTCCCCGGTTCTTTCGCACTGACTCTCTGAATTCACGTGAAAAACTACGATCCTTACTAACGAGACTGGTTTTTGACATATGTGTGCATGTGTTTATAATGGTATGTAGCTTTCTCTTTCATCTCGTACGTTCGCCGCCTCGCAGTCGAAAATTTAACACGTCTCTGAATGAGCGGTAGGGAATTTTATTAGTTCCCGCCTTTTGATTTGTTTTAGGCAATTGTCACTTAATCGATGAATTCCGATTGGACAATTATCTCCCGAGATATAATAATTAAGTAATTTTTACAAATAGTATTTCTTGCATCGTTCCCATCTATTGTTGCACACTAGCCTTGGATAAAGAATTCCAGATACGTTTAATTATTAATTTTTCTAATTGGATACTTTTTTAAAATAGCAATCGTTCTCATTTTGTTGCATCTATTTTTACTACTTGAAAAAACTCGCAATTGAGATTAAAAAACTAAGCAATTCTTAAAGCTGAAAAACTGAAAAAAAAAAAAAAAAATCGAATGGCTTTTATTCAGTTAAATATGCAGTCCAAATACGGTCGGTAAAAAAGACTAACATTATTGTCCCATACCCGTTGCGCGATTATCGAAAATCGTCGATACGATCTTGGTCCTATTAAATACGAAGTTTGTGTACAAGCTTGTTGGATCGCTGGGATGTCGTCAAAAACGGGGGGGGGGGGGTTCCTTTCATTTTTAATTTGAGCTTGAGAAATGGGAAAAAGTCGGCCGGAGCCAGGTCTGGCGCGTAGGCGGCCTGGTTGATATCTGTTTTTTCGCGAAAAATAACTTCAAAAGATTGGCTATATGCGACGGCGCATTGCCATGCAGCAGCGCTCAGCTGTTTGACTGCTTGTACTCGGGCCGGATGATTCGATGCGGCAAACATTTTATGATCTCAAGATAGAATGCCGCAGTCATCGTCCCCCCGCCCCTCCTCCCAGGAGGAACAAATTCGCGGCGGATCGGGCCTTTGGAGTCGAAAAATGCGATCAACATGGTCTTGATTTTTGATTTTTGCTGTCACACTTTTGATGGTTTCACCACGTGTAGATGGTGAAGTACGAAATGGACATTCGTCATCGAAAAAAGAATTTCCGAATAAGTATTCTCAAGTCTAGCACAAAGCTTGTGATCATCGCACATCTCTGATCGACGTTATCCACTCCATTTCGATTTTTAAACGCGGTCACCAAACGCGCTTCTCGAAAACACACCATACACTCCGGTTCTAATCGTCCGATACTGGCGAAAACACTATCGTTAGACATGCAAGTAGTCAGTTCCGATGTTGTTTTTGGAAATGGCGCCACTTGTTGCCTTACAGAAATCAAGTTTGGCGGGAACTTTCTGGTCATCCTGCGTATATCCAAAAAGTTGTACGGATGTGTTTTTTTTTTTTTTTTTTTTGTTTAATTTATTTTTCTATCGTTAAATTTAGTTCGATTTCACTATCGCCGATTATTTATTTATTTTTAATAATAATAGAAAATAAAAAACCTGCTGAGGCACATTTTTTGCCGTTCGTAGATTTTCATCATTACCGAATTTCGTTGAGATAAAAAATCTTGTACCTTGCGTGTAAAATTATATTGGCCGAACCTCCCCCCTGGTTTTAGGCAAAACTCTGATCATTTTGCTCTCTTGTGTGTTTTTCATTGTTAAACGATAGTTCATTAGAGACATTAATAGGATGATCATAAAAACGAATTTGTTCTCTTATACTTTATCGTTCATTTAAATTTTATTAATCCCGTCGGTCGAATAATCGATAGGAAATATTAATAATTAAACGATAGAACGCTATCTTTTAAAACCACGACTGCAAAGAAATACGTCTTATCGGAATTTAGTACACAATCTTTGAAAAAGCCGCATCAAATTATTAGTCTGCCTCAGCTCACTACTTTTCGAAACTGGTGAGCATTCATTTAAGTGCTGCTGGTCAAATTTACGCCAATCCTCGATCACCTAATGAATTTGGTGGAAACGCTGAAAAATTATCGTTTCGCAATTATAGCGTTCATGTGTTTTCTTTAAGAAGAGATCATTTTATACATAGAAAGTAAAAAAAAACGAACTATATTTTGTATTCTTTATATTTCAAGGCTAGCGATGTTGATTATTTAAAACATCGTATACCGAGTAAATTTAAATAAGCGTATTGATATCAAAAAGAATGTCTTTGCATGAGAAAAAATTCGGGTTTCGGTCGGATAGAGCGGTCTTTCCGATGCGAATTAAGTTTGAAGTACGCGGTAAATTCACGTGCATCGTCTCCGAGGAACGTGCAAAATTTAAAGTTATAAATTTACGCTTCGCTCAGCGACGCTTCAGATAAATTTACCTTTAGTATCTACCTGAAATACGGACGCTAAACTAGCTGTCTGCCAGTGCTCGACGTTGTGTACTTTTAAATAGCGTTTATCTATTTTAATTGCGGGAAGACGGAATAATTTTCGTTCGTTTGATTATAATTTTCTTGCATGAAATTATTTCTATATTCGTATTGCAACAAATTAAAATAAACAATTCAAAACGATCGCTGAAAACCCTATACTAGAGCCGGCGGAAAGTTCTACTATTCTAACAAACAACGTACTACATAGTAACAGATTCGGTGTATTCGTTAAAGAAATTTGATTATGTATTTTTTAAAGTAATTTTAATTGGTGGAAAACGAATTTTCTTTAACGTAAATAGCCGTAGAATGCACCGTGTAACGGCAATTCAGAATTATAACGAATTATGAAACGATTTAGTCATTGGGTATGTCCGAAGCAAGTTTATTGCTAGTAAAATTTGTTTGCACAATAAATAAGCCGGCATTTCGCTTTAATGTCAAATTTTACACATGCCTTTTTTCTTTTCATCGTTTCACCATTGCTTTCTTAATTAGACGAAGATTTAATCAGCAGCTTCTCTCTTTTCCCCGTGTTTTCGATTTTCTCTGGCTCCTTCGCCTTATTGCCATCTCCACAGTACTAATTTTTCTTTTACATACGTTTTCTTCAAGGCTCTGCATTCGCTTGTGATCATTCTCTATTGTAACTTCCTACAGTGCTTCTCTTCCCATCTTCAGCTCTCTTGCTTCAATGTGCTTTCCATTTTCAGTCAGTTTAGTAATCTAGAATCCTATGTGTCATCGAGGCCGCTAGCGAGCTTAAAGAAGAAACAAGAAAAAACTCCATCTAGTGACAGCCGTAGTCTTCTTTTGCACTCGATGTGACTTTTCCCGATGATTCGAATTTGAAAAACCCGTAAACTTTATCAGAAAAATATATTAAAACTAATTAAATATAATTACCGTTATCGTAATCTGGTATATTAAAAATTAAAAGAAAACAAAAAAATATTTATTTAGGAATGCTTAATCTTTTGCCATAATGATAATTACGGATTGCTGTACAAACGAACTCCCCTTTTCTTTTTACCATCAAATCTTTTCTGAAACCGCTGACAGCATTTTATACCGTATGCCAACCTTGTTTTATGTTTGTTATTGTTTTGTTTTGTTTTTTTTTTTTTTTTTTTTTTTTTTTTTTGGAATGTGTGCTAGGACCATCATACAGGGTACTGCGCAAGCGATAAAACCCTTACTATTATTGCATCTTTAACACTGGTTCGTACGAGTGTAGTATTTATTTTTAGGTAAAGTTTCTCAGGTATGTTTTGCAGTTTCGTTAGGACATTTTATATTTTTTTGCAGAGGCTCATTAGGTCGTCCGCATACTGTACGAATCGAGTATATTTATTCCGTATTTTCTGCTAACGGCTGTGTGCAGATAATAAAAAGTATCGGACTTGACGTGACGTAATCTTTCCAGAGTAAATAGAACCATATAACACTTACTAATCTATTCCTGTAATAGTGCTCATTGTATTTGAATTCCGTGAAATTCCGATTTTCTTGCCCTTATTATATTTAATATCGACGTTTATACGGCTTTTACATACTTTCAAACAACAAATTATATTTTGGGAAATTTATTACTACTATTAAAAAGCCAACGTCGTATTTTTACTTCAATGGTATCGTCTAGCGTGATAAGGTTGCCTACATAATCTGTATCTAGATATACCGTTTCGTCGGTAATTTCCCTGATTACGCTATTTACTCTCGCCAGCTTTGTGGAAAAGTGTCTATTATTAAGCATACTCTCCGACGGTTTTCCTTACTTTTCCGAAACATGCTTATTGCTAATTCTCGGTCCAGCTGTTTTCTCAATCCGTAACGGCACGAGTCTCTTGTGATGTGGAATGATAATATCTAGGGTCGCTTGTTCTTCACTAGAACCCCTTTTTCTCCGAAATCTTGACGCATTGACAGTGCCGCTGAAAAGTTGAATCTTCGTGTGCTAGTTCAATATAGAGAATAAGAAATGTCGTCCTCTAAGATGAGATGACCAGAGCTGATCTCTCGAGACTGAGAACGAACTCAGAGCCGCTTCGGAAAAAGGTAGTCGCTACAACGGTACCCCCCGTATTCCAAACCCTAAAACCGATGTTATCAGAAGCGCGATATTGAAACATTCGTTTGGATAGAGGCTTCTTCCGATCAACGAAAGAAGTGTCCATTCTTCACCGGTGTCTTGTGAGGTTTTACGCGGTATATATTAGCTCTTTTGATTTCTCTATGCAAATCATGTAGCGTGTTCCGTAATTCGCTGCTCCACCGTTTGTTCTGAACGGTCACTTTTGAGAATTTTAAATTCGGATCGCGTGGATGATGCGCAAACCGCATACCGTTTTTCTTTCTGAAAAGCCCAGCTTGGTCATTTTGAAAAAATTCCCGGTTTCCACATTTCTGGCGTGCTGCTGCTGTTCGAGAAAAAAATTGTAACTGAATCAATTTTCTTTACGGTATTAATTTTAAAAAATGGTTTTCGCATTTTATCCGGGGGCCATCACCATCGGCGGCCAGCTTACACTTTTATAATTTCGCGATATTTATTTACATAATTTTATTGTAATATGAAATTGTTATAACGAGAATTTTGTAAGCTCGCTCGATGTAGTAAGCCGTTCTGAACAGCGTCAAACGGAGAAGCGGGCCCGGTATTAAAATTTCGCGTCGAAGCAACTTTAACAAAATAATAAATACAAGTTTAATGCGTCGGCTGAAATAATCGTTTTCGGTAGGTAGTTTTGCGCTGGCTTCTGCCTAGAACAACAAAGGGAATTTTTTCCATCTATAGCTGCCGTCAAAATTTCTGACAGAACGGCTCGCCTAACAAACTTTTATAACTCGCTATTAGACTACAGATAAACTTGCCCAACTGCCGGAATTAGCCGGAATTAACTAGATTCGCGATTTCGATAAACTTTCTTCGTCATACTAACGATCCTGCTTCTGATTTCGTTTAGGCGAAAGTTTTAATTCGTTTCCAAAATTTCCAGCTCCGAGTTCGATAACCCCGGATATCCCGAATGAATAAATTATGATATCGTTAGGAAATTTCAATTGCCCGACCGACTAAATTCAATTATGCTCTTCTACTAACCGTTTCGGCGTATGTGATGTCGGATGTTTAGAAGTTTATATATTGATTTAGAAACTTTTCAATTACCCTCTGCAAAATATAGAAACTTTTGCGCAATATTTACCCTTAGAATTTTCTTATTCGCTTTGTTCTTTTCTAATTTTTAACCGCTTTACCGTTTTGCTTTTACTTTTCTTTTTTTCTCTTTTCTCTTTTCTCTTTTTTTTTTTTTTTTTGCGCGTATTTACGCTTTTTAAATTATTTACTATTTAAAACACGCGTAAAACCCTTTAGAACAGGCAGAAGTGGCTTCTTTGGGGGCCTTAAATTAAGAAAAAAATGTTCCACCTCACCACGTCTTGTTTTCTTAAATTTGTTTTTTTTTTCTCTTAAATTTTTACGTACGCTCCTCCAATGTTTTGTCGAAATTCAATGAAAATCCCCCCTCCTAGTTTTTAAATTTTATCGACAATTCCAAATAACCAAACTAGTATTATGAGGAAAAATAATCATATTTGTTGGTAATTTTAAGTAATAAATTCGTTTTATTCAGTTTGAAAAAAAAAAAAAAAAAAGAAGCGCTTCGTGTCTAGCGTATTATATTTAATACATAATACGCTTTCGTATAAATGCATAAATAAAATCAAATTTCTCAAATATTAGTAGAAACCTGCTTTTTTTCTTTTTTCTAAGCCAAGCTCGAAATTTATCGCGTTGTTAACTCAAGGTCCGACAACGTGAGATGTGTAAATATCGGAGTGCTGCACTGAAGTGTTCTGGGAGAAAGAAACTGGCTGAAATAGTTCTCTTAAAAAATCCATCAGACTTAGTGTATCCTGAAAAACTTAATTCTACAATCTTTTCACTCGTTTCTTAAAGTTACATTTCTGTAAGTGCTTTTCAGATGTAAAAGGCTTTGTTTCCATTAATATTATTTATTCTCGAGAATATTTTTAATTTACCGTTATAAATGCATATAAGTGAAAATTGCAATTTGCTGTTTGTAAATATTTTTAATTACTCTCTTTTATTGTTCATGTTGTATTTGCTGTACTTTTTTTTATTTAATAAATAGATTTCGAACGTAAATAAAAGGGTTTTTTTGTTTTTGTTTGTTGTTTTTTTTGTCATTTTGAACTTTCAATTTTTGTTGAAAGCTTAATTTTTCGAATCGTACCTTATATCATAAACACGATTGAGAAACGAGGAACAATTTAACGGTAAAAAAAAAAAAAAAACGTTACGCATTTATTTATAACAAAAAGAAAAAACAAACGAAAACCCGGTGCTTCACTCGTCGGGTTTTAAAATTAGGAAGTATAACATTTTTTTTTTATTTTACCAAATTCGCATAGTGAGAGAGGGAGAGAAAAGTCGTTAATTTTTTCCGTAGTAGCAAAAAAATTTATCGGTCTTTTTGTCGTACATGTTTTTTATTTTCGTTTGTTTCTGTTTTTCTTTTATTTTTTTATTTTTTTTTTGTGCGGCACACACTTTCGCTTTTCAGCGATTTTTGAGGAATTTTTCGTGTCAGTAAACTTTCCAGTTTTTTCCACGAGAAGTGCAAAGATTTTCCGAAAACAAAGCTGACCCTTTTCAAGCTAGTAATGGAATAATTCTCACTCGCGTACTGTTTCCGGTAATTAAAATTTGATTTTGTTGCAAACTTGCTTAGGGCACGCTATTAAAAGGGCTGCGGCGTTAACAGGAAATAGATAATTGAAAATTTTCTAATGCCGCGCAGTGATGGCAAATTGAATTCTTGAACCCGGTGCGAGAGAGGCCAGTGATTCATCTCGGCCGAGTAACTCTAAACAAGCGATAGGTTCCGTTGCAGCGTCGTCGTCATCGTCGACGGTGTTGCACTATCTTTAATTCGATTAATTTTAAATTACAACTGTAAAAACGAACGCTAATCGTAGACGATTTTATGTACAACGAGACACATTCGAGAGTAGTTCTGTACGTGTCTGCGCTTATGACCTAACAGGAATAGCACTGCGAAGCCGATTCGTTCGGAATGATTAATGGCACACTAAACGGTTCTCTACACATAATTTATACATCTTCATGCGACTACACACTACACCTTTCTTTGTCTAAACGCTCTTACTTTTTTCCCCTTTATTTATCCGAGCGATTTCCTTTGTTGTCGCAGAAATTATCGCCATCATTTAAAGTTTCATATTTGCTCGCTTTTTCGAAAGTTCTTCCGTTGCCAGCGACATTATCTAACCCTCATTTTAGCGGCCGGGCGTGTTGAAATTTATTTCTTATTATCTTTTATGCGTGTGAAACATTTCGTAATTGCATTCATTTAATGCTACTTTAAAAACAAAATTTTCTGCTTATCAAATTATCAAAATGGTAATATCGCGTTCGTTGTCGCAAATTTACAAAATTATTTTAATAAAGCTAAGAAGAAAAGAAAAAGACGAAATAAAAAACCTGCAAATAAATAAATAAAGTTTAACTTAAAAATATAAACGGTATTAGTACAAAATCTGCTTGTACATTTTAAGCGAACAAATGAAATATTTATACGCGTAGCAAATGTACTCGTA
Source organism: Icerya purchasi (assembly GCA_039619475.1). Lineage (NCBI taxonomy): Eukaryota > Metazoa > Arthropoda > Insecta > Hemiptera > Monophlebidae > Icerya > Icerya purchasi. Next base: position 226,150,055 of record CM077116.1, read on the forward strand.
AGTGGTAAAATTTATCCGAATTACATTTAAAGCAACGATTATATTCGATAATACCTTTTTATTTATTAATATTCGATAATACCTTTCTATTTATTATTAGCTATTACCCACGGTTTCGCCTGTGTATTAATATTAACCCATTTAAATCTGTAATTGGAAATTAATAAAAAAAAATTTTGTTTTTTCTGGAATTATATTTATGTAAAGATTCCGTTCTCTCTTTGGGAAATTATTGTCGTCTAACGAAAAATGAGCTTCGCGTTTCACGTTTAGCTGAAGATTACCGATCTTTTTATAGCCCATTGGTCATGATCTACCAAGAGATGTTTCACTCAACTAAACAACACACGCAGCCATCATTTTGAAGGGGCCGAGTTATTCACACGACGATCTCTTATAATTGTAATCTCCGTCACGAGCATTTTATTAAAATTAATTTACTAACAAAATTAGTATAAATGACATTCCCGGTAGCGGGTATTAAAAATTCTGTTGCATTTTCTGTAAAAATATATAATAGAGAATACTACTTTTTTTCAACTCCCCGCAATGAGTACGGTAGCTATGTCATGATGATTTCAGTAAAGTGAAGTAACCGAACACGATGTATTTACTCACGCCAGAAATTACTAAAATATTATCTAGATTTTGTTACTTAACCATAGTAAAATCATTTTATCTAAATTTTTACGTCTAATTTAAAATTTACCATGGTAATTATTTTGTTTAAAATTTTATAAAGATTATTTTTTTCTTTTTATTCGTTCCGTATGCATTTCTGTACCGCTGGTCGTATCATAACTTTCCGACATTTCCGGTAAATTTTTTCAAAATTTTCTTTCACACTTGTGTCCTGTGACAATTACGCGCACGACAAAAAAAAAAAACAAAAAAAAAAGCGGCCAAATTGATCGAGTCGTTCTCAAGTGATGATCATACACACACGTGGCAATCGATTTTTATATACATATAGATTACAAAACGCGCCACATAGTAGAAAATATTGATTTTTATAATAAAATTCTTACCGAGTGTGTTGCTTTAAGTATAAATTTAAAGAAATTATTATAGTATTTGCGCTAGTTTTACTTTTAAGCGATATCAAAAAGCAACCTAGTTTCCAGAATTACTGATAGAAAAAATTCGTTTTTACTTACTGCCTGCGAGCACAGTGATTATTAATACTCGTAGTTGATGCTAAACCTTACCAAAAAAATTCAATGAAAATACTATTAAAAGTTATCATTAGTTATCTTTTTTTTTTGCTTAGTAATAAGCTATTTCGTCAATAAGAAGGTACAAACTACTACCTGTAGCTGGTTTTCATACGTTCATATTGCGTCAGCTACCCAGATATGCGAGCTTATAAAACTCTTTCGAATTAATTTCCTCCTCAACGAGAGACTGAATTTTTATACGAAATCGGCGAATGAAGTAAAATAAAAAGAATTAGAGTTAGATCAATACTAATCTGGAAACGTGTCCGGCACGTCGAGACCTTTTTTTCTTTTCGTTTTTTCTAGCTTTAATTAATGACCGTTTTTTGTTCCGTTACAGATTTTATGGAGAAAGAAAATGAGAATGGTCCACCTGCGCAAATGCCGAAGTTCCTTTCCCGTGGACAAACGTTCCGAGTTGTTCTAGGAAATACGCTGGTGTTACCTTGCGACGTTGAAAATCTCGGTATGGAAATATTTTATTATTCGTTTCTGTTTTATTATACGATTTTCACCGGAAAAGCTTTTTTTGCCACAATAAAATCTAAACTCGATACAACGAGATATTACCCGCTTACAATGCACGCGACTTTGAACTACGCGTCGTTATTCGCATGTATTTTTTTCGTGATTGATCAAAATTTTCTGTTTTTCCCATAATTTTATATTTCTATAAAATCAGGTAGTGTTGCATTACGGGATGATAGTGTACTGAAATGGCATGAACAGTGTTTTTTTTAAGAGAATTCACCTGACTTTGTGTTTCCTTTTTCAGTCCGTATTTTTCTTATTTCAAGATCCGCCTGTTGAAGAAACTTTTGATTGCTTTTTAGATTGTTTAATTAATATTGTTCCGTTTATTTTTATTTATTTATTTATTTATTTTTTAAGACGGGCACGACGAAAATATATACGATTTGCAGTGTGCTATCTAGTTAGGCCGGAGGTACAAGAAAGAGTAGATGAGATCGATTAGATGGGATAGAATAGCGCAGAAATTGGATTTATTCTGAGGATTAATAGAAAGCACTTCGGAAGTGCGCGCTGATTTTGATAAGGTGGACGCGCTAAAAGAGAACGGCAGACAGTAGTTTGTTTGTGAATAAACAGAAGGGAAGGGGCATTTTTTAGGAGACGGCGGTAAGTGAGGTAGAAGATTTTCGTGTAGACATTAGGAGAGGTGCTGCAGAATTTTTAGCAGAATGAAACTTATTCATGTTAGGTATCGATTGGATTGTTCATTAGCGCAAATTGAAGACGTTATTAAATGCTTGAAATTTCGTACAATGGAACTCTGCGGCGTTAGAGGTATTGGAAGAGCGATGGAGCTATCTTTTGCTAGGCCCCATCAGCGAGAGGATTGGTTTTGATGCGAGCGATCCATGGTATAGTAAGCTACCGACCAAAATAGTATTACACGGCTTAGAGTTCAACGGATAAGATTGTAAATTGAGGTGGGTGGGTGAAATCGAAAAAGAACTTTTATGGTAGCAGCGTATCATACGCTGTCTTGAGGCTTGGAAATTATTTTACGATTAGGATAACGAGAAATCGGTGCTTAGTGGAGGTAAGGTGTGAAATGCTCGAATTACGGATTTAAGTATTTTCCCTTTTCGCCGATAAGAACTACTGAAAATTTCAATGAGTAAAATTTCAATGAGTAAAATTTCAATGAGTAAAATTTCGTAAATTGCCGAATATCGCAAATGAAAATATTGTAAGTTTCATATAATTCCTGTTCGAGATCTTGAATTTCCCAACGTTGTCCAATGGAAAATAAAAAAAAAATGCAATGAACCTCCGAAGAGAGATTAATTTATCTTTCATTAATCCCGGTCACATTTCGCATGCGCGACCGTTCAGAATTCAGAAAATGCTAAAACAGCCGCTACTTGGCAAAACTTGAAATCATTTTAAACACGAAGACCGATTATAAATTTCCCCGCCTGTCGAAAGAAATGTAAATAATTTAAAAGTTTTTTTGTTATATATCATTTTCCTGGTTACGATAAAAATAAAGAACACACTACAGACGCGTATCGAAGGACGAATAGATAAATAAAAACAAGATAATCGTAGTCGAGACTTTCCAATTCGGCCTTTGTTGATGCGGCTTTTTTCCTCGATGTTAGTTGATGATTCGAACGCACTAGAATTATTATACATACGTTATAATTACACGGTGTTTAGCTTAACAAACTACGGCTCACTCGTTACGGATTAAACTCTGCATGCTGATCGCGTTAGTTGCACACTCGTTTGCATTAGTGACGAAGTTAATTGTTCTCGTCTACGAATGCAGGCATCAATGATTGCGCCGTCTACGAATAGGCTGCATTTTATTTATTTCCTTTCGAAGCTAACGCGCATTAATTAGTTTATTGTTACACATCAAGTTCAACCGCTGGCTTCATCATGAGCAGACGAAACAAACAAGGGAATATAATTAAAAAGTTAGAGCTTTACGTTTCGCGTGCGTACATGCTTCCGAACTCGTTCACCGCTTCCAGATGATAAGAGTTGTTACATGTGCTGACTAATAGTTTATCCTCGGATAAACTTGTAATCTTTTGGCTTTACTAATTCGCCCACATCGAAGCGGGCCTAAAGAAATCGATTACTCTAGCACGGTAACGGCATTATTTTTCCCTTCCTAATTTTTCCCTTCCTAATTTTTCCCTTCCTAATTTTTCCTACTATTTTCTAACTTGTTGTTTCGAATTCGATTTTTCTTCCTCGTCCTCTTTTTGGAAAAAACATTACCTCGCCTAAAACATTGACACGTGTCCAATTACGCTGGTCGCCAACGTGCCCGAAGTTCTTTCTTGTGCGAACCTCGTCAGCTAAATGGACATTATTAAAATCTGCACAGATGGGAAAAGTTTCAGATATGCAATTATATCGCAAATTTTTATTTTAACTTCGTGGATGCATCTTTCTTCTGTTACTAGCTTCAACATTTTGAGATTGGAGATTTTATCAGAAAACGAAAACGAAAAAAAAGAAAAAAATTCACTTTTTAAATAAATATGTACACGTATGAACTTGCTATTATTATTATAGCGTATCCGGTCGGTTTAAATGCCTCTGGTCGTCCAAAATTTTAGAAACTTGACAGTTTCCTCGTCAATATCCTGATTAAGCTTCTTTTTTTCAAAAATTCCAAATAACTTACAATTAAATATGTGTTTTTCATCCTGCGGTTCGCCACAATCGCACTGAACGTTATCTGTCAAACCCCATTTTACTAAATTATGTTTCGTTCTGGCTGTACCGCTACGTAATCTGTTTAATGTTCTCCATAGTTTATAGTTCAGGCAAGCGCCTTTTGGGAGAGACTCTTTTGGTTTCCCTTTCGTGCGTGTACTCCACATCCGAAGCCTTTCAGCGTGATCTTCGTGTTCGAGGTCCTCCACATCCGAAGCCTTTCAGCGTGATCTTCGTGTTCGAGGTCCTCCACATCCGAAGCCTTTCAGCGTGATCTTCGTGTTCGAGGTCCTCCACATCCGAAGCCTTTCAGCGTGATCTTCGTGTTCGAGGTCCTCCACATCCGAAGCCTTTCAGCGTGATCTTCGTGTTCGAGGTCCTCCACATCCGAAGCCTTTCAGCGTGATCTTCGTGTTCGAGGTCCTCCACATCCGAAGCCTTTCAGCGTGATCTTCGTGTTCGAGGTCCTCCACATCCGAAGCCTTTCAGCGTGATCTTCGTGTTCGAGGTCCTCCACATCCGAAGCCTTTCAGCGTGATCTTCGTATTCGAGGTCCTCCACCGTGGCTAGAAAGCTACGGCGGGATTTTAGACGGCTTTCAGCTAGCTCTTTGTATCCATGTAGGGGATGGCTATTGTCATGGCTAGATTTCCATTTTTCTTTTTTTTCTGCTACTGTTCTTCTGATATCAGGTGGTGCTATGCCGCTTAGTTCGTATAGTATACGAACCGCTGTTGGTTTTAAGCAGCCAGTGATTATTCTGCATACTTCGTTAAGAGCAGTATCCACCTTTTTTGCATGAGCAGATCGACTCCAAACCGGGCACGCATATTCTCCAACAGAGTAGCAGAGTGCGAGGGATGACGTTCTTAATACATTTGGTTTGGCTCCCCAGCTACAATTTACTAGTTTCCGTATAATACTTGTTCTTGACGTAATTTTCACTTTTGTGGTCTCGCAATGACGTTTGAAAGTAAGAGACCTGTCAAATATAACACCCAGATATTTAGGGTAGTCAGTGTGGCTCAGTTTAGTTCCGTTCCATTGAAGTTGTAATTGGCGATTTGCATTTCGATTTCTGAGATGAAAGGCGGTTGTTTCGGTCTTAGCCGGATTAGGCTTCAGCTGATTAGCGAGATAGTATAAGTTTATGGTTTTGATTGCTTTGTTTAATGTATTTTCAACTTCTTCAAAGGTCTCATGTTGGGCCGCTACTGCGTGATCGTCTGCATATATGAAATGCTTAGTGTCCTTCCCAATTGGTTGGTCGTTGGTATAGATATTGAATAGAGTTGGAGCTAAGACACTTCCTTGAGGTAGTCCGTTTTTCAGTCTCCTCCATGCGCTGTTCTTCCCGTTTAGTGGCACATAGAATCTTCTGTCTTTCAGCAACATTAGGATTATCTGGGTAAACTTGAAGTCCTTTGTAATATCATAGACCTTTTTGATGAGCATTCTGTGTGAGACTGTGTCGAAGGCTGCAGAGAGGTCTACAAAGACCACTCCTGAGATTTTGCGTTTCTCAAAGCCATCTTCTATATATTGGGCTAAGTGCAGTGCTTGTCCCGTGCACGACTTTCCTGGTCTGAATCCTGCCTGTTGAGGGATGAGTTTTGAGTCAATTGTTTTGCTAATTCTGTTCAGGATGATTCTTTCAAAGATTTTATACAGATGGCATAGAAGCGATATTGGGCGGTAGTTCTTTGGGTGGTTAGGTTCTTTACCAGGCTTTAATAATGCGATGACATGTGCTTTTCTCCAAAGCTTAGGGATAATTGTTCTATTAATACAGTTATTAAACATTTGTTGAGTCCATTTAATCGTTTCACTTCCAAAGTGTTTTATTTGTTCCACTAGCATGCCATCGACGCCTGGGCCCTTCCGATTTTTAGTATTTTTAATTGCGTTATTAATCTCTAGCTCGGCAATTGGTTGTTGAAAGTGATCTGTTTCTGTAGCATGACATCTTACAATCCGATTTTTGCTTTTTGATAGTTTTACTTTTTGGTCTGCTTTGCCATTCACTAGCAACTGATGGGCGACCTGATTAGCAGTGACATTCGGTGTTTCTTTGCGTCCAGTATCTTCACTCTTTAATTTCTTCAACAACTGCCATGCTTTCCTACTATCCTTGCTGAAGTCTAAGTTTTCGACCAATCCCTGCCATTCTTTACTACGTTCCGCAGCAACCTGTTCTACTACCTCTATACCACATTTAATGGTTTCGTCGTTGAACGGGTCTGCGTTAAATTTCTGAACCTATTCTTCATATTGTTCTTTCAAATGATTGGACATACCAGGTATGTATAGCTTCCGCACACCACGCGGGATACATTTACCAGATACTGCTTTAACAGTTTCAACAAAGGTCTCATATTCTTCTACTATTGGCGGTATGTGTTTGACATGAATTTCCAGTTCTTCTGTGAAACGGATCCAGTTAGCTTTTTTAAAATTGTAGCGCAATTTGGAATCGTTAGATGTAGTTGGTTTTATGGCAGCGTCCACTACACATATTATTGGCCTGTGCTGCGAGTGTGGTATTGGATTTGACACTTTCTTAGTGCACATGTGAGCAATATTATTTGTAACGAATATGTTGTCTGGGTTATACCCTCGTTTCCATCTTCCGCTATTAAAAGAGGCTGGAAGTTTTGGATCAAATATTAAGCTTAGACCATTTCTTTCCGCCCAGTTTTCCACGAGTTCTCCATTCAGATCATCTTCATTGTAGCCCCAATTAACACTGTGACTATTATAGTCACCTAAAATGATTTCTGTTTTGTGTATTTCATTGGGGTATTGAAATGTTGTGTTCGGTGGTTTATATATTGAGGTGACCGTACAGCTACCGATGTCTATTGACAAAATCTCAGTGTCGTTAGTTTCCGTCCTGACTGATTTTACTACGTCAATATGTTTTTTTAGTAAAATGGCACTGCCGTACTTGCTATGAGGCTTGTCGACTGCTAACTTCATTCCTTCTATTCTAGGTCTTCGATTGGTTTCAGTGCGATGGGTTTCCTGGAGGACAAGTATGTCAATTTTCTCATTTTTAATAATATCGGATAAAATAATTTCTTTAACTGGCGTTAATCCTTCTATGTTTATTGACATTATTCTAAACGGATTCGCCATCGTTTGCGGCCCTGAAAAGGGCCTTTTGAAACCCGAAAATAGGGCTTTTTGCCGACCGGGTGTGGGATGATTGGCCGGACTTCGAATGAAATCCGTTTCCAGGGGGCGCCAGCTGCGTAGGTATTTTCATCTTTGTTTTTGAATCGCTTGTTTATAGCTTGAATTTTGTAACTTGAATATCACATAGAAATCGCCGCGTGCGTGGAGGCTCATCCCGTGCCCCCCATGAACTTGCTTGTAAGCCGTGAATGAGGTGTCCCGTCAATATTAAAAATAAACACGATATCATTTGCTAAGCTACTCGTACTTTCAGGTAAACGCACAATTACCGATCATTTTCGCAATGTTTCCTATAAAACTTTAACGTGTACCGGAGTTAAATTTATCGAGAGTTGAGCTAAATCGATGAACTCACCGAAGACAGCTCCTTACAGACCGCAGGTAAATATTTTCCACCGGAAAAGAATAAACGCAGATGCCGTTCGAAAAAGGCGAGACTAGTAGACTGGCCTAAAACATGCTCCCCGGAAGAAGGATTTTTAAATCTATACCACACATCGAGCTATTATTAACTACCGATTCTTCGAACGCCTTTCTCGGGCAACAAGTGAGAGAGGTAAGCCTAAAAGACTCAGTTTTGCCAAATGTAGGCAAAGGAAAGAAAATGAGTGCGATTTTTCGAAAAACTTGACTGAAAGGTGTATCGGACAGAAAGGTCTTTCCGTCGGTCAAGCTGTAACAGCATAAAAAAGATGCCATCGAACAGCATAAAAAAATTAAGCTTTCCAGACGAAAGGGAATGCATTTAACATTTCGAACGGATGTTCGTGTTGCGTTCTTTTGAAAACTGTTCATTTCGACGGTGTAACAATGTTGCCGATGTAATATTATCATTCGAAAAAATCTCAAAAAAACGGTCGTTATTCTCTCATTATCTTTGCTCCCGAATTTTTACTTTCGAAATCTATCCGGTTCGCGTATAAAATTTTTACGGACGTATTATTCGACGTTCGTCTCGGAGGAATTCTGGTCACTTTAAGAAATTCCGCCGTTAATATTTTGTTTTTTTTTTCGTCTTTTATACGATTCCGCAAATTCTTCAACTCGAAATTTCTACAAAGTCAAAATTTATTCTTTGATTTTTAATTGAAACATTGAAGCGGAAGGTATCAGAACATCCTGAACAAGCTACGACACAGATCTTAAAGGCAGAGCTAGCAGGTGTCTTCGAAGGCGTCTTAAGTCAACTACTTGATAGAGAGGTTCTGGCAAAGACCGTGCGAAGAATGCGGCGACGACCATTACCAACAAATTCGAGGAGCCGTGATGAATTGGTAGTCTCACCAGCAGAGTACCAGTGCGCGGAGAACGCTTCCTGCTATTCGACTCACGCCGTACGAAGACGAAGACAAATATGAAAATTTCAATGACGAACATGAGGCACTTGGAAGAGTTCGCAACACGAATAAAAAAAATAATTATAATAGCACTTTATTTTCAACCGATAAAAATGAATTTTTGCTCATGAAATATATGTATGATGCTTATTAGTAAATTACATTCATTGATTTGAAGTGATGAAAGTAAAAAGGTGAAATTAATAGGAATATATAAACACGCCTTATCGCTATCAGTCGTTCTCTTGTCCAATTACATCAGTTGTCGTTGCAAATTATTGAATAATAAATTTCGCTAAATTTTGGTAAGTGCTTGAGAAGTTTTTTCCCTTTATCCGCCTCTGTACCCGTACATTCGTAATATTCGAGAAAAATTTACGAATTAACGGTTTCTCTAAATTTTTCCCAGTCTTCCGTAGAATCTTATTTTACGATCTTACCTTAGGATCTTACCTTAGGTTCTCAGGATATTACCTTAGGATCTCAGGATATTACCTTAGGATCTCAGGATATTACCTTAGGATCTTAGGATATTACCTTAGGATCTTCCGTAGGATATTATTATTCTGTTCGGATTGTCGGAAGAATTAAACTGCAACACACTATATCGAAGACGTTAGGGTAGGCGAATGAAACGATCGAGAACAATTGACTAGAACACTAACGTTTTAAGTGAGCAGGATTCAGAATCCAGACATTTTTATTGCGAGGATAAGGCGCCGGAACTAATCCGACTCCTATACGTGATTTCAGTTATCTGAGAATTCTGGTAGAGGATCACATTTAATAGGTAAGCGAATAATAACAAACTGGAAAAATTACTAACATTCGCCGCTAAAGCAATTATAATTGGACATCCGGCATTTCAACGTGTCAGTTCCACACCTAACTGCTGAAACAGTAAGATCGAATAGTGACTATATCTTTTTAATCGTTTTGTAGTTTAACGTGCTAGAGCGTTGCTGCCAAAAAACCAAAGACCGTATCGTTAGCATCTTTTGCATGTGTGACTTGAGCGACTTGAAAATATTTTAATAATTTCATCGGTACACGGTAAAAAGGCTGGCACGTTAGGGAAAAAAAAGAGGAATTCCATCGGGCGCGAGATGGCAATTGCAAAGTTCTTTTCGAAAAAATTTGTTCTAGGCCCGGAATATTTCGAAAAAATAGTCGAGCTAACTATCGACATTCATCAGCGCGAAAGTGGATGATATTAAAGTTTCAGGTGAACAGAAAAACAGAACGAAACCGTACGAAGGCACGGCGGAGGCGGCAAATTTATTTCCAGCCCGGCCGTTCCTGAAATCTTCAAGTACCCGGAAATAAGCTGGAAGCTTTTAAGAGAACAAGCCGAAGCTAGGAGAAGCGTTACCACTTATCGGCAGGAAAACGGGGACCCGAATTGGGTGTGGGGCAGGCAGCAACAGCGGCAAACGAGAGAATAATAGGGGAAGATTAAAAAATAGAGAACGCCGTGTGGAAAACTCTACTCAACAGCGACGACTCTCTTTTTAACTACTGGAAAATCTTTTATTCGGAATTCGGTTCGGCGGGGGCAGGGATCTACGCATTCTTGTATAGCATTATTTTTACTTCTTTGTTCCATTTCGGGACACGATAGTATAAATTTTAAATAAACTCGCTCTGTTCGCCATCAAATTAATTTACCGGACGCGCGTAAATAGCCTTTTTAATAGAAGTAAGTACGGAAGACCAACGGCTTCCGGGGTTTTTAAACGGATTTTCGAACTATCAACAATCGGTTTCAGGTATGTCGCTTTAAATGCCGCTTTAAATGCCTGTCGCGAATAGTCTCATGTATCGCAGGACTCCTCCGAAGTGGCTGCGCATAGAGCCGGAAGATTTCGACGTAATTTTTTATTCATTTACAATTGGTCGAAAACTCAATTACAACGTAAATATATATATATATTTTTTTTTAATTCTTTTTTTACGTTTTGATGATATACGGAGAGTTGTAAAGTAATTGAAATTGAAAATTTCCGATCGGGTTCGTAAAATATCTGTTAAATTAACGAACGTTTTAAGAATTTTTACTCTATTTCTGTAACTGTTGAAAAGGAATCTTTTTCATTGTACATTGTGAAAGTAATCTCGAGTTAAACTGTGTTACTAGAATAACTCGGCTTGTAGTGGAAAAAATAAAATGTCTATCCGTGGGGGAAATAAAAGAGGGGTTCCAATGCTATTATTAATGGAACACACTGCTATTAGCATATTTGGCGTTATTAGAAAATTTTTGTTTGTCGAGTTTTTCTTTAGAAGTGGCTTTTTCTGTATTATGCCGGATTATTTTATATATTTTTCTATTAACGTCGATGCAGGAATCTCACATTACCGTGAGATAATAAAAAAAAATGACATATTTAGAAGAAGAAAAAAAACAACAAATTAAACAAGTTCAGTCAAGCATGATGTTTCGTATGCTGAGGATTTTGTCAGTAAGACTATAATTCACATTCACATAAAAAAGGAAAAAATCTGCTTTTTGGGCCATAAAAAAGGAGAGAGATACGTCATTTTCGTGATTTTTCGAACTATTCGCCGATATCGAACGTTTCGTTAAAGAAATGAAATACGGTTTCGTTCCTGACAAACTTCTTTCTTTCCAACAATATGTATATATCCACATGGCTGAAAAAAAAAATATTTCTTTCTCGCGCCTCGGGGGGCTGATTTTAAATAACACAGGTGTTCCAAACCAGAGAAATATACAGAGATGCGCATATTTTTAAACTTTTTCAAAATTTTTAGCTATAATACTCCGTCATTTTTCGCGCTTTCTTGAACTTTTTACCAACTTTGAAAGCTTTTCGTTAAGGAAATTAAATACAGTTCTGTTCTCGACAAATAGCGCGCGATCTTTCCATCGATATATCGACAGGAACAAAAATATTTTTTTCGAAATTTTCGAGCATTCGGCGCCCCGAGGGTCTAATTTTAAAGTTGAAACCCCGGATAACTAGAGAAATATACAGAAATGTGCGTATTTTTAACCTTGTTCAAAATTTTTAATTATAACACTCGCTTCGCAAGGAGGCGTCATTTTTCGCGCTTTTTTGAACTTTTTGTCAACTTCAAAAGTTTCGTTAAGAAAATTAAGTACGTTTTCGTTCCCGGCAAATAGCGTTCTCTCCAACTATAACATGCCGGGAAAAAAAATATTTTTTTTAAAACTTTCGAGCTTTCAGCGCCCCGAGGGTCTCTAAATATAAAGCAGTAAGCTCGGCTATAATTTTCCTACAAAGCGGTCCTTTGTGCATAACTTTGATACACTTTTTGGTTTTTCCTACTTTTTTACTCGAGCTTTTGTTTACGTGAACTTTTTTTTTTTTTGCTGTTTTTGAGCCTAAAGTGGGGTCTGTATAATTTTTTAACCGTAATTTTTTGCTTTTTGCGTTTTGTTTTATATTTTAAATTTCAGTTTTATAGATTTGTCTCTGGTAATGACTTGATGAGTCATGAATTTTTTAAGAAGTGTGATTTTTGAGGTCGTTTTAAATTCCGTATTATATATTCTTGACGGTTTTTGGGGGTTTTTTTTGCCGCCCCGGAGTAAACGGTTAGTTCGAAGTTACAGATTTTTTTATAGAGATTTATCATTGTAATTTATGATCCAACAGTTACTGAATTTTGCGATATTTTTCCCGTTTCTGAATCATCTTTTTATGATTCCGTACATTATATATGTACGGAATTCTAAAAATAGCCTCTAATAAATGTAGGAGAATGCTTTTTTCTTTCTTTTTTTTTTTCTATGAAAAATTTGTCCATTTAACCGTTTGATTATGAAAACGTCATGTCCCTTCTTAATAATACGGGAATTGCACCGTCTGTCGCTTTACTAATATTTTTTTCCGAGACACTGTAAATGTTCTTGATGTAAAATTGTATTTCTGTTTTTTTTAAATGAACATAAATTCTTATTCTTTCTTTGCAATTTTTCTTGTCGTTGAAATTCTAACTTTAATATGGCGAATTAAAATTAAACTTTAGCGAATACATTTCGATTTTTTTTTTTTTCGCTCATCTATTTGAATTACCCGCTTGAGAAGACTAGATTATCGTATGAATATCAGTAGTACTGTTGAATTTTTTCAATTTATTGAAAAAGTTGCTAAACTACACTTCCGGTATAATTTTGTTTATGCTTCCTATTGATCATTCTTCCGCAAACGTTGCTTTTAGTTGTTTTCCAGACTGTTTAAGGTCTTTCTGATATCCCCATTCGTTTGCTTGACCTTCCATTAGTCTACATCATCGTCACTTGTTGTGATATGAGCGAGAAAAACCTTAATATTGTTTCTACCAACCTCATCTTAGTTTTATTTGTGACGACTCCGTTCGCTGATAATTAGAGTAATTTGCCCAAGCTGTATAGGACGTTTGGTTTTAGGTTCGTTCTTCTATCAGTGTAAGTGCTTTGCTATTCCGCATCGGGTAATATTTTCGTGAAATATTGTTTATCACTCGAACAATACGGCATGAACCGTCGTCGATTAACGACCCCAGTAGTATTAATTTCTGTTCTTTCAAAATTGCAGATTCCCTTCTTGACAACACACCTGTTCTTGAACGACTTTGTGTTATTTCCCTAACAAAGTAACAAACTATCTTTACTGTATTTATTATTTAAACTCATCGTTAAATATATTTATTTTTGTCATAAACTATTTTTAAATATCTTTCCGATTCAGATTCACAGTAGCCAGACTTGATATTATAAATATCTTTCCGATTTCAGATTCACAGTACCAAGTCTTGATGTTATAAATATCTTTTCGATTTCAGATTCACAGTAGCCAGACTTGATGTTAAATATGTATATAATATAGGTATATATATTGTGTGAAATACCTTTCTTACAAAATACCTTTCTTATAAAATACTTTTATAATCTCAGACTTAGCGCGTAATTAAAATTTAACGTCTTTCTGAATAGAATCGGTGTAAATTCTTCTACCTTGGATGCCTCATTCGGATATAAGTGAAATCATCGCTGGTTATTGTGACCGGGGGGGGGGGGATTTCCATTGAGACATTATTTAATTTCCGAGCCACTATCTGCTACCAAATAGATCCATGTGCAGTTTTTTTTTTTTTTTTAAATTTAAATAAGTTGTGAATCTCACAGGGCAAGTATGCCCATTGTGTGAGTGCCCGACACTCTTATTATCGTTTATTCAGTTTATACACATTACAAAATTATTCATACTTATTGAACGAAATCGAAATAAATACGCCTTAATTAATATATGTCTTATAAATATTTATATAATGATATACGCTTTCACTCACACACTAAAAACATAAAGATTGTTTATGTATTCAATACGCATACTTATTCTTCTTTAAGTAATACAGCAGAAAAATATCGGAAAAGGAAAGACGCAAGAATCACAGAAGAAAATATATATTCAAATAGTTGAATGTTTACAAGATTTCCTCAATTATCCTTCACGTTTTTCATTGCAAACGTACCGTTTCCTACCGAATTAATCGTCATTGGAAACATTGACGAATCTTTCGATTTTCCAATCAACTAAATCAAAAACTCGCCAGAGAGCGAAAAATCGATAACTATACTGGCAATGGTCGTCAATCGGCGCTTCCGAAATTAATAGTGAAATATTTGCCGGCGTAATGCTGTATTTTAATTCAATTAGCGACCCGTTTCGAGTTTATCGAGCATAGCCTTATTTAAAATGCATTTAACATCGCCATCGCTGTTAATAACTGGACCTATTAATAAGTAATTCGGTTAACAATCATATCATACGGAATCTTGTTTGGAAACATGTTTACCAAACTTAGGATCTATTCAAACATTGATATACTCGGTTAATGGAACAAGTCCCTAAATGGCCGCAATATTTCGCTTTTGTGAATGCCCAGACAACGGGTCGTCGCTCTGTAGCCTTCGCTGAGGAGGGCCCGATAACGAATATTTTATTAAAGAACAGAAGCGTCAATTGAAAAATCCATCGAACCGCTCTGATCGGCAGGAATAATCAAAATCGGCGACACACGCACACGGGTTGTACCTTTGCTATTTTCAATATCCAGGTTTGTCTGTTACCCCACTTCCTTGCAAAAAATACTGCAGGCAGCCCGAAATAAGTGTAATCAATTTAATTGCACAGTTTTTAAGTCTATCTTTGGTGTTTGTCACGATTTTTACGCTTATTCGTTACTTGCGAGCGGTGTATGAATATCATCGGTGTGCTTTACGTCGAATTTCATTTATTTACTCAAAAGCCAGTGCAATGATAAAACCGGCCGTTGAATTTTTCTAATATAATCAGCTCAAAATCCAGTTTACAATGACATAGTCTAAATGGATTAAAACACTAAAAATTTTTAAAACGCCGACTAATTTCGATGTAAATACATCTTACTTTGCCCGCGTAATGACGACGACACCTAACTAGTCAGAATTTTAAATATTTTTCATATCACGTTTCGATATTACAAATGTTGCATTTAAACGCTCGCTGGATTCAATTTTTTTTATAAATCATTAGAATTTCTAATAAACGTGAATAATTAAAAATTGAATTAAACAGAATTCTGACTCTTTCGGCAGCGATCTGTTTTGTACAGATGTTTCTTTTTTTCCATCGAACGACCATCTCATTCTCGCTAGTTTTAAAATTTCTTGTCTTCCCGCTTAATCGGTGCACGTAATTCAACTTTTAACTTTTTAACGCTCTAACGATAAATTTTCAACTATTCTATATAATATTAATACCCCGTATTAATTACTGTTCGCAGTTTTAAATAGCGTGGCAAGAGTATGTCCAGCACATATATTGCACTTTTACTTCATGTTATTAACTGTCTAAATTATGTCTCGAAAGAGCTGTCGCGGTTCTTTAGCTCGATGATCCGAATCATTGCCATAGCGTCAAAAATCATCAATGCTCGCGCTAAATGTAGTTCGCTTTTTTGTTATTTCATCCGGTCTCTTTGAGTAAGGGACTATCCAAACGCTATTTATATGAGAATCTGTTTAACCTATTTTTGTGTATTTTATTGCGTCATCTCTGGAGCTGATCCGGACTATACTAGTCAAAACTGATCTTAATATCGCATTAATCGCCACTGGAACGACGGGCTACAAACAAAAACGGTATGTTGGTGGGACAGACAATAATCGTACAACTCAATGCTTAGCACTTTCGCCGCGTGTCATTCGGCAGTTACTGCTCTGAACAGCTATTATATAACAATTGTCAACCATCTCCCAACTGTTTGCAAAGTACATTTGATCGGCCAGCGAGAAATGGGGGGCATTTGTCCGTACGATTATGAACAGGATCATTAATCTGCTTGCCCGCCGACACTTGCATGGGGATCAATTCGAAAATAATAGTTGATGCGCATTCCATGATCTATTTTTACCGACCCGATTAAAATAAATTGTAAAAGAGAAAAACCCTTACATAGTTCGCGGGTAAAAATTCGGCTAGGTTCAGGATGTAGCCGTGCATCCTACGTACGCGCAATTTTTATTCGTATTTATTTTATTTTATTTCTTTTTTTTTTTTTTTTTGCACATCAACTTGATCGCTTTAAAATTCGAAAAGGTTCTCGTCGTCAGTACTGATTGAAAAAAGACGGCAAAAAGTGATCGTTAACCGCGAAAAATATAATTAAAACCAAAAAATGCTTTACCGGTCACTTTTTGCGAGTACACTAGGGCTACAACAAAAGTTACGCTAGCGGCGCGACAATATAATTATTGTATTCTCGATAGGGAAACAAATAGTTTGCAGGTTATTTCGGACTTTGTTTTTAATCCGATTAAGGGGGCAAAGCTGACAGCTATTATTATTCTAAAAAAATGTTCAATTTAAAACGAATAAAAAAAAAAAAAAAAAAAAAAGAGAGAAAAAAAGAAAAACATAAAAGAAACGAAAACGGAACGAATATGAACGGTCAAAGAATAAAATTTAAGCACTCGGCGGGATTTTACAGGAAGGTCGGGGCGGCGGGGTAGATGGTTCCAAAGTTGGGACTTAACTTTTTTAATAAAAGAAGGAACTGGGAGCGGCGATGAACAGGTTTATAATTACTTTTTTATTACGTAATAGAAACGAGTTCTGAACTTTTTGCCCTTCTCCCGCTTTCGTTCGATTTTTCTTTTTTTCTTTAATTTTTCTCTTCGATTTTAGCGAAATTATTAAAATTAATAGGAACAGGTAATAAACAAGAGGAAATTACTAGAGGGATGTTTTCCTCGCTTGGGTACCGCGCACTTTGTCCCCCACAGCAATTTTCTCGATGCACACGCAGACACACGTTCTATGTGTTGATCTTTTGTGATCGGGCGACTTCGTTATTACTTCCTCATAAATGGTCGCATCTGCTTTCGTTTTTTGTTTGGTTTCGTCTTTTTTCTTTTTGTAAAGAGACCACTACTCTCTTAGGTGATCGTCAATTTCGAGTGGGGCGGCACCCGTTATTAATTCGGTTGCTCTCTCGCGATGTTTTATCGTAATCGGTAATCGCGAGAAATGGCAGTGATAGATTACGTCATCTGTAATAAATTTATTTTCCGAATATAAACGAAAAAAGACGGAGAAGAAAAAAGGAAACATGGAGAAAAAAAAACCGGCCGCCTATGTGTGTAGGTTATGGCAATAGATGAAAACATCAACAAAATGCTTTGATTATCCTCGCGGAACAAACGCAATTTCCTTTTCGTGGGCCATATGCCCGTCAAAGAGTACGGCTCTAAAGGGAAAAACGGGCTAGATTTATACGGCAGCGCGTTGTTATCAGCCGTGCCAGGGTAAGGGGGTAACATTGTTTCATATTTCAATCAGTAGACGAAGGTGGTGGCGGCCTTTTGAAAGATTTATTACCGGCTCCGTCAGTCTAAAATCGATCAAAAGTTTGAATAAAGTGTAGCCAGTTATTATCTCATCTGGTCGCTTATGCGTCCATAGGCGTATTATTGTAGTTAACATATTTCCCCGGCCTGACTGTGTATGTGCGCGTGTGTGTGTGGGTGTGTGCCGCTGCAAAATAAATTAGTCCTTCCGCCGTTCCGTCCCCATCGTCCGCAGATGCGCTCCACTTTCCTTAGGCAGTCGTGTGAGAGAGCGCGCACATTCTTATCGGCGCTTTTCTTCTTCCGAAAAGAAAATTGTTTTTACCCGACCATTAGCCGGTACAGATGGACCAGATATATAGGTGCAAAGATTATATTTTCCTACTAAGCAGGACTCTTTTTTTTTTAGTCTTTTTTTTTTACTCCTCCTCTGAAATTTCTCACACATCTCCGGCTGCCTAGAACGGAAATAATTCTGTTTAATTTAATATTCGGTAGCGCTCGATTGAAATTTTTCAAATTCTTCCCGTAATTAATCCCCTCGATAACTGTTAAATTCCATTTTAATCGGTCAGCTCTTCTCTAGTTGGTTAGCTGTTTAACGTTTAGGACCGGGTTCGAATCCCACTGACGCGTATGGAAACTTGAAAATTTTCACTTGTGCCCTATTAGTCTGTAGTTGACACGCCGAAAAAAAATAATAAAAAGAGGGAAAAAAATCCATTTTAATCAGATTTTCGTATTTTTCGGTTTAACCCGTTACCTATGCCGCGAAAGAGAAATTTCTTTTAGAAAGCCGCTATATCTTACGTCATAAAAATGCAAACTTTTTAAAGTTATTAGTCGTTGTTTTTCTTAAATCCAACCCAATTGATGGTTTTCTTCCAATTTTCCAGTGCCCGGAGTAATCGGCTGTTTCAGATTTATACGATATCTTAATGAATGTTCTAATTGTGTAATATTTGTGTGTACAATTTCGATTTAATGTGTTTAACTGTTTTTCGGAATTGTCGAGTTTTATTTAATATTTTTATACGATTTCTAAACCATCTTAGCAGGATTATTCAGTGTACATTACACATAATGCGCTAAACAGAGTCTTCTATTGGAAGTGATTTGTGATAAATTTGGAAATCACTGAAAGAGCGGCTCTTATTCATTCTTAATTACTTCACTGATTTTATATTTTCTTAAAAGTAGTGCACAATTGCGTTTTCCAGCGGGTGCACTATTTAGGGTTTGATGCGCAATTCGGGTTATGCTGCATTTTAGTTAAATAAAACAAAATATAATGTAATGGAAAGATGAACACTTGATATATTAAGTAAATAACAAAATGCATAAACGTTAAAAAAAAAAACAACAACAAAAGAACGGGAGATAAAAATAATGGCGCTAATTCATGAACAAGTCAAAAAAAAAAAAAAAAAATATACATTGCAGCAACGGTGAGTAGACAGGAGATACAGACTATTAAAAGTATTGTGTAAGATATAAGAAAATTTTAACTATTGATAATAAAGCTCACCGCATATTGAACCCATTCCATGTCCACGTTTTTGAGTATAAAGCATGTGAAATATAACGAATAAATCGAATTTTTTAACAAGTAAAATGTTTAAACCAACCCACGCACTCGCGAAAATTCTTCGCTCAGATAATCCACGCGTGTTCGTGGACTGGGTTCACTATATTCCATTTGAATACATGTTTTGCAGAATAAAATCCGCGTGGTCTGTGCGTGGACTAGGTTCAATATGCGGCGGAGTTTAAAATCACATGTGTAAATAAAGAATATATTCTGTTCTTTTTCTTTGTTGTTTTTTTTTTTTTTTTTTTTTTACGTGTCATTTGCCTGCTCTATTGTGCTTTTCTTTAAATTTTTTGTCCTACATGAAGACGCAATTAGCTAGAGTCATTTGTACCGGAACATACGCAGATAGTATGGCTTTAACATATCCGAAACGTGATATTAAAACTGGAAATTAAAGCGGTCAGGCCAAAAATACTTCTTAGCTAGAAACTCGATCGTAGAAAGTTTAAAAAAGAACACAATTGTTTAAAAATGCTCAGAATGCAGCAGCGTCATATCCGAAGGAGGCTGAAATAATAAAAAAACGAAACATAAAAATCTCCGAAAGTAGGTAGAAATAGAGTGCCGAAAGCCGTCCATGAAAGCATTATTGGAGCTACTGAGCGCTAAAATCCACGACGAGTTATTGCAGTAACAGACTTGATGAAACGTAGAAAAGATTAGATGAGGAACATTGAGAAGACTCTACCTTTTTCTTATTCGGCTGACGAATGAAAATTAGTCGGAAAAAAAAGGCAGGAGGAAGTGCGCAAAAATATGAGATTAGAATTACAAAATTCTATAAATCCAATTGCGTTAATCCGTCGTACTTGTAATCTTCTCTGGTTGTGAAGTGGAGACGGTCGAAAATAGCCCCGTTTTTTATGTCTGTACGTCGAAACATGCAAATTGTACCGAAAAACCAATCGGTTGCGTATCAGTACCGTTGAAATGAAATACCGGAGTCCGATGCATGGAACCGTTACGAGCGTTGTAAATTTTATCATTCGCCCGGGATTGCACTATATTTACCGGATTAAGGCAAATTGCCAATGTAATCTCCATCTTCATCTATAACGAATGAGTTGCTCATGGCGGGAAAACTTCTCTGAACATTTTTCTTCGAAATAATGTGCATTGTTACACAATATTTGATCTTGTCTATAGACGAAAGTAATGAATTCACGTTAAAAAAATAACGAATTTTTATTACTATTCAATTCAAATTTTACAGTGGCATTGCACGTAAAAATAACGATTAATTTTTAATCTATCATCAGTGTTTCAACCCATAGGCTGATCGCCCTATGCACCAACCGTCCCCATCGAAGCCCGCCAGGTACTTTTCTTTTTAATTTTATATACGTTGGTATTCCACTTTCTCCTAATGCGATGTTGTTTTTTTTTTTTTTTTTTTTTTTTTTGGCGCGTCAATTACAAGTAAAATTTTTGACTATCAGTGTGCGGTAGCGGGAATCCTAACTACACAAAACACCACTGCCTAACCAACTGTGCCCCGATAGCTGACAAGACCGCGTGGTTGCTTCCCCATTAATTTGCCTTCTCTAACTTTCTTCAGAATATTTCGGTCGTGACGTAATGAAATGTCCAAATCACTTAAGACTCGTCTTTTTAATCTTTATATGCACACACATATACATATATACTATATATAACTTGGTCATTTTGGCTTCGTAAGGAGCTGAGCCCATTGACCCCCTTGTTTACATTTCTGTCTCTTCTCTCCATTGTATAAAATGATCAAAATATTTACAACGTAATTCTTAAGTCGGCACCCATTAGATTTTATAACGAAAAAAAAACATACAGCCAAATATTCTTAGCATAAATTTTATTAAACTACCGAAACAACTTAACTTACTACAACACACATAAATGATACTTTTTTTGCGTTTTCATGTTATTATTAAATTAGCAATATAGTCTTTCACATGCTTCTCACTATGGTGGGGCTTCTTATTCGTTAACACGCACAATAATAAGAAGTGTATTCATTATGTTTCCAAAAACGAAAACCGCCATTGGACGCAAACGTGAATTGCGGACAAAGAATCAGTAAAATCGGTCTATATAAATATTATGCGCGAACAAACAAAAAAGAAAACAACATACGCTACAACGTATAATTTCCATTTTTTTTTTGGAGGCCGATAAAAATGAAAATATTAAAAACCGTTACATAAAACTGGGACATTTTTTGTAATAGGGGCCGGCCTAAGAATTACGTTGTAATTAATATATGTATATAATATTACTCTGCGTATGTGTATGTTGTGAATAATAACAGATGGTGGTTTAAATTGCACTAAAATGACAAATGCGATTCATTTTGGATAATAAGAAATCGTGCTACAAAAAATGATTTTCACTACTCAAAACTATATATTTCTGTGTGGAATATTAAAGTTCTTTTTCGTTCAAATACAGGTAAAAAACGGTGTTACACCCTTTTGTGATATATATGTAACTAAGAGAAACTGGTATCTGTCATTTTGAACCACATTAATAAAAAAGGAAAATGAGAGATATTTTTATAATTACGCGTTTGTCAATGAATAGAAAGTAGAATATTAAATATGGCCTTCTGTCTGCACAAGCTCCCCGTATCAAGATAAGTTTTGGTTTCGGCCTTGTCGCGATATTCGTTCAAAATGAGTACTTCTGCAGAAACCTCATTCACGTTGTAAACGTTTCCAAACCCGTCTTCACAAGGTCTTTAAGTTTGGTACATTATACGTGATTTCCCCTAACCATCGATGAAGTGTTATCTCTGTAACAAATTTAAAATTAAACTTGCCTTTATGGAGCCCTAATACAAAAACCCCCGCTGTTGTATTTAACGTCTTTTTAATTTCGATTTTTATTTTTGAAGTTTCCTTATAATGTTTTTTTTCGAACTTGTTTAATTTTTATAGTTATAGCTGATACACTAGATACTAGCGTATTTTATAAGAGAGTAAAGGACTAATACGATCTATTTGTAATAACAGATAAAGGCAAGTGGATCTTAAAGAAATTTCACCTCTGAGGATATACTTTTTTAATCAGCGAGATACACTGTTACGTTGCCAGAGAACTTTTAACCGGTCGAATTCACCTGTTGAAACTGGTTGAAACGGAATCGATACTGACACTTGTAATTTAGGCGCGCCGCATTAAACAGGTTGCTTTTCGGGCAAAACTGATTCAAGTCCGAATTCTTGTTAATTTAATATAGAATCCATTTAGTTTACGTAGAATATTTTTTACGATATGAATATGATTTTTTTTCGCGTGGAAAACGTTGAACTTTTACAAACAATTTTTCGAACAACGTCCTCGGTGAAAGCGGGATTCGAAAAAAGATAATCTAAATTCGGATTAAAAAATATCGGCGTTTAAATATTTTCGTTTTTTTATTTATTTATTTTTTTTCTTTTAACAGCGCGTTAATTAAAAAAAAAAAAAAAATGAATTAATAAAAGGCAACGAAATGAATAGAAGTTAATTTAAAAATCGAAGGCGGTATTATTAGGGGGGGGGGCGAGGGTAGGGTTTATATCTGTTGAGATTATTTTAGCGGAGAAATATAATCAGAAATACCTGGAACCGAGAATGAACGAGCGTATTGGTGGTGGATCAGGGATTAAATCTCTGTAAGACACGCAACTACTATGACTGTAATTTTTCGTTATACATTTATCTGCGGCGAAGTTTCCTCATCTTGATTTTCCATCGGACAACGTGGCTAAAAGAACAGAGCTGCTTTTCCTCTGTATTATATTCCGACACCGTCTTCCGCTCTATGCACGCTCTTTTATCGTAGTTTATTATCTCCGTGTAAGGAATTAGAGGGGGTGGGGGCACGACCGATCCCTCCAGAAAAGTGAAATCGTCCGATTAGAAGATGAAATGTAGAAAATAAAGGAAAAAGCACAACGAAAAGCGAAAATAATAATAATAGTGACACCGATAATGAAGAACAGTCGAGCGAAGTCTGTTCGAAATATACGAAAATGAGGCCCGGACTGAAACAGGAAATGGACACACGATTTTTATTACTGGTTTAGAACTAGTCGTTGAAGGAAACGGCAGTTCTCTGTTCATCTTAAATTCGCGAATTGAGCTTAGCGTGACTGCGTGCATTTCTCGGGGGAAAAAAGATGTAATATTTTATGCAACCGTTTCGACGTTATAATTCGGCGGCGCAATACTGGGGAAACTTCACTCGCGATGACATGAAAGAGTCGACATGTAAATTCGGAATTTCGTTTCCTTTCACATGTTAGCGTCATTACTACCACTGTTAGCTGCGCTGAAATTTTATTTTATTTCACGCGTAAATAAATTAAAGATAAACACAATTCTTTGAATCTCCCGAGATAAAAGTAGTAAAATCCCTTCTCTGTACGCGAACAAATTAATCGCCCCCGCAGCATCCGTAACTCACACAAGTCTATCTGAAATCGACAGTTACCGACGACCGCCTGTATTTACATACTTTCCTTTTTACGCTGTCCGTGCGTAAATTTTTCCCCTTCCACCGCCTCGGATCCTGACATAATCTGCCGCTTTCCATCTCTCGTTGTCTCGCCATACTGTCTACAATTTCACACCTCTGTCTTGATCCATGACAACTTACCAGCGCACTATGTTATTTTTCAAACTCGATCCCGAGGTCCCCGGTTGAATGCTTCTTTTCCTTAGTAATTAGTAGAAGTTGATTTTTTCCAAAAGCTGATCTGAGCGATCGAAATCCAAGGCAAATATTTCTTCCTTTACTCGTCTGTACTTTTTGATTTCCGTTAATATTTAATCACGCTCACCTATCTCGAGCTGCATCCCTTTTCTAATTTCGTTAAACTTTTTCCAATAATGCGAATAATGATCGGAGGTTATATTTAAATATATCTTTCGTTAAAATACCGACTTTTTTTCTCATCCAAATTTTCGAACGCATCGTCTGATCCACGTTTACTTCGTTGAAAATCATTCTCGTCGCATTATCATCGTAACTCGAATTGGCCGATGCTCGAACAATGTAATTTGGTTAAAAGCTTTAGGCGAATTTGTAAAATCAAAATGGACGCCTGCAATCGTTTTTTTCAATTAGCGGTTGTGTTTTACTTAAAGTCCGTCTTGCTACGGTTTTTCTTAAAAACTCGTGTATAATATCCGCCGAATGGAAATTGGAATAACTTTTTTTCCTATATTATTTTTGAAACAAGAGGGGAAATTGATTAATTTCGTGAGAAACATCAACGACGTACGAAGAAAATGGTTGCACAGCGACTGAAAAATTAGGAAAACCAGTGAGAATAGTTAAAGCGAGCTCGGAGAGATATCACACTATGAGACGCAGTTACCGGAAGTTTTTCAAAGAAAAAAAATAATGCGGAAAAATCTGCTAATTTCAATCGTAACATAGCCCACGGAATCGGGCGGCAACATCAAATTTAACACATGGACGCCGCTTTGAAATAATTCAAAGCGAACATGGGGAAAAAAATTAGGTGGCTTTCTGTGGAATCCATCGCGAAATAGTTCAGTGAAAATCGAAGTGTCAGTCATAATATACTGTTATTTAATGCGCACCGGAAGTACGTGCGAGAGAGACCGTTTCTAATGAATTTCGAAAGGCGATTTCCAACGTCCATGTAGTAACCGGGTGATGTAGCTTTGTTTATCTAAGGGGAACTTATTCTTTTGCGAAGCATCTAAAAATCCAAATATCCAAATCGTTCCAGTTACCCGCTGTTTTAAACAGGTGTTAATGAATCGCAAATGCGCGAGTAACGTTCTTTTCGATCATTTGTTCGAATTCCGTCATTTTTAATTAGTAATAAAATTAAAAGGGTTCGCGAGAAATGAATTCTCTGAATTCTATCGATACCTTTTCATTCGAATTCCGTGCAGTTTTACTGAAACGAACATTTTGCTAAAATCTATTATGAAAGTGTTTCGTGTAACGTATATTATTTAACCGGATACACAATGTTGCAGTTGAACATTAAGACACATCAGCGAACATTACGCGATAGAACTGTTTGCGGATTCGTTCGATAAAATGTGGTGTATATTAAATATGTGTATTTTTTTTTTTTTTTTGTTTTTTTTTATTTTTTGTGAAGAAGATGTCATTTCGTAAGGACAAACTTACTATTGTACGTTGCTAAAATGAAAACGATTTCGTTGCATTTCGCAAGTAGTAACGAATCTGTGTTTATAAATGCGTTAAAGGTTTAACCGTTTTCGAAATCGTTGTACGCATTTCTGTGGAAAACTCTGCTTATGGCATGACAAGCTCGGATAGGACGACTACGAGTTCCACTATTTTTGTTACCTGCTAAACGTCGAATCGGGGTTCAGACGGTGGTAAACAGTAAAGATGAAAGGTTGATAGTGCGTGTCTAGTCCACTGGGAGGAGAAACTATTGCCAACTACGATTGACAACGGAGAAGAAGTGAATACTGGAAGATCATTGTTACAAACTTTGAACTTTCAGACTCAGTTTCTGCCGTACAATTTTAACGTTCTTGTTTTTCTACGCGCATTTCGACTGTATTATATTGCACGCTTTTCTCCGGGTGTACGGTGTTGCATTCAGAATTTCTGTCTATTGTGTTTTAATTGCTTAAAGCGACTAACCGCAGTTCATTATACCCCCTACTTTAAAAAAATAATATTTTTTTCATCGAGAGGGAGTTTTTGAATAGTTCTGCTAGTTTAGGTGAGTTTTTTTTTTTCTTTTTCGAAGAGGCGGCAGAGCTAATCAAAATTAACTGGAAAATAATTCTTTCCTTCTCTAAGCAAGTGGTTGCATCAGATGCACGCATTTATTAAACGTTTTCCATTAAACAATTTTTGTATTTTTGCGAGTGTTCGAAACACGACTAGAAAGAATTTGTTTCTTTTTTTTGTAATTTTTTTTTAGGTAAACTGTAGTGCTATACAATCCTCTCCACCCACTTCTTCCTGGTTTAATAATTTTCCCTGCATCAGCCGTTCTGTTATTTCTTCCATAATTCGCCTTCGCTTTAATCACAGTCTGCTTCCTGCTTCTCTCTTTCGTTTTAATATCGTTCAGTCTCCCTTATGTCCCTTCCATCCTCCTATCTTAAATTTGACACCTGTAATGTAAATCACCTTCTATTATTCAAATGGTCTTATATTTCCTCGGAACGCGCAGTCCTTCTTTATTCTAATTTGCTTGGCCTTGGCCTCCCGAACCCTTACTGTGCCCACTACATTCTTGCTCTTCCTTTTCCTTCTGTTGTTCCTGTATTGGCTACCTTCATTTCTTCTGTTTCTAATCGCTTCCTGATTTAACTTTCAAGTCCCTACGTTTTATCATTTGTTAGTCCTTTGTGTTGGGTAAATGTCCTGTGTTGACGCACCCAAAGAAAAAAAAAAAAAAAAAAAAAGACAAGTAGTACAAGCCAATACTTTTCATTTTTATACACTATTAAAAAAAAAAAAAAAGAATTAAGAACGTGAAACTAAAAAGTATACTAATGTATATTATATATTTATTAAAGAAGAAAACAATAAAAGTGGCCAAAGGGCGAAAGTCAGGCCAAAAGAAAAAAGAGGAAAGTTTTGAACCGTTTAACATTTGCTACTGACTACGGAGCCGATTTTGATGTTATTAATAATGCGTTTATCGATATTTCTCTAGTTATTAGTCATCTTCCGCAGCACTTGTTCCGTACAGTACCATTGTTTTCAGACTCAGCCTCAAAACCATTTGCTCACTATATTTTCACTGTAAACCTGCGAAGGATCAGTGGAAAAGATTACAGTGAGTCTGGAAGGTTAAGCAACACTGAATTTATCCTTCATCAAAGAAATTTGTATTTCATCTTTGATATTTTCATTGTACTTTAGGCTATCGAAATTTTGACGCGGTCACCTGTCGCTAATAATATCGCTGGCTGTATCGTATACGCGAGTTTTAAATTTTATTTATTCGGAGATAGATCTTTAAAAGAGTTTTTGGAAATGTTTATTGAACTTCCCTGATATTTATTCCGAACCTTTGCGGAGATCTCGGCAAAATGTTTTAGCTCAGATAAGATTTTTTTCTTGCCATATTTTTACTTCCTTTCTTCAATTCTTATTAACCTTTAGGCAGCGCGTATGTTATTATTTTCGTAATTCGTTTATTGTTAAATCATCAGTGAATCTTAAATTGTTTAAAAACTACTCTAATTTCATTACACCAGCAATTGTGGTTTTCCATTAAATTCGGAGCCTGTGTCTACGCGCTGAATTATTCATCTTTTCTTTTCTTTCCTAATTAAAGATAAGATTTATATACACACACACACACACACACACGTATATATCATTGTTTGTTATTTCATTTTATTCATTAATTCACAGGATGTATGGATACGTGCATTTTATAAAACTTGTAGCAAATGGCCATCATGCCGTAAAACGAATAATTCACCGTATACGATATCCCATTAATAAACTTCAAGGAAACTTTCCTGCGGTTAAACTGTAGGAATTATAAGCGTGAAAAACCAAAGAAGTATTTCTGTAAAAGCGGCTTCTCCGGTAAATGCTTACAAATAAAACCATGGAATTTTCTTTCCTCGATTTACCCGTAACTTTACGCGCTTGCACAACACCGAAATATTTTATATGGGTTTTTTGTTTTCCGTCTGTTTAAGCTGTCGATGTGATTTAGGGATTGAAAATTACGCCGAAAGTTAAACCCTCAAAAACAGATTTTTGCAAATGTCTCCTTTTTCCGATCAATTTCTCATGAAAAGATACGGAATCCGCAGTATTAACATTGGAGGTGGTGTATCTCTTACTTATTTATGACGGAAAATTATACACGATTTTTGGTTAATTTTCCATGCATAAATTCAGAGACACGCTGAAAATAAATTAAAAATTGATTTTTACAACAAAGACGCTGAGGATTTTTTTTTTTTTATTGTTTCTTTTAAGACCGCAAATAAGTTATGTATATTTTCTCAGCCCTTAGTTTTCCATGAAAATTTGTATTGAAAGATTTTGAGCATCGTAGATTACAATTTTACTGTTCAAACTCTGTAACTGAAGGCCGAAACAAGAACATACAGTGGTCACGTATGTTTTTTTTTCATCCCCTAGCCCGCCAATGAACCATTTGGCCACTGACAAGCAGATGTACCTGGAAAGAGTTATACTAGAATTCTATCTTCTGCAATAAATTTAATTACTATATAGATGAAACGGAATCTCTGCAACGTGCAGGGTGTCCTGCAGAACGAGCTGGAATACTTGTGGAAAGGGAAAGGTATCGGGATATGCGGAAGGGATTGAAGACGATGATGTAGCACCTATCGACAGTCTACTATTTTTTATATTGAACCCAATTAATATGACTACGAAATTTTTGTAAATGAAAGGGGTGAATAAACGGGAAAATCGTGTTCTATGCAAAGCCACCTCTTTAGCTGCGTGGTCTACAAAGTCATTCGAAATTTCCAGAGTGTCCAGGGATCCGACAAAAATTAATCTCCTCACTCGTACGGATGATCCCGTAGCATTTATGTTTGAACTCATGATCCCAACAGGTTACAAAATTAAACCAACTACTATCCAACGACATTGGGACGTTTTGACTGTTGCTATAAAGTATAAACTTTCCGAGACCAGCAATAACGTTCAAAATAAAATCGCAGGTCTTATCAATGGCCAATAACTCCTCCGCGATGAATACTGTCGTTTCAAGGACGGACCCCCGGGGAATAATCGTCGTACCGGAAATAGCAAGAACCAGCAAGACGTACCGGTCTCGCGAATTCGGCACCATCAGCGTATTATTTCTAATAATGCGGTCAAATCGATTCGCGGTGAATCGAGGAGATGACTGCTAGTTGCCGGGTCGAGTGAACGAAGTATAATATTGAGGTTAAGATTTACGAGGTTCGGTGTAGAAGGACGGATGAGAATTAAAGCAGTACTGTATTTTCGATATGATAATAGTGGGGGGTTTCTTCTAGCCAGCAGCGGTGTCTTCATTTGTAGTTAATTTCATAAAGACAGCTAGGATAGAGGATACTGAAAATTAAAGTTGCAATATTTACTTAAAGATTCATCGGCCGTTGATGTTTCTTTCTATAAACGGTGGAGGAACCCTTGTTTCTAACTAGAGGCACGTGATTGAGGATAAACTAATATTCCCCGTAATTAACCTTGTAGCAATATTCAAAATAATGTTCGATTTGTTGCAGAAGCTAGTTTTGCAGACAGAGTCATAAAATATCGCACTGTACTCAAGTCCTGCATAAAATAAGCGAATTGTAGAATAAATATAAGATTAAGGGACCCGAACCAAAGCCGATGTTGCTGATGGATTTTACAGCTCTTTTATGTGGTGCGACCGCGTGAGTCTCTAACGTCCAAGTGTAGACTCAAATACTTAATACGGGAACTCGTGAGAAGAAATTCACGAAAAATCTGCAGCGCTATAATATCAGAGGACCATCTAGTAGCAAATGTGAAAACACAAGACTTGATTTGACAGGCGAAATTTCTAAGCCGATTTTAAGGAAAGTGTTGGTGCAAAGGGTTCGAAATTGTTGCCTGCAATTTGTAACGTTATATATTTTTTTTATTTTTTCGATAGTGTAAATAACGCAATCAACAGCGAAAGATAGAATTTGGGTGTTACGAGAAAACTGAACATTAATAAGAGGGACCACCGAAGGTAACAATTAAATGTGGCGAGGCGCACCCCGAGTCAGCCTTTTGTACACGTGTTTTTAATTACAAACGTTTCGACGGAAGGATTTTCAAAAAATAAGACTTTCCGACAAAATAGATTGCATAAAACTTTAGCCACACTAGGACATGAATCCTGGAAGATGTTAATTGTTCGAATAAAAGTGGATTGGATATACGTTACCGAAAGTTCCCTTTATGTCCAAGAATAAATATCGTAAAATAAATCAGCTGAGTCATCAGTTGTTTCAAGATCGGGTCTGAAACCAAACATATCTCAGGGGAAAGAACCCCTACTTTTCAAACCCTCAGTGGAGCCTGTTCTTAAAAACCATTTCGGAAAAACAGGAAGCCAGAGCGATGTGTATATGGGATAGAAGTTTTTCCAAGGGGGTTTGTTGAATTTAAAACAATTGGGATTATTATAAATTGAGACTATTCTGTAGGAAAAACAAAAACATGCAAGCTCTATAATACTTCGATTAACTGCGGTTAACTCTTTTCATCCGTAAAGACTGAAAAAAAATTCTTCCCCGGGTCTAGATGGACACACTCCATAACCTAGGAAAAAACGGAAGGAATTTGTGCTCGTTCACGTGCACAGCTAAATATGGAGCTTTGCTGAACAATAAAAAATACCGGTCGCATTATACAATCGACAAAATAATTCCAAGTACACCGAGTGAAATAACACCGCAAGCTCCGTCATAATATTCGTAACAGGAGATATTCAATCTAAATTTATAAGAATGTTATTGGAAATTAGTTTTACACGTTTTATTCATCATTGATACATATCACAGCTGAATAATTTAAATTATTTCATATCATTATCATTATTATTATTATTATTATTATTATTATTATTATTATTATTATTATTATTATTATTATTATTATTACTATTGTTTCTATCTGCTGAGCGCAATTTTTAATTTTTTTATTGAATATTTATTATAATTAATCGCAATGACTTTTGAATAGCTCTAGCGAATTTTTTGAAGATGAAAACAATCCTTGAGTAGCGGAAAATTCGTCAGCTGCAACGCGTTATTTTGAATTTTTTGAAAATCTAATAACAGAATCGTAATTTGCCGCACGCAAAAATAACAATTTTTATGAGAAACTAACAACTGAGAAAATAGACATAAAATTTATTTCATCCTCTGAAAAGGAACAATAAGAAAAACATCCTTAAAAAAACACGTCAACCTTACTTTAGCGCTTCTGTAATTTCTGCGAATTTATATATTATTAAAATTTAACGAAAAATCATATAATTCCACTTTGTAAATTTTATTAAAAAAAACAAAAAAAAACCCATTTTGTTTGGTTACAAAGTATTGATTAGAAGAGCGAAATATGGTCAAGAAACCCGGTTTTTAAGGGTTATATTTAGAGGGGATGGTTTTGCACATCATCATATTAACAACTAAAAATGTTGTATCCGTTTCTATTTCTGACTGATCAGATATTTCGAAATTTTACCTTCGCATTATTTCGGTTAATGTTTGTTCGGTAAATTTTCCCACCGTTCATATCATCTAAAAAGTATACGAATTTGTTCACTCGTTACTAATGGACCAAAATCATACTTTCACTCATAAGTAAAGTCTGATAACTGTTCTAGACTATATCGAGAAAAACAAACTGATATCCATTAGTGTCGGTTTGAGAGAAAAATGTTCAAAATCATTCGAGTCTTCGTAGAAAAGTCAAATACAGGGATTCACCGCGATTTCGTGATTAAATACACACTAAACAATTTTATTGCTCCGAGACCGTTCAGCTTGTTCAGAATAATTGCGGCGTTATGTCTGAAGTCCGCACTTTATCGTCTAGTAAAACTTCGTACCGTTAGGCTCTCGTTTCTATGTTTTTCTTTTCTTGTAATGCACGATCACAGGTGTAATGCGATTAATTAAAAATAAAAATATTTAAAGAAGTTAAGTAATGAGTAGTAGGCTAGACGATACATAAAAGAAAACGTAATTTAAAAAAGAAAAAAAAAAGAAAAACATACCAGAACAAGACCAGATTTGTCTATTAGCGGGAGAT
Organism: Icerya purchasi; assembly: GCA_039619475.1. NCBI lineage: Eukaryota > Metazoa > Arthropoda > Insecta > Hemiptera > Monophlebidae > Icerya > Icerya purchasi. The sequence goes on from CM077116.1 coordinate 226,182,234, forward strand.
GGAAAATGAGAGATTAACGAGTAGGATTTGAAGGAGCGATATAATGAAATGCGCCGGTAGAAAAAGACAAAGAACCGATTAAAAGCAATAACAGCTGTACAAAAAGGGAGCAGCGACTAAACCGAGTATGAAGAAAGAGTTACGTACATAAACAGTGTAATTACGGTATGGAAGATAAAGAGAGTGTAGCAGCGGTATTTTTGTGCAAGGAAAGAAAATTTGAGCATGAAAATTTTCATTGCGTACGACCATTTAACGCAACAGATCAGAAGTTCTTTCTGTTACTCAGGACGCTCAAAGGGGAACGGAAAGCAAATCAATTTGTGGATGTAGCGACGTTGAAGTAATTTTTAGATGGAAAATAAAAAAGCGAATAAAAACACGGCATACAGAACGATCCGAGAAAGTTACTCATTGTGTCGAGATGAAAAGCGCATATAAGATATTACAAATTGAGCTATGCAAAGTGGGTAACGGAAGTCTCTGGTTCAACTTATAAAGTTATCATCGCGGTGGGCCGATATAGGAAAGCAACTGTGACCGCTGCAAATGAGCTTGAAAGTTTGCCGGTTAATTATAGAACTGACAGCTTTCACATCGGGCTTCGCAGCCGTGCTTTTCCGAATAAAGAAAACACGTATCGAAGGGGACGTGCGCCTAAAATCCGACGACGCTACTCTACACAAGTATAATATATAGCATTCGTTCGAGACTGTCAGCTTTCTAGTAGTTTCCTTTGTCGAATTTCCCATGCCGAAAACTTTCTGTGGCATTTCATTATTTTCTCTCGCAATGATTTTCTCATTTTTAATATCGTATTATCGGATTAGGATCATTTCCCTTATTTCCACTCCGAATTATCTGGCGCTTTTTTGTTTATCTGATCGATTTACCTGATGGACGAGCACATCTTCCTCGCCAAAGTATTTCCTTTCGAACGGTCGTTTTTATCCCAACAGTAGGGAGGAAGGGGTGTGATAAGATTCGATCGAAAATGATTACATCATTCGTTCGAACATCGACACGTTAACACACCAACTGCGCAGAATATTTATCGTGCGTTCTCTCGGAAATTTCAATACGTACGAATGGAAAAAATCTTCTTGGATCAGTTTCACCTTCTTTTTAATAATGCCTTCACATAGTCGTCTCTCGATTTTTTAAAGCAGTCTGCCGTGGATCAAAATAAATCTCAATCTTAAAAGCACGTATTTCTCATCTACAACTTCGCTCAACTTCTTACTTGCTAATCTTCCGATACATTAAATCCGTAAAGTTCCTTTGCACTACTGCGCATGCAACAACTGCACCCTCCCTTTTCCGGTGCTGTTATACATGTTTACCTCCGCATTGCTCAAAATTTGTCTTGGCGCTCGAACCTTTTCGGTAGTATATTGTGCCGAGGAAAATAATCTAATAAGCGCGTTGAAAGAGGAAAAATTATACGTTTTATTCATTTTCGTAGAAGCCACAATAAAAGTTGACACAAGTCGTCTGACTGCAAAGCACGAGTAATATGTGTGACTAACGCTGTGCAGGTAGAATTCGTCATGATACGGAGGAGAAGTAAAATTTTTTCTCACTTTAATATCGCTTTCAAGGACACAACGACCACCGTTCAGTGTTGCAGAAGATCCATTAACTTTATGTAAGTGTTCTTGATCGTTAGGGCGCTTTTTTCAACTGGACGAGTAAGTCCAATGGCTGCGATAATTCAAAATGGATGAAAACAAAATCCCGTCGTCGTCCCCTACATAAACAAGCCGGCGGACCGTTCACGGTGTTTGCGCTTTCCATTTACTTTCAAGTGTCGAAATTGCCTGGTAGAAATAATGTCAAACTTGCCTGAATAATAAATTAGTATTTTGTTGCGCCGCGTTCATAATCTTAATTTGTTATCTGACGTGAAAAAAAAAACAAAAAACAACAGAAAAACAGAAAAAGGCAACGCTGTTCTATTAGCGCGGAGGCCGGTGAAAGAACAGTGTACTGCGCTTCTCGTAAGCGTCTTTAGGCGACGGAGCTGTGTGGAGTTAATGCAAGTTGCGAAGAAAAACGTCTTAGATGTATTCGAGAAGAGATGACTGATAAGAGCGGCTACTGAATTAAACTTCTTCACGTGCACATCAAAAGTCCGTCTTCTTCGTGTCCTTTCTTTCATCCTAGCCTTATCTGCTGGCCCACTTTATTCGACTTCTTTATCGTCGCACGGCCTTTGCTCCTTATCTGGCTCTTATCAGTGGACCGGAACGGAAAGCGGTCCGATCTGATGGAGAGGTCTTTTATATCCGCGCATAAATTAGCAGACTTCACTGATAAGTAGAACAAGCAGCGCTTAGTAGTATTCATCTCAATTATTTCCCGACACTGCCGCGCCTTATTGTTTTTCTTTGCGCCGGCTTGCCGTACGTTAAGAAGGATAGATGGTCGCGCGAGAAAAACTTTTTAATTGCACTTGCATCTCGTTATCGCGCTGCTCGCAGTCGCACCTCCTCCGTCCAGTGCAACGAACGTCTTTCGTTTAATAATTTTCCTATTCTAAGAAAACTTGCCGAGCGGTAATTTAGAAAATTCCAGACGTAGGCACTGAAACGCGACGACAAATTAAGTAGTCTTCAAGGCGTTCCCCCCAACCCCGCTCGATAATTCACCGCCGGGCGGTTGTTCCACCGGAAAATCAGTTTTTTCTACGTTCTCTAATCCGTGTTTTCCGGAATGCGACCTTTCATTTCTCTACGCGGATGTCTGGCCTTTTTAAAGTGAAACCTTTCGGCGACCCGTCGTCAACGGAAGACCTGCACGATTTTTCATTTAGAGCAACTTCATTTTGCTTTATTTACTCTTCTATTTCTTTGTTCCTTCTCTTTTGATTTACGTCTAACCAAAGTGACAATTTTATATTTTTACATATATTTTTCTATATATATATATATATATATATATATGTATATGTATATTTATGTATATATTCTTTCCACTACTTTTGTACATTTTCATTCGTAGGCAGCCAAAAGTTATTTCTTCGTAAATGACTCCCGTCCACTCCCCGGTAACTTTATTTTCTTCATCTACAAACTTCTCGCACCTCATTCCGATTTCCTTTCGGTACTGGTCTCTAGCCATATAGATATATAGAGAGGGTAATAATTTGGCTTTCATTTCTGCGCTCTCCTGTCTCTATTTCAATTCTTGTTTCTTCACTATTTGACCTTCTTTCGGCATTTTTAACCTCTCTTTACAGCTACGGAGAGATTCCTTCTTTAACCGGCTGCAACTTTTACTATTGGAAAAAAATTCGCTTCACCGTGTTAATTAAATTTCAACTGACACGCGTACGTAGAACTTTGGTACATTGCGATTTTTTATTTACTAAAATGGAAGAATATAGAATGCCGACTATCATGTTGTGCCATAATCGTTCTCGATCTTTGGCTCATCTGATGGCAAGCTTGATTAATTCTTTGTAGGCACCCCTATCCTTTGCTGTGTAGAACTGTTCTTCAACACTGCAAACATGTCCATATTTGTAGGTTCTTGAACCAAGATAATTTTGTTCGTCCAACTCTTCTTTTTCCTTCCCTCTTTCCTATGAATATATTCTGCAGTAATGTGTACTTCGGCCGACGCATCACGTGATCGAAGTATTCTATTTTTCCTCTTTTAACAGTGTCGATCAGCTCCTTTTCTTTTCTCATCGTCTGCAGGACCTCAGCGTTTGTCTTCTTTTTGGTCCACAGGATCCTGAGTAAGCGTTTATAACACGAAAACTCGAATGCTTCTACTACTGCTCAGTATTTTTCTTTTTCCAGCGGCGGTGAGAAATGGTCTTATTTGACACTCAACAGCTGGGGAAATAATATTCATCTACTAATATTTTTTACTTATTTCATTAATTTTTTAGTCGAATTTTCCATAATTAATAAATGCTTAACGGGAATTTTTAATACTACACCTGTTTAAGCATCATAATTTCTTAGCGGAAATTCCACCGATTCCTTTTGGAATGAAATTATTAATATTTTCATCAACTAAGACCCATTTTCGTATAATTTATATAGATCAGAAATGCTTCCCAGCCAAAGTTGTTTGGAACTCCCCCGCCGCCGCCGCCGCCGCCGCCGCCGCCGCCGCATTGGTAATTAAATTGAAAATTAAAAGAGTCTTGTACCACTTTGAAGCAGTCGCTTCTTTTGAGGTTTTTTATTCCATCCTTTTAACGCTAGAAAAGTCTAAAGTTAGATTTTAATTCGATCGCGGTGTGCGAAAGTCGGAAATATTACGGACAGACGCCGATAGGACAGCATCTTTTTCGGTGTAGCTGGAGGAATTCTTCGGCAAGCGTAAAAAAGATGTTACGTAATTGAAGCAAATTAACCGGATCGTAGAGAGAAACTTTTTGGGTAATTTTTGCACAGACAAAATTAACGTTTATTTTCACTGTTAATGCTGCAAGGTGTCAGAGAGATTAGTCGTAACAGACACCTAAAGAGTAATGTGCATTGCTATTTTTGTACACCGACGGCTCTACATCGTACGGTCCAACAAAAATCAAGTATAACCATAATATAACGATTCTTTATAACCGTACCGCGCTTTGTTTCTGCAGGAGAATTTTCCGGGAAGAACCTCGCGTTAAAAAAAGGTCATGGTAACCCTGTTAATGTTATCTAACTGCGGAGTAATTTAAGATTTAATTAGTCTTGTTTAGTCTTTTATTTTTACATTTAGTAAACATAAATAATAGTTGCGCGAAATCACGGGAACAGCTTTTTTTCTTAATCAACAGATCATTCGAAATCCTAGTAAATCAACTAACGTCGGCTGCTACAATAACAATTTCTTTTATCGAGTCCATACAAGAGAATAGATTACGATTTTTCTCGTATGAGACAGTTTAAATAAATTTATTATTCGTATTATCGTAAATTTTACGGTTTTCGGTACGCAGCAGAAGTGCTGCATTGTTGTGGTCGGCAAATTTACCTCGGTTAAATTGTTCAATACATCTTAAGGGAAAATGCACCACCGTAAGAATTATTATTACCTTCGTGAGTGTGGTATATTTTTTAATTCTATTTTTCTAAAAAGCGTTCATCAAAAATTAAAAAAAAAAAAAAAAAAAACTACATTTAACTGGTAAAATTCGCTAGCGCTTGTATAAATTACAAAGTGAAAATTGCGATATATATATATGTATACATGGGCGTCGCCAGCGGGGGGCAGCTCGGCTGGCGACTCCCTTGTATTGGAATATATATAATAAAATTTGAAACTTCGAAACTCCCCTGGTAATACTATAACACTTGGTCATATTGGTCATCGTAGGGCATCGTAACTATCGTGTTTTAACCGGGCTTTTCAACTGACTACGCTATTTTTATAGAAACAGAAAACCAGAACAAGAAAAAAAAAAAAATGAATTCACGCATTACAGAAAAACGTTAGATATTTCAAAAGAGCTCTTTCATATTAACCACAGCGTAAGAATGAGGCTGTTGTTAACTTCGATTAGTATCTGCTTCGAGAACACGACGTCGTCTGGGCGTTAGGCTCGTTTGACGAAATTTTCACCGTTCTTTATATAGTTAGCAGGTCGGCTGTGCAGGAGTCTTTGAAAAGTAGCGGCGGGGTGGCAAATGCAATAATATAGCAATTCTTCTTAAGGCCGAAATAAATCAGACCGTTCGGGATTTTTCGCGGCGCGCAATTAATTATTTACACTATTATGTAGTTAATAGCGCGGAGGAGATGGCTTGGACGGCTGCTGCTTCGGCGCTAATGTAATTTTCCGAAGAAATTAGTTCGCGATCGTCACGTCCGTAATTACTTGGAAGGTGCGGTGCCTGCTCGTCCTCTATACGCATGCTGTGTTGACAGTGGCTGCAGATGAACTGAGTGCAACAGAGTAGCGAAGTCTGTTTCGTTCGGAAGAATTTCCCGCCGCCGCCGCCGTCGTCGTCGTCGTCGTCGTCGTTGGTTCCGGGGCGGCATATGCACGAATCGTTTGCTTTCGTGAAATGCGAGCTTTACCTTTTAAACGTCGCCCTCGCCACATGTAGGTTTTTCCGCGAATGAAAAGAGCAGCGGCAGTGCACCGGAAAACTGCTCGAGTATATTTAAAATGCTCATCACGAATCAGAAACTCATTTTCTTAGTAAACACATTTCAGCCACGACTAGTCCGTGTGAGCATATATTAGATTTTCCGCTAGAACAATCAGCGAAATTTTCAATTCCAACAGATGTTGTTGCGTCATTATCATCGTCTTCTTTATATGCCGCCTCGGTTGCTCCGGACCGAATTCCTTCGCTCTCTGTTTAAATCTGAATTCGCCGCTTGCTGTTCTCTACTTACGCTAAGTGTATATTTAGCACACGCGTCCTTCTGTCGATAATAATAATTCCTTAGCATTCCTCGTTCATTTGCGTTATTTCGATCATAGGTGAGTGCGCCCGTGCGCGTTGCGTAATTTCCTATGAACCGTTTCGCGACCTTTAAGAAAGGCACTTAACGTCATAAATGGCAGCGTCGTTGAAGAACAACTAGGCGCAGGTCAGATAGCTAGAATGGAGAGTGCTTGAGCGTTCTAGTCGATAACAGAAACTTTCTAGCTTCGCGTAACAACTTGTTCTACATTCTGCCGATAGAGCTATCGATATAAATGGTCGCGACGACTTTCAGGTGATTACGATTCCCCGCTACTTTTTTCGTTCGTCATATTAAACGCTAACAAGCTTCTCTCTCTCTCTCTCTCTCTGATGAATATATGATGCAGAGTGGGTTACGCGCAGTGAGGGTTTCGGTTGTGATGTATATTTAGAGAGCTATTTATGCGTGCGTAATTAAGTGTTTCAATTAGACGAATTTTCGGATTTCCCGCGTCTTCTTCTTATCACATTCTCATGCGCCGGTCGAATAGAACGTCTGCAGATGTTTCGACCGAGTGCCAGGTTTTGTTTCTGAAATCGGCTATGACTTTATGCACCGCGGATATTGTCCAGTTGTTCCTGTCTTTCTGAGCGCACATTCACGCCATCTCAAGCGTCTCTCGCGCACTGTATCATAAAACCGGGCACGCCGGGTTTAGTTTTTCGATTTTTTTCTTTTTTTCTTTTTAAATAAGCTGTGGTCTTACAGGGAAAAAATGCCCGTTGTGTGAGTGCCCAACATTCTTATCAACGTTTATTAAACAAAATTTACAAATTACAAAAATTACAACTATTTTAACTTATTCCACAAATAACAATACTAATAAACCTAATATTTAATTAAAGTATATATATACACATATTACAATACATAACATATCGCGTAATATGCATCTGTACACCGGTACGTGTAGACAGCTTAATATTTCCAGATCGAAAAACGTGATCCTCTGATAGAAACTTAAAAACCCGGAAGGACACGATAAGGTCAAAACCAAAATTCATAAATAATGCAGCATTGAAGAGTAGCGAAATATAAAACATAATTTGATCTTCAATCTTTATTCCTTCAGCCATTCTTGCAGCTCCTTTTTAACACGATCTCAGATAATTCCCAACGACCGGGGCTCTAACTGCATTCGCAATAGGTTTTTCGGTAACGCGCACGGGTACGCGTGTTTATCGCAAATAAAGGGAGCCCGCCTAGGCCCCCTCATCGTTGATTTTCACTTTGTCCAATTTTTGGGTTCCGCATATTTCTATTTATTTTTTTTTTGGAAGAGGGGCAATATCAAAAATTTTTCTTTTCCTGTAAACGTGTTGGAACTTATGTGTTACGAAAAAAAAAAAAAAACTCATTAATTCATAATGCGCCTACTTCTATATTTAATCGCGTTGATCTAACGCTACATGCGTAGAACGTACACTATTGTACAGGCTGCGAATAAAAATAAAATGAAATAGATAAAATTCCAGAAAACGCGATGAAAGCGAAAATGTGCGCATGTGTGAGATTCCAATATGTTACCCCGGGTGGTCTCGTCGAATGTCCACTCCGTTAGCGGAAATGATTGCGATTGGTCATCGAGAAAAGAAAAAAAAAGAAAGAAGTGATACCGAAACGATTCCGAAACTGCGGCCGGGAAGTCACTTATCTTTCTCCGGAATTATTATTTGGTCGCCCCTCCCAATCGTTGAAGAAAAATTTAAGACGTCCATTATACTACGATTAAGCTTTAATTGATTCGCTGAAAAATTTTTTCGGTTGATGTGAATAGTTTCCTCCGAGTAAGAAATACAGCGGAACTTCAGCAGAAGTAAAATCTCGACACAAAGAATTCCATCAATTATCAGCCTGGGCCACCCGAAAAACATCGGAGCGCTAACGGACCACCTATCACCATCGTCAACAAATGATACGTAAAAAATTTGCATTATATTTAAATAATCCCTCGTTTCTTGTACATAATATTTGTAAATTTATTAATTGTTCAGCGACCGGTCAGTTAAGAAAGATCGGTGTAAAGTGTGCAATATAAAAATTAAAAATAATTATACATAAAAAATAATAACAATAATATAATAATTTTAGCGAGACCCTACTGGCATCCCTGAGACGCGACTAAACGGTAACGTTTCATTCGGCATCTCTAGCGGGGATAAGAACTAATTGTACCGTTTTAGTTGGCAGTAATAGCGTACCAGCGGGCGTCCAAGGTGGTACAGAATTTCACACGCTAGACCGTTTAAATCTAAAATCTTTAACGATTTCGCCGTATGTCCTACTACACCGCATTTTACAAGCTGAAATTTGACTTCTCCGTCAGGGAGCAAACACAGAAATAGCTCTTAAACTATCGATTGAAAATCCAATAGCATATAAGATGTTCCTTTTTTTCTTTTTTTTTTTTTTTTTCCGGAGGACGGAAATAAAATAAAAATAATACGATATGTAAATGTAGAGATGTACGAAAAATAGCACGGTTGAAACGTATGTAGCGCATATATTTTTTTTAGGGCAGCTTTTTTGGTGCTTCGATGTTTAATAAAAAGGATATTGATACGCTTGATATTCGCTTTAATTCTCCTTCTTTACTGTTTATCATCCGGATTGTTACTAGTATATTAAAATCGTTTCCTAGGAAAAACAGCGAATAACCTTAACCTCAAATATATATTTTCCGGACAAGAAAAGGAGAAAATTTCATTTGTTCCCTTTTCTTTTTTAACAACAGAATTCATTCCGATAAGAATAGAATGTGCATTTCTCGTCGAATAGCATTTGCGCGGAATCGGCGCTCTGTTCTTTCCTTTCGAAGTCACGCGTCTGCTTATTTCATTTCTGTAAAATATCACTTTATCAAACTAGCTAGACCGCCATCGAAAATTGCCGTTGAATTTTATATCGTCTTTAGGACGACAGTTGCTGTTTAAATATGCGACAATACGTTTGTATTATTACATTAAACTCTTCCGGAAAATTAAATTTTTGATATTTTCTATATCGAGATCTGGAAAGATTTTAATAGTGACAATTCCTTTTTCAACTTCATGAAAGCGACTTGTTGTCTTCACGTACAGTTCTCAGTTTTTTTATTTGACAGTTTTCTCCGCTGTCAATAAATGAACGGACGTTAAATAATATTTAAAAAATGTAATTTTATAATTTTAGTTTTAAAAAAGACGCATTAAAGAACCATCAAATTAATGAATATCTCTTTCTTTTTCTTTTTTGTCATATTTTTATAGACCGTTTTTAACTTCTCTCTACAGTTGCCACTACGGTCCGATGGAGGTTAAGATTTAAAGGATGTTGTAACCTAGGTTGTTTGCTTTTAAGGAATGTAAGTTTAATACCAGATATCCGAGACTTTTTTTTTTTTTTTTTTTTTTTACGTCAACTGCAGACATTAACCCAGCGTAAGAATAATATTTTAGCAGGATTCGAATATCCGAACGAAACACAATTACCAATTAACTACGTTATGATAATTGACTATCCTATGCTTATTTCAAGCAGAGCCAGAAGGAAGCGGTATTGAATAGAGGGATATATATATATATATGACTGACTTCCACACAAAGGATAGGAAGGTTGATCGACACCGTTTAAAAGATAGTTATGAGACAACCTCGTGTGACCTATTCGTAGACGATTTACCGAGCAATAGTCGAATCGTCTCATTTTTAATGGAGGCCGCCGTGGATCAATGGACTATGACTACGTGCAGAGCGGAAGAGGTGTAGAGAGGGAATCATAAAGCTACTGCTGCTCAATAAAGAACAGTAAAACACTTGACACTTGTGGTGGACCTGGTAGAAAAGATGAGCCAGAGCACAATATAGTAGAGTGGGCAGAGTCACCCCTTGCGACCTTTTTTGATTATGCTTATACATATTTTACTATACAATATATATATATATATATATATATATATATATATATATATATATATTAATTACAACGTAATTCTTAGGCTACCCCCCACTAGAAAAAATGTTCCCATTTTAATGTAACGCAAAATGTCCCAAAAAATGTTTTAAAAAAATGTCCAAAAAATGTCCTAAAAAATGTCCCAAAATAATGTCCCAATTTTATGTAATGTTTGTTATATTTTATAGGATTTTTGTTATTGTTATTTAAAAAATTTCACAATTTTATGTAACGAAATATGTAACGAAACAAGGTCTTAATTTTGTATAATGAAAGTTAAATGTTAGGATAGGATTTTTGTGATTATGTGATTTTTTTGTGTTGATGCCAGTATGAATTATGTTGTTAATTTTGATCATTTTATACAAAGTGTAGAAGAGAAAGAGACAGAAATGAAAGCAGGAGGGGTCAAGGGGCACAGCCCCTTGCGAGGTCAAAATAGCCGAGTTTATATATATATATATATATGATATAATCTACTTGTTTTGTGCATTAGGATTAATTACCATTTTTTCCTTTACATCGTTAGGCGGCTCCTAAGTCCGGTACTTTTATTAAACGTAGGCTTTTATTCATCCGAATTCTTTGTTCCAATTCGAAGACGATCGCGCAAACTGGCTCCCGTTTCAATTTCAAAACATATTAATCCTTCGAAGTAGTAGTAGTGGTAGTAATAATATAACGCATAAATGGAAGATGCGTACACCGTGAAACAGAGTATCACATAACTTCTCGAAAATCCTATCAATGCGGCCTGGTCGTACTGCAATAAAATAATTGTTTGCATGGGTTCCAAAATTATTTTCAGTCTATAAAAGGGAATGTAGTACAGAATGTGGTCAACTCGAATTTAAAAGTAATGAAGAAAGAAGTGGCTTATTCATGCTGAGTATCATCGAGTGTATAATGCACATAAATTTTCCGAAACTTTTATAAACGGCAGGAAATGTAAAATACGTCAGGTTAACAATTTGTAAGATACATGCAACGAATGGGCCATATAGCGACTAAGAAAGAATGGAGGAAGGACGGTTGAACTGCGAGCGAGAATTTAAACAAGGCGGTAAAGCGACTATATAAAAACTGAATAGGATACCCTATTGATCGGAGAGTATATTTAAAAAGTCGGAACTGCCCCGTTTTTGCGTTGGTGACTTTAGCCGACTCCGCTTTCATTTGTCGAGAAAAATTTAATTACATAAAACTGGGCGGATTAAGTGTAACCGATTAAATTAGTATTACGCGTTAAATTGGCCCCGGTATAAAATATAAAAAATAGATAAGATAAGCAATTCGGAACATTAAAAATTCTATGAAGATAAATTTAGTGTAAGAGGACGTGGCTTTTCTCAACAGTCCGAAATAAGAATTACTCGGCTAGTTTGAAAAAAGGAGATTTAAATATGCACGCTAACTATAGACCAATTGTACACATCAATTGTATCGGAAGCAACATTATCTTAGAGAATATTTCGAAAATAATAAACTACAATGCGGTTTTTAAGAAAAAAAAATTACATCGGCATTAATGAAGATATACTATAAACGGACTAGCGAGAGGAAACTAATTTTTATTAACCTTCGCAGATATAAATAAAGCTTTTAATAATATTAACACACAAACCATTTCATAGTTAGAAAAACATTATTAAGGAAAGAGGAGGTGTCTCCATGACCCCCAATTTTGACGCCACTGGTTTTTTCTAATATATACATACATATATATATATATATATATATATATATAAATATATATATACACTTCAGCAGTATATAAAACTCACCAAAATATTTGCATTTATCGATGATTCTCCTCTCATAGTTGAGCATCAAAAAAAATAACGAAATTATTCTTTGATTTCTTACGTGAATTTTCGGTAAATGCTTAAAAAATCCAAGTCAGAACTCCTAGTCGTTTTAGAAAATATGCATCCAAAACTTTCAATTAGATATTTCCACGCATATGGGTAACTCTATTTTACGTGTGAGGCACGACGTAAAAGCGTACAGACAATGTTTTCTTTTTGTAAATATTTTTATGTGTAACGAAGTAGAGAATTTTATCGCAGAAATTATACTATTATAACAGATTAACAAAATATTACCTGCAATTCGTTAATTTTCTTCCTCTCAAAATACTAGGGTTAGCAGTTCCAAAGTAATACGCAGTTCAAATATGGGGAACAGTGACTCACACATAAATAAAAAAGAACAGGATGCGATACATTTACAAAAAAAAAAAGGTAATGTGATCAGTCGTAAAGTTTTAAAAGTTCTAAACTGGTACTCGAGATCTTTAGCTGCGAGGATTTCATTATTATGCTTTACACGATTAATTAAGTGAAACAAAAAAAATTACCCTGAAAATGTTACAGCATCCGAAAGTTTAACAAGCCTGAAGGAAGGGGGAATTGAAAAACTTATGAAATCTGCCGGCAAAAGAAGCTAAACAAGCTAATTTGTTCCGAGGTTTTTATTGCTTCAGAAATTAAAAACGGTCGGAGTGGACGGTAAGCTGGGGCGATACATTCAAAGCTTTCTAACCGAACGATTAATACAAATAAGAATCGGTTCAGCAATCTCAGAACCCATCTCTATTGAGAATGGAATTCCGCAGGGCTCTGCTTTAAGTGCAACCCTATTTATATTATATATTAATGACATCGCTGACTGCATAAAACCTCCAGTAGTAGGTATATAGATTATACATTGATGATCTCAATATATCTCTTTCCTCTGATAATCCTTCTCTAGCTAAATCCATATTACAAAAAACAATTAATAAATTAAGTAAATGGTCTGAGAACAACGGATTAATGTTTTCCAGTCAAAAATCTATATGTGTTGATTTCCATCGAAAACGCCAACCTCAAAACCAAATACAACTGTTCCTAAAAGAATCGCAACTCCAGTTTAAATCATCAGCAACCTTCCTGGGAGTGTCACTAGATCCCTCGTTGACATGGAGATACCACGTAACTAATCTAAAGTCAAAATGCTATCATTCCTTGAATATAATGAAATGTTTATCCAACCGAAAATTCAATATCCACCCAAAGCTACTACTAAACATATACAAAACATTAATACTCAGTAAAATCAATTATGCATGTCAGGTGTACTCATCAGCAAAGAAATCAGTATTAAAGATACTTGATCCAATACAAAACTCTGCGCTTCGCATTATCCTGGGAGCACACCGTACTTCACCTTCATCCAGTTTGTGTTCCTTAACGGGGATATTACCCCTAAAATACAGTCGCTCGTTACATAGCTATCGTAGTTTATTAAAGTGGTCGACTGAAAACAAAATAGTTTGCCCCTTCAAACCTGCTTTCCCCAACGATTTACTACCAAAAGTAAATAAATTGCTGCGTAAACATAATGTACCCCTTCCGTGCCTGGCGGAAGCTAAGAGGTTACCACTGCTTCCACCATGGGACCAGTACCCAGTAAAAATAAATCTATCACTATTAGAGTACAATAACTCGCAAACAGCTATAGAAGATCTCAAAAAGAAGGCAATTGAGGTGATTAACAGATACGAAGATTTCACAAAGGTGTATACAGACGGATCTAAGGCGTGTACAGGTATATTGTCACCAGCAGCGTGTGCCTACGAAATTGATGGAGTACTAGTAGGGGTCCGTTTAAATGATGCGTGTTCGGCACTGGATGCAGAAATGCTTGCAGTTCTGCTCTGTCTCCAGGAGTACGACAGTTCCAAAGCTCAACCGAAAAAGATTTTGATAATTACTGATTCTCTGACCACCATACAAAATCTACAAAATAATAATGCAGAAGAATCAATCGCGCAAAAAATCCAAGGGACTCTGCTATTGCTAGACCAGAAGGGCTTCCGGTTTGAGTTCCTATGGGTCCCTGCACATACTCAGATCCCGGGGAATGAGCGCGCGAATCTAGAAGCTCGGTCTGCTATGTTATCTCCAATGCCGCGTAAATCAGGAGGCCCAACAACACTCGATATTTTCTTACGCGAAAGACTAACTGAGCAGTGGAGCAAAGAATGGATGTCAAAGACTACGTTATTGCGCCAAATTAAGCCGATGATCGATCCATGGTGGCCGCCGACTGATAGCACGCGTGTCGAATACACAACGATCAATCGGCTAAGAATAGGGCACACAGCTAAAAGTCATGACCACATACTGCAAAGAATAACTATCCCTAATACATGTCCATACTGTGGTGAATTAAAATACCCGTCAGTACAACACATCATAACTGAATGTCGCACTTTTAATGCAGTCCGTCCAAGCACTTTCACAACGTTATCAGAAATATTAAGCGACAAATCATATAACACCTTGAAGAAGTTCATTCAGGATGGCGGACTGTTGGGTGGTCTTTAGGTAGCCTGGGCAGCTCTCACCGTGATAACCTTAGTAGTTAAAAACGGTATTTCATAAAAAAAAAAAAAACAAGCTAATTGCCCTCGATTCCAAAATATGATGTCCAAAGTGATGAAGGAATGAGAAGAATTACATCGTTAAAGATGTTTAGGTCTCTGACATAATAAGGGCATTGTGATAGGAAAAAATAAAGTGAATGACTCAGAACTTGTAGAAAATTGAACAGAAAGAAGAGAGTTTAAAAGATTCAAAATAACTTTACGAAAGATAAAAAAGTACTGAACCAACTCCGTAGGCGATCACCCCCTAAGAGCGGTCAGTGAAGATAGTAAAGCGGTTTGAGAAATAAAACTTAAGATATTTAAAAATTCCGATTTAACAGCATGTTGAGGAGTAGGTTTCGCAATTGGATAGTTATGGTAAAGAAATAAAGAAAAGCTGACGGAGAAGTATGCGGGAGCGTGACTAATAAATCGCGCAATCGCGAAAAAAGTGAAAAATATAATAATAATAAACGGAATAATTTTACTTTTAATTTTGATTTTATAAGTCTCCATATCCGTCAATTCGCTGCATGATCGAAAGTCGGATACTTTCAAGAGAAACTGCGATAATTCTGTAAATGCGGTTTAAAAAGAATAGCGTTACTCTTTCGTGTCACCTTTTAGCTTTCTCCTCCGTTTCCTTCTTCTCTCTATTCGACCTTTAGAAAGTTCAAAAGAGATAATAGTAATGATGCTACGCACTTAACCGGATAACAGCAACGATTTGAATTTCAAATTTTTCTTTAGTTCCCATTTACGCTTCATTTAGGGTTTTCTTAATTCCCGACGCCCTGTCGAGGGTATGGGACTTACTTTACTTATAAAATCGATGGGAAAATGGTAAGACGCGAGTTCAAGGTGGATAAATAGCGGTATCCTATAAATACGCCGTCCCTTTTTTTTTTTTTTTTTTTTCAGAGAACAACGATGGAGCAATGAATCGGCAATTAAGAATTCAAGATAACTAAAGAAGAAGGAGGGAGATTAGATTTTAATGTATGGCAGAAACGGAGAGAATAAACTCGACTAAACTAAGAGGGAAAACATCTAAGGAAGGAAGCGGAAAATATGTAAAATCGACAGTAAGGTGTAAAAAGGTGATAAGAATTTGACCTTCTTTTCTCCGATAAAAAACAATTTTTTTTTTCTTCTTATTTTGGAAGTTCGCCATATCCGCTGACACATTGACCCATAATGATAAGAAATTATCGCAATTTAACTAAAACCGAATGCAAAATTAAACGGTAGAGAGATAAGGAACGCAAGGAATAGAGCTGTAGCAGCAGGAAAGAAATGACAGTGGTAGAAGGGAAGCAAGTTGTGGCCGAAATGCACAATATCAGGATGCTAGTAGAAATTATTGAAGCGCAGGGAAGTGATAGTTGCAGCACTAGACTTCGGAAACTTGTTTGTTTATCGTTTAAGCTATAAATTGACATTTAAAGGCACTCGACTAATTCGTTATAGTACCATTACGATGATACACACTGATTTTCATAAACGTAAAACTGAGTTACACGTGAACTTGTTTAGTTCGTTCGGTTTTCCTTAAAGTTTTACGAAAAATTTCTACTTACAATATTGAAAGAAGAAGTTTGCATTTTTTTGTATTTTATTATAATTTAAACATTAATGAGCGTAATTTAATATTTTTTTTTTTTTTATTGCAAACAGTTACCGCAGGTCGAACATGGTAATTTTTTTCTTTTTTTCTTTGTATTTCGATATTCGGGGTAACATGTTTTTTTTTTTGTTATTTTTTAAATTCAAAATTTTAATTTTCAATAAAAGAAAATCCACAAATGCGTCTTTTTATATATACAGCAAAACCCTGAGGGGGGTCAATTTATTTTTTACGTTAGTATTCTTCGCTTCTTTTTAGACATGTCACGCTTCCAAAATCATATTAAAAATTGTTCCTCTAAGCAGATAATCCAAAATCTCTCGAAATGCGAGCCCAACTGGTATTCGGTATTATAATTTGTTTAGAAACGAAATTTTTAAACGGATTTTTGCGTTGCAATTTTTTTTAAATTTCTTTTTATTCAACTAACGACGTATGTGTTTTACATGATCTTTCGCCTGCGGAGCGGAATTTCCGACATTTTTTATCCGATTATTCGGATTAACTGTAGACACGTTAACTGAATAGGTGCCGGAGTTCTACTAGAAAGGAAACACCGTGCTAGCTAATCAGCTAGGCTAGGCAACTGGCTAACAACACAGTTGGAAATGTTACTGCGGCATTGTTACCCTAGTAGTAAGAAATTTTGCTGTTTTTTCAGGTACCTACGTAATACTATGGAGAAGAGGAAGTTCCGTATTAACCGCTGGACACTTGATGATTGTTAGAGATTCTCGTTTTCGGCTCGTGGACGGTTTCAATTTGCAAATTAAAAATGTAATGCCTCAAGATGCCGGCGACTACGTCTGTCAAATCAGCGACGAAAGTAATCGCGATCAAATTCATACAGTCGAAATATTAGGTAAATTTCATTACATTTTAATATTGTCGATTTTATTCATATTCTACGAAAGAAATTTTTAATTGATAAAAATTGACGAAAAAACTGATGATTTCTGTAATATTCGGTAGAATTAAATGGAAATGGAGTAAAGGCGTTCTAGATTAAAAAGGGCATAACAGGGTGCGACTAAATTTTGAGGTTGAAACCCCTCTACACTCCAACTGTAATGAGCATTTTAGTACAGGTTATCGTGAGGATATTAATCACCTGTTGTTTAATTGCGAGGCGCTAGCCAGAGACCGAGTCTTCCTTTTGGAGGATTTAAAGGCCTGCGGTTCGTTTCCACCTTATTGTATTTTTCCCTTACTCGCTTCAGGTAATCGTGTGTTGTTAATAATATTCAAGTTTATTAAAAGAAGTAAAATCATTATTTAATTATTTTTTTTTGCTTTTTTTTTGTTTGTTTTTTGCTTTTTTACTTTTTTTTTGTTTTTGACTTTGTAGCCCGGCTTCAGTTAACCATCAGGGAGTTCTGATGTGGCTAGTAAATGTCATCTTCCGATGTCTTACAACTTGTTAATTACTCGGTTCTAAACCTATATCCTTGACCTGCTGCTGTCCAGTCGCATCCCAGTGCCTATTGTACTTGGAGTGTGATGTGATCAGTGTCAATTTTATATTCTTTCCTTCTTGACACTCGTGGGCTATGTCATATCATGGCGGCCATGTGTGGTCAAGTTGTATTATGAGAGTGTAATTTTCAATGTTAATTCCATATCCTTCTTGACACTCGTGGGCTATGTTATATCATGGCGGCCATGTGTGGTCAAGTTGTATTATGAGAGTGTAATTTTCAATGTTAATTCCATATCCTTCTTGACACTCGTGGGCTATGTCATATCATGGCGGCCATGTGTGTTTGAATTGTATTGTGGATGTCTAATTATTAGTGTTAATATTGCCACACACTATTCTGTTAGTCTAGGTTATTTGTAGAGGTTGTTGGTGGCCAACTGGTTTCTTGCCGGGCCAAAAAAAAACCAAAAAAAAAACCGATTATTTTCATTTATCGAAAGTTTTGACTCTTTGCTTGTGTAATATTTCTTAAATTTTATTTTCTTTCCGGCTTAACTTTTTTTTTTTATAAATTATCTTTTATAGCATATATAACATTTCTTTTTCTTATGTCGTTGTAATAAGTACTAGCGTTAAAAATGTAAAAAAAAAAAAAAAAAAAAAATTTGTAGATTTCTACAGCGAAGGTTATCTCTTTCTTTTTGTGAACTCGAAAAAAGTATAAGGTGTGTGATTTTTTGTAAAAGATGAAAAGTCTTCATAATAAAATTTGCGGCGCCGGTTTTTTTTTTTTTTTGGAGTTAATTTCATTATATTACTTTTTCCGGATGTACTTTAGCAGATAAATTCCTATAAAATCGATTTCAATAATTTTACGACCGCTTACGGATTATCCGCCGATTAATATAGCGATCATTTATGAAGGGGGGATAATTAGAATAATAATCGGAACAAAAATATAACTTGCCGTCACTCCGACGAGTAAAATATGGATTTAATAATAGGTAATAATTTCAGAGCGTATAGAGTTTCTCATTTTAATATTCAACAAAATGATACCGGGTATTAATTCCGCTGAAGCGGAGATACTGCAAGGTCAAAATGTGTCTTAGACGAGAAAAACAAAAATCGGCAAGTATCATTATATCACCTAATCAGTGTATTAGCCTGTTATAAGCTAACGAAAGTAACTTTTATACGCATTTTTTAATATTAATATTTTATCGAAAGTTATTTCGTCGTATCAGCTCTTGATTGTTATGTTTTTCGGTATATTAAATTGTAATTTGCGTTTTTTTTGTCGTTTAAACGTATTTGATAGTTTATTATCCAGGTGGCAAAATAATAAATTTATTCATATTAGGCAAGGCGATTGGAAGTTTTATTTCAGCAATCGTGTTTTTGTGTACTCTATTTTTTTTTTTTTTTTATTATTATTTTCAATTGTTACGCAGCGAAAATCGATTTTATTATTTACAATTTTGCTCGCTATTCATTTATTTTATTAAAATCATTTAGAATTTCTATTTCCGTATTTAAATTAATTTTTCATAATTACTTTTGGATAGGATTATATTTTTTAAATTTTCTAAAAATATTTCACGGAGGAGCGGAAAACCGTAGGCTTTATATATTAACTTGTTAAATTTGAAATATTTTCATTAACTGGTACTTTTCAAATGAGAATAAGCCGGGAATTTTGTTGTAAAACTTGAAAAAAAGTAAAGAAAAAATCATTCGAAGCGAAAAATGAATGTATTTTTTAATGTAATTTCTACAAAATAAATTACCGAAAGTTCTGTTATATTCATATAAAATACATATGCTGCGGCGGTTAAATATTGTCATCAGTGGTAACAAATCTTTTTTTTTTACAATTCGAATATTCAGGAAATCGGGAGGATTTGGACCGGGAAATCAGGGAACATTTGAAAACCGGGGAAATAAGCTAGGAATTTAAAAATTATATTTCAGTGGCCACCGTGTTTGTGTTATTTTTGGCATTTTAATTATTTATTTTATTGTGATATAAAGAGTTAGTAATATAATATTTAAAAATCTAAAAAGTTACGTTATTTCGGTTGAAACAATGTTGGTGGATTTACTACGGCTCTAGTTCACTTTTTTTTTTTTTTTTCAAAAAATACATGTTATTCTTATTATTTAATGTAATATTGTTCTTTTAAAACATTATTAATATAATATTTTGATGTCTGCCATTCTACAGTTTATTAATACTCGTCATCCGTTTATACTGATTTTACGAATTTCTGTTTAAAAAATTATTAGATTCACGTTGATGAGATACTTACATTCATTAACACTTATTATTAAATCATTTTCTTTTGATTACGGAAACTTTTTTTTTTTTTTTTTTTTGTTTTTCACATACTTTTTTCGTTAATAAATTATTCAGTTATTAATCAGAATTATATTGTAATTTTGATATTTTTATATATCATTGTACGTCATTTGTTTTTAGTTTTTTTCATAAATTCTCGCATTAGCAACTTAGGTCTTAATGTTTGTTTTTTTTTTTCTTCTGGTAACAGCACATTCTATTTTAATAGATGTTGAAATTACCGTACTTACATGCATCGTTAAGCGAAATTCTTAAACAAAGCTCTGATTTCCTGAATCGCATCACGATCTTCTCCGATGGCTCTATTTTCAATCTTTTTTTGTCCTTTGCTAAGCTACTGAGTTCTTTAAACTTTCGAGTTTACTGCTATTTTAATTGCTACCTCTCCGGTCTCTTAAAATGTGTCCCTGTTTCATCATATTCCTAAAGTGTCCTACAGGCCATCCCATCTCTTTTCCCCTCCCACTCTGCTGACTATGTACTTCATCTCATAGATTCTCTGATTTATAACTTCGTCACTCTATCAACCTTGATTTCTTATGGATTCCCGGACACTCTGGAATTGAAATCTGCTTGCTCGTTTAGCTTCTTTTGCCGGCAGATTTCTTAATGTTTTTCATTTCCACAACATTACATTTTTCTCTACAGCTGCTCATTCTAAATTATGGAGTAACTATTATTCTCCTTTATTCTCAAATCCTGATATCTATTCAGCCAGATCTTCGGTTTCTCAACTTTCCTTCTTTGCACCGTTCACTCAGCGATCTGTTATCTAAGCTTTCGTACAGTTTGCCTTCCTCATGGCTGTTTCTCACTTTTGTCTTCTCCATTTTGTCCTCTCTATTCGTCTACTTTTTATTTTATACATTAAATGTATATCTTCTTTGAATACTTTTCCTTCGCTGTTAATGAACGTTTACATTTCTATTCGTCACTTTTGCTAATCGATCTGCTTCTTATAGCGCGCTCTTCTCCCTCTCCTTTTCTTTTCCTTCAGTTATGCCGGTTCTTTTATCCTTTCTGTACGTGTAAAAATCTAATTACACTTTCTCTTTCTTTCTTAGTGTCTGCGGTGGCGAATCCACAAAAAAAAACATGATAATAAGAAACTGGATGTGTTAATCAAGTTCTTAAAAGTCGATATAATTTTGATCAATGACTTTGTTCCTTTTGTTGTTAAAACATTTTACCTTTATGCGTTTTTTGCTTTTCCTTAATTGTAGTTTTTCTTTCTAAATTAAATTCAAAATAGTTTTTTTGAAATGCCGCGTGGTTTACATTATAACCAAGTACGTGTTGTTGTTTCGTAATTCGAAATCTGAAATTATTTATTTTGTTTTTTAGGTAAGCAGTTTTAAAAGTATGCATAATTTCATAATTCGAAATGTGATATTATTTCGTTTGTTTTGAAGAAGTTGATTTTGGTTTTATTCAAAACATACCGCTTTGTAAGGGGAATTGTTGGAATCTTTTCCACTTTTAAACAAAAAAGTTTACGTCGTGACCCTTTCGCGAGAAAATCACTATCGGAATACTAATTTGAAAAGGTCATCTTTTATATGGACACCGGCGTAAAAAAGGTTCTTCCGAGTTCCACCCTTATTGTTTTGTTAGTTTCTAACGCAACTGCTTGAACCGGGTAATAGGTGGGATCGAACAATGTTCCCCGATACGATTTGAAATCTTCGCATTCCCTTTGAGCGTAATAAGCTCGTAATGTCTACACCGTCTGAAAAAGCGTCTAATTATTTTCATCGTCAGATCTAGTAACTAGAACGCGGAACGAAGGAGCTACTTCTGGTATTTTGGTCAATTGGTAGAGTCCAGCTCTTATATTTTATTTCCGGTGATTCCTTTAAAAGGCTTAAATCAACATTACCAACTTCATTTCCCGAGGGACGAAGAAAGATCACCCTTCCCCGCCTCTAACGGGTGAACCATACGCACTGTCGTTGAATTACTGCGGCGATTCGCAAACAAAACGGGAAAGAATTCGATGCATGGCTGAAATATTTCCAGTAAGAAGGATCGTTGATGGTTTGCGAAATTTGTGACAAGTTCGTTGAAAACATGAATAGTAATGCGGAAAGGGCTCCGCGTACTGTTTCCGAATGATGTAGGAAGGGTTTTTTTTTCCTTCTTCTGATGAAAACCGACTTTTAAGTAATAGACTTTTTTTCGTACGCGTGAAGTGACGCTTTTGAATGAGAGTAACCGCACTTGCGTCTGCAAAGGAGGAACCAACTCTGAAACAGTGTTGCTGTTTCCTTGCTCCGGTATATTTGGAGTGAGACGGGTGCGCGGACCAGCCCAGCTCGCTAGATACGTTTGTGCTTGAAAGGTTTTTCTTTTTGTTGGCTTTGTGTTTTTTACGTTGATAATTACAGTCACCGAACGCGACCGGGTAGTTACCCTTGTTAGGTTAAATACCTTCTTCGACAAAGTACATCTCTTTTGTCATTATCCTGCACCACCTCTCCCCTATCCACCTATAATACATATATGTACATACTAGCGGTTCGCTGTTTTTCCTGCAGAAAGAGCAGCCAAATCCGAAACCACACGCGCACACACACATAAATCAAAAGCTCTTGGCTTGTTTTATATACGGGCGCGTATTATATGTCTATAGCTAAGTGTCTGTAATTTATGCTTTCCTAAAGGATATATCACATACCCATGCGTGTATATATATACATATATGTATATATAAAGTGGTTGTTTATGTATGTGTATATATAGAAGATATATACATTTGCCGAAAAACAAAAAAGAATTCTTTTCCATTATCTACAGACGTAATTCTTTTTTTTTTTTTTTTTATCAAAAAGCAGTTTACTGAAAAAAGTAGTTGAAAAAAGCTGAATTCGGGTTTGAAACGGTCGGCTTAAGCGGCTGGTTCACCCTTCGCGTCAGTTATTTGGTGTTATCAATTTCACAAATCCCTCCTTTATCTGACAAGTACCTGGCCAATTCCGCTCTTAAAAGACGACTGCCTTTATTTATTAGCTGGGCTTTTCTCTAATCACCTAACCCGTTATTTTGCTAATCTCCTTTATCAATCGATACTTGCGTGCTGTTTTGTCAAACTTACCACCGTCGCTGTCGGTGCAGAAACCAAAATTACAAAGAAATCCAATAATGGGTCAAACGTTTTCATTAATTCGTTTCCTTCTACTTTTAATTATTCGCTACCTTTTTTCGGTTTTCGTTGATGCTGGTAATTTGTTGAAAAATGTTCGTTTTAGGGGGAAAAAAAGAACCCCCTACCGAACAGCTTTTCGTCGCAATAGCAATTGCCGAAAAGTAAAATTTAAACTACACTTCGTTGCAAAACGACCGGTTTCCCGTCAACATTTAAAAAGAAATAAATTGTCGATAACAATGATAAAATGAATTTTGCGACGTGCTCCTGTTTAAAGAAAGCGATGCTATTTATTTCCGCATCTTAAGATTTTCATTAAATTTTATCCGGAATTTTTTAAGTAATTTAAGCAAATACGAAACAACGTAATTTAGATTTTTTTTCGGAAAAATTAAATATGAAGTTAACAGTATCAATCGACACATCTTCACGCGGTGGGTTGAATATTTCAAATGAATGGAGGACTAAGTTTTAAAAGGAACTTGTTTATGGATATCGTGAATCTGCGTATAAAATTATTCCTAGTAAACGCAGAATTTTCTGGCAAATATGTGTATATTTGGTTTCGAGAAATTATCGGTAACGGTAAGTCCGACTTATTTTATAACAAGAAATTCCTTTTTAACCTGCAACTCTTTTGCAAAAAAAAAAAAAAAACGAATGAAAAATTGGTGTGTATTCAGTGCGAGAATTTGGCTCCCCAGAAAAGCTAAGTTAAGTGAGAGTGAAAAAAGAAGGCACATTCTACGGAGGACTGAATTTTTGCTTGTCCGCAACTTGGGAAACCGGTTATTTTTACACTGATTGCCCTCACAGATCGGATTGTTCACCTATCGAGGAATGTCTGGTTGCAGAATTGAAATGGGTATGAAATGAAAAAATCTTTAATCAGAATCGAGACGTTATTTGAGTTTGACTTTGCAGTTTTTCAATAAATGTGACACTTCTTTAGAAATCGTCTATTAAAATATCAAGATGTCATTATAACCGAAATATGCGATTATAGTGTTCATTTCAATCGTTTAATGTGTAGTATATTGGCGTTACTATCAGTATCGTTTTCGTGTTAGTCGTAATTCACGTTTTGTTCCTTTACTTTGTTTTACAGTTAAATCCATTTTATGATTTATGATTTTTCAAAAATATTCGAGGTGAAAAATTTAGAAAAATATCATTTTATTTATTATTTTTTTTTTTTTTTTTGTGATCATTAAAGAGAGGTTTTTAATACTTGGAATACACAGAAAAAAAATATACAATAAAATTAATAATAGTTCGAACGGGGCCACGAATTATTTTGGAGCTTGGGTATAAAACTCCGTTCAATCAAAACTATATGAAGGTGTTCATAAATTATCGAAAATAAATATCATTTAATGTTACGATCATAAGCCTACGTCTAGAACCACTGTTTGTATTACCACGAAATGTGACGTCTTCAATGTCACGTAAAAATCGCAAGTCTTCCGATGTATGTTTTGTTTTAACTCAGCGGGGGGAAATTCTCCGAGACGTTATTGGCGCTAACATAGAGTTTACTACTTGTCTACATCACTTATATTCCTCTTTAAAATGTCACGTATGTGACGCGCGAATTCAAGACAATGTTTTGTGCCCAGGAGTTATACGAGTATAGCATGTTCTCTTTGCAACATTTCCGAAGAGCGTCCCAGAAATTTTACTAGATTCCATGTCATGTCTTAAACTTACATCTAATTGCGGATCACTATTCCCTGAAAATAGCAGAATTTTTTTCTTCCAACGCGCCTCGGAAGGAGTTTCAGATGTTCGAATTTCAATGGATTCTAGGGTTCTGGAGAAAGAACGAATAAGCCAGACCTATCTATCCCCAGAAATATAGTTTATACCAACAACCGTTAACTTTCTTCTTTCTAGTTAATTCTTTCTTGCCTATGAGCCGAAATGGAACGAGAAATATTATTCTCCAAGTACACTTTTCCGTGCCAAGTCCGTTATCAGATTATGGCGCGGCTACTGAAAACGGAGTCTTAATTCTTTTTTACAAATCGTTTACGAGCAAAGAAAAAATAATACTGCTATGCACGTTTTTCAACTTATTTCTCACATCCTGACAGATTGTCTTATCCTTGGCGTAACTCGAGTAAGTCATCTTCATTCAGGAAACCGTTTCAAATACTCTCTCCGGTGAAAGTACAATATGCCGATACTTTTAAATTACGCAACACTTTCGTGCGAGGTTTTGAAACGATAAATATCCCCCTAAAATTACACAAGCAACGTATGAACCTGTCTCGGAAACGGGAAGAAAAAACAGAATGAAATAACACTAAATAAATATATAAAATAAGAGAACATTCCTAAAAGGTAAATATTAATGTTGCTTGCAAATAATCGTATGTTTTGTTTGTATTATCCCGATCGACGGTGATGGGTTATTGAATGAAGAAGATCGAAGACCTTCCTTTACAGAAAGTCTCATATATAGGTGTTATTATTTCTGATTACTTGAGTGGGGCCCTTCGAGCGTTTTGTTCCGGCTTTCCTAGTCATTTCGACGGTTTAATCTCTTCGCACACGCTTATTTACTTCCTTTCTTTTCGCTATTCCCCGTTCGTGTTGATTTCGGTTAACTTGCTCGAGGGAAAACAAAAATTATCGCTTGTAATAATTTAAATTATTTGGAACATAGGTTCTTTCAAAACGGCGTAATATGCGTCTGTTTTCAAATAAAAAATAAAAATACAAACTAGTTCCCTTTTCGAAATAACCCGTTCAACTGCTATAACTGGAAACCAATTTTAGAGGTTTATTTTGAGATACTTTATAAAAGAATTCGTACTATTTAGACTGTGCCATTTTGTATACGAGATGAAAACAATATTCTAAAAGATGAAAGAGAACACACGAATTTTTAGTCGTTCGGGCCGTTTTGAATGCAATTCAAAATATCATTTAACTGGCAGTTTTTCGTGTATAACTTGCGTTAAAAAATGCGAAAAATTCCTTTACCTCCAGCCTGCCTCGATTTGTAAAGAAATAATTAGTTTTCAATAAATATAGCTTTTCTTATCGCCCAATCTAGTTATTTAAATAAATCGACGAAATTTTTCAAAAAGAATTGTTGTTTTTATAATGTTTGTTTTCTTTTTTTTTTCATTTTGGATTCTACAGTATTTGATTACATACTCATCGCGTATGTTTTTGTGGAATTCCGTACACATGTAATGTACGGAATTCTAATGGTTCAGAAACAACAAAAGTATTCAATTATAATATGCCATAGCTCGGGAGCGGCTAGACATTTATAAACTTCAAAATTAGATCATAAATTACAATTAAAATTCTCTCTCTAAAGATAATCTAAAACTATTCAAGATAACCGATTACTCCGGACAGCAGAAAAAAAGAACCCCAAAAGGAACCGTCAAGAATATATAATATGGAATTTAAAACGACCTCAAAAATAACCCTTAAAAAATCATAACTCATCACCAGATAACTTTTTGTAAAAATGAAATTCAAAATATAAAATAAAATTCAGAAGAAGTCCTTTCATAAAATCAAGAAATTATTTAAACCTCGCTTTTTGGCGAAAAACAGCAAAAAAAAAAAAAAAGGGAATCCCGTAAGTAATAGCCCGAGTAACAAAAATATTACGTTCTCAACATTACTACGTGTAGCTTGATGTCCGTTGTTAATTCGAAAATGTACACTACTGGTACTGAATGGTCGCATGTGAGTACCGATGAATATTATTAAATATTACCTGAGTTTAAAATAAACGATAAAAAATGAATCTCCTTCGAGGAATACTTTCTTCGCTTAATGTAGCTAGACAAAAATTAACCAAAAAATGGTCTCATTTAAAATATAGGGAAAATGCGAACGGCAAAATTTTAAAATTAAAGGGGGCCGATAAAGTCCAATGACTTGAAGTATTATTAATGTTATTTATCATACGGAAATTTAGATTACCCCCAAAGCGCGATTTCCAAGTTGATCACTAACGGAATTTGAACACTGAATCGATACACTGAGAGCTTTATAATGCAGAAAGAAGTAGCATTTAAGTCTGTCTCCAAAAATGTAATAAAAACACGCTAAAAAGTAAAAAATAATTACTCTGAAATATACACGAGTATATTTTTCAAAGTAATATATCTTAAGGAGATATTTTGATTATTCTTAAACAACATCAATGTAAAATAGTAAGTTAATAATAACAAATATAATAAACAATTATAACAAACTAATAAGATAAAATTTTCTTGCTTAGTAACGTTTTCGGGCATAACCCATCATCAGCTAAACCAATATGTGAACAGATACAAATTCTAAATCACACTGAGGTCAACAAGGGAATACAGTGGTTTATATATAGGTTTAAAATAACAAATATAGAGTCAATGGTCATAACTATTAAAAGGGTAAAGTACATGTGACTATAATAAATAATATTTAAGAAATTTAATGATCGAGTTTAAATAAATATAAAAATATATAACATATATTTAAAATTTTTATATTAAATAGGGGGTTATTGTTATTTGGGATTTGATCATTTAGAATATTACTTTTGTGTTTATTTATATAGTAATTTTCAGCTATGTTCATAGCCATTACCTTTATCATATTTAGCTAAGACTGTGACTGTTTTTTCTATAGAATTTGGTTTATCTTTATTCTTTATCAAATGCTCGGCATAAGTGGATTTTTCTATTTCATTGTTTTTAAATGATTTTATGTGTTCATCATATCTACATTTTATTTTTCTACCTGTTTGGCCGATGTGTGTTTTTTCACAGTCATCACAGTTTATTTTATATATGCCACTATTTTCATATATATTATTATTTCATTTATTTATAGTAATTATTTTATTTTTTAGTTTATTATTGGTTTTAAAAGTTGCTTTTAATCCTTGTTTTTTAAAAACATTACTTAATTTGTATATATTGTTATTTATAAAAGTAAATGTTATCCGTCTTTTCTTGTTGTTAATATCATTTTTCTGTTTATATTTCAATTTTGATTTTATTTTATGTGTTAATTTTTCGATTATTTGTTCAATGTAACCATTATTTATTGCGATTGTTTTTAATATTTTTATTTCATTTTGTTTTTTATTTGAATTCATAGGAGTGTTTTAATCTATTTATAGTATGTATGAAGTATGAATGTTTATGTTGATTAGGATGGTTTGACATTTTGTTTATCATAGTGTCAGTAGTTGTTTGTTTCCTATATATGTTGTATATTAATTTATCAGTTGTTCTGGTTATTATATTATCTAGGAAGTTTATTTTATTGTTTTCTGCTTTTTCCATAGTGTATTGTATATTTTTATGTATTTTATTGAAATCGTTTAATATATTATTTTCAGTATTATTATTATTTTCATCAATCAATGTACGCCAAATTTAAATTCTTCTTCAAGTCCATCTTCCATCGGAGGTTGACAACCATCTGACGATATTTCTCTTTATCATGCTATCAAGTGTGGCCATGCCGGGCATATCTAACCAGTCCTTAAAATTTCTGTTCCCCTCGATCTCTGTTCTCTTTAATTTTACGTTTTGTAATCATCTTACCCAGCCCTCGTTTTACGATCTACCTTGGCTGGCCGTTCCGCTATCATCTCTGTTACATATTCCGTTTAGATCTTAATCATGCCCCCCCCCTACTTTACCCACGTTTTCACTTTCTTTCCGCACTTGCTGCCCCTGGTCGTCCTCTCCAATTAACGATGAAGCCATCAGCAATTCTAACCATATCTTCCTTGAATGACCATTCCACTTTTGAATGCGCGTGTCGATCTATATTCTGATCTATTGTTACTTAAGCTTCCCAAAATCCTTATTGTGCCTCCTATATATCTTATCATTCCCGTCAATCTGCTCCAATCCTCAGTTCTTTTATTCTATCAACATCTGAGTCCATCTCGATTCTTCTCCCTCCAGTTTCTGTGCTAAGATCCGCTGTAGTTGTTGCGCGAAAGTATATAAAAAATAAAAAACGAATCTAAATTTTTACACAATGTTAAAAATATTTATACAGTTTTTCTAATGTCGTAAATCTTTTGCAACTTAGCCAGTATTTTTTCAATAACCGGTCGTAATTGTTTCACATAAAAACAAGAAAAGAGAGAGGTATTTCGTCTTTATACAAAGCCGCTTCTATGCGACAAAGTTTTAATACTAAATTGAACTCATCTCTCTAGTCAGTTGTTGACGCAATTTTTCTTTTTTTTAGCCCTCTTGCACTTTTTAGACGAAAAATCACGGGGTTCCGTCGTTGGCGCAATCTCACCAGCGCAGTAACAGCGTATAGGTTTTTTAAATAGTCGCGGATGAATCGGAGTCAGCAGATAAAATTATTCGAGCGTGCCGAGTGAGTGAAGTTAATTCCGAAATTTTCCTCTCTTTGTAACATTGCATTTGTGCCAAAATGTTTGAAGAAGGGGGAGAATAGAAAAACGAGCAAAAAAACGAGAAAAGGAATCGGCAAATCTTCGGACGAAATAAAAGGAATCTTTTCCGGTTTTTAACTTTGTAAAATGACGATAGCGAGGACGACTATGGGGAATAAGAAATTTGTCAAAGAGTAAATTTACTCGAGTTTCCAGTTTTCCTCTTCTATGAATATTTTTTTCGCTTATTTTGAAATATTTCCCGGAAAATAAAAAAGCGCGCAAAAAGCAGCGAACGTCGTAAAGAAAATTACACAAAAGCCAGCAATATTCGTTCTCTTCTTTGTACAATATTTGCTGAGTACAAAGTTCGCGTTTTCTCGGATAAAATTGAATTTGGTCATTTATTTTTGTTAGCGCGATTTATGAATTCCTACTCCTTACAGCAGATTTCAAAGAATGATATAATTCGAATGCTATTTATTTTCTTTTCACGCCACTTTTGTTTCTCTTCCACTCCTTCGCGCATTTCGACGCGAAATTCCGCTTGTCCGCACCCACACACACTTTTGCCTATTCATTTTCGTCCGGTCGGGCAGCGCTCCTGCTCCGGTTCTGATTGTAAGGACCACGCGCGGCAAATGCCTAGGAAATAAATTAAAAACTGATTAAACTTCGAATTTGCGATTAACACGTTGGCGCTCAAAAGTTTTATTCTTAACGCCGATGAAAGAATTTCCATTCAAAAAATTCTCGTATTTTCCTTTAGACGCATTCGGAAGGAATAATTTCAAAAAACAAAAAAAAACCCATCCAAATGGAATGGATAACAATTTTGTTAATAGCTGTTTGTTTTTTTTCTGTGCGCATATTGACAACGTAGCAAACAAAATTGCTGTTGATAATTACCGTTAACCACAATAACGCTTTCAATTTACAAATTAAATTAATCGGGTAAGGATAACCAAAAGATGAATGAAGTTGCTGTTTTTTTAAGGTCCTTAAAATCACAGGTACCCGTTTTTTTTCCTGTTTCTTTTAAACATCTTAATCGATATACATATATATATATATATATATATGTATATAACTCTACATTGTGTAAATTTAAGATATTGCCGAAAAATTATGTATTTCTCATCGAATACTAAATCACTGTAAGTCAAAAAGAACAGCCGACTACTGTGGCCTGGTTGCTTAGTTAGTTGCGTTTTAATATTCAACAATTTCACTTGCTCTAGATTAAATAACCGACGTACCCAGGAAAAAAAAAGTAAATTATATCAGTAAATAAATGCGGAAATAACTGAAAGGAAATTTACAAATTACTAAATATATGTGTATTACAATTCTTAATAATAAACTAAATTCTTAGCTTAAGAATAGAGTGATATTCTAGGAATTCGCAAATCAGTTATTTACGTCGCCTTTAGCCAGAGCAGATAACACAATGATCTAAAATTTGCCAATGCCACTGTTTGCAGAGTCGTGTAAAAGTTTATTTATTTTTTTCTTTCCGACTTCAGTGTGGTTATAAATTTTAGCGGTGTGCGCACTAAATTAAAATTATTTCAACGATTAGGAAAAGCGGAATACCCTTTCTAAGTATCATCAGCGATTATGAAAATTCTCGAAAAAAATGATTTTCAATAATACATATTATTCGCATTGCGCGTTTATTCCAGCGTGTATTAATTACAACCTTACAAAAGGTGCTTTGTAATGGTTCCCAATTTACGAGAAATGGTCGTTAAATAAAATTCTCTCATTTATTTAATTGTACTCGCGTTACGAGTGAACTTTTCACGTTATCAACACACTGACGATGGGGTAGCGAGTAATCTTTATAGAGAAGCAGAATACAAACGGAATGTCCTTTCGATTTTCATTACATTGCAGGCTGATGAATTTTTCGTAGCGTTCGTGTAATCTGGCATCGGAGAAGCGTCAAGTCTAGGCGAAAGCAAAGGCGGAGAAAGAAATTTCGGCCAGTAATATTCTTGATGATGTACTGATTATCGAAAATAGCACTCACTTTGATTAAGATGATATTCTCTAGGCCAGTGGTTCTTAACCGGTGGTCCCTGGAAGCACTCAAAGTGGTCCGCGAAGCCGTCGTAAAAATATTAAAGCTATAAAAGTAGGGTTAACTTCATTAAAAAGAGTGTGCATTTAATACTCGTCTCTTCAAACAGTTGTGCTCTGATATGAACTCTGAACACGAAACTCGGCTTTCCAAAGGAAGTATGCTGTCGGGGTTGTACGAACTGAAAGAGGAAGTACAAATATTATTAACTAACAAGGAGAACAAAGAGAGTTGCTGCATCAGTTCTGCGAGTCCAAATTTCAAATGTGTTCTGCTTATTTGGTTGATTTTTTCGCGCGACTAAATATATATAGAACCTTCAGCTGCAAGAATCATGAAATCTGAAGTTGCAAGGCGCAAGCAGTAAATTTGCACGCGAAGATAAAATTAGTGTATTTAGCACTAAAATCGAGCTATGGATCGACAAGGTTGGAAGAAAAAACTTTTCTACGTTTGATGCGCTGAATTGAATTATTGACAGGCAACGTGCTGAAATTAAAGGAGAAATACAAAAGAACATGATGCTTGATTTGAAAAATTTAAAAAGTGAATTCAATCGCTATTTTCCTGACTAGTGTGAGGACGAAGGTGTTCGGAAAGTGATCAACGTTTCTGGGCTGCCTGATAAAATTCAAGAAGAAGTGATTGAAATACAACACAATAGAGAGTAACTTGAAAGATATTCGTGACAGGAATTAATTTTGAAAATGTTTGGAGCCAAAAGGCAATTTCGTTCCGGAAGATTCAAGAAATTGCTGTTACGTTACGGAACTTTGTTATCATCGACATATCTATGCGAGCAGGGCTTCACGACGCTTTTGATAATTAAAAACAAGCACCGAAATCGGTTGGATGCCAGTGCCGACATGTGCTTGGCTTTGAATAGCACTGAACCAAGAATTCAGAAGTTAGTAAAAAAAGTATGCAGTCACAGAAATCGCATTAAAATAATATGATTTACCTCTATTCTGTAAAATTTTCGTAAAAAAAAATTAAAATACTGTTGAACAATTTTATGCGTGTCTTATTTATAGACAGATAGAACAGCCCTTTATTTATTTACATTTACTGTATCTTCAAACAGTTGGTGGTCCGTGGCAGACAGAAATTTTGTCAAATGGTCCCTCATCACTTAAAGGTTAAGAAGCGCTACTGCTCTGGGCAAATGAGCTCGTTAATTATTGAAGAGCCATTTTATTTGCCCGTAAAAGAGACTCCCGTCTAATTCGGAGGTGAACAACATGATTTTTGAGAGGACCGATCTTTTTGCGCGGTCAGATGAGTAGCGAATAAAAAATCCGAACGCGATCGATAAACGTTTAAACAACGTTCCTGTTGAAACAAACTCGAGCCAATTTTTTATTCGAAAATGTCGAAAACAAACTGTATCATCGCGCTTCTCCGCTAACTCTAGTTCTACGAAGAAATATTGAACGGAGTAAGTTCTTGCTCCTCGGTACGCTAACGAAATTACTCGTGCTTTTCTATTGTCGTTATCAGCTGTTTTTCTCCTAGTTACGTCTCACAATTCGGTGAGTGTGTAAGCTGCCTTACCACACCTCGAAATCGTGATTTACGACTAATCTATCGATAGTTCGAAGACATTACAATCGCAAAAAGTTGTAGTTGGCTGAGAAGAACGAACTGAAACTGAGCGATGCGCCGGAATTTACCGAAAGTTTTACGATTTGCGAATAGGCCGAAATTGAGGTCGACGCTAATCGACTCCTCAAACAGTGCCGGCAACCGAGATCGGACGGAACGGAAACGTTTTCAACTCTAGAGACACGGTCGTTTCTATTATTTTCCGATAAGCGGCAGAATCTACAACACATTCGGTAGGCACACAGAGTGAGCCGGGCGAGAATGTTTCTCAACATTCGCAAATGCGGTCCGCTTATAATGAACGTGTTCGGTTTCGTGCACGCGCCGTCTTTGGTGGCCGGGAAAAATAAACTATTTCATCGGAGGAAAATTGAAGAGAATTTTCCGCCCGTGCTACACGATCAGGGCTTCGATGTACCTCGGCAAGGACGGGCTGAAACAAATTGAAGTTTGTCCGAATAGCTAGAGGTATGATGACCATTCGTCCCAGGTGAAATGGAAGATACGTGTGCGTAGCATAAAAGAAGTACTTCGCCAGCGAGCTACCATGATATTTACAATTCTCGAGAGCGAGCCGCGTGTTGGAAGGTGAGAATGGAACGGAGATGCAGACGCCATTGCCGTTTGGTCGAATGGAAAGGAATCAGTTTGCCGTGAAATAACCGGAGGACCGCGTCAAATGCCAGTACTTCGCAGAACGTGATTTGAGTAAATGTACCATTTTGCCCTGAGTGTCCTTTTATTTCTTAGCTGCGTTCAATTTCGCACAACAAACTGCTCAAATTTATTTAATAAATGCTCGACTCGCGGTTTACCTTCGCCGGCTAGTCTACCTTATTAACCCTGCACTTTTATCTCTTTACACTTTTTTCTACGGCCTGTCGCTGCTCAGACGAAAAAAAAGCCTGTTCGTTTTCTTCCGTTCGCCAACACGAAAAATATGATTAATTTAATGGCACCCGTTTTTCGGAAAATTCACTCGGATAAAAATTATATACCTTTTATCTTTTAGTCTGTGTGCACAGACCAAGAGAAAAGTTGCAAAAAAAAAAAAAAAACAAAAAAATAAAAAAACAAAAAAATAAAAAAACAAAAAAATAAAAAAACAAAAAAGATGTGCCGCAATGTTACTGCTACTTCTCGACGCTTAATAAATCGGAAATAAGCCCTTTCTATAGAAATGCAGTACGTTCGAGAATTTCTTAAGCGAAATTTTCGCTGCAGTAGAATATATATCGATTCTAAACCGGTGCGTGTTCATTAGATGTTGACTATATGTATTTAACTTCACGATACGATACATTTTTTCTGCATAAACACGAAGCCCGTAATTTTTTTATTTTTCCTGTTTTTGGACTCGTCACCTGATAAAATTTGTACATATTCTTAATTTACGGAATATCGCGTCTTACCGTAACGAAAAGCCGCGAACTCTGTCATCCCTCACAGTAAGCGGCCGATATATTAAGCTGTTTTCCAAGCCTGCGGAAGATTCAACAGCTGCCGGGGCGATACTCGATACCTCTACTGAATCATATTGGCAAAGTGTTTGAGAAGGTTGTGTCCGCAGACTACTTTTAAATGAGGTGTTTAGTACTAAAAACTTTCTCCACCCTAATCGTTTTTTGGGATTTTTTCGTGTCGCATTCTCTTCCGAAGGTGCGGTACTTAAATTAGTCTCTAAAATTAAATCCTCGGTTGTCACTACTGGTACTGCAATTGTCATCCCTTATGATGTTACGGAGGCCTTTGACGGCGACAGTTGATGTAATGGAAGAAAACGATTTTAATCCGTACGTAAATTTATTATTAGCTAGCTAGCGTGGCGTAGTTAGTTACAGTGGCATTTCGCTTGATTAGGATCAGGTTCGATTCCGGCTAATAATTTCATTTGCGCTAGGTTCAGTGTATAATAAAAAGAAAAATTAATTATAAATTATTTCACTGATAGGCTTGCCTTGACCTGGACACTCCAGGATGGCTGATTCTCAGGGATCCATTCTGGGTCCCACGGAATCTACTCTGTAGTACACCGTTAAGTTGAGGAATTCCTTAAGTTCTTTAATAATAAACGTGAACTTATTATGCCGATGACTCATTTGACATACACAATAGTTATCTCTTCGAACACATTGGCATTATATTACCTGGAGGAAGATGTCGGCAACTTGGTTCTAGCGTTCTTCACTTCTGAATGCTGCTTTTTTTTTCAAAAATTGCTGACCAAGTGGCTGACCTTTTTTTTTTTTTTAAATTTCTGAACATTCGGTTGGTCATGCTACCAACTGAAAAAAATCTAGGAATAATAGTATCGGAAATCTTACCTTTATTCCTCACTACACAATTTGATTACTACACTAAGCATGACCGTCTTTTCAATAAACTGGCTAGAATTCACATGCGGGTCCTTAGCATATAAGGGACGGTACATACTCTACAAAGATCTAATAAAGCCTTTGTACGGGCATGGTGTCGTTGTCGACGTCAATAAAAGAGTTCCTATAAGTCCGGTCAGCAAACAACAAAAAAAATGTTAGTTAAGAATCGCTTCTCTTTTAAAAACTTCACCCATCTTTGCAGCCTGTGTGATCTGTGGTATCTTGCCGCCGATGGATTCTGTATCTGATTGGCAGTGCAATGTCTATGAAACAACTGGCTTTACGAGAAAATAATTTTCTTGAAATTCTGCGACCAGTTTCTAATGAAATCTTTAGAAAATATGTTAATGAGCTCATATAGTAGATGAATGGCAGAGACGGTGAGACGTGGACACTGCTGGCGGGATAACTTATGTTTTTTTTTTTTTTTTAAATAAGTTGTGGGTCCCACAAGGCATACTGCTCGTATGCGGGTATCCAACACGCTTATTATCGTTTATTCGACAAATATGTTACATATGTTATAATATTTCGTTACAATTAGTTTTCATAATTAGACAAGGTGTGTAATGAAACAAAATAATAATACTAATAATATGTAATAATAAAAAGAAGTACAAACGAAAAAGAACTACTTATTTTTATACAACAATTCCATACTAGATTTTTGACAAATGCGACCTGATGGTATGTTTTTATTTAAGATTAGAAATCAGAAATATGAAAATAAATTTCTCGACTGCTGTCAAGTTCTAGTCCGATTTATTTAGGTTTGGGATTGCCGGTGCCCCGGAAGCTATGCTCAATTAACATAATCTGAATCACGTTCGAATGTCTCCCGTCTTTTTCGACACTCGTACATCCTTATATACTGATCGATTTAGAAGTTCTCTCGCCTCAGACAAAAAATTCGTCTAAAATTTACACTCTCTAATCCGTAAACCTGTCGATAATCCGAATTAACCTCGTAAAACTGTACGAGTTTATCTGCCATGAGCCGCGCGGTCTCTTTTTGGATCATATAGTCCATAATTTTTACTTGTTACCGTATTACTTTCGGCGCTTCTTACAGACTATGCGCATGATTTAACAATAGCATTTTGAAGATTTGAAGTCGAATATAATTGCCTTAAATTACAGTTAATTATTTCAAGTCTATTTACAAGTGTATTATATATTTTTTTAATAGTTTGCACACCGAATACTATAAAATGAAATTCAATTAATATACCTACATATATTAATTTTTAGCAAAAGATGCCCCGAAATATATGCTTTATTCGCATTTTAAATTTTTGTCCGAAATGGTCGTCATTTTTCAAGTAAGTGGAATGAATAGGAAGTAAGTCACAAACATGTGTCACTAAGTTCCGACTACAACCAATCTCTATCGAACGCACGTTATTACAAAACTTCCAATTTCGATTTCTTTTTCTTTTTTCTTTTTTTTCGGTGTTTGATTAGAATAACTTTCATTTTCGGTAATAGAGAAGGAAGCCCAGTTACATTTTAATCAAAAAGAGAATGATTGTCGAAGGGTGTATAACACGCGCTTCGGAAAAGAGATAAAATAATGAATAAAGCGAAAGCATTTTCTAGCGAAATAGGCTTCGAAATTTAGGAATGAGTTAATGCGTGCAGAGAAGTAAAATGTCGTCAGCGGAGAGAAAGAAAATGGAAGTAAAAACGGCGGAAGCCCTGAGGTGGTAGACCGGGAAAAGGACTGCGTTGAAAGAGGTCAATAAAGAGAGACGTAAAATGGTGGAGGCCGAAGAAAGCGAAAAAGCGGCCTTCATCAAAAGCAGCTGATAGGAAAACAACGATTTTAGAAAACGGTGTATAATAGAGACGACGCACGTCTCTGATGACAAAAGTGATGCCAGAAGCGCGCGTCTAGCACGTGAAATCGAAAACATGTTTAGAAAAAAAATTGTTGCACTCGAGTTGCCGAATGGGAATTACCTTTTTTCAGCAAATTGTAGAAAAAGCCGTTCTATATTCGGATTGAGATAAAAGCCGCAAGTACGGCATAGTCATATCATTAAAATTAGTTTATAAGAGCAGAGGGGACGACAATGTTGCGTTGGTTAAAAAAAAAGCAGTACATACAATATATAGGAAACGGATTATAAATGAAAATTCCCGCTTTGACTCGTGCAAAATGAAAATAATACTTAAATGATGGTAGCGGGTGGCTGCGATGCGATGGAAAATGTGATAACGGGGAGGGAAGATTTGAAAAAGGTTATCACTTAAGGTTTACTGCGCCGCTATGATGAAGCCGTTGCGTAAATTATCAGCAAACAGGAGATAACGACGTTAACAACGGGCTTGAACATGAACGGGTAAGACATTTGCGGTGTCTAGAACCGAATGGAAGCGAAATACTTTTCCATCAGTTTTTAGGGCCAATTCGGATGCATTTCATCATCGGTGCAACAGAACGAATTTAGCGTGAAATAATAAAGCTGAACTCGTATCGATGAAATTGAATTATTTCAGCGCAATGTTCGAAATTAATAAAGTCGCGAGATTTTTAACTTTCGTATATCGCGATATATTAATTTTTAGTAATCGTCTTCTTTCAGTTCCTCCAAGTATCAGAACCTCCCCATCTAGCGGACAGTTGACGGCTCGAAAAGGTGGATCCATCACGCTAGAATGTAAAGCTTCCGGAAATCCAGTACCAAGCATCCTTTGGTCGAGGAAGGTAATTATAAATTCTTTTAGAATAAAACCGATGTTTACTTTGATTTTTTTTTTTTTTAAATAAATCGGCGTGAGTAATAGAAAGAACCCAATAAAAAAGAACCGTACGGGGGGCGGGGGGGGGGGATCTCAAAGTAGTCGGTCAAACAGAAGTCGCGTTAGAATTTCAAACATTAATTATTCCGAGGCATACTGAAAGAGGTCAGCGCGTAATAAAGATTAGTTCAATACACGTGGAAACGTTGCCTAATCATCAATTGTTCGATTCGTCGTGGCTATTTTATTTTAGCTCGTCATCTGTGTTAAAGGCGTGTCGTGGTAATCGACTTCTTAAAACGATCATGTTCTTCCGTCCTATTGCGGCGGCGAATAAAAATTATTTAAAAAATCGCTAATAATCGCGTAGGCATCACTATGCGAATACATGTAAATTTCTGAGACATTTGAATTGTACTTGATAAAAACTGAACGATTCTAATCGGTTTCCGGGGTAGTCGCGCTCGTGTGTATACATTATTTCACTTGGTCCATACTACCTGTCTAATAAAGATGTACCCAGGATGTGTTTATTGAGACGGATTCGGCATTTCTCACGGCCTTTGTCAACGCTGTCCGAGCTAGAAAATAATATTTTTTGGCAATAATCATTAACTTCTCGGCGGTCTCGGCAGCGGGCAAAAGCGGCATGGTTGTCAAAGACACTTTCTTGGCTAAAAAAATCGAAGGATCCCGGCACAGATGTTCTGACCGCTGCGCCGGGATAGCGAACTGGTTTCTATGCAGGTGGCCGAAAAGCGGAGAAAGAGCCTTTGCTGGCGGTATAGGCGTTTGAAATGCGTACCGAGCTATGTTGAGCCGGCAGAAGTTTTTTGACAAAAAACCCGAAAAGAAATACCGGCAGGGTAATCGCCGCTAAATAGAAATTAACAACCAACTTTCTAAAAAGATCCTTTTGGCGGTGTTTTTTTTTTATTTGTTAATATTTTTGTGTAAAATTAGTCGTCTTAGCGAAAGGCAAGAGGACATCGAGCGATCCTCGCCAGACACATTTCAGTCTCTCGCAAGAGTCGCTCGCAAGAGTCTTAGGCTGAACGTCGTCGAGGCTCTTTTGCCTCAAGCAACTCGTCGCGTTGTCGGTTTTAAAATCGTACGTGCTCTGCCGCACGCGTTTCTTGTAGAAAATTTTTTTAATATGTTAATTTGTTCACAAGTATACTTCTCGGGTGAACGCTAAAATCATCCTGTTAACAATTTTATTACAATTTTTTTTAATCCTAGCGAAAATATACGCGTTTAAAGTCGAAATCTTTCTTATTGGACACGGGGTGGGTCCCGGTGACATCTCCGCCGCGGAGACTTTCTTTTTTCGTTAAACCTTAGGAAGGCCTAAAGCTCTACGAATTGAGTTTCCGGTAATGACACACCGGGGTTAAGTGTCATTGGCGCCCGAAATCTTTTATTTTCTTTTATTTTTTTCTTTTTTTTTAATTTATCATCGCGGTAGCTGGTTAGTTGCAAATGTCGCCCATGAACAGGGACAAGAGCGATTAGTTACAAATGACTACCGGAACAGGGACTTGTGAAGAGAGTGAATTCTTTACATTATTAAACATTCGCGCTATCGAAAAAATTAAGGAAAAAACTAGCCTTATTTCTCCACGACACACACACACAGTCGGGAACTAATCTCTGATAAACGGTTTCGTTTCACCGAAACCTTTCTGACATCCTGAATTAGACGATAATTCTCACCGGTGTGTTTTAAGCCAAAATTCAGTTGGTCTTCTAATAACTGACAAGTCTCGATTTCTTATTGACTTTTTTTTGTTATTATTTTTATTTTATGTTATAGTTCAAATAACGAAAAGAATTGCTAATTTCTTTTTAATTTCATCGATATGGAACGAACAAAATCTTGGAAACGCTTAAAGGGGAAATAGGTGTAGGACGGCATTTTTGCAGTGATTTTCATGAATTTTTTAAACACATAAAGATAATTTATTGATATTGTGAGGTCGCTTTATGCATATATTTAAGAATATATTCTGTAATTTTCAAAAATTTTCCCTGAAAATTAACGGAGATATCAGCTGCCGCACATTGTAGGTCGCCATCCGACCGAGCAGTTTGTGTACATCTTAGAGGTCGCAATTTTCATCCGAAAGCAATTGCACAAAGAATATACATACTTTTTTTATATGTGTCTCTTCTATGTGAACCCCACTCCTCTCAAAAAAAATCGGAAATTAGTAGTTTTTAGAGGGGTGTGAACATAAAGCATGACCATTTTTTACCATTTTTTCATACTTTTTTTTTTTTTTTACAATAAAAAATAATACTTTAAATAAAGATATTGTTTTTAGGATTTAAGTTCAAATAGAGCGTATTTATACAAAGAAACTATAATATGCGAAATAGTAAATTAATTGATTAAAAACTTTTTAAGCTAGAGTGTACAATAAATTTGAAAAAAGTCGTTTCGAGAAAAACGCGTTTGAAAACAAAGCTCCGACCCCCTTTGTTAGCGAGGAACACTCACCTAATCGGTTATAACTTTTGAACGAATTCGAATTTTATTTTGAAATTTTAAGAGGATATTTTTGAATAATTTTGCAAACGATTTGTGGGGAGAAAAAAAAACGGAATTTTTTGAAGCCTCTACATTTCCTCCCTTAAGTTGCGACCAAAATCGGGAAATTCGAATAGTTTATTTTCTCGGAATAATTCTAACTATTTCAAGGCGATTTCAGGTTGCCACAACAATTGCGCCGGGAAACGAATTCGAGCACATTTTTCATTTCTTAATTTGCAGATCGGCTAAATAAAAGGACCTAATTAAAATAATAACGTTCGATCGTTTTATTTCTGTTTTTGTTTGTTTGTTTTTTTCTTTTTGCGCGCCTTCAAATAGCTCGTCCGTTTAAGCATACTCGGCCGTTTCTTTTTAATTTTCGCTATAAACAAAATTAGACTTTAATTTTATTCAAATAACTTCGTTTTTCCTTATCTTTCACTATTATTAGTCGCGCGCTGATAGGCTACGCAGTCGTCTTCGTCCTGTAATCATCGAGCCTGCCGGCATTTTATTATAATTCTTCCTTTCCTTTTAATCTTTCCTTAACTACTCGTTAGTCCCTTCACTTTATTCTTTTCGCCGTCATCATCGCCTTCCAATTTTACCATCATCGTCTTCTTCTTCTTCTTCTTCTTCGTCATCCGTTAAGTACCTTTTGATGAGTCTTGAGGGTAACGAATTTTTCTTCGTCCGCGTCCGCGACTGCTCCTGCCTCCCTCGTCTCTCTATTTTTCCTATTATTCGTTCGTTCGCAAAACTTTTACGCAAATTGAAGGGTTCCGAAATAATTACGCGAGCTCGAGCTATTCGCGCTATTTATTTGTGTAATAATAATAGCGTGCTTTGTTGCTTCGTCTTAGCGCAGCAAGAGCGACCAAGTGGGCGTTGCAGAGTCTGGGGAAGCGTGTAAGACGCTAGCGATCCTTCTTTTAAGGACCGTTTAAAACACGCAGTAATAAGGAAGCCGTTGGAAATGTTGCGTCCGGCTTCGCTGTAATAAAAATTCTACAAATTTAACCGGCACAAGCCTTTTGCGAAAACATAATCAGATTAAAAGATAAGGAATTTAAGTGAAACTTGTTTCTTTTTTATTTCCACTTTGCCTTCATTTTTATTCCTCTTCATTGTTATGTTACCATTGTCGTAATTTTCGTCGCCAGCCCGCTAATAATTCTCTTTTGCTTCGCTCTTTGCGCCGACATAAAGAGAGGCAATTAATGATGATCGTCTACATGTGCTTCTTCTTCTTCTTCTTCTTTTGATGTAACACATTAAAATGTTTCGAGAAAAGCCTAAAACGCGCAGCTAATAAAATGGCCAGCCAACAAAACGATCCCCGCTAATAGAATAAAAGAATTCTGTCCGATTTATCGTCCGCTCCCGTCACGTAGGTAGTCAGTGTGCCTGTCGTACACTGGTACCTGCGGAAATTATTATCTACAAGCGCTTAATCCGAAAAAGAAAAAAAAATATTACTAAAGTCCAATATACGGTGTCCGAATCTGTTGCAGATCTAAATCTTGGCTGCAGATGTAATATTTTCGAAAAACACGTACCTCTATATTCATTTTAAATGTTTAATAATGCATGCCTGTAAAATTATTCACTGCAATTGGCTTTACGCTATTGTGTATACCCCTATTAAATAAGTAAATAATGTAACGTGGAATTTCAGAATGTTTCTTACAGGGCAGATGATGTTACTAAATTATTATTGCCCTTGAATTCCATCGCACTGCTCTATTTTGGGAAATAAAATAGCGCCAAATATGTGCTAAAATTCAGGATAATCGGTTCGAATTGTAAAGATTTCGCGGCAATTGCTGAAGACTGGATTTTCCTAAAAATTCAACGAATAATTTTTCTACGGGGAAAAAATTACCTCTAGCCCCAATAGGAAAAATCTGTGTCCAGCTCCGGTTACGAACGATCTCGAAAGAGACTGTTTTAAGAACGACTCATATTCCCGACAATATCATCGCAGACTAAGATTAACATCGCTAGCGGGGGCAGTATCTGTCTGCGACCTACGTAATGTGATCCGCTTGAGCGAACCAGAAATGAACACTCAGGAACACGGAGTATTTCTTTATTTCGGTACATTCTTCATCCCGGCATTGCCCCCCCTAGTTCAAATATATTTACGTATACAAATTGATAGAACATTACGATAATTCTTTTTGAGGAAACGGTAAAAAATAAATTTTAATTTTTTGATATGGTCGCGCTAAAAACAAAAAAACACAAAAAATTATTTTTTTTTTTTTTTTTAAATTACAAAACCGGATGAAATGAATAAGACTATAAGACACAATATAGCACGCGACTGTTAAAAATTCAACGCGTTACCGTTCTCGATCATTTGTAAACACTGTGCGATGTTAATCAGTGTAGTTGTGAAATTTTCTATTTTTAACTAAAAAGTAATAATAATAATAAACTTTCTTCTTACACATATATATTTAATTATTTATTGTTTGTTTTTTTTTGACACTGATTTTTCGTGTCGACCTTTTGCATTTGATTTTTGAAATAATTTTACGTCTGAAAGTCGAGGCGACCATCGAGAACAACATCAGCAGCGTATTATTATTATTATGCATGAAAAAAGATCTTATCATCCGAGATTGTACTTTCCACGGTTCAAAAGTAAAATCATTTTCTCGGCTTACCCTAGTGCTCTTTCATTTTAAAAATAAATTAATTATGTTCTTATTAGTTTTAGTTTTCATTTCGGGTTTTTAAATTACGGCGGTAAAAAACTTCACCCTTCAGTGAGTGTTTGAATTAAACAACAACATATGTTTAAATGTGTAGATAATTACGAAGTGTATGTAGCACAATTTAGGACGGAAATGAAATGTACTAGTTTACTTATAATAGCTGACAACCAAATTGTTTCGGGTGTGTAGGTCGCCGACCGACGTGCCCGAAAAAAAAAAAAAAAAGAAATGAATATATGTGTGAACGTTAACTGTGCATAGTAGGCCACTAGACCGCTTAAAAAAAAAAAAAAAAAAAAAAAAGAAATGAAAAGAATAATATACTTTTGTTTTGCGAAACACACGCAAAGGTTATCAGCGAATTGAATCATTTCAAAAGAAGCACAGACCCTAGTTTCCTTCATCTGGAAAAAAAAAAGTAAAAAGAGAGAAAAAAAGAACTGAATAATAAATCTCGAAGCCCCTTTATCGTATTTATAGACAAATTAAAGTGGATGT
Source organism: Icerya purchasi (assembly GCA_039619475.1). Lineage (NCBI taxonomy): Eukaryota > Metazoa > Arthropoda > Insecta > Hemiptera > Monophlebidae > Icerya > Icerya purchasi. The sequence continues at coordinate 226,226,529 of CM077116.1, forward strand.
TTAATCTTTGTGAAAGAAATTTCTCGAGATGATTTTGATATTATAAGCTAAACGAAAATAGTCGTTTTGAGTATATTTTACTGTGTTACGAAGTAATTCCGCTGTTGGATAGTTTACAGAGATTAATAGTTAGATTACGTACCTCGATAGTAGTAATGGCGCTGTAAGGAAACCGATTGATAAATGTTAGGTAATATAATAATAGCCTACGTAAACATCGAGCAAAAGCAAAACAACGATGAAAATCATTCAAAAGAAGAATACGCTGAGTAATAATAATTTAAATAAATGCGGAGAATCGGTTGAATACGATTAAACGCTGTCAATACGATGCAAGGGCGGATGACAAACACGTCACAAATGAATTTGTTATCGAGCTCTGTAATTGGTTTAAAGCATATTACTCAAGCGGGCGCCATTGTAGTATTGTTGATGACCGGAATTTTTCGCCTGGAATTTATTTCGTTTTTCGCGGCTACTGAACTTTCGCATTTGAAATTATCGCATTATTGTCGAACTCGTTTGATTGGCATATTCTGGTCTCCAGCCTTTTTTCTCGGAATTTAATTTACGGCTACCTCGGCGCGATCGCGATAATTTATTTTTCTCCGCACCGTCAACATACTCGTACATCGCTTTTACTATAAATATCGGAAAATGAGCCGAGTTTCTATTTGCAGCGTGCCGGATTTCTATAATATCCCGTGTACGCCGACAGAATGTACACACCTTCCCGCTCCGATTAAAATCCTCTTAATGTTTCGTCTAATGATTGGAAAAACCCGAACTGAAACGAATTTCACGCTTTTTTTCCCTTTTGGTTTATGTTTTTGTTTGTTTGTTTGTTTTTTTTGTTTTTTTTTTTTTTTTTTTTTTTGTGGCGTGTTTCAACTTTAGCGAACGTTGATTCCGATAACCGGTTTTTTATTTTACGGAACTAATAACGTAGATTTCTAGCGATGAGATGAATTTGTTTTTCTCGAGTTTTTTATCACTTAAATACCACAACGAAGTTTATTTATTTATTTTTTTTTTTTCTGGGGGGGTTATATGAAAACTGCCCATTGACCCACAACGAAGTTGAAAATGAACGTTTGCTCCTGGCAGTAGCGAAGCAGTAGAATTTTGATTAAATATTTCAACACAAATTATATAACTCGTTAGCAATTTTCGTTACGAAATCGAAACGGATAAGCAGATTTGTATCGTTTTTGACGCAGATCGAAGCTATTATTAAGCTTTAAGCAACAACTAAATCTGCATTCGCCGCAGCGCGAAAATCCAAACGGCTAATTAAATAACATTACCGCATAATTACCCGTTATACGGGGGAACTCTGGTTATTAAGCTCGTTCGGTGAAGAAACGACACTGAAGAAGGCTAGTTGATTAGTCATGAAAAATGGCAGCGTAGAAACCTCAGTGTCGATAGAGGAGAATCTATAAGGAATCTACAAATAAACGAACGACAAACGTGATCCAGAGAGTAACAGATGTAAAAAGATGGTTAAATACCGGAAGATCGTTACTGTAATGAGCGAACCGGAATGATAATTTTTTCAAAAATGTCGCCGACAAAAGGGTTAAGTTTCGCCGAAAACACCGGTTCGCTACCGCCTTTGAAGAATGCGATGACATCGTAAATGTGTATTCGAATTATTTTTATTTCTGCATTATCTGAAAAAAAAAAATATATATATATATACATATATATATTATTGCGAATTAATAATTTTATAAAATATATAAAAATATATACATATATGTGAAAAATTAAATGCGCAATATAAAACATATTAAAGAAAAAATATACCGGCTTAAACGAATAGAAAAGTTCCAATTAAGAAGAAATTCCCGTTATCTATTTTTTTTTTTTTTTTTTTTTTTTAATATTTACTATGGGTTCGTCAGCGAGGACATTAGCCCAAGAAATGGGAATAGAGAAAAAATCAGATTTTTATGAGGCGTGAAACATTCAACAAGAATGTATCAAGCGCCTGGATGACAGAAGGAGAAGGAAGGGAAAGAATAAATGCAGCACAATAGGGAGTAGGAACATTGTTTGATAAGAGAGAGGAGTAAAAGGAAGATTGTTCAGATGAAAGTGATGAACATTCGAACATTATGTGATCAGGATCACATACATGTTGACTGTTAAGAGGATGTAATGGACAATACGGAGATGCCGCGAGAGAGAATCGGAAAAGCGACGAGGGAAGCCAGCTGTGCCCAAAGCGGAGGCGGCATATTGCCGAGATGCTGGAGCGACGCATAAAAGGGAAGTCAAGAAACCAGGAACAGAAAGGAAGAGAAGGCTGGATGGACAAGTAAAAGGAATCCGGGTTTGAGAATGAGGAGTAGTAGGAGTTAAACCATAATTGGTTGTGCGCTGCAGAGGACAGAAGATTAATATTGACGGATGGAAAAGTAGTAAGGAACCTGCCGGAAGAAGAAGCTCGCCGAGCTAATAAGTCAACTGACTCATTTCCTTCTATTCCAGAATGGCTAGGGATCCAAAGGAAATTAACCTCGATTGCACAAAAAAGAAAGAGGTCATGGATCAAGGAACGTATAAAAAGGATTACATAATCAGTAGAGTGGGGAGGCAGAGGAGATGCAACAGCCTGTAGCACGCTTTGAGAGTCTGATAGAATAAGGAAATTACGAGAGACCTTCGAAGATCTGATGAAGAAAAGTGCATGGAGGATAGCAATAGACTCGGCACAGAAAGTCGAACAGAAGGAAGGAAGTTTAAAGGACTCAGAGTGATTTAATGAAGGACAAAGAAAGGCTGCACCAACTCCACTTGGGCTCTTGGAACCGTCCGTGTAGATTGTAACGTGGTTAGAATAGTGGGAGTTTAAGGTATGTAAAAATTCCGATTTAACGGCGTGATGCAGAACGGCTGTAGGGGGAGCAGAAGAGTAAAAGCAATTAATTGGATGAAGAAAGGAGGAAAAGTTAAAAGAAAAATATGGGAGCTTATCGCAAGTGTGAATGTATGGTAAAAATTGAAGGAGTCGAGTAGAAATAAGAGACAGAATTGGTGTTTTATTGGCACTAAATCGCCAATCCTGTAGAATGAGGGAATAAGAAGGAATAAGTGAGGAAGAGGAGATAGGAAGACGTTTAATAAGGAAGCGGTAGCCCAAATAGGAACGCCGAATAAAGAGTGGAGGAATGTGGGTTTCCGCTTGAATAGCAGGGATAGGAGAAGATTTCTGAGCTCCAAGACAGAGGCGGAGGCAAGTATTTTGGACGCGATCGAGCTTGGAGAGCAAAGACCTGGAAGAGTTACCATAAATAAAACAGCAATAATCTAGAATAGAACGGATACAGGATTTGTAGAACATGAGCAAAATGCACGGATCACCTCCCCAGTTCGTATGTGAAAGGGACTTAATAAGGTTGAGCCTTTTTAGTGATGACACGTATATATAGTTAATATGCTTGTGGAACGAAAGACGGCTATCCAAAAATACTCCTAAGTAACGGAAATGGTTAGCCAGGGGGATCGGATTACTATTTAAGGAAAGACTAACTAAGTAGGGGTCAAAAGGACGAAGAGTAAAGACAACAGCAGAGGATTTCGTTGGAGAGATAGACAGATGAATATTAGATAAAGCGCTTTCCAAAATCGTTAAGTAATGTTGCAGCTGGGAATTAGCGGTGGAGATACTACGATGGGTGGAGTAAATGAGGATGTCGTCAGCAAAAAAAAGGGAAGAGGAGATTGTTGACAGAGAAGCAGTTTTTATAAGGTAAATGTTAAAAAGGGTTGGACTTAGACAAGAGCCCTGCGGTAGTCCACGAAAGACCAGTCTAGAAATAGGTTCGAGCGGAGAAGAGAGAAAGATAGTCCTAGATTGGAAAAGGCTAATGACAAGAGCAGAGAAGAAGGGTGGAATATTCAAGGAGAGCATGGAATCGAATAGGGTGGGAAGGTGGACATTATCGAAGGCAGCAGAGACATCGACGAAGGAAGCAATGAGGAATTTTTTGTTGATAAAAGATAAATACACATCTGACAAGAAAGTACTGATACAATCGGGAGGGCCGCGTCCAGGGCGAAATCCAAACATATTATTTGGCAATACTTTATTGTGCTCAAGCCACCAAATTAGCCGTCTATTAATTATACTTTCAAACAGCTTTCTGGCACAGGGAGCAAGTGAGATTGGTCGAAGAGAGGAGGAGTTAGGTTTTGGGATCGGGACAACAATGAAAATATTCCAAACAGATGGAGTAGAACCAGACGAGAGAAATGAATTGAATAAATTTAAGAGGAAACGAAGAGCGGAATCAGAGAGACTTTTTAGAACGAGAAAGGGAATTCCGTCTTTACCAGGAGAAGAATTAGAAGAATTACGTAAGGCAGCTTCCAATTCAGTGTAGGTAAAAGGAGTGAGTAGGAAATGAGAGGAGGTGAGGGGAACCGGGATGCGACAGGATTCTTGGAAGCTAGGAACGTAACAAGGAGCTAAGGAATTCATAAATGGAATTAATTTGTCCGGAGACAGGATATGATTTGAAAGATGTTGAGCTGAAGAAGATTTGAAAGTCTTCGCCATTTTCCAAATGTGAGTGAGAGGAGTGGAACGGGAGAAAGCGGAGCAGAAATTTCTCCACGAGTTCTTTTTTGCCGTTTTAAGAGTATACCTAGCTTTGGCATTGGCACTTTTGTGAGCGAGAAAATTGGAGAGATTAGGACAGGAACGGAATGTTCTAAAGGTGGATAAACTTCGATCAAAGGCAACTTTGCACTCTTGGTTCCACCACACAGAGGAAACAAATTTGGACCTTTTATGTGTAGGAAGCTGAGCAGGAGGAGAAGAAAGAGTTAAGACGTTGGAAATAGATTCCATAAAAAGGTCGTATTGAGAAGATGGATTTAAATGCGAAGGAATTAGAGACAGTGAAGAGTCAACGTAGGAACGAAAGATGGGCCAGTCTATCTTAGAGAGAACCCATCTATGAGATTGAGTAGGATTATTCAGAGTAGAATGAGAAAACTGATTTAAGGAAATGATGATGGGAACATGGTCGCTTCCAAAAGTTCCATCCAGAGTGTTCCATGAGCAGCTAAAACCAAGATTGGGAGATGTAAAAGATAGATCAATGGAACTAGGAGCTAGAGGGTTGCTGACACAGGTGGATGTACCGTCATTAAGGAGAAATAGATCATTTTGAAGAATGACATTTTCTAGGATTGCACCATTATTATTATAGTTAGTGCAACCCCAGAAAGGTGAGTGAGCATTCCAGTCTCCGCCTATAATAAAGGGAGTCGAAAGAGAGTTAATGAAAGTAGGAAACGGAAAATCGCGTAAATCAAAATTAGGAGGGAAATAAGCGGAGATGATGTTAAGTGGGTTACCAGAATCATTAGGAATTGAAACGTGAACCAGATTGGGGAAAGGAGGGTTGGGAGGAAAGGACGGTTGGAAGTTGTTATAAGTAAGAAATACGATGTCATTTCTAATTAGGATAGCTGCGCCTCCATAACCGTCCACGCGGTTAGAACTAATAAGGGAGAATCCCTTGAAATGAAGGTCAGATGAGCTTTTTAGCCATGTTTCAGAAAGCAAAGCAATATTAATATTATGTTGATCTAACAGCCTCTCAAGAGAGGGTTTGTTAGCCCTAAGGCTTCGGCAGTTCCACTGAAGGATTTTAAGTTTCGGAAACATTGTAGGGAACCAAGTTATTGGCCATCAACTTAGGGAATAAAATGGAAGATTGAAGAGAGGAGAGTAAGAAGAGAAGAAAAAACTTAGAAGGCTGAAGCAGTAGTAGAGGAAGATTGGGACAATAGGAAATGAGAAAAGGGAGAAGGTGTTCGCCACAGAATAACGCAACTGGGGAAAGATTTATGGGAAGTGTAGGCAAAGGTGAAAAGATCCACCGCTCGAGTAAATTATAATGAGGCCGGTGTCGCAGAAGAATATTACAATAGACATGCCAGTAGGCATAATATAACAGCACCCATCGCTCAAAGCAATCATTGCATCTGGGACCTTGTATGCTATCAACCAACTTAATTAAAAGAGGCAAGCAACACCAAAGGAACGCTGTGTAAAATTTTAGAAAAGGAACAAGAAGCTTCCATCGCTCAAATAAATCCTTGCGAATGGGTCCTGGTATGCTATCAACCAACCTAGTTAAAGGAGGCAAGCAACACCCAAGGAACGCTAAAAGAAAATTATAAAAGGAAATAAAAATAGAAAGCTCCCATCGCTCAAATAAATCCTTGCAAATGGGTCCTGGTATGCTATCAACCAACCTAGTTAAAGGAGGCAAGCAACACCCAAGGAACGCTAAGAGAAAATTACAAAAGGAAATAAAAATAGAAAGCTCCCATCGCTCAAATAAATCCTTGCAAATGGGTCCTGGTATGCTATCAACCAACCTAGTTAAAGGAGGCAAGCAACACCGAAGGAACGCTAGAAAAAAGTTGACAAGAAAGACGTAGGGTAAAAAATATAACTTATTATGTGTGAACAGCCGAGAAAGCGGCAAGCGATGAGGCGCACTATGAAAAATTGCGTTGAGACTGAGGTGAATGAAGAAATCAATAGCATCATTTAAGAGGATAAAAATAGAAACAGAAAGACAAAAGGAGGAGCAAACCGTATAATGGACTGGAAGAAGTGGAAGTACTTCTGCTTCAATATCTATGATTGTAAAATCTGACATAAAGCCTCTAATTTATCTTCTAAATTGGGAATGTCCAGTCTGCCAAGGGCGGTTCGTAGTGTAGCAGCTATAGGGTTGAAAGGAGGAGGAGGGGCGGAGTCACTGAAGGAAACATTATTGGCTGCTGGAGCCTTTACATTGTTGACGAGAACAGAGGGAGATACTGTAGGGGGATTGGAGACCTTCGGAGCACTATAACGATAACCTTTAGTGCCAGCATTGAGCGTTAAACTTGAATAATATTTGTTCAAGGGATTAGGAGACGCAGAGTTGGAAAAGTGCCTTTGCGTAGGAAGCCTGATATAGGAGGAAGACGAACTGCTGGAGCCTTTCTGACGTTTCCTCTTAGGGATGGCAGGAGAGGAATTCGCCAAAGCGGGGAAGTTTGAAGAATTTGAAATTTCGGCAAAAGAAAAGGCTGGAGACACTAACTTGGCTTGGCAGATATTTTTTGCCTCGGAATATGAGACATTTTGCAAGCTAATTATTTTTTGAATTTTGACTTGTTCTTTAAAGACTTGACAGTTGGGGTCCAAAGCGGAATGATTCTCTCCACAGTGGACGCAAAGATAGGAAGAAGGCCCACTTTGTTGCGTAACGGTGCATTCCGAAGATGAATGACCACCCGCACACAAAGAACAAATGGTTTTGCTACGACAAGAAGCGCTGAAGTGCCCAAAGCGAAGGCAATTGCGGCACAATTTGGGTCTACGGATCAAAGGCTCAACCTTAACACGATAAGAATCATAGAAGCAGATGTGGGAAGGAAGGAAGGAGCCCTGAAACTTAACTTCTATTACGGGAATAGGAGTAAAGGAATTATCTTTATCGAGGGACCTTTTCTGCAACCTACGAATACTAGAGATGGGTACCTCCGATGAACAATTGGACAATAGTTCGTCAACAGAAATATTGGACGGAACGTCACGGACTACACCAAGTCGAAATAGCAGAGATTGCGGGATGAATGATCGAATTTTTAATTCTTTGTGTAATTCTTCCGAAAGGATGAAATTGTTGGCTTCGATAACAGACGTGAAAATTAATTTTACCAAGTTTTTTCCTGACCTAGAAATGGAGGAGAGACCATTAATTTTTCTACAAAACATTCTGGCCAAAGACATGGGGTGGAGATAGGCAATATTCTTGTCTTCCAGGCTCTCAACAAGAACAACGATCTGGCCTTCGTAGTTGTTTGGAAATACGTTTAAAGAGGAGGTAGCCTTCATTTGATTATCGGTATTAGTAGGGTTAGACGGAATGTTATGTACAGATGAAGTGTCCATGACTGTTTGTTCAACAGTCGGGGACACTGTCTGCGAGTTATTATTAAGAGAAGCAGTGGAAACAGATTTAGAAGAAGACGGTGAAGAATGATTAACAGATGATTTAATTTTATTCGATGATTTTGTTACATCGGAAGCAGTTTTGGTAGTAGAGCGGGAATTAGTCGGGGGAGGCTTACCTCCCCCGTCGGACGCGTCTGGCATTGAATTCAACAACTGAGAGGAAAGTTAACGATTAGCGATATCAGCGATGAAGCTAATACTACTAATAATAATAAAAGTAAAAACTGATAAGAATAATAATACGAATCCGCTTTATCGATAAAATAAAATAGACGAAATTATATACAATAGAGGTAAAATGAACGATCTCACCGATAAAATCAGCAAATATACGAACGCAGCACAGATAAACCACTTTCAATAAAATATTCTTAAGAATCTCTCCCCGTTATCTATATTTATTATTGAAAATTTAATAGTAGTTAAGACAGCGGACATACCCCCCTCCCGCCGTTAAATTTGTAATAACTGCTGTTTGAATTTCTTATGTCAATACTCGAATTAAACTACCATTCGGAGAATAATAACTGCATTTATCGATTTGTTTATTTAGAGTTTAGATATCATTTTTAGTTTTTCCCGGCTTTTTCTTTTTCCCATACTCTCACGATGTATTTCTCTGTAAACAGACAATTTAAGAATTATCGCATGAATAAGTCTAAATGGAAAAATTTTTCCCCCAACTATCTTAAAAAACAAACATCCGTTTATTATATCGCCGGCGGCGAAATGTAGCTTTCGGCAAATCGTGGTCGTAGCGAAGTCCCTCGATAAAACTACTTTGGCAAATATGGACAGCACAACTTTTTTCTTTATCTCTCTTTCTTTTTTTTGTCTTTTCTTTCTCTCTCTTTTTCTTTTTCTCTCTACACCTCCTTCGTATGATTTCCCTCTTGGCAGCACTTTTCGAAGCTTTTCTGCATGCCACCAAAGCATTCTACGGCAGAGTTATTTCGTAGAATGCGAATTCCGAATTTTCGAACAAAATTAAAAGTAGCAACAGATATCTTCTTTATAATATCCCGAAGCATACAAGACAACCGGAATTCGATAAACTCCTAACGATATTGAAGAAAGACGATTAAATTCCTGCAACAAACGACTGCACTACGAATAGACACAATTGAAGAGATTCAGCTCTTCCCGGATGGAAAAAAATAATACGTTAGTAATTTTATTTTTGCAGGTAAATCGGGATAATTACTCTTTGAACTGAAACCGGGATGGATTCATTGAATACTGATGTATGTTAATATTAGGGAGGAGATTTTAACTTCGAAACAGATAAGGCACATACCGGCTGTATAAGGTATATTACCGTAATATCTATCGAAATACGAGTACCAAGCAGATTAATCTATCTAATAGTTAAATCAGAAAAAATCCGGCAATAATGAATCTCCAGTTATGGCAGGTTTACCCCCCCCCCCCACATATATATATATATATATATATATATATATATATATGTATATATATATTGTTTCCGATTTTGTCATTCGAGGTTCTTTAATTTTAAAAATTCAACCACATTTATTGCTCGCAACTGGAGTAACTCTGCGTAACTGATTTATTTACTTTGTAATAAATACTAGTCGGCTTCGTCCGTATATTAATGCCGTTCTCCTGACAACTTAATTCCTTTTTTTTAAAGCTTTTAGTATGTCCAATCCCTTCACCCGCCCCCTTTACCAGCACTACACTTGAAACTGTCTTACGTAATTATTCTAATTGATAGATCGAATCTCGTTCCGTATTTTAAAAAGTCTCTATAACTCTTTTCTTCGGTTCCTCTTAAAGATATTTAACTCCTGTCTCCTACCCCTGGATCTGTTCCTTCTGCTTGGATGATTTCCATCGTTATCCCGATTCCGATATTTAACTCTTGCTCCCTTCGTCAAATTTCTTTTGCTTTTTGTATCAGGGAACCTTTTGAAAGTTTAATCGAAACATGTCTCGGTGTATGAAGCACAACAATCGGTTAGCCGATAATAACGAGTTTAATTTTTGCCCTAGACGCAGCTCTCCCGATTGAGTCAGTCGATTTTTGTGAAACATGTATACACATCATTTATCAACAAAAAGTTCCTTATCGACGTCACTTATACTCTCTTTTAATATTCCGGCCTTTGTTTCTTCCTTGCCATTGACCTCTTCTAGTTTGGAACCATGGGCGTCACCAGCAGGGGCAGGGGGCAGCTGCCCCCCCTGGAGCCTTGAAACTTTTTAATCAATAGGCCATGATGAGTATTCATAGGCGCGTAATCATGGACAATTTGCCAAAAATCCACGAAAATTATATTTCAATTAAGATTTTATTCTTGTTTAATAAAATATCCTTTACAACTTATATAAATTTTATTTTTCCTCTATAACTCATATCATCATCTTGCCCCCCCCCCTGCCGGCTGGCAACGCCCTTGTCTGGAACTATCATTCTTTCTTCTCTTCTCTATTCCATCACTGGGCTAATCTTTTATGGATTACATTAGGACTCTTATCTCAGCCCAACTCTGTTCGATATTCATTTTATTATATCTAATTTTTCCGTTTTTGTTTTTTTTCGAAACCGCCTCCTCATTTACTTCGCCCATCGCACCATCCCTATGGCCAACTCTCGACTTCAGAACTCTTTAATAACTTTAGAAAACGACTTATTCGATACCGCCAATAAATCTTATCCTTCCTTAATTAATTCCTCCTTAAATACCGGTTTCATATCCCTTACCAAGTCGCCTCTTAGGGGTATTTTTGAATAATCAACTTTTACTCCATAAATACATTATTCATATATAGTTATCATTCAAAAGGTCCAACTCAATAAGTCCTTCTCATATGTTCTCGCAATCTGCTCATCTTTCACAAGTTCCGTATCCGTTCCATTCTGGATTATCGTTGTTTCATATATCGCAATTCTTCAAAGTCCGTGCATTTCAAACTCGGTAGCATCCAAAATACTTGCCTCCGCTGTTGTTTGAAACGTGGAAATCGTCCTCGGTTCTCGTTGTTCAAGCTGAAACCCGTATTGCCCCTCTTACACTCATGAAAAGCTCCCATATTTTTCCTTCAATTTTATCCTAATTTCTTCATCCCATTAACTGTTTTTATTTTACTGCTCTTCCTAAACTAAACTCTTCCTTCTCTGACAACTTTACAATTTTTTCACCGATGGCTCCAAAAGTCCTAATAGAGTTGGCGCAATCTTTTTCTTTGTCCTTTTCCAAATTCCTCTAAATCCTTTAAACTTCTCTCCGTTCAATTTAAATAATAACTTTATAAACCGTTGGTATATTACAATTAGTTATAATATATAGAATACTAGCCGTTACCCACGGCTTCGGCCGTATATTAATACCCGTTTAAATCTGTACTTGAAAATTCATAAAAAATTGTTTGTTTTATTTGGAATTATATTTATGTAAAGATTCCTTCTCTGTTTAGGAAACATGTTTATCCCCGTACAACAAAGAATGATCTTCACGTATCATATTCAGCCGACGATTATAACATTAACATGTCTGTTGTGATCTAACAAAAGTGTTTGATCAACTAAACAGCGCACACAGCCAACATTCTGAAGGGACTCAGTTATTCACACGATGATCTCCCGTAATTACACATTTAAGAGAACATCTTGTATGTGTCAACCGATTTTATCAAAATTAATTTATTACTACATCAACAAACTGCAACAGCTGAGTAAGGGTTTCAAATTAGAGTATAAATAACAGTCCCGATAGTAAATGTTAAAAATACAGCGTTCCCAGTCTTGTACATATAAGAATATAGAAAATATAGAAAAGTACCGACTAATTTCAAACTAATTCGTTCACGATCGCCCCCCATAACGGTTAAAAATAAATAAAAAATAATATTATACAGAAAACTATTAACAATTAGACTCAGTCGATAGATTAAATTAAAGAATAAAAAGTAACGAATAAAATAAATTATTAATTAACTATTCGGTTTTATATTAAAAAACGGATTCCCCGTTGGATGATTTTCGTTTAACGTTAAATTTTTGTATGTGGGGTAATTTTCGGGAAATTTAAATATATTCGGTATTTTTTGAAGTTTTTAATATATAACATCATATCTTGGGTAATACTTTTAAATCCATTGAATGTTTTTCAACTATTAAATGATAGGCAAATTTTAGATTTTCAGTTATATGCGGCAATATGCTCTGACCTTAAAGGACCTTTTTGTCTGTCCGATATATGTAATTTTTTGCAAGTGTTGCATTGTAATTCATGTATTAAGGTAAAAATCCTAATGCATCTATTAATCGTTTGCAGGATAATAACTTACCGGGAGGAGAAAAAGCAGTCGAAGGATTTTCTATAACTTTGGACAAGGTTGACAGACATCAGGCTGGTATCTATCAATGTACAGCTTCGAACGGTGTCGGCGATCCAGTTACGGTAGACATGCAGTTAGACGTGCTCTGTAAGTATTTGTACATGTGTCACGATGTGTGAACACATTTAATCGACCATTTTTGAAAAGTATAATATCGGAACTCCTTTTTTTTAGATCCCCCGGAAATTCACGTAGAAAAAAATACCATATATTCCGGAGAAGGCTACAAAGCTCAGCTGGTGTGCACGGTTCATGGAGAACCACAGCCGCAGGTAAAACGTTGCTTATTGTCGTTTTGTTCTTTACTTCACGTCGAATCCTTCAAATATAACAGTGACGCCAATTCTTAATACACGATGGAACTTGCTTATTTCAAAGCTCGTTTAATCCGTCTTTAATTTGAAACTTCTTTCGATAAATTATTGCGAAAAATCTCATTTAATTCGAATTCGTACGAAAAATTCGCAGTAAATACCTATGTTAATTTAAAAAAAAATTCATTACGTACTGTGTCCCCCCCCCCCGTTGACTCTTTTAAATAAATAAATAAAATCCGCTCGAAAAAAACATTTAATTTTTAATAAATGTTCTTTGTAGGCGGTATAATTTTTTAATTTTGCCGGGGTTCCATTAGTCCGATTTGCGTATTTTTTTTTTTTTTTCCTGCGCTGATTCCGACAAGAATCTCTGCACAACGGCAGCCGTATCAGATATCTAATCTGTCATCAGTTGTCGAAAAAGTTACATTTGTTTCGATTTTTTAAAAACGGGTCCGAGAATTTACACTAAATTTTGCCACAAGAATGGAATAAAGTGCAACAGTGTTTTTGAAACGTTAAATGTTACATTTGGCTACGAGTAAAATAAGGATTTACGAGTGCTATCATTTTTTTTGCAAAATGGCCATAAAGACGTTCAAACTGACGAGCGTGTCCCGGCACATCGACAACGAATGAAAATGAGGAAAAAGCGAAAGAATTGATCAAAAACGATCGCCGAATCCGGTTTAGAGAGGTCGCTGATAAAGCTGGCATATGGCTCACGACATGAAATTTATTCGGATGTTTTGGGTATTTAAAACTTGTGTAGCGAAATTTGTTTCAAAATTGTTCGGATTTTAAACAAAAACAGCGGCGAATCGAAGTTGGTTATTCGTATTTCTTTTATGAAAATAGCTAAATTAAGAATAAAATCAAAAAAAAAAAAAAAAAAAAAAAAATGAAAAACTAAAATGAAGCTAAATTTCCTCGATTCGCCGGGAGAAAAAATATTAAATTGTTCGTTATTTCAAATATGAAATATCCGTTTTAAAAATTCGATTTTTTTATTTTAAGTTTTTATTTTCTGCCATTTTCTTTTTTTCTTATTACAGGCAGTAAACGGTTGTATTAATTAATTGTTTTATTATTGCATACCCGAACCTTTACGAGTAATTGTTTCTTTTTTGTAATAGTATTATTTTTATATTACTTTCATTTAGCAAGTAACTTGGTATCAAGATAGCTTTTTACTCGATCCAACCGACCGGAAAATTATGGAAACAAGAGCCAATAAACACATTTTAACGATATTAAATATTCAGCACTCGGATTTCGGTAATTACAGCTGTCAAGCGGAAAACACCCTCGGAAAATCCAGAAGTTATATCGAATTATCGGGTTTGTGAAAGAATTTGAATTTTAAATTATCAATTCGATAGCAGCTTACATTCACCGAACAACTAGCGATGAATTTTCGCTGATTTTGCCGAGTCATTCATGAAAGTTCAAAAGTTCGCAAAGAACTTTCGCACTGGCATCTGTCGCATTGCTTTCGAACATTCGTTCCGTTTACTCGTCCGATTTGTAATTAGGAAAAAAGGGTGACGACTGCCGAAAAAGCGGAGGAAAAATGTAAAAACATCTTTACGTGTACCGCATGCGGTTTGCTTTTTTTTCTTTTTTTTTTTTTTCTAACTGGGTTTGTCAGCGACGGCATTAGCCCAAGAAATGGAGAAGTGGAGAAGTAAATTTATATTCTGAAGTGTTTCAAGGGCAGGGAATAAGAATACTTCAAGGGCAAGAATAACCGAAACAGAAGGAAACGAGAGAATATAAGCAGCACTCTTAAGCGGAGTAGGGATACCGAGTTTTAACAGCGAAAAATCGAAAGACGATCGCTCAACCATTCAAATATAAAATGTGATCAGCATCATAAAGAACGCATGTGGAAGGGCAGTGAAAAGGACAAAACGGAGTGAGATGCAGATGAAAACCGAGAAAATGATGCAGGAAGGAGACTATGGTTAAAGCGAAGGCGACAAAAAGAGCAGAGATTGTAGAGCGTTTAAGAGAGGGCAAGTATCAAGGAAACCGTGGATGAAGTTGAAGAAATGGCTGAATAGACAGATAAAAGAAGGCTGGACTAGAAAATGAAGAAGAATACGAGTTAAGACATCATCCGGAATTAGTTAGTTAAGGAAAGAAAAGTAATATTATGGGCTGAAAAGGTGCTGCCCAAAAATGTGCCCTTGGAAATGGAAGAACGGGCTAATGAATATCCGCTAATTCATTACACTTAATGCCTAAATGACCAGGAATCCGCAGAAGATCGATCTCGAAAGCGTATGAGAAGTATTATGTAATCAGAAGAGGTCGAAGGAAGGTTAGATGTGATAGCCTGTAAAGCACTTTTAGAATCTGAAATAATGAGCACTTTATAGGAAACTAATTAATGAGGAAACAAAGCAACATATTCCGTACTGAAAATTGAAAAAAAGAAGGGAAGCTTAGAAGACCCGGAAACTAATTGAAGGCAGTAAAAAAATTAAAGATGTATTCAGTTTCATCGATCTACAGTAATGCTTTTATAGAACGGTTTCTTTATCACTAATTTTACTAATTCCGTTGCGTAAAATAAACAGTTGCTGGTGTTAAGTAATCCGGAAACTGTTGGGAAATCAAATAAAATGATATTTCTCATTATCAAGAAAACGCGCGTGCGCGCGCGCGTGTGTGCGTGCGTGTGTGCTGGAGATCAATAGCCGAGCTAGGTATTTCGTAGTTAGTAGGATAATGGTGATCCCGATTTCATTGCTAAAAGATCTTAATAATGATAATCTAGTGTTAATCTTAAGAAGAAACGAATGACGTATTTTTCACTTCTTTTTAAAGGTTTTGTGCTGAAATTGCCGTTGATGACTTTTTTATTAAAATAACTGCGAATTGTTTTTTTTGTTTTTTTTTTTTTTGTTCAACTACAACTAAACTGAAACAGCATCGGCAGAATAAAAGCGTAAAAGAAAAAGGAAAAAAACAACCAAAGACTTTTCGTATAGATTAAATTATTACATTATTGTTCGAAACAAAACTAACAACTAATCGTGCAATCTTCTCGCCGCAAGAGAGTAAACAATGAAGAGAATATGACGAAAAAATCTTCATATTCAATAACTTACTAACATTTTGTTATTTACATACTTACAGAAACTAAACAGTAGGGGATGGTTGGCATCCTCTAGGAAGTTACTTAAGGCACGATTACTGCAAGGTCTCAGTATATCCCCGTCGTCCGCGAAATTAAAAGCAATATGCATAATCCGCATATAGTATTAACAAATTTACACACCCGTAGTCCGGCGGGCATCGACAGCCCACGGTACTACAAAACCAGAACGGAGCGCATACTGAACCATTTTATAGTACTTAGCCCTTTCATTGCTTAGCCGACGTTCATTCCAGTTTATCCATTATAATTTACTATACCTTCAGAGGGAATAAACGGATAATGGATATCATCCAATGCGGCCTTCCTAGTCTTATCGGCTTCGTCATTTAAATTACATCCAGCGTGGCATTCACAATCGCAATAATAAATCTGACGCAATCAAATATCTTACTATCTATACGATTCTTTACACTTTCCAATGACGTATTAGTAGCGTGTGTTTCCACAGGAATTGTGTTGAACGAGCACATACCACGTCGAAAATTTTCGAAACGTTTCTGTTTGCACTTTAATAAACTGCTGAATATCATTTCATTTATTTTGTCAAATGATATCTATCTGTAATTATCAGCTCGTAATTCTTGATGCTGCTGTTTATTATCCCATTGAATTGAACATTATTTATTAATCTCTACCCGATTTGCTACCACTGTAAAGTATAAAAAACTGGTGCTCTCGTATTAGAAACAATTTTTTTTAGTGATCACATAAATTATATTTTTGCTTCTACATTAAAAAAAAATTAAAATAATTTTAAAAAATTGTTCGTGTGTGCGTGTGTGCGCGCGTGTGGGAGAGGGTTTTTATTTTATAAAAATTAATTAACTTATAGAAATTAGATTTTTCATCTTGCACGTCGACGTCTTTAAATCTATCCTCTCGAAATTAGATTTTTCCAAATCTATGCCCTCAATTACAATCAAGGCTTTAAAGCCTACTACTAATTCAACATTTTTTTTTTCTATTATTATTATTATTATTAGGGGTTTGTCAGCACAAGGACATTAGCCCAAGAAATGGGAGTAAAAAAAAAAAAAATCAGATTTTTATGCGACGTGAAACATTCAACAAGAATGTGTCAAGCGCTTGGACGACAGAAGAATAAAGAAGGGAAAGAATAAATGCGGCGAAATAGGGAGTAGGAACATTGCTTAATAAGAGAGAGGAGTACAAGGAAGATTGTTCAGATGAAAGTGATGAGCATTCGAACATTATGTGATCCTGATCACATACAAAGTGGCTGTTAGGAGAATGTAAAGGACAGTATGGAGATGGCGAGAGAGAGAATCGGAAAAGTGACGAAGGAAGCAAGCTGTGCCCAAAGCGGAGGCGGTATATCGCCGAGATGCTAGAGCGACGCATAAGAAGGAAGTCAAGAAACCAGGAGCAGAGAGGAAGAGAAGGCTGGATGGACAAGTGAAAAGAATCCGGGTTAGAGAATGAGGAGTAATAGGAGTTGAACCATAATTGTTAATGCACCGCAGAGGACGAAAACTTAATATTGATGGATGGAATAGTAAGAAACCTGCCGGAAGAAGAAGCTCGCCTGGCTAATGAGTCAACTAACTAATTTCCTTCTATTCCGCGGTGACATTCTAAGTAGAAGCTAAATTGGTTCCTTTGTTAATCTGTAGTTTCTTTTTCAAAACTTATACGTGAAAAAGTTAAATTTCCAACGGGAGACGGTATTTTTTACACGAAATCGCTTTATAGTTACGTAGAAATAATTTTAGTAAGCCGTATTTTTCATTAACACAACTGAGTGTTTAATTAGTGAATTCGGAAAATTTCTCGCGAGTAACTCGTAAAACAGGCTGAATAAATAGCCTTTGTGCCGAATTGATTTTGCACTGATCTCTCCAATGCGTTCAATAACGTACACCTTCCTACTCTTCAAGACGAGATGCTCTCTATTAACATTCCTCCCCAGTTTACCTCATTTATTGTTAAACTTTTTCAAAATAGAACTGTACATCTACCTACTCCTATCTGCTCCACGTCACGGAAAGTATTTCAAGGTCTACCACAAGGCTTCTGTCTTAGCCCTACCCTTTTTGATATTTATATCTCCAGCAGAGCTCGTCTAAATCATCTTCCTTATACGTCGCAGACGATATTGTTCTATGTTCAACTTCTAAGTCCATTTAAGAAGCTAATGCTGACCTTAATGACTCTGATTTCTTTAGAAGCGGCTCTTTCCAATATTTATCTTTCCATCTCTCTCGCCACGTCTTTATGTGTTGTTTTCACTTTGCGTCCTTATAATCCATCTTCAATAAACCTGTCCGTAAATAACTGTGCTATCCCTCTTGTCTCATCCTTCTGCTACTTAGGCATCTTGCTCAACAACTGTCTGACTTTCCAGGAACATATAAAATACTTATACATATCTGTTTCTAAAAGGCTAGACGTTCTTAAAGTTCTTTCCCCGTGCCTATTTAAATACATTATTTTATAAAAATAACATAAAAATAATTTTGAAATAATGTGTACAACAAACTTTAATAATAATAACATCAACATGATGAAAACTATTTGTCAATTTCTACCCTAATTTTCTTCTTCTAATCTCAATGTTCTTTCCAAGAACTGTCATCGTAGACGATAGCACGATATTTATCCCCTTTTATTCTCTAATCCTTGATCCTTTTATCTTAATATCCGAACTCATCTTCCTTCTTATCCTGGGTACTATGACTTCACTCATCTTTTGCGCTTTCTTATCTCTTCTTTATACAAGTTTCGCCTTGACCATAGTCGACTTCCTGCATCCTCTTTTCGTTTTCCTATGTCCTCTTCTCCTTTTTGTTCTTTCCATTCGGATGATTCCAATTTCTTTGCGATACAAATCACATCTTCTTTGAATGCGTGTCTCGACTGCACTTTTACTAACAATAAAAATTAAATAAATATTAAATCTATTTGGCGTATCTACACTAAACAGTATTCAATTCTTTCGCTGACTCACGATCATCTCTTACTTCATTGCGAGCCCCCTTTCGAATGTCCCTTTTGCTCCCTTCCCCCCGCTCCTACAGTAAAACACCTGCTCCTGGAGTGCCCCTCCTTCGCGCTTCAGCGCACTAAGCTCCGCATAGCGTCTTTGACCAACTCGCCTTTGAACATTGCAGACACTATTCGGTTTCTTTATACAACTAACTTATTTCGAACCATTTAACTTTCCGGTTGCCATAGTGTCGTAATAGCCCCGGCAGCTGTACACGGCACTCAAAAAAAAAAAAAATTCTAATTCGTTTCTCCCTTTCCCTTACTAATATAATCTAATGATGGGTAATGTCCTCGGCTGGTGATCCTGAAAAAAAAAAAACTTTTTTTGATTAATTTCGGAGAAATACATTGTTCGTCACAACTATGATGGAAAAGTGACAAGGTAACTAGAAGCGCTGCCACGACTTGGTAAATCAGTTTTCGTAGCCTTACCTGGGAGTGTGTAGAACGAATGACGTATGTTTTCGGTAGGTGTTTGTAATGTGGCACACGAAGGACATTTTGTTGTACGATAGAATTTGCTACCTGCTTTGATAATTGGTTATTAAAATATTATGATTTAACATATTTGAATCTTTTTTTTTTTTTTTTTAAATATGAAATCTCGTGTTCTTAAGCCGATTTTCAAAGCAACAATTGACCGGATTATAAATAATGCTGAACGATCAATGATCGATAGCTTATGACAAAATATGATATTGCGTTGTATAACTGACCGCAGATCTTTTCGTAAATAAACATTTAAAAAAAACATCAAATTTTTTGCCGTATGGTTAATTTAAAAAAAAAAGTAAATAAAAATAAACGTATCATTCTTACAACATATAAAAAATTGCGAGTGCAACATACTTCGAAATTAATCTAAAATGGATTGCATTTCATTTGTTGTGTTTTTTAGGTAGACCAACTCCTGCAAAATTTCGCAGTCCGCCTAAAAGTCCGTGGAAGGATTCGTATAACTTAACTTGGGTAATCGAGAGTTTTTCACCCTTAGAAGAAGTGCGACTACTATACAGAAGATTAATGGTAATAAATATTTTTCGAATAGTTAACTTACTAATAAAAATGAATAATAAATACGTTGTTGTATACAAAAGAATATAGAAGACGAACACGTATACATACATCTCTTTCTTTTTGAAAGTCAGTAGACACTATACAAAATCAAGACCTGTAAACAGTAAATAAAACAAGATAACCGTGTTTCAGTTTTGAAAAGTAAATATACTTCTTTAAAAAAATACTAGTTTATCATCTAGTTTTCAATTAATCAAAAACAAGATGAAAATGGTACCAAATAATAATAAATATATTTCTAAAAAGATGGTTCTCTGATTTTTTCAGTTAAATAAGGAATTTTCAAACTCGCTGTGTAGCTTGTTACAAAATAGTGTATAATCATAAAGTTAGCTCTCTTTCCCAATATCTCCTTGGATTCATCGTCCTTAATGATACACACATATTATATACATCAATTTATGATATTTATGACAATCTAAAGCTTTATAAATATCGGCACGTTTTGAAAAATCTCAGCTTCACATTCATGGTGATATGTGAAAAGTAACAGAATTAAATTAAATTTGTTACAGACATAATAAAAGTCGGTAGGTATTACAAAAAATGGTAACAAATTTAATTGTAAAATAAACGTAAATTTAATGAAATAAATAATATCAATGCTTCATTTTATAAAGAATTAAGCGCAACATATTTCTCCCACATACATTATGATGCTATTAATTTTTGTTTTTTGATATTTTTTAATTCTAATTGTCCTTTTTTTAATTAACGTATTCATACCCTTAAAAAAAAAAAGAAAAAAGAATGACCTTTTTAATGTTATGCATGGCTTTCACTATAGTTCAATACACATAAATTTTTATTTTGAAATTATTTCGTTCACTTAATTCAGATATATGCGAGTTGAAGTGAATAAATGTAATTTAATTGTCCAACTTTAAAATTAAAACACACTAGAAAAATGATAAAATTATAATTAGAAGCTTTTCACTGTTGTCGATTTTAAAATTGAGAGTATTTATGACAGTAGTTAAGAAGTTTGGTGCTTTTTAAATTCAGTTGATTATGAAAATGAACTGGTAATTCTCAAGAGCGGTTACGCGTTGTTTTAGAAATTTTGAAAATCGCTATTTTATTATCTAATTTATTTGTTAATATAAATGTTCTTTTACATTATATACAAATGAAAATAACTTTTGGTATAGTTGAACACATCTCATCAAACGCCGGTTGGTCAGTGGCACGACGTTTTATTGAAACCGAGTGATAATGATATGTCCGTTACACGTTTTATGTCTTACAATATACGTGGCTTGGAAGCAGGCTCCATGTACGAAGCAATTGTTCAAGCGAAAAACACTTACGGCTGGAATGAAGTTTCTGACCTATACCAATTTTATACTAGCAGCATTCACGATTACGGTAAATTTTAACGAATATATCTTTAAACTGGTTAATTTGTTGCTCTGTAACTATTGCATTTATATTTACTAACGGTACATGATGATCAAAATACACCTACGCGCAACGTCCTCATAAAAGGACAGAGATAGCAACGGAAACATAGAATAAAGAAGTTGCTTTGAAAAAATTGCACGTGAAAAACTATTTAAAGTAACACGTTAAGAAGGTTGTTGCGATTTCAAAAAGTACTTATCGAATTTATTATATAAGTGGCTGAATAAACAGTTACAACTTCGGGATACAACAATGAATTTTTCTAAACAGTGTTTAGCTTGGAAATGTTATATTTTTCGTTTCAATTTTTGTTCTACTGGAAATGCAGGGTTTTCCGGTTTCCTACTTTTCGATTTATTCCGATTATTAAAATTAATTTTGCAATAAAAATATTAAATATTTGTCATCAACAGTATCACCTCTTTGATTAGACAATTAGAATAAACAAAAATTTTTAACGAAATTATTTCTTTTTCGTGGAAGTAGTTCCCTTTGAATCAAAAGAAAATAAGTCATATTGTACCTTTTACTCACTGGCTATATATAAATTTCCCATTTCTACATCTTTTCCCCTATTATTTTTTCCAGCTTGTCAGCGGTAAACAATTACCCATCAATAAAGAAATAAAAGTAGAAAAAAAATGTCAGAGTAATTGCTTGTAGAAGAAGGAAACGATAAAAATTAGTGAAAGGGTGGAAAACGCAATATAAAGAAATAAAAGTTAGAGCCTGTAAAACCAGTAATCTAAAGAAAAATAAAGCTATGGACAGAGTAAAAGAACGGAGTTAAAGGGGAAAAAAAAATGTTTTCTTACTATTTTTGTTACATATTTCCATATTTACAAACCCGGATACGATGAAAAAACGAATTTCCAGCCAGCAATGTAATTGCAACTGTCCAACAATGCTCTCAATGCCAATGAAAATTAAAGACACTAATCACCGTCTACCAACATAGCTGAACTGCAGAATAATATCTGCAATGGCCGATAAAAGTTAAAAAGAGATCACCGCCTAGCAGTTTGTTCACGTACGTAGAGCAGAGCGCACTATAGAAATAGTATTAGAAAAAGAAGTCACAAACTGCCAACATTACCACGATTGCCAAGCAGTGTCCATAATGTTTAAATTATCCCGCTTCAAAGCGGAAGCTGACGATAACAAGCTTACTATGAATTTAATGGGAAGAAGGTAACTTTAAATAAGTGAAGAAATAGTGGCCAAATCTAGTGCTTGGACTCAGCCGCACCTTAGCCACCATTTATATAAAGTGGTCCACAATGCTCTAGGTAAAAATAGTGAAGAAATAAAAAACACTAAGAAAATAATAAATTGAAGAAACTGATTAGACGGAATAAGTAATGTGTTAGAACATAGGTGGAAATATTACGGGCAGTAGTTGTGGGAAAAGATTTATCAATTTGTTATACTATTTTTGGCGATTTCCAATAGGATAAGATCGGAACACCTTTTTGTGTGTGTTTTGTACTAGTTATTGTGCTGAACTTTATCCATAAGTTATTTTAACTAAGATTTTATCATGTTATTCATGTAAATATTATATTATTTCAGATTGTTCTATATAAAATTATTAAAAAAGAAGACCTAATTAAACCCCTTTTGCTTTGCAATTTTAAAGTAGCTGTACTTGCAACAAATTGTAAATTGTAAACAATTTGGAACATTAAATAATTTCAAATTGTTTTACACGAAATTATTGAAAAGAAGACCTCATCAAAAACCTCAACGTTACTACTAATAATCAGGAAATTATTGGTTCGAATTACCTGAAGAAAATGTGTACTATAATTGGTATTAATTATGCATTGAACTTGTTGTACGAATCTATTCTACCCAAGGCCGTGTCCACGGGGTGGGTTTTGGGGGTTAAACCCCCCTCATGAGAACTGAAATAGCTTAGGTACTTCATTAATATTTTATGTAAAATTTTTTGTTACGAGTATAATCAATAACATATGTAATTTTTATTAATGTTTACACAGTAATTTGTTTATTTAAATTATTAATATATAAATCAAGATGATGGAAATTATTAATAGCATGAATATTAGTGAAAAATGTATTTTTATTTATAAAATAAATATGCGAAGAAAATTTTCACCCCCCCCCCCTCCAAAATTCTGGGCACGGGCCTGATTCTACCACAAATTGTCAAAAATAGTATAACGAATTTATTCCCACTGTTTGCCATTATGAATCGAGCGTTTTGTGTTGATCCGAGTTGTTCAAATAAGTGCTAGAGTGACTCTAAATTTGGTTATAGAGTTTTATTTAACTGCTTTGACAAATAAAGTATACATTTTTTCTACTTCTTACGCATAAAAAGTTATAAATTACAACCATATTTTTTCAATTATAAATGTAATTTTAATATTGATTCTGCATAAACTGTTTTTAATACCAGGATGAATAAACTGTAAATATCATTGAATTATTATTTGAGATTTTTCATTATGAAAACTCACCTTCATAATATTAAATCTAGAATAAAATGTGTATGTTTTGCAATGTTTAAAAAGCAATAATATTCTTTTTTATTGAAATTCATTTTAAGTTAAAACTACTCGATTAATAACTTTACAGAGTTACTTACTTCTTCTTCTTCACGCGCCATCTCCACCTCGGAGGTTGGCGATCCACGTTTCCAACACGACCTTTGAATCAACGGAGCAGAACAACTCAATTGATGTGCAGTTAAGCCATTGGCGAAAATCTTTCATCCAGGAGTTCTGCGGGCGTCCAATAGATTTTCTGCCCGCTAATTTTCCTTCTAGGATAATTCACAGGATCTCGTACTTAGGGAAGGCAAGAGAAAACCACCGCCGTATTCGTCCCATCAATTCACAATGACCAGCGAAAATGAACAAACGGCCCTTAGTTCGGGGCACCCCTTAAGTGGCGAGAGGGTGCTAAGAATACCCCCGTCGCACATTGTGAAAAAAATACAGATGTTTCGAAAAGTTACTTACTGCGAAGCACATATCTTCTATTGTAGTTCAAATAGTTATTTATATGTTGTACATTTCAGTTAGCAAATAAGCCCATATAGAAAATGTAACTGATTATTATTATGAGAGTACACTGGGTCACATATAAAATCATGTTGAATCATTACATTACAATATACATATTTATATGTTTTTTTAGAAATAAATTTTAATTTTTAATATAATTTTTAGATATAAATGAAGTTGATATGAGGGATTTGGAATTAACAGCCGACTCAATGTCATCATCAAAATGCTTGAAAGCGTCTCCATTTTTACTACTAATCACATATATTTTGTATTGCAAAAGAGTCTCGTCATTTTGAAATTGGTAAGTTTATGCAAACAATGAAAACTAATTTAGAGTGATTTTTGACATTATTACCAATGTGATTTGTATAAACAGTCAATACTTATGACTTTTGTAAACTGATAAAAAAAAACATAATTGAATGTCTTATTTGCACATTTTGTATTGTGCCCTTGAATGCAACTAATTTATTCAATCATGTCAGTGTATATTTCATATCCATGATTCGTGTAATTTTCAAAATTTAGTATATTTATTGTTAGATTTATGGAAATGTGAATACACCCAAAATATTTTCAACCACTTTGAACTATAAAGCATTAGGGTGTATTATACTATTTATTTTAATCATTAGATGCTGATCTTATATTCAAACATTAACTTTATTTTCAAACTTGATTGTATTTCAAGAAAAATAGAAATAACTGTATGTGGTACCCACCTGTCTTTACTTAAAAGAAGTCATGGTTAATTGAAATGTTTAAATTATACTCGAAAAGTGGTAATGATAAAAGACTAATCAGAAAATATTTTTTCAATCAACTGAAAAGACATTTGAAACTTGAAAATATTTGTTTGCTTTCTGTTTAAATTTTTGATGTGAAAATTAGCTCATCATCAAAGAATTTACATTGAGATAGATTAAAAAACTATTCCAGTAGTTAAAGGGCGCATTTTTACAATACTATCATTTCCACTAATGATAATTAATTCTAGGATTCACATACTTTAAGCTTCTCTCTTCACACCATTAAAAAATTCAGCAATGCACTGCCATATCAAATTACTTATCTTCTGGTATTTACCTTCTTACACTAACAGTGACAACATTTAATAAAGAATCTTTTACCATCCTGTTTGTTAATTATAGAAATGTATTAAGTTATAATAGGACAGATATAACAAACAAATTTAAGTATAAAATGATTGCTTACTTAGAAACGTTTTCGGGTATAACCCATCATCAGCTAAAAACACAACTCCATATATGTGATCAGAATCAAATTCTAAATCACACTGAGGTCAAATAGGAAAGAAAACAGTTTATATAGTATAAAACAACATTTAAAGTCCATACATCAAAATGGTAGAATGAGATGATGTATATAGACTATAATAAATACCTAAAGATATAATAAACATTTAAATAATATAAATATAAAATATAAATATTAAAAAATTTAAAGTTTTAAATTAAAAAGTGGGTTTTTATTATTTGGTATTTGGTCATTTAATATATTAATTTTCTGTTAATTTATATAATAATTTTCAGCTATGTTCATAATGTTACCTTTGTTATATGTAGCTAAGACTGCAACCATTTTTTCTAATGAATTTGGTGTATGTTTATTTCTTATTAAATATTTTTCATACATAGATTTTTCTATTTCATTATTTTTAAATGATTTCATATGTTCCTGATATCTACATATTATTTTTCCACCTGTTTGACTGATGTATGCTTTCTCATAATCATTACAGTTTATTTTATTTATAGCACTATTTTCATATATATTATTATTTCCTTTATTTATGGTGATTATTTTATTTTTTAGATTATTATTAGTTTTAAATGCTATTTTTAATCCTTGTTTTTTAAATAAATTACTTAATTTGTATATATTGTTATTTATAAAAGTAAATGTTATCCATCCATTTTTGCTATTAATATTCTTTTTCTGTTTATATTTCAATTTTAATTTTATTTTATATATTAATTTTTCTATTATTTGTTCATTGTAATTTTCATTGTTTTTAATGTTTTTGTTTCATTTTGTTTTTTATTTGAATTCATAGGGGTGTTTATTAATCTGTTTATAGCATATATGAAGTATGAATGTTTATGTTGATTAGGATGATTTGATGTTTTGTTTATTATAGAATTTTTTAATATTTATATTTTATATTTATATTATTTAAATGTTTATTATATCTTTAAATATTTATTATAGTCTATGTACATCATCTCATTCTACCATTTCAATATATATATGGACTTTAAATTGTTGTTTTATACTATATAAACTGTATTCTTTCGTATTTGACCTCACTGTGATTTAGAATTTATTTCTGATCATGTGTATTGAGTTGTGTTTTTAGCTGATAATGGATTATACCTGAAAACGTTTCCAAGTAAGCAATCATTTTATACTTAAATTTGTTTGTTAGTGATGATATTATCTGAAAAAAAAACTTACCTAATAAATTCTTTGTGTTTAAACCTAACATATATCAGATGAACATGATACTGAGCAGTCTATTACTAATTTAAGGAGGTTAGTTGTATTTAAAAACTGTGACAAGCTGATAATTTACTGTTACAATTTATTTAAATCATTACATTGCAAATAACAGGTAATATTGTATATTAACCATTAAAAAATTTTTGTTACAAAATAATTTCATAATTTCATATTTATATTTACAAACATATTTTTTTGTTTTAATATTCGGTTTTTAATTTTTCAGGTAGATATCTCTTCTTCATCTACACGACACTAGTCACTATGAACCTTCATATAGTTTTAAAAATATACTTAATTAACTTAATTTTTATACGCCTACTGGTTAGGTTGTATAAATACAGAGGATACAGAAATGGTTTCGATCAGGTAAAATGAACTATCTGTAAGATTAAGGAAAAAATAAAGCATACTGGTAGAATGAACCAGTTTATACATCTTTTTTTATTTTTTGTATAAAAAGCGATAAATCGGACAGATTCTTTTGCAACATGGGCATCATTACTGAGATTTGTGAAAGAGTGTGAAAAGAAATATATGTAAATAGGAGTTGGCTTGTACAAAAAATAATACTAAGCAGAAATACCAAAAAGCTGATATTTAAACATAATATCGATCCAAATGCTTATTAAAATATTTTCTATGAAAAAGGAAAGAAAAAAATCTAACAACTTAAGATAATAAATATACTCTTATTGCTTAAATGCATGCATTTAAAATATAAATATTTCTCAATGTCCATATTTGGTAATATTACCTACTTGTAAGAATATGATTTTTTTTTTACATTTTACATTAAATTTGTAGCAAAATTGTTAAAAACTGTATGTTCCATAAAATTTAAATTTAGATTATCTTCCCCGTGTATGTTACTCTAAATATTTAATTTGAAGTATTCAGAATTTATATATTACCACTATAAAAATAATTATTTTTAAATAGATGAACATAACATATTTCATAAACATAATATTGTAATAGTTAGAATTGGCATCGACAAACTTTATCTTTTTCCATCTCATTCATCAAAAAAACATTAAGCAACATGATTTACAATTTACCACTTTTTTTTTTTTAATATTATATTTTATAGAATGTAAATACAACAAAAAATATATCTTCATAAAAAAAAATATTTTTAATATCTGTATAATATACATTCAATTTTCAATACTATTTTTTTTGTTGTTTCTTTTGACAGAAATAATACAAAACTGCATAGTTTTATGTATTTCTTCTATTAATCATTAACCACACATTAGATTGTCAAAAAACTGAAATCTGAATTTTATATAAAATTTTATCAAAATTATGGAAACATGATATACTATGGCTGCTTTCAAGAGAGTAAAGGTAACTTTTGATACAGACTAGGCAAATTTCAGGTAATAATAGATCTAGGCTAGAATGAAGATTGTAAGCATGTTTTTGTATAAACTCTTTTTAATTCTTTCTTAACTTCTGGAAGGTAATTATCAAACTAACTGCTAATTTATTGTGCAATAATACTAAATAAATGGATAATGAAAAATTAATTGAAATAGTAAAGAAATATTTTGCAATAGAAATCATAAATATCTTGACATTATTAAACAAACTTCTGAGTGTCTATATGAGGAAATTGGATTTTTCCATCTGGTACTTCCTTTCAATTTTGTTTAAAAATATGTTGAAGGAATATTATTAATGCATTATTCACTAATTCTTCATGTAACACAAATTCCTTCCTATTTTTATTTTTTCCAACATTTGTTATCATTTTTTTCTTTTTTTCCTTATCATTTAAACTAATAATAATCTCAGTTAAATCTTTAAAACTGCAATAATTAAAAAGTAAGAAGCAACTACAGTAAATATGAAAGTTTTTCTGTTCTTAAAATTGGTGTTAATTAATTAATTATAAATAGTCATTTGTTAATTTAACAAATTCACCCCAGTGCAGTATAAATTACATGTCCAAAAAGCTTCTAGGAGAACAAAAACTGCCCACTAATTTAAAGGTACCAATATATCAAAGCTTGAAAAACCAAATAGAAATTTTATCCACTTAACAATGCTGTATGTTTACTTTACAAATGTTATACTAGGAAAAGTAATTGATTAAGTTAATGATTTCATAAAATAAATGTATAACATTTTCAAATGGATAAAATTTTCATTTAACTTTTCAAGCTTTGATTTGCATAGAAATGCAAGGTTTGCAAAGACGTCACATTTCATTGTACTTTAAAACACTCAATAATTCTGAAATATAAAATTCTTAGTTATGTTTCCTTAAATTTTAAAATCTTTTTCAATTATTTTTTTGTTAAAATAGAACCAAGAGTCCAGTAAAAAACAGTTATTTAGGATGAAAAATAAAATTTATCACCTTTTACCTAATGAATTGAATTAACAAGTGTATATTACTTGTATTATATGTAATTCTGTTAGTTAAACTGTTTAACTTTAATAATTAAATAAATGTTAAATTTACTTCTTTTAGCTATATTTTACAAAGCAATTCTTGAGATATGTATATAACAAAAAAAAAAAAAATGAAAATCTACAATAACTACATATGAAAAATATATATAAATATTTTTTGAATAAATTACAAATATTGCACCATTCAATTGCACAAAGAAATAATTTTATATATTACCAACTGTGGAAAGGTTTTTTGATAGTGAATCACCAGTGTCTAATTAAATTATTAAAAAGATGCAGTATTGGAGATTAAGCCCTATATTTCATTAAAAACTATTTAGTCAAGAAAGAGATTGTGATACTTAGAAATCAACTGTAATATTAAACACATTATTTATTGTGCTAGAGAAATTATAAAAAAAAATGAGTAGGTCACATTGAAATTAAAAAAAGTGGTTAAAAAATAAATAAAATTAATTAGTCCTATTCATGAAAAGGAACTAATATCAGAATTACGAAAGTAAATGCAACAAATGATTGGTAAGTTAGAAAACACAAGAAAAAAAGCATATATAAACGTTTATGAAATGTACATTCAAACAACACTAACATGCTTAGAATATTTATTAAAATATCACAGATCTTACACATCATAGAAAAAAATTATAAACAAAAGAGTGTATAGTATTAATATTTAATAAATAATAAATATTTCCCAAAACTACAGGTATATAATAAAATATGTTAACAACAATATCAGTACAGCACTAATTCAGTATTCCATGAAATGTGACGTCTTTGCAAAAACTGTTTTTTTGTATAGAATGGTTTTCTTCCTTCTAGAGATTGCTTTGAAGACTTTAAAGTTTTTTTGGTCTTATGTTAGAATAGTAAATAGTATTGCAAATTTCAGTTTTGTTATAATTCAAATTGTTCTTTAATAGTAGTCAATATTTTTATGTTTAAATTAAAACATTTTATTGCCATTAAAATCTTATTTTTTTTATTTGCCGTTCCCATATTTAGTCAAAACAAATACATACAGATTGTTGCTGTCTTATTTTATTAAAACTAGTTTTTGCGTTTCATTATTTGTTGCTTTGTTGTTTTTTTTTTTAGAGACAACAAAAATTATAATATAAATTATGAAGTAAAAAACATACTTATTTAAAATGAAATTTTTCTGAAAACATAAGAATTTTTTTTGTAATTAAACATTTAAACATATATTCAATGCAAACAAGAATGTGTTATTAATTAGAAATTAAATAAATAACAGACAAATGAGTGGTATTGAAGGAATTTTATGACATTAATTTCAAAGCTGCAAATAAAAAACTAAAACAAAAAGTAAGTGTTATGAAAATATAATAAAAGCGAAAGCAACCATTAAATAAATGAAACAGTAGTAATACAAATATAGCAAAAGTGTAAAAACATTTGCTAAGGAAATTTTAAAAAAAACTTGGTAATTTAAAAAAATTATTATTAATTTTTGTTTCAGATTAAAGTTATTAGTTATTGTAAAAATTTCTTCATATTGAAACATTTTAGATAAGCAATACAAAAACAATACTCATCTAATCAAATAAAGTAATATCTGAACCATGTAATATTATAATTCATATATAAAAACATTAACTGCTATTAAAAGAACAATTGTGATTTGATAAAAAAGAAGGGATAATTTTTACCTACATACTGATATTATAGCAAAACACAGGTGTCCCTAAAATTTTTACATATAAAGAAAAAAATATTAATCTTAAAAATTATTCTGAGACATGTAATCAAATCAATTATTTTGAAAGTAAAAATGTTGCTTGGGTTTATTTGATGAAGTTAAATTTTATTCATAAACAGCACTGTTTCAAAAAATGGAAGAACATTTGGATTTTTTCACTTTTTTTGAATGTATTATTAAATTTTTGAAAAATACACAATTTTTGTTGTTATTTTCTTCTGAAAATTTTTTTTTCTGATTCGCCCATGTGGTGACTGAATAATACTGTTTACCATTGTATATAATATGGGTTTAATTTTTAATTATACTGTAGAAATATCGTTTTATTTTAAGCCAAGTTTCCTTTTAATATAATTTTTTTTTTCATAATAATTGTGTCTAACAATAAGTAATACATTTAACGACTTTTAAAAATACAATTCTCAAACTTATATGTAAGATTAAATGTATACATAAAGCAATTTAAGTAGATTAATTTAGCATAATTTTTATCAAGATAATCTTGTTTGTATATAAATGTGCATATGTATTTATATTTAATAAAAGTAAGTTATATAAATATACCTGTTCTTAATTTTTTTTCTTATTTATACTTATATTTATTATTTTTATTATGTCTCGATCTGGTTTAATCTTTAATATTTTGGAATTATCATTTTACTTACTTTAATTTTTATTTTACAGATTTCATATTTCTCTCCTGTGTTTAATATTTTTTGTATTTTATTTGCATATCAACTATTAGTAAATCCCTTTAGAATCTCACGTTATGTGGTCTATCAAACAATAAAACTTCTGTTTACACATGTACAGGGAAGCTTAATATACCTACAAAAAGGGGTATATGTGTGGTTTTCTAAATGGTGACCAGTTATGCAGGGGTCCTAAAAAATGAACACGTTAACATGCACAAAACAATATAATGTTCTCTCCCACTAATGCTTCAAATCTACTATCTTTTGTATACTACCTGCAGAGAACAGCAGTGGAATTCTAGAAATTCATTTTCGCTCCGCATAAAACAAAAAATAGAGTCATAATGAACTGAAAAATGTATCTTACAGTAAGATGCTAGAGAGTGCTGATTAGGGTAATATTAAAAATAATATTACAAACAGTAGCTCTTATCACATAATAAAAGATAGAAATGTCTCCACAGAGAGTGGGGGTAATTGCATTACAAATAATGAAGGAATAGCTTTAAAAGAATTTATTGAAAATAATAATTTTGTTCTAATATACACACAAATATACTCATTTAAGATTATATGGCCAAAACAGTAGTAATATTCATCTAACACTATCCGCTCTGGGGAAACAATTTCTATCTTCTGTCATGAAATGAGAGCTATTGTTTATCATATTTTTTTTAATATTACCCTAATTGCGTCAAGACTCATTTCTCATATCATTATTAATAAAGACAAAATAGGAAAAAATAAATTGGAAGTGGTCACTATCCAATTATGATCCAAAAAACCTTGCACAAAGGCAAAAATTGTTTAAGAAATTTTATTGAGATAATATTAAAACAGAAAATTGAAATAAATATTAAATAAAAAATATGGAAAATTTGTGCTCTGAGATAAAATTTTTTTTTACAGGGAATCAATAGATAATCAGTATCAAATTTTGCACAATATTATAAATGCCAAATTTATTGCAAATAAAAGAATAAGCGGATTTAGGCTTATCCACTGGTCTCTTATCA
This sequence comes from Icerya purchasi, assembly GCA_039619475.1. Classification (NCBI taxonomy): domain Eukaryota; kingdom Metazoa; phylum Arthropoda; class Insecta; order Hemiptera; family Monophlebidae; genus Icerya; species Icerya purchasi. Next base: position 226,259,339 of record CM077116.1, read on the forward strand.
CATGATAATTTAATAGACAGAACTAAATAGCCAGGCGATCAGAAATATAACTTACGAAAGACAACAGCAGCAGAATAACTGAGGGAAAGTGGGAAGGAAAGGATATAGGTAGCGAAAAAGGGAGCAGAAAGACCCAAAGCCAAAAGCTGGGGGTATAGAAGGGAACATTCGTTAAGGAGTGCAGAACATTCGAAAAGGATATGATTTGAATCACAAATACAAGGAGGCTCAAAAGCATGAAGAAAACAGAAAGGAGAAGAGGACAAAGCGAATTGAAAACGAGAACAAAGGAGCAGAGAATGATTGATCCTGAGTCCAATTAAGGAAACAACAGTGGAACTACGACAGATGGGAATAGAATGAAAACAAGGCAGAAAACGAAGAACTGGTTAAGTAAGACGGTACTGCGAATAGCGGTTTAAGAATAAAGATGGATACATGTCCAGCCAATGTCTGGAACGATTAAAGAATATCTGAAGAAGAGAAAGAGTCGAGGAATGAACCATTGCAAGCGGTTGAGCGAGCTAAAGAGTTAGCTGCGTCATTGCCCTCTATAGTGGAATGACTAGGAACCCATAGAAAGTCTATGAGGATGAAACGGAATGAGAACAAAGAAGAGACGAGAGATCGAATTAAGAGAATGATACCGTCAGAAAATGAGAAGGAGGAGAGAAGATGGCTTGAAGAACGCCTTTAGAATCGGAAACGATCAGGAAATTTCGAACCCCACTTGTAGAGGATATAAAATAAATGGCACGAAGAATTGAGATCGATTTGGCCGAGGTGATAGAGCAGAAAAAAGGAAGTCTGAAGAACTCAGAGTGCAGGAATGAAGGTGACGTAAACGCACCACCCACGCCATCGTCATTCTTGGAACCATCCGTGAAGATTAAGACATGAGAAGGAAAAGAAGAGTCCACCAGCTGAAGGAATTCGAAGTTGACTGCATTGTGAGAGGAAGAATTAGCTTGGATCGGGAAGGAGGAGAAATTGAAAAGGTGTCATATGCTATGAAAATCATAAGAAATGTAAGGGAGACTGTTGTAAGAGAGAACGTAGGAAGAAAATTTGGAAACACGAGCAGCTATATGCGATAGAGTCGGGATTCTATAAGGCGCTAAGCGCCAGTGATTTTTGATATGAAGATAGGAAGAAATAAGATTGGATGAAGAAGTGGAGAGGCGTTTTATTAAAGAATTGAGTCAAGTTTGGAAAGAAGAGATTTGGAGGCACTGCCATAAATGAAGGAGCAGTGGTTGAGTTTGGTCAGAAACATTGATTTGTAAAGAATTAAAAGAATAAATGGGTCGCCACCTTATCTGAAAAGAGATAAAGATTTGAGGAGATTAAGTCTTTTGACTGAAGAATTATGTATATAATTAATATGCTCATGAAACGTAAGGGGGCTATCTAAGAAAACACCTAGGTAACATATCGAATTAACAGTGGAAATAGAAGTACCAGATACACTGATATTTAAAAGAAGCGGAGAGTAAAAATTATGCAAATGACTTGGAATGGGAAAGAGCGAGGTGGAGACAAGAGCGGGAATTGCTAAGAAGGGGCAGTGAATAATTTAATTCATTGGTGGCAGAGGACAGATCATATGAGATGGAGTAAAATAATTTGTAATCACGTATAAAGGTTCATTATTGTTCGTGTTCATTACTATTTCTCATCAGCTTGTAAGAAAGATAATCGTTTCAACAAGTAAGACGACTTATAATATTATTTCATTAACTCGCATGTCAAACTGCGTATTCGAATAGTATTTTATTATTTTCGAATCAAGTTTCTCATCAGAGGATGCCGGCTAAATGGAGTAATAAACAACACATTAAGAGGCAACTGAGTGATAAGAGTGACGAGGCTATTAAAAAAAGCAGAGGAGAAATACTGTCGCATCAGGAGAACTCTGAAGACGAGATGGAAAATACATCGGTTGCGTCGTCAGTCAACGTGATAAAGCGCGAAGTTTGTGACATGAAAAAGTGCATTGAATTTGTGTCAGACAAGTATGATGTCATGCACCAGTCAAATCAAGACCTGCTAACGAAAATTAAAGCTCTATGACAGCAAGTGGAAAAATTAACAAGCGAACTTCAAAATAAAGACCATCAGATTGCAGAGCTCACAACCACAGTTCATCAGCTTGAGCAGTACGGCCGCCGCGAAAATGTTGAGTTGCATGGAATTTCGGAAGAGAACGATGAGAACTTGCAACAAATTATTATTCAAGTTTGCCAGAAAATTGGGGTCGAGTTTAAGGAAGATGATATTGTGGCGACGCACAGGCTACCTTCAAGGAATGTGAGACTGCCGAAACCGATAATATTGAAGACAACCAGGAGATTAGCGGATAAAATTTTAGACAAAAAAGGGAACGCCGAATCTTGGACAAAGAAATTAATAATAATTTAAGTAGTGAACGACAGGTTTACATAAACGAAAATCTGTCGAGGTATTACAAAGATTTGCTATGGGAGGCGAAGCAAAAAGCGAAATTACTGAATTTCCGATTCGTCTGGTCGAAAAGAGGGAAAATTTACGTTAGGAAGGACCAGGAAGATCGCGTACTTCACATTCGATCCGAAGCGGATTTAAATAAATTATTATAAATGTTGTTAGTTTTAGTGTGTGCAGGAATGAATGTGGTGCGTGTGTGTTGCGTCGATCTACGGCGCCGGCTGGGCAAGGCGGTAAGGTAGTGTATACGCGTGAAGATGATAAGAGGAAATCCGAGATCTCTGTAAAAGTGCAATGTGTGATGGTATGTGTGCGATGTGAAGTGTGCGTAATGTGTGTTGATGTTTATAAGTTTGCTTGCGTGTTCAGGTGGTGTAGAACGGTTCAGTGGTACTCTAGAGTTGATGAGGTATGTCTGTCAGTTGCGAGATAGTGTGTTTGTGTTCTTTGTTGTATGATGCAGATTCGGAAAGAAAGTTCAGACGTTTAAAATGGAATGTTGTCGACGTGAGAGAAAACTGTGAGCGTGTAATGGCAGAAAGTGCAACTGTCGCTTGGCCAGGGTCGTATCTTTATTGTAAGGGGCTTCATGCGGTGGTGGTTAATTTGTTGTTATTCACTATTTCCTTCTTCTGTTTTATTTTAGATGCACTCCATTGCGATAAAATTAAATCGATTTTTTCTGGGTATATAGTGTACAGAGCGTTCAACTGTAATTTGTCTGTGAGTGTGCGGAAGTGTGATTGTGTCTATATAATGTGGGTATGTTTATATATGTATACTAGGTATTCTGTTATATACACGAGTAAATATCGTTATATTAATATACTAGTCCAATTACTGATAATTTTGACGATTAATAGTGTAACATCGATAACCGTTTTCCGAATACAATCTGCGATAGCTCAATATTTACCGAAATATGATCAGTTCTTTTCCTCTATACCGTCCTTTAACGTTACTCCATTGTCGTCTATAATTCAATTTTGTAAAAAAAAAGAGAGAAAGAAAAAAAAATATTCAATATGGAATTTGTTCATGGAGTATATTTTAGTGACGAATTTGTAGCAAACTTTTACAGGGAACATCCGGTAGTGTGTTTTAGTGATTAAGGCGGGAGGAAACCAATTAAATATGCTCAATATTTAACTTTCATTAACTATAACAAAATAGGGCGATCATGTGTAATAGAAGAACCATCATTTCCAGTGATAATAGTTTTTGATTCTCCTCTCAAATATGACTTCTCTAATTCAATATCGCAGTAAACAAAATTGCAACAATTATAGTAATATATAAAAAAATGGACTGACAATGTAAACAGCATACTAAATGTAAATAATTCACAAATTAATACGGAGCTATTTCATGTGTTGCACTTAAACATAAGAACCCTGAGACGTAACTGGGATGAATTTATAACTTACATTCACAGGTCATCTTTAAGTGTCATCATACTAACTGAAATTAATATCAGTAAGGATGAATTAAATCTATATAATATAACTGGTTTCACGAATATTGGACTACAAAGACCTATAGGGTTTAATGGAGGAATACTTGTGTTCATAAATAATAAGTTTAAATATCACATTCGGGAGGTTAATAATAGACCAAGTATGTACTTGGTGATGATAGATATAGAGATTTGCAAAAACAACCCTTTACGCTTAATTGCTATGTACAGATCACCGAGTAAAAACGTAGGTGAATTTATAAACGAAACCGTTTCACTCCTAAAAAAATGAAGCAATAAAGATAATTTCCTGATTTGTGGTGATTTTAATGTTGATGTATCTCTTCGTAATGTACAGGCTGGAAATTTTTTAAACGTAATTTATGGGTCAGGAGGAATACAATTAATAAATGGAATAACGAGAGAAAAAGAACGGATTGATAGAAGTACTCAGTCTCATGTGTAGACAACGTATTTATTAAGTATAATATAAATGAAATTACTTCGGGAATTATTAACTGGAAAATATCGGATCATTACATCATTTGTTGTGCATTTAGGATCTCAAATCGGAGTTTTCAATCTATTAGTAACCATTTGAAATATGTTTTCGATGGAAAGAGATTGCATAATAAGATAATTAATCATAACTGGAATGAGGTAAGTATCTTTACAACGTCAGGGAATATATATGATAATATACATTCAGTTTTTAAAGGCCTTTACAAAGAATGCAAAATAGAAGTACGGCAGAGTAAAAAGGTGACTAAATACTGTCTTAAAAATGAATGGGTGAGTCAAAAAATAATCAATTTTATGAAAATCAGAGATCAGTAACAGAACCAATATTCGATATAAAAACTTATTTAGAAAATATCGAAATATGGTTACAACTGAAATAAGGAATGCGAAACAGAATTATTATCGGAGTCAAATAGATAAAGTAAACGATGACTGTAAAAAAGTATGGAATGTAATTAACAATATTGTTAATAAAAACAATAAAACATCAATCGATGATTTCATCATAAAACATTTTGGAAATACTGCACTAGTTGCTGAACAATTTAGTGAATATTTTATATGTTCGGTGGAACATCATAGACACGAATGTCACATTCAGTTGTTGAATTCGAATTTTGATAATTATATTTATTCTTCCTTTTTTATTCCGCCAGCAAATAAATACCAAATAGAAGCAATAATTAATGATCTAAAAGTTTATAAGGCACCTGGGTGGGATGAAATTAGGGTTAAAAATATAAAACAAAACTTAAATATTTTTGTTCCTATTTTGACTAACATGGTTAACTATTCTATAAAGAAAGCTATTACTCCTGATGGGCTCATTAAGTTGATAAGTGATAGTTCGGTCGTGTGCTCATGCGTTTATTGTAATAAACGTTTTCTCTTTAGTTGAATACACGGAATTACGTATTTTGTCTTTATCTTTATCTTTCGCGATAGTGTGTAGTTTTGTCTAGTGCGGGCTACCGAGGGTAACAGTATTATGGCGGTAACACCGCCTGATACAGCCATCGACTTATCAACCCCTCAGCAACTTCCCACACCAATTTTACCAACACATCAACAGCAATCGTCATCAATAATATTACCGTCACCACTATTATCAGAAGAACAATCTTCATATATAGGTAAACAAATCCAACAGAAATCAGGTAACAACAATTCACATACTAACTACACAAACAACAATGCTAAGAGTTACGCTAAAACAGCATCAGCTTTTAATTACCCATCAAAAGAACAAGCAATAGTTTTTAACATACCGAAAGGAATCAATCAAAAAGATTACATTATTAAAATAGGAGAAATCATAGAACCTCAAAATTTAAAATATATATCACGAATGTCGCGCGACAGGTTTGCAATATTTTTATCCAGTAAACAATTCGTAGATTATTTAGTAGACACGCACAAAACAATCACAATAAATAACGACGTAATACATATAAGAAGACTAATAAACCCTAAAAAAAGAATAATAATTTCAAATGTCTGTCCTTCTATACCACACTACATTATAGAAGAAATACTCAAAAAAGACTATACTGTAAACCCAGAAACCCCGATCTCTTTTATAAAGTACGGGATGGGAGAAACGAGGGGATACGAGCACTTATTAAATGCCAAACGGCAATTTTTTATAAACCCAGAGGAAATCAAAAAAATCCCTGAAACAGTACTCATACACTACGAAGAAATAACATACCGAATATTTCTATCTCCAGACACAGTTTCATGTTTTGTATGTAACGAGAAAGGACATACTAGTAAAAACTGTCCAAACACGATAGAAGACGAAGACATTTCAAACAACGTAAGTGATAAAATAAATGACAATAAAAATGTAAACGTTGACATCAACTTCCCCACTCTTCCGTTAACGCAACTCTTAAATGGAGCTGTTAAAAGAGCACTATCAACAAATTCTTCCGAATCAATAATGTCAGGTAATAAATTAAAAAATGAAAAGAAACCCAAAATTAACAATGTATTATTAAACGACCAAAACGCTAAAACAGATGATGCAGCACAAACAAAAGAACAGGCAACAAGAACATACGACAGCGACCAGTCCATAAAAGCAGATGAAGAAGAAAATGAATCGATATTAAAAAAAGAAATATTCAAACCATTAGAAATAAATATCCGGAAAAATGAAGATAAATATCCGCTTTCGTTAAATAATTTTATGTTATTTGTAGGAATGTGTAAGGGGAAAAAAGATATTCTTCAGACGGCAAAAGAATTTACGGAAGACATAAATGGCTTAATGAACATGCTAATTGAAAATAAACCTATCCTACATAGTAGATCAGCAAAAATTCAGTTCACAAAAATTATCAAAAAATTATCTTATCAATTAAACACTCCCAAAGAGCAAATAAATAATACATGATGAAAGGTAATTTAAATATATTATTACTTAATGTGGGCAGAACCAAAATTCAACAGTACGAAATATTAACAAATAGTGAACAAGACTTAATAATAATACCGGAACCGTATATTTACAAAAACAAACTATATGGAATAAACAATGAACAGTATGAAATAACACAGCCGAATATTGCAATAGCCTATAATAAAAATATAAACTTGTCAATAATAGGAACAACTCAAAATATCATTTCAATTAAAATAGGAAATTATATTTTATTTGCGTCCTACTTTTCCCCTAATGAAAGTATAGATCCACACATTCTTACAATTAACCATTTAATCACACAATTTCAGGAATTAAAACCGATACTGTTAGGTGATTTTAATGTTAGATCAACGATATACGAAAATTTAAACAATATAAACTATAATACGAAAAGAGCAGAAAAATTCGAAGAATTCCTATTTGCCAATGATCTAAGCGTCTGTAATCCTTATAACATAAAAACTTTTAACAATCACAATGGGAGCAGTGTAATTGATCTTATAATTGTCCACGAAACAATCAGCCAGAACATTAGAAATATAAAAATATTACCTTCTTCAGTAACGCAACACTTAACAATATGTCTGCAACTCGCAATAAGGAAAGATAGTAAATCACTAAATGAAAATACACTAACAGTTGACTATGAGATCTTTCAAAAACAAATTATAAATGTTCTACCTCAAATAAAACGAAAAATAGAACACATTGAAAAAGTAACTAAAAAAAAAGATTTATAAAACGAAATCATAGAATTTACAAACATAATAAAAGTACTAATCCACAATTCACTTACAAAAACAAAAATTCGCGACACACCTTATTGGAATGAAAAATTAGAAAGCTTTAAAAAGATACTAAAAAAACTACAAAGGAGACTATACAAAAGCAAAAATAAAACAAATAATAAAGTGGAATCATTAAGGATTAAAATTAGAAAACTGAAAAAAGAATACAAGGAAGAACTGCAGTCATCAAAGCATAAAAAATGGAAAGAACTGATTAATTCGTCGACAATCTGGGGCAAGCCGTATAAAATATGTATGGACAAAACCAAACAAAGAGTAGACATGCCTGTTTTTAATGTCGGTGGATGCATCGTACACGATAACATTGAAAAACATAAAATAATTTTTGCTGAATTATTTCCAAACCGAACACTTAAGTTGCAACCGACTCAGCCAGATAAAACTCTTCAAATATGTGAAAACGAATTAACTACAATAATCAAAAAACTGAACAATAGGAAAGCCAATGGACACGATCAAATTTCTAACAAGATGATTAAACTTCTTCACAAAGTAGACGAAAAAATATTTAAATCTATTTACCAAAAATGTATCGAACTAAATTATTTCCCAAACATCTGGAAACAAGGAAAAATTAAAATAATAAACAAACCTGGAAAAGATTTAACAAATCCGAAATCATACAGGCCTATAACGCTACTGTCTAGTTTAAGTAAAATATACGAAAAAATAATAAAAAATTTTCTGGATACAGAAATAAAAGAAAAAACGATTTTAAACGAAAAGCAGTTTGGCTTTCTTAAAAACAAATCAACCGAACTAGCAATAAAAAAGTTATGCGATTACATTGAAAAATATAAAAAACGAACAAGACATACGTTACTACTAATCAGCTTTGACATATCCGGAGCATTTGATCAAATAAAAATTGATGAATTCTTAAAAATAATGAAAAGAAAAAATATATCTGGTACAATACAAACTATAATTCGTAACTACTTAACAGATAGAAGAATCGGTTTATTTAATCAAGAAAACAAAATCCTATACAACAGGAGTGTCAACTCAGGAGTACCACAAGGTTCGGTTCTAGGGCCAGTACTCTTCAACATAGCAATGAGCGAAGTTCATAATTTGCATTTCAGTCAACACTGCAATATGATAAGCTACGCAGACGATATAATGTTAGTAGCAGGAATTAATAAAAAGGACGAAGTTTTCGATATAAATGAAACAATAAAAAAATTGAGTAAAAACATTCAAAACTTAGGCTTACAATTCAACATAAATAAAACCCAAGCACTACTAATAAGTAGAAAACAAGACAGGGAAGAAATGATACATTGCATTGAACAGCACTTATGCATAAATAACGACAAAATAAAAATAGTAAAAGAAATAAAATACTTGGGAATAATCATAGACACAAATTTAAATTTTGGAAAACACATCGAATTCATAATAGACAAGATTAAAAAAATTTATTTCAAATTAAGATCACTATATTCAAATATGTTCGGTTTCAAATATAAAGATAGAATAGTACTCTACAAAGCCATTTTTGGATCAATAACAGAATACTGCTCTACAGTATATTTTCCAGTTTTACGAGAAAAAGACAAGAATAAGCTGTTAAAATTACAAAGGAAAATATTAATAGGAACAATCTCTGGTTATCGCACAATATCATATACTTCAGTCAACATCATAGCAGCAATAGTAATACCTATAGACACTTAAAGTTAGAAACTGTAAACCAAATCAAAACATGGAAACAAGAAGAAAAAATTTTCGACAAAAAAACGTTACGAAAACAAATCAATAAAATTAATTCAAGAAGTTATACGACTTTGGCAACTCAGATGTGATAAATCAAAAACTGGAAGAGTAACACGGGAAATAGTACCAAACTTAGAAGAAAGACTACAAATGAAACATTTTTATACCGATTATAACTTCACTCAATTTTTAACCAGACATGGAAATAATGGTGTCTATATGAAACGATTTAAAATTGCTGAAACAGACATCTGTATAGACTGTAAAGAGAAAACAGATGATTAACATTCGATTTTCGAATGCAATAAGTTTAAAAACGAAAGAGAAAAACGGAAAATAATAAAAAAACCAATAACCGAAATACATAAAAAAAACTTTTTTAATTTGATCAGCTTTGTCAACCATGTAATGAATAACAAAACAAAACACATCAACAACAAATAATAACAGTAAATATCAGAAACTCTGTCTGAAAAACCGCAAGGTACAGCAGAGTAAATAAATAAATAAATTAAAAAAAAACAAAAAAAAAAAAAACAACTCCTGATGGGCTTAAAAGAGGTATTGTTAGACCAATATATAAAAAAGTCATGAAAAATCAGTTTGAAAACTACCGTCCAATAACAATAACATCTGTGATAACTAAAATTTTAGAACACTACATTGATAAACACTTAAGAAATTATTTGGAAAAAAACAATCTACTCTATGAAAACCAACACGGTTTTAAAGAAAAAAGATCCACGATAACATTATTGAGAACAATTGTAAATAGGATAAATACAGGACTGTCAATGGGGAACCAATTTTTAATTTCATTTATTGACCTATCCAAAACGTTTGATTTAGTTGATCATGAATTACTGATCAAGGGCTTGGAAAATCTAGGCATTAAAAACAATCAACTAAAGTGGTTTAAGAATTATATAACAAATAGAAAAAGCATGATCAAAATTGCAGGGAATATAAGTAATGAAAAAAATATTCAATATGGAGTAGGTCAGGGTATCATATTGGCCCCTATTCTTTTTCTTATTTATACTAACTCGTTACACAAGCATATTAAAAATGCAAAGGTATACGTTTTTGCTGATGATATTGCTTTGTTAATGGAGCACAACAATCTTGAGACGGCGGAAAAATTATTACAAGATAATGTAGATAATTTTAGTAAACGGACACATGATAGCGGAATAGTTCTAAATATAAAATACGCGATCCGCGAATTATCCTTCACAGTAACAATTGCATTCATGAGCTTCATGTAAATACCAACACCCATTTATGTCCTTGTCCACCGTTAGAAAACGTAAATGACTTTAAATATTTAGGTGTTTATATAGACAAATCCCTGAATTGGAAAAAACACATTCTAAGTTTAAACTTAGAAATAAGACAAACAATTCCAGCTTTATATAAAATAAAGCAGATACTATCATATTGAACACTACGTATATACTATAATTCAATTATAATGTCTAGAATGTTATATGGAATTCAAATATGGGGCGAGGCTAAGAAAACTGAAATAAATAAAATAAGTAAAATACAGAAGAGGTGTTTGAAATTCATACTCCTTCATTGGAAGCAAAACGTCCCTGAATCAACATGATGGAAGGAAAACAACGAAATGTCTCCCAAGATGTACTATTACTATTACGGACTATTAGAATTTAACATCAATAATATAAAATTACCATCTAGGCAAAGAACTCGATTGACAAGAAACCAAAGTAATACATACTATATCTATCCTCGTGGGGTAAATCTGCGAATTGATAATACGGATGATTCGGTTTTAATTAAATTAATAAGTACAATCCCGAACCATATATTAAAAGAAAAAAAAATTGGTGTGTGGAAAAAGGAGGTGGAAAATTGGCTAAAGGAATGGTGCAAAGATTGAACAACAAGCTACGTCCTGAATCTCTCTACCTTTTAATGCTCCTTTCTTTATACGTTTTGTTTTTGACTTCCTAGTGTCTTAACCGGACATTAAGTCGCAAAGAAGATTATGTTTTCCTATTTAAAATATTGAACTGTCAGCATGTGATAATGTGCAGATACGTATTACGGGGCGTGTTACGTAGTTACATGTGTAAATATATTTATACTTAATCTTAACGCTAGAGTTCTAATATTATGATTATAGAATAAGTTAATATAATTTATAATTTTTGTATTTTATATATTTTTTTGAATAAACGTTAATAAGATTGTCGGGCACTCACACAACGGGCATATTTGCCCTGTGAGACCCATAACTTATTTAAATATAAAAAAAAAAAAAAAAAAGTCATCAGCGAAAAGAAGAGAGAAGAGGGAATATGAAGAGACGAAATATCAAAGGAGTAAATATTAAAAAAAGTGGGGCTAAAGCAGGAACCCTGAGGAATCCCACTATAGACGCATCTGAGGGTGGAAAGGAAAAGAGAAGAAAGATAAAGTGTCCTATGTTGAAAAAGGTTGAGTATAAGAGTGACAAAAACCGGAGGGAAGTTAAGAGAAAGGAGTTTGAAGCCCAGGGAAGGAAGGTGCACATTATCAAATGCAGAGCAGACATTGACAAAAGAAGTGACAGTAAATTTCTTGGACAGGAAAGATTTATAGATATCTGCAAGGAAATGACTGATGAAATTTATCGGACCAAGCCCGGAGCGAAAACCAAACATATTTGAACGGACTAGATTGCTATGCTCAAGCCACCAGACGGAACGGTTGTTTATTAAGCATTCAAAGAGTTTACGCAGACAAGAAGTTAGGAAGATAGGACGGAAAAAACACTGATTTTTTTTAGGAATTGGGATGACGATAAAGTCGTTTCAAGCCTTTGGAGTAAAACTAGAGAGTAGAAAAGAGCTGAAAATATTCAGAAGGAAGAGCAGCGAGGAAGGAGAGAGTTTTTTAAGAATACGGAAAGAAAAGGCGTCCAAGCCAAGAGCAGAAGGAGAAGATTCGTTAAGGACGGACAAGAGTTCCTCATAGTGGAAAGGAGAAGATAGAAGATGAGATTCTGAGGTATTCGGGAGTGAAGGAATGTTCGATTCCTCGAAAGAGGGGACATAAGTAGGAGCAATAGAGCCCAAGAAAGAATGAAATTAAGGCAAAGGAGGATAGGAAAGGTGGGGATGCTCAGAAAGAGGAGATCTAAGTGCCTTGTCCACTTTCCAGATTTGAAGGAAGGGCCTATCTCTAGAGAAAGAGGAACAAAATGATTTCCAAGAATTCTTCTTTGAAGATTTTAAGGTGGACCAAGCTTTTGAGTTGGCTTCTTTGTATGCTAAAAATTTGGACATTGAGGAACAAGAGCGAAGGACTTTAAAGGTCGCAGTGCTTCTCTAAAAAGCAACTTTACACTCTCCATTCCACCAAAGAGAGGAGGCATAAGGAAAAGAACGACCGTGTCTAAATGAAGTAGGAGGGGAGGAAGCAGAAAGAGCAGAATATAGAGACTGAGAGAAGAAATTGTACTGGGATGACGGGTCGAGAATATCCAGAATAAGAGAAAGCGAGGAATCCAACAAAGATAGAAATTGATTCCAATCTGTTTTGGAAAGAAGCCAATGGGGAGCGTGCAGGGTCTGAATAGTTTAGAAGGAAGAACGTTATTGAAAGTTAGAAGAATGAGGACATGACCGCTACCAAGAGTTCTCCAGGAGCTTTCAAAACCAATATTCGGAAATGAAAACGAGAGATTGATTGCACTAGAGGAAGATAGGTGTTTGAAGAAAGTAGGGGAACGATCATTGAGTGGGAAAAGATTATGGTTCAGGGTAATTACAAAAAAGAAGATGTGAAATGTAAAACATTCATAAAATAACCCAAAAAAGAAAGATAGTACAAATTTTGTTCCAAACCAAATCGACAATGAAACATTAAATCCATTTTAAAAAAAACATATGCAATAAATCAATAAATCCTGACTGTATCACCCTCTTAATTAATTGATACAAATCAAAAGAAAGTATAAAATGTTTGGATATAGGCAACCAAGAAACTGTAAAAATTGGCAATTTTTTTAATAGCTCATTTACATTAGAAGAATTAAAAACGGTCATCAATCATAATAAAAATTCTGGTGTAGAAATGGATAAAATACTGCACGCAACAATAAGAAATCTATTAGAAATCAGACTAAAACTATTGTTGGAAGTATGTATACAATTTGTACCATATATCAGGATAGAAAATTAAATTCCAAAACACAATGAAAATTTTTTAATTTTCAGACGATATAGTTCTTATACCATAGAACTACATTAAGAAGTCTATAGTACAAAGCCAAAAGGCACTGGATTGGGTAATAAATGTAACGTATTCTTTAAATTTAACTATACTCGTATTAGTCGACAAAATAAAAGGAATACTATTTATCAGACACAAAGTTAATTTCAGTTCATATTTAAAAATAAATCATAAAACAATAGAAATAACAGAATATTACAAATGCAAATATTTAACAATATATTTTGACACTAAATTAACATAGAAATATGAGAAAGATAAAAAAAAAGTGTAAATAGGGGCAATTGATGAACTAAAGTGGGAAAGCCATCTGTTAACTAACCTCACGACCTAAAGACTGTTAATAAAAGTGCATATTGAGTATTCTAGGATTTCATGTTTCACAATAAATAAAACAAAAATCAAAGCAACAGAGGTGATACAGATAAAACACTTAATTTGGCTATTGGAACAATGTCATCGTTAGCTAACCACATTAATCAGGTTAAAGAAACAGCCCTGCCAGATAACAAAAAATTCTGGATAAAGATTTTTTAAAATATAAATTGCAACGGCTAAAGTGCAGACTGCTCTCGATCGCACTTATAAATGGGTGTTAACCTGGAAGATAAAACTCAATGAACAAAAATCTGTACGCGTCATATTTACATATCGAAGTACCGATTCACAGCATCGTGTATACCTTGATAACCAGCTTATTCCACAAGCAGGATCCGCTAAATACCTTGGTATGCACTTGGATAAGCGTTTGACATGGGAAGTGCATGTAAGGACAAAGATTAAACAAATAAAGATAAAGACAAAAGAACTGTATTGGCTTATCGGTCGTGGTTCACCACTCAAAACCATCCATAAGCGACTATTATATCAACAAATCATTAAACCAATATGGACTTATGGTCTCCAACTATGGGCATGTGCCAGCAAATCCAATATTAACAAGATACAGGCTAGACAAAGTGTGATCTTACGAGCAATAGTTGATGCATATCACTATTCTCGCAATGATGATATACACAGAGATCTTGACGTACCTCTCGTTCAAGAAGTTATTAAGGATTTCGCATTAATTCATGAACGGCGTCTATAGCAGCATGTAAATGCGGAGGCGGTTAAGCTGTTGGACACCAACAATGACATCAGACGATTAAAACGTCGACATCCGCACGATCTGATCGTGCAAATAAATTAAAACCTAAGTTTTGAGACTGTAACCATTGGGCTACAAGATCTACCTCGTTCGCATTTAGTATGTAAGATACGTTCTGTATGCACTAAATGAGCATCTTGTAAATAAGAATACTTATTTAATCCGTACGATTAAGATCGCATTGTATATTATATTTAAAAAAAAAAAAAAAAAGTACAAATTGCGGAGACATCACCTTATTACCAAACAAATAATAATGTTGCCATATATCGTGATGCGAAAGGAAATACTGGAAAAATAAAAAGATTCCACTATTACTTAAAAGCTAGCAAAATTAAACAATATTAGCATATCAATAAATATTAAAGATCCTGCTTATAATACATTATATTGAAATTTGATAACGATAACACCAATTTATATGAATGTTGATTTAAGAGCATTTTATAAAAAATAATAATATAAACAAACTAAATAACATGATACAAAGCAAGTACAGAATTATTTACACAGATGGACCGATAAAAGAAGGCGGACAAATTTGTGCTGCTGCAGAATTTAATAAAAGTAGAAATAATTTGAAATTATTTCAACTTCTAAATGTAGATTTATCATGTTTAGCAGAAATAATAGCTATCCAGAGAACATTAAGAACTATTAGGAAATTACAAAATAAAAAAGTATTATATTTACAGATTCTCTGTAAGCAGTACAGAAAATATATCACTGATAACATAATCTCTATCGAATCGTCTCACCCCATGTAGGGGTATCGTGACTATGATCTGTCACACTGTTGATCAGACTGCGCCAAAAATAACATAATATGCAGTATATTAAATATTAATAGTAAGCTTTAGAAAAATAATAACGTGGTATACTTCAAATGGATACCTGGGCATAGCAGTATTGAGGGTAATAAACAAGCCCGGATTAAGTGTACGGTAGGCCCAGGGCTACGGAAATATTAGGGGCCCTTTTCAGAAGTCACAAAATTATCAGTTTTATGGAATAACTAAATTTTCTTTAATTTAATTTAATTATATTATTTTGAAGTCACGAATTAACACATAATTATTAATGTAAACAAAACTAAATATCATATAGACAATGGGTGGAATTTTCGATGCCAAATATATATATATGTATAATTTAAACAATGAATTTTTCAGCAAATTTTAACCAAAGATTTGCATAAAAGAATAGTGTGTGTGCGTGCGTTGCGTCTGTACACACACACACACACACACACATTCATACAGACATTTCCTAAAAACGTAGATTCCGACTCGTTATACCTTAAAAAAAATTTCTGGTACGTTTTTACGAAACTCAAAATTTTACTATTGCGAAGTTTCCTCCTCTAGGAAGAAATAAAAATGGATACAAAATTATTAACAGATAAATGTATTAAAAAATGCATTTGCTCCTATAAAGTTAATTTTATTTACTTAAAAAAAAGTTGATGTATATGACAAATGATAGATTAATTTTTTATTACATGTCGGAAGTGGGTGTCTCTTGGAGGCCCCTTTATAAGGCGGGGCTCGAGGCTGCAGCCCCCCTAGACCCCCTTTAAATCAAAGCCTGGTAATAAATTAGTTGACAAAGCGGCTGATGAAGTAAGTATTAATAACAGAATGGAAAAAATAAAAATTCCAATGGAATACATGCCACATACTGAGTAAATGATGAATGGCGAATGGATTATGAAAGAGTCAGTAAGAATGTTGTGAAGAAATATTTTGAAATGCAAAAATCATACAGAAGATGTAGTTTACATATGAAATACATGAAAAATTTGTACAATCTCTATAGGCAACAAAAAGAATCTGGAAATATTATATAAATCTGGAATAATATTGAGCAATTTATGTGAATATGGAAAGAGAATGGTTCCATTGAGCATACTATTTAGCATTGTGAAATGTATAATAATCATCGTGCGGATTTTATTAATAAAATATTGCAATTCTATAAGATCATGCTGATAACATTATTGCGGATTGTGTGAAAACTGAACCAGGAGCCTATTTATATCATTTACTAACATATAAAATGTAGTAATATAATTACATAAAATACAAACTTACATAAAGCAAATAAGTAGAATAGCCAGATGGTAGGAGCTGGGCACAGGAAAAAAAGTTAACACCATACTTGCCACCGTAACTTTCTCAGCTCGTTGCTAGTTGGCACAACGTTATATATGGGGCACACTTGTTACAAACTTGTACTGTTATTCGTGCTATCAATCACTACAATCAAGACAATAACTCAGTTTCTGCCCTGACATATGCAATCGTCCAAATATGCACAGAATATTTGTTTTAGGTAAGTGATCATCCTTGAAAGTTCAACCAGCAATGATAACAATGAAAATGAAATTTAAGAGATGTAATAATTTCTAGCTTAAACATCGCCAACAGACAGCACTATAAATACTGAATCTACATCAATGTCTAAGTAAGATAATAAAAGAAAACAAGTCATTAGTGAGAGTCAGAAAAAAAAAATTCTTAATAAAACTTTTGAAATTTACAAAAAATTTAAAGAAGTTTTAAATGCTAACTTAAACCAAAATTTTAATATAATCGAAGCTTTGAGTTTTATTTTTATATAACTTTTATACATTTTTTTAGCTCTTATAAACGATTTATAAAAAAGAGAAAATTAATATTTACTTATTTTGAAATTTATAAATTAAAAAGTAATCTTTTATACACATAAAAATGTATTATGTTAATATTATTTGCCTTTGTAAAAATAATATTAATATACTAATTTAAATAAAAAAACAGTCAAGTGTTATTTTACATAAAGTGAATCAAAAATTAATCAAGCATGAAGCACCATGCGAGATTTTATACAAAGCAACAGAGACGATAAAGGTAAGATTTTTCTCCAGAGCAGGTGACGTTCTTTGTGATAATGGCTGTGACTAAAATGCTGTTTAGTGATTAGTTTTGAAAATTATTTAATGGCATCATTTCATTCATGTTTTTTCATGTATATCAATTTGTGTTTCTGAAATAGCTGGTAAAATTTTTAAATGTTGTGTATGCATTTTTGTTACAAAAAAGAAATACGGCTTACATAAGTTAGTAAAAAACGCAATAAAATTTTATCAACTGAAAGGGAATCGATGAGTTCAGTGAAATTTATATGTAATTTTTATTTTGTGTCATTTAAAGATAAATTCTTGAACAGAAACATATTTGAAAGAAGCTTATGGTCAAAGGCGCGCTCAAGATTTTTTTTTGGTCGGGGCTAGAATTTAGAAGATGAGTTAGAGGGCGGTAACTCGGTAACTCGATTAAGTACCTATCTATTCCCGTGGTCTGTAAATTAAAATAAAAAAAAATGAAAATCACAAAACCAACGAATTTCATCAAAAAAAAAACAAAAAAACAAACAAAATTAACGGATTTTATTTTAATTTTTTTTTTTTTTTGGCTCGTCAACCGGCTTTACCCAGAAACAATTAGAATAGGAAGGAGTCAATTATATCTTGATACGGTCAGATACTGTTACGAGAAAGGAACAAATAATAGGAACAATCAGTGGAGAGGGAAACGATAGGACATAAAAGGCGCAATAAGGAGTAGGAAGGCCAAGTCGCAGCAAACTGAAGTAGAAAGCAGAGCACTTAGCAGAAAAAGATGAACACTCAAAGAACACATGGTCCGCATCGCAAATATGCTCTTCATTTGATAGGAGAGGACAATATGGAGAGGCAACCAAATAAGAACGAAAAGGGGAGGAAGGCAACAGAGAATGGTTAAAGCGCAAGCGAATTTTTAAATTACAAAACTAACAAATTTTATTTAAAAAAAAAATAATAATAATAGAAACGTAACATTATGTTTGTAATAAGCACAAATTAGGTAAGCATACGAATTTTATTTTTAAAAAATTAGGTAAAGGTATATAATATTATACTTGTAATATAAGCAAAAAGTAAATATGTATGTTTTTTAAAAAAAAATGAAGTAAAACAAAACATTACATAACGAAATTAAGTTTTCGAGGATTTTTTATGCAATTATACTTATTTCACGGTGTATATTTAATTAAGACAAACTTGACCGATGTGATTTCGCAAAGACGTCTTTAATCTTCTCAACGTCGAAAATGATCTTTCTGCGGTGGCCGTAGTAATTGGGATGATGCAGAGGATGCGTAAGAGTGTATTTACAAGGCCAAATGATGTCTCATCGAACAAATTATATGCCGTAATAGCGTTTTTCGGAATTGAAATATTTTGATCGGAATCAGAAAATTTAGTGTACCACAGTTGAATAGCTGACTTTAACGACGATTTCGAGTAGTGGGGAAGGTCTTTTGAGTAAAATCGACATAAGTCAAAAATTGCTTCATTCGATTTTCATCGATTGGTAGTCCGGTAGGAAATAGACAAGAAAAACTGGAAAGAATAGTTTCATGCTTTAAAAAATGTGCATTGAGTTGTTGGATAAACATGTCTACCCGAGGCATATAAATATTGGGACGAAAATATTCTTCTGTATTTTCTGCTGAAACGTTGCTTCTCGTAGTTTGCTGAGTAGTTGTGCGAAGAGTTTCGATCATAATATTTAACCTTTGTGCAATATTTTGAACAGTTTGAAATATTTCTGCAAAACACGCTTCCGCATCTTCCCTTTCAGTCATAACTGTTCGTATTACAATTTTAGCCTAATCAACAGTTTTCGATAAATCCGAGTCTTTTTCTTGTAACTTTTGGGTCAAGGGCAAAGTATAACTAAGCAGCTTTTCGCCACAAAGTAGAGATATTATAAATTCCGATCGTTGAAGAAAATTATAAAAACAATAAGAGCCACTTGAGGAATCTCCATTATCCCATTTCGAGATCTGTTCGAGGGAAGCAATAATTGGATGAAATAACTGAACGAAAACTAAAATAGCGTCGTGTCGCTCGACCCATCTAGTTGGACATAGTTCTTTTAGATATTTTTGTTCAAAAAACACGGCTAACTTTCCTACCACAGCGATGCATTTACGATTTGAAAGAATATTCAGACCATGCGACATGCAATGGACGTAAATAGCGGTCGGATATTCTTCAGATATAATGGCTTGAACACCATTAAACTTATCACCGATGGCAGCTGCTCCATCATATCCTTAGCCACGAATATTATTAGAATCGATGTTATACTTGTGCAAAGTTGACAGAATTGCATCAGCCATATTTCTACCGGTTTGCTCCACGATTTTTTTAAAGGAAAAACATTTTTCGCAAATGGAGTATTTACTATCTACGCGCTTTACATATCGAAAATAAAGCATGAATTGTTCGGTTGTTGTAATATCTTGTGACTCATCGGCTAAAACGGTAAAAAATTTTGCATCTCTGATTTCTAACGCAATTTTTCGTTTCTTTATTTCATCACTTGCAGCTATAATTTAATTTTGAACATTCCAACTTCTATACGTTGCATTTTTACCAAAATTTTTGACATGTCCTTTCAATACGACATCACCGGCATTGATTCGTAACTTCAATAACACTAAAATTGATTTCGTTTTCTTTAGGCGGATTTTCTAAATCAAAGTGCTTCATAATCTCGATGGCCACGCAATGGGAGTCTCTGTCTTTCACGTATTGTATCTATTATAGGTTCGATTCTACGTCGATTTTCTTCAGCTTGACTTTTCTTAGCCGTATCAACTATCTTTTCAATCGAAATCAACTTTCCCGTCATCACATTTTTGAAATTACTCACGCGTAAACAAGCAGTTTTATGATAGACGAGATTTTCGTGAATATTACATCTTTCGAGAGCCTTTTTCCAACTATTGAAAGCAACCTTTACCAAAAAATTCGATTTTTGCGTACCTGCGTGACCAACTACTGACGGAACAAACAGTACACAATTTAAACAGAAACAGCTATCTTTGATTTTGAGTACGTCAACCATCGGTATTTTAAAAACCAAGTGTACCGAGTACGTCATTTGCTTTTTTGCTTTTGCTCATTTTTAAAAGGAAATATTAAATCTACGGAAGGCTTCCCCATACATTTGTCAAGGCATCGAACTTTTCTTGATCGGTCAAACTTCGTTTTACAAACAGAGATATATCCGTAGGATTAGTACCTACAGTTGGTGCTGGTGCTATTGCTATAGATTCTGTCGAAGACATTGATGTACAGCACACTGCATATGTTGTACCTGTTTCACGTTGTAAATAATTTTGCTGCTGAGGCCGAGTATTCGTAAATAAAAGTAAAAAAAACGAAAAAATTAAACAATTCGCTGTAGGTAACATAAGCCTTGAGGGACCAGTTTTGAAGCTGATAATTCATATGCTCCAAAATAAAAAGATACCGCTGAATATGTATGTTGATATTTGGTTTTAAATTTTTAACTATAATACTTGTGATAGAAGGGGAGGAGGTAATTTAAGTGTTGTGCTTTTTTGAACTTTGAACTATTTGGAAGTAACCGAATTCGTTACTTCCAAATGACAATCTTTTCATTATATTTTTTTTGATTTTTGAGGTTTAGGTGCCCCAAGGGATCAACCTTAAAGTTATAATATTGGCTATATTTTTTCTCTAAGACTCTCTATTCGTATTTTTAAGAAATGTTTTGGGTTTTTCAACTTTTTTATTTTTGCTGCTATTTACAAAGACATACTATTTTTTGGTATAAGGGGGAAAGATCAATTAATAATTTACTGCTTATTTTTTTTATCTTATGAAAGAATTTTTGCCTTTTATTATATATTCTGAATCTTATTTTTAATAGGTTATCTGTGGCAGGTTATGAATTTCTAAGAAATTTTTAAATTGTTTGAAGTATGATATTATTTGTCCTTCAATTACACATTGTTTTAAAGAACATTTTAATTGCAATTTAAGTGCAACATTTAAAGTTCATAATTTAAGCCATTCCTGAGTTATTGAATTTTATTTGATATTTTTGTTGTTTCTGAACTATCTTTTTTTCTTTTTCTTTTAATTGACAAATTTATATTTCTTCTCCATTCTTACTAACATTATGAGCCTAAATTTAAAAATAAAAATACATAAATATATACAATAAAAATAGCAATTTACAATTATTCAATTCTTGTAAAGGGAAACTGTTTGACTTCAGATTTTTCTGAATCCCGTTTACATTACAATTGTTAGAAAGAGAGAAAAAAAATAAACAATAGTTAGTGAAACACAGGAACAGTTTGTATAGTTTGTTTTGGGATGTACATCGCTGTTTTTATTTTTATTTTGTAGCATATTTATTATTTTTTAGAATAATTTTTGCAGAAAACATTATAATACATCAATGAATATAAATAATGAAATGCATTACATTTATTGATACAATGTATGTAACCAAAATGAAAAATATATAAAAAAAAGAAGAAGGAAAATTTCATTTTAACTTTATTACCTTATTATATAGTTGCATGCAAAATAAAATAAAAACCTAACATTAATAATTTTATTTGAAAATAATGTTAAATAGCAATTATAATTAAATTCAATGACAATATATATACATCTTTTCTGGTGTAAATTAAGCATCATTATAGTAACATTTTTTTTCATTGATTTCTTTTTGGGAAGAAAGGGATGTTCTTATATACCTTATTGCATCAGCTGCTGTATATATATATATATATATATATATATATATATATATATATATATATATTAATACAGTCACTGACGGACTGGCTAAGCGGGCAAACTGGCATTTGCCCAGTGTGCCCGAGCATTTAATTTATCTTTTGCACCCTAATTTTCTCAAAATTTTATCACTGCCTCCGACTCTGCTGTAAAACGCCCTTTTACCTCTGAATTTTCCCGGTACGCCCTAAAAAGCCAGTCCGTAAGTGAATATAATGCAAAGGAAAATATGAAACTTATCTGCAGTTATTATTGTAATGATAATATGAAAAAATAAAATATATAAACCTTTCAGTATTTTTTTTTGGTTATTTTGTATCGCTCTACAATATGAATTTATGTAAGTGACAATAAGAAATTATAGATTAAAAAATGAAAATATGAAAGAAAAAGTTTAAAATAAAAAAATCGAAGCCATTTTATATTAGTCTGAATCGGTATTGTATGAAATTATCAATAGTATAAAGAAATTGTATTCTTACTATACATTATAAAAATTCTTAATTTATATTAATAAAAAAATTTCACGAATTTTGAAAATTGTTTTAAAATACTTGAATTGTAAAATATAGTTATGTGACTTTTATGTATACTTTTAGTAGAGCTTTTCATAAAATCACGAAAATAAAAACATTATGTAAAGAACTAATGTTTTCAAATTTTTCAAAATAAATGAATTTTGTACAGCAACATTTTTTCTATATTGCTAACTTTAATGTCATCACTATTATTTTTATAAAGAGCGTGAATGTAACCATTACTGAGCGCCTCGCTCTTATTGAAATCCTTGATTTTGTACTCCTGCACCCCGTCTATTGTGTTAATTCGTAACAATATTGTTTGTATTGTAATAGTTAAATTTCATGGAGTTATTAGTGTTGTGCATTTTTTATATTTCTTGCATTACATAAATTTTAGAAAATCGATGAGGATAAAAGTTGATTACCATGTAATTGTCGACAACATGTTAAATCGATATTTTTTATTAGTAATGCTGGCCTTAAACTACCTAATAAAATGCATTATATAATAATTTGCGGAAAAGTGTTTTCCTATTCTGTCAATCGTGAGTTTTGATTATGTATTTTTAATACTGGAGTTCTATAACAGCCCTCATAGTTGATTATTGTCACAGGTAAATTCTCAATTATATTTAAGTCATAACATTTATTTATTATTATTAATTGTACATGCAACAACCATTCAGTCAATTATTCAATTATAAAATTATATAAATAGTTATGGATATGTTTTAGTTGATTGTCTTCTTTAATAATTTTTGCTTGCAGTAGTTTTTAAACATAATTTTTTTTCGGTAATTTTATAACGTTGTATTTTGACAAAATGAAAATTTTAGAATAATTCACATAGTATTATTATTTTAAATTATATTTTAGTTAATTTATAATTGTTATTTTTTTTATTGTAAAATTATACTCTATCTTTTTCATAAAAGGTACACATTCTTATTTTGTTGAACGAGTGTAATTTGTTTTTAGTTCACTTTTTAATTAGCATTTAAATTCTTTATCCAAACAAATTTTTTTAAGTAACTGAACTGTGTTCTGTGTATTTTATTAAAGTAAACTTTTAATAAATGTCTGTTAGTAATTATAAATAAATGAAAATTCATTTTTGGCATCACATGTTTAACGGCGAATTTCGCGAGAAAATTTTTGGTCGAACTTGTCTTAATTTTTTTATAGGATTGTTTAAAACCGTGATTTTGTTCGGATGAAGCTTTAGAAGAAGGTTCATTTTGTTTGTTCGAGAAAATTTCAGAAACTATCTTACCGACTTTAAAAACTCTGCATTTGAATATAGGCTGAATTTTATTTCATTTTATAAATGGGAATACACAAATACTTGAAATAAAAAATACGGGTTTATCAGATAGCATTGTAAAAGTGTATTTGTTTTATGATGAAAAAATGTATTTATGGTTTGATTGCTTATAGTTATCTAGTATATTAATGATTTGTGGTTCATTTACCATTAGACAATTTGTAGATTTCATTAACGAGTAACAACTTTTACGCGATATTCAATATCTAGAATATGTAATGCTATGCGAAAGATTTATGTTTAATTAGTAATTCTTTACTTAAAGTTTTCAGTTTTATTTTCATTACGCTATCTAATTCGCGAATGCAATTTCGTTAAAGCTTGCGGTCTGGATTTTTTTGTTTTCCTTTCTTTTTGTATTTTCTTACGTTCTTACCTTGTTTTTTGCAAGTGGTTATCATGATTATTTGTGTATATTATTTTTCTTTTTCATTTTTATAATAGTGTTAGCGAATAGCAATTCTAAGGTTACTCATTGGAGCGAGGAATATGAGTTTTTTGCTTTTTCAAAATGTAGGTTTTGCTTATAGCCTTTTTTTAAAATCTTTCCGAGATATAAATCTCAATTATTTCTTTAATTTCTTCATCCGTATTATTTTGGCTTGTATGTAAATTACCATTGCGTTCTTCGGAAATGTCTTAAGGTGATTCATTTAAATAACTAGCATTCAACTCATTTTTTTTTTATATTAATTTCCGAACGATTTTGATATGACAATAGTCAGTTGAATAATTCGTTTAAACTTTTTTTAAATTCAACAGCTTGTAGGTACAAACCGGTTGTGACATATCTGATGCTATTTTATTTACGATGATATTAATCCGCTACACATACATGATTAAGGATATGAGCAGGTGTTTACGAGTGTTAGATTTAATGGCGTCTAAGAAATTATAACTAAATTGTGCCTCTCCGTTTTATTTATCCATTGTATGTCTCATTCGTTAGATTTTGCAATTTGGTTTAACAGGAAAACCTCTTCTACCACCGTCTATTATTTTCGGTAAAACCCACGTCAGAGATATTACGTGCTAACATTTCGAATAGTTAAACACTGTTTATTTTCAGAACAGACAATGAAGCGGAAACAGTTATATATATAAAAATTTAACATCACTGTTTGCGATCATCTTTCGCTTCATTGTTTGTTCTAAAGATGAACAGGGCTTATCTGAAATGTCAACACGTAAAATTTTGACATGGGTTTTGCTGAAAATAATAACACGGTTGTATTGATGAACCACGAAAGTTTTAAATTGTACTTTAAAAAATCCCTTCCATTAGTAACTGTTTTGGAACTCTTCAGAAAATTTCAGATTTTTATAATGCTCTTAAAAGAAAATAATTTTTCCTTAAAACGTAAATATATATATATATGGAACAGCCAATTTCTTGTAATCTTGAAAAATGCAGAGGGTATAATACTATTTTTGTAATGGTTCATCCTGTTATTTCTTAAGAAATATCATTATGACAAGATGAGAAAACTTCATTAAATGCTGCTATATCATTGAATGTCGCCTTGTGATCAGAATTTATAATTTTTCTATTGTCAGTTGAAAAATGATTAAGTTATAATTTATCATTAGGTTGGCAACTGCAAGCCAAAAGTGAAAATTTAGTAATCAGTGAAAAATGTAATAGCTGCTGTAAAGGAAGATAGAAATAATGCATATAAAGTTGCTGCCATTTATGTGCCATGAATAATATCTCGTCAAACAAAAAAATGCAATATTGTAGAGCGTAACTTTGAAAATTATTGTCGATGTATATTTATTCCGTCGAATAAATCTTTTATAAATCATTTAAATAATTTATCTATTCGACGTGAAAGTAGTTTAATAAATTTCATTTGTTTACTACTATTGTTGAACAATTAAATAATAATGCAAAACAGTAGTTTTTGCCGTATGTAATACATGTATGTGGATTTACCGATGTCAATATCAGTATTACTTTCGTCAGTGATAACTGTTTCGTACATGAAATTCAAAAGAAAAAAAGAAAAAAACAAGGATGTTACTAGAGGTATAAAATTAAACAAAGCTTTATTAACAGTGGTGGTCTGTTCAGGAGAAAGCTGGTTTCATAAATAGTTCATCAATAATTGTAACAGTTTTCAGTTCCTAGCTCTTTTAACTTACTGTTCAATCAGTAGAAAAAAAAAACTGCAGAGAGCCAGTGATGGCAGTTAGTTAAACGAAGAGAACAGTTCTTTCTGTTTCGGTTTTAATGATTTTTGTTGTAGTAGAACAAACGAAGAGTATTGTACCGTCTTGAATTGCGCATACTTCAATGGTAAATATTCATAGTAATGTTATGGTAATGCGAATGAAATTTCAATTTTAAATAATTTAAAATTGATTTACTAAAAAAAAAAAAGAAAAACCTAACCAGAAACCACAATGTTATTAGCAATAACTGGCGAGACACTGGATTGTGGCGCCATCGTATGTTATTGTAAATTGTAGTACTGCTTATCCATTTTTAATTAGTGAGAGCTGAAACAGTGAGATGAGAACTATTACTACAATGAATGAAAATCGTCTGAATTAATTTAATGAGAATTATCTTTTCCTCCCCTAAAGAACTCGTTACCACGAACAGCCAAAACAAATTCAATTCATATTTCATATTTTTTGATCCCGTTAACTACAATAAACCTAAAACACATAAAATGAAAATTTATGTACTTATTTCATACAGAAATATATATAAAATTAAAAATGAAAAAAAAAAGAAACATGACAAAAAAAAAAGAACTGGCTAAAGTAGAAGTTTTATATACTAAAAACGAATTTAAAAGCAGTATTTTACGTGTAAACCAATTTTTTACACACAAATCAGTAAATTTTAACATTAGCCATTACACGTTATAAATGTGGTGATGGAAATATAAACATGCTAACGATACGAATAACCGCATTTATATATATATATATATATAAATATACGCATATAACGGTAACAATTTATTGTAAAATAACTAAGTAATCAGGCGAAATAATTAACAGAAAACACCCTGACTTGTCTAAAATATATTTTAGAACGGCTTAAGCCCTGGAACATCATGCAGATTTCTTATTGGTGATGTAGCTGTGTTTATTTTATAAGTTGATTTTTAATATTTCTGACGTGTTTATAAATTCTTTTTCAGTTCATTTTTTTCTAGTTGCTATCTAAAAAAACATAGTTGCGGTGATCGTAGTAACCGCGACAGTTTATTTAATGTGTATATTAGTAATGCGTTTAAATGGAAATGTATGAACTCGCGCTTAGGGATTTATAAGTTTTAAAAACAATTACAAATAAATATTTAAATTAAAAATAAATCTTCCGAAAGTTCTAAAATAAAGCAGAAAGCGATTACGTTTTAATTATATTAGTCGATGAATTAAAGTAATTACTAAAAGATTAATTTTGCGAAGCAATTTCGATTAAGTTAGGCTGCGAGCATTGCTAGTGTGAAATATATCCGCAGCATTAACGTATGCGAAAAATTTTGTAATTGTAAATATTTTCTTTTTTTAATATTTTAATTTAACGTAACTTTTTTTGAAATTTTATGTTTTTCACATAACGTTTTGAAGTTTAAATTTTAACTGAAATTTATAGCATCTTACCGTATGCGTGTAAGGGTTGTAATAACATTCTATAAAGTAATCAGTTCCGTTTTAAAAACACAAAATGTATATTATATAGATGTCTTCTTAAAAGTCTCATCAACAACATTAAACTGCTAGCGCATTTGACATATGAAAATCCCTCTTAGTTGTAAGTAGTGGGCTCTTCCGATAAATTTTACGAAATTTTATTTTTTTTAAAACAGTTTCTTAATTAAAATGAAAATTCAAAAATGATAAAAGTTGGTTTGACCTTATGCTGTGTTACTCTATAATTTGAACGCTTTATTATTTAACATATTACGGATGTGTAAGTAAGTGCGAGTCGTATTAATCTCGTAAAAATCTGTCTGCAGAATGTTTCGAAGTAACCTGTGCAGCAGTAATCGAATCAAATCAACGCCTATGTATATATTCGAAAATCATAATGAAGCTTTGTACTTTATCGATCGTAGTATCGGAAGGAAATATTTACCATTATGCGATAATACAATTATCCACATAGACGCGCATCCGGACATGTTGATTCCGGATATGACGGCTGATATGGCGTACGAACGGCGCGAGCTATATCGTTCGATAAGCATCGAAAATTGGCTATTGCCAGCTGTGTATACGGGCAATTTTAAGAATTTACTGTGGATTAAGCCGCCTTGGGCTAATCAGATGGCCGATGGGAAAACCGAATTCGTTATCGGGAAAGACGTGGAGACAGGCAGAATACGGCTTAACTGCACCGAAAATTATTTCTTAAGCGAATGTCTGTACGTTCACGAAAATCGACTGGTGAATAAACGAAAAGTCACCTTAGTCGTAATCACGTTAGGCTACACGGCGTTACGTAAGCACTATCAACAATCATCGATGATTCCGGTATTCGGCAATCGGGACGATGATATGACTGAACTATACTGTACGATATCGGAGTACATTGATAAAAATCAGAGATTCGTTTTGGACATCGACCTGGACTTCTTCAGTACGAAAAACCCGTTTATCGATATGTATCGGCACGCGAATTTGTACGATTCTCTGAAACGATTGTATCGTTTCGAAGCTCCGACAGACAAAACCGATCCGATTCAGTTGGAGCAGTGCGTCAATAAGCGACGGGAACAGCTGGACGATTTAAAGAACGTATTTGCCTACGTTGGCGCGACGGGGGCGGTCGACGGCTATCCGCATAATTCGAATTACGCGCAGGAAATCGGCGACATTGTTGAGAACGTGAAACGCCATTACGGACTTTTGTCTAAGGAAGATTGGCAGTTGATACATGAAATGGGCTGTACGTGCGATGATACGGAATTGCCGCATAACGAAACCCCCTTAGAAGTAATACACGATCTCATCATGAACACATTTCGATTGTTCCTCACGATCATTCCTAGTCGAGAGCCGATCGTAACGATAGCTCGATCGAGCGAAGATGACTATTGTCCGAAGGATGTCGTTGACAGTATTATGGATGGAGTTTTGTTAATTTTGCATAAACAATATCCCGAGTGTACTGTTGAGAAACACTACGTACGCGACGATGACGGTATCATCGCTGATCATAATGCCGAGGACGATGTTGATTATGAAATTTCGCTGAAAAAGCCGAAAATGGATTTCCAGAGAGTTTAACGAAATTGCTATTTGCGAATATGTGCTTATATAATCTCGCTAAATGCGCGTTCATCTCTTAATAAACCGAAGAAAACCGACTGCTCGCTTATCAGATGTAGCGAAAGAAAAAATTAATTTTGCAGCTTCTATTTTTGCGTCTTCTTCTTTTTAACATAAATGTTTTGTTTCGTTTTAGCTCATCCGATTTCGGCTAATTAATTTAGTTCGCACGTGTGTTGCGCACAGTCGATGCTGTATTACAAACGATTGGCTAGTTTTTAAAACTAATAACCGCTTATGGTAAGTAAAGGTCTCAGCTACCTCGCTAATCTAGTTGCAACCGTGAAAATGAGGTAAGATTTGAAATGCGGTCTCGGTATCAAATTAATAATATACGCTTATTTTGATTTTGTTCGTTGATGCCAATTTTTAAAGATTTTAAACGGTTCTTTTTTTTTTGTTTTTCTTTCTTTTTTAGTGAGCGCGCTATGATTTCTTAACTATCTAGAGTGTCGAAACTTTGGTGATTACGTTCGAGCGACTTTCAGGTCTATTCAGCCTGAGATAGTCTGATACGGAAGAAATTTACGAGCAATCGTGGTTACCTAATTCATTTTTGCTTCGTTCGCTTTACTACATTACGGATCTTAATTAACAGTAAGAAGGGACATGTATCCCTTATTTTTTCAGTTCGATCGAAATGTAGTTGTTGTCGATGATTTGAAGAATTTATATATTTGAAACCCGTTTCAGCTGAATTAAAAAAGAAAAGATCCTTTGATTATGTTTTACTTTTCGGGGCTATATGGCGAAGTTTTCGAATTTGATTTTATTCTTGATATTTTTCGGTCACAGTGAAGGTTTCCCGTCAGATTTTTTCGTTTTACTTTGTTCTATCCTGGACTGAACTTTCACGTATTTCAGTCCTTTCAGTATAACTCAGTATGCTGAATTTTTCTTAATTTCGGTTTTAGTACACATTCTGATCTTTGCCGCTTGCCTTTTTCCTATCCTACTGCATTCATGGTATTCGGGCGAACAACATGTTTCGACGATTACCGATGTTGTTATTATTTTTTCAAGGATGGAATAGGCCACGCTATTTTTACCGAGTTTCAGATTTTGTTGCATCCCCCCTCCCCCCAATATACGTTTCAACATTCGGCTGTTTATAAGTTGCACAATAAAAAACTTTTAGTTATCAATAACGTTTTATTTTTGTAATTAAAAAATCTCCTCGACTGCCATAAAATGTATTGCCATTTAGGGGATATTATTGCTTGTAACTTACGGGGAAAAATGTTTATGCGATGTCATGATTCTAATGCTGCCTTCTGTGGACAATTGTTTAGGGTCACCCTACATTTAACATTGCGGCATCATCGCAGCAAAATACCGTATTGGCCGTTTCTTTTGTATAGTGTGATGTATAATATCCACTTAGCAGTGGTGATAGGTGGAAGTTACTTTTTACAAAAAATTTTATAGCACAATCAGCGGCGGCCCGTTCAAGCTATTTTAGTGCCGTGCTGGTAAGTGAGCGGCATCTTTCAGTTTTTTATTATCTATTATACCGTAATAATATCAGTTGTAACGTCTTTTTTAATAGTGATCGCCTTTTTATTTATTTTTATCTCGGTTATTATGTATTTTTTGTTTCTTTTAGTTTTTAAAAAAAATGTTATTCTCGACTATTAGTGCATTTTTTGTGCTCTCCTAAGAAATGTTTGTATTTTCGAAATTGTTTTACGGAATAATAAAATTATTGCTAAAGGTCGTTTTGTCAGATTCGATTTTAACCTTTTTTTAAAATTACATAATTTATACATTTGTCGTAAGTAAATTGTTTATATTTTTTAAATTTTTTCCCCAAAAATATTTCTTATTCTTTGTAATTTTTTTTTTTTTTTTTATAACAAAGCTGGAATATTCATCGAACGTGTTATAACTCGTCATTTATAATTTCCCTTCTTTCGGCGTAAATTGAATAGAGTGTGCTGTTTGCGGTTTTCGCAAAGGTTGTTAAAATTTATTTAATTAAATTTTTACAAAACGCAACCTTCGTTTATTTTATATTATTTTAGTTTCAAAAAAATTAATTTTAAACCTCGCTTTTTGTTCCGTTAAAGTATTGGTTTTACCGCTATGTTTCAATTCTACCGTTGTTGTGCAAGTCAAAATGTGTTGTGAATAAACATTTTATTTTGTATTTATTCGTCACGTTTAAGTTGATTGCAAATGTTAGACCTCAGTTGTATTTCTCGTGTTCGTTTATATGTATCTCTTTTTTTGTTTGTTTATTTGTTGCATGTCGGTAAAACATGAAATGAATGACATTAATAGCTTGATACAATCTAGACTATTTGAAAACAACCTCTTGGTATAAATAGGGAAATTTTAATACTAATCTGGGTGTTGCATTGCAATAATGTTCTTCTTGAAATGTAATGCAACACTTTTTCTTGTTTAATTGTTTATGTACTTGTTTGCCTTCTTATTTTTTAAAGTTGGTCGGCGTTGTATGTCTCCATTGCGACTGTAAAAACTAATACGTTAATTTATTGTTATCATTTGTCATTATAGATGTGAAGTTGATAGATATCCACATTCCTTGTTTTGTCAAGAATTTATTCTGTCCCTTTCCTATCAGCTTCTTCATGACAGTGATAAAGTTGCAAATGCTAATAATTTATTAAGATCACCGTCTTATTTACGTCGAGGGTGATATAAAAAAACATTATTAGGGAAGGTATATGTAAAGTTAAAAGTCGTTATGAAACATGTAACACTTTCCTGTTACGTTTTAAAAAGACTATTTAAATTTTTGGTAATAAATTACTGACTAAAGAAAATATTTTATTATAATAAATTGATTTATCAAAAGTAGTGTAGCGTTCAGCACCAACACTTTTTTTTGAAAAACCCAAAATAAAAAAGTTGAGAGCAACAGAAATAGTTGAAACAATTCTTCTATAATTGTAGGATAATATGTGGTGGCTCGGAAGGCTTTTTCTTGGTGAGGTCGGAAGAACAACGTTATGTATGTACATAAACTCGGCCATTTTGACCTCGCAAGGGGCCGTGCCCCTTGACTCCTCTTGCTTACATTTCTGTCTCTTTCTCTTCTATACTTTGTATAAAGTGATCAAAATTTATAACGTAATTCTAAAACGGTTCATATGAATATAATAACATAATCACAAAAATCCTATAAAATATAACAAACGTTACATAACATTGGGACATTTTTTCTAATGGGGGTTAGCCTAAGAATTATGTTGTAATTTTTATATAACAATGTCACGAACGAGTTACTGACAGTCTGCTATTGTAATGCAGTCAATAAAAGCTTAACGGTATTTCTTGGTAGGATCACTTTCGGCAAGTAAACCTCCCTCCGTTTTCCTGTCAGTAATGTAGTGTGAGTTCTGCTTTAGCTTTTCTAATCAGCACTAAGCCCGCCGAGTAGAAAATTACCACCCTGCACGACGTGGACGTACAGAACTCACGTGGTTGTTTCGTTTCTCCGTCGGTGGGGGTAGCACCATATGACGGTCGAGTTGCTGAGCAGGTGTCTCTAGTTACAACAACCTGTGCCTCGCGCAACAAGGAAGTACTGGAAAGAATGGGGGAAGAAAGAAATATTATGCAACGGATTCGCAAAACGCGGCTTCAGTGGTTAGGACATGTTTTCTGGCAGGACCAGAATATATTAAAAGATATAATAGAAGGAAAAATAACAGGGAAAAAGATGCGCGGACGTCCTCGAATAACCTTCCTGGGTACTGTACTGAAGGAGACTGGAATGTCATCATACTCCGAGATAAAAAAGAGGGCGATGGACAGGCTGGCCTGGAGACGATTGGTGCATGGTGCGAACCAGCCCCAAGGCTGACACATAGATATACATACGTACAGTACTTGCGATACGTTTTAAAATTTTTTCGCTAATATTAAGTTTATTTTTCCATTAGTTATATGGGTCTAAGGATTGAAACGTCAAAAAAAGTAATTTTCTTTTCTATTGACTTATAAAAACAAAAAATTAGTTTATAAAAAGCGACAGGTCTGTTAGATTACAGTGAATTTTCTTATAATATGGATGTCAAGGTAACTAAGTACGTATAAAAAATGAAAATTAAATTATATTTTTTTGTGTTATTATTGTAAAAAACTTAATATATTAATTAATATTATTGCATTAATGGAACATAAATTTAGATTTTTAAGTTTTGTTAATGCTATTTTTTATCAGAATCTAAATGTAAAAAGCGCTGATTTCAATATAGATTTTACTGAACCAAGTATGTTTAAGATTTCAGCTCCTTTTCTGCCTCTGAGAAAAAAAAAAGGGTATATTCTGTATTGGTAATAGACTGCACAGTAGTGGCGTTGATGTGGTGCGGTACTGTAATATATTTAGTAATATTTAAATAAAAGTGATCATCGTGTTAATCGTAGGCAAAAGGCATGAGTTAATCATTTTGAATTACTATGGTGTGTTTGTGAGTAAGACAAGCATTAGCAAAGATCATTTTGATCTATACATATGTACGTATATATGTGAATCATTATCACAATTTTTCAAAAGCAGGAAGATTGCTTCGGTACATCATAAGTGTTGAGTGGTTAATGTAAACAGCTTTGTAATCAAACAATTTATTTAAATGACTTAGATATTTACGGTCGGTTTGGTAAAATTAGTTCTTTGTTTTATAACGGGTCGATTTATTTCATTGATATTTTTTTATATTCTAAAAACACACGTTTGTTGATTTGTGCATTAATAAATAAAATTATAAAATGAAATAGAAATTGTAATACTTGTACATACAAACTAGTATTATTATTATTATTGTTATTGTTATCAATTATAGCTGGTGTTTGAGCACTGAAAAAAAAATGGAGAAAAAGTCTGGCCTTGCAAAAAAAAACAGTGCATCAGGAATCTGACGCTTTGTGCTGAAATTGATCATGATCAAAACAAAATAAAAGCACATCGATAATCATAATACCGAAATACGTATGAACGTAACCATTTATGTTTTTTGTGGATTCTGCTGATTTTATTTAATTCAAATCGTAACTCCTTTAACTATACATTTATTCGAAATTGCTTGAAACAGTATTCTTTTGCGTACTACACAGATAGTTTAGTGTTTTTAATTTTTAATAAAACTTACCCTCCTGTTCGGATTTTAACTTTATTTGATGATTGTTCTTTGCTTTGTATTGCAAGAACGTAGAAACATTACATAAATCATCAGTCTGATGCTTTTAAGTCAGTGAAGTAGATGTTTGTACTTCAGTTCTGAATGCGAGCCATTTTGTTGCACCATAACCATAAAAGGTGCATGCCAGCTCTCGTTATACATGCCATCAAATCCATCTATATTAAAAAACAGAATGTAAACCGTTACTTACATTTTCGAAGGATGTACCAAATTTCTTTTCTCCATTAGGCTTCGTGTTCATAGTTACATACGGTTACCCACGGAGTTGATTTCCGCTACTGGTTATTTAATATTCTACATAAAAGTAACTCCTAAGATCAATAATACGTGTAATTTTATTTTCGCGTGGGTTATTTATTATTTTTTTAAAAATTGTATTCAATTTATTTGTTCAATATTCTATGTCATTGTCCCGCTGTATAAGTTACTATTTAAATTGTTGGATTTGTATTTTGGTAGTATACATCGAAATAAGTGTTATAATCATTCTGGATTGTGCGATCACTTTAGTTAGTGTTGACTATATAGGTTGTATTTCATATGAGCGGTTGAACCAAGTCTTAGTCTATTTAACAATTTTTAGAGCTACCAATGGTAGTTTCTGATTTAAATTCCTTTCATATTTTTTTCATACATATATGTAATTAAATTTTGTCCCTTATCGATTGAGCATGAAAATTTATTAGCAGAAATTATTACTAAGTTTACAAAGTTGCAATCTGGTAAGTTTATAAGGGATGTAAATAACCTTCAATGCCTTCTCTCACATATATTATGGCATTTTCGCCATAACAGGGTATAGCATAAATTTATAAAATCAATTCTTAATTAGTTTTAATTCACGGAAATTATAATAAGTGTTGGAAGGTAGTAAGAATATCTTAGAAGCTCAGGAAAATTCTCGAAATTTGCAGCTGCATAGAAAAAGAATTACACAATTTTTACACAAATTACAATTATATACAAATTTATCTTACACATTTATACCAATAGATAACATCAAAAAATATATCTTTATTTATTTTCTGGCCTGTTTTATCGGACCTTTCGTACTCTGTATTCTACATCAAATACAATTCTGGTAACAACAAGAACTGGAACTATTCAGCCATTCCTGGCACATTGCACTAAGGTTTCCTTCGCCGACGCTTAATCGTCGATTGTCGAAGTATTAATCTTAATTGACATAATCTGAATCTTTTACTGCCGCCGTACGCCAAATAACAAGTTTTTCCAAATTATTTCATATGAATCAATGATGATCA
Organism: Icerya purchasi; assembly: GCA_039619475.1. Taxonomy (NCBI): domain Eukaryota; kingdom Metazoa; phylum Arthropoda; class Insecta; order Hemiptera; family Monophlebidae; genus Icerya; species Icerya purchasi. The sequence goes on from CM077116.1 coordinate 226,295,373, forward strand.
GGTTGATAAATATTGTTAAATTCAAAAATGTTACTGAATTACCAATTTTGTTCGATCATCATAGCAGGTGTATAAATTAATCTAATTTTTCCCGATGTAATTATTAACCAAAAATAACAGATTCCAATGAATACATTTAACGGATTCTTTTTTAATAATAAATTGATTCTAAGCGGATTCGGTGGAATACCACCAGTTTTGAATAAAGTTTTATTAGCTTATTTTACGTACTACCACGGACTAACCAGAAATTATTGAAAATAATTATCCAGAAAAGTATTAAAATTATTCGTCTATTTCACGTATACGAACTTTTATTTGATTATTACTATAACTACTACATACCGAGAATTTTCCTGAGCTTCTAAGATATTCTTACTACCTTCCAACACTTATTATAATTTCCGTGAATTAAAACTAATTAAGAATTGATTTTGTAAATTTTTGCTATACCCTGTTATAGCTGAAACGCCATAATACCTCCCGTAAACGTTTCTGAATGTTAACGAAGAAATTAATCAACTTTCAGCATCCACTATGTCTGGAGATGACAATTACCGCTAAATGACATCGTCCATCTGCAATTCTGATTTTATTACTATTGTCGGTTGACATTATCACATTCACATTTCTATCTATCTTTCACACCTCCTCTGTTTTCTCATTCAAAGTACTTATTTAACTGATAACCATTACTCTCCACTTTAATTTAGCCTGCCCGACTTATTACATATCAATGTTCAGTCTCAAACACCTACATCAAGCATCTCATATACTATATGCATCGAAACTCACATCACTCTTATTACTACCGTTATCAGCTGCCTGAACGGTTCAACCTCGGAATCTCTCTTACATTATTGTTACAACCTAAACACACTTATCGCAGTTTAACTTGTATCCGATTAAACAGCTCATTTACTCCAACAAATCCAGGCGGTTCCCCCCATTTTTTTTTTTTTTATTTTAATTTTTAATTTGACTAAAATACCCAATATGTTTAACACATTACATTAATTAAATATATACATTATTAAAAATTATGCAATTGCAAAATTAATTCACCTCAAAATTGACGAAAAATGCTTTAAGTAAATTATATTTTCGTTCTTTGCCAAAGTTATACGTCTCGCTAACTTTAATACAATCCCAAGTGCTGTTTTAACTATAAACTATGTACATATATATTTTTATATTTTTATTTACATCAACTAGAATATTTATTATCGACTGATTCATTTCATTGTCTCACGACACTCACCGATTCACGTATATAAATATAATATATATATATATATATAATTCCATAAATAAATTAATTATGATATGCACAAAACAGCTACAATTCATTTAACTTTTTTTGAAACTTCCACAACCAGATGGGCTTGTGGGAGCCCGATTCCCATATACGCGTTATTAATACTAAATTAGGATTTTCTCTTGCATTATTTTCGAAACTTACTAAATTATTCGCATATTTTATCAGCGTTACTCCCATATTATTTTCTCTAATATTTCTCTTCCGGTTCCTGTCCAAATTATTTAAATTCCTACTCTGTTTCTCCTCCAAGTCACTTTCCAAATTATTTAAATTCCTGCTATGTTTTTTCTTCATATTATAAACATATTTCATCGGCACTACCTCAACCCTGTTATGACCGACACTTTTCTTTAAGTCTTCGATCTCATTCTTTTTTTCCTCCAAGCTGACTTTAATACAATGGAATTCCATTTCCACCCTCCTTTCCAATTATTTCTTTAAATCTTCCTTAACTCGCTTAATCTTATCCTCTACCGTCTTTGCCAAGTTTCTGTCCGTACTTCCGATGCATGACATAATTCCGTTTTCCAGATCGTAAGTTTCTACCCTGTTTCTCTAAACTTTTACTTATTACCATATTTTTTTTTTATTTGATTTTGCACATTACATATTCTCTTATTTAAACTTTTATCTAAATTATTAAGGGCCCCTTCTCATGACGCTGCACGCATACCAATTATAACATATTCACAATACACACATATCTACAAATGGTTAAGACTCACACTTACGAACGTAAAATATAAATATAAAGTAATAACTGTTCGAAACTTGCGTGCAGGTGCGATCTCTTCGCTCGTTCTACCGGAGTATAATCGGTGTATTCCTCGATGCTTTGATGTCCAACGTTGAAAATACAATGTCCAACGACCAACGACCCGTGACAATCGATCGTCCTTTTTGTTACGATTAAATTCTCCGCCACCGGAGTTGACTCCTTTTAGCTACATTGATTTGTGCCGATCTAAGTCCTTTTTATTTCGTATATATATATATATGTATAGTACCTGGGCGGCTGAGCTTTGCTCGGTATTTTTTTTGTAACTTTTTAACTTTATTTTAATCTTATACGTATTCACAAAACATAAAATATTTTAAAACTAATTTATGGACACGTTTATGAATTTAAAGCCTCTTCCCATACAACTTTGCTTTCCAACACTGAACGCAACAAAAATGTAAAGTTCCTTCCAATTCGCTTTCCGGATGGTTGGAAAATGTTTTCAATGACTGCACACGTTGATTTTTATGAATACATTTCTGTGCGTTTTTTATTAGAAAAATTAAATTTTAGATATATAGGGTCGTCGTCAACTTTATCTATCCGTTTATTCGTTATAAAAGCAAATAAAAAGTGTCTTGTAATTTTACCTGTGATCAGCTGTTTTCCAACCAATTTGAAAATATTTTCGACTAAATCATTGCAAAATGTAATAAGGGTATACTGCACATAAGGAGGTTTTTAAAATGTGCACAACATATTCTCAGTAATTGACTTTCACAAATAAATATATATATACGCAAAACATTTAATATCTAGATATAAATAGGCAAAGTCCTCCTTTGTTTATTAACCGATTTTCTGTTTCTTTTTTTGTTTAGTAACTATTAAACAGCAGTTTTTTTTTCTTATTTAAATATAAAAGTAATACAAAAAAAAAAAAATGAATTGTTACGATATTTTCGATTCATTTTAGTTTTTTTTTGTTAAATATATTTTTTTACTTCATGTGTAGCGGATGATTTTCGAACCGCCATTATGTGACTACCCGCTGATCGGCTGAGAGTCAAGACCGATGCCTTTTTTTTTTTGCCTATTCGTTCCTTGCCGTTTCCAGGTATCTGGAATTACGCGCTCGCCTGTTTTGACGATCATATGTTTTATTGCTTTACACTACCAGCATGGGCGTCGCCAGCGGGAGGCAGGGGGGGGGCAGCTGCCCCCCCTGGAGCCTTGAAACTTTTTAATCAACTGGCCATAATGAGTGTTCATAGGCGCGTAATCATGAATAATTTGTCAGAAACCCACGAAAATTATGTTTTAATTAAGATTTTATTCTTTAAAATATTAAGCCTTTACAACTTATAAATTTCATTTTTTCTATAACTCATATCCTTTTTCTATCATCTTGCCCCCCCCTGGCGGCTGGCAACTCATCTTGCCCCCCCCCTGGCCCATCGGCTGGCGACGCCCTTGACTACCAGCGCTGATAATCGACGACGTTCGAAAATTAAAAAATAATACTACAGAAAAAACAAATTATCTATTAGATCTCGTCGAAAGATTGCGCCACCAACCCTGATTTGTATCATACTGAAAACATTAAAAATCACTTAAAACTCGCGAAACCGAATTTTGCCATGGATTAGACCTCGTCAGATCGATTTATTGACCCAAAATACCCCTAGTGTGCAAATTTCATCCAAATCGTTAGAGCCGTTGCCGAGATACGCGAAATATATATATATATATATAAAACTGCTTAAAACGTATTCTTTTAACGGATTCGGTGGAATACCACCGGTATTGTTCCTGCCCGATCCAGTTTTAGATGGTTGTTGACGTAATTTACTCATATTATTCGACGTATGTTGCATTTTTTCATAGAAACTCCTGTGCGATGATGTACTAAAACTGATACAATGTAAGAACCGTTAAATATTTATTACTATTAACATTTAACTGCCCTGGGATGATTATTGTAACACTCTAAGGCAAACGCAAGTTGCCGTAAAATCCACAAATACAGCTATTGACAATTTCGCCTATTTCCGAAACGGTTTTATACATATATATAAAATGTAAGATGTATGTCTTCTGGCTAGTGCGTAATTTTAAGTCCGTAACAGTATATTATTAAGAGTGCTGGATCAATTGCAGTGGCCATACATAATTAAGACAATCTTTTATGGAGTTTATGTAATATTGATTGATAACTTTTCGGAGTATAGGGATCCTTGTTCACACTTTTTTTTTTTTTTTAGGGATACCATTACTCGAGCTTTCTTTCAAATTTTTCAATGCAAAAAAAAATAGATTTATATATTATGAATTTAAAACCAAATTTAGTAGTAAATGAAAATCTTCCATCGGGCTTTTGCGGTAACTTTGCATTCTTAGCCCGTGCCATGGTAATTTAACTCACGCATTAACGAATAAATTGAAGAAGTAGCTACATTTGTGATTGTTTTATTCTGCGTAATGTAAGTTATTATTATAAGATAATGCGAAAGAAATGAACTAATGAGTTCCGACGTGTTCTTTACACATCAATGTATATTTCATTGAAATGCCACTAGTGTTTTTAAAATTTTCTTATAGTTAATAAAAATTTATTTATTTATATTATCTCAGTAGAATTATATATTTATATTTGCGTTTTTTATTTACTTGGTGGAAGAGAGTTAAATATGATAGCACCGACACATCTCGCTTGAATTCTCGTATGATATTTGAAAAATTTTGGTATTGAAAATATTTGAACATCTGTCGCTTCTATTATTATGTTTAATTAAAAAGTTAAGCAAAAATATTTTATATCGGTTTTTAAGTTTTAATATATGATAATATTGATTTCATTAATATCACGAGGCCATATAATATTAAGCAATTCGTTTTGATTTATAGCGCTTTACAAGATATTTGGTAACTTGCCCTTTATAAAAATAAAAAAAAAAATCATAAGATAAAATCGGTTGATATAGTGCAAGCCGCAAACAGTATTGATGTTAGAGGAAAAGATGGTGTACGTAGTAAAATAATTTAATTTGCTTTATTCACTGCTCAGATATATAGAGTGCATGAGCTAAGTTTTCTTTTGATTAAAATGGTATTTCTAAATATTTTAATTTTGTATACTCGTTTGATGATGAATAATTTAGGACTGGGATTATTTCACTAACCGGATCGATTGGAACCCGTTTATTACGTTTTTTGTCTTACTTATATTTAATAACAGTTTACTGATTTTACAGTTCTATTCATCTTGGGTTGATTTTTCTGAAATGATAAATGAATGTTTATCAACAAGATTGGGTTTAATTTCTCTTAAACATTTAAATTACAGAGGTCATTAATGTACTTTGAAAATAATAATGGCCCCAAGATGCTAACTTGCGAATCAGCAACATGTAGTATGGTGCAACATATCTTCTGTTTAATAATTGACATAGAGTTGGTTAAAATCGCACTTACTTTACTAAAGTGCGTTTTTAACCAACTACATGTCAATTTTCTGAACCCAGCAGTACTAAAATTTTTTCATAATATGCTGTGATGTACGGTGCATAAAGCTGTTTAAATATCGAAATAAACAGTAACAATCGATCCTGCTTCCTCCAGATTCTCAGAAGTATAAGAAATAAGATTATAAAGAGTATCATTAGCACATCATCTTTATAGGAATCTAAGTTATTTGACAGATTGAAAAAATCTATACTGCTTAAAAAACTTCACATTTCAGTTTTAAAAAATTTTTCAAATATTTTTCTGATACATGACCGAATGTAGAAAAGTCTATACTTTGAAGGCCAAGTTTTATCACCATTTTTATATCCTAAAGTAATTAACCCTAATTTTAAAACATTTGAAAATATACCCATTTTTACTGATACGTTGAATATAAATTTTCAGTTAAAAGTACTGTACATAAATTACCAAGCGAAGATTTAGTGGGCAAGGACTGAATTGCGACTTCACATCATCATTGGTAAAGTTATGGAATGCGAAATAAGAGCAGTTTTTACTCCCACATTAATCCTTTTCACGGGTTTTAATGTTAGTGCATTTGAAATATTTGATATATTACACACACTTTTCTTAAAGTAGTTGTTAAGGTAATTAGAAATTAAATCCTTGTTCCCGTCAACATTTATTGTCTTATTTACTGTGGTTCATTTTAGGATAGAGTCCATTTCGGATAGTACTTATAATAATTTTTCAATAGTATTTTTGACTAACTTTACTTTACGGTAATATATTTGTTAATTTTTCTTACCCCTTTTTTTGAATCTCTGTTAAAAAATGAATTTAAAATGTGTAGGTAAGTCCTTGATTTTCCAGGTGAAATTTAAGATGATTATATGACTTCGAATTTAATTTATATCCAGGGATTTCTTTTACGGGCTAGTTTTTAAAATAAACTTTTTTTTTTTTTTCCGAAATTGTAATACCTATCAGAAAAGAAATAAACCGATTAGATTTTTCATTAACAGATGCCTGACTGGAACGGTTATATTATAATTTTCAGTTTGTCAAGAATTCACTATTTTTTTTCATTAAAATAAAATTTGCAACTGTTTTCAGTAAAGCGGAATTCTTTAGAAATAGAAAAAATCCCATTAATTTCTTCGTGATCTGAGAAATTAAACATTAGATTTCAATTTAGCAATCCTCTTACTAGCATATAATGAAGACATTAGCTGTCACTAGATCGTAGAAACATAAATTATGTTTTGTAACACCACATGTAATGATTTAATTTTGGTAATTTGACTATCTGTTTCTGCCTGGTATATTCATATCCTTCGTTGGAGCATTTCCTTTGGGACTGGTATACGTGAAGTAGCATCTTCAGTAAGAAAGTGGCGTCATCGAACGTGATTATCTCTTACTTATGAAAGCCAATTAGTAATAATAATAATTAATTGGTAAGATAGAAAAATAGCGAAAATTTGAGAAACGGTTAGAACGGCTTTTACTGATATCACAAACTAGTCTTGGAGTTGTATACAAGCATTATCTAAACACTCCCGTCAACGAACCAAAAAAATCGCTTAGAGAAATTTTAAAAAAATGGAAAAGGGAATGGAGTAAGAAACATATTATTACGGTTTTCAAATGTGAACATAGTTCGAATATTTCATAAATGGTTTTTAAAAAATAATATTTTTGCTAACTTTCATTTTTTAAATTTTTTTAGCTTGGTAAAAATTCTCGTAAACCGCTTCTAGCGCTCAGGCCGACAATTGAATTATTTTACTATAGCTGTTTGCTTTGTTCATTTTAATTCTCGATTTGGTAATAAGAGTGCGCTCGGTTTATGCATTCGTTGTAAATAATCCTTAATGTTAATATTATCATGTTTGTTGCTTAAGGATAATCCGGTTTAGTCATTCGCAAGAATAGGCAAGCTAATAACAGCTGGTTACTGAAACGAATCACCAAAACCAGCACTCCCAAAGTGGGTTCCTCGAAACCCTTGGTTTTCGCAAGAATGTTATCAAGGCGATTACCCGATCAGGAAAATTGAAAATAAGCTGGGAATTCGGTTGCAGTATTGGGAAAAAATAAAATTAACCAAAAAATATTTTCAATAAGAAAAAATTTTGCTCGATAATGTTTTATAAAGGTATTTTTTTATGTGCTTGTTATCGATTAGCCAGCTATCGTGGCGTAGTTGGTTAGGTCTTGGTGTTTCGATCGGGTAGAATCGGATTCGATCCCCGCTGCCGCACATTGACACTTTCGAAAAAATTTACTTGCTTGGGTTAATATCTGTAGCTGACGCGCCCAAAAAATAAAGACATTACCAGTAGTGACAAAAAAGTTATATTGTTTTTTACACTTTTCCTTCATTTTTCCCGCTAAACACCTTTTTCTATAATAGGTCTACCTTTGGGATGAGTAATAAGTATTTATGTCTGAAGTGCATATATGTGTTAAAAGGATCATATTTAACTAGGCCCAACATGTTTTGTTAATAAATCAATAAACTCAATACCACACGGATCAGTGGCGGACCCAGGTACTATATAGTTTACAAAAGAAAAATTCAAGCTGTAACGTAGTTTCGGAAAATAATTCATTTAATGAGGGAAGGGAGGCGTGAAAAAATATCTCCGAAAAGAGCGGTTGCTGATTGTTTGATATAGTTTATAAGTTAATTACAAAAGGGTAGACTTTTAGTTATTTCGTAGTTTTTTTTTTTTTTTTTTTTAAATGGTGTATTTAGAGAGAAAAAATATGTGTATAAAGGTGCAGGGAACTAGCGTGCTTAAATCAGGAGTGAGTACGTGTGCGTGTTTAGCTAAAATAACGTATTAATAAACATAGAATCTTGTGTGTGGTAGTTTCCTGCAAAATGTACTTAAACTAAGGTGGTAAAAGGATGAAAAACATAGTCCCTTCACTCACCAAGCGTGTGTGTTGATAGATGAGTTTTTTAAAGTATAACTTAAAATAACTTAAAAATATTATGAGCAATGATTTAATTCTTTTTGGATATTTACAGGAAGTGCATAAGATAGAAAAACAACATGCTACATTTGCGGTTTCACGATTGAATTTGAGTTCAGGGAGTTAATAGTGTTTTAGTTTCCGTTTATGAACTTCCTGCGAATCGCAGACTCCATATACAACAGGAGATTTGTAGAATTTTCTCTAGTGATGATTAGTGATTGGGAGCTATTAATGTTATATTTGGATCTAAAATCCTCAAATCTGGAACAGTAAAAAAGATGTTCAATGTTATCTTCAACACCAGAGGTGCACATGGTGCACCCAGGGCCACCAGAAAGACGGAACCTATGTAAGTAGGAGCCAAACTTTCCATGCCCTGAAAGCACCTGCGTATTGTAAAAATTAATGTTTAAGTTTTTTAATTTTGATCTGTCAAAAACTTTCGGGAAGAACATGTATGTCTTCCTTCCAGTTTGACAACTGTCCCACCTCTGCTGCCATATTGCAAGGAGTGTGCCATTAATATGGTTTTTAAGAATTTTTAGACTCGGGAAAAGACCCAAACTGGAAAGATCGGTATCTAGGTATTGCATATTCTCAACACGGGATATATCTCCAACAACCCTGTATTCCGAGATGATGGAGGCACCCGTGACAAAAAGATCCAGTGGAAGAATGTTTGATATGGCATTAGCAGCAGACGTAGGGCAGGTTCTGTACAAAGAGGAAATATTTAGAAGAAATTTCCTCTGGTGTTTGCCAACAGCATTTAAGGTTTTGTTATTTATATAAATTATAGATCCATACCTGTAAAGGGACTGAATCAGACCCTTATACAAGATGACCCTCTTCCCATATTTAAGGCCAAAGGTGTTAGGTTGGAGTCTTCTAAGCTTATTGTAAACGTTATCGCATTTCTTGTATAAGTATTCAATATGCGGTAGAAATGTGAGCCGATAATCAATGATTATACCAAGGTAATTTAATTGCCTGATGTGCGGAATGGGCTGCCTAGAGATAAGATTGAGAGATCCAATTTTTTGAACAATTCTCTGATACCAAATACTATAAATTGGCATTTCGCGACAGAGAATGTTAAGCCTAAATTGTTAACGACTTGTTCTAGGTATTGAAAAACAACCTCAATTAGTTTGAAGTCATAGTACCTATCAATACTGAACAAAATACATAAGTCGTCAGCGTAAGACACTAATTCATATTTTTTGTTCGAAAAGGACATGAATTCATCCATAAGGTAGTGTATTCTAGAATATAGAATATTCCAAAGTGTGGGTCCGAGGACAGAACCCTGGGGGACCCCACACTCTAATCTCCTGCTGGCGATGGAATCATTGATGTCCAGGACGGCATATCTATTTTCGAAGTAGTTGATGATTGTATTAATGATATAAGGGTTTACTTGAAAATTTTTGAGAATTTCAATAATAGCAGACCACCTGCAGTTGTCGAAAGCTCCCTTGATGTCAAAGGAGATGACAACCACAGAGTGGCCAGCTTTCCTTTGAGACTTAATGTCAGAGACCAGCTTGTAGAGGGCACCCTCGGTAGAGAGCCCTCTCCTGAAACCAAACTGGTTCTGGTGGAAAATACTCCTACTATCAGCTTCTTTTAGTAGGATTTCATTAATTACCCTCTCATGCACTTTGCCGATGGAATTTAATAATGATATTGGACGGTAGCCTAAGAGGGTGTTGAGGTCTTGTCCAGGCTTGGGAAGCAGCTTAATTTTAGCCACTTTCCAGCAGTCTGGAAAGACTTGAAAGAGTAAGCACTTATTTATTATTAAACATAATAAATTAGGAAAATTTAGATTTAAGAATTTGATGATTTTATTATTTATTTTATCATATGAAGGTGCTTTTTTATCGATTAATTTTTGGACTATTACTGCAATGTCACTAGAGTTAGTCGAAGGAACTTCAGCGCCAATGGTGGAACTTGGGGAGAGCTGATTATCCACAACTTTAGGGAAAAGGTTATCAAGAAAGGTTTTACATTTTTCAGAATTGTCTGATATAATGGTATTGTTGCCATTAATGTCAGGAATTGTATGCTGTTTGTGTTTATTGAATATATATTTATATGGACGGCCCCAGGCCGTACTATTCTGGATGAGTAGACGCCAGGTGTGTAGTTTTGACTTTGCAATTGAAAGTTTATATTTCTTATTTAAAGCCCTAAGTGTGGCATCCAAAAAAAATGATTTGACCTTATTTTTGCATTTGTTTTTCTTTTTACGCACATTATCAATTTTATTTTTAAGTCGTTGCAGCTCTGGGTTCCACCAGTCCACTACTGGAGCGGAGACCTCAGCTTGTGACATTTTGGCTATCTTGGATAAATAGTCGTTAATTTTAGAAATTTTTTGGTTCAAATCAGTGACACTAGTACAAGCATCAATGTCACGTTGAAGAGTATTAATATAAGTATAATTAATGTTTTTTGAGAATAGATTAAGATCTAGTCTCCTAAACGTATTTGTTTTGGTTTTAGGAATATTGAAAGACATAATGGAAGTTATATTACGGCGTGGAGTTAGGTCAAAGTGTCTTATTGAGAAGGTAACGAATTGTTGAATTCTACTATGTACGATGAGATAATCGATGATGCTCTTTCCATTGTAATTAATAAACGTGGGTTGTTTGCTGTTTTTAATGACTAGATCATTAGATAGCAGAAATTCAGAAAATTCTATAGCATTGCTATTATTTGGCACCCTATCCTCCATACATGGCAACCTTATATTAAAGTCTCCAATGAGGACAGGGGCAAACTGGTGATTTGATTTTATTATACGATCCATTTGATCTAGATGTGGGAGCCTAGGTTTATTTGGGGATAAGTAACAGGCAACGAATATATAATTTTTAATTGTCAGAACTATGATATTATTGCGATTTAACAGTAATCTATGTTGGATATTGTTTTTTATGGTAAGTGCTATTCTGTTATTATAGTATGATATGAATTGATTAGAGATAGAGGGAGCACCTTTATATAAATATGGTTCAGCAATTTCCCCAAGGTCACTGTTAGAATCTAGAATGCCCTTAATAAAAAGGAGCTGACAAGCTTAGCAGTTATCTACGTTTAAATAATTTAATTTAACATCCAAAGTCTGTCCTGGACCTTAGATTTTCGACCGCCTTGGTGAAGTGGGGGCAATTCTTGTTAGAGGTAGCATGGTCAATGCTACTTATGCACTTGCCTACTACAGAGGAATCAGCTAGATTATCATATATGTCTTTGAAATTACAATGTTTACAAATGTAGTATAAACAGTTTGCGCATGTATTCTCCTTGTGTTTATTGACGAAACTCAGATACGCTTCTTCAGTCCTGCAGAATTTCTCCGACAGCACTTTTTGCAATAGCGGGGTGAGGTAGAATCTTCGAAGGCTAGCGATTCCCACTTAATTCGGATATGCCGATCTTCGGGTAGACGTTTATAAATTTGAGGAGTAAGTCTCACGTAAATCCTGCTTGCCCGTTGATTCGATACCTTAGTAACAGTAACGGGTACCTCGTTGAAAGTGTCAATGAAGTAATCTTTAACATCATCCTCAGAGATGTTATTTGTGCGAAAGATCACTATCGTTGGATCTAGTAATTTCTCATCATGTACTTTTGTGTGTTTGATTCTGTCAGAAATCAGGGTTTTCAACTTCTTCGAGTCATCCTTACTATTAGTGTTAATGATGACAGTTATTTCATAGTTAGATCTTTAATCTTATTAAAGGTAATTGATTTATTTACATAGGATACTGTTTTTTTTTGTTTTTTTTACATGTGTATTTCAGTACAATCTTAACACAGTAAATAAATTAGCACTTTGTTTGCACCCCGTACTTCAACAGCTATTGCGAAGAATCCCGATCTTCTTGACTTTTTCATTATTAACGGAATCGCTGACAGTAACGTGCAAGTAGAAGAAATTATGGACTTACCGTAAGATCATACTCCGGTACTTATGACATTCTGCAGTAATTAAAAAGAAAATCTTGCTAAATCTTACCAATAAATATACTAACTGGAATCAATTTGGGGAAAGCCTTGACTCTTCAATTGAGCTTAAAATCAGGCTTAAAACTACTGGTGAATTGGAACAGCAAGCCCAGCACTTTATCAACTTGGTACAAAGAGCTGCTAGCCCGGCCACGTCAGCTTTTAAAAAAAAACCTTTCAAATGAAGTCCTGTATCCTATCGAAGTCAGGAAACTGATAAAAGAGAGGAGATGTGCACGGAAAATATGGTAATCCATCGGACAAAACAAACTTTAATCGTTATTAGTAACAAAGTAGGTTAATCAAGGATTTCAAATAGAAAGGTATCGCAAACTATTTAGAAAATTGAGCTTCAAAGTGGACACAAATTATTCCCCGTGGCGTGCAACGCCGCACTTCAAACGACCACTAGTTCCAATTCTTCCTTTCAAAAACGAACAAAAGCAGTGGATCCGCGACGATAAAAGTAGAGTTGAACTATTTGCTTCTCATTTAGCTTCAGTCTTCACAACACATAATGTAAGTTCCTAAATTGATATAACCAAAAATTACCAACCTTTTCTGCAAATAAGACCAGTAACCCCTTGAAGTTGCACATGAGTTAGATAATAATATGAATCCCAAAATGGCTCCTTGAATCGGTGAAATTTCACACGGAGCGCTTAGAGAATTACCATGTAAAGGCATTATCATGCTGATATACTATGTACCAAAATGTTTTAAGATCGTACAAATTATTATATTACCCAAACCTAAAGTAGCACCGTTATTTGTGGACTTTCTTTTCTTTCTTTTATTCTTTTATCCCCCCCCCCGCTTCTAACAGGTTCGTCAACATGGACATTGACCCAAGAACTGCGAAAAGGAGAACTGCGGTCAATCGTATGCTGCCGTGGTCGGTCAACAGTTTTTGCCGATACTATTGTTTAGCTCAGACAATTAGCAGTATAAATATAAAAATCCTAAAAGGTCGGAAAGTAAATACTCTGTTTAAATTGATTTCATTTATAAAGGAGACAAAAAGATATTTTTTTATTTGCAGAAAGATATCTTGTCTGTAAAGTTATGCAGCAATAGTAGTCACACGATCGACAAGGAGAAGGTTTTTTTTTTCTTTTTGTTTTCACAAATACGCGGTAAGTGGTTGTTATCGAACAACGGACTTGGCAAAAAATAAAACAGTGACAATCTTGTTTTATTTAGTAAAGTTAAAAATCCCCCTCCCCCAAAAGTTAAAAGTTCATGCATTTGCCCTAACCTTTTTATCGTTTCGAATATATAATTGTATGTGTTTGTGCGCGTTTATGTGTGTGTTTTCTTTATATGTAATTATGAAAAACATGTAAAAATCCTCAAAAGAAGCACGAAACGTCCACAATATATATTTATGTGCGTTAATGTCCAAAATATGTGTTCATATGCATTATTAAATTAGTATTTTTCGAATTTACAACTCTTAAAACGTCTAGATGCGAAATATCAATTAGTTTTAAGCAAAAAATATATGCATTATATACAAAATTCGAATACTACTTATTAGAGCAATTGAGCTTCATATTTAAAAATCAAATTACCTTCATTACTGCAATCATTTGATTTTTATTTCTTATTGACTACTCCTTTTCCCTCATACCATATTCACTTATTTATAATCTGTCCATATATATATATATATATATATATATATTTCCCCTTCATCCTTGGACTTTATATGAGAAAAACGTTTATTTTTAGGTTAGGAGAACTTATATTTAGATCATATCATAGGGATTTGATGATTTCAGCAACGCAAAAAGTGAAGTAACAGAACGTGTTGTATTTACTTACACTAGAAATTAGTAAAATGTTATCTAGAGTTGATTATTTACCATAGTAATCGTTTTATTTAAATTTTTACGATTAATTTATATTTACCATGGTAATTATTTTATTTAAAATTTTATAAAAATTAATTTTTTTTTGTTCGTCCCGTATGCATTTTTGTACCGCTAGTCGCATCTCAACGACTTAAAACCTCATATTTCGTGACGGAAGGAAGTAGAAAACTCAGTCATAGCTTAGAACTTTCGCTGGGACATCACGAGTACACCCTGAAAATTTTAGCATGATCTGTACAGCGATACAGGAATGCATATGGGGAAAACAAACAAACGTACAAACAAACATTTATTTATATATATATATATATATAATATGTAAACTATGTAAGACAGTGTTGCGTTGTGTGTTAAACAAAGTGCTTTACTTCATTCTCCTATTTCAATACTTTTCTTAGGCAACTGCGTCATTTTTGTTATTTTGCTTTAAGTGGTAAAAAGAGGAGGTTAGACGTTGGATTAAAAAGTGAAAAAAAAAACAATAAACAATTCAGATTGTGTAGTTCAGTGAGTTGAACAACCGGAAACTGAATGACTACTTGTCTTTATTGCAGTATTACTAAAATATTTTTGTTGCAAAGAAGGCTTGAAAGCGCAACATTAAAAATGGTTTGTTTAGGTAACTTACGGGATTATAGTCCCCTATGGCTAGTGGCGTGCCAGCATTTCACAACCAGGGTGGTAGAAACATAAATCACCCCTATACATAGAGAAGCCTATATAGGTTAATAAAAAAAGAATGTAGTTTTTTTTGTTGCTACTGATAATATTTTATATAAATAAAAAGAGGCTTTAATTATGATGTGACATATGTGCTATAAACGTTTTTCTTTTTTACTTTAAATGATTTTCTCTTATCGAATTTTTATTTTTTCTAACTATCCAAAATTTCTAGTTTCTCGGTTCGGTGGCCACTTTGTTTTATTTTTGCGACGACGATATAATATTTAATATGGTTAAAACATTGAATTTTTAAAATTCAAACGATCTCTCTTCGCATTTATTTAGCTTTTCGTTTAATTTCCTTGGATTTTTATTAAATAACTGTTATATATATACTGGTTTTTTTTTCTCATAGGGGAACAACTGCCCCCCCCCCCCGCCGCTTGGCACGCTACTGCCTATGGCAACACAAATTATAAAATGCTGTTATCAGTATATTCAGTGATATTCAGTAGTGCAATTACGGCGTAAATGTAACAGATTGATTTAAGCAAATATGTCCAAGTGGATAATAGATACAATTAAATGAAACCATCTTATCGATTAGTTAGAAAGAACAGCGAATAACACAACTAAGAGTACTAATTTTACGAGGCAAAAATCAATGAATGTTTTTATTGATAAAAACGCTTCTGTGTAAGTTAATTATAATTAAAACTATTTTTTTTTTTTTTTTTACTCGCGTAGACATTAGTATTATATAATGGGAATATTCATATGCTTATTTGAAGTAATCCTAGAAACTAGGAAATTGTACTTCACTAATTTCATGATATTATAGTGGGATTTCAAAAATTATTTTATTGCTAGGATTTCGGTTCGCAAGCTGCATTTTATTCTTTGCGGGACTAGCAAAAAATTGATAAACTGATTAGTTAAAATGTTTAGAAGAACCTTTTCTAGTACCTTGCGCTTGGGGTCATAACTGTATAAAAGAATTGCCTGGATGTTGCAGTCACTACTTTTGGTTACTCAGAATGTTCATTTTAATGTTGTATTCCCGGGACGGAATACTAAGTACCGATCAATTATTTCGCGTAATTTGAAATAAACCTAGTCGAAGCTAGTTATATTACGTTTATTTTAATATGACGACGATACAGATCGCGGTTATGTGTAAAAAAACCGATAGCGGCTTCCGTAAGTCTGTAACGACACGATTAGAGCAATACGATGCTAAGGGCTAATCGGACCGACCGGACTACCGAAACGGTTATTCTGGGTGTCCCAAGAATACTCGACTGACTAAAAAACAATTCATTAACATTCAACAACGACGGTTCGACAAGTCGATACGTCACTCGCGACAAACGGAGAAGTCACGGATATGCAGCGTAAACGAATAATCGGCTGCTTCGGCCGTTTATAACAATAAATGAGGATTCTGCGTACAGCGGATGTAAAAATTCGGAGAACGACGATATGACGAAAAGTTGCGACATTTGCAATGTAGCTTATAATAACTGAGAAGTAGTGGATTCGCAACGTAAGCGGATAAACGATTATTTAGCCTGCAAATACAACTGGGCAAGAGAGAGGAAAAAAAAATAAAATAAAAAATAAATGAATAAAGTTAGTCTGAGAAATAATATGGAAGTTGGCATACAACACTCTCCTTCCCTTGTATAAAAAAAAAGAAAAGAAAAAGAAAAAAAAAGAGCTAAAGTTAGTAGTAAAAGTGAAAACATAACAATTGACAATTGGTACAGTACAGAAATTGAAAACGCATTAATTCGCTGGCACGTGATGTGGAATGCGATTAATTATTGCTGATGGCTACACCTGTGCGATGATCTGAGGAGGCTGATCTATTCGAAGTCGTTAGTTCGGTGTTAGGATCTAAAGAAGGTGTAGGTGAGTTCTTGGTTGACGGCAGACGACATTTAATCCAACAGGCGTTCCATTTTAGGAACAAAAGTATCACGATGATAGAAACAACGACCGCAACGATGATAGTTTGGCTGAGGTTGGAGGCGTTGATTTGGAAGTCCTCTGAATCTTTTGTGTTCAGCGTGTGCAGAATCGAAGCAAACTCCGCGTCAACTGAATCTAGGTTGTCGAGGGTAGCTTCATTTGATCTGGTCAGATTGATTTTTCGTACGTTTTTGGCTTCCGGGCAACATTCTGGGATGTCGAGATCTATCGTGGGGACAACGTGACTAAAGTTAGCATTTGTGGTGGAGCGTCCGTCCAAAGAAATCGATGGCTCGGAGGCGTGGCAGTCATCAGCTAGAGATATTATTCCGACGCCTCTGAGACGAAATTCCTGAAGGGCTGCAGTCGAATCGCAATAAACAGTAAGTATGGTGAGATCAGGAACAACGAATAGCCATCGGTTATCGGAAAGTTTTTGGAAAATATTGTTCTTGAGGGGAATGGAAGCGACCTCGCAATCATCGGGAACACTGGTAGTTCGGGACAGGTACAGGTCAGCTTCGCAGGGCATCTCTTTGTTAACTTTTCGGATGATCTGACTTTTGCACAGATGTATAATATCTCCGTCTCCAAACCTTACGGTGATACAGCTGCTAAAGTCCTTGTAAACGATATACTCCGTAGACAAGCGATCGATCAATAGGTATTTATACTTCGGTCGTATATAATGGAACAGGGAAGAAGAGATATTACTTAAGGAAACGGGATAGGGAATGATATGGAAAAGGAAAAAATCTACGTTATTCACCAGGGGGATTTCTATTTTATAAATTATTAAATTATCATAAAATACTGTATTAATTATGCAAATTTCGTAATATTTAAATACTTGACGCGGGTCGAGAGTAATAGGGAATCTTTTACCTTTTGGCAGATTAGCCAAACGTAGTTCGATTAGTAAATCCTTAGGATTAATTACTTCGGGGTGCAATACATTATTCTTACTAAATAAGATCGAATTAACAATGGAGTCGTATTCAAAGGTTAATTCATTCCCTAATTCTAACATTAGATTAATATATTCGCTAACTGACTGAACGTATAGCGAGGATTCGACCTCATCGCTTAGATTGTGAACGACTTTATTTAGCGTTTCGAAATTGGCGTTTATTATGTGCTCACGGAAAGCTAAGCTTGCGGCTGATTCATTGAAAATTCGAATTGTTTTCCTGGTGACCTGAACTTGTTCCTTCATTAATTCATTTAATTTATGATCATCATTTGTTACTTTACGAATGGACTCTGAATAAAATTCGCCATCATCAGAACTCGGCGTACCGAACAGCCATTTAAGAATGTGTGATCCTCCATTGAAGATACCACGCTTGTGGATCACGTGACCACACAAATGTTGGATCGTCTGGAGTTGATCTTTCAATTTAACTATTTTACCGTTAATTAATTTTAAAGTTTGATGACAATTCAAGGAATGTAAATTATCTTTAATGTGATGACAAAGACCATTGGCTTTGGCAGAGAGACGGATTAACACAAGTAATTTTTGTTCGGTAAAGGAAATATTAGTAGATATGATGAGAGTCCACGTGGTACTGGATATCTTAGCAAATCCAAGATGTTCGTAGAACAGGCCGGAATGTCCAGAGACTTCCGTAATGTTATTGGATGTTGGACGAGGGAGTATGAGGTTATGATAGAGCGGAATGACCGTCAGTAGGACTAGGAGAGAAGATACAATGACAAGATTGGAGTTAGACCGCTGGGCAATCGTCATCATCTGAAAAATACGGTTTAATCAAATTGGTATTAAATTTTACGTGCCTCCTACCGATTAATAATAATACCACATTTGGTCCTATTACTTTAACAATTTTATACGGACCTTTAAAATTAGGAGTTAACTTATTAAACCTAGTGGTTTTATTTATTAGCATCATCAGTTGACCAGCCTTAAATTCGCAAGCGTTAACTTTCTTATCGTAGTAATTTTTAGTTCGAGATTTAGACGCCATAATGTTTTCGCGAGCTATTTTATGTATACTATTTAACTTTAGCTTGAGGTTGTTAAAATAGTCGTCATACGTATAGCGAAATTCCGGTTCTGCAGTGAGCGAGCTCGGGATATAGGGCTTGTGGCCGAAAAGTAGTTGGAACGGAGGGAAATTGGTAGTTTTGTGTACATTAGTATTGTACGAGAAACAAGCGTGGGCGACGAAATCATCCCAATTGTTTTGGGTTTGATTTACAAAGTGTTTCAGATAATCTTTTAATGTCAGATGACTTCTCTCCAGGCTACCATTCGTTTGCGGATGATAGGGAGTCGAAAATACGTGTCGGACTTTAAACAACTTGCATAATTGGTTGATTATTTCGGAAGTGAACTCGGTACCACGATCCGAGAGTAGTGACTGAGGGATACCGAAGAGACTGAAGAACTTAACTAGTTCTTCTGATATCGTGGTAGCCTCATGGTTCGGAATCGGTATAGCGTAGGAATATTTCGTCAGATCATCCTGCATCGTGAGGATAAATCTATTCCCTTTTTCCGTTATAGGGAGAGGGCCTACTACATCTATGGCTAGACGTTGAAAAGGGAAGGAACTCGTGGTAGTGATTTCCATGGCGTTCTTAACTGGTTTAAAATTGGTTTTATTGGCCTGACACGAGTGACAGTTTTTTATGAACTTACGAATATCGCTTTTCATGTTATACCAGTAATACTGATTGCGAATCTTAGCGTAAGTACGAAAAAACCCGGAATGTCCGCTGGCGGCGGAACTACGAGCTTCGTGCAAAACTTTATTTATTTCTTCCGGAGATTTTAGCTGCGTTTTTTCTTTTCTAATAATGACCGGTTTTACGTTTAAGTCTTTAAAAATATAATAGATAAGAGCTTTAAATTGTTCATAATCGACGAGGGTGTGCGTATCCGGAATTTTATTTATAGAAACGTGTTTTTCATTAAACTTTAACAGAAGATTTGATAGAGTTAGTAATACGTTAAATAGCACACCGTAGTCTACATTATCGAAACCGTTTACCTTGAAACAGCACAGGTAAATAATTTTATTATTTTGCTTAATGCGCTCAATACAGCCGACCTCCATATTATTTACGCTACTACGAATCCAACTTTCATTCATAAAATTATTTACGTTGTCATCATTTTTACAAGAAAATACAACAGTCGGATTTTTATCAAACAGTTTACAGTTAATCTCTTCTATATAAACCGGCTGACGCTGTTTTTTGAAAAATTTCAGAAATTCATTATACGTTACGTTATTTTCACTGTTACTCTGTCTATTGTTATTGTTATTCGTAAGAAATACCGAATTAGGTCCTTTACCGTTACAATTAGGAGGATTACGTGATAATGCATCAGCATTATTGTTTTTCCTACCCGGTTTATACTTTATTTCGTATTCGTACTCGGCTAGTTTGAGCCTCCAGCGCAACAGCCTAGAGCCTGGGTCCTTGCAGTTAAATAGCCACGTTAACGCTTTATGATCGGTAATTATTGTAAATTTTCGCCCATAGAGATAGGGTCTGAAGTAATTTATAGCCCAAACTATGGCGATTAGTTCTTTTTCCGTGGTACTGTAATTAACCTCGTGATCATTCAGTGTTCTACTGGCATAGGCGACGGGTCGATCTTGACCGGGAGTACCTTGCGAAAGAACAGCACCAATAGCGAAACCACTAGCATCAGTAGTGAGAAGGAATTCTTTAGAAAAATCGGGATACTGCAAAAGAGAATCATTTGTTAAAATATTTTTAAACTCGATAAAGGCATGCTGCTGGGTTGAACTCCAATCGAAAGGCTGGTCCTTTTTCAGAAGGACAGTCAAAGGCTTAGCAATTTTCGCGAAATCTTTTATGAATCGTCTATAATAGCCTACCAGACCCAGAAATGATTTAATTTCTCGAGGAGTTTTTGGTCCGGGAAATTCGACAATGGCTCGAATTTTATCGGGGTTTGGGCGAAGACCATTTTCAGAAATTACGTGGCCTAAATAGCCGACTTCTTTTCCCAGAAACTCGCATTTATCGGGCTGCAATCGGAGGTTATTATTTTTTAACCTGTCAAAGACGGACGCTAAGCGATCGAGATGTTCCCCTAGGCCAGTAGAATGCACAATGACATCATCCATATATACGAAGCACTGATTACCCTGTAGACCAGCGAGAACGGAGTTCATCAACCTTTGGAAGGTGGGTGGAGCATTTTTTAATCCGAAAGGCATTCGCGTATATTCGAAATGTCCCAGATTAGTACTAAAGGCGGTCTTTTTGATATCAGAACTTTTTACTTTAATCTGGTGAAACCCAGAAGCTAAATCTAAAGTAGAGAAATATTTTGATCGCCCTAACTGATCTAAAATTTCGTCTATATTAGGAAGTGGAAATATTTCTCCAACTGTTACGTTATTTAGTTTTCTATAATCTATGACGATTCTCCACCGTTTTTTCCCTGAACTATCAGGCTTTTTAGGGACTATCCAGAGAGGAGAAGACCAAAGACTATTAGATGGCCGTATAATGCCTTGCTCTAACAAGTCGTTTATTTGGTTATTTACTTCTTCCTTTAATGCTACTGGATGTCTGTAATTTTTTGAGAAAATCGGCGGCGAATCGCCCGTATTTATTTCGTGTTCAAAATTATTATTGCATGAAAGGCTATTATTACTATCTATTTGAAAAAGTTCTTTATATTTTAAGCATAATTTAATTAATAGTTCCTTTTCCTCTTTATTCAAATGTCCAATACGTAGATTCTTTATTAAATCCCTATCTTTTATGTTACGATTAAACTGTTCCAATTTTAAGTTATTTTCATTATCTAATACGCCTATTGACTTTAATGTTACGTTAAGATTTCTTATCACGCGCTCCTCGTCAGAGGAATTTAGAATAGTAGTGATTGCCTTTCCATTGTTATTTACGCTGACAATGGATCTGGCTAAAAGCACACCTTCCTCGGGTGATGACTCGTCTATTATTCCCTCAGATATACAGGGGTTCGAAACGGTTACCTCGATGACTGTCTCGGAACGGGGGGCTAATTTAATGATGTCGCAATTATTGTTAAAAAGTTCTCTTTTCTGAGTTAACGTATATACTCGGTTATTTACTCGCATAACCGATTGAGAGAAATTAATTTCGGCATTATAAGCCTTCAAAAAATCGATGCCCAGCAGCCCATCGCAAGGGATGTTGGTAGCGTCGTTTATTATATGAAATTTTACGTTACGGATCTCGTCAAGATCCAAGAATGTATATCCAAAAGTTTCTATCGAGGAACAGGCACAAATTCCATTAATTTTAATTTTAATGTTATCATAGTAGATGGTGCCTTTCTTTAATCTCTCTTTCTTAATAATTGAAATGTCTGAGCCAGAATCGATTATAAATTTAAAGTTATTTGTTACAGATTGCTTAGAACGAAAAGTAGCATGAATAGCATTATTATTTACGCAATTAACATTATTATTATTCTTTACGTTATTTTGGACGCCTTTACGAAAATTTAGATCCTCCTTGGTTCGGCCTCGGTAACCAAGTGAGGTTTGTAGTTTAAAGAATTCTTGCCTGCGTTCCGACAATTTTCGAGGGTATGCCCTGGTTTTTTACAATACCTACAACGCTCGACGTCAGTAGGTTGCTTATTACTATAATAGTGTGACTTATTCTTATACCATGCGGGCTCCTTCAGAGGAGAGAATGACTCGCCACGATTATTGGGCTTTTGCACTTTTAAAATCTGTTCTTCCCGAAGGGCGATCGGGAGATAATCGTTTAGTGTGGGCAAATCCCGATGTCTTAGCATCTGAGATATTCCCGCGTGACAATGAATAGTGAAGCGACTTATAGAGATGTCTCTGACCATTTTTATCTGGCCTTGTACGAGTTTGTCATCAGTCTCAGGTTCTAAATTATACAGGATGCGCGCAGTTATACTGTCGATCCTGGCATAATACTGAGCGATGCTTTCACTCAGAAGCTGCTTAATAGTTACTAATTCCTCTAGTAACTGGGAATAGAGTTGCTTATCCTCATAAAGGGTTTTTAGTTTATTTTTCAGCTCTTCCCAAGAGCTGTATTTACAATGGGCTAAATGAGCTTTAGCGTTTCCGCTAATCCTACTTACTACAAAATATAGGAGTGGTAATTTTTGAGTGTCATGAGCTAAAGTGAATGCATTGTTCGCGTTGGCAATAAAATCGCTCAACTGTTCTCTGTCTCCAGAGAATTCATGAGATATCAGTTTAGATAAAAATTCTATAGAATATAGAGGACTGCCCTCGCTCTCGGATTGACCTCGCGTTTGCGGCGCCATGACGAAAAAACGATTTACGAATATTAATAAATCCAAACGAATACTTCGAAAAAATATGTATAAATAACGATAATAATAAATTCGAGTAAGAAAGGAAAAGAGAGAGTGATAATGGATAAATGACCGAAAAGTATGACCGTAAATACCTCTTAGTAGGTCCTTCCAACGTATCGGGATGGATTTCAACGTACTGGTACGCTGCTGCAAATCCTAGATGAGGTGATCGCTTTTCCGGTTGGTTACGTAAGTCCTTCCTGCGTAAAGAGATGGATCTCAACGATTTCCTTGAAACGTCGCTGATGGATCCTACCGACTGCGCCAATTAATGAGTGTTGTATTCCCGGGACGGAATACTAAGTACCGATCAATTATTTCGCGTAATTTGAAATAAACCTAGTCGAAGCTAGTTATATTACGTTTATTTTAATATGACGACGATACAGATCGCGGTTATGTGTAAAAAAACCGATAGCGGCTTCCGTAAGTCTGTAACGACACGATTAGAGCAATACGATGCTAAGGGCTAATCGGACCGACCGGACTACCGAAACGGTTATTCTGGGTGTCCCAAGAATACTCGACTGACTAAAAAACAATTCATTAACATTCAACAACGACGGTTCGACAAGTCGATACGTCACTCGCGACAAACGGAGAAGTCACGGATATGCAGTGTAAACGAATAATCGGCTGCTTCGGCCGTTTATAACAATAAATGAGGATTCTGCGTACAGCGGATGTAAAAATTCGGAGAACGACGATATGACGAAAAGTTGCGACATTTGCAATGTAGCTTATAATAACTGAGAAGTAGTGGATTCGCAACGTAAGCGGATAAACGATTATTTAGCCTGCAAATACAACTGGGCAAGAGAGAGGAAAAAAAAATAAAATAAAAAATAAAATAAAAAATAAATGAATAAAGTTAGTCTGAGAAATAATATGGAAGTTGGCATACAACATTAATTTTACTTTTTAATTTTTTTTTTTTTAATATTGGAATGTTAATTATAATTTATTAATCCAGAAAGTTATTTTTCCTGATAACTTACAGTACATAAGTGGATTGTTAAAAATTTATAGTCTTTAATCAAAAAATACCTCTATGATGTAGCACATATAGCAAAATTTAGCAAGAAATACAAAAAATTATAAAATTTCTTTTTTAACAAGTAAAATATTGCATCACGTATTTTGCGGATTTTTTTAATCGAAACAATAAATCAACGTTTAACATTAATGCTCCCAAATCGCTTAAAATAATTCACCTTTAATATTTTTTTTATTTAATATAGTTGGACGAAAATAAACAAAAATATTTTCAATATTGGTTATAATAATAGAAAGTTCGAAAAGTTGTCATTGTTCGCGTTCATTTCGTTTGACCGTTTTATTATTATATTTCTAATATAGTTTATTTCGTGAGATAAAACTTAAATCGGTTGCACTAATCGAATTACAAGTACGTTATCGTGATCGGCTTGCTTATCAGCAGCAAGCCGATATTTCTATCTTTATCTAACAAATAGACACTAACGAAATGGCTGCGCGCTCGTCTACCACCAGCCGTACACTGCCTTTAAATCAACAAACCGGTCGCACTGCTACCTCTGCTGTCCTCACCACTACTACTGTCGCAACTACTACTACTGCCGCCGCCGCCGCTAATACCGTCGCCGCTACATCACAGCTCCATACGTTGCCGTCAGGTGATAAGCATCCTTATTATACCGACTCTACTAACAATAACGTTAACGCTACCACTAGTACTAACGATAGTAATAATAATACAAGCAATAACCAAGTAACATCGGTGCAGGGAACATCACTTGTCTATGCCCCTTTGTTATCACCTTCGAATCATTTGCAAGAAGACGCAATGCAAACCGAATCTGTTAAAAGACTAACTAATACGAACCACGATTGGCAGGAAGTAAGCAGTCGAAAACGACAAAGAAATTACTTGAGAAGTGTTTCTTCAGAGTTGATAGAAAATAAAATACTAAAACAAAATACTAACAGATTCGCTGTCTTAGCTACAGACAATGATGATGAAGACGAAGATGTTATTGTGCAAAAAGAAACTAGGCCTCCCGCTATAACAATTTATCGTGTAAAAGATTATACTAAGATGTTAACTGATATCTCACGCGTTATTCCGATAAATGATGTTCGGTGTAGATCTTTAACTGACAAGCGAGTTGAAGTTAAAACAAACAATATAGAAAATTATCGTTCTTTAGTTAAGTATTTACGCAACGAAAAAATTGAACATCATACCTATCAAGTAAAATCAGAAAGAAGTTTTCGGGTAGTAATAAGACACCTACATCATTCTATAGAGACAGAGGACATCAAAGCAGCCCTCTCGGAATATGGACATACAGTTAGACACATAACTAACATCAGACATCGAGTGAGTAAAACACCTTTGCCGTTGTTCTTCGTTGACCTACAACCACAGGAAAATAATACAGAAATTTACAAATTACAATCATTGCTTAATATGAAAATTAAAATTGAAACCCCACGTAAGAAGAATACTACACCTCAGTGTTTTAGATGCCAGAGATATGGACACACCAAGGCTTATTGCAACAGAGAATATATCTGTGTCAGGTGTGGTGAAAATCACTCTTCAGATAACTGTAATAAAAAGCAAGATCAAGGTCCTAAATGCGCAAATTGTCATGGTAGTCATCCATCCAATTATAAAGGATGCGATATTTATCAAAAACTTTTATTGATAAGACAAAACGAGAGACCTAAAAATAAAAACAAAGATAATATAAACTCGATAAATATTCCAAATAGAGTGCCCCAAACAGTGAGGCATGAAACTATAAATCAACAACCATCAAACACAGTTACTTACGCACAAATTGTACACCAGGGTCTAGAACAACAAAGAAATACGACTCCTAATATTAACTCCGAAAACATGCCTCCTAACAATGATATATCAGCCATGTTAAATACATTTCTAAATGAAATAAAAATTCTTTTCTCAAACATGATGGAACAGCAAAACCAGCTGCTAAAAAGCGTTATACAAACAATTATGACTGCTTTAATAAATAAAAAATGAAAAATTTTAAAATTGTAACCTGGAATGCCAATGGCATTCTAAACCATATCGCTGAGATGCAATTATATTTAATTCAGGAAAATATTGACATACTTTTAATTTCTGAAACTCATTTAGCAAATACAAGATATACTACTTTCTCCGGTTACAACTCATACTTTACAAATCATCCTGATGGCACAGCGCATGGGGGCACTGGTGTGATAATAAAGAGTAACATAAAACATTATGTACTAGGGAAATATGAATCACATCACTTACAGGCAACCAGCGTTATAATTGAACTGAAGTCAAACAAAAAGACTACTGTCTCAGCAGTCTACTGCCCACCTCGCCATAATATAAGGAAAGAAATGTTTATACATTTTCTAAAAACTCTGGGCGATAGGTATATCATCGGCGGTGATTATAACGCAAAAAACATTTACTTTGGTTCAAGACTTTCCGTTCCAAGAGGTAAAGAACTCAAATCAGCCATCGACGAAACGCATAGTGATGTTTGTTCTCCTGGAGTGCCAACTTATTGGCCTACAGATCCGAATAAAGTTCCAGATTTACTGGACTTTTTTATTATTAAAGGTATTCCAACAATATTCACTGATGTTAGAACAGATAATGAGTTACTATCAGATCACTCGTCGGTTATACTGTCTATTAGTGACCAGATAGTAAAAAAAGTGTCCAAACCAAAATTATACAACAGATCTACAAACTGGGAACTATTTAGAGAATATCTCGGAAATGATATCAATTTAAGAATACCACTTAAGACTACCGATGATATCGATAATGCAGTGGATAACTTCATTAAGGTCACTCAACAGTCGGCTTGGAAGGCTACAACAATAATTAACAAATGTCAACGGGTGCTTTATTATCCCCAACACATCAAAGCAGAGGTAAATCTACGTAGAAAATTGAGGAAGCAGTGGCAAATATTCAGAAACCCTGCGCATAAAACTGCATTGAACAAACAGACGAAACTCGTTAAACGTTTGTTGCAGGATTTAAAGAATAAATCACTCAATAAACAACTGATCAGTTTATCACCTCTAGCGCAACATAATTTCTCTTTGTGGAAAGCTGCTCGGAACCTTAAAGGACCAAAACCATCTGTTTGCCCTATAAGGAAACCGGATCGTAGCTGGGCTCGTGCTGATGTTGAAAAAGCGGAACTGTTCGGCGAATATTTTTCCAATATATTTAAGTCACATCCTGTTGATACATCGTTAATTTCTGATCCCTGTTGTCAAGATGTCTCAAAACCTATGAAATTGACCTCACCAGGTGAAATTAACAGTATAATACGGACAATGAACCCTAACAAAGCACCAGGTTATGATTTAATAACAGCAAAAGTTTTAAAGGAATTGCCAAAAAAAGGACTGGTGTTACTAGCGTACATATTTAATGCAATGCTGCGATTAACATATTTTCCAATACAACTAAAATTGTCGCAAATTGTTGTAGTTCAAAAACCACAAAAACCTCCAACGGAACCGTCATCGTATCGACCAATTTCAATTTTGCCGGTACTTTCTAAATTATACGAAAAATTACTGTTAAAAAGAATAATGCCTATAGTTGAATGCAAAGAGATAATACCTGAACACCAGTTTGGCTTCCGAGCAAAACATAGTACAATAGAGCAGGTGCATCGGATTGTTCATCAAATTGAAAAATCCCTGGATGGAAAAATGGTTTGCGATACCGTATTTTTAGATGTAAGCCAAGCATTCGATCGAGTTTGGCACGATGGTCTATTGCAAAAACTTCGACGTCATTTTCCCTATCAACTAGCTGAATTATTCCGGTCGTATTTAAACGAAAGATATTTCTACATTAAATATGGTGATGACGAATCAAGTATATATCCGGTTCGAGCAGGAGTTCCTCAGGGGAGTGTACTTGGACCGCTTCTCTACCTGATCTACACAGCGGATATTCCTATTACATCGCACGTTCATATAGCAACTTTCGCTGATGACACAGCGATCTTGTGTTCAAATAAATGTCCAAAAGTTGCGCGTAAAAACCTGCAGACAGCAGTCAATAAAGTAACATCTTGGTGCAAATTATGGAAGATAAAGATTAATGAAGGTAAATCATCTCGAGTAGTTTTCACTAACCGAAGAATCGATTCATCCGGAAATATAATGATGAATGGTGTGGAGATCCCTCAGAAAGAAGATGTAAAGTATCTTGGTATTCACCTCGACAAACGCTTGACTTGGAGGAAGCACATTACAACAAAGCGAAATGAGTTGAACATCAAGCTGCGGAAACTGTACTGGCTGTTGGGTAAGAGATCAATAGTATCTCTTGAAAACAAGTTGCTTCTTTATAAGCAAATTCTCAAACCCGTCTGGCAATACGGCTGTCAGTTATGGGGCTGTGTCAAAAACAGCAACATTTCAATTATGCAAAGAGTACAGAATAAGATACTACGCACGATCATCTCTGCTCCATGGTACATAACCAACATCACGATCCATGAAGATCTTGGAGTTCAATTTGTAAAAAATGAAATAGAAACTGCTGCCCGACGATATGCTGCCAGATTGAAAGAACATCCTAATAGTACAGCAAAAGAACTGCTGAGTAATCCAAGCGAGGGACGTAGGCTGAATAGGAAACGACCTCAAGATCTCTTATAAATTAAAAAAGTATAAATAATATGTGTGTGTGCTAATGTGTGAGGGTGTATGTGCGTGTGCTGATGTGTGAGGGTGTATGTGCGTGTGCTGATGTGTGTGGGTGTATGTGCGTGTGTGATGGTATGTATGTGTCCATGAGAATGCAAAAATATGTGTGTATGCATTTTGTATACACATATATAAGTTAATTTTAGCACCCTTCACTGGTTGGGTTGCTTATTCATGTCATTTTAACTTATTCCATAGATTACCAAATAGTTGATAAGACTAGGTGTAAAATAGCAAGATATATATATAAAAAAAAAAAAAAAAAATATTGGTTATCACGGACACTGCACGAAACGTCTACGACAGGTGAAATAGCACCTCGCAAAATTTTTCTGGACACACTTTATAAGATTTATATAGGATAAAATATTATGCAACGCGAGTTACTAGTAAAATAGAACTAATGTTGATTTGTTTACATTGAAGAAAATGGTGAAAAGTGAGAAAATTTTCGTATTTCTGTATTAGTAGGCGATGTTACGAGAAATGTTCTTAGCGTCAAAATATTGAAAATAATAAATCTACATGAAATTCCTTCAACAGATACACACGTTCAAGAGTTTAAAAGTAGTGTGGGTGTGAGAAGTTTAAATCGAAGCGTACAGAGACAAATTTTAAATTTAAAAAATTTTAAACCAGTTCTATCTCTGCACTTGTTTATTTATTTTTTGGCAATGCGTTCTTAAATTCATTAATCGTCTGCAATATAATATTTTCATAACTCTTAACAATAATGCTACATGGAGTGTAGGTAAAGGCGACAGTGATAAGTGAATTTAAATTTTAACTTTAAATTTAATCGCTATATTGAACATTACAGTTAATTTTTTTTTTTTTGAGGGGGTGGGGGGTGGGGGTGTTCAATTTGGATATGACCGATGGGCCAAATTTATCGAAATATTATTTTATATATATGTATAAAAAGTAAAGTAAGTCCTATACCCTTGACAGGGCGTCGGGGATTTTGAAGTTAAGGTTCACAATGTACAAAGCCCAACGGCATTAATGAGAGTAGGGGGCCAGTTCTTTTCTCTCGGCCGCCTTCACTTTCCCAGATTTCTCTGGTACCCAATTATTTCAGGCTAGGTAAACCCGGGAGCGATTTCGATCTGGAACGTGACAAGTCTCGAACTCCGGTTTAGTAGTCAAGTGCTTTAACCACTAGGCTACCGCGCTACCTAGATTAAAACTGAAGCGAGCAGCAACTTGAGCCAAAGCATTTGCTATTTTGTTACCCTTGATGCCTCTATGACCAGGGACCCATTTCTGATACTTAAAAGTGTGTAGAATACAATGCAATATGTAGTTTTTTTCGTAAACATTTATTTGATGTCTTAAAACGTACATAACTGACTGAAGAAAATTGGAACAATATTAAAAATGTTAAAAAATCGTTAAACTATTTTTTCTCTGATTGTTAGTTTTTGTTCTTTGCATTTTTCAATGATTTTTTATTTGCTTTGGGGATTTTTTGAGCGATGGCTTTTTTTTATTTTTTCGGGACTTTGGTTTTTTCTTTGTTAGAGCTTCGGTTCTTTTCCTTTTTTTGAATATAATTTCAGTTTTCTTCTTTCTCTTTCCTGCCAACTTTTCTGCAGACTCCTTTACAGTAACATTCGCTGCATTCGACTGTATTTTTGGCTTAGTTTGGTCAGGATTAGAAGGTACAGAATTGCACATAAAGAAGCAATATTATGGTACATGTACCGTTTCCTTTCTAATAATAAACTACTAGACGTGATCAGAAATCGTTTGTAGGTGTTACGTTTCGCCGTACATATAGGTAAAATTTTTCCTCTTCTAGGTCAACAAATTTTTTTCAGTTGATCTCACATTTTTAAAACTGGAAATGGTGTGATACTTTGTAATACCTATTATGAAAACAATAGCGAATTAATTAATAATGCGATGAAATTATAATTTGAGAGAAGAAAATACGGAATCACGATGCCTGCTATCTTGAAATTTTGCATCCGATATTCGCGCAGCAACGCTGAATTTTTCATGGCTGGATCGATTGACAACTTCTTTAAACTCTTCGTAATAATCAACATTTAACTAGGCAAAAATCCGTTGCTGGCATGTTATATAGAGGCATGCGAGGTGCATATATTATGGCAATATTTCTTCGCGCCAACTTTAAACCTGTTCTTCTGAAAAACTAATTTTTGCACCTGCACGGGGCTGCCTCTTCTCGACGAACGTCACTGATGTGTATATATTATTGACGAATTCTCAGAAAAATGTTGAGATGGCATTAGTGCCAATAAAAAAAGCAAAGAAGGAACCGTCAGATTTAGTTTATGGAAAGAAAGTCATGAAGAGACATGCACGGCAAACCATCACGGTAGTTCCGGAAAAATGGAAGTGGACGCAATCACAGAAATGTCATCTCGTTCTCAAGAATTAATCGGTATAAAGTATGACTCATGCATTGGTGATGGCGATACGAAAATGTTTAAGGTCATATTAGATGTAAATCCTTACGACGACTCCATAGTAAGAAAAAAAGAATGCGTGGGCCATGTCCAGAAACGATTGGGAACTCGTCTCAGGGCTTTAAAAAAGAAAACAAAGAATCAAATCTCGGAGGTAAAGGTACAGGTAAATTGACTGATAGAGTAATTTGTAACTTAACAACATATTATGGATTGGCGATTCGACGAAATCCAGATTCGGCAGGGGCAATGAAGGATGCCGCGTGGGCTGTCTTTTACCATAATATCTCAACCGATAGAAATCCGCAGCAACAAAATTGTCCGGCTGGAATGGGGTAGCTGGTGTAAATGGCGCGTAGCAGAAGCCAACGGTACTCTTAAGCTATTTGAGCTGAAACCACCTCTTGCAGACAACGTTCAAAATGCAATCAAGCCTATATTTGAGTCTTTGTTATTGGATGATTCTGATGGAGCGTTGCACTGGAGGAAACACACAAAACTCGAACAAGTCAGTGAACTCTTGCGTCTGGAAGCTCGCTCCGAAACACCTTTACTGCGCTGCAAAGACTGTAGAAATTGCCGCTTACATCGCTACTAGTTTATTTAGTGAAGGATATACAGCACTGTTAAAAATTATGGACATCTTAGGAATTACAGTTGGGCTCGAAGACAATAATTTGCCCACTTAGCTAATACGAAACGCGTTACTGTGGCTGAGAGCAGTTTGTTGGAGGGACTTTCGAAAAAAGCCGACCAACGGACCCTTCAGGAGCATTATGAACTTGAGGAAGGACTGATGTACGGCCCTAGAATCGCTGATTAGCCACAAGGTATATTTTTTTTCATGTCAACACAGAAAAATCGTTGATAAAATCTTTAATTGTGTTTCCTGGAAAATTGTGTTTTTCAAACTGTTGGCCAAGATTTCTCAAAAACTACTTGACGGATCGCCTTTTTTTCTTTTTTCATTTTAAAGCAGATTTAAGTCATTGGAGCCCCTACTACAATCAAGATGGTATATGCATAATTTTTTTTTTTACAGTACTTCAAAGAGCAAGAAATCGTGAAAAATTGTATGGAAAAATTCAAACGTCCGCCATTTTGGTAAATTTTGACTTTCCTGGATGATTCTAGTAGGGGCTCCAATTACACTCATATAGTTTATAAAAAAATTTCTATTATTGATTTTTGATCATTTTTGCAGGTGCTAGAGTGGCCAACAGTAAGGTACCCTTTTTTTGAGACGTTCACGTTACAAGGCACGTCAAAAATTATTGTCGCAATATTTTTTAATAAAAAATTATTTTTTTTGTAGTTTATAACACACTAAGCAAGTGACAAAAAGTTTAAGTGTCTAATTTATTTCCCTCTATTAGAAAAAAATTCGAGAAAATTTCGTCGTTTTGGGGCCTTCAGATGAGAACCTCCCCTTAAGTAACATGA
Organism: Icerya purchasi; assembly: GCA_039619475.1. Lineage (NCBI taxonomy): Eukaryota > Metazoa > Arthropoda > Insecta > Hemiptera > Monophlebidae > Icerya > Icerya purchasi. Next base: position 226,328,407 of record CM077116.1, read on the forward strand.
ATTTAAAAGAAAGTGAAATATATGCAGCACCTTCGTCTTATAATGAAAAACAATTGAAATATATTATTTAATAGAAAATCACAACCACATTAAGAAATCTAGTTAGAAGTGAAATCAACACGTTTGCTCACATTAACAAGCTTTTTTTGAACTGTCGATCGAATAACCATTGGTTCGCTACACTACCGTTCTTCTACCGTTTTTCGTTTGTCACAGTCGACAGATTTTCGCTAAGCGTACTGATAAATGAGGCGAGTGAACACGTATTTTCACTGTGATAAAATAACGGTAGCCTAGTCGCAGTTTTGCAGCGAAACATGTGCAGTGCACAACGTGCTGCTCGTTCGGTCAGAAGTACTTACAATTAGTTCGCTGAATGATCTGTTTGCCCGTGTGCACTGTTTTTATATATACGTGTATCAAGGCCGTGGCACGAGTATTAGAACTGAAATAGTCGTTACAAATACACAAAAATCTGGAAAAAATCAAAAATTTAAAATAAATATTGATAATTTTTTAGGGTGTTCTTCTTACATTAAAAAAAACAAAAAAAAACAGAAAAAACATGCTCCATATTTTTAGGTACTTTATTAATATTTTATGTAAATTTTTTTATTACGAGTATAATCAATAACATATGTAGTTTTTATTAACGTGTTTGTACGGGGTAATTCATTTATGTAAATTATTAACACACAAATTAAAATGATGGAAATTATTAATAGTATGAATATCAGTGAAAAATGTATTGTCATTTATAAAATAAATATGCAAAAGGAAATCCCCCCTCTCCCCTCCTGCAAAATTCTGGGCACGGTCCTGACGTGTATTTTTTTTTGCTGTGCTTTTAGTAGCTTGCTAACGTTAGAAAAGTACTTGTAGCGCTTGGTGAACAGAACAGGAAAGCGAACCGATCATCCAAACGGAATTCAACTATTATTCGACACTGACGGGCGACTGGCGTCTTTACACATTAAGCAGTTTTCTTTGCATTGACTTCTCAGGTTTCTACTGACGCGCTAAAAACCGTCTCTTTAGTCAAGTTCGTCTCTACTGCTAAAGAAATAGTGCCGTATTTCTTTCTTTTTCAATTTGGTTTGGTACTTCGCCGCATAGAAGTACCAGTGGATTGACCTGCGATATATTAATTAATTAATTTGACTTATTTAAATGTGTGAAGGTCGATTCAGAACTTTTAAATAAAGTTTTTCGTTCAGAGAGTCGAAGGAAAAATTTTTTGTAGTTCATTATATTATATTTCCCTTGTTTTTAAGAATTTATGTAGTTACTTTTTCTATCTCCACTAATGATGTTATATTTCCTTCTGATATTTTTTGAATTTTTTTACATATTTGAACTATATGGTTTTTGAGGCACGTTCTGATTACTTACATTTTCTGCAAAGGCTACTGTTAGAGTGATTTTATATCTTTTTGGTAAGCTGCAAAATTACCATGACCGGGATTGGGTGACGTGTTAAGTATATAAAAATTAATTTTACTGTGCAGATGTATGCATCACCTCCAGACAGGGCCGGCTTTAGGCTGGGGCGACTCGGGTGGTCGCCCGGGGCGCCGCGCGCGTGGTGCTTGCTTAACTACTTAATTTGAACACCCATCTACATGAGTTTTAAAAGAAATAAATTTAGTGCATTAATGAACTTATCTTGTAGGAGTGAGTTCGAATATTCAGCACATCTAACGCGACCTGTCATTTTGTCGTTTGTTGTTACATCCCTCATTTACGCTAGTGTAGGAGATTATACACGAATGTGATCGATGTTAAGTGTGTTATGTTTTCGCGTTAAAACCGGTTAAATCTTATTTACGTAAAATATTTTTCAACCAGAAAAGTAAATTCATAAGCTAGAAAATTACTTTTTTTTTTTTTTTGAAAAAATTGGTATCTGCTGAATATGTAGTGTTTCGCTGGTTATTTCGCGTTCATCGCTGAATCAGTTTCTGGTAAGAAATATTCTTTGTTTTTTTTTTTCTCACTATCATCATCCGCCCGTTTAAATTCAAACAGTACAACCTTCAAGAGTTATATTCCAACATTCCAACACCTAGATAACGTTGCGTATTTTGTTAACAAACCAGTGACCGTTGCAAGTGACGAACGCAGTTTTTCCAAACTAAAATTGATAAAAAAATGTACTTGCGGTCTACAATGTCTCAAACGAGATTAACCAGTTTGGCCTTGCTGTCCACTGAAGATCGAGTTGCAAAAAACCTAGATTTTTCCAGTTTTATCGAAGAGTCTGCTAACAAAAAAGCTAGAAAAATTATGTTTTAGTTGTTTGTTTAATTTTTGATTTTCGTTAAATGTTTAGTGACTAAATGACAGACAATATAGGAGAACGAATCGGTAAAAAATATTAATAACAATAATAATAAATAAATTTTTGTTATTTTGTATTATATTAAATTCAATTCATTAAAATGAGCGATTTAACTTAGCACATTTATATTATCCCCACTCCCGTGTGTGTGCTGTAATGACCATAGTAGTTACACACAGCAGATAAAATTTAAAGGGGAAAAAAATAATAATTCAATAAAAAAAATATGGTACCAAATTCAAAATAAGTTTTTTTAAATTATAATATAAAATAATAAAGGGCGCCAAATGAATGACTCGCCCGGGCGCCTAGATGGCTAAGGCCGGTCCTGCCTCCAGAATATATTTGTGTGAATATAAAATACGATTTAAAGAAAGATTAAAGAATACAAAATTTCATCATGAATTTATTTTTTTTCACACAGTTTATTTATGTCTCTCCTTCCGACTAGGGCAACTTCATTTTTGTGATTTTTTTCTTAAAATAAATTATAGTAGCAACTGTAAACAGTAATTCAATATTTTTATTTTTATTAAAACCACTTTTATCAATTTTACTTAATAAATTTAGTGAAGATAATTTTTTATGGTAATTTTCAATTAGGGATTTGATTTTTATTAAACTTTTTTTTTTTTGTGACATATTCTCGTATCCGTGATGTAATTTTTGTCTCAAGTTACTTGAGTTGACGAAAGTTATAGCGTACCAGTCACCTAATTCTTTAGTAAGTAGATTGGTTGTCATAAAATCTAAAATATGTTCAGCAATCAAGTTGTGTTTTTAAGTTTGCTACATTTGCGCCCAGTTCGATAACACGAGACTTGCGTTTTCTAAAGACCTCATGTCCTGTGGTGTTTATCCTCCATTGTGTATTTTTCATCTTCTCTGTTCCAGTGATAAAATTTTATTTGTCCTTTTTAGGTTTATTGCAAGAAACAGGATTGTTGTTTGATTTTTTTTTTTTTCTCCATTATTTTACTTATTTTTTTTCTTACATTGTAGTCTTTGTCCAGTGTGGCTGTGACTACCTCCTTTTTCTCATAATGCATTGTGAGCATTGCCAGGCAACTGTGGTCATAATGTGAGATAGAAATATTTATCTATTTATCTATTTTTTCTTTTGCTCCTTTTTCCAGGATGAAAAAATCTTGTTTGTTTCTGTTTTGTTTCATTGAGCATTGTGGGCACTGCCAGCAGTTGCAGCCATAATCTAGAATGAATGAAATTTCTCTTCCTGAATTTTCTATTATTAGTATTTTTTAATATCTAGTCGTGTTGTAGTTTGCTGGCCAAATAAACTGTTCTGTTCGGGCCAAAAAAAAAAAAAAAAAAAAAAAAAAAAAGTTTGCTACATATAACGTTCATTAAACTAATGCTTCTTTCAGCTTAATGTGCTATTGAGTGGTATGAATTTAGTTATTTTTTCAATTGCAGCGATGATAGGTAAATTATTTTGTTAAGAATTTTTTCTTTGGGAAGTGAAGTTATTTTTATAACACTACTAGTTGTTATTCGATCGCTTGGATACATTCTCTTTGATTTAGTTTAACATACGAAATAACCCCGATCGCGTGAAACACAATGCTTGGCCTATCTTGTTTTTGGAATATTGTACTTTAGATTTGACAATAACTGAACTGTCCGGTAAAGCTATTCTTGATCAATCCGTTTCGACATTAATAATGTGTACATTACATTGTACAAAATATAAAAAATAAAATAAAAATAAAAAAATAAAATTATAAAACTTTAAAAAAAATGTCGTGAGAGAGAAAGAAGAGACTTCAGTACAACTGGAAAGAGATACAGTCAAAATCTTCATCGGTAAATTTATCAACTGGTAATTTGATTGGATCAAAATAATTTAAGAATTAACAGTGATTCTTTTTTGTGGAAGCTAAATGAAGAGGCGCGACATTTTCTAGCTGTACTGGTATGCCACAAAATGATCATGCCAATTTTAAATATAGTAATGATAAAGCGAGGTTTTGTTCCAAAAAATTATTTCAACGTATTCCGAAAAATGGCGAGATTCAATGTCGTACGTGGTTGATTTGCTTAGAGACTAAAGGGTGTGTATTTTGTGGTCCAGTTTTGTTATTTGGCAAAACTGGTGAAATGAATGGTTTTACTGGTGAACGATTTGGTGACTGTAAAAATTCAATAGTACGTGTTGAAAGTCGTGAAAATTGCGATTTTCACAAAACTAACGCTAGTCATTTGAAAGCTCGAAGAATAGCTCAAGGGTGTGCTGCTGATAAATAGTTCCGATGCAACAGCTCGATGAAGAAATTTTGTACTGAAAGAAAATTTTACATCGGGCAATTGAAATTGTTAAATCACTCGCAATAAGGGTACTCTGCCATTCTGAGGACTTTCAGAAGAAATTGGAAATCCGCATAATGGCCGTTTCTTAGTAACACAGTAGATCTTCTTGATGAAATCGATCCGTTTTCATCTGAACGTTTAAATGCGTACCCTGGAAGAGTGTGGTCAATCTATAAAGAAATAAGTTCAAAATGATAAGTATTTTGGTATCATTGTAAATTTTACGCCTGACACGATCAGCTTATGAGAACTATTGAATTTAATATGTGAAAACGGTGAAATAGTAGAGAGATGTTTAAAATGTATGTCAAATACTGGCCGTAAAGCTATAAATATTGAAAAAGCCGTTTTAAATGGTTTAAAAAAAAAAAAAAAAAAAAGAAATTGTCTTTACATAATAAACTGTCGTGATCAAACTTACGACAATTTCTTGTAATATGTCAGGTATATAAATGCAGGACTTTAGATACGAATTAAAACAATTTTTGACTTGTGAGTTGAGGGAGCAAATGAAAGTCGCATGGGGCCAAGTACAGGATCGCCGCAGCGCGGATCGTCCTCGACTGATTCACGGCCGTCTTTAAACCGCTTAGCCCATTTGAAAAGAATCGATTGTTTCATAGCGTCTTCCTTAAACACGTCTTGTAAAATTGTATGAGCTCCGCGCTTGACTAAGAATTTGATCACGATACGCTGTTCAGTATTTACATCGCTCATTTTCACGACACGTGTAAAAATCTTGCTTTGTTTAAACGACCACAATAGAACGCGAGATATACGTGCTACCGTTATGAAAACTGGATATACTGACTCAGAAATGTCCCCTCTTTCCAACGAGATCGCGAGCACCCAAGTCGCGTTATGAAACTAATTCTACGAATATACAATTGTCACACCTCGTGCATTCATTTACATGACCAATTTAAGCAACTATTAGGAAGTAATGAAGACCTGCGCTTTGCACCGAGTATATGCAAATTTTTACATTCACGTACTCTTTGCGACGTTTATGCAATATAGAGACAGTGCTTTATGCATTAACCGAAGTATTCCAACTACAAACTGTTCTGAAGAAAGATCTTTTTCTACCTTAAAAGGAGTGAAAAGCTATTTGCGTGCAAATGTGGGCCAGGACAGGCTCAATACAATTGCATTGTTGTCTGCTGAAACAAAACCAGTGAGAGAAATCGATTGTGAAAATATAATTGAAGTAAGAGAAAAAAAAGGTGCATGTAATATGGAGTCATGATAAATTTAATTTATTGCTTAATTTAAGAAAAAATCATTATTATACCTAAATGAATAAAATGCGAAATAAAATATTTTCAATATTTGTAAATCAGATATTTCTTATTATAATAATTACTACTATAAAGCTGAAAAGGTTCCTTTTATCGGTCTGGGGCCTAGAGCGCAGTCGAACTTAAAATTCGCCGCTGCCCACGATCCTATAAATGTATCCGCGTAGGCTGTAGAATTATGCGCTGTCGATAAATTTACGCTACCCTTCTTGCGACTCCGGCCATAGCCAGATAGATATTTTAAAATATTCCTTATTCCTTATTATTAATCCTTTACGGTGCAATCTTTTTTTCTTTACTAGGCAAAATCTAATTTTACCCTTTCTGATCCGGCTCGCTAAGATTTAAAAAAATTAACCACTGGCTGGTTAAATTTAAATCATTTTTACAATCCGCTCGTGTGAATTGCTCTGAGCCGAGTTCAACGCAGCACTGCCTATAAGTATTAGGCTTTCTAATGATCTTTATTTCTTGACCTATACTTTTCTCAGTTATTCGAAGTAGGCTAAAGATTTGAATTTTGTGACTGAGCAGAAGAGATCATTATGTAGTACAATTTTCTATTGCCGCATCATGTCCAAATTCATTGTTACGCAGCAATCTTAATTTATTATAATGTTTTTAATTTTAAGGGTTACATGTTGTACATGTTACAGTTCGTGTTTTAATCTACTGCTATACGAATTCCGCATGCGGAAAATATAAAAACTGGTAGTTGCTTCGGGTTAATAGTTTTATAATTGATGACACCGAAATAGTGAAATAAACGAACGAGAAACCTTTTAGCATTTTTTATTTTTATATATATATATATATATATATTCTTTTTCCACCTTGCTTCTTTCCTCTCTCGATAGTTCGTGGGAAAATTGAAAGCTATTATCGCGAGAAGGTGAGGAAAATTGATGACGCTTGCAATTTTTATCGTTGTCGTCATTTATTTCCAACGGCAGGAAAGGGGATGCTAATTCATCTGTTATTATTTCAATTTACTCGTCAGGATTAATTTTTCCAAAGGGAAAAAACGGTTCTTTGTAATGAAAAAGGATAAACAGAGAAAAAACCTCTGGAAAATGATAATTAATTGTGATGATGGTAAGTTTTCTATAGCGAGCTTGGTAATCTACTTAAACGCAGCCTTGGTTACGGTAGTGTATTGTGTGACTACGCGTGAGCGTCGTGTTCGTAATTTGTATTATGCGCTGGCGGGTAAAATATTAAGCCGCAGCATTAAGGTATTACTAAAGCCGAAGTGTAGCAATTTCAATTTGAAACTTGTTGAACTTTTAACGATATTGTGGGTGTTTCCAGGCTGAAGGGTCGGAATTGAAAAGTTCAACTACGCCCCTACCGTCCTGGTGTACGTTTTTAGGTCTCTTTTCTTCATCATCCTGTTACAAATGATACACGGTAGGGCTAGAACGACACCCGAACTCGGAACGAGGAATTTATCCGGCATCGGACTCGGCCTTTCCAGAAACACCCACGACCTGTGTTATTTTCTTGAAATTTTAACGTTGAAATAAAATTAAAAGAGCAGCATTCATTTAGCTCAATTTTACCTGAACTGCTCCTACACGTTATCAATGAACCCGGTTTTTAAAAAATAACACAGCTACTGAAAATGGCGATGTTCTTTTTTTCTTTCTTACGGTTTCGGCATCTATGTATATAATTTTCTGAGAATCCTATAAAGGTAGTTTAGAAAACAGTTATAAAAACAACAAAAACAACCAATAAAACTTAATCATTTTGGAACGGCTTAACCTACACAAACGTCAGTTAACAGTCTAGCTAATCGATTATTTGAAAAAATCATCAAAACACGTCGAAAATGTGTAATACGAAATTTAAAAAATTATGCAAAAAATCGCAAAAAATCACTTTAAACTGCAATAGTCGAGCGGAATAGATATGGTAATCCAGCGTGTTTTATTTGTTTACTGGCTGAAAATGGCGCCAGTGATCTTCAGCTATTCATTACCTTCCTGTTATAACTTATCAAATAAGGTATTTTTGTTAACATTTCCTGCATGTCTTGTAGGTTATTGACACTTTTTTTCCCCTGCTGATTACAATAGTAATGGTAATGATAAAGTTGTTTCTCGGTTGTTCCTTTTATACAAGGACTTTTTTATAGATATCATATTTTTTCCTATATAAATATTAGTTATGCACTCGAAGCGAAGAGTCTGACGCGTTTATTTTTTTTTTTTTTAGGCTCGGCTAACCGAGGGCAGCTCTACCCAAGACTACTGGACTATGTTAGAGATTAAATTTTAATCCGGTCAGAGATCGACGAGAGAAAAGAGGCAAGAATAGGAACAAACTTTGGAGACGGCAAAGTTTAGATGTAGCGAAGCATTATAGGGAGTAGGAAAATTCAGCTTTAATAGGCAAGCGTACAGGATATTACGTTCGGAGAAAAGATTTAAACATTCAAACAGCACATGGTCTGGATTGCAAACGAAAGTATAAGGTCACTAGAGTGCAATGGACAATAAGGGGACGGGGATAATAGAGTAAAACGAAACCGAGAGGATCGGAGCAAAGTGTGATCGAACCGCAAATAATGAGAAAACGTTTGAGGGCTGGAAAATAATAAAACCAAGAATAAGGTGGGGGTCTAAGCTGAATAGAAAGGTAAAGTGAGTTATGATTAGAAAAGGAGCGAGGATATACATCGGACTAAAGTTTGATATGAATTTTTTTTGAAGAAGGGAAGTATGTTGTGTCCAGGAATCTTTTTAGCAAAATGAGGAGAGCCAAGCAATCCACCACCTCGTTACCATCAATATCCACATGACACTTGGGAACCAAAGAAGGTCGATAGAAATGGAATGGGAAAGGGGAAGACTATAGACGAGAGAATGTACATGGAAAACAATAAAGTCAAAGGAATATGAGGGAAAGGGAGAGGATATAGCTTGAAGAGCACTTTTGTAGTCTGAAATGATTCGGTATCTATCAGAGTATCGAGTTGTGGAAATATAACTGCTCGTAGAATAGCATAAAGTTCTACGGGAAAGATGGAACAAAAAGCCGGCAGCCTGAAGGATTGAGAGAAATTACTAGATAGCAAGAACAAGGAAGCAGCTACTCCCCCTGAACTCTTAGAACCATCAGTAAATACTATGGAATGAATAGGAAACGAGGAACGAATAATAAAATTGAATTCTTGAATTGCAGTTGCGCAGCCGGAAATTTCAGATGATGATGGGAGAGAATTTTGGAGGGTAAAAAAATCCGAAGAAGTTAAACGAAAAAAAATAAGCAAGTTTACTAATTTGTCTGAACGATGAGAAATAAAGACTAAAATAGGAGTTTTATTAGGAGAGAAACGCCAATTACGAAAGATAGAGAGGTATGGGATCTTAGAAAACGAAATGAAAAGTCTAAGGAATCTGTATCGTAAATGTGATCGACGGATGAACAAAGGATGGACGTTGGATTTAGCGAGAATAGCTGGAGTAGAAGTGGAATTGAGCGCCCTTAAACAAAATCGAAGAACTAAATTTTTTTGTTGAATCCAATTTGGAGCGGAGAGATTTGGAGGCATTGCTATATATGAAAGAACAGTAATCTAGTCTAGATAATATTGAGTTGTAAACTTCTAAATCGTGTACCCTCTGTATTTTTATTTGATCTTACAGCGAAAACTTCAGAAATGCTTGCGGAAACATCTATATACAATGCTCCATAATGAGGGAATTCAATTAGAATTCCTTACTGATTTCAACATGCTCCTCTTTTTCAAGAAGTGAATATTGAGAAGAGTTATGCAATATGTCCAACTATAATGTTGTAAACATAACCTATATACGTCTTTTACATCACAGGCTTAAGATAATTTGGATCGCTCAGCCATTTTATTAATTTCCATGCTAAATTTTTTTCTTTAATGAGCCGAATTTTAATAATGACGTTGTATGTTAAGGTAATGCAAATGTGGGGAACCACCTTGATCATCACATCTGAGCAATTTCATATTTTTATTGATATGTGTCCTTATAGTTTTAAACGCACCATCTTCCTCAAATATTTAACCATATTTCACATGCTGGGGACATTATATGGGCATTCACAATCAGAAAAGTTTCATTCTCTTTCTTCTCACTTAATCTCATCCATTTAAAAGATCACTGCAAACATTTTTTTGACCTTACTGCGATCGTACAATTTACCCCCTTTAATATACCCATGTGAAAATTGAAGTAACCACAGCAAAAATACCACACACACACACTGAAGACCACCCTTACCGTGTAATCAAGTACAGATTCGACGGCTACTTGTAACCGAGCCTACACATCTTTTGGTCATTTATATAGTAGCAATTGACGAATGGATTAAAAAGTTTTTGCTTCTTGAACGTCTCATAAGTTTACATTGATTATAATTTTATTTATCCTCATCATTCAATTTTATCTGGAACTGGTAAGTAATTGTACTGTGTTATAGTTATTAAATTATTAATCTTCTGCTGTGTTTAAAAATTTATTGTTGGTAACTATTTTTAAAATTGCCATACCTGTTTGTATAGGTATTCTTTGATTATGTGGTCAGCAAATGTTGATTTTTCAGGATATTTATATTTAATTTCATATACATGTTCCTTATATCTTGTTTTAAAATTTCTTTCAGTTAGTCTATATAAATTTTATTACAACTGTTACATTTTAATAAATATATACCTGGTTTACATGTCTAACAGACAGGAGTAATTTAAAAAAATATAAGATATTAGATATAAATATTACTTCTGCAAATTATTTTTGTAGGCTCTACAAAAATATGGACACTATTAATGGAAGGAGCTTAAAAGAAGCGGTATCAAACGATGAATCATAGTTTTTTTTTTTTTTTTTTATGGGCGTCGAAAATTCAACCCATCGACAATGTAATATAATTAATTAACTGATTAACGTTACACATTAATATTACATTGTACTATATAATTATATAATAACTTGTATACTGTAGAACTCCCGGTGGCCAGGAGAGAATTGACACTACATGGCAGAGGGATCTGGAAATTTATTATTGAGTTATACAAAATAATTCTTTGCGCCGTGTGAAAATTGCATTCGAAGATGAGGTGGTCAGCGTCCGCCACTTTGTCCGAGTCTAGTGGATGTTGGCAATAAGGAGAAGAGATTAAACCCATGTTGTACAAAGAAGCGGGGAGACGGTTTACCCCCAGCCGGAGGCGACATAAGGTAACAATGTACGATCTGGTACTCATCGAAACAGTCGTAATGTGGTTGAATCAAGGAACGTTAGGAATATTAGGTTGAATTCTTTTGTACTGTTGCGCGCAAAATGGATTTGCCCATGTAGCCTCCCAATATTCTTTATGAGCATATCTAATGAGCTCGAATAGGTCTCTGTTTGGAAAGTATGGAACTAAACAACTATTCATCCATGTGTCTCTGGCAGCCATGTCTGCCACTTCGTTACCGTAGATATCCGCATGTCCTGGTATCCAAACAAAGTTAACTACTACGCCAGATTCAGAAAGGGACACTACTAGGCTTCTGATTTTATAGAGGTATGGATGGGATTTTGTGTTGAACGATAAGAGTTTCAAAGCTGATAAACAACTCATAGAATCAGACATGATAATGATATTTTCAGAGAATATATGTGAATTTAAAAAGGACAAAGCCTTGAAAATCGCAACACATTTGGCACTAAACACACGAGATAAAATGAGGAAGGGAGAATTTTTTAGTTAAGTTAAGACATGGTATAAAAAAAGCAGCACCCGCAGAATTCGAAGATTTAGAACCATCAGTAAAAATCGGTTGGAAATTCGGCCAATGGTCCGAAATTATCGCATTGAATACTCTGCTAGCGTTGTGCCTATTAACGAACTGAAAAGAATCTAAATCTACCTGTAACTTAAAGCAGTTATGTGAGTATGGGTATTTAAAGATCAATGAAGGATACGACGGTATGGTAATAAAAGAATATCTCTGAAGCCTAACCCCTTCAGGCCATATCCTCTCCCCTTCCTGATCATTCGTGTGACTTTGTTATCCTCCGTATACGTTCACTCATTCACAATCTTTCCTATCTTCATTCAGTCAATATTGATCTGCTGTGGGTACCTGGCCACTCGGGCATATTTGGCAATGAAGCGGCTGATTCCTTGGCTCGGGCTGCTGCTGCTTCCTCTCGTCTTTTTTTTAAAAAAAATTCCATCCGATAACCTGCTATCAATTTGTAAAAGCTTTCATATCCGATTTTGGTCGGATACCTATGTTTCTTCTTTTTCCAACAGTTGTTCCTTTTACCTGTCAGTCCAGCCTACTCTTCCTTCATATTCATGGTTTCTTTTGCATCCCTCCCTTCGTCGTTCTGATGTTGTTTCCATTGTTCGTATGCGCTTTGGCCATTCTTTACTGCCTTCCTCCAGATTTCGTTTCTCCTTGATTTCTTCTCCACACTGTCCTCTCCATCCGGATGATGCAATTATTTGCGACGCCGATCATGTGTTCTTCCAGTGTTCATCCGTCTCTGTGGAGCGTTCTGCCTTATATTCTTATTTGCTTAAGCTTGGACTTCCTACCCCTTATTGTGCATCCTATATCCTGTCCTTTCCTTTCCCACCAATTATTCATGCTATTTGTTCCTTTTTAGTTAAAATTTCTGATCGAATCAAAATATAACCGACTTCTTTCCTTACCTTTTGTTTCTGGGTAAAGGTCCTTGGTTGACGAGCCCAAAAAAAAAAAAAAAAAGAACCGCACTTAAAGATAATAGAGGCATTTTGGAGGTTTTAAATCTCCAATTGTTTTTAACATCCAAATAGGATTTAAGTAAATTGAAGCTGGCTGGAGGACAGTATTTCATAAGAAACCTGTCTGCTAGGTACGATGATCTAACAGAGAGAGGAGGGATCTTGGTTTCAGCTTCCAAAGCAGCGATAGAAGTAGGTAAGCAAGCACCAATTATAAGCCGTAAACATGTGTTCTGTATCCTCCCTAATTTGTTACGATTGGTTGCTGAGGAATTATGAAAGAAGTAACAACCATAGTCTAAAATACTGCGATAGTATGCTTCGTATAACTTACTCATTGTGCAAGGATCGCTACCCCAATTGACATTACAGAGGGCCTTGAGTAGGGGTAACCGTTTTAGAAGTTTGTTATACATGTAATCTACATGATAGTTCCAGTTTAATTTAGAATCGAAAATAAAACCTAAGTACTTATGTGCCGACAAAATGAGGACAGTAGCACCGGCAATAGAAACAACACTGTGAATTGGGTTAATTGAGTGATATGAGAACACGACTGCTGAAAATTTTGAAGGAGCAATCGACAAACCAAGATCATTTAGGATATTGCAAACCCGTATAATATCGAGATAGGTTTCTACTGCGACTACAAAGAACAATGTCATCTGCATAAGATAATAGAAAACCGTTATTCGCCAATTCTAAATTAAGGATTTTTAAGATATATGAGTTAAATAGCAGCTGGCTTAACACTGATCCCTGACGTAAACCAGTGTAGACAGTTCTGTCTACTGGACCTTGTGTGGGGTGTTGGAAACACAACGTTTTCTCTGAAAACAAACTGTGTATTAGATTTGCAAAGTTCTTCCTAATTCCACTAGTATCTTAGATAAGATGTCCAATCGAACATTATCAAATTCCCCCTTGATATCAATGAAGCACGTGATTAGATATTCCTTCTTGATGTAAGACTGATAAATGTTAGCTAGCAGGTTGGCTACACAGTCCAAACTGCTTATTCCGTGACGGAAGCCAAATAAGTTGTTTGGGAAGATGTTGTTGTGCTTAGTCCACCAGGAGAGTCTATTATTCAGGATCCGTTCAAAGGTTTTGCGAATACATAACGCAAGGGTAATGGGTCTATATGAAGAGAAGAGGTGCGGTGGTTTACTGGGTTTCAGAAGAGCGGAAATCTTAAATTTCTTCTATTCCCGCGGAATTTGATTAGTGGTTAGAATGTAATTAAAAATATTTAATAGTATCTTAACAGCAGGCTCCGGTAGGTTGTTCAATATATGGTAGGTTACGCCATCCATGAAAGCTGAAATAGAAAAAGTGGTAGAACATTTAAAAAAGGAAAAAGCAACAGGAATGAAACCGCAAATGAATAAATATAAAATGCTGGGAAAGAAATGATTTACCTGTTACAAAATCTATTTAACCTTACATTACATCAAAGAAAAATGCCTAGGGCGTAGAAAGACTCGAATATTATTCTAATTTATAAAAAAAAAAAGAGACTGAAAAAATCGAGAATATTCCAAAGTATTAACAAATAGGATAAAAAATGTGTTAAACTTGGGACAACCACCGAAGCAAGCAGATTTCCGAAATGACTATCCAATGATAAATCATTTATACGTTATAAATCAACTGGTTGAAAATTGTAACGAATTTCAAACAGACTAAACAGGTTTTTTATAGATTATACAAAATGTCTTCGATTCACTTAACCACAAATTTTTGCTAATGACACTAAAAAAACAAGGGTTCCCTGAAATCTATAAGTCCGTAGTAAGAGATATGTGTAATGAGAGTAAGAATAATAACTGATAAAATCGGTAGATATTTTTAGGTATAGAGAGAAGTTAAACAGGAAGATCCGCTGTCACCGATACTGTTCGGCGCAGCGTTAGAACAAACGTTTAGAACATTGGACTGAGAAAACAAGGGTATTTTATGGGATTCAAATTAAAATAATAAAATTATATAATAAGAAAGTACAAAAACTTGAAAATATTATTTATTTAGGTCAGCTAATATCGTCAAATAACAGTGCAATTAAGGGGGGTAGGGTACAGAACTACTCTTACACGGAGGAAATACTGGTCTTCAAAACATATTTTCAAAGGCAGTACAGTAGTAGATTAAAATGTGATGTACTGAATGTGTACTGCCTAATCTTATATACGGTCGTTAGACTTAAATTTTATGAGGTAATATAATTAGTAAAATAAAGAAAACGCAAAACGCACTGGAGAGATCGTTATCGGGCGTACAGTTAAAGGATAGATTAAATTTAAAAGAACGAAAGAATAAGAATAAACTGAAATATAGTTATAAGTTTACCAGAGTAATAAAAAGATTAAAATGGAATTGGGCGTGACACATAGATAGAGTTAAAAACGATATAAATGGACAAAAACAGAAACAGATTGGTGTATTCGTAATAAAAGAAAACAGGGTGGGAAAAATTAAGATGGGAAGGCGATATCATTAAAATGCTTGGAAACAAACATTACCATAAAATAGCTTGGGACGGGCTTGAATGGGACCATTTGAGAGAGGTCTTTGTCTATGCTTCTTTAAGGTGCCATATTCAGGCTGTTGACATGTTTTCCCCGTGTTATTTGCTGCTGCTATCTCGGTATTTACCTTAATAGTCGTCTGACCTTCTCTGAGCATATTGACCACCTTTCTTGTTCTGCCGTTAAAAGACTGAACTTGCTAAAATCCTTGTCTCCAACCAAATGGGGAGGTGATCCTCATCTGCTCATTTCCCTGTATACATCCATTATTCGCTCCAAGTTTGATTACTGCTCTTTTATCTATGGTTGTGCCTCCAGATCCCTTCTTTCCAAATTAGATATAATACAAAACTCCTGTCTCCGTCTTTGCCTCGGTGCTCTCAAATCCTCTCCCATTTCAGCAATGCTCGCGAAATCTAGAATACCTCCCCTCTCAGTTCGAAGGTCTTATTTGGGCTATCGATTCCTTTCCAAACGTTTACCTTTCACTTCGTCTCAACTTATTCCTCCCTACATTTACATTGCCAAGAACTGGCGTTTTGTTTCTAATAAAATCCCTATCTTAGCCCCTATTTCTCAACGTCTTAGCCATTTCTCCTCCCATATTATATCCAGCAATAATCTTCCGTACTTCTCATTCAATTATTTCGACCTCTTACACCCTCCCAAAGTACATTTTCTCCCTAAATTTTCCAAGTTTATGCCTCAGAACGTCATTAAACAGGAATTTCACAGTACGGTCAGTTGTCTTTTTCCTTCTCATGCACTTGTTTTTACTGATGGCTCTAGAGGACCCGGTGGGGTCGGATCGTCTTTTATTCTTCCCGACTCTAATTTCTCCGAATCCTTTCGCCTCCCATCTTTCTGTTCTATTTTTACGGCCGAATTGATGGCTATCCTTCGTGCGATCATACATATCTCGTGCAATCGTACGTCCTCCGACTATCTAATCATTTCTGACTCCATGGATGCTCTCCAGGCTATCAGTTCACCGCTTCCTCCTCCCTCTTCTGACTTCTTCATTCTTCGTATACGATCTCTTATTTATAATCTTTCTTTCCATCACTCTGTACACATTGACTTACTGTGGGTTCCTGGTCACAGAGGCATCGAGAGTAATGAAATGGCGGATGCTTTGGCTCAGGTTGCTGTCCGTTCTCGCCTCTATTTTAAAAAAATCCCGGCTGTTAATCTATTACCCCTAATTAAGAAGCTTCACTTCAGATTTTGGTCGGATGTGTACCCTTCTTCTTTTTCCAACAATCGTTCCTTCTACCTTTCAATCCAACCTACACTTCCTTCTCATCCATGGTTCTCGGAGTTTCCCTCTCTTCCACGATTTATAATTTCCTCTATTGTCCGCCTGCGCTTTAATCATACACTGCTGCCCTCTTCACGCTATCGTTTCTCTTTGCTTCCCTCTCCTCATTGTCCGTTGCATCCAGATGAAGCAGTTGTCTGTGATGCTGATCACATTTTCTTCGAGTGCTCTGCTCTTTCTGCGGAGCGCTCTCTTTTCTATCTTCACCTTATAAAGCTGGGGCTTCCCACTCCTTACTGTGCGTCTTACATCTTGTCCCTTCCTTCCCAGTCTGTTGTTCTTGTCCTTGGTTCCTTTATTTCAGCTGTCTCCAACCGAATTAGGTTCTAGTTAGTTGTCTCTTCTTCCCATTGTGTCTGGGCAATGGTCCATAGTTGATGCGCCCAAAAAAAAAAAAAAAAAAAAAAGATAATTTTTTTCCAACTTTCCCGATTCCTGGCTGTATGGATTATTTCTTCTGTTGAATGGCTTGTCCAACTTTTTTATGTTTTCAAACCATGTCGTATTCTCCCGGCCAATCCATTTTTTTTCTTCGATCTGCCCAAGTAAAATTGTCCTCAGTAGCTGATATTTAGGGTCACGTATTATATGTCCCACGTATTCTAGTTTCCTCTTTTTTATTGTATTCACCACTTCCCGATTTTTGTCCATACGCAGTGGTACTTCTGAATTTTTTATCTTCTCCGTCCACGAGATCTTAAGCATTCTTCGGTAGCACCACATTTTTTTTTTTTCTTTTTAATAATTTGCGGGTCCCACAAGGCACTAGCCCGTCTGTGGGTTCCCAACATAATTATATCATTTATTTGTACAATATAACATCAACTTAATTTAAGTACTACTTTCTGTTACAACATAAAAAGTATTAACTTATATATTACTATACTACAAAATCCACACTCTCATTATTTATCATTTATATTACAATTATACCATCATCTAAAATAATATTTCCTATTACAATAAACTTATACATGATAACACTTATATATTACAATAATACAATATAATATTTATACAGCTACCACTCTCTCATTAGCAGCTTAAAACTGGAAATAATAAGTCTCATGTCAACGTAGCGTCAATGTTATAAGTGATTATTACTAGCATTACGATACTTTTTTTTCTTTTTTTCTTTTGTTACTATTTCTATTGCTCTTTACACCATGCCATCAACAAAGTTTTAACCTTGTTTTTCCATCTCTCCAGATTTTTTTCATTTCGAATTTCCTTTGGTATGTTCCCCATTAATTTTATTAATACTTCTTCCTCTACATTGTGTCTATTTTACTGTTAATCCGCCTAGATCGTATATAGCAGGAATTAATCGCAATTTCTAGTCCTGTACGTTCTTGTTCTAGTTGGTAACTGCCTATCTTCGAGTTTAGCACTGAGTAATTTGCTGTAATAATATAACATTTTTAGTGACATTTCGTTATTTTTGTTCCACCAAGTGTGATGTTAGCTAATGCGTCCACCTTGCTCTCGTTGTGTAAGACCAGTTTTAAACATTTTTTTTGCAATTTGTTGATTTTCCTCATTTCTGTAATTTTCGCCTCACCTCAAATTCCGATTCCGTATTTAATTCTGGATATTTCGAAGGCTTCTAGTTTTTTTTGTCTACTATCAAGGCTAAATAATAATTGCGAGTTTTTTCATGACCTGGTCAAAAGGATTCAGCTTTTTTATCGATATATATATATCGATAGTGAATCTTATGGCGCTTCTAGTTACGCGGCAAAGTTCCAACGCAAACTGAAAACGAAAGAAATCTGCTAACACAATCTTGGCTTAAGATTAATCACGGGAAACGTCAGGTCGTCCCCTACCAACGGTCTCGAAACGGAAACCAAAATTACTCCTCTGCATATTAGAAGAAATTATTTAACCGATAAATTTGTATTTAAGTATTGTAATTATAAATATCAGCCGTTCATAAGCAAGATAATGCAGTTAAATAGTAATTGGAAATTTGTTCCACATAAAATGCCGTTCTTGCTCAAAAGAACTAGAATGTATCATAGTTACAGTCCAGCTCTTATGCCATCTTCTCCCTCCAACTATTTTAATTTAAGCTATGATCTTAATCTTAGCAAATTAGACGTTAATATTAACACCTTTAAAAGTCAGAATTTGCATTTACTGCCTGGTAATATTGTGAACTCCGTTTTTTTAGTGAAAGAATTATACCCTAGTTATCGGTTGATCTTTACCGATGGTGCCAAATTCCGTGGATTTAATGAAGGTGTAAGGGCAGGGTTTATTATAGAAGATATTCACTGAGCAGAAATTTAAATTACCTCCAGAGGCTTCGATTTTTACGGCCCAGTTTCTTGCTATTGAAAAAGCATTAGAGTTTGTGGAAAATGTGTTGCAGTCCAAGGGGGAGTTTGTGGTATTTTCGGACAGCCTTAGAGTTCTCTCTTGTCGTTTCAGAGCAGTAACTTTGAATATAATTGCCATTCACTCATTTATGGAATTTAGGAATAGTATTTTAATATCTCAGAACTGGAGGAGTCGTTAAATTCTGTTGGATTTAAATTAAAGTTACTTAATAATACTTTTTATTTATTTATTTATCTTTTAAATTCATTTTGTATTTTTCCTTCTTGTTGTTTTCAGAAAATTATTTAGAGCAAATCCGTTAATTTATTTTGTCGAAATTTAAATATCCATTTTCTTTTACATAAGTTTAATTTTTTATTTTTCGGAATTTTTAAAAAAAGTTACTTCTTAATTTGTTTTTTGTGATTTCACACTGATATGTATGTGTATACATATACTTTTATATATATGTATAAATGAATTAAAACGTACGTAAAGCAGAAATCTGGTCAATAAAAATTATTTAAATAAATTCTCATTTTACATTCGTTTTCAGCTGCTGTAGCGTAGATAAAATTAGGTGGCAGTGTTTCGTTCAAATAGAACCTCCGGAGTGATGTCGAAAATTATTATCACTCTCGTTAGATTAGTGTCCATAATAACTGAGACCAAATAAATTTAACAAAAAAAAAAAAAATGAAAAAAGTGAATAATACATAATAATTTTAATTAACTTAAGTCCGATTTGTTGGAACGGTGTAGAATACTTTTTTTTTTTTTTTTTTACAGTAAAATGACGAATATTAGTGTAATAGGGGTGAAAAATCTTTTCCTGGTGGCGCTGCGGGAATATGTGTGATCATTTGTTGAAAGAATGTACTGCGGTTATTAGTACGATGAAAAGAGGGGAAATGGCACGGTCGATTGCTACGGCTAAAACATCATGTCGTTTCAGAGGCTGTCGGAAACTCGCTTTAATTAATTGAATTAGTTTGTAGACGATGTGGTGCCTCGTTATGGGAACGTTGTACTAATATTTTCTGATGTTTAACACGTTCGAGTATTTAGCACGGTATATTATACTGCAGCGCAATTCCGTTATAAAACCCGCCGCGCTATAATAACTTACTTTTGCTCCTATCTGAAACCTTTGTCCATTTTCTACGTTACCCTAGAGAGCAAACTGTTTGTTTCCGTCGCTTTATATTATACGCCTGTTTCATTTTTCACATATACAGAACTGACGAACTTTAGCAAAAACAGACCGAACGATAGACGTGTCGAAATAATAGCGAACTTAAATTCAGCTCTTACTGTTAATTAATTCCATATTCCACACGGTATTATGGTAAATGGTAATTGATTATTAATAAGTACTATACGTGCGTAATTTAATTTAAAAAAAAAAAACAACCAAATCGAAGTATTTCCGAGATGACTATAACTTAAAAAAATTTTCCTACAATCGATAAAATTAATTCGGCAGTTATAATAATTAAATGAATGAAAATGGAAATGATCAAGAAAAAAAGAAAAAGGATTGTACCAGTGTTAATTTATAAGTTAATTTTTAATTAACGCATTATTAATTACACTGTTTCTAGATTTATTTGTATGACGTGTTTGGGCGTAATTAATCGTTTTTTGAAATTATCAATTTGTTCGAGTATTTCTGAATCTATGTTAAGAATCTTCGTTGAGACGTCGATTGCATTATCACTAAAAAACATCTACATTCAATATTGCGCAGCTCTTATTCCTACGCTGCCATCTGATTATTTTAGTCTACCGTACGGTATTAATCTATACAACATTGATGTAAATATAAATCTTTTCAACAACTTAAATAGAGATTCTCTTCCAAACCAAGCAATCAACTCATATTTTTTACAAACAACAGAATCTCAATATCCTTCCTTTTTAAAAATATTCACAGACGGAGCTAAGTTCCGGGGTGCTATCAGTGGAGTGGGCGCTGCATTTATTGTGGATAATAATTTAATATTTAAATTTAAATTCTCTCCTGAGACGTCTATTTTTACAGCCGAGCTGCTTGCTATTGATAAAGCTTGTAACTTTATACTGAAGTTATAGGATATTGAGAGAAAAACCTTAATATACTCAGACAGTCTTAGCAGCCTCTTGGCGCTCAGTTATATTAGTTTTAATTATCGCTGTCACCCACGGATCTACAATATTAAGTTTAAATACACACAAATTATAGATAAAGAAGGTACCGTAAAATTCTGTTGGATTCCTGGTCATCACGGAATCATTCGCAATGATATAGCTGATCAAACGGTTAAGGAAGCGGCATTAAACGGGGTAGTATCGAAATTGTTCAATCGTTTCTACCAAGTATGCCTTGGTATAATATTACTTCTATCCCGGCTAACTTAATTCGGCATTTTGTTACTACTATCTGCGGGGCTTCGTTCAGGTCATACTAGAGTGCGGCTTAATTCTTTCGACGGAAACCATTTTTATTCAAATTGTAGCGATCATGTAAACACAGCGTATCGCGAGGATATCAACCACTTGTTATTCAGTTATAAGACCTTATCCACGGATAGAGTCCACCTTTTTGAACATCTGATGTCCTGTGGTTTATATCCTCCATTCTGCGCATTTTTTAACTACTTGTTTCTGGTGATCATACGTTGTTTATCATTTTTTCATTTGTCAAAAGTATTGGAATTGTAATTTAAAAAATCCAATCAGTGTACGGATTAATGAGTTTTTTTTTTTTTTGTCTACTCCGAGTCTTTCACATGGTGTTATTATTGTTTTGGAGTTTGGTTCATCGAGCATTGTGGGCGCTGCTCTGCAGTTTCGGCCATATTGCGGGATGTGATCAATGCTAATTTGTATTTTCTTTTTCTTTCTGTTTCCTTAAATTTCATCTGAGCATTGTGGTCACTACTCTGCAGTTGTGGCCATATTACAGGATGACGTTTCTTCCTTTATACTTACTATCTAGTAGTACATATAAGTAGTGTTTAAACAGTTGGACAAAAAACAAGAAAATGTTTTTTTATTTTTTTTTACTTTGTTTTGTTTTCGTGCATTCAGTCTGATTTGAACGTTAACCTGCTGACCAAATGAACTATATATTGTTCAGGCCAAAAAAAAAAAAATACTTACTTAAAAGTACTCGAATAAATTAATAATTTTAGACTATTAAATTACACCTAAGCATATTATATAAACAAATTTAGCGATAGCGTAATTAATAATAACATTCTAATATAATCTGTTATATTTACCATCAGTTTTATAAAAGTCTTTTATAAGAATGCTTTATATATACATTTTTTTTTTTTGATTTATTTATCTAATATTTTCGTTGCTATTTCTTTAAGTAGTTATCAATTGCTCAAAAATTTTAATTATATTTTCATCTTTTAATTTTACATTGTGTTTTTATAAAGTTTTTATAAACGTAATTATAGAGAGAGACAGTCTCTGAAACATTTCGTTTTCTCTGTTGTTTTTAACCGACTTCAAAAAAGGAGGAGGTATTCAATTCGACTGTATTTTTTTTTTTTTTTTTTTTTATGTGTGTTACCACAGAACTTTCTTCTAGATGAACCGATTTTGATGATTCTTCTTTTATTTGAAAGGTGGTGTTTGTCATGTGGTCCCATTTAAATTTGATCAAGGTCTGACCGATAGTTTTTGAGTTATCCTTAATAATGCGGGAGATTGAAGCTTTTTGGATGCTTTTCATTCATGATTGTTTTCACCGTCGGATTAGATTTTTGACTTAAAATACTATAAATTTGCCAAATTACCATGGAAATGTAACTTTTGGTGTTTTTACCGTGGAAATATCTGTTCTTATTAAAATGTTTTAATTTAATTGAATAAAAATACACTAAAAAGTAAAAAATAAAATGCTTTTTTACAAAAAATAAATACCGACTTCAAGGTTTATTATAAAAATTTAAAAATGCACTAAAAAGTAAAAAATAATTACTCCCGATAAAATATATATATCAGAGTGATATAACTTAAGGTGATATCGTAATTCTTATACAACATTAATTTTTTGGAGTTGGCATCAAATTCATATTAAAAGAATAATTAAAAACTGCATTAAATGTTGATTAAATTGTTCCTAACATGAATTTAATTCCAACTCCAAAAAGTTAATGTTGTATAAGAATTACGATATCACCTTAAGTTATATCACTCTGATATATATATTTTATCGGGAGTAATTATTTTTTACTTTTTAGTGCATTTTTAAATTTTTATAATAAACCTTGAAGTCGGTATTTATTTTTTGTAAAAAAGCATTTTATTTTATTTAAATTAAATTATACACAGAAATTCCATATTAATAGCAAAAATTTTTTGTTAAAATTAAATTCAGCTGTCGAAAATATTCATTAACTGGTAATTTATGAAAATTTGGAAAACCCTGGACACATAGATTTTTTTTTCATCGGACATTCTTTTAAGCATAGAAATTTATCACCGAGAAACTCTTTGCATTTAAATACTCTTTCGGTGTATTGCATCAGATTTTTGATTTGTCAGTCTGGCACGTAACTATTTTTGATTATATTTTATTTATCTATTTAATTTTTGATAGGATTTAACGTTTACAAAACCGTTCTTTTTTGAGTCTACAAGTAGGTTACCGTTTAGTCCGGGCACTGGTTTCCTAAACAGAAGTGTCTCAAGTAAAAATGTTTCTTCTGAAACGAAATCGTTTTCATATGAAACATAAACATTTTCTATACTTTTATTTGATCAAAAATAGGTTTAACTATATTTTCTACTGTCGAATCTGTGATCGTGTAAATGGCAGAATAATTTTCTTCAACATAGATTTTGTGACTTTTTCTAATACACAAAGAAAATCGCTTATTCCTAGGTACAGACACCGTCTATTAAAACTGCGAAACAGCCAACCTTTTTCTTTTCTACGGAATTTCTTTAAACCACTTTCCTAGATGCGTTTATACTTTCATCTTGTATGCTCGCACTTGAACTTGTGAGCTTCACGAACCCTTCTTAATACGTGTTCTAAATTTTCATTTATATAAAAAGAAAATTTAAAAAGAGCTGTAAACTTTCCTTCTTTTTACTGAACACTTTCAGTAGTAGACGGATCGCCATCGCGACAACCATAGGCCGTGTTCAAATTGAGTGTGCGATGCATGCGTGGGAAATTTTTTCAAACAAAAAGTTATACTCGTATATGCTGTGTGTCTAATTTGAGGCAGCTGCGTGCATATGATTAAAACGCATGCGCGGATTGGTTTGATTTTCTTCAATCGCACGCAGATTTAAAATAGCCAAGTTCAAGCCGAGAAAAAGGAACTGGCGACGACGCAGCAGCCATGTATTATAATACACGAACCATTTGGAGCCACTTTTAACCCCTTAATAACTCGATATTTAATTCAACATAAACACATGAAATTTGGTTTTGCTTATTACAACCCCCCTTCCCCAGATTACGCTGGAACCCCAAATTTCATAAATACAACATTAAGATATTAACGTCTAAAAACCGGCATTTTTATCACTGACTGACATATAGATCAAAAACCTAACCCACTTCCAGGTGACCTAGAAAGTTGAAATTTGGCGTCCAGCTGGGTAGGTGTGTGTATACAAACGAAAAAATCAGAAAACAGTGAATTTTTATGATTTGAAATATTTGCTAAGCAATCGATTTCTATTAACAGCTAGTGCACTTTAAGGCTTTGTGCACGTTTTTATAATAAAATTCCAATCGAAATACTTGTGACCTACCGGAAAATAAATTTATTTAAATTACTGTGAAACGAGTTCTGCTTGACAAAGCTTATTATAAAATAGATGACTATCTTAACGATAAACATATATTATGGAGCAATGCAATTCCAGCACAGCACAGGAAATGAACATGATATTGTATACTGATTTTGACATACTTGTAAAAAAAGAGATGAAAATAACACGACATATTTGCAGGGCCCTGTGTGCTGCAGTAAGGGTTCCTTGCCACTTCTTTCCCTCGGCCATACAGGTCCGAGTGGTGGTAGTTTTAGAGATAGGGAATAGACGGACTGGATAACTTGACTTTCAAAATGTGCTAACTTTGTAAGTCTATTTGGAAGAATAAACGATTTGAATTTAAATTTGAATAAACAATAATAATAATTTCTTTACAAAAAGTAATGATATTCCATCAAAAACATTAATTTTAAAAGTGGGAGCCAAGTTCAATATTAAGAATATGCGTGGTTCTTGATTTCGCCGACAAAAGAATTGAGATATGAATAGGTGCCAACTTCTGTAGATACTCTCTTGAAATTTATTTATAAGAACATACAACATTCTAAAATAAATTTAAAAAAAACGTTTTCTTTTTTTTTTCAAAGACAACAATGTTTGCTATTTAAAAATATAATTTCTTAAATTTGAACAGTTGAATTATTTACACAAAGCCGGTTAATTTAGGATAAATTCTAACGATTTCACTTGGCTAGTTTTCGCATACAATTTATCTTATATTTGGCTAATCAACTTATCTTCTTTATGTCGTACGCAGGTTATTGTTTTTATGTTGTAAGGTCAACATATCTTATTCGAAAATTTGGTTTACTGGTAAAAACTAGCCAAGTCAAATCGTTAGAATTTATCCTAAATTATCTGCTTTTGGTAAATAATTCGACTGTTCAAATTTAACAAGTTAAAATTTCAAAATAGCAAACATTGTTGTCTATGAAAAAAACCAGGAAATTGTGTTTTAACTTTATTTTAGAATGTTTTTTTCCCCTACCCTGGGCGCGCTAACAGCCTTGACCCAACAACATGAAAAATTAAGAAATAGAACTAAATAGCCGGGCGGTCAGAAATGGAAAGAACAACGGACGGTAGCAACGGAATAACTGAAGGCAATGAGAAGGAAAGGATATAGGTAGCGTTAAAGGGAGTAGGAAATCCCAAAGCTAAAAGTTGGGCGTAAAGAAAGGAGTGTTCGTTGGAGAGTGCAGAACATTCGAAAGGGATATGATTTGAATCGCGAATACAAGAAGGCTCAGAATCGTGAAGAGAGTAGAAAGGAGAAGGGGACAAAGCGAATTGAAAGCGAGAAGAAGGGAGGAGAGAATGATTGATTCTGAGTCTAATTAAGGAAACAACCGTGGAATGACGACAGACAGGAATAGAATGAAACCAAGGCAGGAAACGAGGAACCGGTTGAATAAGACGGTACTATGAAAAGCGATTTGAGAATAAAGATGGATACATGTCAGACCAAAGTCTGGAATGATTCGACCGTGATAGAGAAAGAATGTCTGAGGAAGGGAAAGAGCCGAGGAAAGGACCAATGCGGGCGGCTGAGCGAGCCAAAGAGTCAGCTGAGTCATTGCCTTCAATATTGGAATGACTACGGACCCATAGAAAGTCTATGAGAATGGAACGAGACGAGAACAAAGAGGAGACAAAAGATCAAATAGTGAGGATGGTACCGTCAGAGGAATGAGAAGGAGGAGAGGAGATGGCTTGAAGAATGCCTTTGGAATCGAAAATGATCAGAAATTTGTGAACCCCGCTTGTGTAAGATATAAAATGAATGACACGAAGAATTGAGATCGATTCGGCCGAGAAGATAGAGCAGAAAGAAGGAAGTCTGAAAGACTCAGGGTGCAGGAACATAGGAGACGTATACGCACCACCTATGCCCCCATCACTCTTGAAGCCATTCGTGAAGATTAAGACATGGGAAGGAAAAGAAGAGTCCAGCAGCTGAATGAATTCGAAGTTGACTACATTGCGAGAAGAAGAATTAACTCGGTTTGGGAGGGAGCAGAAATTGATGGGGTGCCATATGCTATTAAAATCGAAAGAAAAGTAAGTAAGACTGTTATAAGAGGAACCGTAGGGAGAAAAATTGGAAACACGGGCAGCTGTATGCGATAAAATCGGAATTCTATGAGGCACCAAGCGCCAGTGATTTTTGATATGAAGATAGGAAGGAATAAGATTGGATGACGAAATGGGGAGGAGTTTTATTAAAAACCGATAACCGAGGAATGAACGACGAATGGATAGAGGTTGAGTGGCAGATTCAGATAGAATCGCAGGAGTAGGAGAAGATTTTAAAGCGCCAACAAATTGACGAAGGCGGAGATTTTGAATTACGTCAAGTTTCGAAAGGAGAGATTTGGAAGCATTGCCATAAATGAAGAAAAAATAGTGGAGTTTGGACCGAATAATAGATTTGTATAGAATTAAAAGAATGCACGGGTTGCCACCCCATCTGAGCGGAGATAAAGATTTCAGGAGATTTAGTCTTTTGATCGAGGAATTATAGATATAATTAATATGTTCATGAAATGTAAGGCGATTATTTAAGAAAAGACCTAGGTAACATATGGAATTAACAGTGGGAATAGGAATACCAGATACTCTGATGTTTATAAAAGCACGGTTAAAGGGGCGGTGAGCAAAATTTATGCAGGAAGACTTTGAAGGAGAAAGAGAGAGGTGGAGAGTAGAGAGAGCATTGCTAAGAAGGGACAATGAGTGATTTAACTCGTGGGTGGCGAAGGACAGATCATCCGAGGTGGAGTAAACTAAAATGTCATCAGCAAAAAGGAGAAAGAAAGAGGGAATAGGAACAGACGCAATATCGAAGGAATACATATTAAAAAGAGTGAGGCTAAGGCAGGAACCCTGGGGAAGCTCACGATAGACGCATCTGAAGGTGGTAAGAGAAGGAGAAGATAGAGAGAGAGAGGAGTTTGTAGTCCAGAGAGGGAAGATGCACATTATCGAATGCAGAGTAGACATCGACAAAAGAAGCGACAGTAAATTTCTTTAATAGGAAGGATTTATAGATATCTGCAAGCTATCTGGCCAAGCCCGGGGCGAAAACCGAACATATTTGAACGGACTAGATTATTATGCTCAAGCCACCAAACGAGGCGGTTGTTTATTAAGCTTTCAAAGAGTTTGCGCAGACATGAGGCTAGGAAGATAAGACGGAAAGAACATTGATTTTTTTTAGGAATTGGAATGACGATGAATAGAGAGTAGGAAAGAGTTTAAAATATTCAGAAGGGAGAGCAGCGAGAAAGGGGAGAGTTTTTTAAGACTACGGAAAGAAAGGGCGCCCAAGCCAGGAGCAGAAGGAGAGGATTTGTTAAGGACGGACAAGAGTTCCTCATAGCGGAAAGGAGAAGATAGAAGATGAGGTTCTGAGTTATTCGGGAGTGAAGGAATGTTCGATTCCTCGAAAGCGAGGACATACGGAGGAGCAATAGAGTCCAAGAAAGAGTGGAGTTTAGGCAAAGAAAGATGGGAAAGGTGGGGATGCTCAGAAAGAAGAGATATAAACGCCTTGGCCATTTTCCCGATCTTAGGGAAGGGCGTATCTCTAGAGAAAGAGGAACAAAATGATTTCCAAGAATTCCCCTTGGCAGATTTTAAAGTGTACCGAGCTTTTTCGTTGGCTTCTTTGTGAGCTAAAAAGTTGGATATTGAGGAACAAGAGCGAAAGGTTTTAAAGGTTGCGGTGCTTTTTCGGAGGGCAACTTTACATTCTTCGTTCTACTAAAGAGAGGAGGCATAAGAAGAAGAACGACCGCGCGAAAAGGAAGAGGGATGGGAGGAAGCGGAAAGAGCAGAATATAAAGACTGAATGAAGAAATTGTACTGGGATGACGGGGCGGGAAAATCCAGAATAAGAGGGAGTAAGGAATCCACCAAAGATCGGAATTTAATCCAATCTGTTTTAGAAAGAAGCCAATGAGGAGCGTGTAAGGGACTGCAAGGTTTAGAAGGAACAGCGTTGTTGGGAGTTAGGAGAATGGGGACATGATCACTACCAAAAGTGCCGTCGAGAGTTCTCCAGGAGCTTACAAGACCAAATAAATAAATTTTAGGATTATCTACAGAACTTGGCATCCGTTTAGATAGTGTATTTACAATATCGATTGAATGATTAGTTGCGTTTTTACATATTTTACTAATGGAGCAATTAATTACGGAAGTGGAAAAAGTCCGATTTTACGGAATAAGATAGATAAATATTATAAATGAAGGTATATTATGGTGGGAAAGATTACTGTGATCCTAAGTATTTTTTTTGTGTGCTTAAAGTTCATTACAGATAGGGGCATATTTGATGATATCAGATCCGCTAAATAATTAAATGTTCATATACTCATATTCTGGTGTATTAAAAAAATGCGTTTTTATTATTTTTAATTCGGAGAAATAAATGATGAAATTCACCAAATGTTTCTCGCATTCTACAAATTTCTTTTACTTTCTTCTTTTTAACCGACTTCAAAAAAGGAGGAGGTATTCAATTCGACTGTATTTTTTTTTTCTTTCATAACATGCGCTAATAATAAATTATTATCACAAATAAATGATCTTTTAATACTTTTAATATCGAAATAAAGATTCTTTTTTATTTACATTTTAAATTGGTAATTCTTACACCACGAATATGTAGTTTATTATTACGAAACATGTGGTGTTATTTGTTTTTTAATATGTCAGCATTTATAAATAATAATTTCTGTTATAAATGGGTATGGGTTGGATATAGCGGAAGATAATCTGATGGAAGATGGACAAAAGAGTTGTCGGTATGGAGACCATACGACGGAAAACGAAACCGAGGAAGGCCAAGCAGGAGATGGACAGATGATATTGTTAACAAACAGCGGGAGCACAGTGGTTTCGGAAAGCACAGGATAGAAGAGGATGGAAAATATTAAGGGAGGCCTACATCGATACAATGATACGTATACGAACAAAGAAGAAGAAGAAGAATTTCTGTTAATTGCACTGTTTTTCGTTTTACTAGACTTTTAATATCCACGAAAATATAATATTGCGCAGTTGTAAAATGCAAATACAACAACATAAACAAACAGCTA
Source organism: Icerya purchasi (assembly GCA_039619475.1). Taxonomy (NCBI): domain Eukaryota; kingdom Metazoa; phylum Arthropoda; class Insecta; order Hemiptera; family Monophlebidae; genus Icerya; species Icerya purchasi. Next base: position 226,358,197 of record CM077116.1, read on the forward strand.
CTGACAAACAAACGCGCGCGCGCATCGTTCACATTGGACACTTCAAGCCATTGCCATTAATCATTAGCATGTATTTAAGATTACACCTATGTATTAACAAAAGTTTTACTCAGACTGCAGGAATATTTCTTCAAACATCAATACCCGTGTACTGCGTTATTGCTTCTTTTGAAAATTTATCACTGATTTGTTTCTTCGCTCTCTTATATCAAACAGCGAATATCTTAAATACACCGAATGAAAAACTTTCATTTAAAACTGTAGAATCGTATCAGTGAGTGCATAAGTAGCAGTCGTGAAATATCTGCTCCTCACGAACACGATTCGCTGCCTCACAAAACTTTTTCAAACATAAAAAATGCGCTGATCGCACTTAAGAATAGCTAAATGGCTCTGCCAGGACCGGTCCCTGGGTTTTTTTCTTTCTCTCATTGGTAGATCATAGGAAACGTTGTACGCGTGGACGAACATTCTAACGGTGAAAGAGATAGCGGACATTAGTCTGGGCGAAATAAAAGAGTCATTGTCGAAATAGCTGAATTCTTACTAGCCTTAATGATTTGTCGATAGTGTATAATTTTAATTGTATTAGGAACACGTGTGCATTACTTTTATAATTTAAAAAAGGGGGGCCTTTAGGGGAATAAACTTCTAGCACTCTCCGCCATCCAGTTACCACTGAATATAATATTTTGATTAGTTATGTTTAACTATTAATATAAACGAACTGTAAAAACACTCACGCTTTTAATTTTAATAGAAATATGTGCTTTTCACTTTACAAATGTTCGCCGAAATGACATTTCTGTGAAAGTCGTAATAATATTTAAATTTTGAGTAAAAATTAATTTTACTATTATTATTATTATTTTACTACAAATTATATTTTATAATTTACATTAAAATAATGCGTCCTTCATAATATAATTGGTGTTAACTTAGCAGAATTTATTTATATTGTAAATATTTCCCCTACTTTTCGCTATTTACATTGGGTGTGACCAGGTCCGCGACAAACTGGGATAAATTGCTCCGGGCCCAGATGTAAAGGGGCCCCAAAGACCTAAATGGTTAAAATCCCCTTATCCCTACGTTTTTAGTCGGAAACCCGAATGTAAATACATTGTTTACTTATCATATTTAAATAATAAATGTAACAATTTTAATTAATATTTGTATGTTTAAAATTTTATTTTTATTACTTTCAGTTCTGCAAATTCGTCAGTTACATCATCATAATCTATATTTTTTGCCAATTCTCGTTCTGTTGATAACATCATACAATAATTCAAACGAGACTGAATCATACAGGACCTTAAAGTATTTTTTATGATTTTTAATTTACTCAAGCTTCGTTCATCAGTAGCGACACTGATAGGTATAACAATAGAAAGACGTAAGCATAAATATATATTTGGGGGGAAATTAATTGAAGACCTTTTTCGGAGATTAAATTAAGCAGTTGCAATGCTGAAGAAGTTGTTCCCGAGCTATCCACTTTCAATGAATTTTGTATTTTAAACGTCAGTTGTAATTCTTTCATTACGTTGTCTTTATCAATATTTTGAGGATAGCGATTTAATAAAGACTGTACCGATTCAGATTGATTTTGCTCTGATAATTTCACAAAATTGTCTAAATCTAAAATAGGCATAAATTGTACTGCTAACTAACTCATTCGAATCAGATAAAAGTTTGAATTTCTGCTCGGGAAAATTTAAATGATCAGATGATACCTCGCCGTGAAACTCTTTTGTCGTCATATTCTAAATGTTTTTTTAAACTCTACAGGAATTTTCATGTCCATTGCCTTTAATTTTGCTTCATTAAGAATATAATCCCAAGAGTCACGAATATTTTTTATCTCATTTATTTAGTCACTGGCTTCGCGGACTTTGAATAATTTTGTTTTGATCGTCAATTGCTTTTAAAATTTTATGCCAAACTTCAATTAATAAAACAAATTCAAACGATCGAAAATAATCATTCAATCCGGAAACTTCAGCTTGTATTTCAGACGATAAATTTAACTTCTCAATTTTAAAAAGAGATTCTACAATCAATTCAGACTTTTTTTTACTAATGGCTCTACAGCTTCGATTCTAGCACTCCAAGCTTGTAGTCGATATTGAATGAAGAGATACTCTTTGGTTGTTTCTTTCAATATTTCCCATTTTGCGGAACTGGATGAGAATATGTTGTATAGTTTTTGTAAATTTCCAAAATAAGATTTAACTTCCGTGCTCATTTCCATTGCATGAACTTCACATACATTTAATGAATAAGCCATACAAGAATGAAAAACAGCAGATTGATTTTCTTTTAAAATTCGATTTGTCGTCACTCCTTCGTATTTTCCTCTCATGTTTAAAGAGCATTATCATAGAGCTTTGGTCTCTAAGATTTTTAAAACTAATTTTATGTGCTTTTTGAAGAATTTTTTAAAATCACGTTAAATGTATCTTCTCCTATTTTCTTTTCACCGTCTACTAATTTCAAAAATCTTTCGCGGGTTTCCCATTTATTGTCATTTTCAAGAACCTATTTAATTACTATAATAATTTCCTCAGTGTGCGATGTATCAGATGTTCCATTAATAATTGTGCTAAAGTAATGTGAGCTTTTTCGATGTCAGATAAAATTATTTCCAAAACTTTATTAGCGCAAACTTTTAAAAATTCATTTTGGCTTTTCCAAGACATGTAATAACTTTTTTTCCATCTTCTCAACTTTCCGACGCAGAATCTAAGTGTGAACTTTTAAATCAGAATCATATTTACTAATATAAATTTCATCACCGTTGATAAAGCACAATATTCGTGTTCAACAGTACATTTTTCGTCTCGAAACGGTAAATTATTCTCAGCTAAGAAAAATGTAACATCAATCAAACTACTTGAAATTTTTCGCCATGTTTCTTTTTCCTCGCGATTAATATTTTGTTCAAGAGCTCTTTATACCTGATACGGTTACAAGATTATTCTTTCGATCTTTCCACAAAAGATAATTATTAATGCGCTGCTGCTGCTGGGAGTTATTTTCGTGGCTTGGATTCGCACAATTTTCTTCAATTATCGTTATCTACCTTCCATAAGAAACTTAGATATACTTGATTTTGAATCAACTGAATGAAATAACTAGCACGGAAAACAAAACAGTCCAGCCATGGAGTAACTCCAAACCAGGATTGATGGGAGTATTTTATTTTTTAACTTTTTTCATGAATATTATTATTTATTTATTTGCAGAAGTACCGGGGGTTAATAATGCGTTTTGAAAAACATTTAATATTTTTTTTTAATTTTAAGAGGGCCCCAATCATATTTTTGCCCCGGGCACCTCGAGTTTATGTGGCGGGCCTAGGTGTGACTTCGAAAGATACGGTAAGAATTTCGAGAAACAATCTTCACAAATTATAATCCTTTCGCATAGGGGATACGAGAATGTAGAAAAAAGAGGAACGCTGAAAATGTTCAGTAAATGATCCTCGCACGAATTTCCGGTACTTGTAGCATTTCTAATTTCGCTTTTACAATTTTCAGTCATTATAGTCCCGGCGACGATCAGATCACTTGAAAGTAGTTACGACGTAGAGCTTCAAATTTACTGAACATTTTATCTGGGCTCCGTAAGTACTTCGCAGAAAACCAAATGGGCCAAGCTCGTGTTCGATAATAATTGTGCTTATAGTCAAAAAAAAGTAAACAAAAAAAAAAAACAAAAAAAAAAAGCACAAATGAAAAAAATTTGTACATATTGCCGAATCAGAATTTTTATTGCGCAATCGTATACTCGAATAATAATTCAGAAATGACTGCAACACCGATAGCAGTGTAATTTAAAATAAACGAGGTTATCTTATAGTTTCTGCATCGATTTGAACTCGAACACTTTTTGTGACCAAAAAAGAGTGACTTGATCTGATAAAATTTCTGAGACACTTCTTATCAGTGTTCAAATAAAACGTGGAACAAATAAAATACGTTCAGTCTGCAAAAATCTTACCCGCGATAAAATCGTTTACAGCGATTGATGAAGACGGTGGTATAATTTGCGGCGACTGCGAAATAGGTGCTTCTGTTAAGGGTCTAAATAGTACGCTATCAAAGTTATACGGGTGTAGTAGCGGCTATATTGTATCGGACAATATTTTTCAGGCATAGCGGGTAAGGTGCGTGGGCTATGTTATGTGCGCACGAGTGAGCGTGCTTTTTACTTCTTCCAACAGCCTGTTTGTCTAGATAAAAAATTCTCTCACCTATTTATCTAAAAATAGGGTGGTTTCCATTTGTGCGAAGAAGGATTTCGATTTTTTGCTCGGTTCGATAGCGAATGGAAAAGATGTTTGTTTTGCGCGAAGGAATATTTTATTACTATTTTTGTTTTCGTTTTGACATGATATAAATGAGCCGAAAAAATTCTGTTTCTGTCCTCAAGTAATCCTTATTTGCGTTCTTTGGGAATCAGTTCACTTTTTAAGTTTTCTAGATGCTAGTCGTAACTTTTACTATTTCGACCTTATCGTCACTTGACAGTAATGGAAAATTATTTCAATATTTATAGTCTTGACACTTTCAATGGAATAGTCAATTTTTTATGAAATTAAAACGTTACTTGGACTATACTTCTTTTAAACAGATTTAAAATTGCGATAAAAAATTTCTGCCTGAGAAAAAAAAAAAAAAAAATAAATAAATTTCGTGATTATTGAAATATATTAGTTCTTTAAGAAGGATAGACAGAGCAGACTATTATTATTATTATTATTATTATTACATTTTCTGGTGGCCTTATTATTTTAGGGCGGGAACGATGGTTTTTGTGTCTCGAATTCTATACAAGGATTTAGGAGACACAAAGGTATCTGCGTAGTTCCGATCCTGATAGCGTTAATTTTGAAGTTATGCTATTGTCACTGTGTTCAATTCTATCATATCCAATTGTTTTCTCAGGTCCGGTGAAATTGTTCTAAGGGCACCTAATACTATCGGAACAACAGTTTTCTTCTCCTATAGCCTTGTAAGTTCTATTTCTAGATTCTTACATAGTAATCGTTTTTTCCCCTTATCTCGTATTCTAATATCTCCGGCATTTGACCTATCTGTTATATGTACATTCAATTTTTCTCGACTGAAGTGATGTCTGGCATGTTTGTCAGTTCGGATCCAAAAATCGCCCACAGTATTTTATTCTGGTCGTTATGTAGGCAAAATAACCTGACACATTTCAAATCTTCATAACAGGAGTTCGAATAGAGATAAATTAATAAAATTTGCACGAAAAGAAAGTATATTTCATCACATTTTAGTATCGTAAAAAGTTGCAGTGCAGCCGTTTATTTCTTAAAAATACGTCACAAAGGTGGCCAGCCTTGTTTTTCACACAATTCTCCAAACGTTTCTTAAAACTCTCGTACACTTGCTAACTTTTGGCACAGATAACGGTTGTTTTTCACACATTTCTTGAACATTAGTATCACTCCAATATCGACGTATGTTCTACTGTTTCTTCTGTTTTTTTACACAATCGGCATCTGCGTTCACCTTGTTTGTTATCGATCTTTGCTTTTACAACATTTCTGCGAAGAGCCTATTCCTAGGTTAACATTGTGAATCTTTCTGTCTCCTTCCTTAAAGTTCCATTCTTAAACCACATTACCCGTGCCATTCATATTAGCTTGACATTGTGTGTCTTTTTGGTAAATTGGCTATGCAGCACTTTATTTTGACATCTTTCTCTTTTAGTCTTTATGACTTCCGTTTTATACTTGCGTTTAGTTTCTTTAAACTATAGATTGTTTTTTTTTTTTTTGCATGCCTCCTTCAGATTATATTTAGACATTTTTCGTAAGTATTCTGCTAATCTTTTCTGCTTCAACTGTTTGTTGTATATGGAGTAAACCGCGCTCTCCTTCCTTCTTTGTCATATATATATATATATATATATATATATATATATATATATATGTATAATTTATCAACATCACTTCGTAGATGAAAAGCTTATCGCCTTAATCGTCATTATTATTGTAGTTATTCGATCTAAATTTTCTATTTGTGCTTGTGTTCATGTAACCATTTCAACTGTATGTCGAATTATTGGTACTGCCTAAGTATTTATCGCTTTTACGGTTACCAGCATTTAGCTTACTCTTTTTGCTTATTCTGTCCTTAACTTCTGTATGTTTTATACTATCTGCTTGAAGTGTCTCTGATTATTTATAAATTTCTTCTAATATTATTGTTGTTTGACATTTTTATTTAATTTTCATATAGGACTTTTCCGCGTTTTATTGCTAATTTCACGCATTTTTCTAATCCAAATATCGTAGATGTATCTACACTATAAATTCTGAGCATATTCGATTCAATTTTCATTTCTAACTTTCCATATAGCTTAAGATCATCCATATGCAATGAATGATTTATGTTCACCGATGATTTTGAGAACTGGTACCCGTATCCAGATTGGTGGAATATTTTTAACAATGGTATTGATACGGATTCGGTACTTGCAGGAAGTTGGTTTTCATCTGATATGTAGGGGTGTCTGTCTGGGATAAGCCAATTGGGGGGTCCCATGTGTCGGACGTGGCCGCGCACCACCTCTACAATTATATACAGGGTGGCTCGGTTACACGTTCGTGCATGTTTGGTCAGGGGTGTCGAAAGGGGGGCTCTCATTTTCTCTTGTGGTAGGCCAATGGGGGTGTTTCCGCACTTCGCATGGTATCCGAGTGCACCATTTTGGGCCGTGGTGGCATAGTATTTTTTTAGGAATTGATTTTCGGTGGCTCGGGTACATGCAAGGCTTGTGATCTTTCTGTTGTCTTAATGATGGTTATTTTGAAATTTCACCGTACACTTCAGTTTATTGAATATGGTCTTAGTACTTCGTTTTGATAATATGACTTGAGGTCATTATTAGCCCTATTCAAGTATCGTTTGTTATTAATAGATTTTGTTGGAGTTTCGTCACCCGTTGTAGTCATGGGTGATAATAATTTTTTTGATATTTTCTGAATTAATGTTGTTAGTAGATATTCGTTTGGTCCCTGTGAGGACATGCATAGCTCTAGTCGTGTGGAGATTCTGATTTTTTCCGCAATTTTATTTATTTATTTGTTTGTATTTGTTTAGTCGTTCCAATGCCGTTGTGCGGTATGCGTGTGGTATGTTTGAGGAATGGGTGAATCTGAACGGTAGCGTTATGTTTAGAGCTCTGTGGTTCAACACTGGATGCTCCGAATCCGTAAATTCTTTCACACCTTGGTCTTCATCCAAAAACTTCCGTTTTGGATGGAAATTGGGGTGGGGCAGTGATACGGATTCGGCACTTGCAGCGCTATCTTTTAACGATGTCCGAGTTAGAAAATATTCTCTGAAATATCATTAATTCACGATCTCTCGGACATCGTTCTTTTTAGCCGTCGCTTTGCCTTGTCAAGTATGCTTACTCGGCCAAAACCGAAAATCCCGTGCCTGTTCGTTCGATCAGTTGCACCGGGATGATACTGCACTAGTGTCTGTGTAGTGGTTGTGGTCGAGGGCTTAGGCAGTGACATGTGCTTGCGGCGAAAGCGCGCATCCGAACAGTGTGGCGAATGACATTGAGCGAGCGGAGATTTTTAATGTATCCCGCCAAAAGTCAGGCAGGGCAGTAAGTGCGGTGATCGACGCAGAAGTATTCTTCTAGAAACTTCTGCGTAGCCTTTATCGCCGTAGCACGGAACACATTGTTCGTTCGCTTATATTTCTGGTCGCCGTAGTCGTAATTGATAGTTACCACGTTTTTTTTTGTTCGTTCATCTAGTCGATCGATACCGTTTTTTCGCGCGTTACGAAGAGCGCCATGCGGTAAAGTTAACCTTTTTTTCGGATATCATTTATGTGCCGCGTAAAGAATTACATGTGTTTTAAAAGCCTAATGCTCGTTATTTTTTATCTTCATCTCCGTGTGACTGGCTTACGGAAGAGAAAGACATCGAAGGGAAAAGTCAGGATTTGTGACTCTAGCTGCCCGGAAGCAGGGACTTAGAAAAGTTAAAGAATTTGTTACACTGGCGAGCCCGAACTGCTAAAGAAAAGTCAATTTGTAACACGGGCACCCGAAATCAGGGACGCAATAGTCAATTTGTAATACTGGCGCATCCGAACTGAGGGACTCGAAATGGACCCGGAAAAGAAAAATATTCAATTTCGATAGAAGAAACACAGCGAAGGAAACAGCCAAGCTGCAACAACAGATAAGCTTTTAAAGTTTTATTGTCTCCCCGCGGCCTACTTCTTTAGGGTGTATTATACCTATTTTGTTTACGTATTTACGTTAAATTTTTTATGAAATGTTATTATCTGACATATAAATCGTTTTTTGTTTTTTTTGGTTCGTAGTGATTATCGTATTATTAATATTATTTGTCTGTAGATAAGCCCAATTACGTAATTTTATCTCGTGCATATACCCTGCCTGAGAAAATGGACGATAGGGATCTATCTAGAGTGGTGACAACTAGGGGAGATTATAGAAACCCCAAACCTGTCCTCGCCGATACGAGCGACGAAGAGAAGGGAGAGATAGAAGACCCGGACGGTTCAATAGCAGAAAGCTATGACCCACCCAGTCCGCAGGAAAGAGGATTTACTGATCCAGGTCCATCTTTCCTAGTAAAAAAAAAAACAACTGATACGGAAGAGAGTATACCCGACATGAGGGATATTTTAAAAATGTTCGAACATCAAAATAAAAAAATGTTCGAACATCTGGATAAAAAATCCGACGAAAATAAAAAAATGTTCGAACATCTGGATAAAAAATCCGACGAAAATAAAAAAATGTTCGAACATCAAAATAAAAAAATGTTCGAACATCTGGATAAAAAAACCGACGAAAATAAAAAAATGTTCGAACATCTGGATAAAAAATCCGACGAAAATAAAAAAATGTTCGAACATCTGGATAAGAAATCAGACGAATTAAGAGATGGGATGCAAAGGAGCATTCGAGAATTTAAAGAGGATTTAACGAGAGAGATTAATAAAATTGAAAAAAAATATGAAGTAGTAAGTAATAAAGTGGAACAAGTAGAGGAAAAAAACAGAAATTTAACCTCTTATGTCAAGGAGTTGGCTGTAAAGGTGAAGAGAGTAGAGGATGTGGAAAGCAGTTCAAATGAAAAAATAGGGGGTTTGTCGTCCGCCGTGGTACGAATAGAAAAAAATTTAGAGGAAGAGAAAGAACGTTGGTCAGAGCTTGGCGAGAACGTGGAGAATCTCGAAAATAAAATGAAATCGGTAGAACAAAATGAGCTAAATTTCGTGGGATATCGATTAACTACTTCGGGAGTGTCTATGCAGTCGGAAAAGATAGCGAAAATAAAAAATTTTCCTCCTCCAAACAATCGAGATCAGGTCATGTCATTCCTCGGCATGTGCAATTTTTACCGTAAATTTATAAAGTCATATGCAGAGATTATCCAACCTATATCAGTATTAGTTAGTAATAAGGTCCCGTTTGTCTGGGACGAGGAACATGATCGAGCGTTTCAGCAATTCAAAGATGCGTTCGCTGAACACATTAAATTACAAACTCCTGATTATAAGAAAGAATTCATTGTATGTTCTGACGCGTCCGACCGAGCGGTTGGTGGCTCGCTATCGCAATTAGACGAGCAAGGTGATCCGCGGCCGATCATGTTCGTGAGTCGGCTGCTAACAGGTGCAGAGAGAAACTACTTTACAACTGAAAAAGAGTTGTTGGCCACCATTTTCTGTTTAAAAAAGTTTCGCATAATCATTGAGGGATATCCGATAATAATGATGACTGACCATAAAAGTTTAAAGTTTTTAAAAGAATCTCGGTGGCAAAATGCACGCCTAACAAGGTGGTCTCTTTATCTACAAAACTTCGATTTGAGACTGGAGTATGTTCCCGGGAAAGAAAACGTTGTCGCGGATATGCTAACACGAAATCTAGGTAATATTCCCGAGATAAACAGTGATGTTGCGTTAATTGCCTTTTTCAACAAGTCTACTCAAAGTATAATTAAGGAATTGTTCCGTAATCTTGCAGAGGACCAGCGAGCAGATAAATCTTGGGGATGTGTTATAAAAAATATTGAATGTATAGAGAAATTGCGCAGATTTTATCGCATACATAAGGATTTATTATTTTTCCGCAGTAGAGTAAGTGAATTGTGGCGGATATGTATACCTAGTGCACATGTCGAGGAGCTGATCTGGTTTACACATACTAAATACGCGCACCCTGGACAGCTCCGTACTTATTTGCTGATCTCCCGTACATGTCATTTTTTAAAGATGCGAAATACGATCAATAAAGTAATTAAACGTTGTGAATTATGCAAAAAAACAAAACCATATACGGCGAAATCCATCGGTCCTTTAACAAGCTACTCCCCGCAAGGTCCACTTGACATCGTTGCGGTTGATGTTTTTGGCCCGTTGCCCATTGTAAAAGGGATGAACCAAATATTTGTACTATACGACACTTTTTCAAAATACGTTAAGTTCTACCCAATGAAGAGGCTAACGAGTGTAAATTTAATATCGAAGGTGAATCATTTTATCAGTACAGTAGGAAAAATGAACACTATCGTTTCGGACAACGCCACAGTATTTACTAGTCAGCGCTGGTACGCCTTTTTCGAGAGTAGGGACATCGAAGTGCGGCATATAGCCGCCTATTGCCCGAAAAACAATCCGGCCGAAAGGGTCAACTTTGAATTAGGTAAGTCAATCAGGTGTTTGTGTCATAAGCGTCACACCAACTGGCTGACACATCTCGCGGGAATCGAGGCATGTTTCAATAACATCTCGAGTACTATTACCGGATATATTCCGAGTGAGGTGATTTATAGAGAGAATCATTGTCATCTCATTAGCGAAGTAATTGCGTTTCCGGAGGTGGAGGATAGACAAACTCATGAGAGTATCATAGAAACAATAAAAGCTCGATTAGAACGCCTCAATAATGCGCGCCGAAAAAAGCAGGTAGAAAAGAATAACATAAGGGAATATAACGTAGGAGATCATGTATATATAAAGAACCATGTCCTATCTAATAAGGCGAAAAAACGCATGAGAAAATTGGAGTTATTGTACATAGGGCCTTTTGAAATCATAGACCGTATGCATAACAACGCATATTACCTAAAAGATCTTACTCGCGAAAACAATTACGTAATACGCAATATCATCGATTTAAGACCCGCATAAAAAAAAAAAAAGAAAATATATATATAAAAGTGAAAATACTTCCCTCGTAAATAAATTTTCTAAACGAATTTTTATTTTTTTAGAATTTTCTTCCGTATAATTTTTTTTTTTTTGTTATTTGCCTTGTCCTGTTTGACAATACCAATTAAGGGAGCTCGCGGTTTCGCGGAGCTATTTACGTATATCGCTATCGGGAACAATCGGCGTGCTCGGCAAAAAATAAAGTCCTGTTAGAAAGGCGATCCTATTCATCTATAACATCTGGCGGCGCAGAACTAGGAAGTCAAGATGTAAGGGCCTGGAGTTGGTTCGTTGGCATCCTTGCATTTATTTTATTTTTCTTTAGCGCGGCTGCGTAGGATTTGTAAATCCTTTAAAGGTAGTCCATGTCTTCTATAACATCTGGCGGCGTACTTGGAGGCGGCCACGGCGTATGTTTCCACGGAACCTATTATAGAGGTGCTCCATTTTGTAATAACATCTGGCCGCGACCGTGGTGCGTCTGGGTACGTGTGAATCAGTGCGACTCGGAAAGTCAAGTTTTTCCACGTTTTCACAGAGTTTTTTCTTAACATCCCTTTGTTGTGCTCTGGCGTCATAAAGTCGGTTTATTGTTCCGGGTGATAGTCGGTGTACGGGGGGTAGTTTCCGGGGTCGCGAGATCCTAGCATGATTGGTATCTGTTGAGATCGTTTACAGGACAGATTTGGCAAACAGGGAAGTCATTATTTATATATTCGCTAGTATTATATTCACGCATTAATGCATGTACAAGTTTGCACGGGAAGTTTTGTTTACTTGTTCCAGTTTATTTTCACTCTGTAAGTCTCGATTTTTCACGTTCAATTTAAGTTCTGCTCGCGAACATTTTACAGAATAAAATTGTATTCACATCCATGTATGAGCAAAATTGATGCCGTTAATCATGGAGTTTGTTTATTTACATCGACTTAATCGAGGCAATGCGCATCCGATTGGTGAATGTGTACTCGACTTGTCGAATTTTCGTCCGTTAGACATTTATTAATCTTGAGAAATAATAAAAATAACAACAAAGAGAAGAGGTATGTATCATCTGGGCATTTTGCTTCGAATAGCGGTCTTGCAGTTTTTTCCCGGAAAAAAAAAAAAAAAAAAAAAAAAAAAAACTTGCTTTTCTTCCGTCATTATTGTCTAAACATCTTTGAGTCAAAGTTACTCACGGGTCACCACTCTGGATCCTATTTCCCGAGTATAAGTGAGGTTTGGGTGAGAATTAATGGAATGTCGCCATATTATTTTTAACACCTCGGCACCGTAAATCGTTCACTATATGCGGCGTAGGGAATTGTAAATTTTCGTTACGTTACGGTAAACATTTATAGTTAGTTTGTTTATATTTATTTTCGTGATTGCGGTCAATATTATGTATAGGTGAATTGTTTTGTTGAACCTCCGATGTCGCAGGCAGATCGGAGGGTAGCGGAACGTGTTAATGACGTCTTAATATAAGGTATAATTTTTCAGGAATTTTCTTGTTGTGTTATTGTGCGAGTGTGAGTGCCCACGACTAGAAATGCAATTTTGCTAATTATTCAGACATTTTTTTTTGTTTTGTTTGTCTTGTTTTGTTGGTTTTTAATTTAATTTCCGGTGGCATGCGCCGTGGGAAGGCATGCTAGGTAATGGTAGGAAGTTGGTTTTCATCTGATATGTAGGGGTGTCTGTCTGGGATAAGCCAATTGGGGGGTCCCATGTGTCGGACGTGGCCGCGCACCACCTCTACAATTATATACAGGGTGGCTCGGTTACACGTTCGTGCATGTTTGGTCAGGGGTGTCGAAAGGGGGGCTCTCATTTTCTCTTGTGGTAGGCCAATGGGGATGTTTCCGCACTTCGCATGGTATCCGAGTGCACCATTTTGGGCCGTGGTGGCATAGTATTTTTTTAGGAATTGATTTTCGGTGGCTCGGGTACATGCAAGGCTTGTGATCTTTCTGTTGTCTTAATGATGGTTATTTTGAAATTTCACCGTACACTTCAGTTTATTGAATATGGTCTTAGTACTTCGTTTTGATAATATGACTTGAGGTCATTATTAGCCCTATTCAAGTATCGTTTGTTATTAATAGATTTTGTTGGAGTTTCGTCACCCGTTGTAGTCATGGGTGATAATAATTTTTTTGATATTTTCTGAATTAATGTTGTTAGTAGATATTCGTTTGGTCCCTGTGAGGACATGCATAGCTCTAGTCGTGTGGAGATTCTGATTTTTTCCGCAATTTTATTTATTTATTTGTTTGTATTTGTTTAGTCGTTCCAATGCCGTTGTGCGGTATGCGTGTGGTATGTTTGAGGAATGGGTGAATCTGAACGGTAGCGTTATGTTTAGAGCTCTGTGGTTCAACACTGGATGCTCCGAATCCGTAAATTCTTTCACACCTTGGTCTTCATCCAAAAACTTCCGTTTTGGATGGAAATTGGGGTGGGGCAGTGATACGGATTCGGCACTTGCAGCGCTATCTTTTAACGATGTCCGAGTTAGAAAATATTCTCTGAAATATCATTAATTCACGATCTCTCGGACATCGTTCTTTTTAGCCGTCGCTTTGCCTTGTCAAGTATGCTTACTCGGCCAAAACCGAAAATCCCGTGCCTGTTCGTTCGATCAGTTGCACCGGGATGATACTGCACTAGTGTCTGTGTAGTGGTTGTGGTCGAGGGCTTAGGCAGTGACATGTGCTTGCGGCGAAAGCGCGCATCCGAACAGTGTGGCGAATGACATTGAGCGAGCGGAGATTTTTAATGTATCCCGCCAAAAGTCAGGCAGGGCAGTAAGTGCGGTGATCGACGCAGAAGTATTCTTCTAGAAACTTCTGCGTAGCCTTTATCGCCGTAGCACGGAACACATTGTTCGTTCGCTTATATTTCTGGTCGCCGTAGTCGTAATTGATAGTTACCACGTTTTTTTTTGTTCGTTCATCTAGTCGATCGATACCGTTTTTTCGCGCGTTACGAAGAGCGCCATGCGGTAAAGTTAACCTTTTTTTCGGATATCATTTATGTGCCGCGTAAAGAATTACATGTGTTTTAAAAGCCTAATGCTCGTTATTTTTTATCTTCATCTCCGTGTGACTGGCTTACGGAAGAGAAAGACATCGAAGGGAAAAGTCAGGATTTGTGACTCTAGCTGCCCGGAAGCAGGGACTTAGAAAAGTTAAAGAATTTGTTACACTGGCGAGCCCGAACTGCTAAAGAAAAGTCAATTTGTAACACGGGCACCCGAAATCAGGGACGCAATAGTCAATTTGTAATAGTATTAATGCTATTATGAATAGGAGAGGCGATAATGAATCTCCTTGGTATATGGTTCTTTGTTCGTTAATTTTCCAATTTCTCGGGCATTTATTTTATACTAGTTCTTTACGACGTCATCGATTGTTTTATAAATTTCAAAATATTGTTTCAAAATGTTTAGTTGTCGAGTCATGAAGAATTGAATCGAACGCCTTTTTTTAATCTATCCATGCGATGTGTAGGTTGTTCTTCGTCGTTTACAATTTCCAGGGATGACATTATCAACTAAAAGATGGTTTTGTGTTTCTCTTGTATTCCGCTTACATTATTTTTGTTCATGCGCCTTAATTTGTTTGGACTTGCCTACCATTAGCGTTTATTTATTTTCGATATTTTCAATGGCGGTATTGGAATAACCGAATTTTACATGCGAAGTGATCTATCTCCGTATACGAGTGGTATTTCAAATATCAGTCATCATGAAACTAAAAATGGAGCGGAAATTCGTCAAGATAAAGAAGGAACGGAAAGGAAGAATAGACATGAATAAACTGAAGAGTAAAACTTTCAAATCCGAAATAGGAGACATAATGAACGTGAAAATTGAACTCCAAAAGGAAAACAGGACGAGCAGCTGGGATGACATCAGCAAAATAATACTAGATGTCCAGAAGGAAAACATTGGCTATGACAAGAATATGAAAAAGCAGAAATGGATGACAGATGAAATACTGAAACTGATGGAGAAGCGAAGAAGTGTTAAGAAGAACCCAGATGAATATAAGAGTCTGAACAATATAATCAGGAGATCTTGTCGAGAAGCAAAAGAAGAATACTGGAATGGAAAGTGCACTGAAATTGAAGGTTACCAGAATAAACAGGATTTATTTAACGTTCACAAGCTGGTCAAAGAAGTCCTCATCTAAGACAAAAGCAATAGTATTCTCGAAGAAGCCAATTAAATGCTCAATCGAAATAAACGGCGAAAAAATTGAACAGGTTCCACGCATCAAATATCTGGGAAGTATACTTGAAGAAAATTGCACTTCCAAACCTGAGATACGTAGCAGGATTGAGCAGGCGAGAGGAGCGCTAATAAGAATGGAGATCCTATTTACGCGTCAAGAACTGAAACTGGAACTCAGAATCAGACTCCTGAGATGCTACGTTTTCTCCATCCTACTGTATGGTTGTGAGTGCTGGACACTAGACTCAACTTTAGAAAAAAAAATCAGTGCTTTTGAGATGTACTGCTACCGACGTGCCCTGAAAGTACCATGGACACAAAAAGTAAAGAATATTGAAATACTTAATAGACTGGGAAAGAACCTTGAACTACTACGAACCATCAAAAAACGGAAACTACAATACTTGGGACATATCTTAAGAGGATCTAGGCATACCACTCTAAAAATACTACTTGAGGGTAAAATTGTGGCCGGGAAGAGATCGAGAGGTAGACGTCAAATTTCATGGATGGACAATCTTAACAACTGGTTCAACTGTTCCTCATTAGAACTTTTCCGAACAGCTGTTGATAGAAATAAATTCCAATTGTGGATCGCCAACCTTCGAGACGGAGACGGCGGATGAAGAAGAAGAATGTCGGCAATTATTTTCGTATATATTTTTCGAATTTATCGCGTCAAGGAGAGTTTTTCTTTTTGTTCGTCAAGTGTTACAAGTTTTCGAAGTGCCCCAAATACCTACCCAAAATTGCTGATCAGCTCTCGAGCTACATGTGAGCGTAACTGAAAATGCATCACAAATCGTAAGAAATTTCTTTCCAGAAGCGTCAGTTGGTGATTTTTAATCACAGAAAGAATATGTCGAGTGATAAAATTGCGGCATTATTAAAAACGAAACGTAGTACCGTTTACAACATAATCCAGTGCTTAAAAGATAAAAACAGGATCGAAAGGATGCTACTATCTGAGCGACTTGAAAAGTTGTCGTGTCAAGACAAGCGAATTGCTTTGCGACAAATTCAGCGAAATCCAAAAATAAGTGCCGAACAATTAAATAGAGAGGTCCCCTTAACAGGTGTCGAAAGGAAATTACGGGTCAATCGATTCGGAATAGAATTAGACGTACCGGTTTTAATTCGTCCACCGCTCGCAATAAACCTTATATACATACATTAGTCCGGTTGATAAGAAAAAATATTTAGATTTTGCAAAAGGATATATTTTAACGGACGAAACGTTTTGGGAAACTGTAATATTCAGTGACAAATCGAAATTTAACCGATTTCGCAGCAACGGGAAGCAAAGAGTCTATCGGAAGCTTAATACTGAATTGGAAATAAAACATATAAATGAAAACATGAAACACGGTGACGAACATGGCACGGTCTGGGGCTATTTCGTAGTTGGAGTTTATGGATGGAACTATGACTGCAAATGTCTACATTAACTTTTTGAAAAAAAATCTCCGTCAAAGTGCTGTAAACTTAGGTCTTTTAAAAGTTGCATAATTTTTATCAAGACAACGACCTCAAGCATAAAGCACTTAAAACTTGCGAATGGATGCTTTAAAAGTGTTAAACACGACTCCCCCCCCCCCCCGATCAACATATATAAACCCCATTGAGAATCTCTCTTTTTTTTTTTTTTTTTTTTTTTTTTTATATGGGCACGCCAGCACAGGACATTTACCCAACACAAAAGATTAAAAGAATAGAAGGATATCAAGAAAAGAATCTCCGGGACCAGTTGAACAGAAAATTTCGTCAGCGCCCCCCACCCGTTTCTAGGAGACTGGAAATGAAAGAATGGCTCCCAGAAGAATGGAATAATTTTCCCGCGAATTACCTGCAAACTTTGGTTTCATCAGTGCCCCGTAGGTTGGCAGCAATAATTAAAGCAAAAGGTAGACACACACGAAATACTAAGAGATGGTATAATTTTAATTTACTTTTTTTTTTGAACGTGCTTATTTTCTTTTGTTTTCATGACTAAATACTTATTTTGAATGCGAATTTGGGTACTTTTTTTTTCATTTGAACATGGCTGCATCAATCTTTCTTTTTTTTTAAGTTTCATTGTTACATTTGTACTTAGGAATGTTTTTTATTGTTTTTCCAAAAAATTTAAAATAAAAAACCTATTTTTTCTCCTACTTTGCAGCTGTAGTTTTTAATTTTTTTCAACGATGTCCAAATACTTTTTTTGACCACTGTAACTGTTTTTAGCATGAATTTGTATTAATGTTTTGCGTTAAGTTACTAATATTAAATATAGATCTTGCGTTTGTTTTTAATTACTTTTAAAACAAGTAAATTACGTGCATTACCATTTAACTTCATGCTACTTCTTCATTTATTATTCGGGTATATATTTGTCTTTCAACTTAGTTTATTTTAAATAGTAATATATCACTTAAACAAATGTTATTTTATATTTCCACTCTAGAATACTACCCGATCTTATTTTAGTTTTATGTATTAAGTGTAGATTTACAATTTGTATAAATAGTGTACCTTGGTTTGTTATAATAACGTAAGTTTATATCGCTCAACATAAATTCAGACTAATTCAGCGTAGTATTCAAAAGTAAATTTTCTTTAAGGTTACACATTACACTATTAGTTTTATTATTTAGTTTTTTTACGATGTTATTATGCTTTCACACGGCATTATATTATTAAATTTAAATGTAAGTAGCTTGCGAGCTCATTTTAATGAATTTATTCCATATTTAGAACCCCAGTCTTATTAGTATAATATCATTACGTTGACAGAAACTTGACTGTATGATGGGGAAGTAAATAGATATAATATATTGGGTTACTTAACTTTTGCACAATGTAAAGAAACTGGTGGTGCGATTATTTATCTAAAGGACATTTACGAGTGTAAGCAAGTCAGCTACGTGATGAAAATTAATAATTTACTGTGCCTGCAAATCAAAATTCTTGATCTAGGTTACAAATTTTCCGGATGAACTTAAAAAAACAAACTTTAGATATATTATCTGTGGTTTCAATCATAATAGGTGATTTAAATATTAATTTATTAAATAAATATAACTGCACGAACTATTTAAATATGCTTCTTTCTTGTGACTTTGCCAGCTTAATAAACGAACCTACCTTTGTAAAACAGTGTATAAATTATAGTTCTTGTTTAGATTATGTATTCGTGGACATTATTAAAAGTTTTTTAAATACCCTTTTGTGTAGAAATTGAACTGCGTATAAATAAGATCGCCTTATTCAGTTGTGAGGCCCTATCTACGGATAGAGTTCTCCTTTTTGATCAGCTGATGTGCTGTGGTTTATAACCTCCATTCTGCATTTTTCAACTACTTGTTTGTGGTGATCACACATTGTTTATTCTTTTCTCATTTATCAAAAGAAATGGAATTGCAATTTAAAAATCCAAACATTTTTTTTTAAATTTTATTTTGTCTACTCTGGGCGGAGTGATTACTCCATTTATATTGGCGTTACTGTTGATTATCGAGCTTATTTCATCGAGCATTGTGGGCGCTGCTCTGCAGTTGTGGCTATATTGCAAGATGTGGTCAAGGTTAATTTATATATATAATTTTTTTTTTTTTTCTCTTTCTGTTTTCTTAATTTTTTCTGAGCATTGTGGGCACTGCTCTGCAGTTGCGGCCATATTGCAGGACGAAGTTACTTCCTTTATACTGATTAGCCAGTAGTATAAGTAAGGTTTAAATAATTAGATAAAAACAAGAAAATGTCTTCTTACTTTTTCATTTTTTTTTTATTTTTTTGTTTTGTTTCCGTGAATTTAGTATGATCTGAACGTTAGCTTGCTGGCCAAATGAATTTATATTGTTCAGGCCAAAAAAAAAAAAAAAAAGATCGCCTCGATATATTTAGATCAGAAAACGATTTTAAACGTAGGAAATAAATTTTTATTTAAATTTTTTTCCTAATTTACATTTTTTCTCAGTTATTCAAATAATAATAAAAAAAATAAAAAAAACTTTTTAAAAATTGCCTTTTATTTATGCACTAAAAAGAAGTACAAAATAACTTTATTAGTGTGCGACTACCAGATACGCGCATCTTAACATTAAAATCTGAAACTACAAAATATTCTGAAAAATAAAAGCTGGGGCCGCAGATTAATAATTAAACACTAATATTATATAATATTTTTCAGAATATTTTGTAGTTTCAGATTTTAATGTTAAGATGCGCGTATCTGGTAGTCGCACACTAATAAAGTTATTTTGTACTTCTTTTTAGTGCATAAATAAAAGGCAATTTTTAAAAAGTTTTTTTTATTTTTTAGTCTGGACTTTTTACTATATGTATTCCAATAAAAAACAAAAAATTTAGAATTGTATTTTATTTTGCTTTAATTTATTCAATATCTTGATTATAGGACATTTACTGAAATTTTTATTAAATAATGAATCGCATTCTTTCTATTATATTGTCTTTTGTTTTTCATACAATACATACGGAATCCTCCTTGATATATCACATGATCGAAAACATTTTTGTTTTTTTTGAAACTTTTGAGCTTTCGGTGCTCCAAGGGTCCCGTTTTAAAATTGAAAACCCAAATGTTCCAAAGTAAAGAAATACACAAGAATGCGCATTTTTTTAACCTTGTTCAAAATTTTTAACTATAAAGCTGAGCCACAAACGGGGGCTACACGTCCTTTTTGAGCTTTTTTTAAAATTTTAGTAAATTTCCAATGTTTTGTTAAGAAAATTAAATACGAGTTTGCTCCCGACAAATACTTTCCAACAGTACATGCCCGAGAAAAAAAATATTTTTTTCCAAAATTTTGAGCTTTCGGCGCCTCGAGGGTCTAATTTTAAAGTTGGAAGCTCAAATGTTGCATAATATTGACTGTCATCTATAACGTGTATTTCGGCAAAAGGACACTTTTTTTTAATTCATTGGGAAGTAGGTGAAAAATCGTTTCCAAAATTCCCCCTCATTTCGGCGCCCCGTGGGTCTAATTTTGAAGTTGGAAACCCGGATGTTGCATATTATTGTATTGTCATCTATGTATAACAAGCAATTTCTGCAAAAGGACACTTTTTTAATTTATCGGAAAGTAGGTGAAAAATCGTTCGCAAGATTCCCCGCAGACAGAACCACAGACTGACAAAGCGAGCTAAATAAAAAGCTATAAAAATGGAATTTCTTTCCTAAAGAAAACGCTATCTTTTCACTTACTAATTACATGTGAATGAACACATCGGCCCCAAATCTAGAATTAAATTGCTAAGAAATAATTTTTGTGTGCCATGAAATGTTAATGATTCTCAATTATCATGATGTTTTCTTTTTTTCTCTTGCCCATAAGATACTTACGATTTAAGTAAGTTACATATTTTTTAATTTTTGTTTTTTGTTTCTTTATCGACTTGTTTTGCTAACATTATTCGACTGATCTTAATTATTTGTATACGAATATTTGACCGGATAATGTGTTTACATCTAAAAAACGAGAAGCAGGCTGCAAAGTGAATAATGGAGCTCTGGAGTTTTCTAAAGCCTCGCAATTTTTTCGCAATTTCTTAAATTTGTTACAATTTACTTTTATTGCCTGTCCCTTGATAATAGCTTAATACTTTTCGCCCTTTTCGTTTTCACCTCTGCATTCTGACTGTCTTCATGCGCCGTCAACCGTTCGTAGTGGTTGTCATTTCCTTTCTCTCAAATTATTTCTCTTACGAGTTTTCTTATTTCTTTTCTTGTGCTTCTTCTGTTGACGGGTAATCGTCCGCCACTGACAAGTCCGGGAAAATAAAGAAAAAGAGCATTTGCTTTTGCCGAGTATTTATTTGTTTTCTGAAAATTTCATTTTTTGTTTCTTTTTACTATGCAAGGCGCGCCTATTTGTCTCCCTTTTTTTCTTCCTCGTCCTTAACAGTCACTCTACCCTTCGCCATGACCTTAATTTCTATCATGTTGCATTTTAATGCGTTGAAAATTCCCTCTCATCACGCTGGTCCTTATGTAATTTTCTTGGAAAGCATTGATACCGGTATGTACCATCCTCTATCTATTGCTAAACGTTTATACTCTATTACATCCGACTGTAACAACTTTAAAACTCAAGGTAAAAACCGTTGTTACTTTCCCGTCGGCCTCCTCAGCAAATAATTTTCTCAAGCAAAAATCCTTTTTCTCATACAATAATCTTAAATCCTATATCCTCGGTCATTTCCTACTTAGATGCGGAGTCATCACAGGGCTTCCCCAATCCTTTTTCGATAACGATATCATCGATGGTATTTTGTCGCTGTCATCTCTGTTCGACGTATCCATAGTTCAAAGGTCGGCATAAAACCCGCATACAGTCAGTTGAAACTAAATTTGAAAATACACCTGCCTTCTCTACTACATCTTTATATACCGTTTTCTTTTTCAAGTTTCCGGAAATGTATGGTCTTCACGTCAGTGTTCCAAATGTTACTTATTCAGACATATTAATAGTAAATGCCGCTCGTCTTTTCCCATTTGCTCTCATAACTCGCCTAAGCACTTTGTTGCCGAATGACTGAATTTGTCTGCTCCTCCTTTTTGTCGTAATTGCAAAAGGTATCATTCTTCTACTAATAATTTATGTCCCGAATGGTCTCGTCAAAAAGACATTAAAAAAACAGTGGCTTTTGATGACTATCGTTTTCAGAAGCCAACGCTGAAAAATCAAAACCTTTAGTTTCCTCGGCCTATTCCTATGTGAACCGTGCTAGTACAGTTTCTTTCCTTCATCCTATAAGCCTAATCTCACTCTCTTGTCTACGTCTAAGAACTCATTTCACTTTCCCAGAGCCACAATCTTTCATAAACCTGGTACAAAAACAAACCCCATCCTAATCGTGTTCCTCAATTTCATCCTCTTCTCCACAGCCAGTCGCCCAGTGCTTTAAATGAACGGGCTCTCAAAAACTCCCTTTCTTCTTCTTCTTCTTCCTCCCTCCCCACTCCTTCTGTACACAATATTACTTATGATATTATGGGATTTCTAAATTCTTTCAACTTCTCCTCTCCTTCCAATCTTGAATCTCTTCTTTCAATTATATCAAACTGTAGTACTACATGATAAATATAAGAATGTTTACTGCCACTTCTGTACGTACCTTTTCACTCCTCTTTTTATTTTCCTGCTCTCATTCGAATCTTCTTGCGACATCTATTCACGTTTTTTTTTAAAATTCGTCGGTATTTTACATATCTTCATCATCAATATTCTATATCAAGACTCGACACGGTGCATAATGAAGATTAGTTTTAAATGTTTCATGCTAATTGCGAACACGTCGGACGAGTGGCTTCGTGTCGGAATACCCTCTGTCTGTATTGCAACCTTATAAATGTGCGTGTTTTTTTTTTTTTTGCTGTCTCTCTTCCTGTAATAACTTGTCTGAAGCGCTCGAAAGTTTATTTCCTAATTGTAAAAGCACTTTTCTGGCTAAGTTACTTGGATATTATATACCATTAGCGCTGACAACGATATCTTACATTCCTTACTTTTCACTTACCGGCCAATTTTTCTTTCTAATTGTTATTATATTTATTTTACTCTTTCCAATGTATTTCATCTACTCTCCGTTTTATTCTATTTTATTGTTATCCTCATTTGTATTCGAACCCTTTTATTAAAAGCTTCCATACTTTTCTTCCGACTTCTCCTGTTTTTCTTAACTTCCTAGTTTATCTTCATTCCCTGACTGGACCAAGTATCTCTTACCTGAATTTTCTAAATAGAAATTTACACACACTATTCACAGTCTGATTTTTAGCGACGGCTCTAAAAGCCCTCACGGTGTTGCTACCTCTTTCGTTCTCCCAGTTTCAGGCTATTCGGAATCATTTAAACTGCCGTCCTATTGTCCGATCTTTTCCGCGGAACTAACCACAATTTTTTATTCAATTTCGTTTATTGCGTCTTCTCGCACTTCTCATAAATACTTAATAATATCTGATTCTAAAAGTGTTCGTATTTCCAAATATTAAATATGTATATGCAAAATAATAACTTAAAAAAGCTCGCATTACTAGGCGATTTAAATTCCAGAAATCGTATATGGAGTGAAGTAAACAACAGCGGAGGAAAAGAATTAAACCAAATAATGCGGATGATCTATTTTAAATATTAAAAATAAATAAAACAAAATAAAAAACAGTTCAGCACCATAGACTTAACAAGACCTATTCATAAACTAGGAAGTTAGCAAAGAATGAAATAATAACAATCATTCACATATAATATATATATATATATACATATATTTCGACTTAATAACAACTAATAAACAAAATGTGATGATGTGGAAACCACAAACTCCTTCCTGGTAGTACTGATCGAGATTCTCTCCTCTTCCCGATAGGTCTCGGACGAGCCATGGTCCTGCGACAGCTTGCTTGAGGCGAGTAGCTCGATTGATAAGTTAATTCGGTATCGCATGTTTTTATTAGGTTCCATTCCATTCGATGTCGCTTCATCCACGCCTTTCTCGAATAAATTACTTTTGTCGTGTACTTTTGTTTTCGCAGTCAATAAAGATTTACGCCAAAATTGGTCGATAACTCCTTTCGATTTTCATAATTCGTGCTCATTTTTTAATTTTATTATATATATATATATATATATATATATATATATATATATATATATATATATATATATATATATATATATGTATATATATGTTTTTTTTATTTTGTAGACCGTTTTGCGTATGTTGCCAGCCACGAAACAACGGGCGTCTAGACGCGGCGTTCGTAAATACACGACAGTCGCTTTGTATCATGTCTCTTTAGTGGACGGCACCATGGTCGCGTAATAAACCGCATAACGTACCGTCCAAATTTTTCCTCATTTTTGCACTCCAAAATGAACATGCTATTCTTTCGACGAAGTGGAGAATACGACCGTAAACACAAAACTGTACTATTATTTCGAGTAATTTCTTTTCTATTTTTAATTTTAGTTTTCTGATATCCTTGACTCGTTACCATATTATTAATTTTCTATGTTTCTCAACTTTGTCCAATATGGCAAATAGTAATGTCACTTTCTTGCTAAATCAACCCTCAAAGTGTTCGAATCATGCCAACTTTCTCACATTAATACGATGTCTACCCTTTTCAAGACGAAATCCTCAATTATGGTTCATTCAAATTGACGCTCAGTTTTCCATCAACAATATAGTTGATGAAAAAGTAAAAGACAATATCTCTTCATCGCTAATGTGGATAGCGATTTATTATTTAGTATTCGGCACGATATTAAACGCTTGCCCGCCAATGATCAGCATTCCTATATAAAATCTATTATATTAAAATTATGTGACCAACCGGACTATACCCGCCTTTGGCGATTATTAACTGACCTCAATATCGGAGATCGTTTGCAGTCTCATTTGTCGATTGAAATGTTGGATCTTGTTGGAAATCACTTAGATGAAGCTACTGTGAAAGTTATTTGGGAAAAACAATTACCGCTTAATATTTAATCATTATTTACTACCCTCCTTTTGAATACACCGATCGCTAAATTAGCTGAAACGGCCGACCGGCTTATATCGCTACATCGTTTCAGAACATCTTTAAACCTATCCCGAAACGATTCTTCCAACTCTTGCAACGAATATACCACCGATGCTTTATCTTTACCTTTGAGTTCACGTAATTCGACCCCGATCTGTTTTCATCCATCTAAAAAACGCGATCGTCTGCTTAACCAAACGCGCTTTCAGCCAAATTTTACTTCTACCCCTGTCCGCCGATAGTCACATATTCTTCCGATAAGATGTCACGATCAGTTTGCTCGACTCTTTGCTGATACCACGGTATATACAGTAGAGAGGTTAACCACTGCCGCCTGCCTTGTAGTTCAGATGAAAACCCTGGCCAAGTGACCATAAGAACATCAACCACACACGCCTCAATCTAATTATATAGACGTATTATCAAAGATAAAATTACCGGATTTGACTTTCTTATTGATTTAGGCGCGCAATATTCGGTTCTTCCAATTATTGAGTTAGTTATGAGTTACGACAAATTATCTTCCAGTGTTTTAACGGTGCTTAACGGTACCGATTTTAAAATATTAGGTAGTAAAAGATTTTATTATTAGATTTCAGTTTAGATAAAATTTTACATGGACCTTTAATGTAGCGGATGTTGCTCAAGCAATTATCGGCGCTGATTTTTTACAAAGTTTTCGATCCTGATTTTTACGTCTCCGACGACGACGAATTCCTGGATAAAGGCGCCGATTTTAATATAAAATTATTCCCAATGGTATCTTAATCGCGATATGGACCCCCCCCCCAATCAGGCAACCAGTTCGTTTTAATGAGTCTGTGATCATTAGTTTCTCGGATGAGTCCAATTTCGGATCTCGTATGAGCCAACACTTAATTTATACTATGTTAAGCAAATTTATTTTCATTTATTTTATTTATGTTACTCGTGAACGCATATCGAGTCACACTCGGACTTATTTATCGCAGGCAATCCGCTATAATTATTTTAAAAAAATCATGCGAAAGTAGTATTTACGTTTTCTAACGTTTTAGAGATCGTTAACCGTTTCTTTTCATTTTAATCAGTTTAATTTAATCATTTTTCCAGATCGTTGCTTAACGTCAGTAGTCAATAAAAGCGGGGACTGGAAGGTCCGCTAATCCGAACCCCAATTCCTGTCCCGGAGGCGAAAATTCACCCCAGACCGGTAATTCGAACTCAAAATTCGCCCCAATTCATGTCCAGGTGGTCAAAATTCACCCAAGTTTCCCCCCAAGTTTCCCCAGATTCCTCCGAGTTTCCCCCGGACGGTTTCCGTGCATTTCCGATAAATCGAACGTCCAAACAGTGTCCCGAGGTCAATAATCTGACCAAAGTATTATTCGGGGGCGAAAGTAACCCCAATTAGTGTCCAGATGCTGAAAGTTCCCCCAAGTTCCCCAAATTTCTCCGAAATTCCCCTGTACGCGTCCCGCTCGTTTTCGATAAACCGAACCGATTATTAATTAACATAAGTATATTAATTAATATCCGAAAGTAACCCAAGTCTCCGCTGGCCCCTCCCGTCGCTGCGTTACCACAATTTTTTTTTCAAAATTCAGGACCTAAGTATGGAAATTCCAAAATTTAACCCCAATTATATTATTTAAAGCGTAAATCCAACCTATAACTCCAGTTCACACCTCTCACACGTATATTTCATCCTCGCGCACGCTCCGGTCGCCGTCGCGAAAGCGCACGCGCCGATCCCCCGCATATTCCGATCTCCGCCGCGATATCCCAGCGCACACACATAATATAAAATTAGCCGAAGTATATTTTTTATTTTCCTGATTTCCCGATCTTACTGCCATATGCTAAAGCGCTCGTCCCGATCTCGCGCATATATCTAACATAGCGTTATTTTCCGCGAAAGCGCACGCGCTGATCCACCGCATATATCCAATATAACGTCAGCTGCGTGGAAGCGCACGCGCTGTTCCCCCGCACGTGTCCTCCGTTTACGCTGCCACAATTTTTTTCAATTATTATTTTTTTCACATAACAACCCAATCCCTTCTCTGTTGTCTAAACCTAACCGGTTATCCAAAACATTTACAAATTAACAAATCAATTATTTCTATAGTCTAAAATAGCCTTAGTCTCCTTTACCCCTTCCACCCTCTTTTCCGATCGATTCCGTTGTTTTAATATCGAATATATCGCATTCTATTTACTTTTACTACGACCATTAAACCCCCGATCGACGCTCCCGACGCCTCAGTCATTTCATATTGAGAGGTAATTATTTTTTTTTTATGCGACCGCTATGAATGCACACCGTCCCTTCCCGCACACACATCTGCTGTCGTTAGTTCCCATATCGTTCATAATAACTTTTATTCAACTCCAAGTATTATGGAATTATTCCAATTATATATTTTCTTCACTTCCGATCATTTCTTCTGACCGTTCATAATATTTTTATTTTCCTCCGGTTCTAAAAATAAATCCTACAATGTCTTCAACGCGATGAATGCGCACACATCTTCTGCAGTTAGTTTCTATATCGATCTTAATAATTTTTCGAGCCTAAATATTATAGAAATAGCTGAAGTACATTTTTTTTCGTTTCTGATCATTTCTTCCGACCGTTCATAATATTTTTATTTTTCTATGGTTCTAAAAATAAATCCTACAATGTCTTCAACGCGATGAATGCGCACACATCTGCCGTCGTTAGTTCCCATACCGTTCATAATAACTTTTTTCAACTCCAAGTATTATGGAATTATTCTAACTATATTTTTTTTTCCGCTTCCGATCGTTTCTCCCGAACGATCATAATTTTTTTCCAGACATATGTATTCAAAAATGAAATCGAGTATAATTTTATTTAACACGGTTTCATAATTTCCCTCTCCATCCTCTATTCGTCCTACACAAATTACAATTCTTTCATAATATATGTTCTAGACCCAGTCAAACAATCAACTCTCGCGGAAGTGTAGACGTTGCATCCAACACCCGTTTTACTATCAATTATTGTATATTATTGTTAGATTATTTTTCCAAAAAGTCTTTTGAAATTTTTTTCCGTTCATACATTTTTTTTTATTTTATTTGCACGACATCCATTTCCATGCATTTACGTTTCCCTAGCAATTATAATATGTTTTATTAATTTTTCAACTCCTCCCAGACTTACATACACGCCACATGACAACACTCACAGATAGGTTCCTTATTAATCGTGAACATTTTTTTTTTTTCTGTATTAGCCGCGGGAGCATATCACATCAGACCCACACATATACCACTCACAGTTATTATATTTAATTTTTAATTATCGATCTTTAATTATTTTTACTGGTATTATTTTTCCGTCAGATTCACCCCGTCATACATACTTTACATCTTTTAACATTTTTGATAGAGAAAATTTCAGGGCACTAAATAATTTTTATCAACATCGTAACTAATTGTAATATTATACTCATCTCAGTATAATTATTAAACGAAGGAATTATTATTTTCATTGACGATATTGTTGCTACAAACATTAATCGTCCTTTTTCAGGTATAGTCCACCTTTTCATGTATTCGTCTCGTCTTTCTATCAACCTTTGACCGCTCAATGCTCCCCCGCTATGTACCGTTATTCGCTAGCAGAATATTTTTTTTAGACTCGTTCAAATACACACACACATACACATAGAAAAACAGACATCAACGTCATCGAACACTGATCTTGACATTTCCAAGAAATTCAATCGCTGCTCTACAGTCTAAGTTGTCTCCGCACGCATCACCAGTCGTTTGTAACATTATTGAAGCGCCTGTCATGTACCGTTATTTACGACCTTTTACAACATACAAATTCACGACATGTATACACCTTTTCTAGAAAGCATGGTGAAAATGGACAATCTCTCCCGATGAAAACCAGCTTGAATGATGTACCGTTATTTCATTAATTTTGCAGAAGGTTAATTTAAGGCGTCCATGCACCTTTTCTACTAATAAATAAGCAAATGTAACCTTTAAACCTTTCTACCTTTTTGCAATCAATTTACTGATTGTATACATACTTTTTATATTTTTTTCCACATACTCCTTGATCGTTACAACCGCCACAAAAGCGCACCATCCATTCACACACACTCATCTGCTACAGTTAGATCCCATAGCATTCATAATCATTTTTTTGATTCTATTACTTTAAGAATATTTCATTTTTTTTTTTGTTGTTTTTTTTTCTAACTCTAACATTTTTTTTTTTCGAAATCTTTCGTATTATATTTTTTTTCCCATATGGCTGTCACGTAGTCGTAGCGAAAAATGCTCCGTTCATAACCTTGCATGTATGTTACCATGCAGATGTATTAGATCGTGCGACAATGTTATAGAGTCTGCTGAAACAGGATCTTCCTCTTCATATCTTTTGTAGAAAACGGTTTACATGTACACACCAACACACACACACACACATATCTTCATCTCCCCTTGACGATGTCTTTCAAACACCTCTATAATCAAAGGAATGTGGTTTTTCTGGTACAACCCTCCCTTTTCAAAGGCTTGCATCGAGGTAGATTGTTGATCGGATCTGATCGTGCAGGCAGTATTAGTTTTATGTTAAACGTGTGCATTTTGTAGAATCTGTGTTCTTTACGCATTATTAAAAATTTACTGTAACGGTAAAAGTAATAATTTTCTACGGTTCTTTTTTAGTAGAAAGTTAAAAAAATAGTAATCAAACATGAATAACAATACCGAATCGATTGATATTAAAGCCGACGAATTTATTCAGAATTCCTTTTCGAGTGATAGCGATTCGCATACGTCTTCTTCACCTCCAACACCGCAATATGATGATGGTTATACATCAGAAGAAACAACATCCCTTGTACGTAAAATCGTTGGTCCTGTATTATTATCAGAACAAGTGGATATAGCGGAATATTTTGTAGATATCAGCGTCCATATAGATTGTGATTATGGGTTTCGAGTAACTGAACTAGCAATGATTGATATGTCTGGAGGGAAGTATTTGCATACGCTGTATAAGCCAAGCAGAGCATGGCATGCATCAAAAATGCCACATTTACAATGTTCTTCAGTGAGCTATTACTTGAAGAACCCTTCATTATTTCCCTGTCGTGAAGAAATATTCATCGCGCGCGATATATTCACGATATTGTCCCAAAAACCGAGGGCTCGCGTATATGTTTTATCAGTATATGCTAAACTTACACTAATGGAACTTAACGAAAAGTCTGAATTGTTGCGTGATTTAGACTACGAAATCGTTAATATGGATCAAGTCTTTCGATTATCTAGTATTGAGAATCTACATGAAGAGTATTTTGGTATAAGCAATTTGATAACTTGTAAACTCCATAATGAGAATGATAGTTTTCATTGTGCGGTGGAAAACGTTATGTTGATGAAGGCATGGTACGATCATGTCATCCGTCCGCTGAAGCTTATGAATAATCTCAATATAAATGATTTAAGTCAGTTGTTCATTACAGCCACCAAAGAAATGATAATTACGTTATTTCCAAGTTGTGTTGGAGACATTTATACATTTTTACCAGATAGACTAAAACAGGATGATACGATAAAATCACTTCTACCATGTTTTGAACATGAGAATGATGAAGAATATTATTTCGATGACGATATATTTCTGCATAGTACTCGAAATTGTATGAAAGTAAAAGATTGTATCGACTGCCATCGTACAATTCGCGCAGATTAAAAATTCATTAATTCGATCGTTTTTAACAATTTTGTATATTTTTTCTGTATATTTTTGTCTGTATTTGTACATATATATTTTTTCCAGACCGTTCGTTTTTATGTTTTCTTTAAAATTTTTTAAATATATTTTTATACACATGTAAATATTGTTTTGTATATATTTTGTATATATTTTTTCCTAATTATTTTTAATCTTTTTCCGATTCTTTCCGATTTCGGTTTATTTAATTTATTTAGCGATCTATCCTTCTCTCCCCCTCTTAACTTAAAGTACTGGTAATGACGAAATTTTCAAAAATCTGAACCAGTCGAGTATAATGTATATATAATTATTTAATTTTCGAATATTCCTTCCGCTATTGTGGTATTTTGAATACGACGGACAGCGCTCAATTTTTCATATTCGTTTGTTTCAATCGTATGTTTATTTACAATTATAATTTCTACCACACTTAGTTCATTTCACTTTCCTTTTTATCTTTATTAGCATTTTACTTATTTCTTAACATTACAGAACTCGATGTCCGCTTTAAACCACATGAATTTGATCGAAGGGATTCAAATGCTTCTCTACCTGAGAAGACGAGTAATGACTCTAGCACACAAGAAAAACTGAAAAAAATAGTACAAATATTTCTCGGTGAAAATGAAGGCATACTGCACAATCGCTGGAAATCTACTACGCGAAAATCTACCACTGCAGTAGAAACTATTGATCATTAGGATGAATAGTTTTTTTCCATTAATAAAAAAGCTTCTTATTATATTAGCCACACTTTCAGTGTGCATTGCGACCCCAGAAAGATGTTTTTCCAATCAAAAACCTATATTAGGAATCGAATGGGTGACGAAAAAACATTGGTCTTACCCTTGTGAGAGAATTCACCGTGACCCGGTGGTAAAACTAGATTCTAAAGAAATTGTAAATAAGTTGGCAATAAGACGTAAACGACTCAATTTTAAATTTTAAATTACATTCTTAATATATTATTATTATTTAGGTTAAAATTATTTTCTTCTTCCGTATCCGATATAACGAACATATTGCTGCCATTACACACGGGCATATTAATAAATCATCTGTTGCGGAACACATTATTATTAATAAACATAGGCTAAAATTAAATATAAAAGACGACCTCGAAATAATAAAATATATTAATAATTATAACATACTCAATAGCGCCGAAACGTATTACATTAATAAATTTAAGGATAACTTAATTAATAATAATCTTATAATTAATAATAACCCGCTATATAAAATTAAATATTCATGACATATCGATATATTACATTAGATTATAAGAAGACAAATACGTCATCGTTTCAATTTTTAACTTTAATTATTAACGCCATGAATATGGAGCAAGTGACTCCGAAACATGTCGGCACGTTTTAATTTTTAATTTAAAAATAATTTCTGTTTAATAAAGATTTTATATTGTTCAATAAAATATATTATTATTATTATTATAATATTATTGTACAAAAATATAAACAAAGAATGAAATAAGATTATGGGTATTTAATATAATAAATAATAATATAATATAATAACGTAGAACGACCTACTGTTTTATTCTGCTTAAAAAAAAGTTATAAAAATTTCAAATTTGAACCCTCCCATTGAAAAACTATATGTATACGGCTGTGCTTATTACTATTAGATATTACTAAGCGTCTGATAGCGTTAATTTAAATAAATTGTTGCAATTACTAGTAAAAACAAAAAAAAAAAAAAAATAAATAAATAAAATAAATTCTTGCAATTACTTAAAGGCTAAGATTGGCCAATAATTTATTAAATATATTAAACCGGTATTATAACCAGAGATATGCTTATATTAAAATAGGAAATTGTTATAAAAAATATCCTATTATACTCACAGGAATATTACAAGGATCTAAGTATGTTGGGGCTTTATTTGTGAAACGTGGTTTTCTCAAGGATTTGTTATCTGCCCAAGTAAGAACAATTTTGTATGTAGACGATATTTCGATAATAATTGCTAATAAAATATTAGACTTATTAAGGAATAAAGTAATTCAACTATATGAAGTAATAGAAGAGTTTTCGAATTAATTTAGCCTACATATTAACGTAGAAAAATCAAATTATATATAGTATTCAATAAAATAAATATAGATAGACCTTTTAATTTAAATCAACATGGATTGAATATTGAATATTAAATGTGTACAACATGTCAAATACTTACGAGTCATAATAGATAGTAAATTAAAATTCTGTTATTTTATAACCGCTTTAATTATATTAAAAGTAAATTAAAGAAATTTATATGTATTTTTAATAAACTTTACAACAACAGTAGTTTAAATTATAAGAAGGGAATTAATATATAAATCGGTGATATTACCTAAAACATTTTCTACGCTGGTACTACTTATATTGACATGTTTTAAACGATTTTACGAAATTTTAAAAAGTCATCAAAAAATATCGGAAATAAAATTAACTAAAATCAATTCAATTAATTTATCTGCGGAAAAAGAATATAATCTTCAAAATAATTTTCGCCTACACGTGCCCGACATTACGCTAGTTGTAGAATATTTTACTTATTAAATTTAATATCAGGCCGTCGCGATGAGTTCGATTCTCAGCGACGGCCGAAAAGAAATAGATTCGTGTAATTTAATGAGTAATTAGTGGTCAAATGGTATTTACAGCCAGACCAAAAAAAAAATAAAAAAAAATTAATATAAATATAAATGTGTGAAGAATTGTCTAGCACAAGAGTAGGTTTTCAATTAGATCTGTAAATGAGAATCTCGGCAATTCTGTCTTTTTTTTGTACTCAAATATATCACTCGTAGGTGAAAATCAGGCCTCTCAATAACCGGAATCCTCATTCCGTTTCTATTTATTTTTTTATTTTATACATATAATAACCCAGCAGGTTACAATGTGTTTTTTTGTTGTGCTGAAGAATGAGGCATGTGGTAGAAAATTGATAACCCTAAGTATTATGACAGAGTGGTGCGATAAATTAGTTGTACGTTTGTTATAAATATTAATTTTATTAAAAAGTGTTTAAAGTGTTTTTTTAAAGAAAAAAACATTCTGCAAGAGGTTAAATTATTATTGGGTCGGTTGATTGAACTTCAATCATCATTAGTTGACAAATTATTATACGTTCTCCAGTGTTAAGAGTTTCAAAATGTAAAAGCCTAGATTCAAAGCGAAACAACAATAATAAAATTTAAATAAATAGGAACATTTTTTTAATGTCGACAGTTTGCGTACATTACGTACATCGTGTAAATAACATTTGCGATTATTAACTAGTTCAAGTGCTTTTTTATTACTTCCGTAGTTTTGATTTTGATTTGTGGTGGTGATTAATGACAATGTTTCAGTTGTTGGATTAAGCCAGAAATATCGTTTGTGAATTCCCACTATGCATTTTGCACTTTTCTATATGTATTCTTAAGTTTGTCGGTGTGTCAGTGTACCTTCAGTTGTATTTGTTTCTTCATGTTTAATGAAGCTATTAAATGTTTTAATCTTTGCCGTATCGTCTGTTGTTACGTCTTCCGTATTTTTGTCAGATTCAATAAAATCGTCTGCTTTTTTCGTGCTTTTGTTTTATTTTTAGAGTTTACAATTTTAAGTAGGCTAATGTGAGATTCTCGAATGAAATGAAAGGATTATGAAATAAGAAGGTGGCGGACATTTTTTTTTAATTTTTTATGAAGAGAATGACTAAGGATTTGCTTTTTTGATATCTGCTGGAACTGGTTGTTTGTGGCGATCATGGAAACGTATTATTGATGTACGCGAGAAGTTTGTTTTCTAAAACGACAATTTTGTTCAATATCTGTATTTAACGAGACGTTATCACTTCCATAGAGCGTATAAAAAATCGTTAAACTCGTTGAATGTTATAAATATTTTGTATTTCCTTTCGTTATTAGTTGGCAGGAAGCAGTCAATTTGATGTTGTCCGATGTATCAGTATAAATATACTAGTGCCAGCTCATAATGCGGCCGAGCACGTAGTAATGAAATGTGGGAAGCGAGCTGTAATTTTAGATAGATATCGCTCTATTATAGTGTTCGGAATGATGGGACTTACGTTCGATAGAATTATCGTTCGCGATGTTGAATTTGGTTTTAAAAAGGAGGGGGGGGGTGTCTTCTTTTCGGTGCCGTACTCAGTTTCTGAGCGTAGGTGACCACCTATTCGTACATTCTAGCTGTACCGATATAAAGGGTACCAACTTTAATTCCTTCCTAGATATGAACTACGTTATTGACGATATCTTCGTTAGCTAATAAGATGTTTTATTGTTGCTAATGCGTGAAGCGGCGGAAATATTTTTAACAATAAGTTCGATATTGCTTTCAAATATAATCGTATCAACTTCGAATTCGGTAAACAAATTTAGAATTGTGCCTCGATCTTCAGTAGGATGCTCGAAATTTAATATCGGTGTTGTTTTCTTTTTATTTTATGGCGCTGGTTAAAATTCGATTTGTTGCACTGTAATTTCTGTTAGCAGCATCAGTACAGGTAGTAAGGGACGGAACTAATTATCGATAAGAATATTCTATTAAGGATTATTTTAGCGTTGTTATTGTATGTTGTAATGAAAAGCGCGGACTTACCTAACTCCTCTCGTCGGTCTTTACAATAGCATTTCGATGTTAAATGATTTTTCTTTTTGGTTTTTCCCATTCTAGATATGATCTGTGTATAATCGCTTATAGTTTACTTATGAATATGTTAATTACAAAATCTTTGTAGGCAAGTGTGGTGGGTTCTTAACAATAAATACAGATTTTTCTTTTTATATTATACGTAGATTGTGAGAGAATGTAATGACAATGTTAGTACATAGTCACCGTTACATTATATTTACTTTAATTAACTTAATTAATAAATAAAGTAAAATAATATATATATATATATATATATATATATATATATATATATAACTTGGCCATTTTGGCCTCGCAAGGGGCTGTGTCCTTTTGACCCCTCCTCCTTTCATTTCTGTCTCTTTCTCTTCTATACTTTGTATAAAATGATTAAAATTTACAACGTAATTCTTACTGGCATCAACACGAAAAGAAAAATAACAACCACAAAAATCCTTTAACTTTCATTATATAAAATTAAGACATTTTTTCGTTACATTTTTCGTTACATTTTTCGTTACATATTTCATTATATAAAATTGTGACATTTTTTAAATAACAATAACAAAAATCCTATAAAATACGAGTATAACAAACGTTACATAAAATTGGGACATTTTTTGGGACATTTTATCGAATGGGTGGTAGCCTAAGAATTACGTTGTAATTAATATATATATATGTATGTGCAAATATACACATATATAATATGCATGTATATATAGAAGTGTATATGTAAATACAAATTTCATAGAACAGCAGTGAAACTAGAGTGATGGAATAACAATTAGAATTAGAGTTAGTAAAGCATAAGTATAAAATACTTACAGAGACTGATCACTTGCTTTTGCTATTAGTTTGATTTTCACTGCTGAGTGGAAGTATTGAAGTAGATTCTGAGTATTTTTATTATTAATTATAAGCGACGTGTTAGAATTGATATTGTAAAGAGCTCGTAGTCTGTCAAAATTGATGCAGTCGAAGATCAGGTGCTGGAAGTTATCAGGTAAAATTGATCTAGAGAGTGGGAAATTTGAGGAGTCGGTGATTTTGAATCTATGCAAGTATTCACCAAAGTTTCCATGGCTAGAAAGTACTTGAAAATTAAAATATGTTATGTTTAAGTTTTTGAGCTGAATCCTATTTCTAATGTTGGGGAAGAATGTATAAGTTTTGCGGTCTTAGTGCTAAATGATTAACGCGTTAAACTTTATTGTTATTATTATTTTTTCTGCCGGCCTAACTTGCCTGTTTCATATTTCTATTTTCGCTGGCTTTATAAAGCTACATAAACATACACGAAGAACATTACTATTTGTAACATTGTCAGAGGTAACGTACCTTTGTGCCAATATGTGCTTAATGGAAACGTTCTTGTTTCTTTCGTATTTTCTGCCCTATCACACTACGTGCTCCTGACGATTACCAGTTTCTCCTTGCATAATGCGCTCCCCACGATACCTTAATTTATCTGGGACGCGATGCTGTCCTCTTCTTATTTTACATATTCTCGTTATGTAATCTCTCTTTCTGCATAGTCATCAAGGAACCACAGTCTCTACGGACCCTGTCAACGGGGATAGTATATATATTTTTTTTCTTTCCGCTGATTTTTGTTGCTTATACACTGCTCCCGATTTTTCATATATCCCATTCTTTATTTCTATCGTATATTCTTCCTAATTCAGTTGAACATTTTCTATCACTTCCTGATGTAGTTAGTACGTCAGTTGTTTCATTCCGGCGGACGTCAAAATAGTCGGCATTCCACTTAAAATACATTATAACATTTTGAATGCGTAATTTATTAATTGATTTCCTAATTTTGATTTTTACATTATACATATATCTCCTTGGGATTAAATCGAATCGGTTAATTTTATTTCTATCCTTTTTCACGTTTTG
Source organism: Icerya purchasi (assembly GCA_039619475.1). Lineage (NCBI taxonomy): Eukaryota > Metazoa > Arthropoda > Insecta > Hemiptera > Monophlebidae > Icerya > Icerya purchasi. Next base: position 226,395,513 of record CM077116.1, read on the forward strand.
TAAAGCCACATTGACTTTCTACCGTAAATGTCGGTTCAACATTTGAAAATTGACGCAGTCGAGATACATTTTTTCTTTCACAGTAAAATGCCAAGGTGCTTCACTTTTCTGTCTTCTACTGAACTCTCGCCATTCTTATAATTCCCATTTATTGTTTAAATTAAGTTATTTTTTCATTATTTAATTTTCTCTATATCGACATTTAAAGGCTTTCAAATTTTAACTTGGTGTTCCATAATGAACTAATATACTTTTATTAAGTAAAAAACACATACACATATAAACATATAAAATTTATTGAAATTAAATTGCCGATTAGTTGTATATGTGTTTTTCACTAATAAAAGTTTAAATTTTATTCCATACTGTATTCTTGTGCCTTTGGGTTGTTGTTTCATATTAAACTACCGCACAATTCCCTGTAACTGATTACTATTGGAATGCCGTGCCCATTGTTGCATATTTCGTATACCGTTATTAATACTGTGTGTTTTTTTAATAATCGTCCTGTATCTTTGCTTCTTAATTTTTATGGGAAACTTATCCGATACATATCTTATTCGTAATACTATTTCTGCGCTAGTGTGTTGAAGCGGAGATTATTGCTCCCAGACACATCTTCAATGTCTTATTTTGTTTTGTGTTTTTTAAAATTTACTTCCATTAAGATTGAAAAATCGAGAACTATAATCCATGTGGCACCTTATTAAGGCTCTCTATCTAACTTTGCAACTCGGTGATACCCCGATTTTAATCGCGTGAAGTACATTTATGCATTTTTCACATTTACCTAGGTGGTCTAGATTTTTCTCATCCGGTTCATGTTATTGTTAAGAATATTACCACATGACTACGAGTATTTACCGAAGTTTTTTATCTGTGCGGATTTTTTATTTATTCTTATTAACCGTGAAAATAGTATTCTTCTTCCGGTAAATACTAACTCTCGTATTTTACTGAATACTTTTTTTTATTTCCAAGACAAGTTTTTATATTATTTCAATATTACAAATCGTGAATACGATCAGCGTCAAATTTGCTCTGTACCAGCTTCAATGCAAGCGGGTAGATTGTGAATAAAAGATGGCTTAATATCCTACGCTAATTCTCTGTCAGATAAAACAGTAGTGTCATATGTATATATTAATTTTTTTTTTTTTTTCATTGTACCGACAGCAGTCTGCCATAAACAATGGTGATATAAGAATATAAGGAAAGGGGGAGGGGGGAAATTGGGGGAAAAGTGGAATGAATAGAAAAGTAAAAGGAAACGAATATTAACCTGACAGTTCCAACGAAATGCCCGATTCAGGTCTTAAGAAGAAAATGGTTTATTTATTCTTTTTTTATTATTTTATTTTTTTATTTTATTAATTTATTTATTTTCACACTACATAACGATTATGCGTAGTGTCTCCGAGAGCAATAAAATAGCGCTTAAGTTATCGGAAGTGCATCCCGGCACCACTTTTTCCTTTTCAGTCGCCGGCTGGATCTGGCTGGAAGATCAATAGTGAACATTCGGTATATAAGTGGATTCGAGCTAAACTGAAGTATCTCAAAAAACTTTTTGTACTGTTCCGCATAAACATCCTTCATGTATGGAACATTCAAGTCCGCATGCAATGTGTCGTTGGATACGAAATAAGGCGCAGATACCATTGTACGGAGAATCTTGGACTGCTGTTGCTGTATCCTAAGGAGGTTGTTTCGACATGTTGTTCCATATAGCTCTAATCCATATCTCCATATTGGAGCGATAACCGATAAATATACATTCCGCTTTACGGCCAGGTTTAGAACTGATTTTCGTCCTAGCAGCGGCCATAGCAACCTAGCCCTAATTATTATAGATTTTCTTGTATTTTCCACGTGATCACGCCACGTTAATCGTCTATCCATCTGCATTCCAAGATAGCGCACGGAGTCTCTACTTTTGGAATTTGCGAGTTCTCAAATTTCAAGTGTGAACATCTTACTCGTCTGTTTGTGAATAAAATGTGACGACATTTAGTTGGGTTGAACGATATACGCCAGAGGCATGCCCATTTCTCTAGCCTATTCAGATGATTTTGAACAGCAGCGTTTGCATACGTAACATTCGTATTAGATGCGAGTATCGCAATGTCATCAGCGAATGTAGCTAGTAACGTTAGATTAGAAATTGGTACGTCAGCGGTATAGATGGAATACAATAAAGGCCCTAGCGAACTGCCTTGAGGTACTGACGATCTGATTGAATGTATTTCCGAGAGTGAATCATTTATTTTAACCACAAACGAGCGTTCGGACAAGTACGATTTGAGTAATAGATAAATATCCTCATTAAGAATTTGCCGCAATTTATACAGCAATCCTGGATGCCAGACCTTATCGAATGCCTGCGTGACATCTAGAAACACCGCGGACCATATTCTCCAACGTTAACGAAATTGCATCAACTAATCGGTGACACTGACGAATCGTTGAGTGCTCCGTGCGAAGTAGCACCTCTCGGTTACTTATAACCGGATCAATATGATTTAAAATTAGCTTCTCCAAAATCTTTGATAAAGAAGAGAGCAAGCTAATCGGTCGATATGATGAAATCTCTGTCCGCGGTTTCCCCATTTTATGAACCATCATTATAATCGACTTCTTTCGCATTTTACGGAAGTACCGCATCCTTAGAACCGCATTAAAGATGTAACAAAGAAAAATAGCCGCTCTCTGCGGTAGTCGCGAGATTATTTCCCCGGTAATTCTATCGAAGCCAGGAGCCTTATACGTAATTAGTAGAATTATTACACGCATATTCTATGAGATTAGAAAAGTTCTTGACGGCTATGTCAATGTCATTTGTGTTCTTTAGTTTGATCTTCAAGTCAATATTATTTTCAATTATACTTGAAAAGATATTCCAGTTAGTGGTATGATTTGTAAGTCTCTGCTGATTGAGTACGGTTTTAGGACTTATACCTAAGGTGGCAACCACTGGAACATGATCGGATGACAGATCGATGATTGTTCTGCATTCCCTGTCGTATCTTTGAAGGCCACGAATGATAAAGAAATCTAAGACGTCCGGAAGCCTATTGAGATGCCGCGGCCAATATGTAGCAGTCATTGGAGATAAAACGGCAAGTGCGTTGTTCTGTATTGATTTGTACAGTATCTTTCCGGCTGGGTTTGTTATTCTCGATGATCCCCACATACTGTTTTTGGAATTATAATCTCCATCGCATATGAATACATTTCTTAATTTGTTGAAAATTGTATTGTAGTCCATTTGTGGTATACAGAAACCTGGGTGACAGTAAATTGCGGCTACTGCTATATCCTTTCCAAGTGTTTCGACGTTTACCGCTACAATCTGGTATGCGAATGTGCTGTATGCAAAGTTTTTATATTGTTTGTATATATCTCTGACTAATACCATTGAACCCCCAAGAGCTGTTCCATCCGGGTGGTGAGCCGAGTATGCTACATAACCACGAACTTTGAAACTCTTTTCATACGTGAGATGGGTTTCTGTGATTAGTGCAACATCAATTACATTTTGTTGAAGGAAAAGTTCAAATTCATTTCCTTTTTTGAGTAATGCCATTCGCATTCCATAGTACTATCACAAGTGAGTGTTGTGTGATTATATTAGTGTTGTTTAACATTATGGAAGTAATTTTTCAATAACTTTCGTCAAGAGCGATATTAATGGATTTATTGTAGATTTGAATTCGTTGAGGAACGTTGTCAACATTATTGAAATTTCATTAGGGTTATTGCTGTAGTTGTTATTGGTATGCCCAGTGTACGTCTGACCTGTATTCGTTTGGTTCCCGGCGTAGTTTATACTTCCTGCTCGAACGGCGTTAGCGTATGATCCTCGATTCGCTGTGCTTAGCATTCCATTAGAATAACTATCTCTAGGAACATCGGGAACGTTGATATTTTCATGAGCCCGGGCATGAGACGAACGTATTTTATTGTAGACTTCAGTTTGCTGTTTGTATACAGAGCATCCCCTATAGCTTGACGGGTGGTTACCATCGCATAAGGCGCATTTTGCGGGTTCGGATGGGCTTCTATTACAAAGTTTAGTATCATGCATCCTAGCACATTTAACACAACGTACGGGTAGGTTACAGTAGTTAGCCGTGTGGCCGAATAATTGACATCTTTTGCATTGTTTAAGCCGTGAATCTTTTTTAGGTTCTTCAACCACTACCACTGTATTTAAGATGCGGTTGATTTCAAATATTTCAACATTTTTTTTCGATGGTTTCAAGTCTAAAAAGAACATGGGGAGAGGTTGTTTGGTTTTGTAACGTGGAATATTAGTGATAGTTTTCACCTGAAATCCTCTGGACTCGATTTCTTTTGTAATGTCAGCTGTATCTGTAGAGAGTGGTGTAAATTCTTAATTACTACTCTGAACGGTTTGTCTTCCGGTAAAGAGTACGTACAAAAGAGATATTTATTTTCTCTTAAGGTTGTTTTAATAATACAACGATAACAGGTCGGGTTCTTAGGCTTAATAGTAACCCCGGATAAGGTTGTTTTTAGTTCGAATTTTACCTCAGGTAATTCTAAAAGGAATTTTCTAAAGCTGTTGAAATTCTCGACGTTTTTAACCATAATTGGTGGAGGTTTAATCGTCATTTCTTTACTCTGTTCACTGCTAACATTTTTATCGTCCCTAGGATTTATTTCGTTACTTATACTGGTTTCTTCGGATGACATTTCGTCATTATTATCCTCATTATTATCGTTGTTTGCAGTAGATGAAAATTCAAAGATGTTTCTTTTGGGCTTTAATGTGGCGTTACTGGCAGCAGATTTATTATCTGTAAGATACTTTACTGCTGCTGTACGTTTAGGCGTACGCCAATCGTCAATGTCACTGGTCGCTGTGTTTCAGTGTTGACGTTTAATAACATAGCCTGTTTTGGATTTCTGCAACCGGAGTGGGCTAAACCTCTCATTGGAGGTAGTGGCAACGACGGTTTTATTAACACTGGTAGGTACAGATGAGGACGAGAGCGGCGAAGGCCGCTGTTGTTTATCGACAGATGCCTTCGTCGGGCTGGTTTTTTGATTTTGATTTTATATAAAACTATTAGGTGGATTTCTCGTATTCGTAATCTCATTCGTAATTTTAAAATAAATAAATACGATAAATATGAGCGATCTGGCAGAGCCAGCCGATAAAGGAAAGATCTCACCTGCGTTATCAGCGGTCGACTGTATGTTTCTGTTCGGTCGAGCGATAAGATAAGATACGACGCGAAAGCAATAATTACCGTTGCGCGAATATTATTAGAAGACCCGAAATATACTCGAGAACAATAGCCGAAGAATTAACATGCACGAACGCGATAAATAAGACTTCATTCGAACAAAACGTAATTAAATCCGTATATATTAATTACAACGTAATTCTTAGGCTACCCTCCATTTGAAAAAATGTCCCAATTTTATGTAACGCGAAAAATGTCCCAAAAAAATGTTCCAATTTTATGTAACGTTTGTTATATTTTATAGAATTTTTGTAATTGTTATTTTACAAATGTCACAATATTATGTAACGAAATATGTAACGAAAATGTAACGAAAAATATAACGAAAAATATAACGAAAAAATTAATTCATTTTATATAATGAAAGTTAAATGTTAGAATAGGACTTTTGTGGTTATGTTATTTTTTGTGTGTGTTGATTGGCATTAAAAATTACGTTGTAAATTTTGATCATTTTATACAAAGTATAGAAGAGAAAGAGACAGAAATGAAAGGAAGAGGGGCCAAAATGGCCGAGTTTATACATGATGGACTGTGACTATCATTTTCTTTAAGTGTTGGCACACACTAAATGCAATTTGCAAAGTTTGTAGCGTTTGTGAAGACAACTTGAAAAAATTTAATAATAATTCTGTTAGCAGAAGTCTTAAAGTCGTTATTTGAAATTCGTGTCATTTCATCGTAATTTTAAGCTTTTATCTTTCCCTTTAAAAATGTTGGTTTTCTTTCTTCCGGTTTTTTAACAAAATTTTAAGTGACGAATCGGTGTTACAATAATTCCGAGTTATTTTACTACAGGTGCGAAACCGAGCTAGTAGTAACTGCTTGTTATTCAACAGACCGTATAACAACCCAGAATCTGTAGAAAACTTTTTTTACTGCAGAAAGTTTTTCAAATTTTCCCGCTAGCTCCGCAAACCCCTGGTTAGTCTTTCTGGCAGAGCTTTAACGCGACAGCCTAGTAAACCAGAGGTGTCATAGATTTTTTCGGGAGTGTCGTTTCGTTCTGGATTCAAGTCGTATCTGAAATTGAATATTGGTTATACCAGAGAAATCTGGAACAGTAAGGGCGGATCCCAAGTAGAAAGGAACTGGCCGCCCTAGTATTCTCTTCAGATCCCCACTAAAGTACATTATGAAAAGTTTAATTACACAATCTCCATGATACATCTTATCAAGGATATCTGAGACTTACTTTACTTTACTTTAATCAGTGCGCAGCTCCGTTGCTTTTATCGATAAAAGAGAATATTGTCAACAGGACGGCAGTTACATCGGTCAGCTCTTTAAAAAATGATCTCCCCACCCCCGCAGACGGAAAAAGGTGTTTTTCTTTATATTTTTCTTTATAATTTTCTTTAAAATTTTCTTTATAATTTTCTTTATAATTTTCTTTATAATTTTCTTTAATCGGATGCTATTGAAAATTATTCTTGTCCTGCTTTCATATAGCGCCGGTGGTAGCATTCCGTGGAATGCCGAGAAGGAGAACTAGTTTCCAGCGGTTTCAACAAATTGCGCAGCAGAACTGGCGCGGCAGCGAAGAGTCCGACTTTCGACGGGAAAACTCTCCTCAGTCGCAAACGAGTTAAAAGATAATTCGGTTAATTTTGCTAGTCTGGTCCAACGTTAATCCGGTTAATTAGGCTGCCGGCGATCGGCGAGTTACGTTAAATTATTTTTCGGAGCAAATCCGTTAACAGGCCGTTATTGTAACAGTTGGCGAGCGTGCTGAAAATAATGGAGAGCAGCCGGCTCGCGCGAATTAAATTAATTTCGTTACGAATGTAAGAAATTTTTAAGATAGCCGCAGTCTCGCTTCGGAAAAATTCGCAGAATGGCACCGCGGGACGTTGTAGGTGCGTGCGTGTCTCTTGCGAAGATTTGATAAGAAAACGGTCGGGCGAGGGGGCGCGAGAAGAGTCGGGCGCTGCTGCGTCAAGGCTAGCGGTGCACCGAATTCGGTCGGGGTGAATCGCGAAAGGCGGATTCTGCGGCTGTGTGCTACATCGTAGAGTCGTAGCCGCAGCATCCGACAGCGACCTCAATCGATAGTTAATAGACCAAAGCGGAGTCGTCGCACGTTCGCAGTCGTTCAAATTCCGTTACGTACGAACGTCGTCAAAAGTGGTTCGCGTTTAATCGTGTTCGTTCGCGAATGCGAATTTTCGTTACCGGTCACAGTTAAGTTTCGTTCGAACGCGATGTTGTTCCGGGTGGCGAATTTGTTGTTCGCGATTTTTTGCAATTGGCCCGTCGTCGCGCCCGGCCATCTGATATATCACCCGGTGCACAGCTCCGATAAGAACATCTCCATCGTAAACCTGGTCAACGAATTTCCGAAGGTGTCGTGCACCTTCGAGACCGCCTGCGACTGGAAATGGACTACGCCGGAGTTTAATGTCACCGACGGGAGTGTGCAAGACCGAATTCCAAGTGAGATGCTGCCACCACCCAAAGATGCCAATAGGCCGATGAGAAGTGAGAACATTTTCTCTTTTTTTTCTTCTCCTCGAAAGTGTATTAAACAGTATTCGTGAGTACCGGCGTAATTTCTTCGAGTAGAGCAATAACTCTGTTCTGGCGAGAGGAATTTTACTTTTGCACACAGGTGCACGCGTGAAAAGGACGTTAAAGCTGCTGGCGTGGATTCGTCAGAAATCATTCTCGCTGTGATACGAATGTGCCGAGAGCACATCGATACGTATCGTAATTGTTCCATTTATCCATTGGTTATTTTTCTTTTTTTTTTTTTTTGTCCTTCATTACCTGCAGCTGTTTTTATTTTGCCCAGTCTGTTTTCTTTCTTCGTTTTTATTTTCTCTTTTTTTGCTTTTTTTTTTCTTTGTTTCTTTAGGGATGTTTGGATTTCGCACGTTTTTCATCATCGTAATTTTCTTCCACCATTCCGAGTACACACTTATTATTATCTCTACGTGCTTTTCCTAATCGCACATATTGCTTTCCTTACGAAATGTTCTCTACGTACGTCTCTGTTTAGTTTTCGAAATAGAGCAGTTTTAGTCATTCCGATGATCGTGCAGTATGGACATGGGATGTGCGAGTTTTAGAAGAACGAACGAATGCTGTAAAATCGGAAAGTGTCGAATGTGAATCGCCAGCACACGTACATATTGTAAATTTCTTAGAATCCATGTCACTCTGTTGCGTGTTACTTTTGCGGTGTTCACAACGTGTTACAGTTTTCTTCGTACTACTCACGTACGGATCGTAGTAATTAAGAAATTTATCGAAATAATCGCGAAACGACCCCGGTGGTAATTAAACAAATTATAAAATCGGGTTTATCTATTTTTGTTCGGAATTTTCGTAATGAAAATTTTAGCATACGCAGACCGGAATTTTTTTTCGAAAGACATTGTCATCAGAAATATTCTAACAAAGAGAAGATGACATGAAAAGCGCGTGTAAAAGAAATAACCTGCGGCGCTGCTGGTATTCTCATTTAGGCGCGTAATTCTCGATGAAATTTAACTGAAATTTTCGTCATCGACTCTACCTTTTTTTTTAGTCTATGTCTTGAAATTTAATTGTATCGTTTTTTCTTATTATCCTTTAGCCTTTTCACGTATTTTCCAGTGGCGATATTTACGACAAAAAAAAAGCCGAGTCTGAAATAAAAGGCCAACTTAGGCACATGTTTGTTTAGAACGCTCCGCGATCTCCTCGACTATTTGTCGACGACTTTGACTTAATCGAGATTTCTTTCCCGCGTCATTTTTTCACTTCTCAGCTGCGTATATTTCCATTCTGTTCGCTATACACTTTCATTGTGTTTTATTTAAATGTTCGATTTCGCTCTTATTACCAGTAACCCCGGCTACGGTGGCGCAGTTGGCTAGGCAGTGCTGTGTACAAGCAGGAAATGTTGTAAATTAAGAATTAAGAATATAGATAAATCCTTCTCGCGCTAGCTTAAATACATTTAGAAATATGCTGCGCGGTTAATCTGGCGATTCGTGCGTCTTCCGGGTAAGATATTCGTTCGAGTTGAAAATAATGATGATGGAACGAAAAAAAACATTACGAATACCGTACTTAATTACGTAATCGAGCGAAACGAAATTCCGAAATGCCGAAAAATTGCCTGTCGGTTTATATTTAATTTAGGTAAAAGTTTTACGTTCGGCTTCAGCGTATTTATTTGTCTGCAAAATCTTAGAAATGAAATTTTGTAAAAAATTTTAATTTTGTTTTTTTTTTTTGTTTTTTCATTTCAAATCAAAATAAAAAAAAAAAAAGAAGCAGCATTTATTTCTGATTGGAAATTCTGAAATTGGAAATATCCTCGGAATTTTAGTACAACTAATATTTGCAAAAAAAAAGCAAATGAAAACGCCTCATACGAGATAGCTTCTTATTATTTATCCGCAGAAATACCGAACGAATATGTTGAGTGCAGTTGCGCAAACTTTATTATTCGGCTCTTTACCCGCCCTAAGTATAACATAACGGTTGAAGAAGCTTCGATAGATTTGCGCATATCTCCCTATCAAACCGAGTTCCCTCTATGTCAAAAGTGTGTAAAATGTGAGAAAAATTTTTAGAATTCACCGATTGTAATAATACACGGGACGTAAGCAGATCTACTTCCGATCTTATAAAGTACACTGAAGGAACATAACTTTGGCGGATTCAGAGGGAAACAAGATTATAACAAGAATAGAGCAACTGCGCGGTGTCAATAAGAGGGAGTTCAAGTTCAGTTTAGTTAAATCCGTTTGTTACTATCTCTGTTTTCGTTTGCGTGTCATATTCTCTTAAATGGCCCGGAAATGTGGCGCGGTCTTTTATGAAATTTTCAAATCAAATCAAATAACGTTTATTATTATTATTATTATTATTATTATTATTATTACCGTAAGAGACTATCTATGCGTATATTTGCGCGAGCGATGGGTCTCTAAAAGGAAAAAGAAAAACAGTAAAAAAATTTTTCTCAATGAAAATCCTTAAAAAAATAAATGAACAAATAAAAATATAAAAGAAACGTAATAAAGATAATGAACCCGGCTTTATAATGATCTATAATTAATATATAATTATTTATTATAGGGTTACACGCATCTATACTTTAATATCTGAGAGACAAATTAAAATTAATTGAAGGAAGAAAAATTGATCTGCCATACGCCATATATTTAGTCAGATGTGACTTCAAAAGTAATATAATAAAAATTTACGCCCTTTTTTTGTAATTTTTGAGGTTTTTTAGATTATCCAACACACATTCTGGTAATAAGTTGTAAAGTAACGGGGCCATATATAATGCTTGCGTCCTGGAATGGTACTTATTAAATTTGGGTACAATTGCTAATGTCTTACCGGAACTCATGAGCGTCGCCAGCGGAGGGCAAGGGGGCAGCTGCCTCCCCCTGGAGCCTGGAAACTTTTTAATCAACTGGCCATGATGAGTATTCATAGGCGCGTAATTATGGACAATTTGCCAGAAACCCACGAAAATTATGTTTTAATTAAGATTTTATTCTTGTTTAATAAAATATTAAGCCTTTACAAAACTTATAAATTTTATTTTTCCTATAACTCATATCCTCTTTCTATCATCCCCCCCCCTGGCTCATCGGCTGGCGGCGCCCTTGCCGGAACTCCTGGTTACTCCATCGTTGACAAAGAAACCGAATTCATTTTTCTATTTCAATAAGAATAGCAATAGCTGAATTTTATAAAGTGTATTAATGGGATAAAAGTTATAACCAGTATCAGGGTAAATATTTTTACTAATTAATTTAAATATTCTATTATGCAAGCAATTTATCTGTTTTAAGTTGTACTGCGCGATTTTTAATTCTAGTAGTTCAAAAAGATACACGAGATCTCGAAAAATTCTGAAAAATACTATACCGACTCGTCCGTTCTACGAGAATTGGCCGTGTTAGTTTGTCTAATTAAAAGAAAAACAAACAAACCGAAAACAATGAATACGTAACTTTTCAAATAAAATTCGATTTCATTCGAGCCTCGCTAAATGTGTATATATTCCTTTTATCCGTTCGCTTCGCGCTTCCATCTTGCCGATATATCGTTTTTCTCTTGCCCCCAAGTCCGCACTGCTTGCTCCATTCTTCTAAGTCTTGATCGCGCAACCATATTTTCCCTCAGTGCTCTCCCCTACTCACCGAACGGAATACTTTGTATGCACACCTGTTGGGACTGGGGCTTCCTACTCCCTATTATACTTCGTCTGTGTTGACCTTTCCTTCTGCACACGTTATAGTCTTTTTTTCTTTTACTACATCAGTATCCGATCGAATTAAATTCCAATTCCTCCAACTAGCCTACAGTTCTATGTCTGCGTAGTAGCCCTTTTTGGCTATAGCCGTAAATATATAAGATAGAAAAAAAAAAAACGAAGAAATTCAATAGCAATCAGTTAGCGAGAAGAAACTTTAACCAGAGCTCATCTAGAAGTTATTTTTATTAAAGCGAATATAAAGAAATTGCTTTTTTTCGTTCGCTTCTAAATAGATTTTACTTTTTGAAAACGCAGACCATAAAACTACGAGTGTGACTATACGCTGTCTTTTTTTGTATTATTTGCCAAACGCGAACGTTGTTGAAGTTGAGAATGTCCCCCCATTTAGTTTTCTTTCCAGTGTGAAAGGGACAGTTCCCGTTTTCTACAATACGCCGGAACCAAAACTTGCAAACACCTTGTGCGGTCGAAATCTTTTTCCTAGATGGACACGATTTGATAGGGTACATTCGCAAATCGAGAAGTCTGTTTCGAAATGATTCGGCTTTTATGACTTCTTTCACATTACCACGACTAAATCGAATTTCGTTAAATGAACAGTCTGCTTTTAGATGAACTATGTGACGCGGTCCCTCTGAAAATCTACAAAAACGACAACACTCAGAGGGATAAAAGAGAATACTTAGGTAAAGAAAAAAAACAAAAAAAACAGCGTTGCTTTTCCGAACGAACCTAAATTAAATCGTAGAAAAACAGAAATATCTCCAACTCGAAAATATAAAGGAACTTTTTCAAAGGATTAAAAATTGAAAAAATTTAAAGAAAGCCTTTTCTTTATTATTAATGCGATATGAATGAAGGAAATAATTTTTGCAGGACCATCGAATTCGACATATTCTAAAAGAGAGAGAAACGTTGGTCGATTTTACGCTTTTATTTCGTTACTTTAAAATATCTAAATTTGACGGACTCGCCAAAATTATTCTCCTCCTTTTCATCGCATAAATGAATAAAAGGCTTTAAGCTTTTTTTACATGATTTTAAATTACACTAGTTTCCGTTACATTTGTCGAGTTAAAGATTTTACTCGAAATTTTTTCTACAATTTTTACATCTGGCCTATTGTTTACAAAGCGCCGTCGAATAAAAGAGTAGAAGAAAATTAAAACTTTTCATCTAGCGACATTAGTGTTAAATAACGTGGTTCGCCTAATAGCCAGAAATACTAATTGGCTGGATTTTTTCATTTCGATAGACATTTTTTTTTTTTTTTTTATCAGCCTTTTCCAAATCTAAAATCGCGCGCATATACATCTATATCGAAGCAACTTCTTCTCGAAACTTTTTTTCGAAAATCTTCTACAAGTCCAGATCTATTTTTATGCTCGCGGGGTGGGGGGAGGGGGTCAATTTGGCATAAAAATTGGACTTATCCTTTTCGAGATCCTAGCGTTGCACGGTTTGCAAGAATGCAAGAAAACGAAAAATGGCCTTTAATTTATCAATAAAAATAATTATTACGTTGTCATGTAAATCCAACAGTGTGCCTTGTTATAAAAAATGAATGAGGGGGGGGGGGATTTATATAAGAAGATCAATTACGTGAGATTATGGAAAGTCGAACAATACGAAACAAAACGGGTTGCAATAAAATGAAAAAAAAAAACAAACTTAAATTACAAACCGTAACGTCAAGAGTTCCCCAGAAAACCCCTAATTAATTAATTAGCAACTTTAATATAAACTGCTCCGAATAAAAATTAGATCTGTCCGTATTAAAAAGGAAAGTAGAAGTTATTACTTACACCTCGAAAATAACTAAGCAATCAAATACGATTGGAATAATATTCGAGTTGAAAAATAACCCCAAAAGCGAGATGATAATATGCGAATATAACGGGAGGAAATGGCGAAGCGAGATCGATGTAAAACGTATCGTAGATTTTTAGAGGATAATTGCGGTATTATCTCCGCCCACCCAGCTTTTTTGATGAAATAATTTCCTAGCGCGTGTGTTAGCCCGACTGGGGGAATTGCGCGGGTAATGGGAAACTACAATAAACGATGTATACGTAATACGGTACTACGTCGTAGTCCCTTCGTGGAGCACAATGACTGAAGAAGAGCCGAAATAACAAGCTGCTTATACTTGTCATCTTTTTCGCATTGTTAATACTTACCATTAAAAATTATCATTTTAATTTGGTAATTATTTAAACTTGGAAAATTCCTCAACTTGCTCGGCTATATGTCTCGGAGACGATTGCTATCGCTATCGATGATTTAGACTTTTTGACCGGTTTTATAGCGCTGATGGGAAATAAAGTTATTCATTCAGGTTATCCAAATGTCTATTTTCGTTAGATCTCGTCAAAACATATAATCATCGTCAGAGAGACAAACCGTTCTTCGTTTAGATTTAGATTAATAATTTATTCAGATTTTCTATTTTTTTCTGTATGTAATATAATTTTTCATTCGAGTGTTTGCGTTTATTCTGTTTAAGTTTTTATTTAATTTTTTTTCAATGTTGTTCATCCAAAACAAAGAACGCTTGAAAGAGCTCTACTATCAGCATAAAGAGAGAGTTGGCTCGACATTTTTAAGGAAAAACAACAAAGTCGATCTCAATTTTCAAAAACGCGGGCTACAACAGGTTTTACTGAAGAGTTACCGTCTTTAGTTCCAACAACAACGAATGTTACTCATATCGCTGATTACATTAATTAGGTAATAACGGGAACAGAAATTTGAATTGAATTATTGCGATAATTAATTCCTTGTTTCCGTAATAATGCCACGGGAGATTTCTCGACAAATCGAAGTATATTTGCTTAAAAGCAATTAGCAGACACAATTACGATTGTTACTAAGCCGGAAGTTAGCAGAAGATTAAAATGTATTTTGTAAATGATTAATACAAAACAGTTCGATCGTTGACCCTGTTTATGAGCGAAATAGGTTTTCAGTTAGTTGACGATTTTTATCGGATTTTTTTTTTTTTTTTTTTTTTTTATAAGATTGTATATGAGGGTTTCCATGTACCGTGTTTAACTACTGGGGCTATTACAGCACATGGAGCCTCCTTAAGGGGATTAAACGTGATAGTACAGATCGCTGCTCCGCATGTAAGCTAATACAGCTGCGACCGCGGGCGGAGCGTTTGACAGTATCGTAGAACTAGAGGAAGTGGTGAAGTGCATGGATCGTGATACTGCAAAAGAGGGGCATTCGAGAAGTAGGTGATTGGTGGATGGGGCGCTCGGTTGACTACAAAAGGGGCAGACATTTGGGGGGTTCCTGGCTCGTGAATATGTAGCCGTGCGAGAGGGTTGTATGTCCTATTCGGAGACGATTCAGGACAGAAAAATCTCTGCGGGAAACTCCGTCTGTGGGCCACCAAGGCTCCGTGGTTGTTTTTATGCTTCGGAGAAATGTACTTGAAGATCTCCATTCCTGTTGCCATTCTTCTCCAGTTTGCTGCATAAATAAATGAGCCAATGTAGGGGGAAGAGGGGGGTTGTGTGGCATTGGAGAGAACAATGTCGCCTGAGCTGCTCGATTGACACGCTCATTGCCTGGAATCCCAACATGAGCCGGCACCCATAGGAAGGACATTTCGGAGTTTAAATGTGATAACCTGTATAATAGGTGATGGACCTTCCTTACCAGAGGGTTGTTGGAATTAATCCCCGAGATGAGTTGAAGGGAGTTTAGAGAGTCAGTTATGAGTAGGGCCTTTTGGGACTGGGGGTTGCTATCGGTATAGTGTTGGATGCAAAAGACTATCGCGTATATTTCAGCGTCCAGTGCTGTACAGCAATCGTGCAGTCTAACTGACTCTGCTGCCCCTGAGAGACTTCGAAGGAGCATGCCGCCGGTGACTGATAACCTATTGCCTTCGCTCCATCTGTGTAGAGGCATGCATGGTCTGTGTAGCTCGCTATGATATTAGTTGCTATTTGTGCTATGTTTGGGGGGTATTGTGCTTTGTTAAATTTTGTCAGCGATATGTTGATGTTTGTGATTGGCTGACTCCAAGGTGGTGCGGTTGCTGCGAAGTCTGGCAGAGTTCTTGGGATTGAAAAGATTTGGAAACGACCCATAACCGAAAAAAGTTCGGGCACTGGGTCATTCCCAAACCTCATATTAGGAGATATTGTCGGGGTTTTGGTACTACTAAGGAGGGTGCTCAATTCTTTAAAGTTATAGTACTTCCTATAGTAGGACAGCGGGGGACAACCTGCCAGTGCATACAAACTTATAACCGGAGAAGAGGGATGAGCAGAAAGGATAGACCGGAGGGCAGCAGAATGTATAGGATCTAAGGATCTTAGCACACTTTTAGCGGCTGAGGAGTACACCTGGCACCCGTAATTAATTCGTGAAAGGGGATAATCGATCTGTAGATTGTAAGAAGTAATTTTGGGTTTATATTGTACTTGTAATTTGATAGACATTTCAGGATAGACAAGGATTTTAGGCACTTGGTTTTGAGCTCAGCTATGTGAGAGCGCCAGGAAAGTTTTTTTATCAAATATTAGGCCTAGAAACTTGACTGATGGACGATTTGGGATAGGAAAACCATTTAGACTCAGGAATACGCTGGGAAGTGGGTTTTGGCGTCCCCTGTGGAAATCAACACATATTGTTTTTGTTAAGGAAAAGGTCAGACCGTTATCATTGGACCATTTGTGTAAATTTTCGATGGATTTTTGGAGGATATTTTGAGCGTTTATAGGATGGTTGGACGATAAGGATATATTCAGGTCATCAACGTAGAGCCGGGACGTTACTGGGGCGGCAAGGCAGTCAGTTATATCATTGATATAATATATGAACAAGGTTGCGCTTAAAGCAGAGCCTTGTGGTACGCCATTTTCCAACAGCATCAGTTCAGACGTTGACGAACCAGTCGTAACTTGAATCGTTCTATTGTCTAAGAAGCTGTGTAGGTATTTACCCAATTTTTCGGCGATTCCAGCCGTTCTCAGTTTTAATAGTAAGCCATGACGCCACAGGCGGTCAAATGCTTTTTCTAAATCGAAAAATACTGCGTAGAGGTGCTGTTGGCGATGAAACGCCGATAAAATCTGCCTTTGCAGGCTAAGTAGCTGGCTGACTGTCGATCTTGCTTCTCGCCCGCCGGCTTGGTAAGGAGATAGAAGACATTTTTGTTCTAGGAAAAACATGCGGCGCCTATTAACCATCTTCTCCAGCATTTTGGAAATGACACTAAGCAATGAAATAGGACGGTAACTTTCGGGAAGAGTAGGATCTTTATTTTCCTTTAGTATTGGAATGATATTGGCTGATTTCCATTGTGCCGGAATGTTTCCGGAATTCCAGATTTGGTTGAATATATGTAGGAGAAAATGTTTGCCGGAAATTGGGAGATACTTTAGCATGTACGGGTGGATACAGTCGGGGCCAGGAGCAGTGTTGGATGTGTGGTAGTTGAGTTGGAAATTTAATTCTAAGATGGTAAAGTTACTGTTGTATGTTTCGTTGGATTCGGACGGGAAGTGCACTGGCTGCTGCTCTGCTTGGTGTTTCATGCTGCGGAAGGCGGGAGGGTACTTTTCTGACGACGATGCTGCGGCAAAGTAGCTGGCAAACGCTTTGGCGACGTCCGCTTCATCCGTTATCTGGCTGCCATTGATTCTGAGTTGAACGCGTTTTGGGGCGCTGTTGATTCCGCTGATGGATTTTATTTTGTTCCACATGGTCCTATTTGACGTTGACGAAGAGATCGATGCGATAAACTGTTCCCAGCATTCTTATTTTTTGCCGCGAATAAGAGCACGGGCAAGAGCTCGGGAATTTTTGAAGGCTATTAAGTCAGGTAGCGACCGAGACGTTTTATACTTTCTGAGTACTCGTTTGCGCTGTTGGATTGCGGTATGAATCTCTTTGCACCACCATGGTACTCTCTTAGCTCGAGAATTGTGAGAGATGGGTATTGATAAGCAGGCGGTGTGTAGAATGGCATTAAGAAACGTGCTTAAATTGTCTGGTAGGGACTCGCTAGGAGCTGGGATTTTGATTCCGGCCTCGTATGCCGCCCAGTCCGCCTTGTGGAACAAAAATCGTGGGGGTCTTGGAATTAGCGGTGATGGATGGTATCCCGCGAACTGTAGGAATACTGGGAAATTATCACTGGAGCAAAGGTCGTCATGGATAAAATACTTAAGTTTCGGGAGGAATAATGGGGATACTAGTGCTAAGTCAATGGTCGAGAAGGTGTTATGGGAGAGGTTGAAATGTGTGTGGTCAGGTGGGACCAGGGTACACAAATCGTACTCTATTAATATATTAGTGATGATTGATCCATGTCTGTTGGTTGACGCCGCTCCCCATAGTGGGGAGTGAGCGTTGAAATCTCCAAGTATGACCATTGGGCTTACTATTTGGGATATGGCGTTTTGAAGGTCTACCGAATGTACCATAGTGTTGGGGGGAAGGTAGCAGTTGCAGATCGTTAAAGAGAGTCTCGGAGGACCGTGTAAGAATACAGATATTGCTACCATCTGAAGGGGTGTGTCTATTCTGGCTGATACAGCTGAGACCGACGTATGTACTAGGATTGCTACTCCTCCGCTTGCTCGGTTGCCACCAATATTATCGCATCGGAATAGGCTGTAGTCCTTTATTCTTGGTTTGTCTCCAGGCCGCAAGTGCGTCTCCTGCAAGCAGGCTACCGATGGAGAATAAGGTGTTCTAGTTCGGCTTGGTGGTTGATAAAGCCTCTGCAGTTCCACTGCATAATTGTATTGTTGCTCGCCATGCTGGGTGTTTCTATGTTGTCTCGTGAAGCCAGGTTAGTCGGTCTTTAATATTGGGGTTCACATGGGGTTCGTGTGTTAGTGGGTAGAGCTCCCTTCTGACGTATTGCCATCTGTGGATAGGCAGCTCAGGCTTTTTAGTATGTGGGTACATTTATTTTTTAAGCTCGAGTTCTTCAGGTGTGGTTTGGTTGCTGCGATTAGGTGAATCAGTCCGTCTTTATCCTGTGTAAAGTTGTGCGCATAGGTTATATAGTCGGATTTAGAAGTTATGTTTCTCATGAAGGTTTTGTAACTGTCAAAGTTAATGATAAAGTTGGCTTTTCGTCGATGTTTATGATTTTTTTTTGTTTTGGCTTCCGCTTAGCTGACTCAGTGAAGTGCTGCGCGTCTGGCGGTGTTTTGAAATCGGTTGTCTGTTGTGCCTGTTGCTGCAAAGAGTCCTTCTCTTCTGCCTGTGATTTCAAAGTATGTTTCAGCTCTGATTTTATTGGGGAGCTATCTGTTTGTTCCAGTAGTGCAGTATGGCTGATGTCGTCCTCTGGTAACGGGATATTAATTTTCTTTGTTGCAGGCTGAGATGTCGCTGATAGTGTGGGATCGTCGGGCAAAGAGTCTGGTGTTGCCGGGTGGGGGCGTTTCGCATTTGGGATTATTTGGTCGACTTCCATTGCTCTGCCGATGTCTAGGTGTTGGGGGGGGGAGTAGGTAGCATGGTTGGTTGGCTAGTGTTTCCTTTTTTATTTGTACAGCTGTGGCATGAGTGGTCGTCTAAGTGGAGGAATATGCGGTGTTCGTGTTCATTGTGGGTTAGTATAAAGGACTCAGGGATGTTAGAACAGTTGGCCTGCTCGACATAAACTTGTCTACGCCAGCTGACAATATGTCCGAATTCAGCGTCGTTTGGGTTGACCCGAAGGATGGCTATAAGAGTGATTAATTTCAAAGAAAACACTGAGGCAAAGTGCGAGAGTATGAGCTGGTTCGGGATAGTAGGAGAGACATTTGACATGATTAGTTTATTAGATGAATTTTTTAAACGTCGGGCAGTGATCACTTGCGAGCCTATTTTAATTCTTCCTCCATGTTCGAATAGCTTTTCGACATTGGATTTCGACTTAAAAAATATTGCCACTCGATCTCTGCTGATTTTCGAGCCTGCTATTATGTTAGATGGTCCGCCAACTAAATCTTTTAATGCCAAGAAGTAATCGCGGTTGCTGCGTGTCGGAACGTATGGGAATATTACGCCCTGTTCCTCTGTTGGGTAATTGAAGTCGGTTAGCGGGGCTATTTTCTTTATAGTTTTTAATTTTTCGGAGAAGGATGCTGGTACACTCGGTGCGGTCGGGAGGGTTGCATCGGAGGGGCTGTTTTGGATTTTGTCATTTACCGCGGTCGCTGCGGAGCTATCAGCGTTAAAATCGGCAGACGGCTGGCTGCGCGAGTTTATCGCGAGAGATAAATCAGCTGAACGCTGCGGGTTTGTTTGTGTGGTGAACTGGTTTTTGTCGGAGTTGCTGATAAGGCTTGTGTCGTGCGTTGATGTGATCGGTGTGTGTGTGACTTATCTGTTGTGTGCGGTGTGGACTTACTAGCGGTTGCGCTGTTGTTCCCGTCGGGTTTAGACGGCGCTTTCAGCTTACCAGCCGGCTTCCCGGTTGCGGGCGGCGGGCGGTTCATGGTACTACGATGTTCTTATCACTATATTAATATTACTTGATTTGAAAAACGCGAAATTATAGCATCACTAGGACGATAAAAGTTTTCCACAATTTACGATAATACTTTAGTAGAAGAACATAGGAATAAAGTTTAATATGTTTTATTTCCTTTTTTTGTTTCTTATTCATTATATTATTAAATTTTAATTATATGTATTAATTACAACATAATTCTTAGGCTACCCCCCATTAGAAAAAATGTCCCAATTTTATGTAACGTTTGTTATATTTTATAGGATGTCTGCGATTATGTTATGATATTCATATGAACCGATTTAAAATTACGTTGTAAATTTTGATCATTTTATACAAAGTATAGAAGAGAAAGAGATAGAAATGTAAGCAAGAGAAATCAAGGGGCACAGCCTCTTGCGAGGCCAAAATGGTCGAGTTTATATATACATACATATATATATATACATATATATATATGTGACATAACAAAAATTAATATACCTCATCCAATAAAGTTTATTGGGTCACATTAATTCTATAATTTGTAAATATAGGAATAATTGTTAATCTTAATTATTTTTTTAATATAAATGAATATTATTTTTACAATTTTTAAATGCTTGTATTGTAAATTTATTAAAACTGTTGAATTTATTTGTTACTAGAGTTGTTCCGTATTACTTTCAAAAACTGTATCATTGTTATTGCGGCCTTGTAAAATACATATAATACACGATATACTGAAAATTGCACCTAACACAATTTTCCGACTCCACAAATTCCATATTTATACAAGTACACTTTAAATATTCCATGTCCCCGGTTATGAACTGTACATTAAAACGTAATAATTTCCCAAAATATTTTTCAATCGTTTTACATTAATCGATTTTAATAATTGAACACGTTTTTACACATATATTTTACGTTACTAAATTTATTATTCAGCTTTATATCATTTTTTATACTAAACAAATGTTTTTCAATTTCCATATTCATCGGTTTAAGTTCCGCAATAACCAATGCTGCTATATGATTTAATTAGCTTTATAATTATAATTCGTTGATAGCTATTTAATATTCTCTTAGATCGTTTAATTTTTAACATACCAGTATAAATAATACTGCCATACAATACATTACTGAGTATTATTAACTTATACAGTATTATTCTCCTTCATTGTTGTATAATTTGTTAAATATCATTAAAAATTTATTGATTTTATTTTTAATAAAATTAAAATTATTATAAAATTTTAAATTACTATCAATAATTGCACCTAAATATTTAATTTGATTTACATGTTTAATATTTATTCCGTATTAGTTTATATTTAAGGTTCTATTTTTAAATATATTGTTCAGTATCGTATAATTAGTTTTTGTTACGCTAATTTAAAGTTTAAAATCCTTTAGAAAACTTTCTATTGCATTATAAACTCTCGAAATTTTATCTTCAATTTTCTGTTGCAATATCATCAACATAGGTTATTACTTTAACATTTTCAGGAAACATTAAGCTATAAATCCTCGAAAAAACAGTATTGCATAGGTAAGAATACCGAGCTTTACAGTATTGTAACCTCATTGGGTATTTATTTCTATAATTACCGATATTTATATGTATATGTAAATCTATTGCTAAAATATTCTATTATTATATTTATTAGATTTTTCTTCGCTCGTAATCGAAAGATCAAATGTAAGATTTCTGCTTATATAATTTTTTATTTCTTGCAATTTAGTATAAATGGCTCTAGAGTTCGGAAGATTTTTCCAACGAGCCAAATTGATTTTCATTTATTATGTTATTCTGATTACAAAAAATTGTTTAAGTTTATTCAAAATACATTTTTCGTAAACCTTACTGAAATTTGAACTTCTTGATAGTTCAAGGTGGAAGTCTTGTAAGAGGTAACTGCTGTGCGGATGAAATTTCCCATGAACTATCTAAAGGAGGTATCATTATTAGAGATATCTCTATGGGTTGTACAGAATTTAAATTGAGGGGAGGTCGTTTTTCGCTCTGAAAGGCTTTTTCATTGACACGAGAGACACGTGTCGTCGAGAAAGTTCTTATTGTTAATTTCAGTAACGCGTATTTCTTAATTTAAGTGTTTATTCGACGGGAGAAAAGTCGGGAAAATTAATGAGTATTTGGAATTTTTTTTTTTCTATGTAGCCCGGTGCAAAACTATCTGGCTTAGAATTTTATCTAATTAATGTGCACTGCCTGACAGAGAACTTTTACGGCGAAATTTTTCGTGCAGAATTTTTAATGCATATAAATCTGAGCTTTAATAATTCAGATTAGTCGATTGCAAAACCTTAACTCTTCACTATCTCCCTAACACGTCTCATCAAGAATTTCTGCCGTACGAAAAGTGAATTTATCTGATGTAACCGAAATAAGGAAAGGATTTAATTCAGTTAAAGTGGAGCTGTATCCTGTGCAAATAAATTATGTAAACATTTCGGAAACAGTCGGATAAACTGTTAAGTTTAACTCCCCGTACACTTGCAGATTTTTAATTTTAAACGATTTCATTTTAATCAACTTCATATTCAATTTTAATAGTTGGCATGCAAAAATAGACATGTATCCGGTTGCGTCAATTTGTCTTTTTTTTTTCAGATTTTAGGTCTGCGCTAGTGGAGATAATTAGGAAGGAAACGACTGAGAATTTTTGAAATCTCAAAACTCTGAAATTTTTTCATTTAGAAAACAATAAATAGAGAAGAACGTTACGTAACATCTTGGCTTATGATTTACTGTCGCTGGTGAGACGGAAGCCAATTACGACGCTCGTCCCACGTATACAATGTTCGTGCAGCACGTAACTTGTTTAAAAAAAAAGCTATATTTACGAAAGAAAATAAGAAAATAACAGTTGACAAGGGGAGTTCTAGAGAGAGAGAGACAAACGGATGCCATTTCAAACACTAATTCCGAAGAGCTTCTACGGGGAATGCGTAAACTCAACGCGGATATTAGCGATCGGCAAGAGAATTGAAGAATTTTGTCTGAATGACAGCGACAACTTTTTCGCGGGACACTTACGAGATAACGGAGCAATGGACTAAAACATCCTCGCTTATTACATTATTAGACGTTAAAGTCGATTTAATTATTTAATAACTGTAAAGATAAGTGTACACAGAAACATAGGAAATTTAACTCGAATTTCAGTATCAGAAATAAGCCTTGTCCAAGTTCAAATATTCCGTTGTTTTTTTCCCTCTAGTTCATGGATGCTCATCCTTCACGATGTCTGAACAGAATTGGCAAACAGTCAGCTGGCGTACAAATCGTTCGCATTTTAGTGACGACGAAGTCGAAATGTGCGCGAGAAAATAATATAAAAAATAAAAAGGGAACAGAGAGATACTTTCGCATTTCACTTATACGAATATATATTTATATGCGATAAAAAAATATTTGGCAACTCCGGTTAAATTTAAAATTGTCAAGGCGCATATCACAGGCAAACGCACCGAAGGTAAAAATACATCAAATGCAGTTGCGTTTACCCCAGTTCTCGGAAAAATTAGAACATTGACGATAATTCGTTAAAAGAGGTTTCCCGCGCTTTTTAATTAAAAATGTTTTTTTCGAATTCACGCGACTAGACGTCGGCGTGTTTGTTTTTGGGTTTTAATTCATCGCGCCGCCGTGTACCGCAAACATTTCAATTATCGTGTAAATCTTACACTAAGCAAGCGGTTTTTATTTGAGTAATAATAATAATATAAATAACAGCTAGACGAGAGAAATACAGCGGAAATCAGTGACCCGGGCAGGAATAACAAAAGTTTGTTTCTCTAACCCCGGTATCAAGCAAAATAGTGGAATTTTTTAATTTGTCTCTCATTAACGAATCGTTTGTTTATTCAACATGTATTACCTGAACAAAATTCTTAATGGAAAAAGGAAAAAGTTTATTTATAATTTCGAATGCTTTTTAACAAAATGTAATCGAATTTTGGACTTTTCAAAAAAAAAGAATTCAAAAAAATCATCAATTTCGTTTATTCAGTTTTTTAAAAATTGCCGATTTCTCGTTATTTATTCACGCGAAGAAATTCCGAAATCGGGGTTTCCAATATTTTTTCAGAATGAATTATGAAACGGAGATTTTCGTGAATTTTGTTAAAATCGTAAAAACATTTATACGTCACTTACGAAGATGATGGTTTAAAATTATTTTCCAGCTTTCTTTTTTTTTTTTTGTTTTCTCTTTATATGTTCGTTAACGAGAACATCAGCCCGAGTTTTTATCTGCTTCGCCAGTGCGTATCGTCTGCATTCAAAATAATCGCATTATTATGTTTTTCCTCCCCTTATATTTAACGACCTTTTCGTGAAAACTATTGTAGTCCGTGATCACTCCCGAATATCGTAGAAGTTATGCGCACGCGCGCGCGCGTGTGCCACTGAATTGGAGAAATATCATCATCACGGAGTGCCATACTTCATTCCTGAGCGTCGGCAACCACCGCTATTCGTACATTTTAGTTGTACAGACATAGGCACATAGTGTTCATAGCAATTGTTATAATCGAGAAACATTAGTGTACACACACGCACACACGAGACTACACTCGGAATTATTATTGTGACTGTATGATTTTTATGGATGTATAAAAATGCAGTCCCCCGTGTGTGTCGTCTGCTGTGTACTAACTAGTGCGCATATAGTGGTATGCACGTTTGCTATATTGCCTTCCACATGATTCTATTAGCGAGTATTTAACGTATTTTTCGTTATAATATCTCTCGTCTCCTGGGATCGAACCCGCGACTTCCGTGAGGAAAGCCCCAGACGCTCTGGTAACTAAGCTATCGCGATGATATTATAAACATTTCAATAAAGAGGATGCTTTTAAAATTCATTCGAATTCGGAGTTGTTACGCGAAAATAAATAATGATCGTAATAACTAAAGAGAATTTTACTTGTAATATTTGATTCTATTACCTGGTACCGCCGATTTATGATTGAATTTGTATCTGCTGCGTTGTATGCCGGTTCAAAATATTATTAACCATTAACGGGGTTTCAATCGATATTGTGCGAGGTGAATGCCGATATTCCGCAGCAAACAATCTCGTGTCTCAATGATATTTTTCCGGGAGGAATACGTTTTCTATCAGCCGCGCGTAATGGAAGTTTCCTTTATTTATTTTTTAAATTCTAGTAGAAAAAAAACCTAATGTTCACGTAGGAGTTTTTAGTCATTATTAATATGACCATATTGCATCCGATTCCGATCCACTTCTCTGATTCATAACCTTTTCCTTTGTTGCTCTATTCAAATTGACCTCTTATGGATACTTAGACACTCCTGGAATTGCAGAAAATGATCCAGAAGATCTACTAGCCCGTTTATTTTTATCTTCTGACAAATTTATTCGCGCTTTTGGATTTCACAATATCATATTGCTTTCCATAGTAGCTCATTTTAAATTATGATGCAACTCTTATTCTTCTTCACTCTCAAATCCCGACTCCCTTTATCGCTCTAGTTAACCGATTCTCTTCCGCTTCATCTTTAGTTTCTTAACCCTCCTTCATTTCGGCGTTCAACTCTCTCTGCAATCTGCTGTCTATTGTTTCATCACAATCTGTTTCCCTAATCGGTTTTTTCTGTTTCCGACTAATAAATATTCTTTGTCCTTTCTATCGTTCTTTTTCACACGTATCTTATTTGAACGTTCTTTTTTTACTTTTCATTTTTATTAATGGATCTAATCTTTATAGCGCATTCTGTCATACCGGCTCTTGAATCGTTTCTGTCTGCTCTGTCCGATCGCGCAAAAATTTGATTTTACTTTTCTTCCCTTCCCTAGTTCTTGGGCTAACGCCTTTACCCCCCCCCCCGATAAACCCAAAAAACAAGACAAAAATAAAAAAAAAAATTAATTTCGTTTTTTTTTCTTTTTACGTATCCAGAGTATTGAAAAGTCGTTCTCTCTTTTGTTTTCCTAACGAATCCTCTCTACACTTTCTAATCTCATTTTTGAGTATTAAAATGAATAATTCAAACAATTTTTCTCGCTTCTTATGTCCGGTAGCTTTTCGAAAGTTTAATTAACAGATGACTCGTTTGGTGACTCGAGCGCAGCAATTCGTTACTTACCAATATATTCGGGTTTCGTCCTGGACGTGCAGATTGCATCAACATGTTTCTATCGGACGTTTATATGTTAATTATGAATAAAAGATTCCTTATTGCTCCTTTGGTCGGCATATTAACCCTTTCGTTCACGCATTTTTTCCTATGTTTGAAAAAATTTTTTTTCAAAATAATTTTAATGGCTGGACATGTAAGAGATGTTTTATGCATATTTCATCCCTCTCCAACCCTTAGTTTTTGAGATATAGGTTGTTGCCAATTGGCAACAGAATGACGAAAAGGAACTTATTCCAGTACAAGATGCATTGAAAGGTTTAGTAAAAATAACATATAAATGCATTACAATTACATATATTGCAATATAACGCTAAATGAAAAATAATATAATCTGAACAATCAAATAAATTTGCATTAAATATGAAATAAATGCATCCAATCACCTTCATTTACATAATTACTGTACAAAAACAAGGTATAACTGAATAAGTGTTTATTTTTACAAATGTATTTAATACTAATTTACACACGCATACATTTACACCCACACGCGCATTTTCATTACACAAAAATTATTTGTGAATGTCCCGAAAACAGATTTTTTTATTATCTAAACAAAGGTGCATACTGCAGTTTTGATTTTTACATCTCTCACATGAATTGGTATGTACTACCCAGTGCCCCATTTGATCCTGAATAATACTTGAACAAGGGCGTGTTTCCTTTAATATTTTTTTTGTTAGTGGTGAATTATCTTGTAAATCCTCGTGAGATGGCCTTCTCTTTGAACACTGACATTCTGCGGAAAATTTACCATAGAGTCATAATGTAACCAATTGGCAACAATGAATTTCAAAAAAATCATACTCACAACATACAGTACATTAAGTAAATATAAATATATAACAAAAATCTACATGTCTTTTTAAGTTAAAAATCGTATAAGCTTCGTTTTTTAAAAATAAATTAACATATAAAAAGAACGTAAAACTAGGACCTAAAAAAGACAAATCTCGTGCCGACAAAAATCGGTAACTTCAACTGCAAATAAACAATATATTTTTCGGTTTTCAACACTGTTTTTGTTAATAATCGATAAAGTGGCTTGTTACCAAATGGCAACATAATGTCACAACGTATAATATTATAAAAGTCTCATAATATATGAAATTAAAATAAATGTTGCCAATTGGCAACATTGTGAACGAAAGGGTTAAATGCTTATTTCTCATACTCCTTGGCATAATACTCTTAATTAAAAATTCCTGTTCACTTTGCTCCTTTTATTGTTGCTGTTTGTGCCCATCTCCTTCCCTATCTGGTAAGAGTGGGAGTAGTCTTGCCTATATTGAGGTAAAGGTTATAAAAACAGTGTTATATTCATTTGTACTCCGTTTGTGCTTGTTTGTGCACTATTTGTTTTCGTTTGCACTCCTTCCATTGCAGAGTTGGAATGGACGAGGCTGGGGAGAAGCAGTACCTTAAGTATGTGAAATGAAACGTTGTAAACAAAATGTAGTTCTAGCAATATGATTTGTACTTTAATAAAACTTAACTATCAATTTTCTAATTGCTAGATGAATCAGAATTAGCTTAATAATTTGTTTCTTCCGTCTAGCTTTTTCTAATTTATTTCATTTGAACACGATACATTAGAAAAATTGCACATGCTAGGTAAAGTCATTAATATTACTGGAGTGTAACGACGAGTGATTTTGATTCTAATTGTCAACTACTGTTTTTCAGTTTTCAGATATTTTATAACGTTTTCTTAATTTTTCGTTTATATACATGATTTTTTAATGGTGGAAAGATTTTCTTTGTCTAATCTGGATCAAATTTTCAATTTTCTACGATTTTTTATCATTTCATCACTCTAAAATTTTTAGAAAATATAAAACTTTTTAAAAACCATGTACAACGTTTATTGTATTTTTTTATTGTTTTTTTTTGGGGGGGGGGGGTCGTGAATCATGCATCTTCAATCAGTAATGGTAGACAGAAGAGTCAACTAATTAGAACTTAATTCGATTGGAAATAGCTGAAATAAAGGAACCAATGGAAAGGGCAATAGAGTGAGAGGAAAAGGACAGGATATAGGAAGCACAGTAGGGAACACGAAGCCTTAAGTTATACGAGGAGTAAATAAAGAGAAGAACATTCCGCAGAAAGAGCAGAACAATTAAAACTAAATACTGCTTTATTACAATGTAGAGGATAATAAGGAGAGGAAATCAAAGAGAGACGAAATCGAAAAGAGAGCATTAAAATGTGATTAAAGCGTAGGCAAATAATAGAGACAATAACAGAACGTGGAAGAGAAGAGAACTCTTGGAACTAAGGATTAGAAGTAAAGATTTTTTTTTTTTTTAAATTCATTTATTATAAAATACAATTTTACAATAGTAGTACTATGGCCTGGGGATCACTTTTTGCTGCATTCGCTTGTCAATGTTTCGCAGGCCACCGCAATTATATTAATTAAGTACGTGACTTAACGTTAATACCTTATTATATTTAAATGTACTTCTCTTTGTTTTTCATTATTTCATTTATATATTCCACAGTTGTCTGTGTGCTTTTTTTCCGGTTGGTAAACCATTTCTGATTGATTTCTTCTATTTTATGTTTTATCCTGATTTGACTGAAGTTTAGACAGCTTAAAAAGGTATGATCCGAAGTATCTGTTATGTCTTTTTTACAGTTTATGCGTGTGTCTTTTTCTGTTATTTTATATTTTTTGAGGTATTCTCCAAAATTTATATGTCTTGTTAAAAATGGAGTGAGGTAGAAATTAGGTTTTAGTGTTTTATTTCTAAGTTTTTCTTCTATATTTGGAATTAGTTTAAAGGTTTTTCTTCCTGTTTTTTTCAGCATTATACTCCTCTTGCCAGAGGTTGTATTTAATTTTTATTTCTTTTATATTTTCTTTTTTTTTTTGTTTTTCGGTAATGCTTGATAATTTTGTTGCTTTAATTCCATTACTTTTCTGTATCTGTAAGTCAATAGGTAGTATTCCTACGATTACATTGGTTGCAGTGTACGATACTGTTCTACATATATGCAGATATAATTCCTAATAATATTTTCCGTTGCTCTTTTCTAATCTCTTTTTGTCCTCTTTTATCATTTTGGGGTAGTAGATTGTGCTGTCATATTCTATTATGGACCTAAATAGCGCCGAATATGTAATTTTTCTGTTTGTAGATTTGATGCCAAAGGTATTGTTGTATAGAGCAGTTATTTTGCTGCAAACTTTTTTGATTTTTTCTACTATGTAATTGATGTGACTAGTGAAATTGAGGTTTTCATCTAATATGATGCCCAGATACTTCATTTCCTTATTTAAAAGTATGTTTGAATCTTCCAATTTCAGTTTCCTTCCTATGTCTTATATTTTCTTTCTTGTGTTTCCTTGTTACTAAAATGCTGTTTGTTTTCTCGGTATTTATACTTAGCCCTAATTGTTTCAACGTGTTATTTGTTGCTTTGATGATGGTGTTAATTGGTTTGATATCTTTGACATCCTGAATCCCTGCTATTAATAGAAGAAAGTTCCATATTATTCCCGTTAAGGTCACATATATTATTATGTACCTTAGCCATCGCAATGTTGAAAATTGTTGAGGATAGTGCTGAGACCTGCGGTACTCCTGCTTTTAGTGTTTGTCGATATATTATTATTTCATTATTACAGAATCTTATTTCTCTGTTTAGTAGAAAACTTTTAATTGTGTCTAGCAAGTCGTCTTGAATATTGTTTTCTTTAAGGAAGTTTAATATTAATTGCATCAACGGCTCCACTTATATCAAAACTGATCAGTAGTGTCATTTTCATTTTATTGCGGGTTTTGTTGGTTTCTATTTTTTTAATACAGCTGTCTATTCTATTGCATTGTCCGCGGATTTCTTTTTCATATAGCCGAACCGATTTCTGTGTATCATTTTTCTTGTTAAGACCTGTTCTTCTGATTTAAGTCGTATTATTTTCTCGTAAACTTTTCCTAAATTAGGCAAGAGCGGAATAGGTCTGTATGAGTTTGGCGGTTTATTCAGTAGTTTTATTTTAAAAGTTTTCCAGAAATAGGGGAAATAATTAAGTTCAAGATATTTATTGTAAATTGCGAATAAAATTTCTGGGTTATTTTAATGAATTATTTTTATCATTTTATTTGATGTCCGTTTGCTTTTCTGTTGTTTGAGTTCTTGATTTTATATAGTTCGATGGATAATTTAGGATCTTCACTGTTCGAGTTTTTTTTGATAATCTGGTATTGTGTATTATTTACTTGTGGGAATAATTTTTCGCATATCAATTTATACTTTTCCCATTTGGTCGATTACCGTTTGATTCTGGTCATTTTTCAGTGGGGGAAAATTAAATTTTCTTAATTTGTTCCTTATTACTTTGTAGGGCTTACTCCATGGACCGCTGAATTGTTTACAAGTTTTATCCACATTTCTGTTCTGTTCTTGTCGATTTCCCTTTTGTAATCTTTCCTAATCTGTGTGACTGTTTCAGTTATTATGTTTAATTTTATTAATTCTTTTTCCTTTTTGTATTTATATTTCATTCTTGTCAGTTTTTTTATTACCTGCTTGTATATTTCTAGTTTATTGCTCCACCGTGTGTTTGTAGCGTTAATTAGTTTTTTAACCATACTTTTTTCTCTGATTTTGTCTATTTTAATTAGTACTGTTTCTACTTTTTTATTTATCTCTTCCGTATTCCATGATTTTTTGATTGATTTCAATTCGTCAATTAGATCGGTGTTTTTGAATTCTTCTTCATAGATGCCAGATCATGGTCACGATACCCTTACATGGGGCGAACCGATTCGATAATAAATAATAAGGCGATGAGTATAAGGGGATTACCTCCTCCCCATTTGGTTGGTGATAAGGGTTTCAGCAAGTTTAGTCTTTTAATGATGGAACGAGAAAGATAGTTAATATATTCGGAAAAGGGTAGTCGACTACTAGGATAAACACTAAGATAGCAGAAGCAATTAACACGAGGAAGAAGTATTCGATTTAGGGATATACTAACTAAAGTGTGATTATAAGGACGACGAGTAAAATCCATGTGGTCAGATTCAGAAGGAGAAATTGAAAGATGAACAAAGAACAGAGAAGAATTAAGCGCTTCGTTGACAGCTGAAATCTTGTAAGAAGAGGAAAAAAGAAAAATATCATCAGCAAAAATAAGGAAAAGGAGTTCAAAGGAAGTGATGGCATGATAATAGTGTAAATGTTAAAAAGAGTAGGACTGAGAGAAGAACCCTGGGGAATAGCATGGAAAACACTTCTTGTAGCTTGAAACAGCGGGGAGGAAATGTGGATAGTACAGTTCATCATAAGATTAATTCTGAATTTGACCGAAAGGTTAATTATTGCCATTGCATCTCTCAGAGTTGATCATTTTTTTTTTTTGTAGACGTAACTGTACCGTGTTTAACTGCTGTGGCTATTAGAGTACGAGGATGCTCGATTTTTTCTTATCCCATCTTTGGAGAATGGCTAAAGCTTTTCGCTCCTCCAGCTCCGAACGCCCCTTACACTACAACCTTCCTTCAGAGAAGCTCTCTACTTTTCTTGATTCAATTGCTCCTTCCTATGTACCTTCCCTCGAGGAATCATTGGCTTCTCCCCTACCTGTCACATCTCCTTCTCACTTTTTCTCTTCTCCCTTCAGCTACAATGAACTCTACGATTCCTTGATCAGTTCTTCTAATTCTAGCCCAGGTATAGACGGCATCCCTATCCTTGCCCTCAAGAACCTCTCTGAGTTAGCACTCAAAACACTTCTGTCAATCTATAATTCCTTCCTGTACACTTCTGCAACTCCACCACTTTGGAATTCCTTTATTATTATTCCTATCCCGAAAAAGAAGCCTAAATCCTTCCGTCCAATCTCTTTAGCCTCGTGTTTAAGAAAACTTTTTGAACACATGATTAATAAACGCCTGGTCTGGTGGCTAGAATATAACAATATTTTTCCCGATAATATGTTTGGTTTCCATTCTGGCCTTGGTGCTACTGACTGTATATCCTTGTTCCTTTCCGACATCTATAAATCCTTCATTCATAGGAAATTTACCATCGCCGCGTTTGTTGATGCCACTGCTGCCTTTGACAATGCTCACTTACCTTCTTTACAAAATAAAATGCTTTCCATTAACATCCCTCTTCAGTTTACTTCCTTAATTATCAATCTTTTCCGGAATAGAACAATTCGTCTTTCTACACCCTTCTTCGACGATTCCAGATCGATTTTTCGAGGCCTTCCGCAAGGATCATGCTTGAGTCCTACTCTTTTCAACATTTACTTTCACAGTCTTGCTACTCTTAACATCCCGTCTAAGTCCTTATGCTTCGCTAACGATATTCTCGTCTATTCCTCCTCTAATAATCTTTCTTCCGCCAATGAGGAGCTTAATTCCTCCCTTGCTATTCTGGAATTATCGTTGTCTTCTCTTCATCTTTCTATTTCTCCTGAGAAGTCTGCCTCTGTTGTTTTTACATTTCGTCCTTTTAACCGTGCCTTAATTAACCTTTTCCTATGTCAACTCCCTATTCCTCTAGTTAACTCTTTCTCCTACCTTGGTGTCATTCTTAATAGTAATTTATCTTTTTCCGATCATATAAACTATCTTTGTACATCTGCTCTCAAGAGATTAAATTTCCTAAAAGCCTTGTCACCCCAGAATTGGGGTGGCGATCCGTATATTCTCCTCATACTTTACAGATCCATTATTCTTTCTAAATTAGACTATTGCTCTTTTCTTTATGCCAGTGCTCCCAAATCCCTCCTTATCAAACTTGATCGCATCCAAAACTCTTGTCTTCGCCTCTGTATTGGTGCTCTGAATTCTTCTCCAACTCCTGCTCTCCTGGCCGAAACTGGCTTCCTTCCTTTATTTATTCGAAGACTTTATCTCGGTGAAAGATTTTTGATTAAACGTCTTCATATTCCTCACTCGAAACTCGTGAATTCCTATCAATATATTCTGGACAACTGGCGTTTCTCTCCTAGAAAAAATCCAATCCTTTCACACATATCCTCCCGACTTGTCCTATTCTCTCAGTTTTTATCCTCTCCTATAATAAATCCCCGTACTTCACTTACAACTTCGTAGAACTGTCGTTTTCTCCCAAGCTATTTTCTCTTCCCTCGAACATTAAATCTCTTCCGTTTCCTGCAATACACAACGAATTCAACCAAACTCTACATTCACTTTTTCCAGCTCACAGCGTGGTTTTTACGGATGGCTCAAAATCTGCTTCAGGTGTCGGAGCTGCTTTTATCCTTCCTGATATCAACTATTCTGAGTCATTTCAACTCCCTCCCTTTTCTTCTATCTTCTTAGCCGAATCCATGGCTATTTTACGTGCTATCCTTTTTAT
This sequence comes from Icerya purchasi, assembly GCA_039619475.1. Classification (NCBI taxonomy): domain Eukaryota; kingdom Metazoa; phylum Arthropoda; class Insecta; order Hemiptera; family Monophlebidae; genus Icerya; species Icerya purchasi. The sequence continues at coordinate 226,429,028 of CM077116.1, forward strand.
ATCCTCATCATCCAATTTATCAAAATTCGTCATATGCTCTGATTCGAAAAGCGTTTTATCAGCCATCGCATCTCCATTCCCTAAACCATCGTCAGATCCTATTATTCTTTACATTCGTTCTTTAATTTATAATTTATTAACATCCCATTCTATCCTAATTGACCTGTTCTGGATTCCGGGCCACTGCGGCATCGTTGGTAACGATCTTGCCGATTCATTGGCATGTCAAGCTGCAGTAAATGGCCGTTTCATAGACAGATTCCCCTCCCAATGTCTTTGTCCACTCTCTTATCGTTTCCACCATGACTTTTGGACTGATCTTTATCCGTCTCTTTTCTCCAATCCTAACTCTTTTTACCTCGCTATACAACCCTCTCCACCTACTTCTTCCTGGTTTAATAATTTTCCCTGCATCAGCCGTTCTGTTATTTCTTCCATAATTCGCCTCCGCTTTAATCACAGTCTGCTCTTCCTGCTTCCCTTTTTCGTTTTAATATTGCTCAGTCTCCCTTGTGTCCCTTCCATCCTCCTATCTTAAATTTGACCTGTGATGTAAATCACCTCCTATTCGAATGCTCATCTATCTCCTCAGAACGTGCAGCTCTTTATTCTAATTTGCTTGGCCTTGGCCTCCCGACCCCTTACTGTGCCCACTACATTCTTTCTCTTCCTTCTCTTTCTGTTGTTCCTATATTGGCTATCTTTATTTCTTCTGTTTCTAATCGCTTCCTGATTTAACTTTCAAGTCGCTACGTTTCACTATTTGTTAATCCTTTGTGCTGGGTAAATGTCCTAAGTTGACGCGCCCGAGTTAAAAAAAAAAAAAAAGATTTTTTCTTATAGATAACTGATTATTCTACTAATTCCGATAAACTGTGTTACAGATGAAATTGCATTGTGAGAATTCTCAAGTATGTTAGTGACTGTTTTGTCATTTATAAAAGGGGGCCGATGGAGTGAGATAGCTGCACAGTCATACAATATGTGGGGAGTTGAGGGGGCAACACCTTGGTAACAGAAAGAACAATTCATAGGAGGTGGGGTTCATTGTAAAATAAAACTATGCGACAAGGTTGTGTGGCCTCTACGGGAAATTCTTTTTCTGGCCATTATGGTTCAATCGAGGGTTTGATTAGCCTTAAGAAAGTCTGGCATGACGACCAATGGGCTTTCCACGAGAACGTAATTTTATTAAAAATTATGTTAGCTAGATAAGGTGGGGGAGGGCTTATATTAGGCAAGCGGCAGTATAATGCTGCTCGGGCGGATGTATCGACGCGTTCGTTTTCAGGAATCCCAGCACGGCTGGGCGCCCATAAAAAGGAAATGGAGCACTCTCTCTTAATTAGTTCATCGAATTGTTAAAGGATGTTTAATAAGAGGATTAGCGATTGTCGATAGCGTCGCGGATGAATCAGATACCAACAGGGCTTTCAGTAATGTAGGCTTGGCAGAAAGAAAATATTTCAAACAGAAAAATACTTCATATATTTCAGCATCCAGTACCTAACAATTGTCATTCAGTCGAATGCTTCGGATCACATCGTAGATTTCAAAGGAGCAGAGAGTTAGGGATGAAGTAGCCTCTGGGTTGGCCTTGGCAGCATCCGTGAAGAAAATGAGGTGGTTGGGGTATTTTTGAATTGTTGCTGCCCGCAACTGAACAATATTCGGATGCAGGGGTTCATTATACTTTATTAGGGAAAAATCAACATCAATATTCAAAGGGACCCACGATGGGATCGCGGTGTAAGGTGCCAGATCGGGGAAAGAAATTACGCTCACATTGTGCTACGTTAGTAGGACCAGGATTTCTGCGAAGGGGTCATTAGGGAACTCTGGGGTAATGGTGGAAGAATTCATGTGGAGAGGAAAAGAGCGATTACGAGAGAAAAGAGCGATTACGAGAGAAAAGAGCGATTACGAGAGAAAAGAGCGAGGGTTTCTCGGTGATAATAAAAGGTTCCAAAACGCTCTAGTGGGGGTGGGGGGGGTAACAAGGCGCACAAATTAACAGACGGGGAGGTTTTATATGAGCCAAGTATCGTGCGAAGAGCCATGTGGTGCACTGAATCAAGAGATTTAAGTAGGGTTAGGGTAGGACTGACTGAAGAATACGCCTGGAACTCGTAATTTATTCCGGAAATGACTAAGGATTTGTATATGGAGAGAAGAGTTTTCGGAGGTACATTATACTTTGCGTTTGATACGTATTTAAGGATAGATAGAAATTTATAACATTTAACTTTTAAGGTTAGATATGTGAGGACGCCAAGTTAGCTTACGATCAAACAGTAGTCCTAGGAAAGCAGCAGTAGGATGGGAATGAAGTGTTTTCTAGATTGATAAATGAACATTGTTATCGGCTGAAGAAACATCAATAGAAGGAACTACTGTATAATATTTATGAATGAAAGATTTATAAATATGGGAAGCAAAAAAACGAAGTTCCATTTACCTCCAAAAAGTTTCGTGAAACATGATGCGAAGGAGATAGAGCATAAAGAGGAATTTTTCTTAGGAACAGAAATAATGACAAAAGAATTCCAAAAAAGGGGAGTGATACCTCTGGACAAAAAGGAATTAAAGAAGTCATGGAGGGACACAAGAGACTGTTCAGACAGATTTTTCCGAACAATATACGGGGAATACCGTCTAGACCCGGTGTAGCACTGGTTTATTTTAGAAGGACAGATCTTAATTCGTTGATATAGAAAACGGATGTAAGAAGGTGAAAGGAAGAATTCTGTGCGGAAAGGAAAGAATGAAGTTCGTCAAAGTCAGGAAGTCGACAAAAGATGAAAGGACATTCAGAGGATGGGGATTTGAAAGCTTTAGGCAATTTCAAAATATGGCGAAGAAAAGTGATTTTGAAGAAAGAAGAAGAAAAATTTTCTCAAGAGGAAGTCTTCGCGGCTTTAAGTATGTCCCTAGCTCTCGTACATTAGCTCGTTTATGAGCAAGGAAATTCTCGGTAGTAAAATTGGAGTGGAAGCTTCTAAAAATGACTTGGCTAAGTCTAAAAGCTGCACTACATTCCTTTATCCATGTATTTTAATGTGACTTTTATTTAAATTTTAAATTAATAAAAACAATTAATTTGATTCAATTCAACGTGTTTTAATAAAATGTGGTTGACATACTTTTGAAATTCAACTCAATTAATTTAATTTAAATTGGTTTCAATTTAATTAAAGTTTTTAATAATTTTACATTTATAAATACATTATTTCATTTTAATTCAATAATTATAATTTAGTCTTAATTTTAATTTTGTTTAAATTGGTTTGTCGTGTGTTTCGTGTGTTCTTTTATCGCACATAGTGTAATTACGCCGATAAATAAATTAGTTCGTACTCACGGTCGATTTTATCGCAAGTGATTAAATCAGCCGCGATCGGCTTGCTTATCAGCAAGCCGGTTTCTCTCACTTATCTACTAATACTATCAAAATGTCGGTTCTCCGTTCGCCGATACTTCGCCGCAAATCGCAGACCTCAAATTCCACCGTTAACAGCAATTCTTCGACCGAATTAAAACCGCATTCGACGAAATCGGGCAACAGTCAAAATCAGCTAACATCAACCCATATAGACGCTATATCTGACGAGCAGCAACTAACAAGTAACTACCAAATGGAGGAGACAACAAGTGAGAATATTCCATTATCTACTAACGCTAATTTTAACGATAACGTTATTCGTATTCGTCGAATAGATAATGAAAACAACAACTGGCAGTTGGTACAAAGAAAACGTACAGCACGTTTCTCACCGCCACACGCAAATGTATCCAAACGTCCACAATTCAACAATAAAAATAGATATGCCCCATTCTTATACACAAATTCCGAAGACGAAAACGATGAAAGTATAAATGTGCAAAATGAAAATAACAAGAAAGACACATTTCCCCAAAACAATAACGGAAATAATAATAATAGTAACAAAAATAATAGCAGCAAACAAAAAGTTGCAAACAAACCAGCGTCTATTCCGCCAATCTTAGTTAAGGATATAAAAAACTATTCAAAATTCGTTACGCTTTTAACTCAGGTTAATAACGTTAAATTTACACTAAAATCGACAAATACCGGTGTAACGGTAAAGCCGAGCTCACCAACTTGTTACCGTACATTAACAAAAATCCTAGCAGAAAACAAATACAAATTTTATACGTTCCAGCTATCGGAAGACAAACCCTTTCGGGTAGTTCTTAAAAATTTACACCACACCACTGACGCCAGCGAAATCTTGCAAGCATTACAGAACTTAGGATTTTCCGTTCGTACAGTAACAAACGTAATAAGTAGAAGGACGAAGTCCCCCTTACCAATGTTTTTTATAGACCTGGAACAGTCTCCTAAAAACTCAGAAATATTTCAACTAAATCATCTCCTCTATACGGCTGTAACGATTGAGGAACCCAGAATAACTAGACAGTTAATCCAGTGTACACGGTGTCAAAATTTTGGTCATACAAAAACTTACTGTAATCTCCCACCTCGTTGTGTTAAATGTGGAGGCAAACACCTAACAGTTAACTGCAATAAAGCACCAGAAGAAAAACCAACTTGTCTATTTTGTCGCGGAGACCATCCGGCGAGCTATAAAGGATGTGAACACTATCAACAAGAATTCAACAAAAAATTCAGGCAAAATGCAAGACCTCAGTCTTTCGATATACACAGCACAAATGATTTTCCAGACACGTTTAAGCAGTCAACATCGCTCTCATACTCGAATGTTGCCAATATTAACTCACCACCTCCTCGGACTCCCCAAACCTCTGAACGACAGAGCAATGTACCACAGATGATTAATCAACAGCAACAAATTAACGACACACTAACATCATTTCTTACTGAGTTCCGCAATTTGTTAACGCCTCTAATATCAATGTTAACCAAGTTAATGGAAAAACTAATATGAATCTGAACAATATAAGCACCAATTCGCTAACAGTAGTGTTATGGAACGCAAACGGAATACAACAAAAGAAACATGAGCTCCTTCATTTTCTACAATCGAAACTTATCGACATCGCCCTACTAACAGAAACTCACATCATTCATCCGGCGAGTTTCAACCTACCTAATTACAAGTGCTACCACGGAACTCATCCCTCTGGCACAGCAATGGGAGGAGTTGCAGTACTTATTAAGCATAATATAGACCATTATTTACACTTCACCCGTCAAACAGACGCTTATCAAGCTGTGGCTGTTAAAATAAAAACCCTAAACGGCAGATTAGTTACAGTTTCAGCAGTCTATTGTCATCCTGGGCACTGCATACCGAACGAAGAGTTTACACAGCTATTTCTTCATCAAGACAGTAAATTCATATGCGGAGGGGATTTTAACGCGAAGCATCCTCACTGGGGTTCAAGGATAGAAAATAAACGAGGGAAGCAACTGTTTAATCTCAATAGGACACTCCGGCTAGAAGTAGTTACGCCAACAACTCCCACATATTGGCCGAAGCATACTAATCGATTACCTGATTTGTTAGACTTTTATTTTACTAAAGGACTTAGTAATATATACAAAACCTGCTCAACTATTACAGATCTCTCCTCCGACCATATACCAGTTCTACAAGTCCTTGATATATCACCAATTTACACAAATATTAACAATCAAAAACGAAATAAAGTTACCAACTGGAACCAATTTGAAGTTACACTGCAAAATCAAATTAACTTAAACATCAAACTAAAGACAGAACAAGACATCGACACCGCTGTAGATTATCTAACCAATACAATCCACGACTCCTATCAGAAGTCGACGAAACAGTTGAATATCCTGGCTAAAAACAACACTATACTTCCTATTGAGATACGCGAATTAATCAACAAAAGAAGAAAAGCACGCAGAAAATGGCAACGTAATAGATATCCGTCCGATTATCAAACGTTTAGGCAATCTTGTAGGCTACTAAAACAGTCAATTAAGCAATATAATAACTCACGCTTCAGTCATTATTTGGCAACCCTAAATAAAACGGACTGCTCTATCTGGAGAGCTACAAAAGTTTTTAAAAAGAAGAGCGTTCTTCCATATCATATTAAAAAACCAGATGCTAGTTGGGCAAAGACTGACAAGGAAAAGGCTGAAACTTTCGCAGATCACCTCGAAACAAGTGTTCCAACCCCATCAGCCAGAAGATCCACAACTATCTCAGAAAGTCTCAGAGTACAACAACGGAATAATCCACTATTGTTCTAACCGCAGACATATAACACCGAACAAGCTTTATGTGTGTGTTAAGAACTTGGAAAACAATAAGTCCCCTGGTGAAGATGGTATCACAAATTATATGTTGAAACATTTACCAAAAAAGGGATTACTATTGTTATTGTATATATACAACTCCATGCTTAGATTATCCTACTTTCCAGACAGATGGAAAAAGTCCGTAATTATCCTCATTCACAAAAACGGAAAACCAGTTACAGATGTTTCATCATACAGACCAATAAGTATGTTGGATACGTTTGGTAAAATTTTCGAAAAACTCATCAAGCCAGTCCTCTTCACCATGGCAAAGGAAGCGATTCCAAACCATCAATTTGGTTTTCGGCCGAAACACTCAGCTATTCATCAGTGTCACAGAATAGTGGATGCGATCGAATCGGTCTTCCAGCGTGGACTGTACTGCTCAGCTGTGTTTCTTGATGTTGTTAATGCATTCGACCGTGTATGGCACGATGGATTATTGTATAAAACCCGGAACAACTTTCCTATCGAAATTCATAAGCTATTGAGATCATATTTAACTAATAGGTCGTTTCAAGTAAAAATTAACAACTCTATCTCTAGCAAACGACGGATACGAGCCTCAGTACCCCAGGGTAGTGTCCTTGGGCCGCTTCTTTACAACATATACACCGCTGATATGCCCACCACGTTGTACACATTGCAAGCCACATTTGCGGATGACATAGCGATATTAGCCAGCCACAATGACCCACGCGAAGCCTCGAAGTACATTCAACATCATTTATCGATTCTTCAGCAGTGGACACTCAAATGGAGAATCGGAATCAACGAACGTAAATCCTCCCACATCACATTCACAACCAGACGTGAAGCATGTCCGCCAGTCAGGTTTAATAATAGTATTATACCGCAAGTTGATCATGTGAAATACCTTGGACTATATTTTGATAGACGCCTATCATGGAACCTACACGTAATCAACACAAGGAAAAAGTTAAGGTTAATACTTAAGCAGCTGTATCCTATAATAGGAAGAAAATCCAGTCTCAGTCTGTCAAATAAAATGTTATTATACAAAACTACAATAGCACCAGTATGGAAATACGGTTTAGAAATTTATGGTTCAGCCGCCAAAGCTCATATTGACAAAATCCAGTCGTTTCAATCCAAAATGTTGAGAATAATGACCAACGCACCGTACTATATTCGCAACAGTATTATCTATGACGATCTTAACATTCCTACAATTACGGCAGTATACTTACAACAGTACAATGAATTCCACCGCACATTTAGCCAGCATTCCAATCCGTTAATATCGCGAATGAAAGCAACGGTACTTCCTGACAATCCAGCCAGAAGACTCAAGAAAAAACAATGTCGTGACGCTATCAATTCTAACGTTAACAATTACCTATAGTTAAATTTACAAATAATTTAACAGAACAACGGTGTTTATTGTAACACGTTGTTGCTAAGTTCTGTTTTGTTAGTGTTAGCTATTGCGTTAATGACCTACCGTACAGGTCGGTACGCAAAAAAAAAAAAAAAAAAAAAAAAAAAAAATTTTAATTTGAAAGTCACCGTTTTATGATATTCTGAAAAATTAATATAGCTGCTTAAAATTAATTACATCATTGATATGAGTGTTGTATGTATTTTACTTTTTTGAATCATCGCCGTTCCATAAAAGAAAAAGAAGTAGTTGCTGAAAACATTCATCATTTATTGGCCTCTATATACATTACAGGTCGCCGCTGACAACACGTATGTAACATCATTACCATTATTGTAATTCAATTTAAAGGAATTTAAAGAAAAGAAAAGAGAAGAAAAAACTAAATAATTAAACATTCATCATTGTCATTCTGCACTATCCTTTTGGTGACTTTCCAGCTATTTTCCTCTGGACAACAGTTTTAAACAGTTTATCTCTATCTTGTTTCGCAAAAAGTCCTTTTTTTCCTACAATATCTTTGACAGGAGAATTTTGCCTTGAAGTCCAGTTCGCCGAAGTACTGCGTCATTAGTTATCTTCTCTATCCATTTAATGCGGTGCAAACGTCGATAACACCACATTTCGAGTGCATTTATTTTATTCTGTATTGCTTTCGTCAATATCCATGTCTCTGATCAATAACGTACTACAGACCACACGTAGCACTGCAATATTCTCAGCTGGAGTTTCATATTCATTTTTTTATCCCTAAATATGTATGTTCAAGGTTATTAATTACAGCTCTGACCATGTTTATCTGCGATTTTATTTTTTCGTTATCTTTACCGTTATTTGTTATCATAACCTCTGGATACTTGTATATTTATTGACTTCTTAAAGTTGTTTTCGTTCTGCAGAAATACGTAAAACTTTCTATTCGCATAACTTTTATTTTGTTAGTGTTGATCTTCGTATTATATTTCGCACTTTCTGCTACTAGCCTGTGCACCATTATTTGTAACTGTTGCGACGTCTCTGTCATTATTACCTTAACATCTGCGTAACTGATATTACCAATTTTCTTACTATTCACCTTGAAACCCGTGTTTGTAAAGGTGCGGTATTTTGTCATCTGCTCGGTATAGAAGTTAAATAATCTGAGCGCTAAAGGACAAACCTGCTGTACACATCTTTGTATATAACAGATTTATTTCGTTGTGGATGACCCTATTGCTAAATTTTCTTTTTTTCGTCAATGTAAATTTACCATTAAATATATATCCTCCTTGTTAAAATTCCATTTGCGAAGAGCATTGACGATTTTCTCGTGGTTTACTTAATCAGAAACTTTTTCCTAATAGACAAAGCATGCATAGATAGTCAAGTTTACTGCTAACGATTTTTGGATAGGCATGTTGAACAATGCGATAGCGTCACGTGTTCCTTTTTATGCGTTACGAAACCGAGTCGTCTGTTTTCGGCTGTCCATCAATCTTCTTCGTAATTCCCTGGTTTATTATTGTGAGTAGCAACTGTAAAGTTTAGCTCATGAGGCTGATTGGGCGAAAATCTGAGCATTTCCAATCATTACTCTTCTTTGGAATAGGAATAAATATTAACACTTGGAAATTCTCTAGTATTTTTCCGGTTCGATATATCATGTTCGACGTTCCGCATAATGTCTTTTTAATTTCATATGACAAGCGCTCTATTAATTCAACCGGAACTCCGTCTGTGCCAACTGTCTTACTTTTTTTTTAGCTGTCTGTATCGCATACTCTAATTCCGATATTGAGATATCTGTAGCTTTGTTCACAGAAACAAATTCAGGGCCTGTGCATGACCATGGAAGAAGGTGAGCACAAAGAAAAATAAGTGGTGTACAAACAAGCACAAATGAATGACACTGTTTTCAACTCTAATCTCAACATTGGCAGAACTACCCCCACCACGAAAAAGTGAACCAGGATAAAAAGAAAAGTAGTCAAGCGGAGGAAACAAAGAGGGACTTTAATAACTCTGTAATTAATCGATTGATAAGCTACTACTGTTCGAACCAGAGTATAACCAAGCTTAAGTGAATGACTCGCTCTTGAATGTCGCCTGATATAGCTAATTCGCTAATGTAAAAACCGATTTGTACTTTGCATTTAAAAATCACATTGGCTGCTATTATATCCATTATGCTAAAAGATAAAAATGCACAGTGCATAATGCACCAGGTAGTTTCTCTGCTTGGCAAACTGATAGAAAATTAGTAAGAGCACGTTGAAGACAGCAAATATTCAATATAAGAATAGGCCATTGGTCTGAGCACTTTAGCAGCAAAGGTTTTTCCAGTAGAAGATGGCTCCAGCTGACTAGACTCCGCGCGTTTATTTTTAGCGTATTGAAATGGCCGCTTATTTGAAATTAGGTTTTTACATTAAAAAATATCTCATCACTTGACAGTGATATTAGGAAAAATTTTAACATCAGCTAACCAATGAAATTTAATAATGGCTTTTACACTGAAAGCAAAAGTTGATTTTACACATTAACGAAATTAATCTATTTACTGTTATCAAGTATATCGGAAACGTATTAAAAAGTCATGCATCAGAAGTAAATTGACATAACGCCGAGATAAACCGGTCGTCATCTTACATACGTAGAAAGCAGTAAACGAAGAGTCCTAAAATTTATGATTTTAAAAAGTACATAAAATGCCGCTGTACATTAAAGAAGTGATGGTCTTAATAAAAGAAGTCGAACTACAGTGGAGAAATAAACAAAATCCCACTACTCATAAAAACAAATACGCTTATCTTTCCTGGAACGTCAAATGGAAATTTTACGTTCGACATAATTTCAATCGAAAAAGTTATTTCTAATATATACCCAGTTTTATTCGTGACAAGAGCTTTTCGATTTCGATTCTGTGGAAATTTTCGTATTGAACTGTTTCTGTTTCTTAACGATTGTAAATTACTACAATGTAAAAACTGCATCTTTTATACCATATTAGTTAGCAAAAGAAAAATCATCTAGAGTACTAATAAGATTTAATATAAATTAAGACAGAAATCGAAAACAAGGCGTTCGGAATATTGCTAACGTGATACACAGAAAAACCAAACAGCAGTTACCAGTGCATTATGTTGACTTAAACCCCTCCCCTAAAAATTATGACATATTCCCGCTTACTAACTTATGCAAAGGTTGAATTTCAAGAAATTCGAAACTGTAATCGAATAATACAATGTAAAAGATCTCAACTGTACAGCTACTCATAAAATTACTGTAACCTATCCTTCCGCCATGCTAAATGCGGCAACAGGAACAACACTAGAGACTTTGCTAAAGAGGATAGCGTTAAACCTTTATGCGCACTTTATCAGGAAGATCATCCGGCTAACTGCGGAGGTTAGCCAGAGTTTTAAACAAAGAAAAATCAAAGAGTCTAAATAAGCGACCGACCGGTTATTTTCGCTTTATTCAGCAACATTTTCCAGCTCCAGATAAAACTGTAGAAAGAGTTAACCCATGGTTTAATGAACATAGAAATAAAATGCCAATACCACAAATTGCAACCTAAATTATGAATTCAACGAGCGTGATTAAAATTACATTGTTCGCAAATTTCAAATTTGATTGTTATGCACCATTGATTTTTATGCCACTAGGTTTCTAAATATTTGTTTTAAAGTAGCATAGAACAAAATGGTTGTCGATGGGTTGAATTTTCGACGACCAAAAAAAAAAAAAAAAAAAAAAAAAAAGGTTGATAAACTCCCTTTTTTAAGGGAAAGTTTTCGCCTTTTTCATTTAATACAATTTTATTTTTTACATTATCGTATATCTTTTTTATGATTTGCATGCGTTTCTAAAGAATAACTTATGTTTCCACGAATAGACGTCTGCGTGACAAGCTTACTATTTTGCTTAAAAAGAGATCGAAATAAACATAATTTTTAGGCTCCGTAATTTTCAGACAGATAGACGAAAATTGTGATAAACATTAATCCTAATTTCTAAACCGCTAACAGTTATATCCTCAATTTTGTTCAAAATATATTCTCTTTTTGGGGCGGAAACAGGATTTATCAATCCAGCTAAAGTTAATTTCTTTGTGTATTTTCAATGCGCAACAACGGAATTAGAACCAGATCCTATCCGACTAGAGCACTATTATACACGTTATACATATATATAAAGTCGACATTTTGGCCTCGCAAAGGGCTGTGCCCTTTGATTCCTCTTGCTTACATTTCTGTCTCTTTCTTTTCTTTACTTTGTATAAAATGATCAAAATGGGACATTTTTTCTAATGGGGAGTAGCCTAAGAATTATGTTGTAATTAATACGTATATGTATGTATATTTTGTTTTTTATTTATCTTGGGCAAATCTACAGCGGATTTTAGCCCGGAACCGTTACGAGGGAGAAAAATCAATTAGATATGGACTCGAAGAAGATTAATAAAATAAAAGAACTAAGGTTCGGAACAATGAAGGTCTACAGAAATTATAAGATATAAGAAGCACAGTAACGATTGAGGAAATTAAATGGCAACAGTTTAGAATATAGAGTGCTAAGTTCATTCAAGAGGGTTGGAAATTCGAAGAAAATATAGTCAGGATCGCAGAGGCTTCGCTATTTAGTAGAGAGGATAATTAGGGGAAAGTAGCAAAAAAAAATGAAAATGCGAGGAAGGAAAGAGAGTATGATTAAGACGTAAACGAATAATAGAGGCGGTAGTGCAACGGTGAAATGAAGAAAAGTCATAAAACCAAGGCCAGGTAGAAACATTAGGTTGAATGGATAGGTAGAAGGAAAGTTTATTGGAGAAGAAAAATGCGTAAATATCTGACTAGAATCTAGTGTGAAATGTTCTACGTGGTGAAAACAAATTAGAAGTCGGAATTTTGGTGATTAAGAAGCGAAAAGACACAGCAATAGTCAAGGAATTTGCCATTTCATTACATTCTGTCCCCATACGGCTGGGGACCCAGAGAAAATCAATGTAAATAGCGTGTAGTGAGAGAAGAATGCGAATGAAAGAATGAATATAAAGCATAAAAAAATCACAGGAGTGATAAAGGAAATATGAGGAAATACCTTTAAGAGCACGCTTGGAATCAGAGATAATCAAATATTTGTGGAAAGATTGATAGGAAGAGATATAAAATACGGAACGTAAAATGGCCATTAGCTTGACGGTAAAAAGTAGTATAGAAACGGGGGAGACGAAAAGATTCGAGAAATTTATGTCCGGAAGGATGAAAGAGGCCCGAACTCCATTAGGCCCCCCTTCGAACCGTCTGTAAAAATGGTCTAGTGAAAAAGAAATCTGATAAAAACTATGTAATTTCTGCATAACTGTTGAATTGGGAATGAATTTGAAGGAAAGGGAAAAAAAGAATACATCGGGCAGATTGGAAAGATCTTCAAACCTAAAAGAAGAAGGGAGGATTCTTATAAGAAATTATATAGGATGAAAAAAATTCAGCCGCAAAGCAATGGAATTTTCTCGGGAGTAAAGGGCAAATTTTGCAGAATAGAAATGTGTGGAGGAATAAGTTCTAAAGGATGATAGCAGTAGGCGTTTACACAGGAAACAATATTTTAAATAGGATCTGCGGATGAAGTAGGCGAATTTGACTCAGCGAGAACTGCTGGTATTGGAGAGCATCGAAGAGCACTAAGGCAAAGACTAATACAAGAATTTTGGATTATATCCGGTTTGGAAAGAAGTGATTTTGAAGCACAACCACAGATAGAGGAGCAGTAATGGAATCTAGAACGAATAATCCATTTATACGGAGAAATGAAGAGAAGAGGATCGCCCCCTCATTTTGTTGCGAAATGAACTTTCAACGGGTTCAATCTTTTAGGAGCAGAAAAGGACGGTAAATTAACATTTTCATAAAAGGATAGACAACTATTAAGGAATACACCGATATAGCAAACGCAATCTTTACTAAGGATAAGTATGGAATTTAAGGATACACAGACTAAAGCGAGACTGAAAGAACGAAAAGAAAAGACAATACATGAAGATTTAGAAGGAAAGATGAGTTCAAAGCGGAAAGAGATTGTTTCAGTGTAGCTAGGGATGAATTTACTTTTTCGTTCGCGTCTACAATATCATGGGACAAGGAAAAGAGGAGAATGTCATCGACAAAGAACAACTCCTCTTGTTTGTAGAAAGAAAAGCAAAAGAAAAAGTGTAAATATTAAAAAGAGTAGAACTAAGGCAGGAACCTTAAGGAAGACCATGTAGGACAATTCTTGTAGCCTGGTACGATGAAAAAGAGAGAAGAATAAAATACGAATTAACGTCAGATTGATAATGAGAGAAGAGAAATGCGTTTAGCCGTTAATTGCTAGTATTCTATCTCGAAGAGTAAGTCGATGAACATTATCAAAATCACTGGAAACATAAAAAAATGTAACTAAAGTATATCGTTTATCGATGAAACATTTGTAGATATGAGAGACAAAAAAACTGACGTGGTCAGCAATCCCGAACGGAAACCAAATATATTGTAAGAAAAAATATTGCTGAATGCTCTTAAATAATTTTCTGGGGCACGATACTAAGGAGATCGATTGAAGCGAGGAGTTTTTCTTACAGACAGGAATGATAATAAATGTGATACAGGCAGCAGCCTCTGGACAAAATGGAGTTAAATATACAGAAAAGAGTTCGGAGAGCTTGATCGGATAAAATTTTAAGGACAAGGAAGGGAACACCATCGAGGTCCGTAGTAGGGCTAGAAAATTTTTCAAGAATAGGGCCTTCAATAACCGTCTTCGTATAGGCCGATCAGTCTATTGAATACCTCATCTAAAATATTCGAAATGATTTTGCATGAGCGGATATTAAATTCTATAGCAGGAGCGAATATTATTCCAAGTCACCATTTTTGGGTTTTGCACTAACCATTCTATTATTCATCAGGTCCATAGAATAGCTGATAGAATAGTAGCAACCTTAGAAAGAGGATGGTATTGCTGTGCGGCGTTTCTCGATATTGAGCAGGCCTTCGATCGAGTGTGGCATCAGGGTCTGCTGTTCAAACTTAAACTAGTGATACCGAATGATATCTTCCAGGTAATGTCAGCATACCTATCGGACAGAACTTTTCGAGTTAGGATTGGCTCAATTGTATCGGACAAATTTGTTATTAGAACCTCTGTTCCGCAAGGCAGTATTTTAGGACCACTACTGTATCTGATCTACACATCAGACATTCCAGCTTTAACAACAACAGTAGCCGCAACATTTGCTGATGAAACGTGTATACTGGGAGTGCATGAGGATCCGACTTGCGTTTCGGTTCTAGTCCAAGAACACCTGAATAAAATTCAGGACTGGGCGAGTAAATGGAAAATTAAAATTAATCATTTAAAAAGTCAGCAGGTCACCTTCACGCTGAATAGAGGGAACTGCCCTCCCTTATACTTAAATGGGCAAGCGCTCGCTAATTGTAACACCGTTAAATACCTAGGATTGGTACTGGATCGTCGACTTACTTGGGGAGCTCAAGTTGCAAACTGCAGAAAAAAGTCATTACCAGAATCAAGGCGCTAGAGTGTATTTTTAATAGAAAATCTAAGGTCACCCTAAGGTGTAAAAGACTAGTTTATATGGCGGTTGTAGCCCTATGTTGGAGATATGGGCTTGAAGTATACGGAACTTCAGCAGTGAGAAATATCAGAAGACTACAGCAACTGCAGTCACGAATATTAAGGCAGATGGTTAACGCTCCGTATTACCTGTCAAATAAAACCCTCCATGAGGATCTAAACGTTCCGTATGTCAAAGATGTGCACAAAGAACTATATATCAAGTTCTACAATAAGTTGGCAGCTAACGATAACCCGAATATAGCCAGCATGAGGCGGATGAGCTTTCCGGGTTGCACACACCGGAGATTGAGAAGGACATGGTGTAGAGACGTTTTGGCAAACGGATGACTATGGAAAGTTTACAACAACAGATACGTCGTCATGTAGCATTCCGCATAATCGATTAGCGTTACGTATTAATGTATACAAATTTTTCTTATGCGTTTATTTAAGACAGCATTAGTTAATAGTTATTGTAAGTCTCGCTGTAGATGTTTCGCTGTTGTCTCTGATCCGCTGGGAGAAGAGATAATATTCTAAATTTCTGTTTTTCTTTTTAGTATAGGGTCAGCAGTGCCAATAGTAGTCATCTTAGACTGGCGTGGCAAAAAAAAAAAAAAAAAAAAAAAAAAAAAAAAATCATTAATATTGAAGGAAGAGGTAAGGAAATGAGAGTTAGAGTTTTCTGTAAACGGAAAAAGGCAGGATTCATTAACGTTGAGAACATAAGCACGAGCAATAGAATCATCAAAAGAAAACAGATTATTGCAGGAAATGGAGTAAATAGGTAAATGTTCAAAAGAAAGGAATTTGAAAGCTTTGGCCATTTTCCAAATATAGTTAAGTGAAATGATTCTTGAAAAGGAAGAGTAGAAGTTTTTCCAAGAGGATTTTTCAGAGGATTTTAGTATGTACGTAGTTCTTGCATTAGCCCTTTTGTGAGCAAGGTGATTTTCATGTGTAGGATTTGACCGGAAACTTCTAAAGGTTAGCGATTATGATCGAAAGCAACGTTGTCTTCGTTCTACCAGGGAGACGAGGCGCTATCCTACGACGGTTTTACGATAACGGTTGCCGGAGAGAAGAAGAGAACGAAAGAGCATTTGTGATAAAATTTAGAAATAGATGGTAATAGGATACAGGAGCAGAGCTATCTAGAAGGTTAGGGAGTGTAGAATCAACTATAGAATGTAAAAGAACTCAGTTAGTTTTGGATGGATTCCATGGAGGGTAATGGAAAGGTTTGAAAAGAGGAAGTAGAGGGGGATTCTGGCGAGTAACTGGAATATGAATATGATCACTTTCATAGGGGTCCATAAGAATTGACCAATGATAGTTAAAACCAATAGTTTGAGATGAAAATGTTAAATCGAGGGAACTATAACTATAGACGGACTCTTGTATTAGATATAGGAGAGCGATCATTGAGGAGAACTACATCGTCAGGAGGAATGAGATTTTCAAGAACAGTACTATTGTTGTTATGGTTTTGAGCAAACCCTATGAGGAAAACCAAGCATTCCAATCACCACAATGAATGATAGATGAACCTAAGAACCGGAATGAAAAGAAAGTGACGAAGGTCGCAAGCAGAGAGAACATAAGTGGAAATTACGTTGAGAAGGGATGGAAATGCGCACGATATTAGACTTATTAGGATTGGAAGAGATATTAAGGGTAGTATCGTGCGTGGGAAATGCTTTTCCTAATAAGGATTGTAAATCTATCGTAACTATCGTCACGATCATATCCGATCACCTTGCATCGTTGAAAATTAATATTCATATCCGACCGTAACCATGTTTCAGAAATAAAAGCAACACTAATATTACGAATGTCTAACAGACCCTCTAACGAATTTTTGTTGGCTCTAAAGCGGTGAAAAATAAAGAAACACTTATTTTTCAAGTTTGGTTTTTGTGGTACGACACTTTGATACATACAATTATTAACTTTTTTTTTTTCGACCGTTGCACCTTTAATATATATAAGAGTTTAATTCATTTTTTCCGTAGCTCTGTCCATTATTTTTGAACAGTTTTCTTCACATTTGTAATTATTAAAAAAATATAACTTATTCGAATATTTAATTTTCATGCCTCACCAACAGCATTCAAAACTTAATTCCAGTCGGCTAAATGAGAATAAAAGTTGAATTTATTCAGTTATTTTAAGATATAGAACGCTAATGCAGCTGCCAATAACACAATTAACGGTTGCGCTAGGAATATAGTAAAAGGGGTTGCAATAAATTGGAGACCACTAGGTTTGCTGTCATTTATGCATTTATACCTGATTATTTTCAGATTTTATAAAAGTTTGACGATTAACGTAGAATGTGTTAGCTTAATAACGAGCTGCCAAAAGGATGTAGATGCCGCGTTAATTATTAAAACGGTGAGAAATAAATAAGGCTAATGTTTTCACGTTTGGTGACAATCATATGTTTATGTGTAATTAATTGGAAGTATTTTGGGGGTTTTGGCGGTTAATGAGGGATGCGCTAATTCAGTTAAAGATTGCGTTTGGGTGCGCTCGATATGTAGATGCTGCGCCAGCTGTTTCAGCGATCAACCACAAAAGGGGAGGGGCAGTGTTAAGCTGGCCCCCCGATTACTTTTAGGTGTAATACAGATTCTATGAGTGCGATTGCTTTCGTAATGGTTGCGCTAGGTTACCCTAGGTCTGAGATAAGTGTGTAGCTTTTTTATAATCCTAAAATAATTACGGTGGTGGGGGGATAGCTCAACGGAGGCCGTTAACCACAAGAATCTCAACTGTATTGCTCAACTAAAAAATGACTTCTTCAGTGGAACAAACATGTATCAGAATCGCGAATAATAAGCAAAAAAGACTGAAATAGGAGTATTTTTGGAATGCAGTGCCAGTGTACAGATTTATCGATAACCGTGAGGAATGATAGAATTATGGAAGAAGTCGAAGAAAATGGAGTATTATTACACATTAGACGCCCAGAGGGGATGAAGATGCCGATAGATGGGTAAAAAGATGAAGCCAAAGATGAATTATATACGATCACGATAAATTTAACCGTAAATAAAATAAAAAATTTAAGATGAAAAGAAACTAATTTTATCGATACGCAAAAAATATTTTTTAATTGTATAAAGTAAAAGAACATAAGCAATTTGCAACTTTTTGATTGGAAAATTTAATTGCAATTTTTTAAAATTTAAGAAATAAATAAAACCGCTGATTATAAAAATGAAAAAAAAAAGTGATTCTTTAGAAATAACCAAAATCTAAAATCGGATTTTACAGGAGAAGGGTTTCAAGAGCATACCAATTCGGATAATCATTTGAAAAGTAGTAATAATGAAATTTTGCGTAATGAGATGTTTTGATATCGAATATTATTATTTTCGTAAACGTAACTATTTTTCCGTTAATAGAATATTATATTATCATGTTAGCCTCAGGCTAGGATAAAATTAATATTAAATGATATCTGAGTTTACAAATAGCACATATAATGAGCTGTTTCGATTAGATGTACAGATTATCAAATTTAGTTTTTAAAAAGACCTAAAATATTCATCGTTTATTTTCATCTTTGTGATTTGATAAACATTGTTGTCATCGAAATGAAAACAATTCACTTTAAGAAATTTATCGCTTCTCGTGGCCTTTGTTTATAATTGTATATATATATATATATATATATATATATCATATACATATACATATACATATACAAATACATGCACAATATAAATTAGGTTAGATTTCAATGTAGGGGTGGAATTGGAATTAGAATTCGAATTAGGGTCTATATTTTGTTCGGACAAAATGTAGCGAGCGCGATAGTTTGTGTTGGCGGTTCACTCTTTTATATTAGACTTCCATCAGCCCGCTCCACATCCAGTTTCGGATATTTATTTGGTCATTCGGACCATATTTTTTTGATAAAACTACCAGTTTTAAAGTCAGCCGAGAAATTAATTATGTAATATTTTTCGCAGTCGTATAGTTTTATCATCATCACAACACTAGTAGGTACGATTATTTTTTCGACTTTTTTTCAGTTTCTGTAAGCTTATTCAGTTTGCTATTTTCTCAGTCCGTGCAAACATCGTAGTTAGATACAGTATTTGAACTGATTGGTGAAGGAGAATGTTTTTTTTTAACAGGTATATGTGTGTCTTTAAGCTGCGGGTCAACCTGAAAATCGTGTAACGCAACATAACGCAACGTTCTCTTTATAATTTCGTAAAGCATTTTAATATTCGGAAGATAATTTCGTAAAACTTTTTTCTTGTTGTCTGAAGATTTTGCGTGACAATTCTCGAAATTTCGAATTAAAAAAACATAACATTTGGAATAGTACGTGGCGATTTAATTTTTGCTAGGCAATTCGATACGTAATTTTCACGTAATTGCGTGTTAACTCGATTTAATTTATATGTAAATTAGAGTCAACTCTTCATTTATAATTTTAAACACAAACAGTCTTAAAATTACAGGAACCCTAAAATAAATAAACGATTCTTCAAACGACCATTAAACAATATGAAATCAAATTTATACTAGAAATTTTTTTAAATTTTATTTAGCCGACAACACTGACACGAGTTGTTAATCAAAAACCAACACGCTTGCATATTCAGCCGTGTTTCAGAATTCAACCAGTGTAAAGACGTCGTGACTTGTAAAGAATAAAAAAATAATAAGTAATAAAAAACCAAAATCAATAGCTGATTCGACGCGGGAATCACATAAACGCAAGAGGGACGAGGATCTTCCGAACAGCCATGAATTCCTTCAGTTCATGATCGAAACACCTTTCGGTTCCAAAACTACCGAAAATGAGAAGTTTTGAAGCATTTCTGCGATTCATCGATTCGAATAAACCGGCTCGGAAGAGTGGTGCTGAACGAGTTCGCGAATGGCGACAACGAAAACCAGATGTCTACGATGAAGCGGAAGAAATTCTCGTTGATCCTAATCCGGAAGTGCTGCAAAATGTCTTTATCGACGACCGGATGACAACCGCTGCCGCTGACAACAAATTTGACATACATTTCAACCAAAACCAATTGGATGTTTCGTGTGGTCTGTGACCGTCTTTCGTGTGAGCGGGATATGAAACACGTTCCCTTCAAAGCAGCGAGTTTAATCTGCGAAAAATATCTGCGCACTTAAATTCTAACAACTTAAAGGTACGTGACACCTGTTATAAATCGCTGAGGCAAGAAAAAATTCCCCGTACGGCTATGATTAACGGTTTCCGTTACCCTCCGGTTTCTCCTGATTTGTCGGCACTTGATCCTGTTACCGAGCGATTAGTATCACCACGTCTTCCATTTATGCAAATTGGTCGATTGCGTTTCGTGCACGGATCAAAATGTATTGTTGGTTAAGTGATCAACATTCCTGTCGATGTAAATACGATGGTTTCGGAACTGTCTAGTCAAAAGTTCGATTCGAACTCTTTACGAGCTTCCAAAATAAACGATTCGTTCTCATCGTAAATATTTCGGTAGCGATTACCGTCGAGCATGTCGACTTTCTCGGAACGAAATGGTACATGAAGGAGCACCATCTCTCGTTTGTACTCGTCTTTTTTCGAAAATTCGATGTCGCTCGTACAGTTTGTAGCCCATTACTATTAGGATCGTAAAACGAAAACTAGCAATTCTGCTACTCCGCGATGTAAATTTCTTGCCTTGTCTGAAACGTGGTTTGAAAACGATTGTTCTGTTGAAATACCAGGATTTCGCACTATGCTCAATTTAAAAGGAATACGATTCGTTCTGATGGTGTCACCATTTGCGAAAACATGACTTTTTCCAACGCATTGCAGTCTATCAAAAACGATTTGCGGAAGTTTGATCCAGATAATATGAGTATGAATCAAATCGCCGCACGTCACGACGGTGTTGGTGACTTTTGCTCGGTCGAGACAACAATCGGTGCTAAAAGAAAACTATACTCGCATCAATTCATATCTCACCGAATACATCGTTTGACGAAATTCAGGAATTCATCGTTTTAAATTTTATGGCGTACAGTCTTAAATTAAAGCTCCCTGAAAAACATAATTATCACAATATGCTCGTTAGTGGAGACTTTAATTTCGATTTAAGAGGGCCGCACGGACCGGAATTTATTGAATTTATGCACACCGGGTTAGGATTACAACCAAAACAACGATCTCGCCATATTTACTTCACGAAACATAAAAATAATTGATGTTGCATTCGCTCGTCACATCGATCATCTCGAAACACCTGAATATATAACATACTACAGTATTATCTACAACTTGCAATTCTGCTAATTCGAATGTTGTAAATGATGATGATACAAAAAAAAAATTCAAAATTATTCGTTTTTACTTGCAAAAATTTTTTTGAATATATTAAATCTCAAAGTGACATGTACCGATATTTCTGCGAGTAACGTGGAGATTTGAAATTTGTTTTTACTTCGAGCGTGTATCGTCAGTGTGTTCCTTCATACTTATTCTGTCTGGCATGTTTTATTTTTAAACTAATTTTCCCTTAGGTCTTTGTAGGAAAAATAACAATGAACGCAAAATACAAATGGGAAAAAAGATTGAGAATTGAACATTTAAAGTTAAACTCGCTAATTCTAATCATGTATGAAAGGGGAATAAACTTTTTCAGCGACTTACTAGAAGACTGCATAAATACGAACTATCTAAAAACTATGGAAGATATTGTCCGGAATTATTTGTATTCGTTGACTACAAGTTGTTAAATCTTTCGATATTTCGAAATATTATTCGTGTACGGGGGATGATAATGACGGATAGATAAAAGATAATTTTTGGTTCTGGTTCCAAAACGGTGCTTTTCTGTTATTCAGTAGCAAGATAAAGAATTTTAATTTAAAATTGATTAGCACTGTCCGAAATAGCATTAAGTTTTCTGCTGAAAAAAAGTTTTGCTAAAAATCAAAGCGGAAAATTATCTGCTATTTTGCATTTTAATGATCCGCATATCAATCCGTAGATATAATTATTTATTCAGTATCTGGACGTTAGACCCTAGTTGCGCGTAAGTTTAATTGTTTAGACCAAAATGAAAGAAGACAAGAATTGTCAGCTACCGAGCAAACGATATATTAAGTTAACTTCAGCGGAACAAGAACATCGCTGATGAAGTTTGCGATTTAGGCAGACGGATTGAACAAAACATAATTTTGCTTTACGTTGTAGTTAATTTGCGTGAAACAGTCTGTTGTTAAAACTGAACGCGAGAATATAACTTCGTCGAATAAAGTTGTTTATTTGACAAAAGGAAGTTCGCGATACGAAAAAGTAGGTTCACAGCGCTTAGACCATGCAAGTAACAATAAATCCGAAAAACACAGCTAACTAAATTTAGCGATTCCCAAAAAGGGTTATGTAGACAATTTAACACGCAATTGCGCAATAAAAAATCGAACGGAAGCCCTGAATAGGGCTATTTGAAATAAGTAAAACAGAATAAAGAGGAAGGAGTTAAAAACGAATTAATTAGAGGACTGGATGAATTTGAATAGAAGAAAAATAAAAGAAGGAAATTAATAAAAACGAAGTAAATGATAACGAGTAAAAGACAAAATCAATAAAACGAAAAAGAAAAACATAGCGAAAAAACAAACAGCGACATATATAGTTTTACTCTGCTACGACTTGAGATTTTTTTTTTTTTTTTTTTTTATTATTCAATTAATGAGCCACATAGCTACATAGAGGGCTTCACGGCTCAATTAGGAAGGGAATGAGGTTAAATTTTTTTTTTTTTTTTTTTTTTTTTTTATATTAATAATAAAGGTACAATCTTAACCGTTAAATTAAATAAGTACCAATAATAATAAATGTTTAACAATTAAATCTTATTTGGAGTATAAGTCCAGTGACTTCACCCCATAAAAATATATTTAGATCACTAAGTCTAATGGATGTCTGCGTTTGAGACGCCTGGTGTCATAGCCGGTATCTAGCAGCTGTATTGCTTCCACATTTACGTGATTATGCAAACGCTTCTCGTGTATCTGAGCAAACTCCTTAATGACATCGTTGACGGTAGCCATTTGGAGATCCGTATGAATATCATCATTACGTGAATATCGATTTGCATCTACAATTGCACGTAAGATTATATTTTGACGCCGCTGGATCATTTCTCGATTGGAACGCGCAGTACAGCCCCATAAGGCAATTCCATACGTCCAAATCGGTTTAATGATTTGTTTATACAATAATAGTTTGCAGGACGTATCCAGTACGGATTGTCTGCCGATTAACCAGTACAATTGTCGTACTTTGGTTTTAATTTGTTGCACTTTCATTTTGACATGAACTTTCCACGACATACGTTTATACAGGTGCATACCTAGATACCTTGCAGAATCAGCTTGTGGAATCGCCTGATTACCAAGATATATGCGGTATTGATCACTAGCAGTACGCAGTGTAAAGAGAATGTGGATGGATTTCTGCTCATTCAGCATAATCTTCCACCTTCTAGTCCATTTATACACCGAATCAACCCTTTGCTGAAGCTTGTTTGTAACATCACCCTGATTCTGGTCGACAGCCATTAAAGCGGTATCATCAGCAAATGTTGCAGTGGTGGTACTATCATCATTTACAGGCAAATCTTGTGTATACAGAAGGTACAAGAGAGGTCCAAGGACACTCCCTTGGGGAACTCCAGCCTGTATATTGTAAAATGTTGATTTAGCATCCTCATGACTAATTCTGAACTTCCGATCTGTTAGATACGACCTAACCAGTCGACAAAGGTTACCTGGCAGCAAATGACTCAACTTGAAGATTAGGCCTTCATGCCACACCTTATCGAATGCTTGTGCAATGTCTAAGAAGATGACAGAACAATACTTCTTTTCTTCCAGAGCCCTATTTATTATTGCTACAACCCGATGCACTTGGTCGATTGTGGAATGTTTTTTACGAAATCCAAACTGATGAAGTGGAAGGTGTTCTCCAACTAGTGGTAGTAAACGTTTCAGTAACAATTTCTCTAAGAGTTTAGCTACCGCTGGTAGTATTGATATTGGCCTATATGAGTTAACTACTTTTGCAGGCTTCTCTGGTTTTTTAAGCATGATGATCTGTGCGACCTTGAAAACATTAGGTACATGCTCAAGTCTTAAGCATGCATTAAATAAATATGTTAAAAGAATAACACTTTTGCGTGATAATTCTTTAAGTACAGCCGGTGAAATCTCATCTATACCGGGAGCTTTCTTCGGGTTGATATTTTTATCAATTTCTGTTGCTACCTCTAGTGGACTGAAAGGTCTTATCATTTGATTATCTAGGTAGCTTGGTACCGGAATTATATCTGACTGAATATCATTTGGTGTGAACACGCGAGAAAGATGTCGTGCAAAAGTTCCGCTTTTTCCTCATCAGATCGATCCCAGTTATCAGTTTCATCTCTTAGCGGTGGAACTCTGGTTACTGGTCGCTTAATGCGACGAGTAGCCTTCCATAGCGAATAGCTCTTATCAGCATAAGGACTGAGTTCCTCTAAGAAAGCTTTATACGTCTTTATTCTAACCTTCTTAATAAGACACCGAAGTTGATTGTTAATATTATTAAATTTATTCTTATCATATGGTGATCGTGTGTTATGCCACTTTCTGCGGGCTTTCCGTCGCTCTGCTATCTTATTACGAATTTCAAGTGGATAGACAATTTCTTGATATTTGTCATTCTTTGGTTGTGGAGTAGCAACCTGAGCTGCCTCCTGGACAGCTTTTATGAAGCTAGATGTTTGCACTTCTAATTCATAAGGGGTTTTAAGCCGTACGTTCAGCTCAATTCTTTGATCCAGTTCCTCACGAAATCGGCTCCAATCTGTAGCCTTGTTTGTTAGAGCCTTCCTTTTTTTTTGTATGACAGTTGTACTTGTTGTTAGTAATACTGGCGTATGATCTGATGATAGATCTATTAGGTTTTCAGCTAATACAAAACTAGTTGCAATTCCTTTTATAATGAAAAAGTCAATTAGGTCAGGTTTTTTCCTTCTATCTGTTGGCCAGTATGTTGGCTTTCTTGCAGATATAAAAGAACTGTGATTATTGCGCAATGCCTTCAATAACTCTTTTCCTTTTCCATGAGCAGGACTGGGATTTCTGCTGTTGGCTGAGGAAGATCCACATGCCTCATGCTTGGCATTGAAATCACCTCCAATAATAAATCGGTTTCCAAAATGTTGAAGAAACTGTTCATATTGTGGTTGTTTCAAGAGATGTTTAGGTGGAAAGTAATCGGATGCTACACTGAGAATTGTATTACTCTGTACAACAGCTATGCAAGTTGCTTGTACAAAAGTCTCACAATATTCTGGTTGAATAAAATGCCGGATACATTGCTTAATAATTACAGCTGATCCGCCGTGTGCTCCACCATCAGGATGAGGAGTATGATATATTACATATCCCTGAAGTTTATAAGAATTTCTAATAGTCCAGTGTGTTTCAAATATCGAAGCTATATCAATTCTATTGATATTTAGTAATACCTCCAGTTCACTTAATCTTTTAATATTAAGTCCATTCGCATTCCATATTACGATACGGAGTGATGACTCAGCTATTTCTTTTATATTGTCGCCGTTGGCGTTGACTTTGATGAGACTGACCAGTTTTCTGATTATAATCTCCTTCTATTTTATTTAATCTAATGACTATTTCTTTAACTTCTTTATTAAGACTTCCTAATGTTTTCTTAATGTTATCAAGTACATCTTTGGGAAGTTGTATTTCTGCTTGTTGGTTAATTATGCTGCTTTCCGTTTGTTGTTGGTTAGGCTTAACATTTGATTTGGTTACATTCGCATAAGTAGTACCACTATCAATTTGCTTTGTTTGTATCCTTGTATTCTGCAAGCGTTGCACTACTGTTTCTTCAGGTGCTTTAATCTTTTTTTCTATTTCACGATAAACTTCACAACCTTCATAATTAGCTGTGTGGTCCTTTTTACAGTTAGTACATCTAAACTTTTTTGGGTTCTTTTCCTTGCATAATTTGGAATCATGCTCACCTGCACACTTAAAACACTTCACCGGTCTACCACAGTTTTTTTCCGTGTGATTCCACTGTTGACAGCGCTTACACTGAGGAATCTCACTAGTTTTATGTGGCGGCTCTATTTTTACTTTACAATATGCAATTTTAGTTATATCATAAACTTCTTTATTATTATCCTTAGGTTTTAGATCTACATAAAACAGCGGATAAGACTTCTTTTGTCTGTCAATTATTTTATTTTCGTTGTCACGTACTTTAATAATTTTTGTGATGTTGACAATATCAAGCGGCTCATGACCTGCATGTACAAGATCTTCTTCTATTGTCTTTATATCCGTAGTAGGATGTAGACCCCTTATCACTACTCTGTACGATCTCTCCGATTTTAATTGATATGTATGATATGCTACGTTATTTGCCCTTAAACTCTGAACTAAGGCACGAAAGGTATCTTCGTTTTTGGAGGAAACAATAATATCTCCACTATTTATTACCTTAAAGGTAACTGCCTCTCCAAATACGGAATTTATTTTTTTATAAAACGTATTAAAATAATTTATTTCACTTACTGTAATTTTTGGCGGCAACTTAATTTTTTCTGAATGTAATGTTATTTGATCTTTTAATTTCTGTTTTTGTTGAACTTGACTAAATGCGTTGTGGTTAGTTATATTATCTACTTTTGGTTTTGTTGTTATTTTTATTTTTGATAGCTTAATTTTTTTATTTTGAGGAGATTGGTCAGTTTCCATTTGATTTTCGTCGTTATTTTCAGTGTATTGCTGCTGCAATTTATTACCTAAATTTGTCTCATTCGGGACACTATTTGCTCGTGGACGAGTATCTTTAGTTTGCTTTTGATAATTTTGCAATTTAGCAGTCAACATTTTGACTTGCTGTTGCAATTGCTCAATCATAATAGCTTGTTTTTCTTCTCTAGCCTTAACCTCTTTTAAATTTCAGTATATGAAATAGAAGAAGCTTTTATCGTAAATGAAACCGTTTAAGGCTACTACAATAAATTCAGAAACCATATATGGCTGCACTGATGAATAAAGAATATCGTAACCAGTACGTAAGATATTACACAGATTCTTCGTAACACTTTAATAATAGTTTATCAATCAATATATATTTATCAATAGATAACAAAAGAACGGTCTCACCGGTCTGTCGATTATAATGCGCTGATAAGAAATACACGAACGCGAGTAAACAATAGATAGCACTTTCGATCGAATATTTACTACATAATGAGGTTAAATGAGATGGAAAAGTTTGACTTGTTTAATGAAATTTATTGTTTTATCTATGGAGTTGGAGGAATCATTAAGAGCTAGAACACGGCTTGAAGGAACATGGAGAGAGAGTCGGAGAGAAGCTGTCTTTAAGCATGTGAAAATATGATCAACCGTTAAGCCCTCTTTGCCACAATGAGGACAGTCGGGAGGGAAAAGATTTGATAAGAGATGGGAGTGAGTAAGTCGGGTGTGTCCAATACGTAGCCGAGTAATCACTACCTCTTCTTGACGTGACTTTCGGTTTGAGGAGTTCCACGGTATCGGCTTTTCTTTGAGGTCTCGAAGCTTATTGCTTTCTATGTTATGCCAATGCTGCTTCCACATAGAAAGTATTAGCTCTTTATAATGTTGTTTGAGGTCTTCAGCAGTAGGACGAATAAGCATAGAAATTGTACTGTTGAGTTTGGAAGATTTGGCAGCCAAACCATCATATCATGTTCAGGAACTCCTACATGGCCTGGGATCCAGATAAACTTAATGCGCAGAGCAATTGGGTTTGATGGAAATGGATCTTGTAGTAGTTGGAGTGACGTAAGAGAATCAGACAGGATTATCAGGTTTTGTTGAAAGTGGCGTAAGAAATATTGGAGACATAATAAGATAGCTGTTAGTTCTGCAGATAGGATAGATAGACGGTTGCTTAAGCGATGTGAGAATATTTTTTTATTCACAGAGTACGCACAAGCCACTCTTTTTTGGGTTTTAGAGCCATCGGTGTGGCATTGGATGTGGTTAGGGTATTCTTGGAGGATTAGTTGTAATTTTCCCAAGATTATATTTTTATCAGCTGGTCTAAGAAATTTTGATAAATCCAATCGGATTTCAGAGATTTGAGAGACCCACGGTGGAGGTTCAGAAAATATAATTGCCATAGATCATCGATATTGTAGAGGAAGTGAAACTATCCATTAAACAGTATCGCATTTAGCTTTCGCTTTTCTTTAATTATTAGTTCCAAACACCGTTGCTGTATTTCTAAATTAACGAAATTATACTTGTACTCTATGGACATATTCTGTTTAGGGGCGGCTAATAAAAGTTTTGGGTACAGAGATGCTGCAATTCCGGCGTCAGTTTTTATTATTTTTTAGTTACAGTTGTATGTTAAAAAGAAAACAGAGTATATTTGTAGTAGAGTATTTACAACTTTATTTTAAAGTGCGACTAAAATTTTTTGCAGCGTGAAAATTTGTCATATCAGCCATTAAAGATAAATTATGTTATCTGTCAAATACTTTTGGAATGAAGTTACTGGTTCTGGTAAGCTAAATATCTGTGTAGATGATGATTGTGCCCAATCTGTTTCATGTGAAATATGTGTTATATTCTTTTTCCAAATGGCATTCTTTTTTATTGTAAAGCTATTATCTTCTATGAAATCTTTTTCTGTTAAATTATACACATCTGGAATATCAATTTCTGCTTCTATAATATATTCAACTGAATCAGCAACACAACAAGAAAATCATTACAATATGTGTATATATGTTATACCCATGAGTTATGTATGTCCCATAGTATAAGAACCCAATTTTTAGAAAAATCATATACTATTATTGTTTAATAAAATAATCAAAATCGCACTTATAATTAATTACTAGGTGTTTAACTTACCGTTTCATATAAGTTTTAATTCTAGTTTTCTTTAAAAAGCTCCAAGTTTAAATAAAAAAACACAAAAATCTAACAAAAAAATATTTACAAACGATTTATTTACTTTTTAATTTATTATCTATAGGTGTTCCCAAAGACATCAGAAAATAGTGGGACAAAATGATTTTGTGACATAAACGATAAAAATAATACATTCTGCTACTGAATGTTAATTTCCCATATATGGGACATTATGACTGAAAGGGTTAACTTTAAAGTACGTTCGATTGATTTTCATGAATTAAAATGCACAGAAACGTACGATTTTAAAAATAATTACTACTACGAATGATATGAATTTTTTATCAGTGTGTTATGATCTGGTTCATTCTGCAATAAGGCAGCAAGCCCGACCTCCCCCGGTGGTGGTCCATCGTTCCGTTTAAATATTGAAGTATAGAGAAAATTGGAATAGGAACGTTTTAAATAAATAAACAAAATGTTATAAATAAACAAGTAGAGGTTAATCTCAACTATTAATTATTTACTTATGATCAGAAATACAATTTCACAATGTGACTTCTTGAATCAAGACTGAGTTCCCAAACCGAGTCAGATACGGGCCAAATTTTAGTCAAATCGCCGGGAGGGGCCAATTATACATACTTACCCAGCTATACTATTTGTTTTGTATCTTACAGCAAACCAAACAGTAGTATAAAATTATAAGTGATTACGTCAGTCGCATGAACTAATTTTTGACTGTTATTTTAATTCGTTCATTTTTGCTGTTATTCATAGTGTGTGAACTGACGTAAACTACGTATAAAAGCGAAAGTAAGGGAACTAAAATTACGGGTCAACATGAAGAAAATTTTAAAAGTAACGTTAAAATAATGTGAAATAAATAAGAAATGTAGTAATTTTTAGAACGCAGTGTAATGAATAGACTAAATTGACATATCTTAAGAAGCCGGATACACTTTTGCGGTCGTGTTAAAAGTTTCATACAATAAACATTCACATTTTTAATACATGAATACTTTACAGTGAAAAATTTACATTACGATTTTGAACGGGGGTTTTAAAAATTACATATAGCATCACCACTTCGACCGAAATTCCGATTTGCCGTGCTGGCTGTTAATAAACTCTGACACCCTGAACAAACTTTAAGCTACATAAAAGCCCTTGTATTGAAAAAAAACATAAAGAAAAAAATCAGTGAAAATGGAAAAATGAATTTAAGATAAAGAAACGTACAATTTAACCTGAAATATGGAAGAACACATAATTGAATAGCGTCGTTGTATACATTAAAACGGTATGCAAGTAGTAAAGCATTAAAAATAACTTACTATGAACCGACAGAATTACGCCTAAGGTACGGAATTCAGACATGGAAAATAGCCAAGAAAATTTATATGGATAAAATAAATCGATTACAAATGAAATACAGTCAAAGCCGCTTACAAGGTACACTCGATAAAAGAGACAGTCGTTTAATGGAGACAAATAGGAGAAAACAAAAATAAACCTACGAAAAATTTGGGTGCGGCTGTGGGGCCGTTGATTTAACGTGAAACGCCTATATCGGTTTAAGTATATATATTATATATTTTTTTTTTGTTTATTACACACCTCTTCGAAAATTATGCAGTGACTTTTGGACCACCCTGTATATATAAATATATATAAATGTATATAAATATATATAAATGTATATAAATATATATATATAAATATATATAGATGTATATATAAATACAGGGTGGTCCAAGAGTCATTGCACATCACAAAATTATAGTTGCTATAGTTACGGATATTCCAACACGATTCTGAAACCTCGTGCTAAAGATGCTTTTACCATACCACTCCACAATTTACATACGTTCGTGCCGTTACTTATCAGTATAATGCGTATATACTACATTTTTCATAGACGCGCTAGTTTATTACACACCTCTTCAAAAATTATGCAGTGACTTTTGGACCACCCTGTGTATATAAATGTATATAAATATATATAAATTTATATAAATATGTATATAAATATATGCGGTGAAAAATAATAGTCGTTGCGTTGCGCAATTTCGTTTCACTATTGCGTTTCACGAGAGATTTTCAAGACGTTTCACTTCAAAAAGGTTGTTTTAGTTCGTCTTACTAGTGATACAATACGTCGGTTATAAAAGACACAAAGAAAGTTTTTTTTCTTTTTTCCTACCCTGGGCGCGCCAGCGGCCTTGACCCAACAACATGAAAAATTAAGAGTTATAACTAAATAGCCAAGCGGTCAGAAATGGAAAAGACAAAGGACAGCAGCAATGGAATAACTGAAGGCAATGGGAAGGAAAGAATATAGGTATCGTTAAAGGGAGTAGGAAGACCCAAAACTAGAAGTTGGGCGTAAAGAAAGGAGCGTTCGTTAGAGAGTGTAGAACATTCGAATAGGATGTGATTTGAGTCACAAACACAAGAAGGCTCAGAAGCGTGAAGAGTGCAGAAAGAGAAGGGGACAAAGCGAATCGAAAGCGAGAAGAGGGGAGTAGAGAATGATTGATTCTAAACCTAATTAAGGAAACAACAGTGGAACGACGACAGGTAGGAATAGATTGAAACCAAGGCAGGAAACTAGGAACCGGTTGAATAAGACGGTACTGTGAAAAGCGATTTGAGAATAAAGATGGATACATGTCAGTCCAAAGTCTAGAATGATTAGAGCGTGACAGAGAAAGAATGTCTGAGGAAGGGAAAGAGTCGAGGAAAGGACCAATGCGGGCGCCTGAGCGAGCTAAAGAGTCAGCTGCGTCATTGCCCTCAATATTGGAATGACTAGGGACCCATAGAAAGTCTATGAGAATGGATCGGAACAAGAACAAAGACGAGACAAGAGATCGAATAGAGAGGATGATACCGTCAGAATTATGAGAAGGAGGAGAGGAGATGGTTTGAAGAACGCCTTTGGAATCAGAAACAATCAGGAATTTGTGAACCCCACTCGTAGAGGATATGAATTGGATTGCACGAAGAATTGAGATCGACTCGGCTGAGAAGATAGAGCAGAAAGAAGGAAGTCTGAAAGACTCAGAATGCAGGAACGTAGGAGACGTATACGCGCCACCCACGCCCCCATCACTCTTGGAGCCATCCGAGAAAATTAAGGCATGGGAAGGAAAAGCAGAGTTCAGCAGCTGAAGGAATTCGAAGTTGACTACATTGTGAGAGGAAGAATTAGCTCGGACTGGAAGAGAGGAGAAATTGATGGGGTGCCATATGCTATTAAAATCGAGAGAAAAGTAAGGAAGACTGTTATAAGAGGAAACGTAGGGAGAGAAATTGGAAACACGAGCAGCTATATGCGATAAAATCGGAATTCTAAAGAAAGGTTGACAGACTTTTAGATCAAGTTTATAATATAGAGACGGATTAGCATAAGCCGAGTTTGTCATTTTTTGCTCTTTTTTTCTGTTTTAGTTTTGGCGCGTCAACTAAGAACAATAACCCAGCACTAGTGAAATTTTTTCTCTTTCTGTCAATGCGGATTCAAACCCGGTCTTCCCGAAGGAAACCCCACTGCCTAACCAACTACGCCACGATAGCGCTAGTTCACCGGCCGAGTTATAAATTGACAGTTTCGGTCTTATTCCGTTCGATCGGGCAGCGAGAAATTATTTTTATTTGTTTAGCCGAACTATTTTTAGACTGTGATTCAAGAGATAAAGATCGGTTTCGAGCCGAGGAATTTTGCTGCCTAAGCAGACTTCAGTTTCGTCGCAACATCTTGATGTCTTAGCGAGAGTGTGCGGCAGCTCTAACTCCGCTAGCCCGTATAAAACATTAGGTTAGATATTTTTACCTTATGCGCGCCTACTGCACCTTTCTCTTAATTTCCATATATGTAAGTCATATTATACACTAATAATGTTACAGTTATGTTAATCAGTTGTTAAATTGTACATATTCTAGCACCCGCTCACCGTGAATAAGGGATTTCAGAAAATTCGATTTAGCGAGACAGCCGGTTATAAGAAACAAATAAAATTATAGTTTAAAAAAGCTAAAAACAGATGCTTTATATGTAAAATGCTCTAAAAAGCGTGAAATAATTTTAATTATTTTACAATACCAACCTAAGAGTGAAGAGGTGGACATTAATAATTAATTTTAATTCACAATAAAAAATTAGGTTCTTTCACGATATTAATATAAGAGTAAAAAGAATTGGACATTAATAATTAATTTTAATTTAAAATATTATCAGTAGTCATTCAGTCCCTCAACGAATGTAAATAATATAAAACTAGCTTATGCTTTATTTTGAATTGAAATGAATTATTTATGTCCACCTCTGCCCTCTTAGGTTAATATTGTAAAAGAACTTAAATTTTTATTTTAAATTAAAATGAATTATTAATGTCCACTTCTTTTCACCCTTATATTAATATCGTAAAAGAACCTAATATTTTATTGTGAATTAAAATTAATTATGAATGTCCACCTCTTCACTGTTAGGTTAGTATTGTAAAAGAATTAAAATTATTTTACGCTTTTTAGCGCACCTTACATACAACCACGATGTGGCGGCTTGGAGAAAAAGACCGGCTACAAACCCGTTGCTTTCGTCAAGCCGTTGCATCGTGGTGGGAAACATAATGAGACCGGCTGAGGGTTAAGCCGCCGTGTTTTCGCGGGAAATAAAACTTATTCCGTTTATAAATATTTACATTTTTTAAATTTATTTATGGCTGTAGGTGCATTTTTTTCCGCATAATAATATTGCATTGTCATTGGGTTCTAACAATTAGTAAAAATTTCAAATCATTCGGACATCGCGAAGTGGATGAAAAATGGATTCCAAAATTTCATTTTAATCGCTTAAGAATCAGGCACATTTCACTGTCTCACGACTACGTGTTCCACAGGACTTTGCCTTCCAGAATCTGCCCTTTTTGTTCCCGAACGTGTTATCGCTCAGTTCAGCATGTACTAAATTTGCAACATCCCGCTCGTCATGCAACCAAAATTTTTCTTCACAAAAGATCCTCGCCAATGCTCCTGCAACGATCGCATAAACCTTGGCACATATTAAAACAAATTGGATCGCTCCAGTCATTTAAACTTTAGTAATTGCCGTATGCCGTAATAACTTACGCAGTTACACAGTGCTCATGGTGGGGTTGGGGGGGGGAGGATTCCATTACAAACGTACAAAGTTGCCGGTAAAGCTATTATAAAGCATATAAAGACTTCCGTCGTCCGATGTGTCTCTTATTAGCGGTTTTTACTGTACCTAAATCTAATATCAAAAAAAGAAAGTATACATGTAGGCGAGACATAAGAGAAGAAAACTGATTACATGTAGTAAAAGGTCTAACATGAGTATAAACGATTTTTGAATATTTAAAAATTTATAAACATGCAAAAAAAAATAAAATAAAACTTACGGATGGTATAAACTTCACTAGAACGAGATATAGAGAACAAACGGACAAAAATATATTGATACAGATGTTATAATATCGGAAAAAATAATAAATGAGAAAACTGAAAGGAAGTTGAAAGAAGAATTAAATAAATAGTTATAGATAGAAGGAAATATAAATAAAATAAAATTTAAACAAACGGGGGAATACGTAGATTTCGATGCACCCATGTAACGCGTAAATTGTAAAATACGAGTAAGTATAAAATAAGAAATATACGATTAAAAAAAACAATACATGATTGAATAATTTTTCTTTCGGTAAATTTAATTAATTCAACAAATAATTCGATTTTGGTGGCCATAGTAGAAAAACACAAACACAGACGATGAAAACGCCATAAAGCAAGAGGTGAAATAACAATGCAAATGAGCGGACAATGACAATAAACGGCATCAATAAATCAAGTGAATGATAGGTGTGGCTGTAATAGATGAACGGAATTGAGCGCTTTGTTTTAAAATTTTTTAATTAAAATTCAAATTAAACCGACAGTTTTTGTAAGTGAAGATTTTGGAGATATTTTTAAAATAGCCACTTATTTCAAGTAAAATATTAATTCATCACTCATGTAAAATTATTTAATCGTAAATTTATAACTTTATTTAATTGTTTACATTAATTATTCTAACATCGCACCTTCTATTTTAAAGTTGAATTAAAATTTTTACAATTACTTTACAAAAAAGTATATCAGAATAGTGCGAATTTTTTCTTTCTTAAATTGTTCTTTATTTTACTCACTAAATTACTTAGATTATATTTCAATTATTTTTTTATATCTTTTAAAAATTGTCGGTTTTTGACATGAAATAAATTTACTGATATTCATTCGTCCATTAAACAAAGCTTAAGCGAATGTAACCCGATTTTGAGTATAAGTTTGCAGCGTTGGTAATCGAACGGAAAAATTTTACGCAGCGATTAGAGCCCACTCAGTCGGTCGTGATGAAAATTATTTATGTTTACATTACGCTCAACCGAACCTAACAGGATTTTAAGTAGGTAGAAGTTAGTAATGATAATATATTCTAATTATCGCAGTTTCTAAAACAATACATATTTCGAATTTTACATTAAGAAGTGTGTACATCGGTTTTTCTAGAAGTCTCAAAACTTACAGAGGTGAAATACTAAGTATTGTTTACGGAAATCAAATAATAATACAAGTTATAATTTCATTGATGTAATTGTATGTATGTATCATCTTTTTTCATCAAAGGTTATATAGTTTTAACAACAAATTTTCCATTGGAAATTACTCTGTATTTCAATGTGTAGGCATTTTTATTTTAAGCATTATTACAAATAACGGAATTCACGTATGATATTTTCATAATATTTCTTTTCATAATATAATTTTTTTTCTTCATAATAAAGAAATCATTAATTGCCGACTGATGGCGCTGTAATCGCTCAGTGAAAAATTTTCCGTTCGATTACCAACGCTGCAAACTTATACTCACAAGGAAAGTTCACGAGTTGTTAGACGCCGATTTGATGAAATTTTAGTATGTTGTAAAGTATAAAAAAATATTAGACACGTGCTTTTTTTTATCGGCCCATATGCAGTTTCAAGGGGTGAAAGCCACCCCTAAAGTTCACCCCCAAGAATCGTTTTTCCTAAATATCTCGTCTTCAACTCTATATTTTTGTATGAAACAAAACGGAAATTATTTCTCGTGTAAAGGACAAATAATCCACAGTGATTTAAGCAGCGGGGTTGCATGACCTATTTTTTAGGGGGAGTGAAAACACCTTTTTTTGATCTTAACTATGGAATAAAAAATTATAAAATAACATAAAAAAATAAGAAAAACATTTTTTAACATACACAATTAAAAAATAAAGTGACGTGTTTCAGCATATTCATGAATTTCACCCTTAAAGGGGGTTAAGCACTCCTTACAAGAAACATTAATAAATACATGTATCGAGTAATCCAATTTCGTAAAAAAATTGTATATAAGGGTTTTTGAGATTGCTGATTACGAATCCGTCATCAGATTTTGTTAATTCAAAATGGCGGATCCAATATGGTGGGCAAAAAAGTCAAAAAAGGCTTAATTTTAATGACAAATTTTCGAGGTCGCTGATTATGAATCTGTTATCAATTTTTTAAAATTCAAATTATCCTGTGCTTTATAACCATACAGCTGCAAACCCCTAAATCTCTGACAGGCATTCAGCCTGTGTTTTTTTAAACCAAAAAACCCCGAACTCCTAAACCTCAGATAGGCCAAAGGCCTGTGCGTTATAACCATACAGCTTCAAACCTCCAAGCATCAGACAGGTCCTAAATTGCTGGCAGACGAAAGGTTTATTCATTGTGGTATACTGGAAATCCGTTCTTATAATTTATGGGTATGGTTCAACTTATGTATTTATTTATTTCTTTATCTATTTATTAACGGGAATCATTCTCTTCTTACGAAAATAATAAAAAAAATAAATTAATAAGTGGCCAAAGTTGATTAGTAATATAATAATTTTTTTTTTTTGGAATGAACTTTAATATATTAGGAGAATTATATTCAATGAATAAATCAAAACATTTATTACTAATTCTCACAATCAATAAACAGTAAACAGTATATAAATACTACTATAAATATAATTTGTACTACTATCATGCTCAATAAATCTGCGAAAATCTGAAATATTATAATCTATATTTTTAAAAATAAACATCTTTAACTTTTAATATTGGCTCGTCCAGGAAGGTGGTGTTCATTTTGTTCGTTATAACTTTAGTCAAAATAGTCTGTCTTGGGTTTGGAAGTTTGGAGTTTATCGGTTTAAAAACACTAGCCTTCGGCCTGACTGGGGTTTCGGAGTTCGGGGTTTTTTGGTTTAAAAAAACACAGGCTGAATGCCTGTCTGGGTTTTAGGGGTTTGCGGCTGTATGGTTATAAAGCTCAGGATAATTTGAATTTTAAAAAATTGATAACAGATTCATAATCAGCGACCTCGAAAATTTGTCATTAAAATTAAGCCTTTTTTGACTTTTTTGCCCACCATATTGGATCCGCCATTTTGAATTAACAAAATCTGATGACGGATTCGTAATCAGCAATCTCAAAAACCCTTATATACAATTTTTTTACGAAATTGGATTACTCGATACATGTATTTATTAATGTTTCTTGTAAGGAGTGCTTAACCCCCTTTAAGGGTGAAATTCATGAATATGCTGAAACACGTCACTTTATTTTTTAATTGTGTATGTTAAAAAATGTTTTTCTTATTTTTTTATGTTATTTTATAATTTTTTATTCCATAGTTAAGATCAAAAAAAGGTGTTTTCACTCCCCCTAAAAAATAGGTCATGCAACCCCGCTGCTTAAATCACTGTGGATTATTTGTCCTTTACACGAGAAATAATTTCCGTTTTGTTTCATACAAAAATATAGAGTTGAAGACGAGATATTTAGGAAAAACGATTCTTGGGGGTGAACTTTAGGGGTGGCTTTCACCCCTTGAAACTGCATATGGGCCGATAAAAAAAAGCACGTGTCTAATATTTTTTTATACTTTACAACATACTAAAATTTCATCAAATCGGCGTCTGACAACTCATGTACTTTCCTTGTGAGAATCCCATTACATTTGTTTAAGTTTAATCAAACTAAAAAATATTATAAAGTATGGAGATGTATGTTGTGAGTAATGTAAAAATTTATTAAATATTTAATATATATTCTAAGTAACTTAGCGTGCAAAGTAATGTATAATTTTAAAACATTTTATGCTTGAAAATTAATTAAGAAAATTTAAATTTAATTTGAAAATTTAAGTTAAAATTTTAGATTAATTAGTGCACTTACTGTTGGTTTTAAAAAGGTTATTATAAATTTTATTTAATGTATTTCATATTGAAATTCAATTTTTTACTAAAATTTTTGCAATTTTGAAAACATCAATAAAATCCCTTACTAATAAAAAATTGCTAGTTTAATTTAAATTTTAAACGATGCGCTATTCGCGTTACCCTTACGCCAATGATCGATAGTGTAATTTACTGGTATTCCAATTGTTGCTCGTTTGCATTCTAGTTCCAGGGTAACTTGTTGCGCTGGTTTTTCTTCTTGGTTTCCACTTATCGTGTTTTTTATACTGTTTTTTATTTTGTAATTATGCTTACTGAAATTGAATTTTGATACATGTGGTGAAGGCTTTTATTTTGCAAACGGATTGGCTTAACAGAAGAAAACATTCAGTTCTGTATTGGGCATAATTACGTTCTTCTATATTCCAGGTTAAGTTAATTTTGACGGATTTCTTTATTTTTTTTATATATATATATATATATATATATATATATATATATATATATATATATATATATATATATATATATATATAGTGGCGGATCAGAGAGACATTTGGGGAGGGGGGATTATATAATTACGTAATATTTTATACGGTAGACAGTAAATGTGAAAAATACCTTGTATCATAAAGAAAATCAAACAGCGACCTCTCTAGAAATTTAAAAATGTTTTAAAAATCACAACTATTATAGTTTATCTTGTTTTATTTTTAGGTGAAAAATAAAAAAATTATAAAATTGTGGCTAAAATGGTAGTTTAGAATTTGAATAGTAAATTACTAGAAAAAATAGAACGATAGTATTTTTTACTTTAATTCTTTTTAATTTTTGTTAGTAATTCGATCGGAATTGTTTGTCCGTGAGCAAGTAAAGCAGATATACACCTATATGTATATATTTCGCAATGAACTATTTTTAATTAAAATTGCAAAATAAAAATTCTGCGAAACCCAGCAAACAAACTAATTTTTTCCAACGTATTAATGACTATATAATTATGCTTCTTCTCTTCCGCGAAAATTACTCACTCCTATCGCTATTCTATGCGTTTGCTCGTTAGATGATAAATTTGGACACACACCATCTCTTTTCGCAGTCAGGTTTATATTGAGCAAGTAAACTGTAAAGAAATTTCATTTTAAAGCATAGTGGTGTCGAACACCGTATTTTTATTATGTCTGCCCCAACTGCAAGAATAAAGGGCTGGAAGATCTCCCGATGAAGATCACATCCCATAGAAATGAAGCTGCCGAGGCAATGGATGAATGTCCAATCATCGAGCAAAATAACCTTCAACATAAGAGACCGCACCCGCCTACACCTATGGCAGCACAACCATAACCGAATTTCTCAGCACAGCTCCTCGTAAAACGTAGCACCCTCCCGTTTCAGCATAATGATGTCGGTATTCCCCTATCTCCCGTCCCTCCACCCCCTACACCCTAACCTTCAATTAGCAACATTAGCCACAAAAAAGTGAAGGATATGAATGTCGTGATGGGTGAAGCCAGCTCTTTATTCCTCTCTGACCATGCGTCTTTCGACTTTTCCTCTCAGGAGCTTCAGACTTTCATTGCAAAAATCAGCAGTACCTCGAATTATATAAATTACGCCCGTAATTTTACAACTGACCGAGATGGCTTGACGCACTAGTACCACAATTAAGCCATATCTCGGATACGCAAGCATTAAAAATCGCTGCACTAGTGTAATTAAAAGATTACAAGACCCCCCCCCCCGCCAAAAGTAACGTCAGAGGAGGACAATAGCTCACAAACATGCTAACTCGTCACCTTTCTCTTTATTTTAGCTTAACGGATACCCTATACCCTCATAGCCGCCCTCATTTCCGTTAAAAATGGCGTGCAATTATATTATTATGCAGTGAGATTGCAGGGACTTCTACAGACACATAGAAGAGCTCAACATATTAATAAACACTTTTTCTCCTGCCTATTTGTCTGCAGGAGACTCGCTTTAAACAGACCCGCCGGCTGAAGTTAAAAAACTATAACCGTTTCCGTTTAGATGATGAACAAGGTGTAATCGCTTGCGGTGGGATGGCAACATTTGTACATATGAGCTACCCTGCAGTCCATCTCTACAGTAATACCATGTTGCAATCCCTAGAAATTTCGGTAAGAATTCCAAATTCTCCTATTTCCACGTTGACTATCGTCAGTTGTTCCTTCGAACCCATCACTAATGTTACACAAAGCGAAATCCAATCGCTCATATCTGTACTAGGCGACCAAACGATTTTACTTGGCGATTTCAATGCTCACTCTCCCCTATGGGGGAGCCACATATACGTGTCGACGGGGGACTACGATTATTAACAGTGTCCTGTCCAGTGATCTAATTCTGCTTACACCACCAAACCCTACCCACTTCAATTCCTCGCATAGCACATTCTTCACAATATTTTCTTTCGCATCACTCTTCGCGCTCCCCACAGTAACAGTCCTGGAGGACTTATGTCCAAGTGATCACTTTCCTGTTTTTACTTATTTCTCTAATTCTCTCTCTAGTAATAATCCTCTACGAATCCCAGCTCACATCCAGTTTTGTACAAATATTAGATAGCGTACAAATCTAAGGTCGTAGTTCCCATAGATTTTTCGCCTTCAGTTGAGCACAATTTAAATAGACTAATAACCGTCATGAATTCCGCAGCTTTAGCCACTATCCCCAAATCCCTCCATGTAAGACGATCCAGTCCCGCCCCGTGGCGGACGCCGGAAATCCAAGCAGAAATTTATTTCTAGAAAGAGGGCGCTGAAGAAATACAAATCTTCGTAGGCATTATTTTACTTGATCAGCTTCAAAAAGCACACGGCAAGGGCTCGGCTCTTGATCCGCATAAGTAAACGTGAATCTTAGAAATCCTTTGTTAATTCGATCTCTTCATCTACACCTACAAGTACTACGTGAAAAAAAATTTCAATCGTTAAGCAGAATTCCTAGTTCATCCTCTTACCCATCCCTACTAATAAATAATAGTTTGGTTGCTGACCCGCAGTCTGTAACAAATGCTTTTGCGGTACACTATTCCAAAGTATCTCCTCTTCCTCATACTATCTTTTAAAGAAAAAGCTGAGAAAACACCGATATCCTTCTCTTGCGAGAGCGATGACAATTTTAATCTTCTGTTCACACTTTCTAAACTTAACTATCAATTAACCTGTAAAACGAAATATAGTGCCCCCGGCGCCGATTCCATCTATCCTTTCATGAGCAAACATTTTCCTAATCCAGCTGAAGTGTTCCTTCTCCATATCTATAATCTAATATGATCGACTGGTGACATGCCACCAGCTTGGAAAACCGCAGTTGCAATTCCGTTCCTTAAAATACTAATGCCGATCCCTTTTGTTCTTAATAGTTTCCTTTCAATTTCCCTAATTAGTGCACTGTCAAAGGTAATGGAGAATCCTGTTTTATCTCGAATTAAACAGTTTAATTTCCTCCGTATAGGCTGGCGACCATACACTTTATCTCATCTTATTGGCCTTCAAGGGCAAATTCTTCATGCCCGAAAGAATGGTCAATATCTGTACTCAATATTTTTTGACACTGAGAAAGCGTCCAACCGCGTATAGCGGTACGGCTTGCTACTTAAACTGAAAAATGCCGGAATAAATGGCAAAATGGGCAATTTCATCCTACATTTCTTATCTAATAGAGCGATGTAAGTGAAAGTAGGCTCTATGATGTCTTTTCCTGTGTTGCGTCTAAATGATTACTGCTCGGTACAGGAAGCAGAGTTGTACGCCATATTCCGTAGCCTCGTAGCTTATTTGCAGACAGAATGTATGAATAGAAGCATACTTTTAATAACTGACTCTTTGATTTCTCTAAAATCGATTTCCTTGCAGAACAACAAGGATATCTTAGCCCTGAAAGTCAATTATACGTTGAAGCTACTCCATTAAGCAAGAAATCAAGTAACGCTAGTCA
Organism: Icerya purchasi; assembly: GCA_039619475.1. Classification (NCBI taxonomy): domain Eukaryota; kingdom Metazoa; phylum Arthropoda; class Insecta; order Hemiptera; family Monophlebidae; genus Icerya; species Icerya purchasi. The sequence continues at coordinate 226,471,516 of CM077116.1, forward strand.
TATGGAAATTCAAGGCAACGAGCTAGTTGACTTGGCGTTCAACTCTGCTTGCACCAGTGCCGTTTGCAGTTCCATCAATCTGCAAAATGAATGTTTATTTCCGTGACCGTATGATGGCTGAGTGGATCAGTCAGTGGCAAAGGGAACCTCATCCTTTATAAAAAGTATAAAATTTACAGCCGATCCATGGTTTCTCCCCGTTTATCTTATACGTCGGGAATATGCTGTGTTAAATAGGTTGCGGGTTGGGCATACGGTGGCCTCACGCAATTATACGCTTCCGCCACCCACGTGTCCTTTCTGTTCCGGCTCTTCTTATCCTTCGATGGAACACCTGTTACAGCAATGTGCAGCGTTCGCCCGCTCCAATTTGTCGGTGTTTCACTTTCAACTATCTTGTCAAATGACCCAATGCGCATACAAATGCTACTCGCTTTTTCTTAGAGCCAGCAGCTTACTAGGTAAATTATGAAGTAGCCGTATCACTCTGGCCCATGTGCTGTAATGACCATTACAGTTAGCAAAAAAAAAAAAAAATGAGAGAAAAAAATGGAAAAATACATTTTATTGGAAATGTTACTTTTCAGAGCCCAAAAATGTGAACATTGAGATAAAAGGAGTTTAAGAAATTGGAAGCTTTCGAAATGTGGTTACGAAAGTGAACGTTGAAAATCGGTTAGACAAAAACGATTAAAATGAGAGAAGTGCTGAAAAAAAACGAACATCGGTTAAGGAGATAGAAAACAAAATGCGGCGTGGTTCACTTCAAGTGGTTTTGAAAAATAATGTAGAAAAAATCCAAAAAAGAAACAAGAATAAAGTAAATTTAAGTCCAGAATGGAAATTGTAAATGTTGGTATCTAAGAATTATTTACGTCATTGTAGCATGTATTAGTTTGTAAATGATGGTCAATGTAGTGAGGTGTATTTCGTAAAACTAATGAATTATTTTGTTATCAATATTGTTCATAAATTTACTCAAAGAATATTTATGGTCAATTACCCTAGAGACAGATTCATGATCATGATCAGATTGACACGGCTACCATTTTTTATCGCTGTTTCCAGATTTCGACTTGATGACTACGCATCTGTAAGCTTTTAATCCCGCTGCTATTTCCCGTATCCCATCAGTTCATCGTGTTGGCGATTGACTCTTTGATCTTGTGTTTTTCACTTTAGCCTGTGTTTTCTAACGTTCCATTTTGTTTTCTTTCCACATGAGACGCCCAATGCTATATCTGATAGCTTTTTCAGAGCATAAATTTCTTGCATCGTCAGTTGGCTGTAACATCGTTAGTTACTTACCTATTTCTACCCTTTTATTTTATTTTTTCCTTTTAGTCCGTACTATGGTAAGTCTTAACCATCGGCTCTTCATACTTTGTACTTTATCATCTGAAAACTGAAAAACTATCTAGACAATAATGAAAGTACTTATTACTGGCAATTAATGCATGTGAAAGGTGTCTAAATGTACACTAAACGTTTAGTGTTGTATAAAAGAGTCGCTATAAATAATAATTATGCTCAACATAGTTTGACGTTAGTAAAATTATATTTTTTTTTATTGAATCGATTTTAGATCATTACTTATACGCATTCAGTGGCAGCGAGCGGAAAAGACAGTTGAATTTAACCAGTCCTCTGATCGATCCGGCGTACTTCGACAAGAACCATAACCGGATGTGCAGTTTGACATTCGCTCTAAGTACAAACATAATTCCTTACAGCAATATTAGCGTGCTTATCCGAGAAGGTAAAAGAACAAAAGTGATTGAAAATAAAGTAAACAATGAAGCTGCCGGGTAAGCTGAAATTTTTACTGATACTAAAATTAACCTTTTATTATTTATGTTTATTGTTCTAGATCACTCGTGCAATAATGATTGTAATTTGAAGATTAGGGATTTTTTTGTTTGTATTTTCGTTATTCTTTTCAAGGATTGTGCGCAACACTTATGACACATACACAAGGCATTCGTGGCAGTTCATTTCGTGACGTTATAACATTTTTGTTGCATTAATAATGAAGGAACCAAAATTATTCATAACTTGCCTGCTTTATTCATTTAAAAGTATTCCATAATAAATCTAGATTCTTGGTAGCGTATTTAAAGTTTTTATTAAAATGATCTTTTTGTGCTTATAATCATGTCAATAAATAGGTAATCCTTAAATTGTCTCTTGGCGGCATAACTTGTGTTTTTTTCTTTTTCGGCTGAACAAAAAGACTTTAAACTTGGAAAATAAGAAATTAACGTGTTTTCTATGATACCACTACACTTACATCAATTCATAGGAAACAGCATTATTAAGCCCCTTTGCACACCGAGTCCATCGGAAGGAATAGTTCATTCGAAAACCATTCGCAATATGTAACCCTATTTTGTTAATAATTCCCTTTTCGCTAGAATATTACTGCTTTATAATAGAACTATAAAAAGTAAATTCTAAAAAAAAGATGCGATGTGCTCCACGACGGTTTTACTACTTCCGCTTCTGTAAAGATCAAAGAGTGAGAGCCGGACTGAAAACAAAATGGATAAAGAAAATAAGTAATTAAGACAAGCAAGTCGAAAACTCGCTCTGTTCAGTTCTTCTTAACCTAGATAGTCCTACAATCCTTCTGGAAGGATTTAATACGGAGTGATATAATTAATGTTTTATACGTAGTTTCGGAGCTTTGTAATACATAGCAGCTCTATACGGTGTTAGTGTAATAATAGTTTATCTCGTCATGCTACCAGTCAGTTTGGTTTTGACGCGTGATGTATTTGAACTATAGTTTTTTAAAATGTTGTTTTATGTATTTGCGTAATTTGAATGTTTTATTTTTGATAGTTATTAACTAATCGAATGCTTGTAAGATAAAGGCATACATGGTTATTTGAATATTTTGATGCGAATAATGTATGTTTTCCTCAAATGATGGCTGCTGTAACTTTTACGACGTCAGAGTATGTAGTTTTGTTATCTACTTCGATTACTATTACTTACTTCTTTGTCGGGAATGTTTCGTTTGCAGCTGTAGCGTGAGTTTGTATAATAGAGTTTGTTTGGTTTAGAGTAGTTGTGGCGAACGTATTTTTTATTTTATTTTTTTTTTTGAGCACGTCGACAAAGGACTTCCACTCGGAGACAATAAAAAGGAAGAATGGTTAGTTAGACACAGATGCGGCCAGAGATTGACAGAATGGATATAGAGAGAATTGGAACAATGAACAACGAAAGAAATGACAGGATGTAAGAGGCGCAATAAGAAATTAGAAGCTCGAGAGGTAGTAAATTGGAACAAAGGCTGGCACGTTCCGCCGAAAGGGACGAACATTCAAAAAAATATTTGATCAGGATAACAAATAGCCTCATAAGTATAATGAAAGGGATAGTTTCGGAAAGGAGTCAAAAGGAAATGAAAGCGTGAGGAAGATAGAAGACTGTGGTTAAGGTGCAAACGACCAATAGACACAACAGCGGAACGACAAAGCAAAAGGAAATCGTAAAACCAAGAGTAAGCAGGAAGATTCGGCTGGACGAACAGGTAATGGGAATGTTTGTTGGAGAAGGCGAGAACATATGACCAGAGTCTAGAATGGAAAATTTTACATAGAGGAAGCAGGTTAGAAGTGGGAATTTTAGCAAAATAGAGGCGGGAGGATGCAGTAACTTGAGTTAAGGAGTCGGCCAATTCGTTACCTGTTATTCCTTTGTGGCTAGGGAGTAAAGAGTAGATCGGTACGAATGGAATGATTTGCAAGAACATTATGAATAAGGGAACGTATGCGAAGAGTGACAAAGTCGCAGGAGTGAACAGGAATAGGTGAAGAGATGGCTTGAAAAGCACATACGGAGTCGGACAGGCGAACGTCAACGACATAAATAATGTCGTAGTGCCAACGAGATTAATTTTGCTTCGAGTATTAGTATTAGTAGATAAATTGTTATTACCTGACACCACGGCGTTATCGTTCGTATGAGATGTCGGATTATTTAGCTCCGTTTCATCCTCCTGCAGCGAGTTGCGTGAAAGCGGCGTTTGAAGCATTGTGATAATGCAACAAACGGTCATTGCGCCCTATGTACTCTGATGAAGAAGAATTGCACTTGAACACGATAAGAACAATATTTTAAGATGCTAAAAAGTGAAAAACTGAACAAAATTTTGAAAACTATAATATTTATTGCAAAGTTAACATTTATATTGGCAAAGATAATTGACTGTCAATATTAGTACACGTATAATGTATTTGCGTATACAATCGTGGGAATAGCCAAGATTTCGTTTAAAAAGGGACCAGATTATACTTTTTGTTTTGCAGATTTATGGTGACTAGTAGGGTAAACGGATAAGTAGAAGCTTCTCTAAGTAGGGTTAATTTTAAATTTATTAAAATAAAGGGGAAAAAATTGATTTAACATAGTTTATTATGAATTTATAAAATATAAATTGCAACTATTGCCATGAATTTTTGACATGTTTTTCTAAAACTATTAATATTAATCTTCATTTAAATTGATTTCTGTTTTTTTTTTTAAATGTTCGCTAATTTTTGAAACATGTTAAGTTCCTAAATGACCTTCAGTGTCATTCGTAGGACAAAAATGCATTATTAATATTATTAGAGTTATTTAAATAGGGGAAAGAGATTAATTAATCTATTTTAGGATTTTCCAAGGTGTTTGTTTTTTACTACATTACATAAATTCAGCAATAGGAAATAAGTTTGATTTCAAATTAATTTTAGTGGTACAATTGCCACCTTTAAGTGATGTGATTAATATAATTCGTCTGATTAATAATACTTGATAAAACATTTCTTCCAAGATTTAGGAAAAGGGCTCTCAGGAACTCCCTCGTGAATAAATTTTTAAACTTATTTCCAAAACGTTCTTGATCTTTTCGTAAAATTACGAAATTTGAAAATAATTCATTGACAATAGTATTCATGTAAATCGTGGACACACAGATATACATACATCGGACGGAAACTAATAGTAATATATTGTTGTTATAGATATTGGCAGACAAAGCAGATTAATCTTGGTTATCCGGAAGAAATTTTTCAGATTATAATTGAAATTGGGACAACTCGATATGCATCTTCCTACGTGGCTATAGATGACATCGAGCTGCAACATTGTTTCCCAGGTATTTTTTATTAACTAAACTATAATTTTCCGAAATCTTGTTACATCTGTGGTAATTAAGGGGACCATTTAATTTGAAAAATTAGTGATAAATTGAGAATTTCTTTGTAAAACGGGAAAAAAAGGGAAAAGTCACATCACTGAGGACTTGTCAGTCAAACATTTCTGCCGTATAAAATGGTTACATTTGACAATCTAACGCATGAAAATTATTATCTTAAATCTAATGGTTGTAAGGCTTCCTTTTATTTACAATTAATGAAATAATATTTACTTCTCTGCTTTTTGTACTAAGTAAATACTTTAGTAACGTAAGCTTCAGTAAAGAATAATGAGATTTTCAAAACTGAGTCTTAATTTAAAGAATCAATTGAGGTGTAATGTTTGAAAATAACTGATCATTGGCGTATTCTCCACAAGTACTAAGTATGTGGCGTCCTTAAGCAATGCATTGCCGTTATAATCATGTTAAGTACATTTTCTGACTAATAACATACTGCGGTATTTCTAGCGCAGAATATTATTCATGCCAGTAGTAAAACGTGCATCTATATTGGCATCCCACTTTGACGTTAAAAATAACTAGTTGACAAGTTAGCGCATGTGTAGTAAAAATTCCGCTCGACGTGCAAGAAATAGCACAAGATTTCGACCTCCATAATAAAGAGATCTGATGCTGTACATACTAAAAATTTACCCTTTGATATTATACAATTTGATAACCGAATCCAATGTAGCTAAATATGTTGAACATAGATTGCACTTCATTTTACTAACGTATAATCCCAATATGAGATTATAGTGTAAGGTAAACTGATGTGTCTATTGTAAGCAAAATGATTAGCGCTTAAAACACGGTTTCTCTAACGTGGTCTGTTATTATCTGATTATCACACCAGTAGGATGAATCGCCATTATTGTATTTTTCTTGGCCCATCAAATTTCAATATCATTATTCTACTGTTTTGATTTCGGATTATTTTTCTTTTGCATTTATTTCAAAAATGTTTTAATACCTTTTGTCTAACTAGATTTTGGCAAAAATGAAAATGACGTCATGTAATACAAACTCTTCGAAAAAATCCTGCTCAAAAGAATAAAACCTATTCTCGAAGAAAATAAAGTGATACTCGACTATCAGTTTGGTTTCAGGAACTACCACAGTACAATAGAGCAAACACACAGAATAGTTGATATCATGAGCGAAAGATTTGAAGGAAAGAAATATTGTACTGCGATTTTTCTTGACGTTGAGAAAGCTTTTGACAAGGTTTGGCATACCGGATTACTATATAAGATGAAACATCAACTGCCTCATCCCTATTACCTGTTAATAAAGTCCTACCTAGCAGAAAAACACTTTCGTGTTAATGTAAATGGTGATTGTTAAAGAATGTACCCTATAATGTCAGGAGTACCACAAGGCAGTGTACTGGGACTCGTATTGTATCAGATTTATACACTTGACTTCCCAAAAAATAATGATACAACCACAGCTATGTTTGTTGATGACACACGGCTATTTTATCAACTCACCGAGATAACATCATAGTGAACGAACAGCTTCAAAATCATCTGCTATATGTGGAGAAATGGCTTAAACAATGGAGAGTTGCAGTTAACGAATTAAAGTCAAAACAGGTTTTGTTTGCTGAATGAACAGACAATTCCCAACTCACGTGCTGTGAAATATCTATGTCATTATCCTGTTCCTCTGGTGGAGAGTTTCTGTTATTTGGGTGTGCTTCTTAACGGTCGTCTTTCCTTTCACGAACATATTAGTCGCCTGTATACTTCTTGTCTTAAAAGGATTAATCTTTTAAAATCACTCTCATCGTACAGGTGGGGTGGTGATCCTTACATTCTTTCCTTATTGTATAAGTCTCTTATTCTTTCTAAGTTGAACTACTGTTCCTAAATCTCTTCTGTTAAAGCTTGACCGCATTCTAAATTCCTGTCTTCGTCTTTGTCTGGGTGCACGTAAATCTACTCCAATTCCTGCCATCCTCTCTGAATCCAAATCACTCTCTTTGTTCATCCGCAGATCCTATCTAGGCTATCGTTTCCTAATCAAACGCCTTCCCTCCTTTTCCTCTAGAATCATAGCTGCCTATTGCTCTATTTTTCACAACTGGCGTTTTACTCCCAACAGAATTCCAATTTTATCTTTCATTTCTGTTCGTCTTGCCAATTTTTCTCCTTATATTTTCTCCTATGATAAATCTCCGTACTTTTCTCTTAATTATTTCAGTCTCTTACATCCTCCTCACGTACTTCATTTGTCAAGTTCCGTCAAATTCCTTCCTCACTCTATAGTTAGATCTGAATTTCACATGGTTTTAAGCTCTTTATATCCCAATCATTCCGTTATTTTTACTGATGGTTCTAAGAGTGCTGATGGGGTTGGTGCCGCCTTTGTTTTTCCTTCTCACAACTACTCCGAATCCTTTAAACTTCCTTCCTGCTGCTCTATATTTACTGCCGAATCTGCTGCCATGCTTCATGCAATTCTTTTTATCTCTTCCTCTTCTATCCTCTCGGATAAATTTCTCTTAATAGCTGACTCTGAAAGTGTCTTGAAGGCGGTCTCTTCTCCCTTACCGTTGCCCTCTTTTAATCCTTTCATTCTCCTTATTTACAATATCTAATTCACGAATTATTCCTGTTCCGTTTGATCCAAATTGATTTATTGTGGATTCCTAGCCATGCTGGAATTGAGGGTAATGAGGTGGCTGATTCCTTGGTTCGCTCAGGAGCTTCCAATGGACATCCTCTTCATAAATTTTCCGCTCACAATATTAATCATATTTCCAAACAGTTCCATATTACATTATGAACGGATATTTATTTTTCTCTTTTCTCAAATCCGAATTCTTTTTATCTTTCCGTTCAGCTCTTACCTTCTTTGACCAGATGGTTCGACATGTTTCCTTTCCTTTGTCGTCTCCTGATCACCGCTATATGTCGTCTTCGTTTCGGTCATACCTTTCTCCCTTCGTCACTTTATCGTTTTTCCCTCTTCTCTTCTCCGCCGTGCCCTCTTCACCCAGAGGACTCCTTTTTTCTGTGTGATATCAATCACGTCTTCTTCGAATGTTCCTCACTCTCTTCAGAACGTTCTCTCTTTTATTCTCGGCTTTTGGATCTTCGTCTTCCTACTCCATACAATGACTCTTATGTTCTCTCATTTCCTTCCTTGTCAGTTGTTCCTATTCTAGCTTCTTTTATTCATTCAATCTCGCACCAGATTGAAATCTAATATGTTATTCTCCTTTTGAACTATTACTTAGATTCCTTGGCTGTTTGGGCTGTTGCTCTTCGTTGGTGTACCCATAAAAAAAAAAAAAAAAAAAAAAAAAAAAAGTATCTCGGGTTACATCTTGACCAACGGCTCACCTTCAACAATCATATTATTACAAAACGAAAGCAACTAGATATCAAATACCGCAGCCTGCGTTGGTTAATGAACAAAAATTCATCTTTATCGGTTGAAAATAAAGTGCTACTATACAGGGCAATCTTAGAACCTGTGTGGACATACGGTATTCAAATCTGGGGAACGACGAGTATGTCAAATCTTAAAATTATACAAAAATTTCAGTGTCCTACGAGATATATTGGCGGCACCATGGTTTGTCCGTAATGATGATATACACAAAGACCTCTGCATTCCAACGGTTAAAGAAGTAATTACGATCTTTGCTAGAAGATACTTTCATCGACTTGGAACCACATCAATCCGCTAGCAGCTAATCTTTCGCAAAGTAGCATACGATTCAGACGATTGAAACGACATAGCCAAATTGAACTGAAATTTCGTCCGTAGACATTAATTTGTATAGTTCAACATATTCCAATAAATAACGTATATACAAATAAGGAATAGCGACCACTGGGAAGCGTTCCACCATGGTTTACATAAAATAACATTGCTACTCATTGTTCAACTGAACAGATTGTATGAATACAAAAAGGAAAAAAAAAATGTAATACAACGAATGCTGCTTAGAGAAAAGGAACTGAATAAGCTTTGTAAATTTTTTTAAATTATTTTAACTGAACGTGTAATGTGGTTTCTTTTGTAGTAGTCTATAAGGGAGATATCATATAAAAATATATAAAAAAATAATGTATACATCAATTTAAAGTATACAACAAACAACAAGCATTGCACCATAGAATAAGAAACTTATACACCTACTGAACGCCGAGTTCTAAAGGAATTACTGAAGAATTCTTAGATTATAAAATATCTAAAACGATCCGAAGATTTATCAAAGAATGCGCCATGAACATGTGATGAAGTGCGTAGTGTTATAACTGTTAAGCGTTTCTACGTTTGGATTGTTTGAGTCTCGATCCGGTGAACTGTTACAACGGCAATGCGGTCTGGATGACCAGCTTGATGAGTGTACTGAATCCGAAGGACACGTCACACCCTCGACGAAAATTAAATTTATACAGAAATATTTTTTGTTATTTGTGTAAAGAAACATTTTCGTAATATAAAAAATCGAAATGTAACTTCGTAATGAGCGCTTACTGTGCGTCTGCTACTAATGTGTTCCGCGCGAAGATGCGAGAAAAATGAATTCACAGCAATTAAAAATAACAGGAACGGGTAACTAGACGGCCGGAACCGTGAAAAAGATCGATTTGTAGCAACAATGGTGCTTCCCAGCAGGAACTGGTGATCAAGCAACTGGAAGCCGAATGAAGGGCGATCTTTAGAAGGGATAGCGCTGCCCGAAATGAGAAAAGGCCGCTGGACCATCGATAATTCTTGCCCCGCGGAATGAGCGAGCAACCAGGTGATCAGGCTACTGAGATGTGCGCTTGTTAGAAACGAATGATGGTGCTCACTTTAGTGGTTCGTCATTCTGAAAAGAATTATTGATCTGATGAAGAATCTTTTTTCATACTGTTTGTTAAATATATAAAAATAATAAGTTAATAATAACAAATATAATAAACAATTATAACAAACTAATAAGATAAATTTTCTTACTTAGTAACGTTTTCGGGCATAATCCATCATCAGCTAAACCAATATGTGAACAGATACAAATTCTAAATCACACTTATTAACTTATTATTTTTATTATTGATCTGCAGTGCCCAGGTGTGACGGTAACTGGACAATTCTTCTGGAACAGGAACGACTGAAAATGTAACTGACCGCAAACAATGAAAATTCAAGTGTATAAATGAGCAGTCTTTGTAGCGTGATTGGTTGTAGGTTGCGCGCTGAAATAATCAATAAAAACCGGTTCGATTTTCCATAATTTGCGACACATTCGAAATTAACATTTATTTATTTTATAAAAACTAAAATAATCGAAATCGATATCGAAAAATTCGGCATGCGCCTTGAGCAATGCGGGATGGCGTTTGAGTCGTGTTAAAAGGCCAAACTGAGATGTCGAGACAAAACGATAAACCATCCGAATAGAATAGTATATACTTTGATGACGTGGTAGCAAAAATTAATCTAAAACGGTAAAATAGGACAAAATGAAATACCAATTTGTATAATAAAATTATACAATAACGTCTTAGTCACTAATTATTTTTCGTGTTTGTTTCTAATTTTGAATTATTTATTTTATTACATTTAAATGATAAATATAAACTAAGTCATAAAAACAAAAACAAAAACAAAAAAAAAAAAAAAGATAACGAGATTTGAAGTATATATTGTACAGTTATCACAAGGAATATGCGTAACATATTATTTCAGTATTCCTTTTTGATTGATTTAATAGGAACCTCCCACTCCTAGGGGATCAGTCAAAGCCCAGTCATAAAGGCTATTCGCATTTAAATATAATATAAACGCAGCAATGATTATTGTTTTCAGTCTTATTAAACGTTTTGCACTTTGGTATATTTCTATATGCATTTTAGTTTCAAAAACGGAAACATATCACGTTAGTAATTCTTCTTGCACTGTAAGTAGCTTTAATACTTTCTGAAACTTTGAATTGGGAACAGTGAAAGTACAAACACGATCAAATTCGCGAATACTTTTGAATTCCCTTCTCACTATAACGGAGAAACCAGACATCATCTGACGTGATATAGCGTGGTGTATAACGAAAAAGGCTGCGCCCAATATATTACTAGCTAGCTGTTCTTGGTTGCTTCTAATAAAACAAAATATATCAACAAATTAAATTTTTGTCTTTCACGAAACTCACTTTGAGGATGATAAGTAGTTTTTTGTGTCATTTAATTTTTTTTTTTTCAACTTCTTACTCATTATAATATGTCAAATCTTTAGTAAACAGATGTGCATCAGATTCATATTGTGCACAAACGATGGCTCTTGATGATATTTTGGACTATAATTTTCAAGTACAGAACCACACAATTTAAATGTTTTGGATTACAACTACATTCCTTTATAAAGGTTCTTTTCAATTGTTACACATTTAATGGTCTTTACGTGTTTTCTGTATTAACTACTACCTTTTTTATGCAACTTCCATTAACCAGTCACAAATATTTTAACTGCATTAATGTTTTAATGTGATTTAAATTCGTTGGAGATTGATTTATACAAGTGCCATCATCTCTATCTCCTGTATAAGTGTCTTTCTCATTTGTTTGTAAAATATTTCCGATGTTTTATCCAATTTCTGTAAGGATATTAGAAGATACTTAAAGTCTCTTAATATGGAAATGCGATACTCTTTTTTTTTTCTTTTGTTGGCTGTTAGCAGATAAACATCGTATGACCCGAAAAACACTTACCATAATACTGAAAATATTATTAAGACAGCAACGCTTTGTAATTTGCCGTATATTCAGTTTCTTCCAAGTTATCAGCCAATAGTAGAGAATCATAATTTTCCGATTTATTAATGGTAAGTTTGGATAAATTTCCTTCTTCATCTTTGCTACTTAAAAGAAATCTCTCTCTGTTTCATCACCTATATAGCATTCATTTATGGCCCTGCATCATATTCTTTTCGAATATACTTATACGTCTTTCAATGGTATAAACTGTATCCGGCAAAACGTAATTGTTCAGCAATGACATGTTTGTCAAAAATTATATTATTTCCGTTTTAAATAGAATTTTTCGTATATTTTGTTCCCATTGCACATTTGAAACATCGCTGATTTTTTCTTTTTTTTTAGTATAAGCAGCCACTTGAATGTAGCTGAATGATAGGTGAGGCAAACGTGTTGACGCAGGAAGCAAGATTACAAAAGTTAAGTCAAATCTCCTCCGAGTATTTTATCTGAACAATAGTGCGTACTGATTCGGATGCATTAATAGATATTTTAAAATGCGTTTTACATTCTGTAAAACATTCTCTATATTACAAACGTCTTCACTTCGAAATAATAGTCTAGTTTTAATAGAGAACATCGTAAGCGAAACTGCTTCATTTTTTCACCTTCCAGTGGATTAAATGCAATGCCGCATTTAATCATTTTTTTAGATTTATACTTCGACCGAAGTAGCGTTTATGAATTTTTTAAGAAGGAAAATAAAGATAGCGCTGAATTTAAATTGGTCCGACAAGCTTTTTAAAAATTTAACGACTACGATTGATGTTGATACGTTTTTCGCGTTAAACTTCTGAGCAATGTTAATTTAATAGAATAAATAAATCAATAGAGTTATACAACGATAATTTACAACAGTAAAGAAGAATGAAAAATTATTTATTTCCGCCTACAGAACCGAGTTTTTAACAATTTTGCGAGTTTCACTGGTTTATAAAATACCGACAGATACATGATGTTACATTTCTCGCCATTTGCATTATCCTTCGAGCAGGTGTAACGGCCATTTCCATTTGATACCTTTCGCCAAAGTTATTTATAAAATCTTTTTCACGAAAAATACTTCGAATTGGAAATATAACTTCTTAAACTCTATGTTGATGAGAAGGCTCACAGTTGTCTATTTGTTGTTTTTTTTTTTTTTTTCTGTTAATATTGAGGCAGTATGAATGGGGAAGAAAGATCTTGTAGGCTACCCGTACTTTCGATTTTTCAATTGGTAGAGTTACAATTCTGCTAATTGGAAAATCGTAAGCATTGAGTTTTACATCCACGGGCAAACTTATTTCGTTGCACAAAGAAAGTCAATTGAAACTTACTCTAAATTTATTAATTATAACTTTCTAAGTACTACAGTAAATTTCAAAGCTTTCGAAATCATAAGAAACGCGGCTAATTCAAATTCATACATGATATACACAATCGAAGGATTAAAGGTCGTTATATAGTATTGAAATCAATTATTTTTCTTCGGTACCTGGTACTAACTGCAGGCTAAAGTCATTCAACACGGGACACAATGCACAGTGTATACCGATGTTTCTGTGAATCTATTTCCTGTCTTCGCTCATGTGTAATTAAAATATGATTTTATTATGGTTTTATTAGGTAAATTTTTACTAATTATGCGTGTGAAAAAATTAGTAAGGAATTCGGTTTTAAGAAGCTTTTCTTTTTGTTTGTTTTTATTTTATTTCGTCGGTGCTTAGTCGGATTAATTATGTTTGACGCCTGGGACCTGAATGAATTATCTGCCCGTTGACAGTGCGTCTAAAAATCTGTTTGAAAAACGAGTTGCTCTGATGCGTCGCCGCACTTTTGACAGAATTATCGGTCGCGTTCTTAACTCTGTTGCATAATCATCTATCCATCACTCTTACTAATGCTGCTGCTTATTCTTAACGTTGACGTTTATTAATTAATCTTCCATTTTCCGCTTTCAGGAAGTTTCGCAAATTTCGTTACTTTAATCAGACGTTTTTATATAAATAAGAATCTGCTGCGTACTAATTCAAAAACTGACATCTATGCAACAAAACGACGTTTGAGTATGTATTTTAATAAGAGCTTCACTTGGTTGTAGCGGTGAAAATCGGAAAAATCAGAAAGCGGCGTGGATTAATATTGACGCTCTTGAACAATCGACAAGAATTGTCGGTAGAAAATAAAGTGCCTAATTGGCATACTTTAATTAAGCACACTTGAATTTTTAGAATCGAATCCTAAAACCAACTTTCTTCGTCAAACACAGTTAACTAAGTTAAAGGGGTGTATTGTTAAAGGGTCGTAGTTGGAGTGTAATTAGTGATATTACTTCTAGTTTTTGATTTGACAATTTTTGCATTTCCGAAAACAATCTTTCACATAAATAATTGCTATCAAACAATAATATTATGTATCTTTAAAGCATGTTGTACCGAGAATAGCTGGGAAACTTTCTTTACCGACATATTATATTTTAAAACGCGATTAGGGTCAAATTTGTTTTTCAAATTTCTATAACATTTCAATTAATTCCGTTTGAAAATTCGTGAACATGCAACGCATAAATTTCCTTGCAAGGTCCAGAAAATAGATCGAAAATCTTTTAATTACCCCGCAAATCCGCGAACCCTAATTTGAATTTTTTTTTAAAATCAGTTAATGCTAATTTTTCATCCGAACACGTGCGCTGAGATAATTTTAGAAACTTCAACTAATTTTCTTTTTCTGACTGGTTTTTCTGTGAAATAAACTGATTTCCAACGAGTTTAATACAGTTGTTATTTATTAGGTTATTTTTCCCGTGCAATTTTAAATTTAAATTATTAACAAGTTTTGTGATATCAACTAAAAATCCGGAATCTGATAATCATTTAAGATTCGAAAATCCAGTCTCATTTTCTGCAAAAGGTAACACAATGATTTCTTTTAATTCAAACACTCTCTCTCATATACATATATTCAGACATCAGGAAAGTAAATGAACATTTTTATATTTTGCATTGATGTCCGATGGGAAAACGCAAAGTTCACGGTAATTTAGTTCTCTAGATTTAATCAAAATTTTCATCATTCTGGTAATTTATCGATTTTACGCTTAAATGTTGCATTGCATTAAGGCGTCTCAAAAGGCGTTACTTAAAAAAGTCATACTGACAGCATTTCCCTCACGCTTTATATTAATTGTTCTCTTACGATGTTTAATTATCTATAAAGAAGTAAGTTTAGTCAAGCACAATGTTTCATGCGCTGAGGATTCCATGTATCGTTAGATAACTGTAATTTACATTTACATAATACTAAATTAAAAAAACAAAGAAATCTGATAATATTTGTTTCAAAACTTTCGAGCTTTCGGCGCTCCAAGGGCCCGAATGTAAAGTTGTAAGCTCGGCTATATTTTTCCTATAAAACGGTCCTTAATGCAGATATTTGAGATACGTTTTAGTTTGCTCAACTTTTCTACTCGGGCTATTACTTCCGTGAATTTTCTTTCTTTTTTTTTTTCCGGTGTTTTTGGCTCATAATGGGGGAAGGGAGGTTAAATAATTTTTTAACCGTAATTTTACGACTTCTGCATTTTGTTTTATATTTTGAATTTCACTTTTAAATGGTTTTCTGATGATGAGTTTTGAATTTTTTAACGGTGATTTTTGAGGTTGTTTTAAATTTCATATTACATGTTCTTGACGGTTTTTTGGGGTTTTTGCTGCCAAGGGTAATCACAGAAATAGCTTTGAAGAGAATTTTAATTGTAATTTATGATCCAATTTTGAAGTTTATAAGTGTAACTGTTCGTGAGTTATTGATTTTTATTTGATATTTTTGTGGTTTCTGAACCATCTTATCAGGGTTCTGTATACATTATATGTGTATGGAGTCCTAAGAAGTGTGTACATATATGAATAAAACAACTATTATTCAACGCAGAAATATTTAAGAAAACGGAAATGAATATATTTTTAAAAATAAAAATGATATATAAATTTTATATTTATGTTCAGTAAGTTAAAAAAAAAATTAATTTAATAGAGAAGTATTATATCGTTATTATGCTTTTTTTACCGAAACGGGTATGATACATAAATGCTCAGTACGAACTCAGCACTTTAATTCTAGAACATACTAAGCATATTTCATTTGATCCATTTGAGCGTCAGAAATAAGCCCAAATTTTTTCAATAGATTTTTTAGGTCATGTGGTATATTTTGTTTATTGATTATATTATTTGTGGAATATGAGACTTTATTAATTGCAGTGCTGTTTCTTTCGAAGAATAAACGTCCGTTGTTCAAAACTTATGCATATTGGCTTTATAAATTACTTGTGCATTAATTCCCGCTGTATATGAAAGTGAAAAAGAAATCTAAAATGCTAATCTGCATGTAACTTTTCCACGGAATAATCGTTTATCGCACCTGCACCAACTTTAATAGTATTATAAAACGGAAACATTTTTCGTTTGCCCCCGTTATATGAATTTGTATCAATGACTGATATAGCGATAATGACATTTTCCGATCTCCCTATTACGTCTACTATTAATCCGCTTTAATATAATACTGAGAGCTTTAAGAGAATTTGAAGCTTCGCGCAGACGCCCATTCAGAGAGGCCGTTGATGCATCGTTACGTGACTTTACTTGATCTGGTGCATGAAGAGGATTGAAATATAATCGCCAAATCATCCGCAAACAGACTGAAATGTATCGGCGTACGGACGGCTAGTCGGATATCATTAATCACTAGTAGGAAAAGTGTTACGCTAAGGACACATCCTTGAGGCACCCCATTTTCCATGCGAAACAGCTGCGCAAAAGTGTCCCCTAACTGAACTTTGATTTGCCTGTTCGTTAAGAAGCTTTGGATAAGACTGGATATGCGACCACGAATTCCTGCTTTGTGCAGGCTAGTAAGAGCCTGATATCTTTATACCGTGTCATACGCTTTTTGAAGGTCAAAGAAGACAGCATTAAGTGCACGCGATTAGTAAATGCCTTCCGAGTCCTGAGTTGGAGATTTACAATGGCTTGAATTGCTGAGTGGAATTTGCGTAATCCATATTGCTGTGCAGTAAATACGCTGTTCATTTCGAGGGTCCAAATTCACCTTTTTTGAACGATTTTTTCTAACAGTTTTCCCAGAGTACTTTTTACCATGATAGACCGGTAGCTGGTTGCTTCGATTTTTACTTTTGCTTTTTTTAATAATATTTGGATTGGCTACTTTTCATTTCGTAGGGAATATTTCTTTGTTCCACAGTGTCATCAAACATGTGAAAATGTCAGATGTCCCCTCACCGGATGAGGACCTACCGTTTCTTCAGTAATGTCAAAGTTATCATTAGTACTGCGAATATCATTCATCCGTAGCAGTTAAATGAAAAAAAAAAAAATCAATGCACAATTTTTTAAGGAACTTTTTATATTTCCCGCTAATTACTTAATTACTTTCGCAGTCAATTCCATAAACTGATTTACAAATTCACCGTCAGTAAAAGAACTCCGTGCAATCATATGAAATTCACTATCTAAATTTTGTTTTTGAAATTGTCGACTGTGTTTATTTTTTAAATCGTCTATTTTATCTACACGCAAAAGACCTTTGAATTCAGAAAATTTAACAGCATCTTGGTTTCATTGTTTTTTGTTTTTTTTACATTATATTCTATCATTACAGATACGCGTTGTATACTAAACATGCGGGCTTTTAACAAAATTCTGAAAAAAAATATAACTTGTTTTTTTTTTATCGAAACACACGCATTCCATTATATTAGTTTGGTTTCTTACTGTCCATCAAAAAAAAAAAAATATTTACAAACGGGAAAAATCAATAAAATATTCAAAACAACCAACAATGAAAATAGTACACGGTTCAAAAATTGCACAGGTAAAAGAACTGCTAACGGTTTCAAAAAATAAACTGTCTCGAATAATAAATAAAAAAACCAAAAAAAAAAAAAAAAAAACGGTTTTGACAAACTGGAGTATGAATTAGTGATGGTTATATATTCCTTCGCATTCCAATCCGGAACTGAATCGCAGTTTCGAGAACTGCATCCCGGGGGTACGCTATTGAACCCAAATGAAGCCGACATTTGTGCACACAATTCACTCAACACTAGCCCTAGTTGGCAATGGTTGTCGATTTTGTGTACTGTTACACAGCAGTGTTAGGTTATGTTTGGAAGACAGAAGGAAATTGCAAAATAGCTAATGTATAAGAATATAATCGTACATAGAGTTGTATCTATCGGGAAAACGATAAAGTTTCTTTCTAATTATCCTAATGTTATCATTTTTCACCTCTCTAGATGATCTGGCATATTTCTGCTCGGATATACTATAGCGGAACCATGTGAATCTGTATAACATTCATCGATTTAGTATTTGCTGGGTCGTAGTTGTGAATACGTATCTGGAACTGTTGTTATATCATCAACTCTGCTGTGGGATACGGATCCGCGAACACGTATCCTTCCGGACCTACTCTTCGCTAGTATGCGTAGACGGACGCTGCTAAAACGTCATTAAAAGTGCAGAGATTTAAGTACCGTTCACAATTTACGATACTGGAATGGAGGGAAAATGAAAACTTTATTTAATTCAAAAAATTCTTGTTCATAAACAGATTAGTCGAAATGTAAGAACCAATTTTTAACTGAACGGCTGAAATTCAAGTCGAGATTATTTTGTTCCATATAAAGTATATGGCATGAAAATAAGAAGAATATTTATGCAGAGGGGCGAAATGATAAATGCGGACATAAAAATTGCAATAATTCAATCAGCCTATAAGATAAACAAACGGAACGTAACGTCTAACATTCGCCGGAATTGCGAGAACTGATAAAAATGACAATGATGAAATAATTCACTTTAAACAGATTTCGTACACTTCGGGAAATGATAGAAAGGTCTTTTTTTACATTCATTCATTTTCGAAAGTATTATTCATGAAATGATGACGTGCCATAGAAATAATGTTTGCGAGTCGCGCATTGAAAATCAAAATGAAGGAACAAATCCGGACCGAATAAAAAAAATTTTAAAGCGATTATCGGACTAATGAACGATTGTTTGAACCAGTGAACCATTGGCAAATCCATCGTTCTTTCGGTAATGAATAAATCTGGATTCAGTTCTCTTCTTAAGGAATCTGCCCTTTGGATTCGTTCTCTAAAAACCGACTCACCCCTTTGTTCTATGTCAGTTCTTTACTGTTCACAATCCCTTCCTTAAAACCGTAGAAACAATCATTTATTTAACATAAATGGTGTTAGGATATTTAAATTCTTAGGGATGCGCTATATAAGCTGCAGGTGAGTTGCGAATTTCAGTATGATGTAACAAATAAATATACAAGTGAGTAATGAAAAGTTCGATATGTAAAAACTAAAAAAAAAAAAAAAAAATGTATACAAGAACTACGATAAAAGCTACGTCTGAAGGAAACGTTCCTTTCAGTTATAACAAATTGAGCGATACGTGGGAAGATATTTGAAAAATTACTTGAAGGGAAATAAACTGATAAATAGAAATCAGTTTGGTTCTAGAGAGGGAAAATTGACCATATTACTGCTTAGAACACTAATATCTGATAAATCAATAAAGGATTAGCAGTGGGTAAACAATTTCTGTTAGTTTTTTTAGATCTCACCAAAGCTTTTGACCTAATGGACCAAGACATACTAATTGAGGACACGAGAAAAATGGGTGTCAAACGAAGGTACCTAAAATGATTTTGGAGTTATATAAGGGAAAGAGAATTTTTATTAAAGATCGGGAATGAATATAGTAGGAAAGAAATAATGAATTAGGGAGTTGGCAAGGAATAATATTGGCACCAATACTGTTTTTGATATATAAAAATTCGCTATACTGATATGTAAAGAACCCTAAAGTGTATGTTTATGCAGATGATATCGCACTAGTTATTGAATACTCTGATATAGGAAGTGCTGAAAAATTGTTACAAGAAGATCTCCAAATGTATGTAAATAGGCACATGACAAAAAATGATTAATTAACACTAAAAAAAAAAAACAAAAGTGATGCATATAAGAACGCCAAGCCGGTTTAGAACGTTCGTTCCTAAATTAATTTTACGTAATACGAGGTGCCTATACAGTAAAGAAATATGCAGTTGTGAAAAGTTAGAAAATGCGAACGAATTTAAATATCTCGGGATAACATTAGATAAAGGTCTAACATGGGGAAACCACATTGACAATATTGCGGTAAAAGTCAGGTGAAACTATATTCTTGCACTATATAAATTAAAACAAGGTATGTTACACAAAAGCCTAAGGTTATATTTCGAAGCAGTAATAACATCCAGAATTAAATACGGAATCGGAATTTGGGGTGAGGCAAAAATTACAGAAATGAGGAAAATTAACAAATTGCAAAAAAAAAACGTTTAAAACTGGTTTTACACAACGAGAGAAAACGCATTAGCTAACATCACTTGATAGAACAAAAATAACAAAATGTCACCAAAAATGTTATATTATTACAGAAAATTACTGAGTGCTAAAATCGAAGATAGGGAGTTACCAACTAAAACAAGAACATACAGGACTGGGAATTATGATAAAACTCGCTAGGTGCGATCTAGGGAGATTAACAGTAAAATAGACAATGTAAAGGAAGAGAGAAAGGAAATTCAAGATGGAAAAATTCTGGAGAAATGGAAAAATAAGGTGAAAATTTTGGTGTAAAGAGTAATAGAAATAATAACGAAAAGAATCATAATAATAACCACTTATAACATTGCCTACGTTGACAGATATTTGTGTAAGATAGTATATACTGTAAATTATATTGTACTATTGTAATATAACAAATTAAGATATTAAGATATTGTAATAGAAAATATTATTTCAGTCAATGGTATATTGTAACATTAACGATAAATTAATGAGAGTTTGGTAGTAGCAAGAGTATCATAAATGTTTTCCATAGCAATGGCCAGTTTATATTACTCGTTGATAACCAAAGTGCTTTAATAGCTCTTAAACAGAGCAGTTTTAATTACAGGTATCATTCGATCATCTACGATATCAAAGAAAAATACTTAAACATCACAAAGCAGGGAGGAGCGCTTCAGCTTTGCCGGATTCGCGGACATTGTGGACTCCTTTACGGGGATGTCGTTGACGCCGCTGCAAAAGACGCTTTGTTTAGTGGAGTTATTTTCCCATATATCCCCTCATCAGACCTAGTTGAACGTATGTATGTAACAGTCGTATTGCTCGAATTCGAGCGTCGTTACTACCTATTCGTACATTCTAGTTGTACAGAATAGGCAGCGCTCATAGCAATTGTTATATGCAACGCAGGTGTACACATGCAAGAAGACTACATTCGGAACTGATAGTAGCCGCTTGTTATCGCGCCACTAGTGCAGTCCCGTGTGTGTCTGCTGTGTACTGACCTAGCGCGCATATGATGTTGAACATGGTGGTTTGCCAATGCCTGCCACGTGATTACCGATTATTTATTTAATTCTTGTAATAAGTTTGTCGTCGCTCGGGATCGAACCCGTGACCGCCATATCGGAAGTCAAGCGCTCTAGCAACTAGGCTATCGCGACGACAGTTGAACGTATAAAGAAACAGAATAGAGACGACTGGTGCACATACATACATCAGTGAAAATCCTCATAGAGGTAGATTGTACTTCTACGTGCAGCCTGTCTTGCCTTCATTCCCTTGGTATTACTCTATACTTCCCGCATTACCCGTCTATCAAATATGCTCCTTTGTTACAGTAATTTGTCGTTTGCGTGTGGGGCATACTAGGTTGGACCCCAACTTTTTTGGAGTTGATGCTTCCTGTTATATCTGTTTAAACCGCTCTCATAACAACTTCAGAGAGGATATAAACTACTTAATATTTAATTGTTGTCGGTTCGACGGTCATAGAAATATTCTCTGGGATGAATTAATAGCTAACAACATTTTCCCTCCCTATTGTATATATGTGTTGCTCTCGGCAGGTAGTCAGACTTTGATAGCTCTGTTTAACTTTCTTCGTATTAATAAGATCGTCATATAACTGAGTGCCAGTACAGAGCTCTATTTTCGTTTGGCTTAGTCATAGTAACAATCGGAAATAAAAATAATAAATAGGCCAATAGTGATAATAAAAATATAATACTAATAATAATAATAAGAATGTAAATAAAACATAGTAAAAAAGGAAAAGATTAAAATGTGATAAAAAAAAAAAACAAAAAAAAAAAGAAAAGAAAATTTTTTTTAAAAATAATACGACATATACCTCTATCCACTTTGCCACATCTGTAATATTTTATAGGTTCTTTTAAGTTTTTATTATTTAATTTTTCCTTACTCATAGAAGCTTTTATTTTATTTCATTCTAATTTTTATCTATTTATTAATTGTCTTTTCATTCTCTCTCGCAAGTACAATCATATCCATTCCAACTACTCACTTCTCCCCATCAGGCAGTGTGGGCAGTGCTCTGCACTTGCGGCCATATTGTAATATGGGGTTTTATTTTATTTTATTTCATTATAGTTAAATTTCTTCGGACATTGTGGACACTATTCAGTAGATGCGGCCATATTGTTAGGGGAAATTTCCTCTCTTCGAGTTTTATGCAGTTCCTTATCTCTCCGACAATTATTATGTTGATTATTTAACTTGATTACAATGTTAGTTTGCTGGCTAAAGAAACAGTTTTCGTTCAGGCCATAAAAAAAAAAAAATAAAAAAAAAAAAGAGTATAGTGTAAATTATTTTGTATTATAGTAATATATAAGTTGACATTTTTTTTTTTTTTTTTTTTGTAATAGGAAGTATTATTTAAGTTGATGTTATATTGTACGAATAAACGATATAATTATGTTGGGAACCCATAGACGAGCTAACACCTTGCGGGACCCGCAAATTATTAAAGAAAAACAAAAAAAAAAGGTTAAAATAAAAAATGCTAGCTCCTTGCCATGAAGATACGGCGGCTTCACTCTAATTTTCCTATTTCATCAGTCACATATTTGTTTTTTGTTTTTTTATTCATTTTTTAAACTAGATTTCGATTTGTGTGTAGACAGACTGTATTGACTAAATGTTCTTCTCTTGGACAAATATAAATAAGTGTTCAGCAGTTTGTCTTGTCAGTAATTTTCCGTGGTTTAAAACTTTTCGTTTCGTTTGATTTTTTTTTACAATAATCGATTATTTAATAAATTCTTTTTGCGTTTAGAAAAAAATTAATTTTTAAAAACAAAAAAAAAAACTTTTAATTTATAAGCAAATTATAAAAAGTAATTAATGAAAATTGAAAAAGTTTTTGTTTAAATATTATTCTACGTCATTTTTTAGATTTTTTCATGGAAAGGGTGATGAGGAAATTTGAAAAATTTCCCGGCACCAATAAAGAATTTTCGTTATTATCGTTGCGAGCTTAAAATGGGAAGACGGCTATCGAATTTCATGATTTTCACGATGGTCGTTCAACAGCTGAAAGTTGCAAAAGTTCGTTTTACGCTTACACACAACCAAGAAGAAAGATGGGTACCGCGCCTGAATCCTGTACAAGTTTTCCATAATTTTAAACGGCCGATATCGGCTTGTTTTCTCCTGTTACATTGCGTTTTGCGAACGAGGTTACCTTTTTATTTCGTGAGAGAAGCTTTTTAAAGTGAAATTTTAAGATGACGACGGGTGGTTGAACGCGGGTCAAAGAAAAAGTCATAGTGTTAATTAAACTCGGTAGCAACATACTGTTATCGGTACATAAGTATGAGCAATAAGGCTACGCAATATCAATAAGATTTTCGTTCGTTGCAAATCGACCTCAAATATTCACAAAAGGTAGAGCTGTATAAGATACTGTATTCTTGATTTTTTAAAATGTAGCGCACTATCGATGCCTCAATTTTCTTCATACGCCGTCTCCGCTACGAAGGTTGGCGATCCACATGGCTATTGTAATTTTGGATACAACGGATCTAAACAGCTCGACTGATGATGCGTTGAACCAGCGACGGAGGTCTTTTAGCCAAGAGTTCCGTCTACGTCCTATTGAACGTTTTCCGACGATTTTTCCTTGTAAAATTCAACTTAGAACCTCATACTTCGTCTCGCGTAGAATATGCCCGAGATATTTCAGCTTCCTTTCCTTAATTGTGTTAAGTCCTTCTGGTTCCTTTTTCAGTCTGCTGAGTACCTCTTTGTTCGTGATCTTCTCGGTCCAGGAGATTCGGAGAATGCGTCGGTACGTATATAACTCAAAAGCCTGTTTGTTCTTCTCCAGGGCAGCGTCCAGAGTCCAGCTCTCGCAACCGTTATATAAAATCGAGAAAACATAACATCGGAGTAGTCGGAGTCTAAGCTCAAGGTTAAGTACGCGTCTTGTGAATAAATTCTTCATTTTTATAAACGTTGACCTAGCCTGTTCAATTCTCGAACGAATCGCTTTTCTTACGGTGCATGTGTCACCCAAGACAGTATATTTTAATGAGTTGACTTGTTCTAACTCTATTCCGTTAATATTTATTCTGCACCTTATCTGCTTTTTTGGCGAAGACCATGACTTTTGTTTTGGCGATGTTCACTGAGAGTCCGAAAAGCTTGCTGTGTTGAACGACTCTGTCCATCATTTCTTGAAGATCGTCTCGGTTTTCTGCTATCACAAGACTGTCGTCCGCATAACGAATGTTATTAATAGATATGCCGTTCACTTTGATTCCTTTATCAAGCTCGCCCACGGCCTCCTTGAATATTGTCTCGGCGTATATGTTAAAAAGGAGAGGAGACAGCACGCATCCCTGCCGAACTCCTTTTTTTAATGGCCATTTCTTCAGATGTAGATGAGTCGATTTTTATTTCCGCTGTTTGATTCCAGTATAGTTGAGCAATAATACGAATATCTTGTCTGTCTATCCCAAGCGTTGTCAGTGTCTCCATCAGTTTATGGTGGCGGACGCAATCGAAAGCTTTTTGATAATAAATAGAGCAAGCATAAACGTTGAGATTCATATCACGGCAGCGCTGCACAAGAGTACGAATTGCAAACAGAGCGTCGCGCGTGCCTAGACCGCTGTTAAAACCGAACTGTGAATTTCCTATCTGCTCTTCACATCTCTTATAAATTCTTGTATATATGATTCTGAGGAAGATTTTTAGCGCGTGCGACATAAGACTGATCATATTTGGTAATCATCACAGCTGGTAGAATTTGGCTTTTTAGGTATTGCGATAAATGTTTACTTCAGCCAGTCAACTGGAATCTTACCTGAGCGGTATATATTATTGAACATTTGAGTCAGCTTTTTGAGACCACTGCCCTCTAGATCGGCGATAAGCTTGAGGGTTTCAGCGTGTATTTTGTCTGAACCAACCGCTTTTCCATTTTTCTGACATTTAATAGCGTAAATCAGCTCCTCTTTGGTTATTAGTGATGCCTCCTCGTTTTGATCGAGTTGGTTCTCGGGTATTGAAGGGCTTCTAACATCACCGAAGAGCCTGCTTATGTAATCTTTCCATACTCGTAGTTTTTCTTCGACACCAATAGCGATTGTACCATCCCTGTCACGGAGTTGACCTATGTTGGGTTTCTTAAAAGTGCCTGCTATTTCTTTCACTTTCTTGTACAAATTGAAGAAGTCGAGCCTACGTTGAATGGTCTCAATTTCTTCACACTTCGCATTCCAATACTCTTCCTTGGCGACTCTGCAAAGTCTGCGAACGACATCGTTCAATCTTCTATATTCAGCTGCGTTGTTTTTGGCGAGACGTCTTCTTCCTATTATATCTATAATTTCGTCAGTCATCCATTTTTGGTTTTTGACAGCTTTTACAGTGCCTATTTTTTCATCTTGCACTTCATTCAGCACCCGTTTAAGATCTTTCCAAGGTAACACTGCTTCCGCAGTTGCGCACGGCTCTGAGTTTAGCTTTTCCTCTAGATATTCTGCGACTTTTGACTTGAAGACGCTATTTTTTAGTCTTGTAACGTCTATCTTTTTCTGTGTTCTTCTTTTGGGTTTCACTAAGCGGTGCATTTTTATTTTCGCGACTACCGAGTTGTGATCCGAGTCAATATCTGCACCCGGGTATGTTTTAACTGACTTGATGTACTTATGAAATCTTTTGCGGATCAGGATAAAGTCAATTTGATTTCGGACTACATTCTCAGTACTATCTGCAGGGGACTTCCAAGTGTACAGCCGGCGAAGATGATGTTCGAAGAAGGTGTTAGTTATCATGAACTGGTTCTCAGTGCAAAATTGTGCGAGTTGATCGCATCTTCCATCGCGCACTCCAAGACCATATTTACCAATAAGGTCACCTTTTTCGCCTTTACCGATTTTGGCATTAAAGTCACCCTTGACTATCGTAATTTCACCTGTTTTCGTTAATTTCAGGGCTTCATCGAGAGTATTATAGAACTCTTCTACTTCACCGTCTGATTTTTCACTTGTTGGTGCGCATATGTTTGTATGATATTTAGTCTACGATACGATGTTTCTGTTATTATTAGCATGGCGCGATCGCTCAAGGGAATTAAATCTATGGCAAAGCCTGCGATTCGTTCTGAGAGCATTATTGCCACTCCGTTGCGACCCTGTTGTTCCCCGAAGTAATAAAAGCTTATTCCTTCTGTTTTAAGTGAGCCTGTTCCCGGCCCTCTCACCTCGCTGAGACTAAGGACGTCTTTTTTTTTTTTTTTTTTTTTTTTTTTTGTTGGGCTCGTCAACCAAGGACCTTTACCCAGAAACAAAAGGTAAGGAAAGAAGTCGGTTATATTTTGATTCGATCAGAAATTTTAACTAAAAAGGAACAAATAGCAGGAATAATTAATGGGGAAGGAAAGGACAGGATATAGGATGCACAATAAGGGGTAGGAAGTCCAAGCTTAAGCAAATAAGAATATAAGGCAGAACGCTCCACCGAGAGGGATGAACACTGGAAGAACACATGATCGGCGTCGCAAATAATTGCATCATCCGGATGGAGAGGACAGTGTGGAGAAGAAACCAAGGAGAAACGAAATCTGGAAGAAGGCAGCAAAGAATGGCCAAAACGCATACGAACAATGGAAACAACTTCAGAACGACGAAGGGAGGGATGTAAAAGAAACCATGAATATGAAGGAAGAGTAGGCTGGACTGATAGGTAAAAGGAACAACTGTTGGAAAAAGAAGAAACATAGGTATCCGACCAAAATCGGATATGAAAGCTTTTACAAACTGATAGCAGGTTAACGGATGGAATTTTTTTTAAAAAAAGACGAGAGGAAGCAGCAGCAGCCCGAGCCAAGGAATCAGCCGCTTCATTGCCAAATATGCCCGAGTGGCCAGGTACCCACAGCAGATCAATATTGACTGAATAGAGATAGGAAAGATTGTGAATGAGTGAACGTATACGGAGGATAACAAAGTCACACGAATGATCAGGAAGGGGAGAGGATATGGCCTGAAGGGCGCTCAAAGAGTCAGAAATAATTAAAAACTTAGAGGAAAATTGATTCGAGGAAATGAAAATAATAGAGCGAAGGATAGCCAACAACTCGGCTGTGAATATGGAACAGAAATAAGGAAGTCGAAAAGATTCTGAGAGGTTAAAATCAGGAAGGATGAAAGAAGCACCAACACCACCAGGCCCCCTCGAACCATCCGTGTAAATGGTAACATGAGAGGGAAATAGGGAATTGGTAGTGCTGTAGAATACCTGTTTAATTACGGCTTGGGGGAGATTTTTTGCAAATGAGGGGAGGATAAATACTTTAAGAGGATGACAGATGTCAGCGAAGTCGAAGGAAAAATAAGGGAGATTATTGAACGAGATAATATACGGCCAAAATGAACCTAGACGATGTGAAATAAAAGCCAGAATAGGGGTTTTGCTGGGAGTGAAGCGCCAGCTATTATAAATCGAAAGATAAGACTGAACAAGGGTAGAGGATGCGAGAGGAAGACGTTTAACAAGGAAACGATAGCCTAAATAAGATCTACGAATGGATAGGGGTGACGAATTGGATTCAGCAAGAATAGCAGTAGTTGGAGAGGATTTAAGAGCGCCAGTCGATGTTCAGGCGTTTCATCTCCATAATTGCATTGGCCAGTTTACCTGCCTGCAGTAGTGTGCGCACGTTCCAAGTGGTTATCTGTAGTTTTTCATTGAAAATTTGCACTTTACGAGATACAGGGGCGCCCCGGACTGAGGGCCGTTGTTTCCTGGTTTTCGCTAGCCATTGTGAATGATTGGAAAGTGATACAGCGATGGTTTCCCCTTGCCTTTCGCCAGATTTTCTGTTGGGGTTTACTCCCCTAGTCGAAGAGTTCAGTTTCTAAGGCGCTCGATGCTCGCCAACTCACTCCAAGACTGATGTAGCGTCCGTCTTACCTAGGGCCTGGGTTGTGAGTGAGTTTGGTCTGCATGTTGTTAATTGCAGTCTGTAGATAGCGGTATTTAGATGGTATATTGCAATCGGCTTACAATATCCCTCCGCCAATACCACCAGCTGGAGGATTCCGCTTTAGCTCCTGTCATCAGTGCTGAGCCCACCGATGGCAGAATTACCACCCTGTACGACGTGGACGCGCGGAATCCCCCTGGATGCCGCCATTCGTTTCCCTTCCGGTGGACTAGCACCATGTGGCAGTTGAGTGACTACTACCTAGAGAACTAGCTCTACCGGCGAACACCCTGTGTCCCACGGGGCGCCTCAATTTCCAAAAAGAAATTTCAGCTAGCAACGTTTTTTCTTTTGTCTTAGTACGATGGTTACAATTTTTATTAACGAAATTCTTTTTAGGAATAATTGTCGCCAAAGACGTCAAGAAATAAAGTTAATTCTGTAGACTGGAAGGGTAGAGGAATTTTATTTAGCGTGAAAAAAATAGTAGGCGAAACATCACGTCTTCTATGAAATTCAGTATATATTAATTTGAAAGGAGAAAAAACCAGACCATTTTTATTTGACCAGGATTGTAATTTATTTATTGTTTTTTAGAGAATATTTTGAGATTGAAAGAAAGGCTTCAAGATAAAGAAATGTTCAAATCGTCGATATAAAGCCGGGCAGTAACAGGAGGTGTGATGCAATTTGCTATATCATTTATAAAGAATATAAACAAGGTTGCACTTAGGGAAGAGCCTTGTGGAATGTCATTTTTTAGCAGCATAGTTGTTGAATTGATAGTACCAATCTTAACTTGAAACTTTCTATCTGTTAGAAAATTTTTTGTATAGCTGACCATAATAGCCCCCGCCACCATACTCGATCAAACGCATTTCCCATGTCAATAAATATTGCATATAGGCTTTGTCGGCGACAGAATGCTGTTGAAATTTGCCGCTGTAAGCTCAATCGATGATCAGTAGATTAACGCATCTTACACGTCCTCCGTCTTGTGTACAGAAAAGGAGATTATTCTACTCAAGAAAAAGGATGAGACGCCTGTGCATCATTTTCTCCATTGTTTTGGATATCAAATTTAGAAGAGAAATAGGCTTGTAACTATGAATGAGGAGAGAGCTCTGCTTGGCTTCAGAACAGGAACAATTTGGGTTATTTTCCATTAATGCGAGATACAGACGCCGTCCAGATCTGGTTATATATATATATATATATATATATATATATATATATATATATATGCAATAAATAGGATTTTACAGAAGGTAGTAAATATTTTAACATATACAGATGCATAGTATCAGGACCAGGAAAACTATTACGCATATGATGTTTGAGTTGGAAATTAAGTTCGGTATAAAAACTCAATTATACGGAGCTGTTGCACCTTGAGATATACATCGTTCTGATGACTCTATTTTGACTATTCGAGCTTTAAATACATTTGTATATGACGTTGAAAACGATGCTAAAGAAAAGTATTGCGCGAATAAATTTTCAACTCGTGTGATATCGGATATAGTTGCGCCGTTGTCGTTTAAACGGATAAGGGATTTTGAGCGAATGATTCGGTTAATTGCTTTTATCTTTTCCCATGAGGTGTGATTTTATGTGGTAGTCAATAACGATGAAACAAAAGCGTGCCATGATTCTTGTTTCTTAGAGCGTACCACTGATCGTACAGCGGCCTTGAATTTTTTGAATCTGACTAAATCGAAAAGGAAGCCAGACGATTTTGAATTTTCGTAACGTCTTTTTCCGACGTCGTATTGTGGTCTCAATTTACCACGGGACTCTGTGGGTTCGGTAGAAACCGGATGACATAGGAATTGATACTTTGGCAGCGCTGAAGATGGCCTGATTTAAACGGTTAATGTTTTCTATTACAGACGCAAATGGCTGGTTAGGGATTACGATTTTTGATGTGTATAATTCCCAATATGTTGGAACTGGCGTTGTATGTAGGAACATAGGAAAATGGTCACTTGAGCGTAGATTTTCCAGTACAGTTGATTGTAGTTTTGGGAATAATATAGGGGATATTAGCGCTGTGTCAATTGTTGAGAACGTACTGTGGGCTGTGCTGAAATATATATATAACTTCGTGGATGGGGGGACATGGCAATTGAATTATTTTTCAGTACTAGCTTGTTAATGATATTTCCATGTATATTAATCGATATTAATCCTCATACTGGGAAGTGGACATTAAGTCTCCGATAATAATTGAGGAGGAAGTAATCTACAATAGCAGCTTTTCTAATTCATTTGAATTTACCAGTGTATTAGGAGGAATATAACAGTTACATACCGTAATAGGGTGGCTTGAAAGAGAGGGTACGTTGACTGATACAGAAATTGTTTGGAGCGACGTTTTTAGATTTATAGTTGTTGCGTGTGGACCGCAATGCACTAGGGTAATAACACTTTCACTTGCCTGAACGCCGTGGTCATAATCACATCTTATTATAATCTAAATCTGAACTGTTGGGTTATTAGATGTTTTCAAATGTGACTCATGTAAGCATCTGATTTTGTGGGTGTACGTGGCTATTAATATAGTTTAAGTTCAGTGAACTGGTTGTAGAAACCTCTAAAATTTCACTGCATTATGATTTTATTATGAGCCATGACAGTATACTTCAAGATATCATCTTGTGTGCTTTAGTTGTCTATGTATTTCTATTTACACGGGAGAAGGTTGTAGGGAAGGTTGCGGAATGGATTTTTTTGATTAGCTGGGAGAAACGTGTTTTCATTGCGTGGTTTTCCAGTAAGGGGTAATTGTCGGAGAGCATGTTTATCCAGCCATATATATTTCGCTGGTGAAACTGATATTTACGGGATTTTTTTGTCCTTGGATTAGGTCCATTAGGATCATCAAGTTTGAATAAGATAGCGGGTAGTGTGAATTTTCGGTAACACTACCCTCAGTTAATTTTAGGTGTTTTTTCGTTGAGGTTTTTTTGGTTTTTTAGGACATGTGACAGGATTAAAATATTTCTTGAAGTTGTTTGATTAGTAGCCTGATCATTTGCGGTTGTTGAGCTAACATCAGTCTCTGGCTTTCTATCGTTGTATGAGACATTGTATCCATTTTACTTTCTCGGTTAACACCGGGATAGGTAGGTTAATCGTTTGTAACTAGTGGAGCATGCGTAGGAGGGTGTAGACGTTTGGTCCCAGTTACGGTTTGTTCTTTCGCTTCAAGTTTCGGAGTATATTCATGGACTAAAGGGTTTGTAGTGTTGAATTTTTCTATTTGCGTAAATACTCTATGTTTGCAATCATTGTGCATTATCAGAAGAAATTCAGGTATATCATTAACAGCGTCAGTTCTACATAGACCTGTCTCTGTCAACTTGTATGTCCGAACTCGGTATCATTAGGGCTGACATGGCCGAGACTAATTTTAGATTTAAAACGTTTTATAGATATGTTTTAAGAACTGCATTTGGAATGGTTGGCGATACATTAGATAGAGATATCTTTCTGGCGAGGGTTTTCAATCTCTGACCGGAGATAGATGTATTGTTCACTGATGTAGTGGCTCCGTTGGTTATAAAATTTTCAATTATGCTTTTAGACTTTAGGAAAATCAGAGATTGTTGAACTCGCGCCAATCTTGTTAAACGCCTGCTTTTTAAAAGACAGTGCATGTTTTGATTTTTAGCGGACAGTTTTTGTTTTTCAGTGGATTCTTCTTAGTCGTATTGCTCGATTCCAAACACTGTGATATTTGTGCAGTCTGGTTACAGACAGCTGTATGCAAACTTGAAACTGATTGTAAATGTTTGATTTTTAATCGCTACATCAATGTAATCAAAGTATGTCTGTCAATATCCACGTAACCGTGATTTTCTGTTGCCATTTACGTGGCCATCTATTTCCAATTACTTTTTGATGGAATTTCACCAACATAATTGTCGATAAGTCGTCCCCGTGCTTCCATTTTTCACAACATATTTTCCTATATATGCCGAGTTCTCTCTATGTACGTAATTTCACTGCCGACTAGAGATTCGAAGAAAGTAAATGTTGAAAAAAGACTTCGGGTCTTGAGCATCTGGAAGTTGTTGAGATATCTCTATCCGGAATATTTAAACGTACAATTACAGATTTGAGAACACAGTCGTCTTAACATTCACTAATTTTTATGTATCGGAATTTGAACGGCGTGAAATTACAAATGAATCTTACAATTAGGATTATTAACCGCACATGCACGTTTGGTCTTGTAATATATTAATGGTTCCTGCGATAGGGAATGCACAATAGTCACATCACGGTTTGATGAATTTAAACGATGCCGAACTGTCGACTTCCTGCTTAATTTCATCAATTCTGCCTATTATTTTTTATTTCTTTCCAACACGATAATAAATCTCTTTTCTGCTGTCCATTATCTTGTTGTTACTTTCCGTAATTGTATTTCTCATTTCCAAACGAAAAATACAGCAATACTGAAACATCAATCATATTTAATTTTATTCCTTGCGTACGTAGAGTTTGTCAAAAGTTCTGTTCTAGTTCGGAAGCGAAAATGAACATTCTCCTGTTGCGTGACATTATTTTATGTTTATGTATCGCTCAGTTTTTTCAACAGCGTAGGCAGCACTGTCAGGCCATAACATATTATCCGTATTGCGACTGTAGGTGCTGAATTTTTTCAATTCGTACTCCGTAGTAATGGCCGAAAAAATTGTTCTTAAGCTCGTTAATTTCAATTTATGCACAAAAGACGACTACGGCCAGTTTTGCCCCGCAAGGGGCTGTGTCTCTTGACCCCTTTGGTTTACATTTCTGTCTCTTTCTCTTCCATACTTTGTATAAAATTATCAAAATTTACAACGTAATTCTAAATCGGTCCATATGAATATAATAACGTAATCACAAAAATCCTATAAAATTTAACAAACGTTAAATATAACTGGGACATTTTTTTGCGACATTTTTCTTTATATAAAATTGGGGAATTTTTTCTAACGGGAGGTAGCCTAGAAATTACATTGTAATTAATATATATAGCTAAAATTAAAGGATCAAAACTGGTAACAGTTGAGACAGGCAAAGGATTTCCACTTATCTCCTCTTGCATATGTGTGCTAGTTTAATGGCGAAATAGAGTTGTCAAATTTTTCTTTACGCGATTAGCTGAGCTAGAAATGTACAAAAAGTGCACAACGTTATTGCGGTGTTTGGTTATTTATCGTTCCAAAGGGAAAACTCTTAATAAGTAATAAACTAAAATCGTGTATGTTAGCGAATTAGAATATTTCAAATTTAACTCGTGCATTTTCATTGTTTTATTCAATTTTTCTCAACAGATGTTTCCAGCGGCGATTGTCCACGTGATAAGAAATTCCAGTGCAAAGCGGATAACATTTGCATTCCGTTACAAATGGTATGCGATATTCATAGGGACTGCTCAGATTCGGACGATGAAAAACAAGGATGTGGTAAGACATTTTTTGCGTTTTATTTCTAAAGATTTCCATTTCACATTACTAATCTTCTTTTCGTAAAAATTGTCTACGGTCCTTTAATTGAGCTTTACAGGCAACATATTTACAAAAATCAAGTTCCTACCGTTTTCCATGTTCCACGACACACCGACCGCCGAATAAAATGGCAATAGAAAATACGTTCTACTTAGAACTAAATTAAATTGCGAAATTAAAGCGTTCAGCTCGGTAACAAAAACGTTACTTAAAGTGTCAAATATTGTCTATCATGTGCGATGAAAAACTGATGTTAGATGCTTTTCGAACCAGCCCAAGCTGCGGCCTATTCATTTCAAATGGAATCGCGATTCTAGGAATGGGGAAAAATTACTATTAGCGAAATATTATGCGATAATAAAAGACGAACACAAAAATCATTCGACGTCTACATCATCCAATCCCCCGAGCGCCGCTCAATCAAAACTGATATAAAAACTGTATTAAATATTACACGGAGAGCTGAAAGTTCGTAACTAAAAAAGCTGATAACGTTGAAAAGTAATGATAAAACTGCGTCGCTCCTGCTCCCCCCATCACGTCAGTTCTAAACAGTGAACAATGCGAATAGCATAAATTTAAATTTCGTAAGAATATCGAGCCATTCGCAAATAATCGGCAACGCGCAAGTAAACAGTGCAGTTATTCGATTACAATTGAAAAATGAACTTCGGGACTTTGAATGGTACTGAACAGAAAATAACAAATTTCACAGCTTGCAGCGTTCTGTTTATTTGTGGATAACTGCAAAATAAATAAAATGGCAAACGACGTGCTTACCGTGCCAGTAGAATTGGGCGTGTCAAGATTACACTTGTGGCTACAGAAGGTAAGCTGTTTCTTAGTGTACGAGTTGTTGTAATTCACTGTTTTTAATGCAACATTTTATAATTTAATGTTGCCGGTTTTCCAACTACAGAAGGCAAGTTAGTCTTTCGATAAGTGAAAACGAAAAGGCGGACTTCTCGTGGATCACAGAATTATTTAAATTAGTTTAATAATCCATATATATATATATATATATATATATATATATATATATATATATACAGTAGACTCAGAATTATCCGACCTAATCGGGGTTGCAGGTTGGTCGGATAATTCGAAATGAATATTTTCAACGTAGAAATAATGTGCATAAAATTGAAAAAAAATTATTTATTTATAAAATTGAACTTCGTTACAAAGAGGAACAAATAAGTGAAAAAATAATACTTAGTAATTACAAATCATAAATTATAATTTTTTAAAATAGTCGGTAACCAAAGTTTGTTTTTTTTAAACTCGATTCTTCTTTCGGCCACGTAATTTCGCCACTTCCTGGAGGTTATCAACTCGTACGGCGTAACTGCTGCAGGTTGTATTTTAATAAAACGAAGCGACGCTTTTGAAGCGAGAAAAGCTTCATCAAAAGATACCTCCGGATTACTTCTCATTTCATCGTCCTCGCATTCCGTCTAATTCGTTCAAATCAAATTCAGTATCGTTTTTTCAATTTTTAATATTTTCTTCTGATACATGTTGACATCCTGGGATTCCACGAAAATATTGGTTCAAGTTCACATCTTTTTCAATCATATCGTTCTCCAAAAATTCAGCTCTTAAAATCTTCGACTATCCTTTTCGTGTTGTAGATGATTAAACTGCTTCCCGAGCCTCCGCAGACCTTCATAGTTATTTTTTTCCAGGCAAGATAACGTATTATCATTATCATCGTATGTTGGTAAAATTTCTTGCAGGAGATTTTTGCTGCAGAGACCTTTAAACGTTACAATGATACTCTTGATCCATTGGTTGGATTAAACCGGTCATATTGAATGGTAAAAATTTTACTGAAATCCCTTTAAATTTAAGCATTTTTATCGGCGGATCAGAACCGCCGTTGTCAATCAATAAAAGAGCTTTCGTAGGTAGACTATTTTCAGTTAAGAAAGATGTAACTTTTGGTGCAAACTCTTCAAAGAAAAAAATTTTAAAGATGTGAATATCCATCCAGGCATTTTTTGTTTGGGTACGATAAACAACGGGAAATGAATTTATGTTTACATTTTTCAAAGGGTCTCGCGCTTTTCTCAATCATACGCAAAGGTAATCGGAATGTGCCAAATGCATTAGCACAAGTCATGATGGTTATCCTTTCTTTCTGTTTTTTTTTTTTTTATGCCAGGAGCTGACACATCACTCTTCATCGCTAACGTGGTTTCTGGCAACATTTTATAATTCAGACCGGTTTCATCGGCATTAAATATTTCATCCAACGAATATCCTTTCTCTAAAATTATACCTTGCAAACTCATCGCAGAAAGAATTCACCGCATCCCCTCGTTCGCCGATAATTTTTCGCTACAAATATGGATGTTGTACGTTGTTTTCCATCTACCTAACCAGCCTTCACTTGCTGAAAAATCTTTTTCTTTCGGAAACTGTTAAAATTTTTGCTTTTTCTTTCAAAATTGGTCTGGAAAGTGGTATACCGACGTCACGTTTTATACAAAACTATAACTATAAGGCCTCACCTGTTTTAGTAAATGCGGTGGTTTTCGCTGATATTTTATTGCTTGATCCCTCTCTGTAATTTGCATGACTTTTCAAATTTTTCATCTTTATGTTTCATCCAATCACTGAGATTGTATTTCTTGATATCGGAGGGCAACATTTTTCATAATTTCACCCTTTTCGACCCGATTAATCGTCTCTACCTTCTGCTCCACTGACACCACAATCCGTCTCCGTTTCGAACTCATTTTTAAAATTTTGAAGACTTGTGAAAACGAAAACGAAAACGAAAACGAAAACGAAAACGCGCACAGACTACATGAAAACTTCATGGAACATGTAGTACGACTTTCAGAATTGAAATATTATATATGACGAAATGAAATCGTACTCGTTCGTCTACGTTCCCACAATTCGTTATCAGTTATCGAGCAGTAGGGTAGTATTATTCCAGGAGGACAACATTGCTCCTGCGACTACTGCTCTAACTACTGTTCCAGAGCAGTGTCTACGAAATGCTGTTGTCTCTTCTGTTCAATGTTCCACTGCCGAGTCGCTGCTCATCCAGGCGCATTGCACACGCGCAGACACTTCAAAACGTAACTGCACGAAATATATGACACTGCTGACGTCGCATTTTTTTTCTATTCATAACCATGTCTCATCTTATTTTCCCAGAGTTTAAATGAATGATATACGAATGCAAACATTAACGTGCCTGTGTTTTCTTCACTATTTTTACTTATTAATAAGGGGTTATTGTTTTTTGTTGTTTATTTTTCATTGCTGTTAGAGTCGAATAAACCGAAAGTCGGATAATTCGAAGTCCGATAACCAAAAATCTATTGCCCATGTACTTGAGAATGGCTCGATCGATTTGGTTGTTTTTTTTTTTTTTTTTGATTGTGTTCGCAATTGTCAGGACACAAGGTGTTCGTGTGAAAGAAAATTTTAGGAAAATTCACCGGAAAAATGGGAAAGTTATGATGCGACGAGTGGTACAGAAATGCATACGAGACGAAGAAAAAATAAAATACGAGTAATTTTTATAAAATTTTAAATAAAATAATTACCACGGTAAATATAAATTAAACGTAAAAATTTTAAATATGGAAAATAATAATGAACTCTAGATAACGTTTTATTATTTTTCGGCTTGAGTAAATAGACCGCGTTCTGTTACTTCACTTTTTGCGTTACTGAAATCATCAAACCTCCAATGATCTATGTATGTTTTTCAGGTACGTCAAATGAATTGTAATTAATACATTTTACATAAAATATCCTCCTCCTTATGTACACATAGTAAACGTTTATTGTAAAAATGAAATTTACAATTTATACATTTTTTGTAATGGAATCGGGAAGAGAAAAGGGAAATTTCTATTTTCGTAGCATGCAGAGTCCGCAGTAATTACATTAAGACGGAAACAAAAATCGAAAATTCATCGCTAATAATCATCCTTGTTTCTGAGATAGGCCTTTTTGTTTAACTGCGCGCAGCGAAGGAATAAATTGCCGGCTTAAAACTCACACAACATCGATGATGAATGGAACACCTAATTTACCTCGATAATTCCTCGAACGGCGTTTACCGGGAAATATTGCCAACATAATTTAACCGAGCCAGCTACCACCGTACCGTAGTTGGCTAGGCAGTGGTGTTTCGCTTGATTAGGACCTGTCTCGATTTGACGCACATCGACACTCGCGCTGCATTCATCTACATAACTGACGCGCAGAAAAATTAAATGAAATAATAAAAAAGCAAATAATAAATTCACCGATCTCGGGGAGGCACTTGAAAAGTCTTTGTTTTACGTGCTCGGTGAGTTTATAGAACTTTAAATTTTCCTCTTCTCTTTTGCGATAACCGAGAATGTAAAATAATAATGTGTAAAGGTGTGTAAACTTATCAACTACTGAAACACAAAGAGCGTAAAGAAGTCTGTTAAATCGTCTACGATAAATAGGTTCGTTGCAGCGTATATTTATAAGTAATATCGGAATCCTTGTTTATAAACAGCGTGAGAAGCGAATTTAGAAGATCGAGACGAAAAAAATTTGCATCGAGATGAGGGAAGAGCAATTGACAAAAGAAAAGTCAAAACGATTATAATGGGTAATTGCTCAAGGCGAGAGAGTCAAGTTTATTGTCCTCACCACTCATCAGACGAAGAGAGCATATTTGCGAAGCTGACCATGTGTTTATCAAGTGTTTATCTCTTTCTGCGGAGCGATATGATTTCTATTCCATTTTATTGATACTCGGTCTTCCTACTCCGTATTGCTTCTCTTACGTCCTATTTTTTCCTTCTCCTCAACACATTATTCCCATTATATTGATTACTTCCTCCTAATAAAATTTGGTATCGTATGAAGATATAATTGACTTCTTTATATTTTAATTGTTTTTGGGTAAAAGTACCCGGCTGACTAGCCCAAAAATTCAAAAAAAAAAAAAAAAGAAAAAAAGTTGATCGAGATGATTCTTTTTTTTTTTTTTTTTGGGCAAAAAAGCGCTAGTATAAGAACAGATACGGTGTATACGTTTATTAGCGAGAAAACGACGTGGGTAGGGGTGACATAGAATTGTTAAAATGAGAGACGATTCAAAGGCATCAAGGCACAACCGAAAGGAAACATTTTTTAGATGGTATCCGGTTTAGAAAAATGTAGTTTGGAAACGGAGACCGGAGATAAAAAGAAAGTAATAAAATTCGTAACAGAACTGATGAAGAAGAATGCAGGAATTAAATCACGCCCTTTCCTGACATGGATCTTTCAGTGTGTGAAAGAGGGGCTAATAATTAACGTGTTTGGAGAAGGTCTAATAGTCGTTAGGTATATGGGGATGAAGTATTTAACGCGAGCAATGCGCAGTTAAACAATAGGTTAACTAGAACACTTTGATGCGAGGAAATTGCATTGAGAAGAAGAGAAAATGTTTTAACGCAGAGAGAAGGTAAGGGCTCAATTTGCTGATACAATATTTTACTTAGAGCGAAAGAGCGGCATGTGTAAAGCACAGAAAGAAGTTAAAAAAAAGTAGAACTGTTGGAGCGACGTTGGGAAAAACCGCGTTAAACAAAATGAAACAAAAAAGTAAACTGAACGAATCGACGCGAAATTAATAATAAAGTAAGTTGGACTACTGTCCTTATTTTATGTCTTAATTTGCTTCTTTTGGGCTCTTCAATTATGGACATTAACCCATCACATGTGAAACTTTTTGTATACCTTCAATTTGCGGCCGCCGAATTCGAACCGAGTCCTACCCGATCGAAACACCGCCGCTTAACCAAATACATTACGCTGGCTGCGTCTTAAGGTTGACAAATTAACATTGTCGAAAGTAGAAAAGACATCCGTGGATGAAGGAAATAGTCAAATTTTTGGATAAAAGACATAGATCGAAAATAAGATTTTTAGCCGTGGGAATGATCAGTGCCTGCCGAAAATGAAGCAAATCGCAGACATTGTTCCTATCGACAAACGAGATGTTTATCCTTCTCATTTTTAACGTGAAACGTCTTTAAAATTACTCATGCAACGACTATTATTCTATAGTTACGACTTATTCTATTTTCAGAATTTAAACTACGAGCGCGTAAAAATTCATTTAAAATTTGTAAAAATGTTGTCAAAGTGAACTTTCGGTTTTGTAATTACCACGGTGTAAAAATATAAATTAAACGCGTAAACATTTTAGAAACAAAATAATTACTCTATAGTGTAAATAATAAATTCTAGATGACATTTTATACCGTATCGTAGGCCAGCGTTAAATAAAATCCTTATTGATTATTATGAAATAAAAAGTACTGATGACGTGTTTGTTTTATGTTAAAGGATTTTTACAATCAAGTCAGATTTGCTTTCAATTCAATCGTTAATACTTAAACCGATATAGGCGTTTCACGTTAAATCAACGGCCCTGTGTCCCGGCACAGCCGCACTCACCTTTTCTGGAATTAGATGGCATTTTTTTTTTCTTTTTTCAAGTGATGAAATGAAGTACTGTAAGAAGGAGTTACACCATTTGAAAGGAAAGTATACAAAACAAAAAAAAATAACACATGCAAATGATTATTCAAAAGGGTTTTTTAAAGGAAAAGAAAACGGATTTTTAAGCTGGGAGTGAAGCTGGTTTATTTTGTAAGGGCAGAATTTAATGTTATTGTGCTATTTATATATAATATATATATATATGCGTCGATTGATATATTTTATTTTTATTTTTTTATTTAATACGTTCGATTTAGGTAGTAAGAATGATTAACTGTAATTTTGTTCACTGGAATAAACGATAATAAGAGTGTTGGACACTCACGTAACGGGCAAAATTAACCATTGAGACCACAACTTATTTATTTATAAAAAATAAAAAAACAAAAAAAAAAAAAATATTGAAACGGAATGTATGAAGAAAATTTTTTTTGGGAATGGGATAGATTTATATATTTATTTATAGTTAGCTTCTCCATCAACAAGCATGCATTACAATCTTATAACAGAGAATGCTAGTTACCGGTACGTATAGCTGCTATTACCTATATCCAGGCCACTTGATACTGTTAACCACTTTCTTCCAGGTGGAGCTTTGCCCGGTAACAATCAGACAAAACGTGGGGTCGATTTGTATGTTTCTTTTTATAAATGCTTTCTTATTTTTCTTCATGGCACGCTGTAAAATCGGTTCAATTATGTGTCGTAGCGCTTCCACGTTTGTTATCTTTTCGGTCCATTCTATTATGTGCATCCGTCTGTATGGCCACATCTCGAATGCTTTTCGTTTCTCTCCGTGGATTTTTTTGAGAATATACACGTTTCTGCCGTCTAACGTACCGCAGCCCACATGTAACAAGAAAGTCATTTTAAGCGGACTTGAATCTTCATTCCTCTGTTCCGTAGTACTGGTTCTAAATTATTAAAAACTTTCCGAACCGTGCCGATTCTTAATTTCTTCGTCGTCTCTTCCATCATCCGTCATTGAAACACCGAGATATTTGATTTTTGAGACCTGTTCTTACTCCATCTATTTTTATATAATACTAATGGTTTTTCGTTTTGTATCTTTTGTTTGGCGAATTTCATCACTTTTGTTCTGTTAATGTTCACCTTCATTTCAAATTTGGCGCCTTCTTTATTAAATTTAATAACTAATCTCTGCAGCTTGTCTGTGATATAAGGACTTTATCATCAGCTAAGCTGACTTGACTAATATTGCAGAAATTTATCTTGAGTATGATTTATTAAAATTACATATTAGCTACAGCGCCTGAATCAATAAATATCAATTGTACCGCATCGCACTGAAGATAAAGAACACAGTTTTGGGAGGTGAGAATTTAAACGCGTGCTTTTTTTAAAGAGTAAAATAGCTAGCTTCAAAGAAAGAAGGACAGAATTTTCTTTAAGAAGACTTCTTTTAGTTTTTTAAGTGTTTAACCAGTGTGCGCTGATTTCGTGAGCGAGGAGATTATCAGGCGTAACGCGAAAAATTTTGGGAATAACGCGGCGAAAATTTTAAAAAAGGAATGAAGTTTAAAACAAAGTATACGAGTATGTAATCTAAAAAGTTGTAGCTCCGTTTTTTCGTCCCTGTCCATATTTTCTTAGCTTGCACCGCTAAAACAACGACTGATGGTTATAAACGTAAAGTAATTCTGTCCGCCTAGGAATTACTAAGACAATGAAATCAAAACACTCTCAAATTCTTCTCCTTCCTGAAAGCCACCAATCTCTACTCCCTAATATAAATCCTAACAGTACTCACGTCTCTAGCCATAAGGCTGTACATGGCGTAATAATAAAAAAAAAAAAAACAAAAAAAAACCGGTATTTTTTATTTTTACAATTATTAATTTAAATAATATTCTATCCGCTAAGTGTGTCGAATTTTTCCCTGACTTTTTCACCACTATGTCCTTACTGCTCTCATTACTAAGGTTTCACTTTTAACCGTTAAAAACTTTGGAATCTTCTGTTTATTGCGTGGCATTTATTTTGAACTGCTCGTTTCACAATTCTATTTTAGAATTCTAAACTAGCCTTGATATATGCATTTTTAGGTAATTTAATCTTTTAATTTTATAACAATTATTTTATGTTCTTTTGTCACATTCCAGTAGAATTTTATAATTTTTTCGTTTATTTAGCAGTACGTTGTTTTCGCTCAACAGATGATGAATAAAAATTTGATGTATCTCACGTTCGAAATTATATTTATTATTTGCACGTTGTGCGTAAATCAGCAACACTAAACATGGAGGTTTTTTTTTTTTTATTGCAATTCCAATCGAACTAAATTCGATCAATAAGTAATTTTAAACTAACTTAAATTATTGCGAAATTAAGCTCATGAACTGAGACATTATACATTAATAAATCATATGTTAACTGATTAGTTCACGAGGCTTCTGAGCTTTTTTTTTCAGTTTAGTCGAATCGGAAAGTTGATTTGAATATTCGTATCATTTTTCGTTCCTTGGTAGCAGCTTTTATAATTGTCGATCAACTTCAAACAAGAAATCGTTTTGCAAATAGTCGAAATAAGCGTGCATAATGAAATTGCAGAAAATTCGGATACAGTCTGAGAAGTTGATAATCAGTATGTTAACTCGCAAGGAAGAAAACATAGAACATCAAATTTATAATTAGCAGTCCAGAATAGTACAACTCAAAATGAGAGCAAAATATGTGTATGTCCGAGCGCTGGAATGGAAATTAGGGGATTAAAACCAGCGGGCTCGGCATAAAATAAGAACAACGTCAGTTATCGTTTCTACGGGAAAATAAAACCGACTTTATTAATTCGTTTGAGGATTTCTGTGCAGTTTAGTGCACAAATAAGTAATTTATTAAGTTAACTTTTCGCGGTGCCCTTTTTTTGACTCTGATAATGAATAGAGTATTACTAGACGTTAGCTAATGATAGGTGATTTTTACCGAAAGCTCTCTAAGTTTATAATTAACAATGTTATGTCGAAAATATACAATAATCAAAACCGGAAGCTCTCTAAGTTTATATGTCTTTAAAAAAGAAAGAGAAAGTTTAAAGAAACTACTTCAGAATTGTTCTACCATCGGCTAAAAGGTTATACGGGAATTTAGCTGAATTCTTGAAAACAAATTGAGAATATTTTTTCAATAAAAAACAGCGCAGTTCCTATTGAGCATTAATACTGATAATTGTTTTCTTTCTACACTTATGTATCCGTTAGCGTGCTGTTAATTTATCTTTTGACTGTTCTTCCGTTTCGATGGAATGTTCCTTATTCTTCTTCGCCTGTTCATAAGTCTGTTTTTTTTTCTTCTCTTTTTTTCCCACGTATCCGGTCGACTATAAAATAAAAATTATGAACTAATAAATTAATCGATGTCTAAAATTCCAGAAATCTTACTAATCTATCGCTAACGATGTCATGCAATACCTGATGTTCTGCTAACTCCGTAGTACTCTCCAATTGCTTGATAGTTCTTTTTTTTTTTTTTTTTTTTTATTTATTTATTTATTTATTTACTCCGCTGTACCTTGCGCTTTTTCAGCCAGA
This sequence comes from Icerya purchasi, assembly GCA_039619475.1. Taxonomy (NCBI): domain Eukaryota; kingdom Metazoa; phylum Arthropoda; class Insecta; order Hemiptera; family Monophlebidae; genus Icerya; species Icerya purchasi. The sequence goes on from CM077116.1 coordinate 226,515,400, forward strand.
GTTTCTGATTGTTACTGTTATTATTTGTTGTTGATGTGTTTTGTTTTGTTATTCATTACATGGTTGACAAAGCTGATCAAATTAAAAAAGTTTTTTTTTTACGTATTTCGGTTATTGGTTTTTTTATTATTTTCCGTTTTTCTTTTTCGGTTTTTAAACTTATTGCATTCGAAAATCGAATGTTAATCGTCTCTTTACAGTCGTTACAGTCTATACAGATGTCTGTTTCAGCAATTCTTAATCGTTTCATATAGACACCCCATTATATTTCCATGTCCGGTTAAAAATTGAGTGAAGTTGTAATCGGTGTAAAAATGTTTCATTTGTAGTCTTTCTTCTAAGTTTGGTACTATTTCCCGTGTTGTTACTTTGCCAGTTTTTGATTTATCACACCTGAGTGTTGCCAGAGTGTCGTATACTACTTGAATTAATTTTATTGATTTGTTTTCGTAACGTTTTTTTGTCGAAAATTTTTTCTTTTTGTTTCCATGTTTTAATTTGGTTTACAGTTTCTAACTTTAAGTGTCTATAGGTATTACTATTGCTGCTATGATGTTGACTGAAGTATACGATATTGTGCAATAACCAGAGATTGTTCCTATTAATATTTTCCTTTGTAATTTTAACAGCTTATTCTTGTCTTTTTCTCGTAAAACTGGAAAATATACTGTAGTATTCTGTTATTGATCCAAAAATGGCTCTTTATAGAGTACTATTCTATCTTTATATTTGAAACCGAACATATTTGAATATAGTGATCTTAATTTGAAATTAATCTTAATCTTGTCTATTATGAATTCGATGTGTTTTCCAAAATTTAAATTATTGTGTCTATGATTATTCCCAAGTATTTTATTTCTTTTACTATTTTTATTTTATCTTTATCTTTATGTATAAGTGCTGTTCAATGCAATGTATCATTTCTTCCTCGCCTTGTTTTCTACCTTTTTAGTAGTGCTTGGGTTTTATTTATGTTGAATTGTAAGCCTAAGTTTTGAATGTTTTTACTCAATTTTTTTACTGTTTCATTTATATTGTAAACTTCGTCCTTTTTATTAATTCCTCAGACTAACATTATATCGTCTGCGTAGCTTATCATATTGCAGTGTTGACTGAAATGCAAATTATGAACTTCGCTCATTGCTATGTTGAAGAGTACTGGCCCTAGAACCGAACCTTGTGGTACTCCTGAGTTGACACTCCTGTTGTATAGGATTTTGTTTTCTTGATTAAATAAACCGATTCTTCTATCTGTTAAGTAGTTACGAATTATAGTTTGTATTGTACCAGATATATTTTTTCTATTCATTATTTTTATGCTTGATAGTTCTTAGAAAGCTGCGTCTGGACTTTAATCGTGGTTCCGCTGATTCACTGTATTCGTATATATTAGATGGCGGCTGTCATTTACAGTTTTTGCTGTTTCTTTCCTTGTCTTATATCGTTGGGTTCGTATAATTGTTCGAAGGCTGTTGGATCGCAAACAACCGGTTACCAATCTGCAGCCTTGCTTTAAAACTACATCTATTTTTTTTGCATGTGCTGAGCGGCTCCAACCAGGGCACACTTATTCTCCGACAAAGTAATAAAGCGCTAATGTGGCTCAACAAGGTTGTTATCGTGGCCAAGTTGTTTTTACTGTTTAGTGTATAGGCTATCAACTCCAGCCGCTTTCCTGTTCTTCTCTCCTTATAGCTTCCCTTACCTCTTCGTTTTGTAATTATGATAGCACAGTTATTTTCTTCAGGCGCTAGTTCTCTTTTAATAAGTTTTTTTTCTTTCTTACGGCTCTTTATTTTAGCTTTTTTTTTTTAATTTTTCGGACTCGTAAGCAGGGAACTTTATCCAGAAACAATTAGAAAAGGAACGAGTCAGTTATATCTTGATACAGGTCATATATTGTTAGGAGGAAGAAAAAAAATAGTAGGAACGATGTGTGAAGTAAAATAAGACATGATATAAGAGGCGCAGTATGGAGTAGGAAGATCAAGTCGTAGCAAGCTGGAATAGAAATCATATCGCTTCGCAGAAAGAGATGATCAGAATCGCAAACACGCTCTTCGTTTGAGTGGAGAGGACAATGCGGAGAGGCAACCGACGAAAAACGAAAACGGGAGGAAGATAATAGATTATGGTTTAAAAACGCAGACACGAATAATGGAGACAACAACAGAAAGACAAGGTGAAGGAAACAAAGAGAATCATAGGTTAACAGAAAGACTAGATTGAACAGATCGATAAAAAGAACAATTGTAGGAGAAGGAGGAAGCGTATATACCCGAAACCATAATCTGAGATGAAAACCTTTGCCAGCGGAATGAGATTAAACGATGGAACTTTTTTAAAGGAAAAGTGAGAAGGGGCAGCAACTCGAAGTAATAGTTCGTGAGCATCCTGATTAATTGTGTTACCTTTGGCGAGTTTAATTCATTTGTTTAACTTCTTAAATAACTGCCAAGCTCTGCAGCTGTCCTCTCTGAAATCGAAACTTTCAGGTAGCACCGGAACCGTCCTTACATTATTCTTTAGCTACTTTCGCGATCGAGTTATTGCCCGATTCCGATCTATCGTTATCAAAAAAGACTTGACATTAAATTTTTCGTAATATTCCGTATATTTTTTTTGAAGGAGCTTTTTCATACCTTCCTGTGAAACAGACTTTACGTGCATCTCGTGGTATAGATCTTTTCGAGCCTTGCTTAACCATGTCAATGAAGAATTCATAATTTTCCGGCTTTGGTTGTTTTCTTTAATTGTGTCTGTTCTATTGAAAATTGTTCGTCGGCTTCTTCAAAATTATATCGCCGTTACGGTTTCTTCCCAGTTTGAGGGTTTAATTGTCGCATTCGGTTTACAGATTACAGGTTTATGTTGAGTGTGTGGAATGGATTCAGCTATTACGTTTGAACGTTAATTGATAGGTCTCGTCGAATAATTAACTATGTATTTTACTGTTTTACTGTTCGACTTACCGTTCCCGAGAAGCTACGGTCCCGTTACGTCCGTTGTTCCGTTCATTTGCAATGGCTTCTTCATACACCAGCGATGTTTTAGCCACAACTTCCTTATCATCGTTCCGTACCGTTTTTTTTCCTTTTCTCCATCCGTTTTTCTTCTCCCTTTTAAAACTCGAACCTTTCCGGTATTTCCGGTGAACCTCTTTTTCTTCCAAATTTCATTTAATGCGGATAATAATTCTGTAGAATATTCACGTTGACTTTATATCGAGAGGTGGTAATTAAAATTTTTTCCCGTTTTCTTTGCCTTTTAGATGCGTTTAACGGTAAATAAGCTTTTTATTAAGATATAAGGCTTCGAGCGAATGAGCAACGTTTTAGGATGCTGCGTCTATTGCGTAAAAATAATAACAGCGTCACGTAGTCTGTTTATTAGTTCTTTTTTCAATTCTAGCGCATCGAGTACGCTATCAGAGCTAGCCTGTGAGTGGGCTCGTGAAATGTACTTATTTATAGAACAGACAGAAACATTCTCATTAATTATTTTAAGTGTATGAAATGAAGAAAAAAAAAAACAACTAATTTCATGCTCACTTCTAATGACAACTCAGCGTAATAAAGACATTTTTAGAATGATATAGACGGAATTTAATGAAATACTGGCTGAAAACGCGATGTTTTTTCCACCACTGCAGCCAACACTAGTGTTTTGAATTATACCGCTTTCATTTTTCTTAAATAAATCCTTAGCCTATTAATATTTTCGTTTTTTGCGTAAAACTAGTTATTGCTCGGAAGGTGTTTTAAAACAATTTCGAAGTGTAAAGAAAATTCCACTTAAATTTTTATTTTGAACATATTTCTTTTATAAATCTGTAAATACGAAATTCTCGACAGACTATAATTATTGCTTTATTTGTGAGAAGTAAAACGTGTAGGGTGAACGAGGATTCAACATACTGGAAACCAGACGTACAAATGAGAAAAACGCCATCACTTTAGCATTTCTAAAGTTTATCTCTGGGGCCTACGAAAAAACGTTTAGTAAGAAAAATTTGAGAATTCCCTATGAAAATAGCTTATCTAAAAAATAAATCTTGAAAATTTCAAGCCGTCAGCCGCGATCTACTTTTTTTATATGTAAGTAGTAGTACGTAGTTCTAAAATTGTATAACACGCAGCAAATGAAAATTATATTCACTTCGTGTACTTTGGTTTTTCTGTGTTTAAAAATTTTCTATTTCTTAATCGAATGGTCTCATGATAAAAAATGAAATAGTATAAAAAAAAAATCTTGACGCGTCTTTTTTTTACGTTGCTTCTTTTTCCGTTTTGTATTATTATTTATAATTAACAATATTTCATCATCATTATCATCAGAGCCCGTGATCAGATTTTTCAACGATCGAGCAAAATTTCGTCCAGTCTATGTTAAGGAGAATCCACAAAATTAAAATATGTAACAATAGAAGTACAATCGTTACCGAAGGTGCAAGAGTCTCCCATGAACGTGGAAGACCGATATTAGAGGACGTGAAAGTAAGATCAATGGAGCTGAAAGGATTTCTGTAGTACATATATACGTAGAGGAGTTGTTATTCGGAAGAACGAGATTGTTGTAAAGGACATAGTTTTCGAGGATGACTCTGTTTTTGTTGTAGTCTGAAACTGTAGGAAAACGTATGTACTAGGAGAATAACCAGTCAGAATGCTGTATTTAGTCACCACGTGTTCTTCAAAAAATTATATGACACTTTTAGGACAGCGTAATATTAACGAAGGAAAATCTGAATCTTTATTTACGAAGTAATATCATTAAACTTCAATCTTTAGTACACAATCAATTACATTCACCGACATACATAAATCTATTTAAATTTTCAAGTGGGGCTACACGGATGTAAAGCTTGAAAAGTTTGAAAGTCTAGAAGACTTAGCTTTTCGATCGCAATCTAATGTTCGTCGTGAAATCGAAAGCTTTTCTAATGTTGTAACTGTTCGATGTTCATGGTGTAAAAAATCATTATTGTTGAAACACTTTTTCGATGATTACCATTTCTGTTATGTATATGAATTCTGCCAATATTTTGCGACTTTTAATTATCGATGTATTTATACGACTTTATACTCTAAATAAGTATGGTACGGTGTTTTTTAAGGAAACTATTTAAATTTTTTTGATAAAAAAATAAAGACATACTTACAGAAATTATTTATTCGTATCTCTTTATGTCTTGAAATTCAAGGTATTAGCCCGTTATCGTTTAGTAAATAATTCACACTTTCTCGTTTTCTGCTATACATACATCGAACTATGTCATTAATTTTCTGCGTGAAACAATAATTTTCACTGATACTTTACCTATCCATGATTTGTATGCAGTGTAATAATTTCAAAAGTTCTAGTGAAGTCAACCCCGGCATTGTAAGAGTAATACATTTTTTATGTTGACTTATTTCAAATTCGAAATTATATTAAAAAATAGAACAAAATGTAAAAAATAGCCAATTTACCCCGCAACAATAATGGAGAGGTGCAACTTTAGGTGTAACGCTTTAGTTTGAAAATTATTTTCATACTTCGATCGCCTCTTTTCATAAGAAACATTAAGCATCGAATTCATTTAAAAAATTCAATAAAGTTTTGAGATATTGAAAAAAATACTATTTTTTGGTGTGAACATCAAGTGTAGCACATAGATTCAGAATTTATGGATTTACGATTTCAAGATTAAAAATTTACATACAGCACCTACAAAAAAGCAATCTGCATGTAAATAAAAAAAAGAACATTTTACCCCCTAATCTAATAATAATTAAAAGCTAGGAGTTAGTTAACCCTACTAACTTAAGATTGCTGATATTTTTTTTTTTTCGCAATACGTCTATTTTAATTTTTTACTTTCTTCAAAACAGTTAAATTTGTAACTCAATCCAGCTGATTTATTAAACTGTATATGAAGAAAAAACAGCATATTTATTGCTGAAAAATACGGGTGGAAATCCCCTTCGTCAAAAAAAGTTGTGTTCGCATAAACGCCTTTTCGTAAGAAACAATTTGACGTTTATTTCATTTCAAAATTCCAAATATTTTTTGAAATATCAAAAAAAAAAAAACTGTTTAGGGGGTGAACTTGAAATTTTTACCCTTTAAATCGATGAGTTAGCATTTTAAAAAGAAATACGTGTATAATATTTTTCGAAGCACTACAACATATTATAAAATGAAAGAAATTCGCGAGGTGCACCTGGGGTACCTTTCTTGTTAGTAGTAAGGAGTAAAACATATTTAAAGATTTTAAATATATTAATTTCTAATAAAGGAATAAAAAAAACAAAACAAAAAAAAAAAAAAACGATTGTGACACATTAAAAAATAATTGAACAGCCAGGGATGAATTATAATAAAAAAAAAAAAAAAACTAAACAAAACTGGTATGGTAAAAAGTGAGAGAACGTATCGAGCAAGAAAAATCACAGAACCATGGATCACCCGAATAAATAATAAAAATAAAAGATATGTATTTGAAAAGCAAAATAAAAACACTTAATGAATTATTTAACACGTCAAAAAAAATAAATAAAAACCAACAAAAGGAAAAATAAATTAAAATACATACAACAAAGCACTTGGTGTGAACTAGATAAAAAAAAAAAATAATATAGACGAAAATATTATATATAAAAATAACGTAATAAAATAAATTCTTGAAACTGCGATTATTTACTTGACGAGGAATATTCCGTGCATTTACACTAGGCATGGGTAACTCTGGATACAGTTACATCCTCGGAAATATTTCCGCGTTCGGACACAGCCGGATATATGTGTATTTCTTAACAGTATGATTTAATATTTATCAAACTCCGAACGACGTCACACAACGAATAAATGTTGTCGTTCTCGGATTTACCTCTGACGGGGTGACTTCATGTATCTCAACTTCGAAAGGCGTTAACTGCGTGCATGCGCACTGTGTTCGATGACGTTGTGTTACCTTATGCGCTCGGAGTGCTACGCAGCTTATTTTTTTTTTTCGCACTGTATATTCCGCAGGACTGTACATCCCACCAATCAGGAACGAGTAAACATTCGTAAATTCTGACTCTTAAAAAGAATTATTATGAAGATTTATATGTTTTGTTTACTTTGTTACTGAAATCATTAGAACGGGATTTTGTGTGATATTTAAGTGCAGTGAAATATTCTAAAATTGGTTTTTGAAATAAAAATAATCTTACCGAAGTAAAAAATTAATTGCAAAAAATAAATGTCCACGGATAAGAGACATATAGTTGTTGTGTTCTGTGTTTGATATTTTATAACTTCTGAAGATTAAAACGTACAAATAGCGCGAATAGAAATTTTTGTTAGGAAGTGTACAAAATTATGACTGTGTTTATGCTTGGTTTAGTAAAATCGATATAAATTGAAATTTGGTGCTGTTTAAAAATCGCAATTTACATTCTGTTAATACAATAGTGAAATATTTAATCATTGTCTTAATTTTTTTCTAAAAGCGGCATTAAAGTAAAATAACAATCCTGCTTCCCATTACCACCGGAGAAATTACTTTCTGTATTATTTTTATTTTGTCTATTGTTGATCATGTTTTGAAGTTAAAATACTTATAAATGTAATTAGGTCATTCGAATAAATTCTCTGCACAATCAATTACTCTGTATTATGTATTTAATCGTTTAGTTCAATACGGAGTTTTCTTTTTTATTTAAAAAATTGTAAACTGTTGCTATTGCTAATATACTAAAAAATACTTATGTTTCTTTTATTTGCATTTTTTTTTTTTTTTTTGTCAAAATTGAAAATTTTTAGTCTATTCTTTGTGTGAACTGTGTTTTTCTTTATTCAAATATTCTTATATAAACGAGTGCAGCATGACACTTTCTTTATCAATTTGTTCTTGTTTTATTTTAAAAAGTCTACTATAAATTCTATATTTAACGAATAAAAAAAAAAAAAAAAAACAGTTTTCAATTAATGAAGAAGTAAAAGCAACAAATAAATTCTACTGCCGAGAAATGTATCCTTCATTGTCACATTTTTTCAATTAATAAGTAAGACAACTTCAATGAAATTGATTTTAAGGCTACTAAAGGGTTATTTAAAAGTTTTAAATTACATTTCGATCTGCATAACAGAAAAATTTTGCGAACAATGCGTTTTTTTTTTTTTTTTATCTGCAACAGATTTCCGAGGGTATTACAGATTTTTATAGAAACAATATGTATACGGCGGATTAAATTTTTAATGCAGATGAGATTGGTTGGTTTTGGAAAAAAATAACACGTTTAAGCAAAGAAGAAAACGTAAATAATGGATATATAGAGTATGTTTTCTTCTGTGTTCCGGTGCTTCTGAAAATTTTATTTTAAAACAAATATTTATTCATAAATTTTTGAACCCCGGGGCTTTTAAGAGCCAAAAAAAAAAACACCATTTGCAGTTATCTAGAAAGCTAATTACACAGTGCGGGTAATATTTTTTTCAAAAACTGATTCTGAATCTTAAATATGAAGGAAAAGAAATTAACATTCATAATTCTTATATTGTGATTGGCAATGCCTCTAGTCATTCTGCAACCATGACGACCATCAGTACTAATGTAGAAATCATGAATGTTCACACATGGTTAAAAAAACTATTTACAAAAATTATTAAAAATAATGTAACAAGTATCAAACTATAGATGTAAACAATGGAAATTGACGGTTAACATTCGGTTACTAATGTTATATTTTTCATATTATGCGAACGACATATGACATTCACAATTCACAAAAATATATAACATTATCTATACTGTAAAACACGTGAAAAATGAACGACTAATATATATATATATATATATAAAACACAACAAATCATATTTTCACTTGTACATACGCTATAGCAATAGCCATCACGAAAGCGTACCATCAATTTCTACGCACACACATTCCCACGCAACAATAACATCGACTCATAATTGCCATTCATTCATTTACACTCTGCGCCAAATCATAGACTCCCGCACACTCTTCACTCAGCAGCTTAAAGCTTTGCAAAAATGTTTCCGTCATACAACCCACACTATTCAGGATATTTACACACAGCTTCCGCAAAAACTCCCTATTGTTTGTCAGTGTGTTTGTTGTGTGTGAGCAACTGTGCAAATACACAAATACGAAGTGTTCGGTTGGTTTGTTCTATTATTTTCGTTTTCCGACGTTGTTTTTTTCTTTTCCTACGCAAATGCCGTAATTTATCTGGTTACGATATCTATAATGTTAAAAGAAATTTTAAATGTTCTATGTTAATTAAATAATCTGAGTTTTAAATAATTTATTTTATTATATTATATCGGCTGTATCATAATGATTTAAACCAATTTACATTATTTTTTGTTTCCATATTTTTTTACCTTTTGATTCCGTCTAAACTTTTTTTTGTTTTTGCATATGTCTGTGTTGTGTTTTTTTCGCTTCTCCACTTGTAATGTGTGCGTTTCGCGATTTTTATAACATTACGAAAACTTTTAAACATTCCTTGTCAAGTAAATAATCGGAGTTCCAATAATTTATTTTATTACGATATTTTCATATATAATATTTTTTTTTCGTGTTAAATAATTTATAATTGTTTTTATTTTGCTTTTCAAATGTCGTTTTTAGGAATCCGTACATACATAGTGTACGAAATCTTAATAAAATAGTTCAGGAACGATAAAAATATCAAATAAAAATCAATAACTCACGAACGGTTTCACTTATAAAATTCAAATTTGGAATAAAAATTACAATTAAAATTATCTTTAAAACGATCTATAACATGCAGATGACCGATTACCCTGGGCGGAAAAAAAAACCAACAAACCGTCAAGAATATATAATACGCTATATAAAACAACCTCAAAAATCATAATTCATCACCCGATAAACCTGTCAAGGTGAAGTTCAAAATATAAAATAAAATGCAGGAGTACTTTCATAAAAGCAAAATTTACAGTACAAAAGTTATGCAAAGTCTCCGAGAAGTTCGAAAAAGCGAAAAAAATGACGTGTTCCTCCTAATGCCGCGAGTATTACAGTTAAGTATCCCCGTGTATTTCTCTAGTTTGGAACATCCGGATTTCTAAAATTAGACCCTCGGGGCACCGAAAGCTCGAAATTTTGAAAAATAATATTTTTTTTCCCGGCCATGTAATACATCGTTAGAACTATTTGTCGGGAACGGAACCGAATTTCATTTTCTTAACGAAAAACTTTCAAAGTTGCCGAAAAGTTCAAAAAAGCGCGAAAAATGAGAGTTCCAGCAACTAGGATTAGACTTTTTCTTGTTTATTCAGTATCCTCTGTCCTTAACGCACGCTGACTTATGTTTATTAAATGAACCGATCTGATTTTAATTTAAAAAAAAAGAAATAATCGTAAATTTACACATACATCTAGACTGGAATTTGGGCTTGTTCATCTTGAACGCTTTCCTGTTAGATACATGTAGTACCGAAAGCAATATATAGTGCAACGTTGTGCGAGATTTTATTTTTTCCCCTATGTTGAGCGTAAAGGGCATGGCTAAGATTGTGAAAAATGCCCCCAAACCAATCGTTATAAAAACTATACCGTAGTGTCAGGCATCGGAAAATATTATCTTCCTGAAAGTTTCAGCCCGCTAGTCTTTAAGCGGCGTCCCCTAGGGACAACAATTTTAAAATCAGGTTTTTTGACGATATCTTGCGAACCAGTTGGCCGATATTCTTGAAGTGGGCTCAAATTTAAAAGATTTAAAAACCCTACAATCAGAAGAAAAAAAATTTCAGACGTATTTATCAACAAAACCTAACCTAAAAATCCATTTGAAAACTTCAGAGTACTATAAAAATAGATTTAAAACGAACACCTCACTGAAAGATTTATATATTATGTATTTTATGCCAAACTACTCTCACGAATTTTTTCCGAATTTTATAAAGGTGTGAACGCATCTTTAAAAAAATAAAAACCCTTTTGCATTTTCGGCCGTATATTTAGCTCTTATAAAGTGATAAAAAATTTTTTTTTTTTTGGTCTCAGTTTTATACAAAATGGCATAATAAGTACTTTCCAGTATTTTGGACGCAAAGAATATGGAGCAAAACATTTAAATCTCATTTTTCTGTTGGTTTTTCATTTCTGTGGTTCACAAAATTCCGAAAATGATCCACATTCGTTTTGATTTTCAACTGAAATAACTTATAAATATCCCTCCAATATATCAGAAACAATGTATTTTACGAAAAACGACTCAACTGAATTCATTCGGGTTTTTAAAAGTTGTGAGCGCCCCTTAAAAACTAAAAAAACCGTTTGTTTTGCATTTTTTGTCGTATTTACTTGCTATAAGCGGTTTGAAAAAGTTTTTTCGGTCTTAAGTTTATGCAAAGAACTTTATAAATACTTTCCAGTATTCTGGGCGTACAGAATATGGAGTGAAAAAGTTTTAATTTATTTATCTACTACGTTTTGTTTTAATTTATTCATCTACTACGTTTTTGGCTGGATTTTTTATTTTAATATCTTGCAAAATACGCGCACGACCAAATAATAAATAAGATCAATAGTTAAATCAAAGAATGAACTATTTCGGATACTTTGTTCACATTTTATGATTCTTTACGTTTTTATTTACAGCTTAAATGATTCAAAAGCGCGTTACAATATTTAAAATATAAAGAATATGAAAAGAAATAATTAAAAACTAATTTCCGTCTTGTTTTTAGATCGGTTTATTCTTGCAATAATGTAAAAAATAAAGTAAATTAAAAATAAGCAATAAAATTTGCATTGCTTTTTTTCTGGAGGGGAACTGTCAATATTGCAATATATGTGTTAAACATAGACAATATAAAAATAGTTAATCTAATAATCTTAATGTGCAGTTACAACTAATCATCTTCATCGCTGTCTTTTTGTATAACTGTTGTATGATGTGCAGCATCGAAAAGTTTTATGTTTAGCAAGTTCTATTAACTTTGACAGATATTGTGCATGTGATAAGTAATATATTACTGCAGCGACATGTGCACAACAGCCAATGGTTTGCATACCATTAGCGCACGCACAGTAATTTCGGTTAATACCACTATGCCCAATACTATACGATATATATATATATTGTATGTGGCAGTTATACTCCGACTACTCACGTGGCGAGATCGTACTTGAATTTTAAAAATTTCTGTTGACTCCTTCAGTTACTGAATTGATTTGTTCGGAATCGTCCATCATTTCAGCTAAATAGGAAATCGCTAACAGTAATTGATAAGTGTGCCAGTAAAAATTAATTCCAAATCTTTTTCCGTCAACTCCAGAAAATCCATGACGTCTGCAGATGTTAATTTTTGAAAAAGAACTTTTCGGCGACTCCACTTCCCTGTCACCACCTCCAAATGTAGAGAATTTTCTGTATTATCGTGATCCACTAGTTGAGATAAAACTTTATTGCTGCTTACACGGGAAACAAATCGTGAACCAAATTCATTTTGCAAAAAGCAAGCGATTTTACAGTACTATTCAGTATCCTCGAGCAATTTGTTATCAAAAAATAGTTGTGAAGCAATTTCCAGTTTTGGCCTACTATACCCTAGACGGCTTCAACAATCCAACGGATCATTGGTGCCGGCCGAGAGTGGTTTGCTTCTGCAGTTGTAAGGATTCTATTTTCTTTTTAACGAAGGCAGACAAATATGAATTATTTCAGTGTATTGCGAGATGTAAAGCCGAAAAACCAGCAGAAAAATGAAATTCAAATGTTTTGCTCCATATTCTTTCTGTCCAAAATACTGAAAGGTACCCATTATGCCATTTTGCACAAAACTAAGGCCGAAAGAATTTTTTTTTATCAGCTCATAGAGCTAAATACAGTCGAAAATGCAAGAAAAACAGTTTTTATTTTTTTTAAGGTGCGTTCGCCCTTTTAAAAATCCGGAAAAAATTTATGAGAGTAGTTTAGCATAAAATACATAATATACAATTCTTCCAGTGAGGTGTTTGTTTTAAATCTATTTTTATAGTGCGTTGAAATTTTCAAATGGATTTTTAGGTTAAGTTTTGTTGATAACGAAGTTTGAAATTTTTTTTTCCTGATTTTAGGGTTTTGAAATATTTTAAATTTGAGCCCACTTGAAGAATATCGGTCAACTGGCTCCCAAGAGAAAAAAAGTTGTTCATTTCCTTTAAAAATAGTTTTGTCGGTTATCGGTTGTTAAATGCCATCAAAAGGAAATTCTCTTAAAGAGCGAAGTCTATGAGTGCGACCGGTTTTACGTTAAAGATAGTCAATCCGTATTATCACCGGTAAACTATCATAACGATTACCAACAAAGTGATGCGTATAAATTTGTACGTTAATTTTAGTATGTTATCCGCATTTTGTTTTTTCGGTAGTCGATCGATTATTCATATAAATTACAACTAAAATGAATAGGAATATGAGATGCAGGTTCGAATTTATAAAATTCGATCAGATCTATAATAAATTGAAGAAGAAAATAATTAAATGTCGTTCGGTCGTCAAGTAGGCATGGCGACATGCTTCCGAACACCCTGGTATTATTAGAAAATATAGTGTGCTGCAATCGATAGAAATGTTTTTGTTTTCCTTGATATAACGTATTAAAGGAAACGTTTCCTGTAAATAGTTTTCCGTGTTAACGGCAGTGAAGAATGTTTACAAAGAATCTGGATTATGTGTTGGCAGCGGGAGAGCAAAGCGGAAAAAAACGACTTCTGGAAAAAAGTTGGAACAGCTGCATACGTAAAACCTGATTTTGTATTCTGAGCTGTCCTACTGAAGTTACGTGCTTGCTAGAATTCTTGGCATGCGCTTTTTATTTTGAAGAAAATGTTAGAATCGTCTCCTCGCAGCAGCAGGCACGAGTCACAAGTTGAAAGTTTTTCGTTGGAACTTAATTATATTCCAAGCAGTCAGCGTGCGAGTACAGTAACACCGGCAAATGGAAGTGTGCACACTTGCCGTTATTAATCGAACGTGCGCAGAACAGTGTGTCGGAAAATTCTGGAAAAAATTCGCAAAGAATTTTGAGATGATGATGTTAAATTTATAGTGGTGTCGGCTGGGCTGGAAAATTACGCCGTTTCCGAAAATTAAAGACCGAGTGGGCGTTATTTGGCATACCGAAAATTACATATTCTAGTATATTATTTGAAATGTTGCAAGAATGATAAAATTTAGCCTTTACATTTAGTTCGACAGCTGCGAATATAAATAGATCCCCGATGGAGGAGGGGGGCAGATGGTAAAGAGAATTTGATTACACGTTTGTGCTTGAATTAACGATGTTATTTACTTCCGATTCATGTTATTCATGAGAAATGGTGTAGAATCGCATTCGTTAAATTTTTAACAATTTGGTGAAGGTTTTTTTTCTTTATAATGGACTATTCACGGTCGAGTTTTAGAGAAAAGTTGAAGCGATAAGCAGTGCATGATGTTGAAGAGAAAAAGTGATAGTTTCGTAGGTATCTTTCCATTTTTTCTTTGTCGTTAGTCTTTGACTGTCGTCTTAGTATTTTTTATCTTGAAGGATGTATTTAATCTGAAGGGAGCAATACGAAGGACATTGTACTAGTGAAATATTTTACAGTTATGTTAACGTTACATGCAAGACATTGCGGATGTGGAAGTTTATCAAGAATGTACACTTATTCATCCGACTCTAGTATGTCCAAAGTGGGCGCGACACAAAACTACTTGTTTTCTATGTGACCCGACAGATGATAATTCTGCATTCTCTTACGCGCTTTTTGATGGTGTAAAGATGGGAAGGTTCCTCTGCCTGATTTATCCAATTTTGTTGCCGCAATTCCAGCAAAAGATCTTTTATCCTCATATCTTTAAAGGGAGTTTTTACGTTCAATGGAGGACGTATCCTAGCTTTGTTACTGTACGCGTTAAGCTGTTGCCAGGAATATCCATGTGGTCAGGTATATCTAAAAGAAAGAGTAATCAGCAAATGATGACGTATTATTTGACCGCAAATATACTCAGCGGTTGGATACGTTGAACGTTTTTGTATGTTTTGTAGGGCCACAAGAGTGTCTGCGAAAATGACTATATTATTTTTGTTCGCAGCAATTGCACATTCAATTGCCAGAATCTTATTCCATGTGTAGTTACGCGGATGTTATTGAAAATGAAATCGGAAGAGAATAACTTTTTTCCGTAACGGAATTTTGTACATCAGCACATCTGGTATAGTTCTGCGATTCCGAGGTGCCGCGTCGGTATAATAAATAGGGAGCGTTCTAAATGAAAGTATCTTATGTACTATAGCAAACCTCGATATGAACGATTATTAAGCAAGGAAAAGTCGGAGTTATCAAATTTATCGGTTCATGGGGATAGCACAGGCGTTTTTTTCTTTAATGTTTACTAAGAAAGATATGAAATCGGAAACTTAAGTAAAATGACACCTCTAGGTGGTCTTCGAAGAAACGTAATATTTAGGAATGTTGAAAACGTGTTTGGAGCCGAAGAGTTTGAGTTTTTTTTTAAATCAAAATAAGTTCCTGACAAATTTAAATAATCCTCCGCGGTTTAAGTATGTGTGTCAGTCCAAAATGCATTAAGAAACGCAAAAGTGTGATTTTATTAGTTTTATAGCGATAGGAAAATTATCAGTACTATGTGGCAATACTGGGGAAAGGGAGCTGGAAGGCTTACGTTTCGTGGAGATGTCCATCTCCATTGCTGTAAGCGGTAAAACACAGCAAGAAGGTTTAATAATATTGCCGCGGGGGACAGGCGAGCTCGTTTCCTTGAAGGCCAAAAAATAAAAAGAACAAAAGTTAAATACGGGGAAAATCAAAAACTAAATATAAATATAAATTTATTAGCGAAACAAATAAATAAATAAAAAGCAAATTAAAATCTGAAAACGAAACAAATAGAATAGAAATAAAATTGACAGTCAATGTTTAAATTAGCTAAGAGATAAAAAAACTACGGAAACAGAAACAGACAACAGAAATAAATGAAACGATCTCATACAGACACCTACTCTTTCGTTCAAGAAATTATCAAGGATTTCGGATTAATCTATGAAGAACGTTTGCAGCGGCATATAAATACCGAGGCAGCTAAGCTGTTGGATACCAAAAACATGATATCAGACGATTAAAACGTCGTCATCCGCGAGATCTCGTTTTATAAAAAAGTAAAACTTAACTTTCTATAAGACTGTATCCATTGGGCCACAGGCTCCTCCACGTTTGCATTTAGTGTATAAGATATGTTCTGTACCGAATGAGCATCTTGTAAATAGGGATACTTATTCAATTCACGAGATTAAGGTTGTATTGTTTTTAAAATTTAAAAAGAAGACAAATTTTTTGTATTTCTGAAACATGAGATCGAATAATTTTGCTACAACGTAAGGGAGGATCATTTAAAAATGGAAAAACTGGCGCGACCTCGTTTACGAATGTTGCCGTAAATGATTTCGAAAAGGAAAAACGTAAATCGTGTAATTTATTATTTAAGTCGGGCGTTGAATTGGGAAATTGGACGACAGGAATTTATTAAAGTCATCCATATTACTAGTGACCGAATGTAATGAAATGTATCGTTCGTGTACCGAATGGATAACGTAACATTTAGAGCGGAGCTGTTGACAAACTTTGTTTCTCATTGCAGCTGAAATTGAAATAGCAGCGCCTACACTCTTACCAGCGGGCACCTACCTATGAAAAAGTTACGGTTAAGCAGTACAACGTTCAAATTCCGTCAGAATGAATTATATTTTTTCGAATTTAGATTTGTATGAACTAATATTAAAAATAGTTGAAGTCATTCGCATTCGTCACACTCACTAATTTTAAAATGTTGCCTGTTCATATTTTTCCTATATATTTTCTAATGAATATTTTTTTGGCTAATTTTTGTTCGGCTACATTACGTAACGAGTATACTTTACCTGAAAAACCCCCTTTTCTTAACATTTTAATGACTACTTAAACAATACTTATCCTTATACTTATTTCGGACAACCACTGACAGATACAGTTTCCAATAAACTAAGGGTACTATCAAAGTTAACCTGCATTGCCAAAAATTATATGCAGTAATGTTAAGATACGTAATATTTCCGTCAATAATGAGCTTGAAAATGACGCTGTGGAAGTTTCAAACTCTTTTTTTATATTCGAATTTTAATTTTTCGAATTTGCGTTTTCAATGGTAAATAATATTGATGATATTTTAGGTGTCAATGGCGTTTGTTTTTTTGGCCTAAACAATATACAGTTCATTTGGCCAGCAGTGTGGCGTTTGTTATGTTAATAAAAGTTTCTCTATAAAGACAGCCTCCCTTTATCGCATTATTTGATGACTACCGAAGTATCTGCGTTCATCGATATTAATCGGTATTCGTATGGTGCCACTCCTAATCAATACGCTGTCGAATAAAACAAAGAGAATCATTGAAATCGGTCTAAATAATAAAAAGCTGGCGATTGCAAAAGAAAAAAGGAAAAAAAAACTGAAAAGCTATACGTAAACCGATGTAAAAAAACCAACGTATAACCGCTCTTTTCTTGAAATCGGCAGAAAACGATTGTCGCTGATTGCGTTTCTGATGAGAAAACCATTCTTCATTCTGACCGTTACTAATTACTAACTTCCACCTGAAACTAATTGAAATTTTTCATTATTTTCTTCGATTTAAATCGCTTCCGGTGTCATGGTATTTAGCTTTTTCTTTGCATTCAACTTCCGTACAGTTATTTACTATTGTTTATCTCGGTAAATTTAAATAATTTTTATTACGAACATGTATCCGCTTATCGGGTTGTTCAACACAGGTAGACCGTCAGAATATCCGATTCTATGAGGCTTATTCACTTGTTAATTTTTAAAAAATTTCTTTGTTTCCCGTAAACTCCAAATTCTATTAGTCAGATTTTATTCGTTTTTCTCTGTCGCATTTCTAATATAACGCTCTCGGTGTGTGAACTTTCGTCGTTTTTATTCGCTTTTTATTCATTTCTTTTTCGAATCTTTTTAATTGTTAAAATCGTTTTTTTTCTTTCCATCCGTTTTCTACCATATAAAATGGTATTTTTAATATGCGCATCTTTTCTACACCTTTTCCTAACATTTTGCGTGTCTTTTTTATCGACATGTCTTAAACACACACCGTACTTTTGTCATGGGGAGCGGTGGGGATCTCCGGGAGAAAATATGATAAGGTTTTATGGATTGAGAAGTGTCAAAGTTCACAAAGTACACAAGTGTGCCTAACAGTTCTGAACACTAGGGCAAATTTGTTTCTCTAGACCGTCTTTACTTTCCCGGATTTCTCTGGTATAACAAATAATCAGTTTCAGATTAGGTGCAGGCTTGAGTCGACTCAAAAGCCTACGACACCTCCGGTTTGATAGCCAAGCGCCTTAACTACCTCTCTTTTTATTTAAAATTCTCAAGATTTTTTTTTTTAAATTTTCCTTGTATTAAAAGTTCTATGCAATATCGGCAGCCAGCGTATGAGTAAAAAAGATTCAAGATCTTAGTCAAAGTGTAAAATTAAATTTTTTTCCTGGAGCAGCTCGCCCGTATTATATTTATCATTTATAAAACTTTCCGCTAAAAAAAAATTTTTAAAAGAATTTTTTCGTTAAAACAAAAGCACAAATTTGAAAGGATTAATAAAATGAAAAATTGAGAAGGAAAATGTAAACATATACCTTATCGCAAAAACCCATTTGATCATTCTCACCCTAGAGAAATACGAAATTAGATTGTCTCTAGGAAATTAACACGGAAACATGTTATTATTAATTACGGAGCTATGTGTTTTTAGGTATTTTATTTTGCCGCATAAATAACTACAAATCTGATTGAAACAAATTTGAACAAAACAAGCCGTTATGGAACAGCGTCATAATTTGTTTTTGTTTCGGAATATTCTACAAAACTGACCGGCCTAGTTTTCAACAGCATGGCTTGGGTTTTGAAAAGTTCGTGGCATCAGTTTCTAGTTCACTTTGATTCGAATGAAAATGTTAGCCTTTAGTAAAGGCGCGTGTGATGATTAAACGCATGAAACGTTTCCAAGTTGCATTGATTATCTTTGTTGATAAACTTTAAAACGTTCCAGTTTTTCCATTTCATTGTTTCACCGTGACTATTTGGTATAAAAGTGTTCGGCAAGAAGTTATCAGGCGTTGATTGTAGCAGGAAACAATTACGATTTACTCCGACATTCCCGCCTTGGATAAACAGCTCTATCAGAGTCGTAATAAAAACAACACACCAATTGAATACTACAAATTAGCCTTCCAAGAAATGCTGTACAATTACCCTAACCGCAATAAACTCTTCACTGATGGTTCCAGTATAGCGGATAAAAAGGGATGCGCCATTATACATAATGATATAGAAATGATTATAAGACTCCCAGAAATGTACTCCTCCGTCTTCTGCGAAGCAGTGGCAATATACCAAGCGATCACATGGTTCATAGAAATAGACTCGGACAAGGGTTTAATCCTGTCGGACTCCAAATCTGCTCTGGAAGCGATAGAAAATCCAGCAACCAAGAAATCAATAATACATGCCATACGTGAACTGATTAAAACAAGTAACCTAGACAATAAAGAAATCACTCTCGCATGGATACCCGCTCGTGTTGGAATAAGTGGGAACGAAAAAGCTGATGTTGCTGCCAAAAGGGCTACTAAATTGGAGACTATCACCGAGACTAAAATTCCATACATCGATCTAAACAGAGCAACACATCACAAAAAGGAGATCTACTGGAATGAGAGGTGGACCAACGATAGAAATAATAAAATAGCAGCTTGTCGGGACAATATATGGCAAATAGCACCTCACCATAACAACAGAGCTCTACAAACAATAATCACTCGCCTAAGAATTGGGCACACTAATATAACACACAGATACCTAATGGAAAAAATACCACCCCAGATATGCACATTCTGTTCGAGACAACAAGTATCAATCTCACACTGGTTCCTGGAATGTACACAGCTGTACCAACAAAGACTGCAGCGTAAAATCCCGGGCACACTCCATGAATGCCTGAACGACTCCGATGGAATAAATAAAGCAATCATGTTCCTAAAATCTATTGAAATATTAAAGTTAATATAAAATGTTAATATGAATTTGTATTTAAGTGTATAAGTAATTTTGTTGCTAATTTCATATTTCTATTGTAAAATAATATTAATATAATTATGTATTGCGGTCGCTAATAACCTAGTTGTTGAAGCGACCTAAATTTAATATAAATAAATAAATAAGCAATTTTTTTCTCAGCTTATATCGCCAAGTTGTCCTTAAGTAACGAGTAACGTTTTTCATGTTGCAGATGAAGTGCCCGCAGAAGCTCGTTGCACTTTCGAACATGGCTGGTGTGGATGGCATAACGCCTCCGATAAACATTATACTTTACTCTGGACACTCAATCAAGGAGCCACTCACGGTCGACATACCGGTCCATCGGCTGATAACACGTTCGGTAATGCTAGCGGTAAGTTGTTAAAAATGCTTTTATCAAAAATACGAATGCTCACCCCTTTTCTTCGTTTGTTTATTATCGTTTTCTTTTTCGTTTTACTTTTTTTCTGTCGCATTAAGTTTCCCTATTACACTTTATCTGGTTAGTTTGTTCGAAAGCGAAAAAAGATACGAATTCCGGACTGCGGGTGAAATTCAAAAATTTCTGTAGAAAAGCGTTACGCTTTGTTGTTTTGACAGATGACATTGCTACATAATCTTACTGTCGCGATAGCCCAGTTGCTAGAGCGCTCCACTTCCGTTACAGAAGTCTTGAATTCGATCCCAGGCGACGACAGAAATTACCAGAAATAAATAATTAAATTAACCACTAATAGTTGAAGAATGATAAAAACATGCATATATATGCGCGCTAATTGATGTGCTGCAAGCAGACATAAATAGTACTGCATTTGTGTATATGAATCAAATAATCACAATATCAGTTCGAAGTGTAGTATTTTGCCTGTATACTCACATTGTATATAAAAATTGTTATGAACACTATTTCTATGTCTGTACAGCCAGAATGTACGAATAGGTGTAGTGGACCACACTCAGAAACTGAGTATGGCACCATGATGATGAATTATTTCTTAACGGTTTTGGTTTTGGTTGGTTTTTCTTTTTTTTTAATAACATTTTATACTTCCGTTAGATTTATTCTGAATTTTGTACATTACGAATGAAAAGAACAAACAGAAATTTTAGATTTTTTCTTCTCACCTTAATGGAATAAATCGAATAGGACTCTAGAGATTGCTTCGAATTTAAAACTTCGCTAACTGCTTTGAATTACTCGGTACAATAACCACTACCGACGCCCTTGTAGCCTCCACCTAACATCTAAAAAACATTTAATTGTCCGAATGCCTATTCCGTAAACAAAATGTTACAAAATTTAAAAAGGTGCCGTGCTTCCCGTAAAAAATCCCACAAAATTAAAATTTTCGTACAAAAAAAATCTGACGCTTAGGTTACTTTCTAACGGAGGTGTGGGAATGCATTTCGCTATACGTAATTCCTTTTATTTTACCTTTCTTGTTGTCAAAATTAATAACCACTTTAATTTTACGCGCATTTATCCCCGCTTTACGCCCGCCAGACGAAATTAATTTTTATTTTAATAATTAACGCATTTAAAAAAAATGTTTAAAATCAAAAAAATTCATATTCCAGTGTAAATATAAAATTATGAAAAATTAATATTTGTTTTGTTAATTTTAGTCGCTTTCAGAGCGTACGCTCGTACTCTGAATACACGGTTAAACTTAATCGAAACCTTTTGGTATATAATAATTTTTAACAATACATTATTTTCACCGTTTTCAATTGTATATTTATATGAATATTTGTTCTTTGTAACTAATATTGATCTAAATGTTTTCGATAAATTATGCGAAAATGTGTTCCATAGTCCAATGTGTTCTTATTTTTATAGGTACTTACGCTTACGTTGACGTGTCAACAGGGACACTGGGATCCTTAGCGCTCATGGAAAGCGCTGAGATTAATCCACCTCCACCAGTACACTCAGATCCTCATTCGCCGCATTACAATTCTTGCTATGTAAGTATAGAGCCATTGTATTATCTTGGAAATAATATGTATATACATATATCTTTTGAAGCTGCAAGGAAAAAAATCGTGCAGAGACAGTTACTTTTCTTTTTTTTGATCAACATATTTTTTTCGTGAGATCATAAAAAAATTATATATAAAATAAAATCTTCAAAATTTTAAAGTTAAAGGGCCCAAATATTGAAAAATGTAAAAATCAAGTTTTAACAAAAATTTTATCAAAAAATCCTACAGCCGGTTCTGTATGAGTTACGATATCGATTGTCTTTTTAACCCGCATACAAAGGTCTCTAGCATACAGATAAATAATAAAATTCGAAAAATTTTGATACTTAGGGAACAAAATTTTTGAAAATACACGCTTAAAGCGCTAAGACTGGAAATTAAAAAAAAGTCCACAACCCTTTCCTGGTGGTAGCTGAAGCTCTCTTTTTAAAATGATGCACATCAATCACTACAATATGGGAAAAATATGAGATCCTCAAAATTTTAAAATCAAAGTTTTGAAAAATGTGAAAATCAAATTTTAAGCAAAAAATTTCTAAAATAATCCACAGCCTTTTCCATGGTAGCCGGAGAGTTCCCTTTTTTTAAAATGATGTATTTCAGTTGCTAGAATATAGGAAAAATACGAGACCCCAAAAATTTTTAAATTAAGGAGCCCAAATTTTGAAAAGCGTGAAAATCGAGTTTTAAGCAAAAAATGTTTAAAAGATTCCACAGTCGGTTCTGTATGAGTTACGGTATTGATTTTCTTTTTAACCTACATAAAAAGGTCTCTAGAATACAGGAAAATAATGAAGTTCGAAAAATTTTGATATTTAGAGACCAAAATTTGAGAAAAAAAACACTCATAAAGCGGTAAGACTGGAAACTAAAAAAAAAAAGTCCACAGCCCTTTCCATGGTAACTGGGGAGAGTCCCTCTTTTTTTCAAATGATGTATTTCAGTCACTAGAATATAGGACAAATACGAGACCCCAAAAGTTTTTAAATTAAAGGGCCCAAATTTAGAAAAACGAGAAAATCGAGTTTGTAAGAACCAAAATTTCAAAAATTTCCACAGCCGGTTATATGTGATTTACAGTTCTGATTTTCTTTTTAACCTGCATAAGGTTTTCAAAAAGAATTAAATGTATTAAATCCCGGACGCCCTGTGAAGGGTATGGCACTTGCTTTACTTTACTTTTACTTACTTTATATTCCTCTCACATATATTACCCTGCTAGCGGTTTCAGTTTTTCAGATATTGTAATCTAAATTTCACTTTTTAATTGACGTATTGGTATACTTCTATATTTTTTTGAGAAAAAATAAGTATATGTGAACGCTGCAGACTTTATGAAAATTTACAAAGTAATACAATTTAAAGTCCGAAGGAACGGGCGGGCCGATCCCCTAGTATTAATGTTTTTCGATATCAAATAAGGTATTATAATTTTTTAATGTTCATAATTTACTGTGAACAGTCAACTTCGTTACGAAACACTTGCGTAAATATATTTTGCGGAATAACAATCCATTTATAAAACAGGCCAACAATTTTTTTTTTTTTCTAAACTTAGGAATGATTTTACATATATTTGATGCGATGAATTCAAAAATACTTCGCTTTCTATTGTAGCAGCTCAAGTTTTCGAGATACAGGTTAATTGATTTTCATTCTTATAAAAGACACAAATAGTGAAATAATGTTATCTTTACAGGCCTAAACGGAAACGTGGTACTTGAAACTGGATTATATTAGGCAATAAAAATTGCCGATAACCGTACAACTTAAACCTTTTATATCTGCTTAACCCCCATTCTTTCACGCCAGCTGATATCCGGAATCTGCCACCGCTCTATCCGGTTTAGTTTACAATTGTGTTTGTATAATTACCGTTGTGCTTTCAGTTTGTTTTTGTTTTCGGCGTTCTGTAGTCATAAAAGAGTTAATTAAAACCATGGCATCCACAAGCAGACATAGCTGTGTGAAACACCCGATGTTTTTTGTTATGTGTGTGGCGAATATACTTTGAAAGAAAGCAGGAAACCTATTTCTGCCTTTGTGAAATGGTGTTATCTTGCTTATTTGGGCGTTCACCTGGGAGACCAGGATAAAGCTTGCGCTCCACATTTGGCGTGTAAAACATGCGTTGAACATTTGCAACAATGGGCAATTCGAAAGAGAAAATGTCTAAAGTTTGGAGCACGAATGGTTTGGAGGGAACAGAGGAACCATTATGGTGACTGCTATTTTTGTATGTTAAATATCAAAAGCATTAATCGGAACAACAAACAATAGTGGATATATTCCAATCTTAATTCAGTAAGGAGACCGGTACTGCATTCGGACGAAATCCCCATTTCATTATTTAACAGTCTGTCTAGTCTCTAGAAAAATGAAATCGAACCATCAGTGTCTTATGAGTGTGGTAATGTGCAATCAGATAGCGATAGTGGTTTTGAAGATCAACAAGAACTGAAGGATCTCAGTAGAGATTTGAACCTTTTAAAATAGTTTTTAGAATTGCTCGCCTCCAGATTAAAAGAAAATAATCTGCTTAAACCGGGTAATAACATTACATTTTATGGTAAAAAAGGAAACGGATCTGCTACCGTTTTTCTCTAAAGAAAACAACCTGGTATTCTGTAACGATATAAGAAGACTCTTAGAAGCAATAGGTTTATCAGAGTACACACCGAACGAATGACAGCTCAAAACACAGTTTAAAATGTGTTCTTTTGAACAACCGTAACAAATATGGCGCAATACTTATTAGTCATTCTAATATTTTGAAAGAGTAATGCGAAACGATAATTCCTGAAAAAAATTAAGTATGAAGAACATCAATAGGCGATTTACGTCGATTTAAAAATGGTAAACTTCCTCGTTAGACAACAAAGTGGAAATATGAAATATTCTTTTTTGAGATAGTAGAGTTAAGGATCAGGACTGGATTAGTAAAAATTAGCCCCTAAGAAATGGTTCGAGGGGAAAAAGAAACGTAATTAACGAACCTTTAGTTATAAGAGAGAAAATCATATTTCCACCTTTACGTATAAAGTTGGGAATTATGAAACAATTTGTGAAGGCGTTAAACCGAGATGAATTTTACATTGGGTACTTAATACGTAAATTTCCTGGGATTAGCATGGAAAAACTGAAAACAGGCATATTTGATGGCCTTTAGATAAGACAGCTTATAAAAGATCCACAATTTACCGCATCAACAAGCGAGACTGAATCTAATGATTGGTGCTCATTTATTGAAGTTGTAAAAAATTTTCTTGGCAATCATAAAGCAGAAAATTACACAGAATTAATAAAAACTATGTTTTCTAATTTTAATATCATAAAACTTCACTACTTCCACAACCAATTAAATCGATTCCCACAAAACCGAGGTGATTATAGTGAAGAACGGGGGGAAAGATTTCATCAGGACATTAGAGCGATAGAAGAACGGTGTCAAGAAAGATGGGATACCTCTGGCCAATTACTGTTGGAGTCTGCAGCGAGAATGTTATACTAAACACCATGCTAGAAAGTCGTATAAAACAAAATTTTAAAGTAATAAGCCGTGAATGTTATATTTATCTACTTCGTGAAATAAATTCCTTACATTGTATTCAGCGTTTTTAATGAGCCCTTCCGGTAATTACTAATATTTATAACCTGAAATGTATACATATATGGATTAACAAAAAAGTGATTTTGTTCTAAAAGAGGTCTAACAGTTGTTTCCGATTCTATACCCAAAAATTAATTAAAAACCGTTCAAAAACAGCAGGCACCAAAATGTGTGTGTTGAGCTGTGTAGTCATACAGCTCTACACATATTTTTTAACAAATTCAGTAATAAATTGAAAAGCGCAAACAGCTAATTTTTTCTTTATATTTGAAAGTATCTGTGATGAAAAAATGAAACGCTAATAATGCCTGCTCTCATTCCAGAAATTTTAATAAAAAAATCTAACGAAAATACAGTAAATAAAAAGAGTTTAGATCCTAAAAAAAACAAAAAAACAACCCAAGCCAAATAATATTTAAAGCTCGCCGCGCATTTACATGGCAAAATGTTGAAAAGGAAATACTTTGTTTGAAGCAGAGACGTTTTGTCGAAATAAAATAAATATTATTTTAAGTTCCAAATAAAGTTGACAGAGAGAGATGAATATTCAAAAAGAAAATGTGGCCAATTTCGCGGAGAAATCTGCAATCAATATGATGAAGAGGACATTGAATCGATGATGGTAATAGAAAAATCGATGAAAAAACAAAGGGAAGAAGTTGTGTCTGAAGCAAATTTGCCCGAATGGTGAAAAATCGCAGTATTTCAATTTAAAAAAATTACTATAACGACGTATTGCAATACCTTGTATAATGTTGTACTAATCGAGTTCCTTTTTTTTTGTGTGCCTTTTTTTATATACTTTCAGATTAAAAAAAAAAAAAAAACGCATTTTCTAAAGTTAAAATCTGATAGGCTACGAAAGTTTCAAAAGTAAGTAATAGAAAAGTATCGATTTCTCCAATTAAGAAATGTCATTCCATGAATTAGTAATAATTTTGTATTCCGAAGGTGTGGTTGTTTTAATTAATTGAGCGGCGGAGATTTTTCGAAATAAACAATTTTTTTCAATCTGAAAAATGCGAAAAAAAGAGACAACGAGAAAGCCGAGGTTTATTTAATTCTTTGAAATCTGAAACTTGGGAAGCCTTTTCCGTTTCGACCTTTTGAGCTTTTGAAATCGAGCTTTATTCACTTAAGTATAAAGCGGCGACAGCTTGGAATTTAAATGCTTGAAATAGTTTGCCTGTTTTATCATTCGGCGCGTTTTTTTTTAACAGCGGAATTTTTTGCAGTTTTACCTTTCTAATCGATTATTATTTCGAATTCATTAAAAGTAGTCGGGCAGAATATTTTTGAATTTCCGTTTCTTTCAAATTTTATTTTGTAAATCTTCTTCGTAGACGAACACGGAATTTTTAATCGTCCTTTTTCGCTCTCTCTCTTTCTCTCTCTCTTCCCTTCTGTAACTACAAATATATGCACAGTACAGTTGTAACTGTAGACCGCTGTTCGATGTTAGATTTATATGTATTAATATATAATGTACATATTATATACAGACATACATACATACATAAATGTGCGCACGCGCGCACACACACACACACAAATACACATATGTTTAATAAAATATGACAGGTAATAAACGAAATATCTTATACATATATATGAAGAATCTATATATAGGAAAAATATTAGAAATAGAACATATGAATGAAGCTAACAAAGGAATAGCCAAGAGAGAAGGAAAAGAAAGGATGCTGTGAGCGTTATAGGCAAAGACAAAACACTTTTTCTCCTCCGTTTATTGACCGATTTGAAATTGTTGTTTAAAGTTTATCTGTGCCGCGTTCGTATATTTACTGATTTTATCGGTGAGATCGTTCATTTTATCTCTATTGTCTATATTTCCGTCTATTTTGTTATATCGATGAAGCGTGACGGTTTGACCGATTTGTTTGAAAACCAGTGATTCTGCACACCGTGATTTCAGTTCCAATTTCATCTGTGATGGACCACAGCTTGATTAAAAGGTTTTTTGAATGTGTCCGTGCTAGTCCCATGTTGTCTCTGCAGACTTGTTGTGATTGTATTGACAAGCTAAACTGCGGAAAGTATATCAATTCCAATGGATTGTAATGATCGAGATAGAGACAGTGTGATTCATAAAATATTGGTGAGGATTACCAAGCTTACAAGAAATTCTGATGACATTATAGCTTAGAGCAACGAAGATACAGGTGTAGCACTTCTATTTCCTTGATCAGCCATTGTAAAATTTCAGGAAGACTGTACAAGACATATCCAAGAATGTCAAAACCGCTTCATGTCTTTTCACCCATATGGTCTCACAGATTTGTTTTAACATATTTTTTTTCCATCGGCAGATGAGCTTGCATTTCTTCTCTGAGCAGATGTATTTGTTTGAGCTGACTCACAAAAGAAAATTGTTACACTTGAAATAATCCTCATTGCATTTCTTATGCTGGGTACGGTGCAAGCTGTACAAATAGCTAGGTTGAGTCGGTGGCTTGCACAATGGGTGAATGCTGGATATGCACTCCTGAACACCTTTTATTTTACCGCTCATGTTGGCTTCTCCGTCATATGCTTGACCTCAGCACAATGTGATATCCAAGTTAAGGTCTCCCAACGCCGTTAAAATATAGTGAACAATATTTTTACCAATGAGCTTAATAATTTCGACAACATAAGAAAGTCTTTTTCAATTTCATTTGTATCTACATCAAAATAGTGAATACAAATGGCCAGCTGCTTACAAACAGAAACATCTGTGGTCTCATCAACTATAATCGTAAAATATTTTAGCCTTTTTAATTTTGATCACTATTTTGTTTGTGATTACTTCCCCACAGCGTTCAATCAAGTAATTTTGTGTCGACTTGCTAATATAAAAAGCGCTTTTAGCACACGTTTTTACATGGTCATGTATTATCTCATTTCCAGTATTAATTCGGAACTTCAAGAACGCTCTGAAGTTACCCTTCCAATAAAAAATGAGCATTAGCGAGAGAATTTCAAAAGGTCGGCAGTTGGTTTTAGGGAAGTGGTACGTTCTAATTTGGCAAAGAACGATATTTGAACGGCGATCGCTCCCAGTGAGGTCTTGATACCTAAAGACTCGAATTTCGCTAGTTAAACTTAGTGAGGTAATTAATAAATATCTATGGTAGACAAAGTTTTGTGTAAGAAGTTATAATGAGTCGGTTCTGAAGGACGTATAACACTGAGATAATGGTTAAAAATGGTATCTTCTAAGATTCGGTCTTTCTTATTTAATTATGTGCCATCTCAGACATCATCATCATCGTCGGTTGCTCGTTTCGAGCATTGTGACACTATGGATCATCGTAACGTGTGTCCAGTCGCCACGAAGTCCTGCCTATTGCCCGATCGATCATCTCACGCAATTATCCGGCGCCAACTATCTTTTTGACTCCATCCATGTATCTTGTTGGGAGTCTCCCTCTTTTCCCGCGACCCTCTACCATTCCAGTCATAACCAACTTTTCGAATCCTTCCTGTCGTATAATGTGCGCAAAGAAGGTCGCGCTATCCGTCTCTGTACAACATGCTGCAACCTGTGCTCCACATTGACTTCTTGTAGTATCGACAGGTTCTTTCTTTTCGTAGTCCATGGGACCCTTAGCACACGCCTCCAATAGTGCATTTCAAATGTGTCAATGCGCTTAATATCACTCTTCTTTAGGGTCCAGTATTCGGACACGTATAGGAAAACCGAGAATACCAGTTTATTAATGAGACGCACTTTTGTGCTGATTGTTATGTCGAATTCCCTTTCTCGTCTTCACCTCTCCCTTTCTCCTACCAAGTCGTCTTGTATCATTTTTTTTCTCCGCCCCTTTAACCGCGCTCCAACTCGCATCACTGTATCTGGTATGCCTAACCCCGTTGTCAATTCCATATGCTATCTTGGCCTTTTTTTGAATAGCCGCCTCACATTCCATGAACACATTAATTTTCTCTATAAATCCTGTCTTAAAAGACTTAATCTCCATAAATCTCTCTCTCCCCTCAGATGGGGAGGCGATCCGTTTATTCTTTTAATTCTTTTCAAAGCCATCATCCGGTCCAAGCTCGATTATTGTTCTTTTATCTACGATAATTCCTCTAAGTCTCTCCTCTCTAAACTTGACACGATTCAGAACTCTTGCTTCTGTTTGTACATTGGAGCCTTGAAATCCTCCCCCATTCCCGCAGTTCTATCAGAGTCGGGGTTACCTAACCACTGTTTATTCGCCGTTCTCAGCTTGGAAATCGCTTCTTAATTAAACGGCTTCCCATCTCCTCGTCCAAACTTATTTCTTCCTATCTGTGTATCAAAAACCGCTGGCATTTTTTTCCTCATAAATTCCCAATCCTGTCGCTCATTGCTACCCGTCTTTCTAATTTTTCTCCTATTGTCCTTTCCTACAACACTCTCCCGTACTTCTTTCATGACTTCAATAGCCTTTGGTAGCCTATCAAATTTTCCTCTCTCCCACTTCGAGCCAATTCCTCCTCTCACGGTGCAGTCAACAATGAATTTCTTCATTTATTGAATTTCTCTTTTCCTGCTCATGTATTGATCTTTATCGATGGTTCCAGGAGCGAGGACGGCGTGGGTGGTGCGTTTACTGCCCCGCCACTTCGGCATTCTGAGTCCTTCCGGCTTCCTTCCTTCTGCTCTATTTTTTCTGCCGAGTCGATTGCCATCCTTCAGGCTATCTCTTTTATTTCCTCTTTAAGCGATCTTTCCCAATTCCTCATTATTTCGGACTCTAAAGACGTCCTTCAAGCCCTATCCCCTCCGTCTTCACATTCCTCCGATAGTATTATTCTCTCAATTTGTTCTCTTACCTCCACTCTGCAGTCATCCCGTTCTATCCTAATTGATTTTTTATGGGTCCCCAGTCATTCCGGAATTGATGGCAACGATGCAGCCGATTCTTTGGCCCGTTCTGCTGGTCGTCTTGATTCATTCCTCAGCCATTTCCCTTCTTCAGCTATCCTTTCCTTATCCACCTCCAATCACGCCAGACTTTGGCAGGATATTTATCCCTCCCTATTTTCTAATCGTCATTCTTATTACCGTTTCATTCAGCCAATTCCTCGTTCCCTGTCTTGGTTCCATTCTATTCCTCTCAGTCGTCGCTCTTCTATTGTCTCCCTAATTCGTCTCCGGATCAATCATTCTCTCCTCCCCCCTCTCGTTTTCGATTTGCTCTGTCGTCTTCTCCTTATTGTTCTCTTCACGATTGTGATCCTCCTCGTACGTGTGCTGCTGATCACATTTTCTTCGAGTGTCCTGCTCTTCGTAACGAACGCTCCCTTTTATACAGTCAGCTTTTGTCATTAGGTCTCCCTACTCCCTATAATGCTTCCCTTATCCTCTCCTTTCCTTCATCTTCTGTGGTGTCCGCACTGCTGTCCTTTGTTGCGTCCATTTCGGACCGCCTGGTTATTTAGTTTTTTAGCTTAGTTTTCCTGTTGTTGGGTCAATGCCGCTGGCGCGCCCACACAAAAAAAAAAATAAAAAAAAAAAAAAGTAGTTGATCGCATAACAGAGCAGTAAACAGTTGTATTTTTGCCGCATAATAGGCACTTGAGTTCGAACGTCAGAAGTACCACAGTTTTGTTACACGCAAAACTCTTCCATTGCTGTGTTCACTTAATAAATATTATAAGACCCTTGTTGGTGTTTTGATTATCGTCTGTATTTATGCTATACTAGCTGTGCCTGCGTGAAATGCAGTTCTAAAAAATTACTTTATTTGTTAAATTACGCCCGCGTAGAATTTAGTTCATGACTGTAAGAGTATCAGTAGAAACTCAGTATACAAAATTATATCAATCCCCTCAACTAAGTAATTTTATTCAAAAATCACATAAATTTTGAAATCGGATAAGTAGTTTTAGAGATTACCTCCTACATCCAAACTTACGACCTTTTTATAATATTAATGTGATCCATCGCTCGACCATGTTTTCGTCGACTTAAGTTAAAAAATTGGTTCGCCACAAAAACCCTTTTATTTTAACGGGATAATATATAGCCGATGCCCACCCAAAAAGTCCATTCTAAATATTGGTGAAAGAATTTTTGAAATCGGATAAATAGTTTCGAAGATTACCTCCTACATCCAAACTTACAAACATTTTACCTCTTTCTCTTTATATATTAGTAAAGAAGTATAGATACTGCGCGCGACCTATCCTGACCGCTTTATTTATAAGCTATATAAATAATTTGAAACATCTAACTGAATGGCGTGTGTTCTGCCTAAGTTTTTAATTTAAGAACAACGCAATTTTTTTGGAATCTTAATAAATTTACAACAGTTTCCGTTCAGATAGTAATCTCAAATTTTAAACATTTTGTTTTTAAAAAATTATACCTCAGTATAGCTGAAATATGTGAATTTTTGTGCAAAGTTTTTGTGAGACACGGTATAGCGAGAAATCTAATTTTACGTGTCGGTGGCATTACTCCTCTAGAATTTATCCATATTCAATGCTGTGTTGTTGAAATTTCAAACTTCCTTCGCATTTTAAAACTATAAAAAGTAACGCTGCAGTTACGGGTACTAATTTTATCTCTCTTTCGTTTTTCGGTTATCATGTTTACTTGTAATTTAACTAATTTAACTAGCCTTTGAGATCGTACACGTATTTACCAGGTGTTAAATTACGTAATCGTTTAACCGTCAATAAATTTCGATCCGTGCTCATCCGGGAAAAGTTGTTTTTCTTCCACAAATCAAATTGAACGTAAGTGGTACCTTGTGCTTTATAGGTCCTGGTTTCCTATAGTTCTAGCTTTTTTCTATAATCATCAATAAGTCACAAGAATAAAGTTTTGATTGAGTTAGGTTTTTTTTTTTTTTTTTTCTATTATAACAATAATAAGAAGAATTAGTTAAACTTTGATCGATCAGTTATTGGCAGTATGAAAGAAACAGCAGTGGGGATGTTGAACAGAGCAGGAAATATGGAGTAGAAAGCTGACTTGCTTAAACAAATGAAAATATAGAATAGACTGTCCAACAGAAAGGAAGGAACATGTTGGGTATCATAGATAATTATATCATTCGAATGGAGAGCGCTAGGTAAAGTTCGAAAAACGCCTGTAAACAAACGGAAGACTGCGCGGTTTATTAAGTTTAATGCTGACAGAAGGTTTTTATTAGCTGAATTTTGTTTGGTCGTTCTATCATTAAATTCCTATCTTATTAATATGCGGTGTATCCTATTAAGAGAGAAAAATACTGATGATGCAGGAATAAATTGATGGAAAGTTTTGAAAGATCGTAAATCTTCGAAATTTACTGCCATTTACTTTTCTCGGACCTATTCTTGAGTTTAAGTGGTTTTATCTGGATGAGTCTAAAAATTTTTGCGAATATGAAAAATTTGCGAAAATTAAAAGGAACTTGAAAATTTTGCAAAAAAATAAATCGATATTCATTAATAGTACATTTTTTTAAAATCATAACAAAACCTGCAAACATAAAATGTAAATTAATGCTCACATTCTTGACGTCGCAAAAAATTGGTTGAGATTAAAATTATAGTTAGATAATTTAAAAATACGTCGGTATGTACATACATTACGCTGTCAATTGCTTGTGGAAAAAAAAAGAAAAATAAACCAATTAAATTGCTTTTTAAATAAGCTCTTAATGTACATTTGTAATAAAAGAAATTGCATACGGATTTAAAGTCGAAAATACAGTATGGTCCATAAATTCGTTAACATTTGAAAAAATCGTATTAAAAAAACTATTTGACGTATATTAGAAATTATTTATTCACGAGATAGCCAATTCATGGGAATTTACCTTTCAAAAATAGCATGATTTTTAAGAATTTGCACAATATTAACCAATGAAAGTTTTTTTTTTTTTTTTAAATCCCATTGCAGGTCTCGATGGCGTAACTTTTATTTCCTGAAAAATCTGTCTGAATAATCTCTTGAAACTCTCCTCAATATTTTTGAATAGTTCTGTTTTTGATAAAATCGTGGAGGATGTTAGGCATCGAATTAATATGCGACTTACTCCAAATAAAGTAAAATTTACTAAACTGGTTGGGAAAAGTAATTGAATAGAACAATATTTAGTGAGCGACCACTTCTGGCTGTGCGGTACATTTAAATGCACCAGAAATTAAATTAAATTGGCTAATTTATATCGGAATAACTATTTTAGACATAAGCAAATTAAAAATATTTAATTTTTATTATAATATAATGCGTAAGGTGTACAAAGAGATTAATCTCTTGCATTGTGACACTGATTAACTTATTTACAAACTGAAAACAGTTGATTTTTATAAAGATACAGTATTTTGATACGAGTGATTATTAACGGAATCATACTCTGAGGTGAAGAAGAGGAAACCTGGGGTATTTAAGGATGAATTGAATGGAACTCCAAATGGTGAGTTTGTTGGATTAAAGCCTAAAATGTATTCTGTAAGTATTGTAGATATATGAAAAAGTTAGAAGTTTAAGGGCATACAACTGCCAAGAATTAAGAACGAGTTTAGTTTTATAGATTATTATAATTTTGCGAGTGGTGTATGTTGTAAACTAAACAATAATTATATGGTATTTTATAACGTACAAAGTATTAAGCAAACATTGTGTATACACTCTGAAATAGACTGAGGTCATTACCAAAGATGACAAAAAAATGATATGTACTAATAATGAATTATACAAAAAGTTAGATTCTGTTTTAGCCAAATTAAGAGCGGTTATATGAGATAAGAATATATTATATAGAAGTAAGGCTTAGTATTGAGGACAGTGCGATATAATAATGCGCGCATTACTATATAATAAAGTTATACGAATAATTAAAGAGCGTATATACATAAATAAAAGGTGTTAGTATGGATTAGAAAATTATTAGAAATTGTTTAATTATATATGTATATGCATATATACATACACTAATACGCAAATGCACAAACACATAATAAAAAACTTTGCATAGGTTAAAAAAAATTCAATTGGCTATTAAAATCTATTTTTAATCTCTGCAGTTTCCGGGTGCTGGTCGTGCAGTGGAGTATATGGATAGAGACTGCATTAAAACATATGTTAAATATTATAAAATGAGGTATGTATTCTTCTTCTTCTTGATGTGCCGTACTCTTCCCAGAGCGTTGGCGATCAGATGGCAGCTAAAACTTGCGTTCTCTTGCTCCTTAGATGAGATCATGGATTGAGCTGATGCCAGTCCAATTCTTAATGTTTTGTATCCAGTTTGTTCTCCGTCTTTCTGCACTTCTTTTTCCCTCCATTTTCCCCTGGATAATAAGCTGTAGGATCTCAATTTTTTGTTCTCTAATGATATGGCCAAAATATTTAACTTTTCTATCTATTATCCATTTAACCAGCATTCTTTTGGTCTTTGCCATTTCTAGAGTACTCGTTTATTGGATGTTTTGGTTATCCACGAAATCTTTAAAATTCTCCTATGTAGCCACATCTCCACTGCTTCTCTCAATTTGTCTTTTATTAAGCGTCGCTGATTCTATACCGTACAACAAAATTGGAAAAATGTAAGATTGTACAATTTACTGTCTTATACCTAGGCATAAGGATCTATGCCAGAGTAGATTTTTCATGTTATTAAAGGCTGTCCTAGCATAGTTACATCTCATTTTTATTTCGATAAGGTTTTCTGTGATGTAACATCCCAGATATTCGAACATATCAACTCTATCAACAATTTCATTATTAACAATGATTGTAGCCTGACTGAACTGTTTCTTGCTAACCAGCATCCATCCATTTTGTTTTCTTAACATTAATGTTCAGGTTGTACGTCTGCCCAACTAGATTAAGTTTGTTAATAAGATATTGGACATCTTGAATGCCATTCGCCAAAATAGCAACATCATCGGCATAACGGATGTTATTAATTATTTTTCCATTTATCCGGATTCCGTATGGTAAATCTGAAATAGACTTCTTGAAAATTTGTTCAGCATAGAGTTTGAATAATAAGGGGGAAAGAATGCAGCCATGCCTGACATCTTGTCGGACTTCGATTTTTATCTTATCTTGATGTGGTCCTAATATTAATTCCGCTTCCTGATTTAAATATAAATTCTTAATGATTTGTATATCATTTTTATCAATTCCAATACCTTCGAGTATTTCAATTAACTTATCACGGTGGACGTTGTCAAATGCTCTTTCGTAATCTATAAAGCAGATAAATGTATCTTTATTCATTTCTCTACTTTTTTGCAATAAAATGTGCATTTCTGTTAATGCTTCTCTAGTTCTAACACAAGGGCAAAATCCAAATTGCATGTCTGAGAAATCGATCTCACAACATTTAGATCGGATTCGTTGGTGAATAATCCTCAAAAAAGTTTTTAGTAGGTGGCTTATAAGGCTGATAGTCCGGTAGTCCCCACATTCCTGCGGGAATGTTTGTATTAAACAATTTAAATTTAGCGTTGTATGTATAGTTGAGATTATAGCTTGTACAAAGTAGTGATCTAGAGAACTCAATCTAACGGGATAGTTTTTTCTATTAGCGCGACAAAAGTGTGTAATTAGCACTTCTACATAATTAAGCACTGTGGACCTTCATTTTAATGTTAGGGAATTTCTTTACATACTATAACTTTAATGTGATGCTACATCTTCTACCCAAGTTGGTAGACCAGAAGCTTCATTGTGAGAGTAGGGATAGTTTCATGTACTACTATAATGCTGCTTGTTACTAGTGAGATTCTATATAGTTTAGTACTCTAGCAGCTTCATTGTAATAGTGCAGCAGTAGTTCCTGTGTGATGTCAGCATGAGATTAGAGCTCCTACATAATTCATTACTTTAGAAACTTCAATGTAAGGGCGGGTCAGTCCCGTCTACTGCTATGACGTCGATGCGACACTATATCTCCCGCATAATTTGTATGCTAAAGATTTTAAAAGAAGAAAGTTGCTCGTACTGTTGTGGAATTAATGTGAGACACTAGCATTCCTGTATAAGACAATAGATTGAAGGTTTTAGTGTAAGTGTAGAGTAATTCTTTCGAACTGTTTGACGCTGGTGTGATACTACATCTTCTGCATATATTAGTTTGTCAGAGGTTTTGGAAAAAAGACGGGGGAATTTATTGTACTATTAGGAAACTAGTGGCGACTAGTATTCCTGCGTAAGATAGTAAGCTGGAAGCATAATACTAATACAAAGTTAATGTTTCTATCTAAATTAATCCTCCAGAGCTTTATTTAAATTTTTTGCAATTACATGAAATTAATACAGTGGACGAAAAAGTTAAAAAATGAGAAAGTACTGGAACTAATGGGGACTGACCGAATATTAATGACAATAGTAAAAAGAAGGAAGATAAAATTTTTTGGACACTTCATGAGAGGTGAAAAATAAAAATTACTACAGACAATAATAATGGGCATGATAGAAGGAAGAAGAAAGACCGCTTGGATAGATAATATAAAAAAATGGACCGGAACTAAGAGAACAGAAGATCTAGTCAGAATAGCAAAAGATCGTAATCAATTTCAGCAGATAATCCAATTGATGATTAAGCAATACCCGAATTGGGTGGCACAAGAAGAAGAAGTGTGTTCCTACTCAAGCTGGTATTCTAGAGGCTTCACTTTAATGGTAGAGTAGTTTCTTGTCCACGCTGGTATGAGACTAGTGCTCCTGTATAATTTAATATTCCAAAAGCTTTATCATAATCACAGAGTGGTTCCTTGTACTACTGTGATATCGGTATAACACTTCTACCTAAGTTAGTACTCTAGTGTAATGATGTCTGTAGAAAAAACAGTTAGGAGTATAAGGGGAGGTTTGAAAGTTGTTGAACTATGTCGATTTTTTTTTTTCTTTTTGCTTCATAACCCTAAAATTGGTGAACTCCCTCTCGGGGGTCCGTTGTAAAAGGAGCTTGATAATTTGAATAAATATTAGCTCTTGATTAGTTGAGTAAAAAGGTGCGTGGTCATGTACCTAAATAGTCATTCCTGATTAACTAAAGAGGAATAGTCCTGTGAC
Source organism: Icerya purchasi (assembly GCA_039619475.1). Taxonomy (NCBI): domain Eukaryota; kingdom Metazoa; phylum Arthropoda; class Insecta; order Hemiptera; family Monophlebidae; genus Icerya; species Icerya purchasi. The sequence continues at coordinate 226,553,154 of CM077116.1, forward strand.
CAAATACTGTCTTCTAATTGGGTAGGTGTCCTAGCTTTGGTACTTCCTACCTATCAATATACCTCCTCTAATACTTCCATAATTACCTATTGTTCTTTTATGAAAGTTGAAAATAAATCTATGTATATCTGTGGCTGAAGCATTAGTTAATAACATTCAATAAATTACAATCTCATCGCAAGTATTTTATTGGTAACCTGTTCAATATTAAAAGTCATTAGTCTGATGGGTAAGTAGTAATTATAAAAGCCAGATTTTTAATTTGTTCAATATTGTACACTATTAACTTTGATCGTTTATTGTACAATGCTCCGTTTTTCGGTCATTGGGAATTATTTTATGTTTAAAGTAAATAAGTAAGTCTTATTGTGAAGTTAAGGTTCACAATGAACTAAGCCCAACGGTACTAATGAGAGTAGGTGAGCCAGTTCCTTTCTACTTGGGATCCGCATTTACTTTCCCAGATTTCTCTGGTAGCCAATTCAATTTCAGATTAGGTATAACCCTGGGAACGATTCGTATCTGGAACGGGACAAGTCTCGAACCCGTGTTCTCTGGTTTGGTAGCCAAGCGCCTTAACTACTAGGCTACCGCGCTACCTCTATTTTATGTATACGAAAAAAAAAAAAAAATTTAGTCTATTTTTAAGAAATTTTTTGTGAATTTTGCTGAAAATTAAAAAAGTGATATGACTTATTAAAAACTAGACTGAGCTAAATCTCTTTAATTTTAGCCTGAATAATAATATTAAATTTAAACTGGGAAATGGTACAATTAGTTACTATTATTAATACTATGAATATGAAGTACATGTTGGTTGATTTGCCATTTAATATTACTTCCGTGTTACATCGAATTATTTTCATTTAATTTTATTTAATAAAATAGTAAATTAAATAATTTCGTCGTAGTAGTTGTTCGGATTTAAATTGAATTTTTATTTTGCATTTCCACGCTATATTAAGAAATGAGTGGAGATTAGAGACTCTTACACACGACAACAATAATTAGCGAATTTTTGTTTTAATCTTCACTTTTCGTTTTAATTTAAAAATAAATCTTACACGAGCAGAAAAAAAATTAGTTTCGATATTAAAGTTTACCGAGTTGGAAAGAAATTTACTGATACACAATTGCAGCGTAATATGTCACATCTCTAAACTTTTTCACAGTTGCAGTTCAAAGAGATGTAGAACAGTTGACAAACAAAGTCACTAGAAAAGGTTTCCGAAAGATGGAGAAGTGACTAAAATAATACATAAATAGTTTAAACGATGTCCATAATTGACGTGTTTAAGAAAAGAAAAATAGCAACAAAAAATAGACCAATTGCCTTCCCACATTGAGTAATAGTATTTTTTCCCTCGTTCGCACCGTTGATGTATTTTTTATTTAATCAACTGCTTAAGAACGTTGAAAAAATACTCGAATTATCTAATTAGAAAAAAAAGTGTCCATATAAAAAATTAAACTGCCGCTTATGCATCGGCAAAAACATGACACACTATTGGTAGTATTTTACTAATTTCCTAATTCATTTTATTTCTATTTACAGATATCGTTTTTTTATCATAAATACGGTCCACACAGCGGTTCGTTAGGGGTATACTACAAGGAACAAAAAGCTGGAATTTACAGAAGTAGTAATCGAATTTGGTGGAGTTATGGTAACAAAGGTGACATGTGGTTCAGACAAGTGGTTGTGCTACCTAATATAACTGAGCGGTAAGTAAAACTAATTTCATGGTTGGCCGATAGAAAAATCGATAGCTTTATGCTTTAACTCTGTAAGCTGTATAGCGAACACTTTACGTAACTTCTTAACGCGTAAGTTGTCTATTTTTGCAAGTATAACAATTTCGCAGCCTCTGGGTTTCTTCCATGGCTTCCTTGTATAAAGATTTTTGTTCATTTTTCCGGTTGTCGGCTTAATCTTTATTTTGCTTTTTCACCCCTGGCGGTTTATTTACTTAAAAATTTCCATTTTAAGATTAATTTTAACGCTATCGGAAAAATGCGTTAATAAAATTATTGTTTTGGTTAAGCGAACTTTTGTTATATTACTTTGCAAGTTATGGTCAGATATGTTTTAAATTACTTAACATAGGTTTTGGTTTTAGTTGAAATAAAAGATGATTATACGTTAACGATGTCCTGTAACCCTCGCTGACCGAGTGGGTTATTCGCCTTTTTTATAGATCTATAAATCGTAAAAGTTAACTACTAAACGAGTAAGGTTATTAACGTAAAGTTTAATAGTTACATTTTCGAGTAGAGAAGTAGAACCGGTCAGTGGAAGAAAATGCAGGTTGGAAAACTTTTAAAATTCTTTCACGAAAATCGACTGTTGTGAACGCGTCGCTAGAAACCGAATTGATCGTGTTTACTTTTAAATGGACTTTTTAAAAGTTATAAATGCAAATCAGAAATAAATAAATAAAAGCTCAAAACGGCTACGTTCATAATCTAGAACGGTGTAAAATACCGTAAATCGGTAAAGAACCGAATTAAAAAAATACGAAGAAGGATTGAAAATGTTGGGGAAAAAATGAAGTTCTCTATTGAATAAAACCATGATAGAAAAATATTCCCGAATATATAAATAGACATTTTATATTAAACGATGAAATAAAAGTTAAAAAAAGTTTTTGAAATATTTTAAAAATTACATTGACTAGTAACTCTTCTTGTTTATGAATTGCTGAATCTATTTGTACGTTCTCGTTGTATAGATGTTCGTGACAGATCTATATAGTGTATGCAAAACTGATTTTTGATCGTTGTACAAATACAGAGTCCTAAATGTGTATGTCTATACTCCGACCTGTGCGCATATGGTGGTATCTACGTTTGCCGCTTACGTTCGGGAAAAGGATTAGTGATTATTTTACTTTATTGATTCTATTAATTTCATTAATCGCCGCTAGAGCTCAAATACTTAGGATGATCTCTATGTGATAGTCCGATTGTTCTGGCCCATTGGCCATCACGACGGTAATTTTCTAATATCGGAAAAAATGCCTATAATCTTCGGGTGATTAATCAAATATTAAAGAAAGAATATGGAAAAGTTTAGATTAAGAATAAATGTGGATAAGACGAGAACATTGTGTAACGAAATTTATTACGAGAACACAATTAAACTAATAATAGATACTCAGGCAATAAAAATAGTGGAATATTTTGTTTACTTTGGTCAAACGTTAGTAGTGAGAAACGACTTGTTGCTAGAAACAACCTGTGAACATACATGCACGGTCTATCAGAATGAGATTCATCCTGCGTAACACAAAACTTTTGTATATTATTAGAAGCCAAGTTTTTAACATGTCCCTCAATGATCATCTGGATGAATGACACATGGACACTGACAAAGATGTAGGGGAGAAGAAAAATGAAGAGGTACTTAAAAAATAACTCATGAATAAACGCAGACATCAGAAATTAAGCAAAAACTCGAATAACTGATATATGTATGATAAAAATGGTAAGTGACTACTGACAATCTCCCTGATCAATGTTATTACCAAAATAAAAGTGAAATTGAAGGAAAATGGGGGAGGACTATTAGACCATTCAAAAACTAGATAGTGACATTAAATAAGGAGGTTGTCGAATAAGAGTGTTGGAGGACTCAAACGGTAAAGACGGGTTCTAGCAGTTGAAATGGGCTGGAAAAAGACGTAACAGTAGACAAAGTTTGTTTAAAAATACTTAAACTTCTATCTCAGAAACGGTTATACACTGTTGAATATTTTCCGGTTTTTATTCTCTTCTTCAAATATTGCGATTTTCAGCGTTTACTGATTCCTATTTGTTCTTTTGTAAAGCAAAATTAGGCCCAAATCGATTTCAGACTGAGTAGACTAATGAACGAATTGAGTTTGAAACAACTCGAATTTCAAACCGAAGATTCCTACTGATTTCGAAATTATTAAGAAAAATAAAATTATGGTTTAAAAAAGCTAAAAACGGGTGCTTTATATGTAAGATACGTTAAGAAGCGTAAAATAATTTAAATTCTTTTACAACACTAACCTAAGAGTGAACAGGTATGGACATTAATAATTAATTTTAATTCGAAATAAAAAATTAAGTTGCTTTACAATATTAACATAAGAGTGAAAAAGTGACCATTAATAATTAATTTTAATTCAAAATAAAGCATGGACTGATTTTATCAGTAGTCATGCAGTCCCTCAATAAATGTAAATGATATAAAATCACTCCATGCTTTATTTTGAATTAAAATTAATTATTAATGGCGATTATCAATGGCCACCTCTTTACTCTCAGGTTAGTGTATTGTAAAAGAATTATAATTTTTAGTCGTGAAGGAAATGTAACAGAAGTACCATATTTGATTATAATTATTTTCTGCGTTTAACTGAAGTTATAGGTTACGTGTTCAGAGCGACCATATTTAAAGCCGGCATCTAAAAGGGACAGGAAAGGTAATTTCCTGGAAACATCTGATATACTACTACAATGAACTATGATCATATTCCGTTACGGTTCTCTTATAAGTTATGTAATTTCTAAATTCGTTATTATTTTTACTTTAAACGTGATATTTCTATATTAACATTAACATTAAAGTATACAATATTATAAAAACGTAATTTAATGCAAAATGTATATAATTTTTGTTAATGTAAAATTATAATAGATGAATGGAAACGTACTCACATCCAGTTTAATTTTCCTAACAAAACGCACTCTTGTGTAAATGCTACATTATTAGTTAAAAATAATATATTAATAATTAAACTGACTATAAGTACGCTTCTAATCACGTATTATAATTTCTAGCAGTTTTAACAAAATAAATTGGCCGCTCTAGTTCGCATATATGTAATAATAGTAATAAAAATGTCTGCGGGTCGTTTTCAACACGGTCGTCTAAGTCGAATATAATAATAATAATAATAAAAAAGATCTGATGGTTGCTCTGATTACCATTATTGGTGGGTCGCTGTCAACACGGTCGCTCTGAACACCGCACCAAAGCTATACTTAATTCCGTTGCATGTTCACCCTTTTCGTAAATTCACCAGTACAACACAGCAATCTAAATTCATTTTTCACCCACTTCCCAACGTTCGAATGATTTGAAATTTTTACTAATTGTTAGAACCCGATGACAAATATTATGCAAAAAAAAAAAAAAAAACACCTACACCCACAAATAAATTGAAAAAATGGAAATATTTATGAACGGAATAAGTTTTATTTCCCTGGAAAACACGGCGGCTTGACGGAAGCATACTCAGCCGGTCTAATTAAGGCCGGCTACAGAGCCGTTGGTTTTGTTGAATGGCCATATTGTGGCAGAAAGCATAACGAGACCGTATACGGTCTTTTTCTCGAAGCCGCCGTACCGTAGCGGGAAACATAATGAGACTGGCTGAGTATGCTTCCGTTAAGCCGCCGTAAGGAAATAAAAATTATTCCGTTTATAAATATTTGTATTTTTTAAATTTATTTGTGAGTGTAGGGGCGCTTTTTTCCTGCATATTCGGGTTCTGATAATTAGTAAAAATTTCAATTCATTCGGACGTCGGGAAGTGGATAAAAAATGGTTTCCGAAATTCTATTACAAACTTACGAAGTTACTAGTGAAGCTAATATAAAAAGCATACGAAAAAAAAAAAAAAATTATCAATGTTTGAACCGTGTTAAGCGTTCCTACGCTTCGGTTATTAGAGATTCGACCTGGAACTGTCGGACTGCTGCAACGCTAATCCGATCTGAATGACCAAGCTGATGAGTGTATCGATTTTGGAGGATCACGTCAAATAATTGACGGATTGGAAATGAAAAGAATATATTTTGTAAAGATGTACAATCAAAGAAATACGGATAATGAAAGAATTATCAATTCGTAAATATTCCGCGACCATGCATGTGAAAAGCTAAGAAAAGGCAAACTGGCGACCAAATAGCTGGAAGCTAAGCCGGAGAACTGATGAATCTGCATCTGCGACGGTGCAGCTCAACTGGAACAGAAGACCAAACTGGGGCGCTGGTGTTGCAGTGAAGACGGCCGGAAATACCAACATCGAATTTTCAGCAATGACGCTGCTGCCCAACAGGGACCGGGAACCAAACGACCGATTAGAATTATCAATTTATAATGTCAAATCAGAGATCTGACTGTTCAAAACAGCGTTCCTAGCTACGAACGCTGACGCTAGCTCTAAAAAAGCTGTCTTAATCAACAGCACTCCCAATGTACTAGATGTCAAAAGTATGGACGCACACGATCATTTTGTAATCGGCCCTATAAATGCGTCAAATGCGCGGGTAATCATAATTCAGCTGACTGTAAAAAAGGAAACGATTTACCGCCGAAGTGTGCGTTATGCACGCAGCAACACCCTTCTAATTATAAGGGATGCGAGGTGTATCGAAAATTATACAATGCGAAATACAACGCAGAGCAGGCGCTCACTGACAAATCGAATCTTCCCGCAAGTTACAGTAATGTTACGCGTGATATTATCCCTCAAAATGGGCATAAACCTCAGTTATCCTATGCGAAAGTTACGTTAGGGACCAACGGCGCTAATACAATGCTTAATCTCAGCGATAATGTTTATAACGGTGTTGGTTTCCAAAATGGCGGCGTTAACGAAAGTAATAACCGCTTCGCATCTAACTAGCCTACCGGTATAGATGTAATATTAAATACATTTTGAAACGAATTTAAAAATATGTTTCAACAGTTAATGAATCAGAATACGATGATATTAAATTTATTGTCCACAGTCGTGAATAAAACTAGTAAATAATGGCTACCACATTACGAATTGCACTTTGGAATGCTAATGGCGCTTTACAACGTAAGTTAGAAATAGAGCTATTTTTAAAATCTCACTTCATCGATATACTGCTCATCTCAGAAACGCATTTCACAAATAAAACAGTTTTTAATATTCCCAACTATGATGTGTACACTTGTCTTAGGCCAGATAATAAAGCTCGCGGCGATAATGGAATTATTATCAAAAAAAAACTATCAAACACTACGAGGAGAAAAAATTTTCTGAAATACGAATGCAGGCTTTACGGTAAAATTATTCTCATTTAACGGAACTGTCGCTATTTCAGCCGTATATTGCTCTCCAAATGAACGACTAGACGAAAACCTATTCGTTAAATATTTTAAGTCATTGGGAGAAAAATTCATATCCGATGGAGACTGGAATTCAAAAAGTCGCAACTGGAGCTCTCGTTTGGATAATTCCGGGGGAAAAATTCTGGAAAAAGTAATTTCTATCCAAAATCTAGGTTACTTTTCGGGGGGCGAGCCTACCTACTGGCCTCAGGATCACAGAAATAAACCTGATCTACTCGATTTTTTTGTAACAAAAGGAATCTCATCTTTATATATGAGAGCGGACTCTTGTTTCGATCTACAGTCAGACCACTCCTCGGTTATATTAACGGTGAGCCTTTCGTCAATAACAAAAACACCTGAGACATACCTTATCAAAAAAAAACCAACTGACCTTTATTTGAACGATATCTAGAGACTAACGTTAGTTTAAATATGCCTCTGAAAACTAATTACGACATTGATAAAGCAGTTCAAAACTTAACAGAAACCATACAAAATGCTGCATGGCTAGCTACTCCCACTGTAGAACCTTCCAAGGCGTCTAATAATATCCCAAAACATATACTAACACTAGTGCGTGAAAAGAGAAAATTATGAAAAACCTGCAATACGACGAGAAATCCGGCTATTAAAAGGCAACTAAACAGAAAAACCAAGCAGCTGCGTAAAGTACTGCATGAAAATAAAAACGAAACGCTTGCAACATTTTTGTCGAGTTTGTCGCCGACCAAAAACGATGATTACTCGCTGTGGAAAGCGACGAAACGTTTTAAACGGCCAACTATGTGTATTCCGCCAATAGAAAAACCCGACAGTAGCTGGGCTCGTACTAACTTCGATAAAGCGGCGCTTTTTGCCAATTATCTTTACGATGTATTTACACCAAATCCTCAAGCTGCTGACTCCACAGATATCCTCGAATACCTGGATAAACCGCTGTAAATGAGTTTACCTATAACACCGGTTGCCCCTAGTGAGATACAGCAGCTCTTCAAAAATATGAAACGGAAAAGTGCCCCGGACTTGACTTAATCACAGCAGAGCTTTTAAATGAGTTACCACGTAAACGTATTGTATTTATAACACAAATATTTAACGCTGTTCTTCGTAATCAATATTTCCCACTAGCTTGGAAGTTCTCACAGATAATTGTTATACCGAAGCCTGGCTAACCGTCTGACGTGGTCTCATCAGATAGACCCATCTCGTTGCTTCCTGTCCTCTCAAAGATACTGGAAAAATTAATTTTAAAACGGTTGCTTCCAATATTATCTAACGATACAATTATTCCCGATTTTCAATTTGGTTTTCGTAAGAACCATACCACTATAGAACAGGTTCACAGACTAACGAAGATTATTGAAAATAGCTTGGAAAACAAGAATATATGTACGGCCGCGTTTCTGGATGTCCAGCAGGCTTTCGATAGGGTATGGCATCAAGGATTATTGTATAAAATTAAACTTCTGCTTCCTCACTCCTTCTATCTACTATTTAAATCGTATATACAAGAAAGATATTTTCGAGTGAAAATAACCGATTAATAGTCGGATATTTTTACGGTAAGGGCCGGGGTCCCTCAGGGGAGCGTTCTGGGTCCAATATTGTACCTAATCTACACGGCTGACTTCCCCATGCTAGATAATACAGAAGTAGCTTTGTACGCGGATGACGCAGCCATCTTGGCCGTTGATAAGTGTGAAAACACAGCCACAGAAAAACTGTAGGAGTCACTTCGGCATGTGGAAACTTGGCTAAAATGATGGCGCATAGTAGTCCATGGAAGTAAGTCGACGCATATTTCATTCACAAATCGAAAAATTGAACGCCTGCCAGTCAAAATAAATAACGTCGTAATACCACATGCTAATAATAACGTAAAATATTTAGGCATTTACTCTTGGACGCTAGGCTGACCTGGGGTACTCACATTTAAAAAAAAAAAGAAAAAAGGAGCATTTGGGGTTTAAAACTAGAACCATGTCGTGGCTGTTAGCTAAGAGATCGGGCTTATCGCTAGACAATAAAACTCTATTATATAAAATAGCTCTAAAACCGATCTGGCTGTACGGTATACGGCTGTGGGGCTGGGAAAAAACATCGAACTTACAGAAAATACAACGATATCAAAATAGGGTACTGAGAACCATTACTGCAGCCCCCTGGTACGTCTCAAATTATACCCTCCATAATGACTTGAATGTCATGTCTGTGGAGGATGAAATTAAAAAACAAGCAAATAAACATGTTGCCCGACTTAGCATCCATATGAACCCATGCTAACAATTTGCTGGATAACTCCGGTGAAATAGGTAGACTGTGGCGAGATAAGCCTCTAGACCTTGTTCAGCCATTATAAAGTTCAGAGGGAGTACTACTGAGTACTACTCCTCCACAAAACATTCTTTATCGCAATAAATTAATCGCTAAATGACCACTAAAGCTGGTCAGTTGTGATGGGAAAAAAAAATCAACAGCACTGTGGTGCGTGCCACATTTAAAAAGTGAATATCTCGAGCGATAAAATACAGGTGTACAAGTATCAGCTGCTAGGGCGCTCCGCCTCGTGATTGGTTATGAGCTGCGGCCGAAACAGCCAATAAAAACCAGTTTAGTACGTTTTGTGCCGCATTCGGAATAAATTTAAATTGACAAAAAATCGAAATATTATGCGCATCAGTCGACATGAGATAGCGTTTAAGACGCATTGGAACCCCTCCGCTGAAATGTTTCGTTAGTAAAACATGACCGCGTGAGCATATTGATGTCGCGCTAGAGAACAAATTAGCTCTTTATATTTGAGTTGTAAATAATATTGTCAATTTTCCGTTATTACTTTATTAAAAATATTATAAAAAACATGTATTACAGAAATTAAATTTTAAAAATATTAAAAATAGCCGACATGTTTCGGAGTGACGTACTTGAAAAACATCTTCATGGAACAATTAGATGATGTCGTTTTAAAGAATTGGCGCCCAAAATGTTGGTACAGATTCGTAGATGACACCTTCGTTATTTGGCAATATGGCAGAGAGAAATTGGAAGAATTTTTCTCGTTCTTGAACCGTTTTCATTCCAATATAAAGTTTATTAAGGAAGAGGAATGTAACGGTGAACTATCGTTCGTAGATGTTCGGGTGAGGCGAAGTAATACGGGGGTGAGATCAGCACCTCCGTTTTTTGAAAAAGGTATTCATACCGACCAATATCTACATAAAACTTCACACCATTGCCCTAGCCAAGAGGTAGGGCTGTATAAGACCTTGGTGAATAGGGCCAAGAAGGTGTTGGGTCAAGGTGAACTTCAGAAAGAATTAATGTAACTGAAAGAGGTTATGGTTAAGAATGCGTATAGGAGGGATGAGGAGGCGAATGGCTATATCAATCGCTTCAGTAGGGCCAGTTTGACTTCAATTGAACAACCCGTCACTAGTATAGTGCTGCCTTACATAAGGGGTGTTACGAATAGGATCATTAGGATTTTTAGAAGGAATAATGTCGGGCCGCTGTTTGGGACGTGTGTAAAAATAAAACACGTTTTGCTTAGTGCTAAGGACAGCTTGCCACGGTTGCATAGCGCCGGGGTATATAAAATTCCGTGTTCCTGTGATTTAAGCTACATTGATCAAACTGGCAGAACTGTTGAAATGAGAGTAAAGGGATGCCCCGATTGTAAATACAGTCGGGTTGATAAATCAGCGTTGGCAGAACATCGGGCGAGTACTGGTCACATGATCGACTTCCAGAATAGCACTATTTTGGTCAGGAAAGGTCACTTCGGTAAGAGGCTTGTGAGGGAAACGATTGAGATTGAGAAGTGGCCTAATTTTAACAGGGAGGATGGACTGCATATTCCGACAGTGTGAAACCGGTGATTCATTTGACGAAACTGCGCTGCTTTATCGCTTTTTTTCCAGGTGTACTTCGCCTGAAACTTGCTGGCGAACTGCTCTGAATTTCAGGTGATTTCCAAGAAAATTCCCCCAAACGGGGAAAAAAAAAGAAACAAATTAATAGCCTGAAAATCTACCAAGTTTACCTACTAAGACTTACCCGAACCAGACCTAGGAGAAGATCAGAAACCTGAAAATACTCTGGAGTGTAGCAGAATGCACCTGTAAATCACCTGAAATTCAGAGCAGTTCGCCAGCAAGTTTCAAAGCTGAAGCACACCTGGAAAAAAAGTGAAAAAGCCGAAAAAAGAAAAGACGAAACAGAAAAGATAAAGAAGGATAAAACACATAATCACCGCAGTTTTGTCAAATGAATCACCAGTTTCCACGCCGTCGGAATATGCAGTCCATCCTCCCTGTTCAAATTAGGCCACTTTTTTTTTTTTGTGTTTGTTATCTAGGTTGGTTTTTCCGGGGTATATGTCAGGTTTTTATCGTTATTGTGGATCGATGTTTACGTTCGGGTGTCTCAGTTCGCATACGATGATGGTCAGTACAATTATTGAATTAAATACATTAAATTTTTTAACGCAGTCCGTAAATTTATTTCACTATAGAGTAGCTCTTGTTTGTATTATAAAATTATACAAATCGTTATACCAAATTGGTAAGAGTGAACGATTATTAAGAGCTAGAAGAAAGTGGCTGGCCTATTTGTAGGCATTATTACATAAATACAGTCTTATGGGGAGTAGTGTACCTGGGATAGTGCTGAAACAGCGTCATGAATTTTAAAATAAAAGTGCTCTTTACGTTACTTTTTTTTTTTGATTTTTGGAAAAAATATGATTATGCACATTGTAGCGTTAGTTTTTAACAGTTTGCACTTATCCGCACTGTATGATGGGCGCTATTGTCACGATGGAGATGCGAGTTCCAAATGAAAATTTATTCGAAATTTAATAGAAAATGACGGAGCATTTCTTCGGCTTAAAATTCAAATAAACAGGTCATCAAAGAAGAAACTTTCTACCTCATACGACAGATTTGTAATACTTCTGTATTTTAACTGAGTAATTACGAGAGGCACTCCCCTTAAGTATTAAATTAATCCTGGATAAATAACAAAAATAATCTAAAAATATTTTTTCGGACATGTTTTGTTATCGAAGTTGAAGTATTTTTTCGAAATTTTAATGAAGAATTTTCAACTAGTATAATGTGAACATGATAATGAAAAGCTTGCAAGTGCGCAGAAAGTAGTACAACGTGTGAAAAAATAGGGCATCGAGAAAGCCGATTATTTTGAAATTTTTATTTCAGATGTGTTTCATTTTTGAGTATCATCCACTATTTTATAACTGTTTAATATAATAGTAAAAATTATTCGACCACTTTACACTTTTTATTTGTTTATTTTTTGAAACTTTATTAAATAATTAATTAAAAAGTAAGTAGCGTGCTCGTTTCGATGTTTTTAAAACTAACGCATTTCACGGTTTTGCGCTTCAAATAATATAGAAAATTGTTGAAAAATTAAAAAATTAGCGCTAAAAAATCTTTTAAAAACCTTTGAGATAACAGTTCAAAAATTTTGTCCCATCCATTAATTTCTCATAGAAGATTAATCTTATCTTACGAAAAAACTATCTCGCGTTAAATAATCTCATACGGCCAAAGTTATCGCTAGCCGCTCAATTGACAGTATGAATTCTAAAAAACTACACTGGTGGCGTCAGATTTTTCGAATATATTCCGGCAACGTGCTAAACCAACTAAGTAGGTGCGACAATAATTGGAATGCAGGCCCGTGCCCAGAATTTTTAAAGGGTGGTGGTGGTGGTGGGGAGGGGGGGGACATTTTCTTGGCACATTTATTTTATAAATAACAGTACATTTTTCACTAATATTCATACTATTCATAATTTCCATCATTTTGATTTATATATTAATAATTTACATATGTAAATAAATTACCCCGTATAAGAACATTAATAAAAATTACAAATGTTATCGTTTATACTGGTAATAGAAAGTTTTGCATAAAATATTAATGAAATACCTAAAAATATGGAGCATATTTTTTCTTTTCTCTTTTAAAGGTTAAAATACCCTAAAAAATCAATATTTATTTTAAATTTTTGTTTTTTTTTCCAGATTTCTGTGTATTTATAATAACTATTTCAGGTCTCGTGGGGTGGGGGGGGGGTTAACCCCCTATGGACACGGCCTTGTTGGAATGTATTCATTTTCTTATTAAACCACCACAGAACAACATGTCAGTTCAACTGAATCTTCAGTTTCAATATGTGACAACAGATAATGATAATGCATGTTCTATCGAAGAGAATCATTTAAAAACCTAAATATACAACAATACTCAAATATCGCGCTCAACTCTACGCGGACACCTCTAAATCTCCGCAGTGTGCTGAAATTACCGTACTGCACAATCAACTGTAGTTATCGTACGCAATTCACTTCGCCATTATACACTATCATACGTTATCCACCGAACTGATCGTTTTGCAATCAAAGTCCAATTCATCACATCGTTAAGGAATATTTCCGAAGCAGTCGTCTTCTCAGATTAAATTCTAGGCTTTAAAAAGATCAGAACTTCAATCCCCGAATAAATGGGACAAAACATGTTTGCCCGAGAAGGGATTTTTTCCTTTGCACAGATACACAAAGTCACCGTCAGGTAACGAAGTGGATGATCAAAAAAAACGCCGACTATGTTTTCAATACAACTTTTACCATTTTACCTTCTGAAAATTCAAAAGCATACAATTATACTACGCGAAGAAACTCACTGTTCAACACGCTACGAATAGGCTGCACACTACGCAGCTCTATTGGAATATAGGTTTTTGTTAAACAAATTTTTTTTTTTTTTTTTTTTTTTTTTTATTTTTTTTTTTAAGTGCCGTGTACAGCTGCCGGGGCTATTACGACACTATGGCAATCGGAGAGTTAAATGGTTCGAAATAGGTTAGTTGTATAAAGAAACCGAATAGTGTCTGCAATGTTCAAAGGCGAGTTGGCCAAAGACGACTGCAAAAACGCTATCCGGTGCTTGGCGCGCTGGAGCGCGAAGGATGGGCACTCCAGGAGCAGGTGTTTTACTGTAGGAGAGGGGGGAAGGGAGCAAAAGGGGCATTCGAACGGGGGCTCGCAATTAAGTAGATGATCATGAGTCAGCGAAATATGACCAATGCGGAGTCTTGCCATAGCCACAAAGTGGGTTCTGGGAAGGTCAGAAGGAGGGAATCCGTGTTTTATTTCTTTTAAAAAAGCAAGATTGTCTAGTGAGCCAATCTTGCTTCCATTGGGATTGCACAAGAATTTTTCTGGATTTTACTATGTCGGCTGGAAGAGGAGGGGAACAGGGCATGGGGCACGACAGTGTTGACTTAGCAGCGATGTCAGCTAAGTAATTACCCCCCAAGTCCGGTGTGGCTTGGCACCCATAAGGGAAAGTAATTTGGTGCGAGGATGATCTTAATTTTAGGATTAGGGATTGTACAGAGTTGGTTATGTAATTCGATGGGGATTGTTGGGGAAGGGACTCCAAAGCTGCCTGGTGAATCAGATACAATCAAAATGCGGCTGTTGGGTGGAGTGGATTTAACTGTGGATGATATATTGCAAGACAAAGAACGATGTATGATTACATTTTTCATAGATCAAAATAAATTCAACTGATTAAAATATTCCAGCTTGTTTTTGTAACTATGATAGTGTTTATGTAAGACACATATATAGTATATCGGGAAAAGAAAAAAAATACGTACTTGCTCTTTGGCAGTTCGTTAAAACTTTGAAATTCTCTTTCACACGACTGCAACAATGATACTGCTACGTTTACAATAAAAATCTTAAATTTTCACCGAATTGCGACACTGTTTTCAAAATGTCATCTCGAAATTAAGCGTAATTAATTAATTGTTACATTAGCAACACGTTTTCCGAAAAGAAAATATGATTCATTTCTAATTAACCGCTAATGATATCGGGAAAATTAATTTTTTCGCCTGTCGGTTTGTCTGAATTTTTTTCTTTTTTTGGACTAAAACATCAGAGAAAATACACGAGTAGTAGTAATAAATTACGAGTACGAACGGGAGCAAAAATTTCGAAATATAAAAAAAAAAAAAGTAATAAATACGAAAACAAACTTGAACGAGTTGATTGGCTGTCAACATGTAACGCAAAATTTATTAAAAAAATTACTTTTTCTTTGGCATCCAACTTTTTTTTATATTTTTGTTGAAAGAAATTTTTACGTTTTTTCTTTTAAATTATGTAAGCAGGAAGTTTGGAAAACTGCTTCGAAAACAGTTCTATCGGTTGGCCATCATTTTCTGAAAACGTTTTTCTTTTTGCACTCCCGAAGAAGAAACATAATCGAAAAACGCTGAGAACCAATAGTTGCTCCTGCTACTGTATGCTGGAAAAGTGTTTCATTTTTTCGTGGAGTTTTCTGCAAACAATTTATAATTCGATCGCATCCGTCTATATATAAATATATAAATATATATATATATATATATATATATATATATATATATATATATAAATATATATATATATATATATATATATACATTGTCGTTAACTATGAACCGAAGAAATAACTTAAGAATACAGAGCTTATTTTTAGGTAATTTATTAGTAAACCTGATTAACTTTAAAGATTATTACGACGCTACAGCTTCAGCGTATTTCTTCCATGTCCAATAGTTCTGCTTTCGGAAAATTTCGAAGAAATTTAAACAAATTTCATCAGTTAATAGGGAGTGTAAAGTATCTTTTATATTACACTTCTTAATCATTCCGATTTGTCTTCCTTTTGCTCCATCTTCTACGCACGGACGTTAGCTATACTGCGTGGGCATTTCGTCTCTCTTCTTAATCGCAAATTATTTCGTTCGATATCCGATTATAAAAATGCTGTTAACTGTGTTTCCTCTTTGTATGTACATTCGTCATCCTTTTGAACTTATGGTTTGAAACATTCGACTTTTAATTTCTATCCCCTTCCGCTCCCACTCATTTTTCATAGACTTCCTTTCGGTACTCTCGCTGAGATTACGGAAAACGAAAGAGCAGACTGCTCTACTCGTTCGGTTATTATTTCTGGCTGCCCAATCGAACGAGACTCCCTTCTCGTGAATTATTTAACATAGCTAAAAAGATCTAGCTCGCAAGCTGGAACTCGTTTTACCGATTTTCCTTTTCTAATCCTCACTCACATTTTCCCATCCATGGTTTAGCCCCACTGGCTCCGTCATTTCCTTTTTTCGCCGTTTTTGTTTTGATCATAGTCGGTTTTCTGCTTCTCTTTATCACTTCTGTTCTTTCTTCCATTCAGCGTTGAAAATGTTAACATACAGTTGTTTCCGAAAACTATTTATCACGAGTAATCACTGTGAAAGCTTTAAATTTTTAATGTTAACATATATTGTTATGAAATTTATTTGGACTGACTTTTTTGATACTTGCTGAAGCTAGTCGACTGTTACCATGACCAATCGCAATTTCGATCTCTTTCTCTTTCATTTTCCTTCTTTCTTCGTAGAACGTTTTAAGCAGTATTTTCCTTTTCACGCTGCTTTCATTCTTGTTCTTTCCACTTTTTCTTCGATATTCCCCTTCTCTTCGTGTTGTCTGCTTTTTTTCTTCATAGTTATTTTATTTCTTCATGTTTTCCGAAAGATAGTTTCTACGTGACGATGAACATCCTACGTTAGTCGGCAGAGATGCGCAAATCAACTGCGCTAGAACAGTTTTGAATACATAACATGCGTGTCTTTTCCGACTGCGGATATACATATATCCCCTCTTCTCAACTCAAACTCCGATTGAATTATTTATTTCATGTCTAGTGCATAATCGCAATCTTCGCTGCGAATTCAACACCAACTCCGCGTTGCACTCCAAACGCACAAATAACAGAACGTCCTTGAACGCAGTGCGAATGCGCGCAACTAACACTTTTTTCGTAGTTGTAATACGTTTAATCACTGCGCCAGAGATAAATCCGACTGTGTCCGGAATGACATTTGTTCGTTGTGTGACGCCTTTCACAGTTGAGATATATTAAATCATGTCGTCGGAGATTACATATCCGGCTGTGTCCGAACGCGGATATATTTCCGACGATATAACGGTGTACGGGTTAGCTATTCCTAATTTCCGGAAAGTCCTAATATATCATCCTGACAGCTTCCTAAATCTTCGTATACTTTTTTTCTCCTCTCTCTCTCTGTCATTATTGATTTTTTAAATAAATCGTGGTTAATTACCAACAGTATGTAATGTAGTTCTAATGACATCAAATATACAAAAAAAAAAAAAAACACTGAAGACCTGTGGTCAGTAGGATGGAGAGTGTTTGATCATCGATCGAGGCAAAATCATAGAAGCATAAATGGGACTTTTGTTTCTTTTGATCTAAGGCCTAATGATGCTTTTGAAATGTTATTTTGGCGCCGTATGAAGCGTATACCATAGGTATCTATGATGTAAATGAATCCAACCTTTCTTTTTAGTACAACCTAAATAAAGACAGTCTCGACGAATATCTGATAGCAGAGAATATTAAGATTTTTTGTCATATCACAAAAGATGATTACGATTTATAGAAATGGTAGCGGTTCAAAGGAAAGCGAAGGGTGGTAGAAGAAAAGTAAAACGAGATAAGAAAACGGACGCATATATAAAAATCTTAGATATTCCCTTGGAGGAGGATATCCGAAAAATAACAAACAGGAATGCTTAAAGAAGAACGATCAATAAGATGGTCACTACACGTCAATCGTCATATCGAAAAAAGATGAAGAAGAAGCAAAAGAAGAAAATATTATTAATTTTATAACGCCGCACTTCTGACTTTAACGCGTAATATGAAAATTGTACTATATTATAGTCTCGGCTGTCTTCAAGCTCAACGTTCGCAAACACGAAAATATGGTAAAAAATTGACGCGACATGAAAACCCGTCATATTCGTTTGCCTCTTCAACCGCGACATTTACAAAAAAAAACCAGAACAGCGCAAAAAGATGACGATAGTTTTTTAACAGTTTCTTACTAAATGAATACGCACGTAATAAATACATAAATTAACAAACCAGCAATATATAATTTAATTTTTAAAAAAAATACACATTACGCCATTAACGCGAATGACGTAGTAAGAATCATTTTATTATATTATATAGAGATTATATTATATATTCTGAATAAATAAATAAATTCGAATAAATTTTATGCTTGCTTGTCGCGGAATAGTACACTGGTTTTGGATGGTTCTGTCAAAATAAAAAGATTTTTCTCTGTCTTTGGAATTCGAAATATAAAATATTCATCGTTCTTTACGAATAAATATCAAATTTGTTTTATCTGAGGGAAAAAATTTTAGATATACAATATTAAATTTGTGAAACAGCGTGATACCAGAAGAAATAAATTACTACGTTACGGATTATTAACATAAAGAAAAAAAAAATTGTACTTCTCTTTATCGTTCCGTCCATCCCACCGCGTCGTTGTAGCTCTGTCGTTATTTTTTTCGGTCGCGCGCGTTTGAGTCCATCGTCAAACTACCAATTCGTTTATTTCTGTTTTGTTTTTTTTTTTGCGCGGTAACAAAAGTCCAATGTGCCTAGAAGCAATATGGGAAGGAGAGAATCAGTAGTTGAATAGCAATTCGGTTAGAGCTAGATAAGATGAAAAGAACTAAGTAGTGGAATGAAGGACAAAGAGAGGGGAGTGTCTTGATGTACGAAGCACAGTTAGGCGCAGGAACGTCAAACGCTAGGAGTTGTGAGTAAAAAAAAAACAGAGCGTACATTTGAGAGGGACGGACACTCAAAAAGAATATGATTGAAATCACAGAAAGCCACATTGTTCAGGTAAAGAGGGCAAAGTGTGTAGATGATGTTAGAGAAAAACGAAAATGAGAATAAGGTAACGCGGTTAATGGTCAAAACGTAAGCGAATAATGAATAGACGATGGCAGGACGCTTAAGTAAAAGGAAATCAAGGCGATGAACACAGGTAGGTATTAGAAAAAGACGGAGCATAGATACCGGACCAGTATTTAAAGTGAAGTTTTTTAAAAAGAGGTAGAAGATTCGAACGAGGAATTTAAAAAAAAAAGGGTGGACGAAAAAGCGGCAACTCAAGCCGGAGAATTCGCCAATTCGTTGCCGTTATGCCTGCATAACTGGGAACGCATAACAAACCAAAATAAGTAAAGTAAGTCGGATACTACGCTTGACAGGGCGTCGGGGATTGTGAAGTTAAGGTTCACAATGTACAAAGCCAAACGGCACTAATGAAAGTAGGGAGGTCAGCTCCATAGCGGTATTCGAAAAAACGATGAAATCGCAGGAGTTCGTGGGAAAAGCAAAACAATGGCCTGAAGGGCACTCGTAGAATCAGAGAGATAACCAAACAGTTTGAGAAATAGCGGTGGAAGAAAACATGGATAACACAACGTAGGATAGCAATGAAGCCGGCTGTAAATATAGAGCAAATTGAAGGAAGTCTAAAGAATTTAAAATGATCAATTTCCGAAAAGATAAAAGAAGCTCTCACTCCACCAGAACCCCTCGAGCCATTAGTCCAGATACTCTAGGAAATAAGCAGTTAATAGTGTTATGAAATTGATAAAGATTCGGACGGTAAGAACAGGTAGGAAACCTTAGGAAAATACATAAGATTATCCAAGTCGAAAAAGAAACAGAGAAGGTTTGAAAAAAAAAAATTACGTAAGAAACGCCAACCCGTTCATAATGTGTTGTTTAAGAAATATCGATTCTCAAATTTCTCTCTACAAAAGTTTACCTCCCTGTTCTACGAGAAATTTTAAAATAAAAAAAAAAAAACTCAGAAAACAGCAGCCATAACCGATTTAACGGTTTAATTATAAAAAATGCATTGAATGAAGGTAACTATAATTTTTAAGATTCCAGACACGTGTAAACTACACACCAATACGATGATTCAGAAAACAGAAGAATATCAAATAAAATTGAATAACTCCGAAACAATTTATATAAATTTGAAGAGTTTCAGCGGAAATCTTTACGCTGACGATTTGAGCAGTTCGTATCGGCAAGGACTATAGCGAGAGAAATATGCTCCGTTGTAGTGTTTCTTTAAAATATTAATTAGGGTAAGGCTCGATAGTTATGTGGAGGTAAGAAAGTGAAATAAGAGTTTTCTTTGTTGGAAACCAATCTTGCCCGTCCGTTTTTCCTGACTAGTTGTAAATCAAGGAGTGTAAATAAGGTAGCACAGTGGCCTTCTAGAAGTTGAAGTGCTGGGCTAGCAGCCAGAGGTGTCACGGGGTCGAGGCTTGTCTCCGGTTCCGAATCGCTCCCGGATTTAGAGGGCGTGAAATAATTGGGTACCAGAGGGGGAAAATAAACACGGCCGAGAGAATGAAACTGACACTGATATTCGCTTCAGATCCATTAGGTTTAATACCATTATGAAAAGCATAACTTCACAATCCACGATACTCTATCAAGGTTGTATGGGGGACTTCTTTTACCCTTAAATAATGATGTACTGGAATTTTACACAAATTGATGAGAAAGGACGAAAGCACCTGTGCATTCATTTCAGAAACTATTTCTACTCAATCCCCACGTTTACATAATAGCTGCATTATATAATTAATTGTTAAATATACATTTGTACGTATGAACAATTGCTTTCGCGTTCAGCCGGTGTTTTTATTAATGTACTCGTAAATAATTAACTGACATAACGCTTCTGTCTTGTCGGTATTTTTGTTGGACCAACTAGATGTGAAACATTGCGCGTTTATTCTTCATGAAGGATATCGCTAATATCTAAATCGTCGCTTTTAAATTTTCTCTACGAATACGAATTTGAATGAGATATACGAGCTTTCATAATAAAAATAAGTACAATATATTAATCTATGTTACCATTAACTATATCGCAAAAAAAAAAAAAACAGTTAATCGAATGAAGGAAGGAAGAAAAATTGAAGGAAAAGCATGAGCGTTTTCGTAAGTGCATATGATGAAAACTATTGTATTCCTCCTAAAATTGCTTCGCATCATGTTGTTAGATCGAAATTTTTACAAAATTTAACTCTCGCTTTTCTAGCCACTTTATAATTTAAACTGACGATTGGGGGCCGAACGGAGTTGATGTAGTCTTTTTTTGTTCTCCTTTAAATTACTCCGACTACTTTAAGCGTCCTTTCTTCTGCCCCTCCCCCCTTAGGCTCGTCAACTAAAAACCTTAACCCAGAAACAAATATAAAGGAAAGAAGCAAGAACAACTACCTAAAAGGTTAAAATGCTACGCAATCAAAAGTGGAAAGTACAAAGGAAAATAACAAGGGAATAACAGCAGCAGATGGGAAGGAAAGGAGAAAGGAAGCACTGAAAGGCCCAGCGCCCGGAGTTGAGAGTACATGCGAATTCTGGAGAAGTCTGTTCGATCTCCTGTGCCGAGCCCATTGCTATCTTGTATATTCATCAGATTCCTGTTTCTTGCAGTGGATTCGGTACAATTTTCAAAGATTTCCCCACTCTGCCGATCGCATAATTCTTTTTATTGCGTTGCTTGGTTCGAGATCTTTCTCCTTTCTCATTTATTCCAAATTAATCTCCGATGGATTCCTCATTTTCTTCAAGCACTTTCTTGCCGTATTTTAATCGACCAGTATTGCATTTTTTCATCTACAGCTGCTTATTTCAAACTATAATTTAACTCTTACTCCCCGCTCACGCTCGGATTACTTTTATTTGTTTATCCGATTTTTCCTTCGTTTCCGCCGCTGGTTTCTTTCTACTTCCTCCCTCTATGCTTCGCCTTAATCACCCCGCGGTTTGTTTATGAGCACAGTCTTCGTCGTTCTTTTGTTTTTCTCTCATGCCGTCTCCGTATTGTTCTTTACATTGCTCCAACAATCATTTTATATGTGAGCCAATGTTTGAATGCTATCTTCAATGTAACAACTGTCTAATCCTCTCTTTTATCAAACAGAATTCCCACTTCCTGTAAGTTTTTTTCCCATTCCTTCTCTTTCTGTCGCCTAAGTGCTTGATTTATTTTTATTGGGTACCTCTATAAAGATCTGATTCTCCTCTTTTTCTCAGTTCTTGGACCAATGTTGGTGAACCTAAAAGAGAAGGTAAAATCATATACACTTATCGCGTTAAAGATTTACAAAATCTTCCTCCGAAACACTGAATAACATGAGATCGTCCTCTAAAAAGTTTATACTCTTTATTATAATACGTAAATGTAAACACCCGAATAGCCGAGAGTGTTATAATCGTGCTTGTAATAGAACAATTTCTAACAATGTTGGTTCACTCATTTCGCGAAATTACTGTGTTAGGCGCCTATTTTTTTCAGCCTAACGAAAAGTTGTCAGCTGAAGTATGGTTTTTCAACTGAGCGGTATTTAAAACGACGAGGTAGAATTGAATGTTGTCAATTCTGCTTTACGTAAAACTGAAATCGAACATGTGCAACCAAATTTCGATTTCGGCTAAAGAAATGACGATTACACTTCAATAAAAACACGTATTAAGAACGATACTTACATATATTTTAAAATAATTCCGGTAAAATTTGAACGCAGCTTATTAGGTACAATTTGAAAAATCTGGGAAAAAATATAATAACAAAAGAACTGTTTCTTTACAGACCTACAGTGATGATTTATGCAGTACGTGTGTAATCTCTTAACATAAATGCTGATTAGGTTAAAGGTATAACGAAGGTTTTGAGTAAGTGTGGCTAGTGCGTGAATCTCTGTATGTGTGCATGGGGCGCAGCGAAAATGGTAGAAATAGGTGTGAGAACTTTTAGTAAAACTAGGAACGTGTCCAATGTTGTTATACGAAAAGTATATATTTTTGTGAGGATAATGCCGCAAAGGAGAAAATATTCGACGACTGCTGCAATTATGATAAAAAATCGAGATGCCTTACATCGTTAATTTTTAATTTCGCCAACTTTTGAAGTCCAGTATCGTTTCACTATGCTAGTACGGCTCGTTTGTAACATAAAATTCTTGCTCATCTTAAGGAGCTCGTTTATGAAATTAATTAAAACTTTACAATTACTTCGTATACGACGTTTTCTCTGGAGAATAGTTTCTAATTAAGATCTGACAAAAGGCTCCGCCTTTAATACTGAAACGGAAAATTTTTATCGGCGGTAGAGCGAGTTACATACATGCACCAGACTATTTCTTTTAAAAATCAACGTAAACTACGGATTTTACGAAAAATCCATCTTCATTATTCGCTGATATTAATGGTTAAAGTCGATATAAAGAAAATAATTCAATTGCTTAGACAATGTTAAATAGGTTTGTTGCTCCACCATCAAGTACTATTCGCGTAAAAGTGATTGAGTACAAAGATAAATTATGTGGAATATTAAAAAAAAAAAAAGAAGCAGATTCGGAATGAAACTGTAACTGAGATTTTCCAAATTACCACACAATGTCATCGAACTATGCTAAGCGGAAGTACGTGTCTGAAATTTAATAAACGGATGGGAGATGAATAACACGTTGGCAGAGTGAATGAAGTAGTGGGCTCTTGTTAATTAATGACATCCTTTTGATTAGCCCACGTTTTAAAACAAAAGCTACAATATATTTCAGAATATCTCTATAAATCGTCCGCAACAAGACGTAAAGTTTTGATTGTAGTCAAGTGAAATGAATGAAAAATAGCGGACGAAAACTTAATTTTTCTTTTGATAATTTCTCGTTTTTTTAAAATTCGTAACTAATTTAACAACCTTTTTGCTTTTTTCGCAGCAGACTTATTCGATTTCGATATATAATTACTGCTCGAAATTTATTCTTCTCCTACTGTTTTGGACGGGCAAAATAACGTCAAATATGGAAAAACATAATATAGGATTATTTTTAATTAAAAATAACTCTGTAAAGTAGATTGTCTCTTTGCCTGGTTAAAGTTTGATAAACACAATTACATTACACGTAACGTATGAACAATGAAATTGAAAACATTTTACAGCTTTATTCTCTGGATAAATTTAACGATGATTACCTCAAAAAACACAAAGCAAATATATGAGTTTTCAGTTTCTAAATATACGCGATAGATTAGGTAATTTAAATTTTAGTCTAAATTTTTATTTACGTCGATTTTTCATGGTTTATTTAAAAATCATTCGCATAGAAGAAGATTCTATGCGAATGACTTTTGTATTTCAATAACTGCGATCATGTAGAAGAAATTTTTAGGAACTATTCGAATTAGAAAATAGGATAGTAAATACGGAAATTTAATAATCAAGCTATAAAGAAATAGTATGAGAAAGTTAAAGCAAAATTATTTTAAAATATAGCGAAATTACGAAACACTTATAATACTCACAAATATATACAAATCACTTTTACCATGATTTTATATTTACGTAAAATGTAACACGCACAATTTGTAATTAGTAAGTAATGAATAATACATAGAGCCATTTCAAAATTAATTCTTCAAAGTTGTATTATCGTACGAATAAATAATAAATATCAATACATATTAGAATAGAAGCGCATTTTTTGAGGTAAATGTAATGTATAAAAATTTAAAAAAGGACACATATGTGTCCTGCATTCTTTACATGGGAGAGGAATCAAAAAAAAAAGGCGGTCGAGATTTGACGGCAGAACATCGCCCCAGATAAAACCATGCTTATCTCGAGATGAAATGGTAAAATGTTTTTAAAAATAGTTTGAATTTATTTCGGCTTTGAAGAACCCTTTTAATGTAATAAATAGACAAATTATTAACGCAAGCAGAAATATACGAGGTGTGACAATTGTGTATTCGTAGAATTGTTTCACAGCACGACTTGTGGCAACACTATCGGATGGTGCTCGTGATCTCGTTGGAAAGAGGGGACATTTTTGAGTCAATATATCCAGTTTTCATAACGGTAGCAGGTATATATCGCGTTCTTCTGTGGTCGTTTAAACAAAGTAAGATTTTTACACGTGAGTCGTGAAAATGTGCGATGTAAATACTGAGCAACGCGTATCCTGTGTTCAAATTCTTGATCAAACGCGGAGTAAAACCGCCGTCGGAAATCCTCCTATAATAACAAGAAACGTGTTTACGGAAGACGCTATATGAAACAACCGACTCTGTTTTTAATTAGGCTAAGCGGTTTAAAGACGGCCGTGAATCAGTCGAGGACGATCCGCGCTGCGGCGGTCCTTCTACAGGAAAAACGTGGCGGCAAATATTGAACGGGTGCGCATGCGCGTGCTCCAAGACCGTCGAGTGAGTTGTCAAATGTTAGAAGAAGAGTTAAACTTTAAATGACGATCTTGGGATACCTAAACTGTGCGCCAAGATGGTTCCAAAACTGCCCACAGCTGAGCAAAAGGAGCTCCGGGATCCATCTGTCAGGACATGGTTGATCGAATTGACGCTGAAGGAAACCGGTGCATGTCGTCCATTATCACGAGGGCAAGTCTTGCCTATTCGAATATGACCCTGAGACCAAGAGACAGAGCATGCAGTGAGTGGAGAATGGCGCGGGGCGTCCAAAAAAAGCTCGCACATGCTAATCAAGAGTCAAGTGTCTCTACAGATCGCTTTCTTCGACATCAACGGCGTTGTTCATCACGAATACGCTGCCGCAGACCAGACAGTCAATGCAGCATTCTACATCGAAGATTTGAAACAGTTACAAGCCCGCGTGTACCGCGCACGACCCGAATTGGCCGAGAAGGATTGGGTGCTGCATCACGACAACGCTCCAGCACACTCCACGCCTCTTCCACCCCACAGACCGGACCTGGCTCCGTGCGACTTTCATTCGTTCTAACTCAAAAGTTACTTGAAAGGAAACCGATACGACGGCATTACCAAAGTCTAAAGTGTCACGACGAGGGTCCTGATGGACCTATCTTCGGAGGGGTTTGTGGGGTGCTTCCAAAAATGGGTCGCATGTTGGCGGTGGTGCGATGACCTCGGAGGAGACTATTGTTAAGGTGTTTTTAAAGTAAGTTTTCCTCTTCAGGGGAAAATTGTACGAATACAATTGTCACACCTCGTATTATTTATGTATTATGAAAAACGATAAGTTTTTCACGGTAAATAATAAATTTCTGTTTATGTTGATTTATCTGTTTATTATATAACAGAAGTGGTTGGTAACGATGATCGTTGTAACCCTTTTAAATTAATTTACAATATTGAGTAAATGGAAAAAGTAACGCACAGATATTGTCTTTCGTAGTGGCAATGGTATCTCAATTAGTGGTTACGCATATAACCAGTTGTTAACAGGTATGGCTCGTCAGTTGCATTTCAGTGATCCCAAACCTGCCAAACCATCACTGCTCAATTCCACACACACAGAGTAATGTGCTGTGATTCGCTTTTTTTTGCTTCCCAAAAACGTTAAACCTTCTGTGAAATATATACCGGCAATACGGGCGCAGTGTGGTAGTTGGTGTGTGAATTCGTCAATTTTCTATCCGTAGAATAGTTCAAAAATTTATAATGAAAATTGCCCTTCCAGTTGTTAGCTTATGCAATGTTGCTTCATGTTAACCAACTTAACGGGAACTAAATGATATATGGACACGTTAGGGCTTGATCGCTTTGTGCAAATGCAGCTAATTTTGAAATGTACATTTTATATTTGAAGAAATACAATCCCGCTCGGCTTTCTTTTCCAGCTGTCATCGTCAATTGCCCGACTAGATGACCTTCATGCGATATACTCGCTACTTTTACTGCTTTTGGGCTTATATTTTTTTTTATTCTTCTTTTCCTTTTTTTTGAGAGAGTTTCTCACCTCACACGTATTACAGAAATAACATATGTGTAACATTTTTTAATGCATTTTTATTTTGTTTTCTTACAATATATTATTATTATTATTATTATTATTATTATTATTTACATCGAGGAACTGGAAAAAAGATTTAAATATTCGGTATCTGCGAATAATTTAGACCGTAATAAACGAATTTATGTTCGCCTGTTAGGCATTTCCAACAAAAATACCGTCCTCTTCGGTTCCGCAAAGCCGTGAGAAATTGAGTATCCCAAAAGAATCTGTTGTCGTTCTTATATTTCGGCCAGCAGAGTATATTTGTATGTGTTTGATAGTTTGAAATGTAACATGTTTTTACGTTCGAGTTGACAATCTTGAAACTGTGTAATCGTGTGTGGTTATATAATCGGGGGTTTCACAAGCCTGTACAGGTTCACACTGTTATGTTATCTTAAATGTTGTGATATCGTCTAAACTTAAGTTGATACCTTCGACATTTTAAAAATCGTAAACATTTTGCAGTACTTTAAGGTATTGTGTTGTACTACAGCTTGGGGATCGGAAAACTTGCATATGATGGCATTTTTTAAATTTTGGTCCTTTGGACTACCTCCGCGCACTAGCGTCACTGCGTCCCGTATTTTTATAACTAGCGGTAAATTTACCGTTATTTTCGGCACGCCGGTATCTATCTCTTTGTAGGAATTTGCTGCTGCTTTTGGCCGCTTGCCGGCGGTTTCTTCTGACGGTTCGAATCTATACTATGGTGCTTATTATTCTCCTCCGAAAGTTGGTAAAATTTCTGTTCTTCCTCATCCATATCTGATAGATGAATTTTTTTTTTTTGTATTTTTATACAATCTAGTAGTGTTGGTGTTTACCTCCAGTACCGATATTAGCGTAGACGGGTGAGTGTCGGCCTCTGATGCGCTTATAAAAGATTGTATATACATTTTTAACCACATACCACTTTTAAAAAATACACCGCTACACATGAGATTACCTCAAGTGCGATAATGAGTGGACTTTCCATGAATTTTATACCGTTTTTTCATTCTTTCGATTCCCATCCGCCAGAGTATCTGACCCACCCCGTGTTAACGTTTTTCCTCGTTTTATGTATGTTACACGAGAACATCAGCAATAACTGAAAATATTGCATATTCCATTCGCTTCGTCATCATTTTCTAATGTGAAAAAATAAATTATTTACTACAGCAAAACAGCTTCTTTGCATCGATTGCTTACAAAGACAGCCCCCCGTTTCGAGACGTAATCTTCACAAAAACATCGTTAATATCCAATTTCACATGTTCTTCATATATGGTTTACATAGTAATAATTATTATAACTGAGACATGTGCAACAAACAATACCATCTACTTGCAGACGAGGTATAATAAAGCATTGTTTAGTCATTTTCTAATGACTTAGGAACAAATACACGCGTGCACGTACTGAAATAATTAACTATACTGCAGATGCTACCCCCCCACCCCACGTCCTTTTATACTATGCTTACGCTAACCAATAGAAATATTGCTATAGATATATAGCGTTACAAGTAAATAAAATGATAGTGATCTCTGTAGTATAACACACTGTTGACTTTACACTTAAGTACATAGCCACTAAAAAGGACGCACGCCGTAATATTTTATTTTTTTAAATTACATCGAATTAAAAGTAACATATATAAAATAGCATAGTTCTCGAGGTTGGAAATGGCGATATGAAAGATTGCTGTGAGGGTATATTGCAGTGGAGGTGAAATTGACGATATAAATATAGTATCCAAAGGTTGTAGTAGCCCGCATTGGTTGTAAAAAAGAGCTCCACCTTCTATGCAATGACTGATTGTAATGCTTACCTCCTTTTGGGTCTTGTTTATGTCTGTGTGAGTGTAGTGCATACAAATAATCGTTGGCTATGTTGTAGCGGTGGTAAGCAAATATTCTGATTAGCTGGTGTGTGGGTGGAGCCTCATGAATGAGCGAGATATGGGGGTGGCTGTGGTATACAAAAACGCTCTGGGCCTGGGTGCAGGAGATATATGCGACACTAGCGCTCGCAGCTCCCCTGGTAGTGGACATTGGAACTAATGCGCCAGAACGCACATATATACCACCTACTATGAGAATAGTTATTATTCATTTGGTTTTTCGTTCACTATAGCGCAACTGTTATAAAATTTGTGAATTTCGCATCACTTAATTGCCACAAATTGACAATGTACTGTGACTGAGAATGTCTATAGCGGAAAGAATTTTCCTAGTTAAATATATAACTTTTTCTTTTTAAAGACAAATCTGTCGTTGCATTTTTTTCAACACCGCGCCGTTTCAAGATATATCGTTCCATATATATTTAACAATCGAATTAATTTTATTAACTCAAATGTCTGGAGCAAAAATTCACTCAAAATCTAATGATCGCAATTGCACATTAATACACATCGGACGATATACTACACCCTGAAAGTGAATGGTTTCAGTTATTTGAGCGCAAACATGTCACAAAATTTTATCTCGCCTTACATACAATGCATTCGCATATATGTACGGCCACACGCACGCGCGCACGCAATACAATTTTTTATGTTTTCTTCTTCTAGCAGCTTCTTCTCTCGCTTCCGTGAACGGTCCGTTATTTGTATTTATTTTACTTATGCTGTTATTGTTTTGTTTTTTACAATAAAATTATATTACGAACTTTTCAGATATAAAATTCAGTTTGAAGCTAGAAAATCAATGTCTGCAAAAGGAGATGTTTCGGTCGACGATATTTCGTTCAGTCCTAAATGTTTCGGAAAGGGTAAATATCGCCCAATTTTGTGCGTTTTAAGCTAAATTAGGAATTAGAGGTTTATTGAAAAAAAAAAGCTTTAACCCGACGTTGTAATTATTTCGGATTTTAGCGCACAAGGTAACGGTGTTCATATGGCCTAATGACGGGGCCAATTAAGCCGTAAATGTTCGGCATTCGAAATTAATGAAGACCGAAAAAAAAAAAAAAATTAAACAGAAGTAATTTTTAAACGACTATTTCCGAAAGGCAGTTCGCCACGCTCACTATTATGCAGGGAGCGGCAGCAAAGTACGTCGTATTGCAAAAGATCATATCTCCCTTAAAAATTAAGTTAGCCAACTCCATTCCAGCGATTCCAGCAAGTCTGAACTATTTTGTTTAACATTCAGTAGTTCAGACACTGAGTGGGTAGTTGAGTAACGCGTCTTCTTTAACGTTGTTTTAGTTTGTTGCACGTGATTTTCGTTCGAAATTTTCTGTCGCGTCTAGAAAACACGTACCGTGAATAAAATCACTACTTACCTAGGTGAAAAACTTTCGAACGTTTGAATCAATTTAAAAAAAAAAAAACCTAAACAACAGGGTCGCCCAGAACCATCAGGGTTTCTTAAAATGAAGAATTTGTTCGAAAGGCATTTTGTAGGACGATGTTGAAATTTTCAAATTTACGAATTAAAAATCTATCTATTTTTCTTCGTAGGTATAAAGTTGGTTTCCTCGACAAATTACAAATTAGTACGGTTTGTTTTGTCTCGTAATAAGTTACCGCAGAAATCCATTTAAGGACTAAAAATCGGGGCAAGTTTCCTACATTATCTTAAATCCCTATGTGTATTTTGTTATTATTTTAGCAGTATTATTATTTATTTTTTTCTCTCTTTTAAATAGGGTTCAAGGAATATTCTGCCCGTGTCTGTAGGTGCCCAACACTCCTATCATCGTTTATTCATAAATATAGTTATATGAAACTTCTTAATACTTAATTTATATTATATGCAGAATATTTTTTGTAACTATTCCTTTTTGCTTGTCCGGTTATTGACCCAATTCTTTACTGACACTATTATAAAACTATTTGAATGGTATAAGAAGACTTTCGCGGAGCGAAATTCTCGTAATTAATATTTACATGCTAAATAATGTAGCATTACAAATATGATACGCTTAGTCTTGTCCGTACTATCTGAATAGTATAATTAACGATGTTTTAAAAACTGAATTCATTTCTTGAGAGGGAAAGCTTTTGCCGTTTGCTAAATTCAAATTCTTCTAGTTTACAAAAATCTATAGATTAAGTAAAAAAAGTCCGAGTGCAAAAAAAAAAAAAAAGAAAAAGAAAAAAAAGGAATTAAAAAGCCCTCTTGAAAGTCATTTTAACTATAGTAAGTAATAATGTCCGAGAAAATAGAGCCCTTTTTTCTCTCTCTCTCTGTCTTTTTAAATAGATGCGTCTGTACATTTGATAAGCAACGCATAGACAAGGCGATATTTCAGTAACATCGCAGAATGTTCTACAACAAATAACCCGTCGTTTATTATGTAAATTACTCTTCCTTTTTTTTTTTTCTTTCGTTGTTTTATTCTTCTTTTTGAGCGGAAGAATAACAATTTATCGCAACATAAAATAAAAAAAATCATAAATTTCTAATATTGTATACGCACACTGAGAAACTGAACGGTAAAGCTCGCGACTTTTTTCCGGATATCACGTGTTCGTTATTTAACATTTCTTATTCATGGAATCTGTTTATAATTTATAAATAGAACAAATAAACTGAAACACTGGCGAATGTCTCAACAAGTTCATAAACATGTTACATATATGGCTCAGAATGAAACTCACTGAGACTAGCGATTAAAGAATCTAGAGACCCTTTCGATTAATCATGCATGTTTAGCGAGTCTACAGTTCATCATTAAACACGTTTGTCTGAGTATTTTTGCTAATCGCAGAGCCTGAACCCCCCTAGATGTACTCGACACCCCCGAAGTATCGTTCATTTCGCGTGATGCGCGAACGATGAAAAAAATAGTACGGAATTTGTATTCTCAGGCTTTTATGCAGTTTTTGTAGGTTTGCTGCATAATTTAGTAATATAACCTGGTTCGTCTTCAAATGTAGCACTGAGAAAATTGTTTAACATTACTTTCGATATCTCTTTTTTAAAACCAATGTTTCTTATCAAGCGTAGTAGTTTATTGGCTAGACCTGCAATCGTGAGTTCGTATTATTAATGAAATTATTCACGTAAGGCCTCTATTTTTTGCGAATAAAACCTTTCTCTCGCTTTTTTCCTCCGTCGTTTAATAAAATGTTTCGTAATTCTGTTAAATATTTAGTCTATTCATAGTTGCGTCGATAAACACCGGCACCGGTAAAATTTTTGCTCGGCAGAAACATTTGTCATTTAAGTAACGTCCTTATGACGCAGGTACACTTCGCCGTTACTTTCCCCGAAAACTTTTCGTCCAGGTTAAGCCCGTTAGTTGATTTTGTTTCACTTCCCACTGTGATTCTGAAAATCATAATGACGTATTCAATCAGCGCTACTTTGTCGATAGTTCTCATAATGTATTAACGACTGAGAAGCTTAATGGCATTTATTGAGACCACATCTCCTGCAAATATCATCTCATCACTTTCCTGTCAACACACTAAGCCTAGCGATAAAAAAATTACCACCCCACGTGACGTGGGCACACAAGACTCCTATAATTGCTGTTTCGTTTTTATCGCCAATTAGTTGATTGTCCATTCACACTACATTGGAAATAATGCCAGTGACAACAACTTTTAGCCCTAGTCGTCAACGAAATCGGCCAGTGATGATCCTTACATTCTTGTTTCTCTGTACAAGTCCATTAAATCTGACCACAGTTCTTATGCTTCCAAGTTCCGACTCTCTAAATTCGATATAGTCCAAAAATTCTCCTCTTCGATTATGTTTCGGTGCACTTAAATCCCTAACGCAATTTTTACTAAATCTAGTGGCCACCCTTATCTATTCGCAGATATCATTTAAGCTATCGTTTCTTGTTAATCACGCACTAGTGCTATATTCATTCCTATCCTTCGATCTCTAAAAACTCGATTTTTACTTATTTCTTTTTTCTCTTCGTTTTGCTTCATTTTAGCCGGACGCAATTTTCTTTAATAATCCTCCTTGTTTCTCTTTCAACTTTGCCAATCTCTGACATCTTCCTAGTGTTTTTATTCTATCTTTACTTTGAAAATTTCTTCCACAAACCGTAATTCAACAAGAAATTAGTTCCATATTTCCTATGCAACTGTTTTCAGTGATGGCTTGGCAAGGTCTGTCGGAGCAGCTTCTTTTATCTTTCCAAACTGTGTAACTTGTCGGAATTTTTTTATTTTCATTCTTTCTGCTCTTTAGTCACAAATGAATTAATAACTATTCTACCAGGTCATCTATTCTCCAATATTATACAAGGAAGGAACTTCGTAATAGTAAAATTTCGGGTTCCATGAAACGTACCAGAAATTTTTTTGTAAGGTATAACAAGTCGGAATCTACGTTTTTAAAAAATGTCTGTATGAATGTGTATGCGTGTGTGCACCCGCAACACACGCACACACTTGCTGAAAAATTCATTGTTTAAAATTATATATGTATATTGTATATATATTTTTTTTTTTTTTTGCATCGAAAATTCTACCTATTGTCTATGATATTTAGTTTTGTTTACATTAATAATTATATGTTAATTCGTAAATTCAAAATAATACAATTAAATTAAATGAAAGAAAATTTAGTTATTCTATAAAACTGATAATTCTGTCACTTCCGAAAAGGGCTCCCAATATTAACGTAGCCCCGGGCCTATCATACACTTAATCCGGGTCTGCTTTTTATGCTGAACTTTCGCTATACTCACAATCAGTTATATTCGACCAGATGATACTCGGCCTGGCTAGTTTCCTCCTCCTAATTATTACCTACGGAAACTCGTGGGCTACGTTAAAACATTTACGGTCACGTTTGCTCGGTACATTTGTGAAATGGATATTAATGTTATTTAAATAGTCTCGGTAAATAGGTTTGGCGAATAGATCCTACCTTTAAATCGTAATTACTTTCTTTTATATTCATTAAAAACCAATTTGGTTTTGTTTTCTTTTTTGATCACTTCATCCTTACACTGATTAATGTGGCTTACAGCTAGACGGAATGAGGCTTTAAGAACTTTCTTGCAAAGCAAATTATAAATGATTCAAACCGATAATTATTTCGCGATCATTTTCTTTTTTTATTTAATCGTGAGGTCTAGATAAACAAAAATAAAACATAATTAATCAGGATAAAATGATTGCGCCTAAACCTGATTGAGTTGGCACATTGCTCGTTCCCTTAGCATATCTTTTTCTATCATATTCTGTGTACAAATACTAATTATTGGGAGCTGATTGATTTAATGCTAGGTTAAGGAAAAAACCGAAAATTATAACGAATTAAAAAGTTGTCTTAATTTATTAGAACATGTGTACCATCTCGTTCTATTTCAAGAAATTTGTTTTTGTTTTTTATAAATAATTTACTTTTTTTTACTCTTTCTTTTCTTTTTCTTTTTTTTATGGCTTCATTAACGAAAACGTTAACTCAAGAAATAGGGGGAAAAAAGAAGATAAAGCTGAATTTTTAAATGTTTAAATACAGAGGGTAACAATAATTCGAGGGCAAGAGTAATCGAATTAAAATAAACCGAGAGAATATAAGAACCACCGATAAGAGGAGTAGAGATACCAAGTTTTACTGAAACAAAAAAAAAAAAAAAGAATAGAAGGACGATTGTTCAGCAGCAAAGGTCGAGCATTCAAATAAAACATGACATTAAGGTCAAAAATAAAGTTAATAGTAGGGGGTCAAAAAATGACAAAATGATGGAGTAAATGCAGATGAAAAATAAAAAAATGATGCAGAAGGGAAACTGTAATTGACAAATAGCCGAAATAGAGGAATACTTAAGAAGGAGGAATTTTAAGAACCAGTGGTTGTTTACAGAGAGGTAGAAGGAGCCAGAATTAGAAAACGAAGAAGAATAGGAGTTGAGTCATAGTCGAGAATGAGCAATTGAACGAGAAGAGCACAATATTATGATCTGAAAATGTGTTCTGAAAAATTATAACTAGAAACGGAAGAACGGACTAAAGAATTAACTACCTCATATTATATCTCGTTAACCACGAATCTACAGAAGATCACCCTCGATCGGATGAAGGAAGAAAACGTAAACGTCTTGGATGAGAGAACGTATGAAAAATATTATCTAATCGGCTGAGGGAAAAGGAAAAGAAGATGTTACGGTTGCTAAACACTTTTATAATCCGAGATCATGAGCGCTTTATGGAAAACTAGAATGGACATAATGAACGTTTATGGACTTTTCACTGTCAGATGTTTGCCCTTCGAAAACGATACAATGAAACTTTTGAAATAAATTTTTTCTTTTTTTTTTTTTTTTTCCCATCACAACTGACCGGTTTTAGTAATAAAAGTCAAATGAAACAAGTTACGATAACATTTGCACAAGTATCGATTAATCAGCTGAATTTCTCAGCACAGCTCAGATTTTGAACAAGTATCATTGTCCACTTCTGTTATAAAAAAAACCTTTATCTACTGGACCTGTTTTCTGAGTTTTCTTTATCTATTATAAATTTCGATAATTCTTTAAAACATGTAAACTTTTTTTATCATTATTTATTTTCAATTTCGATCTCAATTTTACATTATTTCTAATACGCGACGATACACATGGTATAATTTAAATTTCTAATTGCTTAATTTTCAAAATCCTTTATATTTTCTTTTTGACTACCATTTTAAAATAATAACTCTTCAACTTTTTAGTTCATAAGTAAACTCCACTAATTGTTGTTACCATTCCATTTTCCCTCGTTTCGATTATTATTAATCGATGATGTATATTTTATTATTTATTTCGTTCGGTGCAAATCTGCCCTATTACGTTTAATTCGCGGAAAACGAAAACAATAAAGAAAGAGACCTTTGGTTATTTAATTTTGAATCCGAATC
Source organism: Icerya purchasi (assembly GCA_039619475.1). Classification (NCBI taxonomy): domain Eukaryota; kingdom Metazoa; phylum Arthropoda; class Insecta; order Hemiptera; family Monophlebidae; genus Icerya; species Icerya purchasi. Next base: position 226,588,879 of record CM077116.1, read on the forward strand.
GTTAAATTAACTGAAATATAGGTACTGTACCATCATTAATACTGCGTGAAATTGTTAAATATAGTACATATAGAGAAGTTACTAATTTTATTTATGAAATATAAATTTTAGTTCATTTTAAAGTAAATTCTTTTGCAACAGCTTAAAAACTGATGTCTAATTGTTGTATCATTTCAATATGTCGATGGTCTCCTTCGATAATATAATAAATTTGAAAGAAATTGGAGACCCAAACATCGTGTAAATTCATTTTGTAAGTAAACATTATCGCCTCGAAATAAATTACACAACTGACCTGGGATTTTATTTGCAGAAAAAACGTTAAAAAATAATAAATTACGATAAATAAAAAAATAAATAGAAAAGCTTAAGATTAGCAATGTTTGCAGTAGGAGTATTGCTGTTTAAAATTAATAAATTCACAGATCATCGCATCGATATTGTTTCAACACCAGTTAATTCACTTGCGGCAATATTTAGTGAATTTCATGCTTCGATGATTCCTCGGAAAACAAATAACGTCTCGGTAACAAGTAATTCCATTTCTCCTTTGCAAAATTTTATTTTCGCTTTGAAAACATAAAGTTAATTGCTAAACCATGTAGTATCTAAGCAGACGCCGAAAACAAATAAACTTGTTCATCTTCAATTAGTTCAACAGAAAGACCTTCTTCTTTAACAAAGTTGAGCGTATTTTCAGAGAAACTTTATTTTTTCTTTATAAAACCGAAACTTAACCGTTTCACATCATTCTGGGCTTGTTTTGGCGACGAAATAAAAATGAATAGATCAACCGAGTTTTCTGATAAATAATTCAAACGATATTAATACCTTATGATATTCTACTCCGGAATATGAGAATAAGAATAATTTTTTTTTTTTTTTTTTTTTAATATCTCAACAATGTTCATTTCATGCTACTTTCAGTAACCAAAAATTTCTTTTTTTTAATTTGCCTACCATTAATTCCAGAAAATTATTTCTTTGCTATGAACGTTGTCGAATTTCGTAAACGTCATTTCATTTCGCCCTTTTCAAATTTTACTACTTACCGTTTTTCCATCGTGGTGGTAAAAGGCGCATCTATTATAATTATTTTTTCATAAAAGTTGTAAATACATTTTACATTTAATAAAACTGAAAAAAAAAAATAAAAATAAAAATGAGATAAGTTTAATATCGCAAACGTATTCTTTTACGGCGATTTAGATGAAAAGGATATTGTTTCGCTGTATATTTTTGTTCTTCAATATTTCCTTTCAGTTTTATCCTTGCCATGACGAATCTATTCAGCAAACGATAATGTATAAATAAATGTTCAGTAATGCTTGAAAACTGTGCTTCCGTTTTCAAACGTGATGTTTTCCGGCATAAATTTAACGAAAAAACGTACATACACATAATATAAACCAGTGAAGAATACTCCAATCTAGTCCTACGGCGAAAACTACCAAAGAAAATTGAAAAAGAATGAAATCTGCCAATATTTGTTCAGCAGCAGAAAGTAACTTGACTAAAGAGACAGTTTTTGCCACTAGAAATCTTGAAAAGTTACTATTGGGGTATGCAAAGAAAAAGGCTTAATATCTAAGATATGGGTAGAAGTTGAATTCCGATTTGATGATGTGCTCGCTTTCCTATTATGTCCGCCAAGCGCCGTAAGTACTTCTCTAATGTTAAGCCACTAAGAATGCATTGAGAAGCGTTCGCATAACAGCCAATAATCAGATTCAGCACTTAACTCGAATCGAGTATTTCTTTACTCTGACAGAGCGACCAGACGCTACACACTTTTTTTTTGACTTGGCAATAGTATTCTATATATAGTTAAACTTGAGCTGTCACAATTAATGGCGGTATTTGTGCCGTGACACAATCACTATTGCAACTCTGTTTTGCTTTTCTCTATCCCAATCATCTTAATCGCCTCATATCAACTGCGCATTCCTTCATGGCTGATTTTAATCATGTTCTCTTCAAACGATATTCCTCTGCTGTATTATCAATTTCTGTCCCCGAGTCTTATCACTTCTTTTAATGCTTCCTATACGATCCTTTCCGTCGTCATCAGTAATTTCCTCGCTGAATTCTGCTACCCTTCAAGAAAAAGAAAAACACTTTTTATATTTATTTAATGTCTGTTATTTACGAATTACTCGCGGTATTCGGTCGCGATAGCCTAGTTGCTAGAGCACTCGGCTTCCGTTACAGAGTGAGCTCAATCCCCGACGACGACAGAAATTATTTCAGAAATTAAATTAAATTAGCCGCTAGTAATCGTGTGGGCGGTAATGGTAAACATGCATGCCATTATACGCGCGCCAGTTGATGTATCGAAGGCAAACACACACGGGGCTGCATTTGTATCGCGATAGCAAGCCTTTCAAACAGTTCTAAGTGCAGTCCTGCTTTACACTCTTGTTACATATTAAAAATTGCTGCGTTATCCTAATTCTTTTCTTCTCTCCTCCTTATACGTCTATCATAATCTGCAGAGATTGGCCTTTTTTCCTCTAATAAGGTTCCCATTCACTGCTAAATTGCCTCGCGTATTATTAAGTTTTCGCCCTTCATCTTATCTTTCGATAAACTTCCATTTTTCCATTTTGGGTTTTTAAATGTTATTCTTTCTCCTAATCTGTTTTCCTTGCTTTCTTATGTAAAATATCTCCTTGTCCATGCAACAGTTTATGAATTTACCCAGGCAATTTCATCATTTTTTGCTAACCATACCCTAATTTTTACGGATGGGTCCAACAAAATGGCACACAAAGTGAGTGCATCTATCTACATTCCTGCTCTTAATCATTCCAGCTTATTCAAAATTCCTTCATTTTGTTCCACTTATTATGCGGAGACATTGGCATTACTACGTGCCATTGAGCTTGTTCCATCTGTTCCTCGATGTAAAATGCTTCTCCTAATTTCTGATTGCAAAAGCGCCCTTCAGTGTATCTCTTCTCCGTATGTTCTCTCCTCTTCTGATCCTATTATTCTGCGCATCCGATCTCTAATCTCCAGCCTTTGCAGATTGCACTCATTAACCATCGACTTTCTTTGAATCCCTGGTCATGCCGGGATTGCGAGCAACGAAAAAGCGGATTATCTTGCTCGTTTGGCTATTTCTTCTGGGCGGCCAGTCGGACGGTTTTCTTCTCGCGAATATATTGCAAAAAGTATCCAAAAGGTAGATTAGAAATCTTTTTATAGATCATCCTTCTCCAATCCTAACTCACGATATTTTTCCATTCATCACAATCCACCTGCTCAACCATGGTACTTTCTTTTGTCGCATCTTCCCCGTTTCATCATGTCTGCTATCTGTCGCCATTCGATCTGGTTACAATCTACTTCCTGCTTCATTGTATCGTTTCTCCATAGTGTCATCTCCTCTTTGTCCGCTGTGTATTGATAACACAGTCATATGTGACTCTGATCATGTTTTCTTTGAGTGCTCTTCTTTATCATCTGAAAGGGCAGTTCTACACGTAGAACTGCTATCACATAATGTTCCAAATCCATATTGTGTATCCTTTATTCTCTCTCTACAGTCAACGTTGATCGTCCCAATCGAAGCAAAATTCCTATCCTCTATACTTCATCGTACTAACATCTAATCCCTTCAGTAGTTCTCTTTCACTCTTTCACTTTGGCATTCCTATCTTATCGTGTCCAGTTATTTCTAATGAACTCCTCTCTAAACAAAGATCACGCACCGATGCTGCAGTTACAGTTTAATGTGGCCATAGTGTTTGGGTGTAAATTTTATTCATTTCCTTTTAACAGGATGGTAGGCGCTGTCTTCGCAGTCGTCGCCATAATTATTATTCAATTTCCATAATTAAGAATTACAAACTTTATTTTATAGCAGTGAAGAAAGTCATTGAACTTTCGGGTAACTCTGCGCTGTGGTATATATAGCTTTGGTGCTTGATGGCTCTAACTGCTTTTTAAACATCTCGCGTTTCTTCTTCCTTAATTATTTGTAGTCTGATTCCTTTTTTTCCGTTGGTACTGTGGGCTCTGTAATTGCAGATGTGGCTATGGTATAAGACAACTAACTCCTTTTACACTTACCTTCAGCAATGTCATTCCTTCTCTTTTCAAGATGCATACGTTTGGCATATATCGACGTTGATTGTCATTGGTTCTCCATCCTTGGTATAACGTTCTTTGTTAGATTCCATTCCTTTTAACTCCTAATTGCTTCCATTTAAACGTATTGATGGGTAATCGCCCGTTGCTAACAAGCCCAAACAAGAAAAAGAAAAAAAAATAGCCTGCGTTAATGATGTGCGAAATCGTTACATCGCTGTATTCAATACAGTCAATATCAATGCAGGAAAGTATTGAATACATTTTTGTCGATACAATGTATTCAATCGGTATTTTCATTACTGAATACTGTAATTACATATTTGAGTATATTTAGTAAAAACATAAGTAAAAATAATTTGTTTAAAGTTTAATAAATATAAAAAAGCATTTGTTGATTTGCACTTAAAATACAATAATGAAAAAGAAACTGCATAAATGTATATTAAATGCAAAATCTCGCCAATCTGATTTAGATTGCACGATAATTTAATGTGACCGATAAAATTACTAATGTAGTTATTTTACATAAATTTAATAAATTCCTTTTGGTAAATTATAAACCCAAGAATATTATATCGTTTACATTTCGGATTCGCATGTTTCCCTATTAACGTTATGTATAACAGTTTTATTTTTAATTTGAGATATAAATATATTACTTTCATCTGATTTTCGAAACTGATTTATTAGAATTTCAGAATAGTAATCATTGGCGCACCCAGAATTCCCCCCCCCCCCGGAGGAGGGGCTAAGAGTGTAGCATGTAGAAAAATGTAAAGGCGGAGATCGGACATGTTTGGTATATCTATATATCTCTTTCTTCTCTCATTTATACAATTATTTTTGTGTATTATTTAAAAACACTTTATATTTAATTTTGCCGATAACAAATTTGACCATTATTAACCGTGTTCATTTATTCTCCCTCGGGGGGGGGGGGGGTACAACTCCGTAGCCCCCTCCCTGGGTGTGCCAATGAGAGTAATAATTATCTGATTTAATTCCGTAATACAATATGAAAACAATAAATAAATTTGGAATCATTATAGAGAGAAAACATTTTGTTGTAATAACCAAAATAACATTAATTGTACAATACTGTTTATTACTTAAGTTCAATTAAGGTGTATGTCATGATTTATTATTAACATCATTCAATTTGAAATTATATTGTAAATTATTTCACAGTCCAATAATTTTAGGTGGTGTTTATATCGCTTTTATAATCTGACACGTTTAAACACTATAATTATTCCCTGTACTCTGCGCCTATTGAAATGCAAATTATTTTTACTTTTAAAAGATTTTTTACACAACGAAATATTACTTCCGAAATACATATTTGTTCGTTAGATAATTTCATTTTTCGGTATGACTAATTTTTAAATTTATTCCTAAAGTAAACAGATTAAGTAAATGTAATCTGATGAGTTTTTAATTAAACAAATAACATTAATAAAGCAAACACAACCAAATAATATTTAATAAGTTCAAATAATAAAATCAGAAAATTTTGATACATCTGTATACTTTACTGCTATAGTAATTTACTTTATACGTGATGTTTTTGGACGCCTCCGATATCTCGATAGAAGTATTGATGTAAAAATAAAATACAGTAGTATAGTATCGAATATACTTTAATCTCTATTCGTTATAAAGTAATGTATCACACTTTTCGCAACAATTCAATGGAAATTTCAATATCGATACTAAATAACGACAGTTTTTATACTATCGAGTTCGCCAACACAATACTTTTCTGTATTGCAATACAAATATTCAATTCGATACTTTCGTCACATCACTACAGCAGTTATAACGCGCTCCATCATCATGGTTTAACTTTGCCGCTGGACCTTCCTTTAAGGCCGGGCGCACATTGAGCTGCGCTTTGCAGTTCGAGCCGCGCAGTGTCATGCGACACAGTTTGAGAAGAAACTGTAGAGTGCAGTTTCGAACGCATATTGGAAAGCAGTTTCATTGTGTAGTTTAACTATGCCACAGTTGGGTTCCACCCCTTGCAACCAAGCGATTATGTCTATCACAAATAACATCCCCTCTATCCTCTTTTCAACCTCCACTAAACGTGCAACACCTAAAAGAAAATTATCTCCACATTCAAGTATTCCGCACAAATCAAATAAAGTAGAATCTCTTTTATCCTTTCCGTACAACCATCCAGGTCCATATCAAATTTCACTTGAAAGTGAGTCTAATGACAACAATTTTGGTAATATGCATTCCTTAGCAATTGCGAAATGTTTGTTCAAAATATCCGCCAAATGCTCCAAAATACAACCTCAAGATAGAAATCGCGTATCACTTTTTTTTCCGAATATATTCGATGCCAACTCCATTTAGCCAACAGTAAATTTTTTGAAAGCAATAAACTGAAAGCATTTATACCTATGAACTTATTATACCGTTTTGGCATAATTTCTGGAGTCTATTCTTCCATTTCTGAGGAAGAAATCATGGAAGGCTTAGAATCCTCTATTCCCGTAGCTTCTGTTAGACGTATTTACAGAACAATGGATGGAGTTAAAATTCCCACGCAATCAGTAGAAATAAAGTTTGAAGGAAATCAGCTTCCTGATTTAGTTTTTATCTTTAGGCTAATTTTTAACGTTGCGCCGAGCATCAGACTAACTATTCAATGTTCCCACCGTTTTCTGTTTGGTCATATGGCGAAACAATGCCATAGTGCATCCATTATCTGTACGCATATCGACAACTCAATGAACAATAGGCGCAATTTATCATCCTCGATTATAAAACTCCTCGCGAACTACAATATTCCTACTACCCCCATCTTTGTAAATTCTCTCTCTAATCTTCTGTCTAACCAATTCCTTTCATCTCCTTGAAGTCACTAATGTTTATTTTTCAGTCTCTATTATCTCATCTTTTCATATAGTGCTATGGTCATCACATGCCTAAATTCATGTCCAGAGACCTGTGTACTTTTCCTTTCTGTATGTCTTTTTCTAAGCAACAACCACATATCATAGCAAAGATTATGGATATTGGTTATAGTTTGCTTTCAAAGTGTTATGGTCATCACATGTCTGAACCCTTGTCCAGAGACCAGTACACTTTTTCAATCCTTACGTGCTCCTCCAAGCGACAACAATCTCTCATGATCAAATTCATGAGCACAGTTTATATATCGGTTTCAAAGTGTTATGGCCGTTACATGACGAAACTCATGGCTAGTGAACCGTACACTTCCTCTTTATTTATCTATAAACATAAGACTTCTTTCCTTTATATTCCAATTACTTTAATTTTCTCCATGCTAGTTGTTTTCCTTCAAAACTGCTTCCCCTCTCATCTTCTTCATGATGGCTTATTATCCTTCCCCTTTCATTATTTATTGCCGGTATAATGCTTCAAAAATATAAAATCTTACAATGGAACTGTCGGAGCATCAGGGCTAATCAAAACGCCCTTGAAAATCTATTGCAGCAGCACAAAATCAGCGTGGCGTTAATCTCAGAAACCTGGCTTAAAAATAGCATCGATTTTAAAATCAGAGACTATAATATTTTCCGGTCAGACCGCGAAGACGAGTATACAGAAGCCGCTATCCTAATTAGGAACGAAATTGCTTTTCTCTCCCATAGTTTTTCTCTTCCTATGTCCGCTAATACGCATGAACGGAATTTAGTCATAATTTCCATTCCTAGCTTTCTTCCTCATCCTATACACCTAGTCTCTATTTATGTTCCACCAAATTTTGATCTTAAGAATTTCCCCTTCTCTGACTTTTTCAATTCTATTTCAAACCCATTCATAATCGGTGGCGATTGGAATTCTCATTCTCCTCTATGGGATTGTGCCGGACACAACCCAAATGGAACAATTCTCGAGGACATAATCTCACTTAACAATCTCATCCGCCTTAACGATGGATCTTCACATATTTTAAAAGTTCATCAATAGCCAGCTCTCTTGACTTACCTTTATTTCTCCTAATATTAGTCTTCGCTGCTCCTGGGGAAGTTTAAGTGGCACCTTTGCGAGCGATCGTGTACCTATAATTATTTCCATCAACAATCCCTCTCCTCAACTATCCTTCAGACCTTTATATGCTCTTTTATGGTATCTTCCAAAAACTGATTGGGCTAAATTTCGCTCTCTAGTTGATTCTTTTATTACACACATTCAATCCAATTCAAGTCCAATCCACCAATACAGTTCATTTTCTAATGCTATTCTTTCAGCACTTTCTCTGTCATCTCCTCCAGTTTATATTTCTCCGAGAAAGAAGCATCGCTATACCTCTTCCTTATGGTGGAATAATGATTGTAACATAGCTCGTGACCAATGTACGTCATCCTATAACATCTTTCACTCTTGTCCATCTTTGTTTAATTTTCTTGCTCATAAATGGGCTAACGCGAGAGCCAGGTATATTTACAAAACTGCCAAAAAAAATTCTTGAGGGAAATTCTGTTCATGTTTTTCCCGAACCACTTCTCTATCTAAGGTCTGAGAAATGGCTAAATCGTAATTTCTCATCTGGCCCCAAACTCTCTAAAGCTCAACTTGTCTCGTTTATCAACTCTATTATTCCGTCCTATGTCCCTAATTTTAACGAAGTCTCAGCCACCTTCACTACTTACACTACTGGTATACATTTTCTGACTTCCATCTTTAACACTAGCGAGCTTCGTGACTCTTTAAACAAATCCTCAAACTCTGCTCCTGGTATTGATCGTATTTCTTTCCTAATCCCTAAAAACCTTTCCGATTCTTCCCTCAACACCCTCCTCAATATCTTTAACTCCTTTATAAATTCAGGTTATCTCCCAGAATCCTGGAATTCCTTTATCATTATTCCTATTCCCAAAAGAAATTCCTCCGCCTTCCAAGCCATTTCCCTTGCCCCTTGTATAAGGAAACTCTTCGAGAGTATGCTGAACAGCGACTAGTTTGATGGCTGAAGCGTAACAACCTGCTTTCTAATAATATATTTGGCTTTCGTCCGGGGTTGAGTCCTCCTGATTCCATTAGTCTTCTTCTTGCTGATATCTATAAATCTTTCATAAACAAAAATTATACTATTGTCTCCTTCGTTGATGTCTCCAATGCGTTCAATAACGTACAGCTCTCTACGCTGCAGGACAAGATGCTCTCCATTAACATTCCTCCCCAGTTTACCTCACTTATTGTTAATCTTTTTCAAAATAAAACCGTGCACCTATCTACTCCTGTCTACTCCACTTCACGGAAAGTATTTCAGGGTCTACCACAGGGCTGCTGCCTTAGCCCTACCCTTTTTAATATTTATATCTCCAACATAACTCGCCTTCCTCTTAAATCATCTTCCCTATACTTTGCAGACGATATCGTTCTATATTTCACTTCTAGGTCCATTTCAGAAGCTAATGCTGACCTCAACGATTCTCTGATTTCTTTAGAAGCCGACCTTTCCAATATTTGTCTTTCCATCTCTCCAGCCAAATCTTCATGTGCTGTTTTTACTTTGCGTCCTTATAATCCATCTTCAACAATCCTGTCCGTAAATAACTGTGCTATCCCTCTTGTCTCATCCTTCTGCTACCTAGGCATCTTTCTTAATAGCCGCCTTATTTTTCAGGAACATATAAAATACTTATTCAAATCTGTTTCTAAAAGGCTAAACCTCTTCAAAGCCCTTTCCCTGTGTCGTTGGGGGGGGGGGGGATCCTTGAATTCTATCTATTATCCGTTCGAAGCTAGATTATTGTTCCTTCTTGTATGGTAGTACTTCCTACACAAATCTTTTCAAACTGGATCGTGTGCAGTACCTTTGTCTCCGCCGCTGTCTTAGAACTTTGAAGTCGTCTCCCACTGCTGCAATTCTTTCAGAAACCAATATGGTTCCTCTATATATTCGTCGATCTTATCTTGGCTATCACTTCTTGACTAAGCGTCTTTCTATTTCTTCGTCCAATCTCATTAACTCTTATATTTCCATACTACACAACTGGCGCTTTTCTGCTAGGAAAATCCCTATTCTTTCTGATATATCCAAACGACTTAATCAATTCGCTTCTTACATTTTCTCTTACAACAAACTCCCTTACTTCACGCTTAATTACTCCAATTTCCTGTATACGCCCAAGATATACTCTTTTTTCGCCTTTCACAAGAACCTACCGGCTCATGTAGTCCGACAGGAATATAACCATGCCGTGCAATCCTTATTTCCTTTCTACACTGTTATCTTTACTGATGGCTCCAAAACAACGGACGGTGCGGGAGCTGCCTTTTTGGTTCCATCACTTAACTATTTTGATACTTATAAACTGCCTTCCTTCTGTTCCATATTTACCGTGGAGTTCTCTGCAATCCTTCGTGCTATCCAATACATTTCTTCCAACAACGGCTCAAATAAATATCTGATAGTCTCAGATTCTAAAGTTGTTCTACTGTCCATCGCCTCTCCTCTTCCTCGTCATTCCTCAGATTTCACAATTCTCCTGATTCGTTCTCTTGTCACTAGGTTGTATAGCGTTCATTCCATTCAAATTGTTTTCTTATGATCCCCCAGTCATGTTGACATTAAGGGCAATGAATTGGTTGATTCATTAGCTCGATCTGCCGTTCAGACTGGTCAATTTCTATCCAAATTTTCCTCCTTGCAATCTTAACGTTCTTTCCAGGAATTGCCATCGTAGGCGATGACGCGATTTTTATCCTCTTTTATTCTCGAATCCTGAATCATTTTATTTTAGTATCCAAACCCATCCTCCCTCGTTCCCTTCGTACTATGATTTCCCTCGTCTCTCTCGATTTCTCATTTCTTCCATTTGCAGGCTTCGCCTAGATCATAGTCGTCTTCCAGCATCCTCTTTTCGCTTTTCTATGTCGTCTTCTCCTTTTTGTTCCGGATGACTCTGATCTACTCTGCGACACAAATCATATGTTCTTTGAATGCGCGTCTGTATCTATAGTACGCTCTCACTTCTGCAGTCAACTTCTGAAACTCTGTTTGCCTACTCCATATAGTGATTCTTTTATTCTTTCACTTCCATCCCCGGCAATCATTCCTATTATAGGGGTAATGTCTTCGACTGGCGATCCCAAAAAAAAAAAAAAAACTCTTCTCGTTGTGGTCGGTACTTCTTACTCGGATACCAAGTGGATAAATGATGGTGATGATGACTCATGCCATTATTTTATTAAATATTTGCTGTTTCATACCGTTTTACCTTTTTTATCAAAGTCTGTAATTTTTTAAAAATTTTAATCATGGCATCCAATTTTGTTAAATAATACAATTAAATACATTGTTAAGCCCGGTTTCGTTTTAATGTGATAATAATTAAAGTTAAAAGATTTGTTAGACGATTGATTGGAAACGGAACAGTTTCGCCGACATAGGGTTCTAAATTTATAATTCTAGTTTTAAATTTTTCGTTTCATTCGTCATTTAAATGTCAGAGGTCAGGATTAAATTCATACTGACTTTAACCTAAATGAAGGCATGTTATGAAAATGGTGTATTAAAATTACTTATATTTTCAATTTCGGCATTTTCCGAAAAGTAGTTAAACTGTTTTGAAACGAAGTTGGCATATTTCGCCCCCGGTAGAGCAATAAAACTAAGCGCATAAAATCTACTCATAGAGTCATTCGATTTATATAACTACGGTTTACGAAGCATTATTTTCATATTATTAAATTGCAAACAGTCGTAAATTTTAAGCTTAATAAATAAAAAAAGATATAGTATGCTACCCTGATGTAATCAGGTAAGCAGAATAGCGAATTTTTCCGTGAAACGAAATATACTTCTATAAATAGTGCGTACATAAATAAGGAATGAAAAATTACATCTAAATTTAAAAATTCAGCTTCGCTTCTACAAAACTGTCATCAAACTATTTTTTGATAGTAAATTTTTACGTAAAGTACAAATGTCAATTCATGTTTAACGAGGGATTCACTTGCAACATAGGGCTTCTGCTCCGTTAGTTATTCCGATAATTTTCCACAATTTGTTCGAATAACTAAAGATTATATCAAAGTATCAACAACTAAAATATTACCTTTAGCACTTGTAAAGACTATTACTTAGTTGGAAAATACATAAACATGTAATAGAAAGAATGCAAAAGACGATATATAAGAAATACTAATTAACAGAAACCGGATAATATTTAAACAAACATGAAAGATATATGAAAAATCGTATTAAATACGTCGATGATAAAGTCAAAAACATATTCCGCGTATTAGAAAATAATCAGCAGCAACACTTAAATAATAATGCGCCTTATATTGTTACATAATACAATATACGTCATTTCCTGGAATTTTCAAATAAAAATATAAAGAGTAATAACTTAGTCGGAATTAAGCGCTCCCCTGCGATTGAAATTATCACGTTTACAAATAACTAAACGAAATAAAAAAAGCAACGCAACTTATAGGAATTCATTTAAATCGTGATAAAATAATTTTTTTTCATAATTTAAATAAATTTCTTCGAGGTGTATTTTATATTTCGTTTCGTATGGAAAATTATATGATTAATGCGAGTAGTAGTATATAATTGTTGTTAATAACAACTTGTTAATCATTGACAGTAATCTCTGTACTGTAAGAGTGCAAAATAAAAAGCGTGAAAAAAAGCCCACAGCGCGTTTTGTGATAAATTTTTAATACACTATTTTTGTCATTAAAGTATAGAAAAACTATGAAACTCCGAAAAAAAATTTTTAAAATTCAAGTACCTAAATTTTGCAAAATATATATGCATCACGCTGCGGGGCAAAAAATTTTAAAAAAATTTCACACAGCCCGCCCTACATTAGCTAGAAAGTTTATTTGTTCTTTTAATCGACACGTTTGCGCCATAAGAATAGAGAAAAAATATAGAATTTCCAAAAAATTTAAAATTAAGGAATCAAATTTTAAAAAATCCACGTATCTAGTAGTAATAAGGCAAAAAATAATTATAAAATAAATTATCACAAACCGTTCCATAGTCGTTTTAATCACCTACTATATGCCATTGCGAAAATAATACAAGTGAATTTTTAAATTTAACCGCCCAATTTTGAAATGAAAATGAACGCAAATGAGTTCAGTTATTATCAATGTTAGTTGCCAAAAACGAAAATTAGAAGAAATATGTATGATCGAGTCTTATTCCCCTTTTCTGGACATCATTTAGCTAATAGTTTTTCTTTTGTTTATGTTAAGGAGAAAGACAAGATAATTGGACTGCTTTCCTTTTTGCCATTTTTTCAGCGATTTAATGAATGTAATTTACTACCAAATCGGTTTCAAATGTTTTGGTCTGTTTTGACATTTATTGAAAGTCCAAATACGTTGAATAGGGGGACAAAACATATATTACTGTTAGCGACTTGAAAATCAAACTATTTTCATGGTATTAATGTAAATCGTAATTTTTGTAAACTTGTCTAGAAAGTACAGAGCTTAAAGCTTACAGTAGTTTAAATTCTTTTTAAGCAAAAACAAGTTAATGAGTGATACAGGCGTTATATTAGAAAACACAATCGGAATCGAGAAGGGGAAATACGAGGTGTGGCTATTAAATAACGTGACGGCGCGCGCTATGGGTGCCCCAAAGGAGTAAGAAGAGAAACAAGTACAACAGGAGAGACCACCTTGAAGTGTCTCCTAACACAGTTCGAAACCACGTTTTCGTAGCTATGGTAGTATTTTTTTTATCGAGTGTTGAAGAGAGTACGTGATTTCTGGCGCGTCGGGTACAATGTCTGACGAAAAACACGAACAGCGAATCAATCTGAAATTTCTCATGAAATTAAAATCCAACCGAATGTTATGCATTACTGAAAGAAGCTTGTGGTGAGAATTCTCTGACAAGTGCTTCTTTTTTTTTTTTTTTTTTTTTTTGGTGCCGACGATTTGCGGAGATGGTAAACGCCGATAAAGAAACCGTCGGAAGAATTTTACATGAAGATTTAAACATGTCTGAAATTAGTGCGAAGCTGGTACCGAAAAACTTGAGTGCCGATCAAAAGCTGTGCCGTCAACAGGTTTGTTCTAACGTTCTTGAATGGTTAAACGAAGCGCCGAAGATTTGATGAATAGAATCATTGCATGCGCGTCGAGACATGGATTTTTCAGTACGATGTTGAAACCAAGAGGCAATCGATGCATTGGGAAACGCCCACAATTATAAAAGCGAAGATGTCAAAGTCAAAATTCAAAACAATGTTAATCGCTTTTTTCGACATCAATGGAATTGTGATGATCGAATGGGTTTCAGAGGGTCAAACTGTGAACCAAGATTATTATTTGCAAGTGTTGGCAACCCTGCAGGAGCGAGTTTGTAGAAGAAGATCGGAGTTGTGACGAAACAAATCGTGGATCTTGCATCAGGGCAACACACCTGCCCATAACGTGCTGTCTGTGACGCAGTTTTTAGCTGATAAAAACACGGCAGTGCTCGAACACGCGCCCTATTCACCAAACTCAGCTTCGTGCGACTTCTTTTTGTTTCCGAAGGTGAAGTCTGTCCTAAAAGGAATTACATTTTTAATCAATGGAAGAGTTAAAACGAAAAACGACGCATTACAGAAAAAGTGACTTCCAGCACTGCTTCCAACAATGGAAAAAACGAATGGAACGGTGTGTGCAGAGGGGAAGTGAGTATATTGAAGGGGAAAGCCCGGTTGTCGAATAATTTTAACGATAAAACCGTTTTTGAAGGTTTAAGATGTCTGATGAATTGTAGCTTAGGCTTTTTATTATATTTTTGCTCCGTATTCCCAATAGTTTCGGTATTTTGGCGTTTTCCTCGTGCCGGCGAGTAACATTTGGTGAGACGGTTCTTTCACGCTTACGATTTGTTTAATTTAAGGTTACTTTTATATAGCATCTTAAGGATAAGAGAGTTCATCTGTGCTTTAAGGGTAAAACTTTTGTCTTGGCTAGCAATCGGCCTTTGTATAAAATTTGCCGGTATTTAGTTTTTCAAGAAGGTTATCTTTTACGCAGTTATATAGTCCAACTATGATGATGGTGTCCAGGCGAAGTAGAGGTTTTTCAGAAATTTTCTATTTTCTCCCCGTTCGGTATAGTCACTTATTTTTAATAAATTTAGAGAATTCTGGCAGTTTGTTCTTAGCTTTGCAACGTGTTTTTAAACGATAGTTTGCGCTCCAAGTTCATTTCTAAAATTTGTATGCTTTCGAAGCGTTGAATGGGTGCATTGTACAGTTGAATGTTGCAGTTTGGGGAACTTTTTAGTCTATTACGGAACTTAATCGTTTTCGTTTTATTCCCTAAAATGAAAGTCCACTTGATGAGTTCTAACCGTGCAGCTTTTTTCGTCGTTGATGTAAGGTATATCATTTAGAGTGTTCTAAATTAGTTGAACTCATATAAATGACTAAGTGCTCAGCCAATAATTCGTATTTGACGGAAAATTACCGGTAGAGAATTATCTGATCATGGATTGAACTGCAAACGAACTAAATAGTTACAACATTGTACCTATTTATATGAACTAAACAAGTCAACCGGAACTAGTTTGACTAAAATACTTCTTAACCCGTTAATTGTCAACGATTTTGAGATTTGAGATATTTTAATTTAAACTTTATTTTTTTAACGATCATAATCATATCGCTTTTATAAAACAAAAAAAAAAAAAAAAAAAAAAGGTAAGCACTATGTGGGCCATACGACGTTCTTTTATTTTAAAAATTTACCAATTAAAATAATTATAAATCCAAATAGGCCGTAAAGCGGCCGGTGAACCCGGTCATCTAGAACCTCTATAAAAGTGATGTACTTCGCACGCGATATTAAGAGTTAATATGTTGTTTCAATTTTCATCGAGTCAATATGGTATCATAATAGTTATCTATGGAATAGAAGTGACGACAATTGTTGTCATGCCGAGGATTAAAACAAAAGGAAAACGTTTGAATAAATCCGAGCTACATTTTATTTCAAAAAATACAGTTTAAAAATTCCGCATAGAGCGCCACCGCATAATTAATCAGTTCATTATTAGTTATTAATCAGTTCATTACAGTACGAATTATTAACTTCAGAATAATGTAAAATCGAGGTTATATGTTTTGTCTGTGCTATATATGTAACCGGATTATCGCAGTAGATTATGGAAAAAGTCCTATAAATGTACACTTCTGCTAAGTTTTCGAATAATTTATTCTTTTCGATAGAAAAAATGTTTGCGATATATACGCGAAATGTCGTGCCTTGTTTTTATTTAACCAAAGCGAGAATGTTCCTATTTTGTTTGACAGTATCGTGTATACTATCGTCGTGAAGAAAAATTCATACCGTTCATAATGAATTCGTAATTAATCAAAAGTAAACAACATCGATAAGGACGAACTGAACTAAAATCATCAGAAATGAACTAGCTCACTCAAGTTCAATAGCAAAAAAAGGGCTCAAGGTTACTTTGTTGCCTAAATTAGTTTTAAAAAGAATACAATTGTATTATAGGGTACCTGTGAAATATTAAAAAAAAAATACATAACCACGATAACGTTACATCTCTACCGGAAGTGTGTCAATGGAGCACCGAAACGAGCTCCTAACCGAATAAGAAAAGGAAATAATTAAATGAAACGTTTTTTATCGATTTATAAATACTATGTTTCTTTTTTTATCCCAGTGTACTTTTTTTTTTTTTGTTTTTTTAAAATTACGTATTGATGGTTTTTTTTTTTTTTTTGTTAACTTGTATGTTACGAATATATGTCTATAATTTGCGCGTGGCAGCAAAATTTTTAGAAAAACGAACAAACATTTATTGATAAAATGTATTTTTTCTTTCAAGCGAAAAATTATCAAAAAGTGCGTATATATATTGACGATACAATTTGCGGTTTCTACAGCGGAAGCTTCTTTCGCTATGTTCACTTTACATGATTAGATTTTGATTTCTTTCAAAAACGCTAAGGACGGTTATTTTTAGCTATTTATTTATCTGCTTATTTCTGTCGGCAACTTTTTGCGAAATGATAATTTTCATTAATATTGAAATTTTTTTCCAGGAATTCCAAAAGAAGAACTGGGCGATTATAACTACTACGAGTACCCGAAAAAAAATTTCGGTATGTATTTCGCATTTATTTGTTATTCGAAAAAAGTTGAAACGTACTAATGATGTGTTTTATGAATGTTTCTAATTTTGAAATATAACTAGCCATATTGATCGCCAAACTTCGTTCGGAGACGGCGTAGATAAGAAGAAGTACTTTGTCACGAAAACAAAATCATTAAATCGATTTAACCTTACTTAAACGCGAGAGCAGAAAGCGCATTTATTTAAAATTGTCCACTTTAAATCTCGAATAATCTGAAACTCGATTATTGTCGAACTAAACAGGGTGTATCAATATTTGGATTAAATGTTTGAAAACAATCCATTGCAATTTTCTTCGTGATGAAAGATGAAATGTGGAACAATTTGATAGCACATTAAACATAGTTGGAAGTTGAACAAAAAGA
This sequence comes from Icerya purchasi, assembly GCA_039619475.1. NCBI lineage: Eukaryota > Metazoa > Arthropoda > Insecta > Hemiptera > Monophlebidae > Icerya > Icerya purchasi. The sequence goes on from CM077116.1 coordinate 226,606,465, forward strand.
CGTTTCTATAGCGAGACAATAATACGAACCTGTTAAAATCTGTCTGAATAAAAAGATTTGGAGATAGTGGGGAAAGACCAATCAGACTGTTACAATTGCAGACTCCTTTAATGCATCGAGGAAGTTAAATTTATCTTGAATAGGTTACTTTGCGTGGAATGTATTATAAGAAATTTTTCATTTATTCCTTATTTTAAATTTACTGTGCACCGTTAGAGAAACGACCTGTTTTTGTTTTGTTTTTTTTTTTTTTTTGATTAAAAAACTAGTAGCCCAACCGTCGCGGTTTCTGCTATAAAAATTAATATTATTAATCTTTAAGTATAATGAAATGATCGATTCCGGTTTTTTTTATGAACTCAAGCTTGTCTATAGTTCGCAAGCGAACCTAGGTCAAAAATTCTTTCAAAGCACGATGAAAATGCTATCGAATCGGGCTCAGCAATCTTAGTTCTTTACTACATCAACTCGCACAATTCATTTCTGCGGGAACAGGAGATTGAAATCACGCTGAACCGTTCCAAAGTCCTCGAACACTGTCAAATATCTCGGCCTAAACTTCGCATTAATCGAGTGAAATCCATCTGTATAAAAACTAAACATTATTAAAAAATAGTCGTCGATACCGCGCTTTAATTAAATCAAAGTTAGATATCGAAGTTCTACACAGTCTCTATTGCTTAGCCAATCGGAATTTATTAAACGTACTTAACATTATTATCCGGACTATTTCTAACGCTTTTGGAATAGTTCCATGCTAGCTCTCTTAGGAAATCGAAATATTTTCAATGTCTAGTGCCACTTTCAAATTTGAATTTACCGTTTTCAGACTTGTTTCGATTAAATCTTCTCACTCACAGTCGATTCAAACTCTATGAATCTTCTATTTATGAAGCCTCATCAGTTCTCCGTGCCAGTGTCACCACCTCGATCAGATCTAAAAATCCCCCTTGCTTTTCAGGTTACTAAATATTCTGAAAACGAAACATTTCCATTCTACTGGCAGAGTATGACGATTTTATCTCGCTAAGCTGTTTACAGATGGATCAAAATCTTTAGACGGAAAGAATTATCCTCCCCTTTTATATTGCGAAATTCTATCTGCTAAACTCTATGCAATAACGTTAGTTACAAATAGTATAATAGCATCAAAATCTTTGCTTCCTCACTTTATCTTTTCAGACACTCGTTATCAAAGAATATCGACAAACTTTATTTATTTTACCTTGTAAAAGAGTTCTTTTTAACCTTTTTCGGGCGGATCACACGAATAAAAAAAGAAAGAATACAATTCTTTACAGCAGTACTGAGGCTCAATCTTTAGTTCGTTTGAAACAGATTGGTTCGCTTAGAGGTGCTCGGAATAATTCTATAGTAGAATATGTCGAATGCGTCTCATTTGTAACAGAATTCCTTCCGACGTAAAGTCCTATATTAAAATACAAATAAGAATATTGAAAAAACGATGTTCTTCCCTATTTGCACCTTCGTCACTTCTGTAATATCCCTATTCTTCCACATTTCATTTAGTTTGCTGTTAACTTTGTACGCCCCCTCATTTCCGGTTCGTAGCCAACATTATTATTCGAGATAAGAGAGCCTAAATAAATGAAACTGCTCTCAATTTCAATTTTCCCAATCTCATATACAGAATCGATAGATTATTATTTTCTTTATCGATGATCGTTATTTTCGTCTCGAGCTTGTTTCCGCTGATACTGCTCAAAATAGCAGTTTATTAATTAAAAAATAAAAAAACTTACGAAATTATATAAAAGCAACCGATTTATTAATTCCTGTCACGAATGATAAATATATATTGTGTAAAAATCACAAACTACAAAACGAAGCGATATATTTATTTCTCGAAATAAAAATACGTAAAAAACGGGCGATAATTAATTAAAATGGAAATATACGAAACGGACTAACCGGATTTCAGGTGAACGAATAAAAAATAAGCCCCTGCGAATAACTACAAAAATTGTATTATGCCAAAAATCGCGAATTATCGCCAGACTAACAGCGAATAAGACGAATTAGATCGGCAAATCGATTAGTAGCATCGAAATGAGAGGGATCGAGAAATACAACGATAAATAACGAAAAATTTTACAATAAACTAGAACTATACAATCGGTTATTATTATTTCGGTCTTATTGTTTCTTATCGTTCTATTTTCCTCAACTTTGTTAAGCATTTTCAATAGATCTTCTTCGGTGCTTGCCGGTAATGCGCTGTCATCGGCGTAACGCAGGTTTTGAAAATTTTTTCCGTCTATCGATATGCTTTGCCGGCCAATTTTCTAAGGCTTATCCGATTATCCATTCGCCGTACGTATTGAAATTGGTTGGATTGAGGGTGCACATTCTTATCGAGCTCATTTTGTAGTCTTAATCAGCTGTTAGTTCACGCACTACACTCGTACCGTGCGTACCGGTTTCTTATTAGTCTGATTAGATATAGTCTAGTGCTCCAGCGTGTCCTTTAAAAGCCTTTTCACGGTATATAAAGCAGTGATAAATTAATTTATTAAATTCTCGCACTTTCCGAATGATTTGTTTGCAAGATTTATTGTCTGTTCTTTCGCTTTTTGGCCAGAAGCAAAGTTGATTTGTTCAGCTACAGTTTGCGACAGAATGCACGCTTTGATATTTTTGTATGTCACAGACAGCATCACTATTACGGCGGTCGTTTCGTAATTAAAACAATCCACCCTCGGTACTTTCTGATGTAGTTGGACATACATTTTGATTTGGTTCAGTCGGATGGCCGAACATCACACTCCTCCGTATCAGCACATCTCGTGTATAACTTTTAAACTTTCTTTCTTGGTTACTAGTATCATTTCGGCTACGATGTCATCTGGTCCTGCTGACTTGTATTAATGAAATCCTACCAGAATTACAAATTGCATATTGTAGATCTAAATAAAACAAAAAGAAAAGAAACGGTATTCTAATATTAAAATCAGAAAGAATTTTATTTCGAAAAATAAATAATAAAGGTCAAAGAGGAGTATCATAAAGTTAACTCGAAAACAAAACCTGTAAAATTCCAGCGATATTATAATCTATTTGAAACAAAAACCAGCCAGTCTGTGATATGTGTAAAGGAGGGTAGGTTTCTATTTATTCCGTAGTTATTTATTTTCTACGGTCGATTTATTTCTCCTATAATTCCCCAAAATTTCAATATTTTTTTGCGCCTTGGCTAATAGAAAACTATATTGCAACGCAGTGTTATAACACACTCGGGAACTGTTGCTTTTGAATTTATTGTAGTTATGCGAATAATAATCATTTTTTCATTTCATTTCGATTACCTAATGTAATGAACTTAACTGGTGGATTAGCCATTGTTATACAAGTTATACTTTGGTGAAAGAAGAAAAATAAATAATCGCCACATGGCTGTAAATTAAGTTATCAATTAAGCGGTCCGTAATATAAGTTAACTCTGCATAGTAAGTGCAACATATAGGAGATCATACATATCAGTACTTACTATTATTTCTTTATTCAGGTGTAGCATAGTATCCCCCCTGCGGCGGAATTTAAAAAATAAATAAAGTAACAGAATTGGTTTAATGTAAATTAAATGTTAATATTGCTTATTTTGTTTGATAGGTGGGCTGTCGATACATCCGGATTTTGTTAATCAAACTGGTGAGTGAACAGATATAGGTGTGTAAAATTTACGTAACGAATAAACGAAAAATAAAACGAAAACAGCTTATTTTAAAACGTTTTTCAGAAGAAATTCCACCACTAGCCGTAAATCAGCACATGAAAAGCAGAACGCGGACAGTGATCAGTTAGCGATGTTTACATACAAACTTGAACTAAAATATTCTCCGTTTCTTTGCTTTCTTTACTTTTCCCGCCCATTCTGGAAACTCGTGTAACTTTTTTCTTTTTACTTTTTACCTGCTATTGCCTCGTTTAAGCTAATCGAAGCATTTTCCTTGTAACATTTCTAAGTTAAATATTATTAAACAATTTTTCATTGTATACATATATGTAGTATTTTTATATTTTATAAAATTCTTTAAAAAAAAAGAAATATTCCATCCGCTCACCTCCTATCGATACGTAAAAACTTTCACATATCAGATTACGGTATATCGGATATTTACGCTCCCTCCTTTTTTAATAATTATTCATTTCATCTGTCCGTTCAGCCTACTCTTCTTCACTATTCATGGTTTCTTTTGCATCCATCCCTTCGACGTTCTGATTTTGTTTCCGTTGTTCGTGTGGCCATTCTCTGCTGCCTTTTGCCAGATTTTTCTTTTTCCTGATTTCCTCCCCACATTGTTTTCTCCATCCTGATGATGCAATTATTTGCGACGCCGATCATGTGTTCTTCCAGTGTTCATCTCTTTCTGTGGAGCGTCTTGTATTCCTATTTTTTGAGGCAGGGGCGGATCCAGAAAGACATGAAAGGGTTATAAGAAGGATATTTAAGGGGAGGATTATATAATTACGTAAAATCTTCTATCTATGGTAGCCAGTGGATTTGAGAAATAGCCCTTGTTTTATAAAGAAAATGAAATAGCGACCTTTATAGAAATTTAAAAATGTTTTAAAAATACATAATTATTACAATTTTTAATTTAACTTTTGTCTTATATTTAAGGGTGAAGAATAAAACGAAATTATAAAATTATACCTTAAATATGGTAGTTTAGAAATAGTAAGAAAAGCAGTATTTTTATCAGACTTTACATTTTTTTAAATTTTCGTTAGTAATCCGATCCGAATTCTTTGTCACCACGGGGAAGTTTAAATATATATATATATTTCTCATTGAACTACTATTTTTAATTAAGATTACAAAATAAAAATTAAAAAGAAATAAAAATGGCAAGAGATCGACGACATTTAAAATAGAATAAAAAAGGAACATTAATAGTTTTACTAAAAAATAATATTAAATATTAGTTATAAAATCCATAAGTATAACATTTATACAAATCTTTTATAGCATAAATTAAGTTTCTCTGTCATAACGATTTTTTTCATAGAGGCTTTGGTTCTTTTAGGGTGGGGAAATGTCCCCCCCCTGGATCGTTGAGGCTTAGGCTTTCTACTCCTTATTGTGCTTCTTATATCTTGTCTTTTCCTTTTCCGTTAGTTATTTCTGCTATTTGTTCCTTTTTGTTAAAGATTTCTGTTCGAATTAATATATAATTTAATTTTTTTTCCTTTCTATTTGTTTCTGAGTAAAGGTCTCCCGTGGTTGACGGGTGCCAAAAAAAAAATTAAAATAATCAAAAAAAAGTATATAAAAAAAAATATTTTTATTTATTTTTTGATTCATCCATTTTTCGACGCTTTTTTCGAATACTTTAAAACCGTTCACAAACAACAGGGGAAGTTCATATAAATTAGAAGGCGAGAACAACAAACGCAGCAATCGCAAAACGTATAATAGCAGCGATGTAAGAAAGAAAAAGAAAAAAATGGAAAGTAGAAAAAACCAAGATATCATTAAAATTTTAATTTTTAACCACTACTGTTATATGTTGCAGGTTACTCTTATATGTTACGGTATTTTTTTATTTTTTTTTTTTGGGATCGCCAGTCGAGGGCATTACCCAACATTAATATATATTACGGTAGAACGCTGAGGAGGATTTTAAAAATAGATCTCGAATTCCGTAATAATACGGGTGTTAATTATTTTTTAAGTTTCCTTTCAATAAACCGATAGATTAACAGATAAACGCGGTTTATTCACGTAGTTCGAATGATAAACGTAGGCTATCGTTTAAATTTGTTCTATTTGAGAATAAAGGTTTTGATTCAAAACTATCGTACATCATTCAAGCATGGAATCGCCACAATCGCCAACGACACAGAATATACTTTATCATCATTTTCTAATGTTTCGGTTAATAGGAAAATGTCTCCCACTGTGAAAGATTTTGACAAGACTTACGACTATTTCTTACATATGATACGAAATTGTTTATTTATTTTTTTTAATTTTCTCTCATCATCTAGTAAGTATAAATTTTCGTAATTGTAGAATTTTCACATAATTAAAATAGATTCTAGATATTTAATGAGCGTTTTTTTCGTTTTTTAAGTTTTAACCTAATTCAATTTTAATTTTTTTTCTCACGACATTGCTTTTAACAAGCGAAAATTTCAACGAGATTTTTAGTCCGACCACTATATATTTAAGATATCGCGCACGCACAAGCACAACACTTAAAAAAAAAATTCAATCGACATTAATTAAAAATTTTAATTACAACTAGCAGCTTCCCTATTTAATGGATTACATTTTGCGCTGATTTCGATTTATGTAGCAGCACGATTAAGGAAATTAATGAACGCCTTACGATCAGATAAAACCGTTTACATATCATTAATAATAATTGCATCATCACTATTAATAAAAAACCTTTTAAATAATGTTTCGAACATTTCTGCTTAGTTTTAAAGCGAAGTGTCAAGTAAGAAATGACATGTTAGATAGAGTAATTTTAAAACGCTCCAAATATATATATCGAAATTGCCTTGCACCGGTTTCAGTGCTTGACTAACATAAAAAAGTTTATGCATAATAGTTTGGTTTTTTTTTGGTTTTTTGGTTTTTTGTTTTTTTTTAATATTAATACCGTACAACTTACAAAAAACATTTATCCTTCTACCGGACGCAGTATGTTTTGTTATTGTATTGATTTCCATATGATCGCTATTAATTTCATTTAAATACGAAAAATCCGTAAACTTTTATAAAAAAAAAAAAAAAAAAGAAGTAATATTCCCAACTAAATTGGATTTAGAAATATAATTGGAATAAAAATTTAATAATGCGGTAAATGTAAAGAAAGAATTAGTTATCGCATAAGAGATGCAGAATATTTATTGAATTTTTTAATCGCGTCAATGAAATAATCTATGCTTGCCTTTCTTTTCAATATTTGATTCACTTTCGTCATTATCATTTCCCTGAGGCACACGGTACGATCATTTTCAACGACACTTCTAGTTATGTGAGGGGCAAAACTAGTTACGCGATAATTTCTTGGGAAATTCCGTTTTTGGCATTAATTTTTCGCTAATAACAAAATAAATTATCCGGCATTTATAAGCAAAAAAAAAATAAAACCATAGGTCTTCGATGCATACTTCTTGCAATACTGCACACTTTATCTGTTTTGTTGTAATATTTATGATTTCCGGTTTTTCGTTTGCACAATTTCCTCACCTATTTTTGTAAATTAGAGACTTACGACATATTTCCGTTTTCTTCTGGTACATATGCGATCAAGTTTTTTGAACACAAAAAACTGTCTTAAATAGCTCTTCCTTTGTTAGTTTCCAGGCGGAATTTTCTATTTTTCTTTAGCGTTTTCTCAAATGATAATCCCCTTTTCATATGGTCTTCAACAAGATGCCCGCTGCTGAATCGAAGCCAGTCACAATAATTCTTTCGAAGCTAAAAAATTGGTTTTGCTAACCTTAGAACAACATCATCAAGCCTATTATGCAATAACTCCCTTCCGTAATACGTAAAATATACTTTAGCACCGACTAATGCGTATATTCTAATATCATGATTATGGAGCACGTGACTCCGAAACATGTCGGCAATTTTTAATTTTTAATATTTTTAACATATAATTTTCTGTGATAAAAGTGACTTTTTTATATATAATATTTTGAAAATAAGAAACTATATTTTTATACGTTTTCTTATTGCGACGTTTTTAATAAATGCAAATTTACTCGCAGTTTTTACTTTTTTACACTGTTTGTGCTACTTGTAAAAACCACAACTTGCGTTCTATTCTTATCGACAATTATCGATATTTTTCTCATAGGTATATTAAATAATTAATAACGTATTTGAACAATTACAAATTAAAATATTACGTCATATTTTTAGTATACGTCTTCACCACGTGTGGAGCAGTCGGTTGGGAAGGTCCAGCAGCAGAAGACTGCCAGAGTACTTACACGAATACCTCAACACAAGTAACAGTGATCGAAACTGGCGACAAAAAGGGAATACAAAAATGGAAAGTTCCGGAAACGTCTTACTATACGTTTGTATCGTTTATTAAAAATTATTTTACGTAATAAATAACTCTTACCGTATTGTGCCGCTTTACAGCGAAGTCTATATTTATATTTTTGTGATATTAATTTCATTTTTTATTTTTACGGTTTTTTTTTTTTTTAGAATAATCGCTAAAGGCGCAAAGGGAGGAAAAGGTGCGGATGCTTTAGGCGAATCAAAAGCAGCGGTAGTTCGTGTGGTAACTGAATTGTATAAGGATCAAATAATCTATTTACTCGTTGGACAGGAAGGTCAAGATGCATGCCGAAAATTAGTAAGACAGTTTTTGTTTAATTACGCTATCACATTAATTTGTTAAGATATACCCGTGTCACTACTATATAAGAAATTTAGTAACGTTTTTAGTATATGTGTAATATTTTTAAAGTGTTCTAAACAGTGTTGAATTGTTTTCGTTTTTTTTTTCTTTTTTTTTTTTTTTTTATTTCTTTATTTTTAGTCGTTCGATACTCCATCTTGTTCGGTTAATTCATATTTCCGTGTAAATGCCAACTTCAGAAATTATTTCAATGAACAGAGTCCAATACAAGATGGCGGTGGAGGTGGTGGAGGTGCCACGTACATATTTACAGTAAGACAAAATAAATTATTTGCTTAAATACTTCTAGGAAAATATTTTGCGATTCAATTTTATACTGCGAGTTTTCCAATATTTACAGTGGTTGTATGAAAAACTCACTAGCAATTGTAGTAAGAGCATAGGCTGAGGAATTAATTCATCCCTACTAATTCAATTCATTTTCGGTAGAAAACTGCGATGTAACATGAAGTATCCAGCATTCTCTAGTAGCGACGATCTGCCATATTAATCGGTTTTGAAAAATTAATAAGGATTTTAGTTTACAGTTTTTGCTGAATTATTGATATCATCTAGTTCAAACAGTACAGATACAGTTACAACTGTTGTCACAGCTATGATGAAATATTATCGACGTGTTATTAATAAATTAGTAACAGAGCTTTACTTATATTGATAATTCGTACTATTTGCTATTATTTTTTTTTTTTTTTTTGTGCACCCGTCGTTAGTTATAAAGAATCGAAATTAATAGTCAGAATTTACCGATTACGGAATCTAAACGATTTTACGGCACGCTATTTCTATAAAACTCATTTAAAAGGAGATTGATTATAACATTTCTTTTTATGAGTCATGCATATTTTTGGAGGAGGAACTCCTCAACCAAGGACCTTCATTTGGAAACAATTAGAATTGAAAAAAGAAAAGGTTATATGATGAGCCGACCAGATATCGCTAATAAGAAGACAAATAGCAGGAATAATATACGTAAAATGAAAAGACAGGATATAGCGGGCATAATAAGGAGCAGGAAGCCGACACCTGAGCAAACAGGAATACACAGAGCCGAACGCTTCATCCGAAAGCAGCCCCGGATCTATGATTTTTTCGAACCGGTGCAAGAACTTGGTAGTGGCGCCCCCTCTCTCCAGCGTTTGAGATAAATTGTTAAAAAAAACTCACAAATATATATATATATATATAATGGGTGTCATTTTTTGCGATCGAGAAAATAAGTAACCTTTAATAAATTCGCACTCTTTATTATCTATTAGCTAATAACTTTTTCATTTGTGCGAATTAAATATAGAAAACATATAACCAGGAAAGACAATAGACAAGCAAGACACCTTTAGGTCCCAGCATTTTTTTCTCTCTAATCTTGCTACAGCTTTACACGGCGTACTTTCTTTTCTGCGAAAGAATCTATTAGCTCATCAAAGTCCGTCTCAAAGGCAATTTTATTTCCAACGGCTAGGATCGCGAGGTAGACGTTCCTGACTCATTGCTGAACACAGATAGGTTTTAATTATTCTCAGTCTGCTGAAACTTCGCTCACAACTTGCAGATGTCGTCGGTAATGTGCAGTATATCCTTAAAGCTGTACTAAACATTAGGAATCGCTTCTTGCAAGTCATGCTTACACGACAGGTCGAATGCACTTGATTTTTCATTAATTTCGGTTACTAAATCTTTGAATACGGCAAGTTCTTGGCAAAAATCAACTGCATTCAAATCTTTTGAATATTTTTGTGCTAGATCGGCTCCATTTTTCTGCAGATCCTCAGTCGACATATTTAAAAATGCGTGGCCACTGAGGAAGGCGAAATTTTCATGTAGACTCTTTGCGCTCTCTAACCTTGTTTCTATTTCTGTTAAAATTTTGTCAAACACTAATTCCATATCTTTGAAAAATAGCCCGGTCGGATCTAGCGTTCTTGATTCGTCTTTGCAGATTTCGTCGTGTTGCCTTTTCTTTTCGGAAATTCATTTGTTTTTAAGGACTGGCTCAATTTCCAACTTTTCTGATACAGGTGCAGCTTCTTTAATCTAATGTTCTATTGGTTTTTCTCTCATTCCTTGCAAGATCTTAGCATGTTCATACAGTTTAATTTAATTTGACAAAATAGATATAGCTCGATATGATTCTGGTACATCGGTCGGTTTTCCTTTTTTATGAATAATATGTGTTCGGATCCTCCTCCAGTGAAGCGGAAAATAGTTCAACTGAAATAACTTGTTAATTAGTTTTGTTAATACATCTTTATATTCATTGTAGAACTTTTTTAAAAATATATCGGTTATATAATCTATTCCTTTGGCTGTGTTGTTATTTGTTTTATTTATAATTTGATCAATTTCTTCTTGGTTAATTGAATGTTTAAATTATGTAAATTGATATTTTGGTGTAAATACATATGTTGTTTGTTACATAGTATTGTTGCTTTTTGCTGATCCGATATATATATATATATATATATGTTTAGTAATGTAGGTATATCTAATTTGGTTAGTTTATTATTTAAAATCTTATATTTTACTCCACATGCATTAGTGTCTCCTGCTAGTTTCATCCATGCTTCTAGTTTACTTTGTTTAATCAGAAAATTGCATTTTTTACATTTTGTTTTATATACATATATGACAATATAACTTTTTTAGATTATCGTTCTTTGCTTTTTTATAAGCTTTAAACAATTTCTTCTTCGTAAAAATCTTATTTTTGATTTTCTCATTCCACCAGTATGTATATGTCTATCATATACAATATTGTAGGTTGCTGGACTGTGTAAATTTATTTATCTAATTATCAATTTCTTGCGTGCTATTACATGTTACGTTTTTATCAATTATGTCTGTATATTTTCATTAACTCTTCATTTATAATTTTAAAATACGTTTTTTGTATTTTCATAGATATTTCTAATTAGTACTCTACATATTTATGATCTGAATGTGTAATTTCTTCGCTAACTGTCCAATTTGATATGTTGTTAATTAGCTTATAATTTACCATTGTAAAGTCGATAACAGTTTTTTTGTTGTTATTGACGTGTAGGAATTTGTTTTTCGTACTTATAACGTATAAATCATACATGTGTATTATATCTTGGTAAAATCAAACCTCTATTGTTATTCTTGACGTCCCACATTTTATTCCTGCTGTTTAGATCTCCTAATATTATTTATTTTTCAACTTCATTATTGATGAGTATTTGATGTATTACATTAAAATATTCATTCGCTATACTGCTAGGCGGTATATATAATGAAAGTATATTTATGCCATAAACATTAACTATTATTATATTATAAATATTATGTACAAATTTAATTTGTAATTTAATTGCGCATTTCTATATGATAGCTAATTTTTGATGTGTGTACATCTTGTAACCTTGTGGTACTACTTTAATATTACTTCTGTCCGATATAAAGGCTATATCTGTACTACCATTTATAATTTTTAAACACAGATTGTCCCGTGCTATTCTACAATGGTTTAAATTTATTTGCAATATATTAATGATATTTTGTTCTTACTATGAGTATTTTATATTTAAGTAATATTGGGCATTCTTTATCAAAAGTTGAGTCATTACTTTCTAACTTTTGTTGTATACAATTCACACACTTATTATTTATATTTTCCTTAGGTATATCATTTCTACAGTTTTGCATCTTACGTATAGAACCGTAGCATTTTTTACATCGAGTGATTGAAATATAATTATAAACTTGATATCGGTACCATCCAAAATTAATTTTTTCCGTAATTATTTATTTATAAATGTGTGGGTGTATACTTCGTATGAACTTATATTTCTCGCTATCCTTATAGTTATACTTTTTTATAATATATATTTAGTTCATAATTATATTTGAGTTTAAAATAATTTTTGAAATCATGTTCATTATGACGTGCAATGTTCGGTAATAATGTTTTAGTGTTAAAAATGTCGACCTCTTACAACATTTATGCACTTCTACTTTTAATTTATTAGCTCGTCTTCTTCTGTTTTACAACCTAACACAAAATTTTCGTTTTCTGTAACTCGTGAATTTTATATTTATACCTTTATCTAACGGATTTATATGTTTTTTTAAAAGTTCGTCAATTCTCTGTTTCCTATCCTTTTTTTTTTTTTTATTTTTCACCACTAACGTGGAAATCTTGTGTTTTATGGGTTTCCTTGATAGTGTTACTAACTATTCTTGTTTTTGCTATTTCGCTATATGTTAATTTTTTAGTATGCATACTTGCTATCTTTTCTTCTAATGCTGATATTTTATTTTTGTCTTCGACGAATTGTGTTATAAAACGCGTTAATAGCGTTTTAAAATCGCTGTTGTAGTTTTCCATTATTGTTTCTTTTTTTATTTTTGCAATATTTGTTTCGTAGTTAGATATTTTATCATGCATTTCAGCGCAGATGTCCATGTATATATTACTAGATAGTAACCTTTTTGTTTCTTCGGTTAATTCTGTAATAATATTACTTAACCAATTCATCTTAATATATAAAATAATTTTTCAACTTACTTATGTGTATTCTTTAAGTGTCAAGCACAGTTCACACAACTTACTAACATTGTAAACTAACGCATTCTCCAGCACTAATGAGAGTAGGAAGGCTAGTTCCTTTCTCTCGGCCGCCTTTATTTTTCTCAGATTTTTCTGATACCCAATTATTATTTCAGATTAAGTATAAATCTGGGAGCGATTCGGATCTGGAACGAGATAAGTCTCGAACCCGTGTCCTCTGATTTAGCAGCCAAGCGCCTCAACCACTAGGCTACCGCGCTACCATCGAGACAACAATAGAGCGTCAAAATGAAGGACACAAAAAGAACCATGCATTGGAGACTTCGTTGAATAGAGAGATGAAATGAACCATTGTTCGAAAAGGAGAAAGCATATACATTTGACCGAAATCTGAAATAGAAATCTATACATAACGGTAGGAGGTTAGGAGGTTAGAAGATAGGAGTTTTTTGAAGGAAAAAGAAAAAGAAGCAACAACCTGAGTCAAAAAATCAGCTGCCTCGTTCCAAAGGTGCCAGAATAGAAAGGAACCTAAATCAAATATCAGTATGAATCGCATGAAGAGAAGAACGAATCTGAATGAGAGAAACGGAGAATGATAAAGTCACCGGAATGATCAGGAAATGGAAACAGATGGCCTGATGGACATTATACAGGTAATCAACAAATAGGAAGAAAAACGATTAAAGAGAATGACAATAACGGAAAGTAAAATGGCCATCACCGGACCGTAAATATGATATAGAACAGAAAAAAGAAAGACAAAAGGATGCGGGAAGGTTAAAATTTGGAAGAATAAAAAAAATCGCCAATACCAGTACTCCCTTTTAAACCGTCATCAGCGAAATCGTTATGTGAAAAGGAAAGAAATTTACCGTGTTGCAGAATTCCTGTTTGTATATATATTCGGTTTAAGAAGAGTGGGATCCACTTAATTGTGTTTGTGATCATGCTACTTTAGCACAAATCATATTTTAATAACAATATCCAGTACTACATTGATGTAGGTGAAAAATGGTTTTTGCGATTGTTGATGTTACCCACACGTCACGGTATCCAGTATAGCTCAAGGCAGTGTGACCTGTACTTAATTTTAGTTGTAACCATGTTGCTTTAGCGTGATTTCTATTTAGCCAGTACTGAATATAATCCTGTGGGCGCTATTTAACGGTAGTAATGGTCAGGTTATTTTAGTACCAGTATGCAGTAACTCATCGCATAGTCTTCTTCGGTTTTCTTAATTATTAGTAACTTCTCCATTAGTACGAATTATTAATGAACGTACTGCTCCTAATATCTGCAATACCTTTAGTAATTCGGTTGCAGCGATTCCGGGTCCTTTTATATTCATGCTTTTTAGGTTCTATGAATACTGATGTTCTCCTAATACTGAAATAGCATTCTTCTGGCGACAGCGTTTCAAAAAGGCTAAATCATTTAAAAGCCTACAAATTTTTGTAGACTTTTAAATGATTTAGCTTTTTTGAAACCGATTTTCTCGTTTGGCTGATCTAAAAAATAAAACAAAGAACGATGAAACCGTTCAAGAATAGCAATGTAATAAAGAATTGAACGGGGTAGAGCTATAACATTGTTAGCAGAATTCTTTTAATTTTTTTTTTTTTTTTTTTTTAAATTTAAGAAGGGGTACTAAACCACTCGCTGCATGTAACTACCTCGGTTATCGCAGTGAGTGGACCCACGTTTAAAACATACTCCTTAGCTCGCTAGCCTGAACGAAAGTCATAAGATTGTTCAAAGCAGTAGGGGTATTTGAGAGGATGTCTTCAATCGATGTGATCTGGCCTCGCCGTAACCCATTTAGACGTGTGCATTTCAGCAAGATATGCGAAACTGACGGGTATTCATCGGTAGAACAAAGTGGGCAGGTACTTGGCTTTGGGGCTTGTTTGAGGATATAGTCGTGGGAAAAGGACGTATGTCCCGTTCTCAGGCGATTGATTGCCGAAAACACTTTGCGTTCTGTTCCGACTGGAGGCCACCATGGCTCCGTCGTAGGCTTCAGTTCCCTGAGGAAGGTCAACTGAGACATCCAGTCATGACTCCACTGTGCGAAGACCGTATCGGACAGGAAACCTCTCAGAGATAATGGACCAAAAGCAAATAACGGCATTGGGCACATCATGAATGACCGAGCGACCAGGTCAACCCGCTCATTCCCCGGAACACCGGCATGACTGGGGACCCATAAAAAAACAACTCGGCATCCCCTTCGGCTCAGCTGGTATAAGATAGCCAGGACTTCTAGGACCATTGGTGATTCCGGGTGATCTGACTGCAAAGCACGTATGGACTGCAAGGAATCAGTCACCAGTAAGATTCCGAGCGGTTGGGATCTCAGTTCTAAGTATGCCTGAAGACAAAACAACACAGCATACATTTCGGCTTCCGCAATGGATACAACGTTGTTCAACCGCATGCCTTCTGCGATTCCGTCTATTTCGAAAGCGCATGCCGCTGGGGCAGCCTTGGACTCATTAGCTTTGGATCCATCAGTGTATGCTTTCGAGAACGTGGTATATTTATTAATAATATTTAGTGCCCTGTGCCCTCGCAGCGCCGGTGGGTGATTATTATCAGTGAGAGTTGTGATAGCTTCTACCTGAAAAGAAGCCCAGGGTGGGGGTAATTTTGAAAAGTCCGTTCTGGGTGTTAAGTTGGGCTTTATGTTATTTTGCAACAAGATTGCATTGACTTCAGGTAGGTTATCCTTGGGAAAATCAGGCTCCGTAGTTACGTCGCAGTGATTCTCCGCAGCCCATGAAAGCATATCGCGATAAGTGAAGAACTTTCTGTTGTAAGACAACGGTGGTATACCAGCTAACGAACATAGGCTTTTAGCTGGAGATGTACGATGGGCGCCAAGTATCATGCGAATAGCGGCGTTATGGATTGGGTCCAGTGTTTTTAACAGGGAACCACTCGCTGACGAGTACACCTGACTCCCATAATTGATTTTGCTGAGGACCAGTGCTTTATAAATATTTAAGAGAAACTTTGGCTGAACATTAAGTTTGGGATTTGACAAGAACTTGATTACCCTTAAAGACTGAAGGGATTTAGTTTTTACATCAGATATAAAGGGCTTCCACGTCAGGTTGGCGTCCATCAAGATGCCTAGGAAAGTTGCTGTTGTTTTATAAGGAATTGGACTATTGTTCACTTGTAGTGATGGCGGATTCTGAACAGGACGACCTCTATGGAACACAACGTATTGAGACTTCTGAGAGGAGAAATCCAGTCCATTCTTTCCTGACCATTGCTGCAATCTATTAATTGTATTTTGCAGGATAGACTGGGCCAAGGAAGGGATGTTAGATGCCACGGATATGTTTAGATCATCTATATATAGGCGAGCACTTACTGGAGGCCTGATGCAGTCGACAATATCGTTTACATAGAGGATAAACAGGGTAGCACTTAAGGCGGAACCTTGAGGTACTCCGTTCTCTATTGGAACTTTTCTCGATATCGAGAAGCCAATTCGGATTTGAATCCATCTATCGCTCAGATAGTTGTGAATGTATCGCCCCAGCTTACCGCCCACCCCGACCGCTTTTAATTTCCGAAGCAAGTGTTGCCTCGATACGCGGTCGAATGCCTTCTCCATATCGAAGAATACTGCATAAAGGTGGTGTCGACGATGAAAGGCAGATACAATTTGTCTTTGAAGGCTCAATAAATGATTAATGGTTGACTTTGATTTTCGGCCTCCAGCTTGAATTGGTGATAGGACAGCGTTGCTTCAAGGAAATGCAGAAGTCGCCTGTTCACCATCTTTTCCATCGTTTTAGACAGGACAGACAGCAATGATATTGGTCGGTAACTTTCAACTTGGAAAGGATTTCTATTCACCTTTGGAATAGGAATGACGGTCGCAACTTTCCATGCATCCGGAATAGCCCCAGCTGACCATATCTGATTATATATATTCAGTAACATGGCCCGGGAGATATTTCAACATGTAGGGGTGTATCGAATCTTCACCGGGTGCACTGTTCCTGGTGTGATACTTAAGTTGGAACTCTAGTTCAGCCATAGAAAAGGGGCAGCTATAAGGATTGTCAGCATTGGAATCGAAATTAATGGACTGTTGCTCATAAAGTGTTTTTTACTGTTGGAAATTGCTGGAATACTTCAGTGCCGAGAATTCTGTGGAAAAATAATGTGCAAATGCTTCTGCAACATCTCTAGTCTCTGTTATGTGAACTCCATTGACTTTTAATGTTGGGTGCGTACGGGTACTATTGCTGTTACTAATAGTTCTGATTTTTTCCCACATTACGTGAGCATTAACTGTTTGAGGAATTGATGCTGCAAAAGAATTCCACGACTCCTGTTTTTTGCTGCGGATGAGGTCTCGGGCAGCTGCTCTACACTTCTTAGATGTGATTAGGTCCTTAACCTTTCCAGTTGACTTATATTTCCTGAGAGCCCGTTTTCGCTCTGTTATCGCTTTTTTAATGTCATCGCACCACCACGGAACTGGTCTGCTCCGCTTTCTTTGTGATACTTTTGGAATTGTTGCGTTGGCTGTCTCCGAAATCACATTTTTTACGACATTTATATTGATTTCTATTGACTCTGTTGGTTGAGCAGAATTCTTTTAATGAAATTAAGGAATTTCTTCCGAAAAAAATTCCGCTTTTTAAGGATATTCTTTTATACCATTCACATTGATGTCTAATAGAAACCCCCTAACCTAAGCGGTATTATAATTTTTTTCTATAATCTTTGCTTTCCACGGGGAATTCATGAGTTTATTGTAATCATCGGGACTGTAAAAGCGCGCGTTATTTTCCCATAAATTTTAATTTTAGGTGGTGTTCGTAACAGTTTTTTGAAATATTATTTCATGGCTTTCACATAATCATTAATAATCACGTTAACTATGACGGGAGGCATTTTTGATTTAGTAGACACGCTATTAGTTCCATTTAAATTATGGTTAAATGTGCTATTATTTACCGAATTAGTTATTATTATCTAAGTTATTATAATTATTACTTAAATCGCTCATTAACTATGACAAGTTATTACAGGAAATATTATTGCACTCTTCCGCTTTTCGTTCCACTTTTGCCTTAGAGTTTTTTCTGATATTGAAACTGGTCTGTTTTTTTCAACTGAATTGCGGCACACTTGTTATCACCTACACAGATGTACATCTACTTTGCTATGACCTAACCGGTCTTATTTATGTCTACTTGATCGCTGACTATCTACATTTCTCTACCATTATCATCAATTTGGTCAGTATTATTCATTTGGCTATAGTCAAGACTGAGTACCGAACATCAATGATCCTATTTACCTTAGCAGAAATGGTCGGCAAACGCTGCAAGCGCGCGAGATTTGTAAATGACAATGACTGTTTCAACTCGTTTACTAGTTTAAAGTATCCATGACTGGTTAGCGGTAAAACAAAATTAATGAGTTAACTGTAAATGCAGTTAACATACAGAAAGTAATATGCAAACAATGTCAAACGTACGTACGTATTTTTTAAATGCAGATTCTTCGGTGGTTTAATAAACATGTTGTAAACTACAGGAAGAACAAGGTTACGAGCGAACACCAATTTTGGTTGCCGCTGGCGGGGGAGGATTGGCCCATGGACCATCTTTAGATGACGGCAGACAACACGGTAATGGGATTAATAGTTCATTACCGGCCATCACGGCACCTTCAATCGGACCGAAGCCAGCTGGTACTTGAAATATTTTAGCTGCATTTTCTTTTTAGAAAATAATATAAATTTCTTCTTAACGAAATAAAAATAATTATCGTCTAAAGTGCTCATTATTTATTTAAAAAAAAAAAAAAAATGCACATTTATAATTTTTGCCGCTTGTCTAAATGTGCAGTTTCTAGCGTGCGTCTTTTAAATATTAACACGGCTCGGTATTTAATTTTTTGCACTATATTAACAAACCAACCTTTTCTGTAATGAATATATTTAACATTGTCCACTGCACCAGCCTGCCTCAATTAGAATTTCGAAATTAAAAATTTCAATGAAATATATTCTATGCAGGTAGTGGCGGCGGATGGAGGCCAGCTCCTGAGAAATTAATAACTAATTCGTCCGGAAAATCACTACTTCAAGGTGGCCGAGGTGGCATGTCGTGTTATTTGTCAGACGGCATGAAAGGTACCGGTGGTTTCGGTGGAGGTGGGGGTGGTTGTGTTGCTGGCGGAGGCGGTGGCGGATATACAGGTTTGTAATATATACGTAACATTTATGCATTTTTTAAAATTAAAAATGCGTAATACAGTTTTAATGTACGCGGTATAAAATTTTGAACGTTCTGAATTTTTTCAACGGCAGAACAATTAGTAAAAGCGTCTTGCGCCTTCTCCGGTGTACTTTAATTTGTGTTCGTTTTCATATGCGCTTGTAATGTGAAGCTTTTTCATGTGTTGCACTTGAACATAAGAACCGTGAGACGTAACTGGGATGAATTTATAACTTACATTCACAGGTCATCTTTAAGTATCATCATATTAACTGAAATTAATATAAGTAAGGATGTGAATTAAATCTATATAATATAACTGGATTCACGAATATTGGACTACAAAGACCTATAGGGTTTAATGGAGGAATACTTGTGTTCATAAATAATAAGTTTAAATATCACATTCGGAAGGTTAATAATGGACCAAGTATGGACCTGGTGATGATAGATATAGAGATTTGCAAAAACAACCCTTTACGCTTAATTGTTATGTACAGATCACCGAGTAAAAACGTAGGCGAATTTATAAACGAAACCGCTTCACTCCTAAAAAAATTAAGCAATAAAGATAATTTCCTGATTTGTGGTGATTTTAATATTGATTTATCTCTTCGTAATGTACAGGCTGAAAATTTTTTAAACGTAATTTATGGGTCAGGAGGAATACAGTTAATAAATGGAATAACGAGAGAAGAAGAACGGATTGATAGAAGTACTCAGTCTCATGTGTAGACAACGTATTTATTAAGTATAATACAAATGAAATTACTTCGGGAATTATTAACTGGAAAATATCGGATCATTACATCATTTGTTGTGCATTTAGTATCTCAAATCGGAGTTTTCAATCTATTAGTAACCCTTTGAAATATATGTTTTCGATGAAAAGAGATTGCGTAATAAGATAATTAATCATAACTGGAATGAGGTAAGGATCTCTACAACGTCAGGAAATATATATGATAATATACATTCAGTTATTAAAGGCCTTTACAAAGAATGCAAAATAGAAGTACCGCAGAGTAAAAAGGCGACTAAATACTGTCCTAAAAATGAATGAATGAGTCAAAAAATAATCAACTTTATGAAAATCAGAGATCAGTACAACATAGTACAGGGAACAGAACCAATATTCGATATAAAAACTTATTTAGAAAATATCGAAATATGGTTGCAACTGAAATAAGGAATGCGAAACAGAATTATTATCGGAGTCAAATAGTTTTAAAGCAAACAATGATTGTAAAAAAGTATGGAATGTAATTAACAATATTGTTAATAAAAACAATAAAACATCAATCGATGATTTCATCATAAAACATTTTGGAAATACTGCATCAGTTGCTGAACAATTTAGTGATTATTTTATATGTTCAGTGGAACATCATAGACACGAATGTCACATTCAGTTATTGAGTTCGAATTTTGATAATCGTATTTATTCTTCCTTTTTTATTCCGCCAGCAAATAAATACCAAAAATAGAAGCAATAATCAATGATCTAAAAGTTTATAAGGCACCTGGATGGTATGAAATTAGGGTTAAAGATATAAAACAAAACTTAAATATTTTCGTTCCTATTTTGACTAACATGGTTAACTATTCTATAAAGGAAGCTATTACTCCTGATGGACTTAAAAGAGGTATTGTTAGACCAATATATAAAAAAGGCATGAAAAATCAGTTTGAAAACTACCGTCCAATAACAATAACATCTGTGATAACTAAAATTTTGGAACACTACATTGATAAACACTTAAGAAATTATTTGGAAAAAAAACAATCTACTCTATGAAAACCAACACGGTTTTAGAGAAAAAAGATCCACGATAACATTATTGAGAACAATTGTAAATAGGATAAATACAGGACTGTCGATGGGGAACCAATTTTTAATTTCATTTATTGACCTATCCGAAGCGTTTGATTTAGTTGATCATGAATTAATTGATCAAGGACTTGGAAAATCTAGGCATTAAAAACAATCAATTTAAGTGGTTTAAGAATTATATAACAAATAGGAAAAGCATGGTCAAAATTGCAGGGAATATAAGTAATGAAAAAAATATTCAATATGGAGTAGGTCTACCATATTGGCCCCTATTCTTTTTCTTATTTATACTAACTCGTTACACGAGCATATTAAGAATGCAAAGGTATATATGTTGTTGCTGATGATATTGCTCTGTTAATGGAGCACAACAATTTTGAAATGGCGGAAAAATTACTACAAGATGATGTAGATAATTTTAGTAAATGGGCACATGATAGGAAGTTATGTATAAACATAAATAAATCAAAAGTGTTACACATTCGGAATAGTTCTAAATATAAAATACGCGATGCGCGAATTATCCTCCACAGTAACAATTGCATTCATGAGCTTCATGTAAATATCAACACACCCATTTATGTCCTTGTCCACCGTTAGAAAACGTAAATGACTTTAAATATTTAGGTGTATATATAGATATAAATCCCTGAATTGGAAAAAACACATTTTAAGTTAAAACTCAAAAATAAGACAGACAATTCCAGCTTTATATAAAATAAAACGGGTACTATCATATCGAACACTACGTATGTACTATAACGCAATTATAATGTCTAGAATTTTATATGGAATTCAAATATATTATGTGAGGCTAAGGAAACAGAAATAAATAAAAATAAGTAAAATACAGAAGAGGTGTTTGAAACTCATACTCCCCCATTGGAAGCAAAACGACCTTGGATCAATTATGTATGGAAGGAAAACAACGAAATGTCCCCCAATTACTATTACAGACTACTAGAATTAAACGTCAATAATATAAAATTACCATCTAGGCAAAGAACTCGATTGACAAGAAACCAAAGTAATACATACTACATCTATCCTCGTGGGGTAAATCTGCGAATTGATAACACTGATGACTCAGTGTGCTAATCAAATTAATAAGTACAATGCCGAATCATATATTAAAGGGAAAAAAGAATTGGTGTGTGGAAAAAGAAGGTGGAAAATTGGTTAAAGGAATGGTGCAAAGATTGAATAACAAGCTACGTTCTGAATCTCTCTACCTTCTAATGCTCCTTTCTTTATACGTTTTTGTTTTTGATTTCCTAGTGTGTCTTTACCGGACATTAAGTCGTAAAGAAGATTATGTCTTCCCATTTTAAATATTGAACTGTCGGCATGTAATAATGTACAGATACGTATTACGGGGCGTGTTACGTAGTTGCATGCGTATACATGTATATTTATACTTAATCTTAACGCTAGAGTTCTAATATTATGAGTATAGAATAAGTTAAGATAAATTATAATTTTTTTGTAATTTGTATTTATTTTTTGAATAAACGTTGATAAGAGTGCCGGGAACTCACACAACGGGCATATTTGCTGCCCTGTGAGACCCACAACTTATTTCAAATAGAAAAAAAAAAAAAAAAATGTACTCTCGATATCTCGATAAAGTTTTAATTATACCGGTCGCTGAATTTTTTTTTCCGCAATGCGATTGTAATTCTAATGCCCGAGATCTGTCAAATAATTGGTGATGACGGCTTAAATAAAAGTTTTCGGTATTCGAAAAGGAACCAAAAGACATTTAAAGATATTACAAAAAATGAAAGAAGAATACTTTTACCGGGGTTTGTCAAAAAATTATGCTGAAAATCGGTGCTTCGCTTATATAAATTTCGATTCGACAGAGAACTACCGATTGCCGAAATAAATTTGTTAAAATGAACCGGATATCAGTTGCTCCGATTTGTGCAGGTTTAGAAGTTCGAAATGCAGCTTAAAACCCCCGTTGGGCCATGGTTTAAGCGGTATCGTTTGATGTTCCACTTGTCGCTAATTGCGCCGAAACTTGTACGATCAACATTTTTGAAGTTGGTTTACTAATTATGTATCAGGAAAGAAACAAACGCAGCACTCAACTTCTCCCATTTAACAGAAAATTACTCGGCAACCTTTGAATTAGTTTCACGAAACCGCGCAGACAATCTAGTCGTATTTTGGAACATTTTAAAGATCGTTTGCGGAGTGTTTCAGTTCTATGTGCACCGGTGCAATTATTTAAATCAGAACATATTAAAACGTATTTAAACTGTGTAACATATGAAATTTCTCTACTTGTAGAAATTACTTAATCATTGCGTAAATTTGTAGGTGGCAGAGCTTGGTCCAATAGTCAAGTAAACGGAGAAGGAGGCTGGTCGATGATAATTGAAGGTGGTCGGTACCAGGAAGTTCAGGCTGGTATTCATTACGGACCGGGTAGCGTGATAATTATCCCGGCTGTAGAAGGATGTGGTTGCGAATATCGATGTGTAGCTCTCGATGAATTACGTACAATTACTAAATGTATTTGCTCACCAGGCTGGGAATTGAAATTGGACAATGTTTCTTGTATCCGTAAGTGCTGTTTTTTGGTTGTTGTTGTTTTTTTTTTTTTTTTTGTTTTTTTTTTGGCAAAATTTACACTAATCTCCCGTTTAAAAATACTATACCTGTTATACATACTAACGCATTTTTATCCGAAATAAGTAAACAGACTGCATTGTATTAGATATTTTTGAAGATACAATCAACAATTTTAACTAGATAATACTACATAAATAGCCCCGTGTATGATACTGCATTATTAAAATTAGTGAAGAAATAGCGGCTCAAAAACTTTTTATTTTCATCGGTAAACCGATAGATTTATTCATACCTAAGCTCGCTGCTGGCACTTGTACAAACCTTAAATACTTCCAATTTCACTTTTTAAGCATTTAATAATTTCGAATTTTCAGTAATGGAAATACTTATTTTTCGATAGTGAATTCCGAGTATTTTTAAACATTTCGCAAAGCTAATGCTTAAACACCACCTTAAAAAAACAATATCTATAAATAACTCCGTAGCTAAGGGCTGGGATTAAGAAAATTCATGTAGTAGTACATCGCAAACAATGACAACTAATATTGTCTTATACCTTATTTGTTTATTTTACGTTTTCTTCAAATTAAATTTATTAAAAACTATATTTCTAAGATTTCTGAAATTCCATCAGGAACTTTAATAATTCAGACGATATCGTAACGTGTTTTAGACATAATATATATTTTAAAAAAAAGCGGCAGGTTAATGTGTCGTACTTAATTTTACTTTTTCTTGTTCGCCAGTGAGAGTTGTATTTATGTTTTCATTACAAAATTTATAATTTATTTTATTTCGAATTTATCTTTTCAAAAGTTTGAATTAATTTGTTTCGTTAATCGTTTTGAGTATAAGTCGATCAGTCAAACGAAGGCGTCTTATTTATCGCTCCCATTTGTAATAAACTGCGTGATTATTATTAATAGCTCGGTCAAATATTTGTGTAGAGGTGAACATGATAGATTAACTGCACAAATAAATGGTTAAATCTATACGCTTAGTATACGCGAGGTTTCTAAAAATTTTAAAATAGTAAACCGTTAAATACCAATGGGATTGTATGAGATAAACGATATTAACGAAGGCAACATAGAAGTCCCTAATCGCTACTTCCGTATGGATAAAAATTTCACTTCATTGTGATTCCCCTTTTTAACCTCTGAAGAGGATTACTCAGCGTGTATCGTTTGTACCTACGAAGGATATAGTGGCACATGGGCCCGCATTTCTTTATATTAGACCTCCTAAGGGAGAATATCGGTCGGTGATGTAACGTGGCCCGCGACCTAACTCATAGGCACGTGCACACTTCAGTAGAATGTGCAAAAATTATGAGTATTCATCGGCAGAACAGAGTGGACAAGTGCCTGGCTGTGGAGTTTACTTAAAGAGAAAGCCACAAGGAAAATAGCTGACTGCTGACAACGACCTACGTTCTGTGTTCCATGTGGGGACCACCGCAGTTTTAGCTTTACCTCTCAGGAAAATGTAATTTGAGAAAGCCAGTCGCCATTCAACTGCGTAAAAAGTACGTTTGAAAAGAAAATTTCCCAGTACAACGAGCCGTACGAACAATAGGGCATCGAGTACATCATGACTGACCAAGCGACCAGGTCCGGGCGCTCTGTCCCTAGAATACACTTCAAGTTCCAAAGGAGTACTACTCAAAACCCTTTCTGGTGAAGGGAAGAAAAAATGTATTTAGAACATTACTGTATCGCGACGATTAGTCTGTAAGACCCAGCTGTACTGCAGAGAATCGTTCATCAGCGAAAATTTCGTCTGGCTGAGACCTCGAATTTTAAAAAGTCCTATTGGTAGAACAGCGCTGTACACATCTCAACGACCGAAATAGGGTACATCATTCAGTCATACGCCCTTTATGTTTCCGTCCATCTCGAACAAACAAGCGACTATTGCAGTAGTCTGTAAATAAGGCAGTTGGCCGGTTTAACGTCACAACCACAGAACCGTGTGCAGAGAGCAGAAGCTAACTAAAGTATTTTATTCCGGAGGCGAATACTAACCCAATTTCTTGTTCGGGCGCTGAAATTCACCTAAGTTTCCCCCACGGTTTACCAATTTTCCTCCAAATTCCCCCCAAATGTCCCTTTCTGTTTCCCTACATTTTTGATAATTCGAACCGTTTAAAAATTAACTGAAAAATTATATTTCAAGTCGGAGACTAACTCGAGCGTCCGTTCGCCCCTCCTAACCACTGCTCACAGCGATTTTTCAAAATTCGAATTGTAAGTATAAAAATTTAAAAATTAGCCTAAGTATTTGTATATGATCTTCTCCGATTGTACTGACCACTGCGAAGGCGCTCGTTCCCACCCATAAATCCACCATAGTGTTAGCCGCCGCAAAAACGTAGCATATGATCCCGCCCGCGCTTTGGTCGCCGCCGCAAAAACGCACGCGCCGTTTATTCGCGCTACCGGGTTTCTTTAAAATTCGAAGCCTAAGTATAAAAATTCCAAAAAATTAGTCTAAATATATTATTCTTTTTCAATTCCATAATTTTTTCCAGATCTTTCGTAATATATTTTTACAAGTATGCCTAGCCATAGCCGCAGCGATTCCGTACCATCCGATCCCGCTCACTCTTCATTCGTTACCGCAATAACCGCCGCGATTTTTTTTAAAAATTCGAACCCGAAGTATAAAAATTGCAAAATTAATTCGAGTATATTTTTTATTTAACACAGTTTCAGAAATTCCTTCTCCTTCCCATATCAACCCTACGCAAATTACCAATTTTTCACATTATTTGTTTCATGAGTACACCCATCCGCAGCTACAGTGAAAGCGTACTATCCGTTCCCACGCACATATCTCTGCTACCGCTGGTTTCTCCATCATCCATACGTTCGCCCACGTACATATACACCGTCGCGATTACGCAACACTATATCCACACAAGTTATACATATACATATCCTATTATTTGTTTTCAAAATTGAGCCAAGCATATTTTTTTTATTTTCCACAATTCTAAAAAATTCTTCTTCTCTCCTTTACCCTCCCTGCTAAATTAACAATCGTTCGTAATATTTTTATATATTTTTTTCTTCAATTATTTTGTTCATTTATTATTTTGTTATTATTAGAACCCTGAAACTAACCTTTACCCTCTTTACCTCTTTTCCACTTTGTATGTAATACTTTTTCTAGGCTTAGATATTATAGAATTAACCTAAACATATTTTTATTTTTCCACTGTTCCAACATTTTTCCATTCTTTCGTAAATTTTTTAATTTTCTCTACAATTTTAAAATTTAATCTGTCAAAGTCCTGACCGCCATGAATGCGCATCGCCCATTTCCACGCTCACATCCATCATAGTGACAGGTGGTGTTAATGTGTAACATACATTCCTGCGCACGTTTTACATTTAACATTATCCTATTATGTATTATCAAAATTAACCAAAAATCTATAATCAAAGATCGAATGTAACCTTAAACCCCTCTATCTCTTCCGGTCATTTTACCGTTTGTACGTAATATTTTTTTCATTTTATCCGAACGTAAGTACTCAAAATTAATTTGAGCGTATATTTTATTCTTTCCACTGTTCCAAAAATTTCCTCAACCTCACAGTCCAAATTTTCAGTCTTTTTGTAATACTTTTTATTTTCTCAATATGCACATCTGTAACAGTCGCAAAAGCATATCATTCGTTTCCATGCACGTGTGCTACCGCGCACACTATACATATTACTTATCCTATTAGCAAAATTAATACGAGTATATTTATTTTCTACGGTTCCAAAGTTTCCCTCTCCTCTACCAGCTCAGATTTCAAATCTTTCATAAATTTTTTTTTATTTATTTTTCCAGAGTACATCATAGCCACCGCGAAAGCATATCATCTGTTTCCAAGCACACACGTTACCCTGCAACACATATGCATATATTATGAATTTCCAAAATTAATAACCGTATATTTTATTTTTCAAATTCCAACATTTTTAATATCTTTTGTAATCACATTTTTATAAAAATATGCAAGTTCGGTTCGCGCATTATTTTATTTTTTTTTTATTTCATAAGTATTTTCGCAATATATACGAGGTCGTCTCTATGAAGCGTTTTTGTCAATTGAGAGAAGGACAGCTAGAAAAATCTATTAGTTTTACAAGACACATTGTGTTTGATGAAAACGCGGTAACAGGAGCAGATCAGGGTTGCAACAAGTGAGTGAGAGTGTGTATGTGTGTGAGTTAGAGGGTTATATTATCTAGTGCAACAGCTTGATTGTAAAAAAAGAAACGTCGAAGATACCTGCAACTAACCCTGACTACTCTTCCTCCTATTCATGGTTTCTTTTGCATCCCTCTGTTCAACGTTCTGATGTTGTTTCCGTTGTTCGTATGCGTTTTGGCCATTCTTTGCTACCTTCCTCCAGATTTTGATTTTCCCTGATTTCCTCCCTACACTGTCCCCTCCATCCGGGTGATGCAGTTATTTGCGACGCCGATCATGTATTCTTCCAGTGTTCATCTCTTTCTGTGGAGCGTCTTGTATTCCTATTTATTGAGGCTTGGACTTCCAGTTCCATATTGTGGTTCTTATATCTTGCCCTTTCCTTCCCAAATTAATTATTCCCGCTATTTGTTCGTTTTTAGCAAAGATTTCTGATCAAATTAAAATATAACCAACTTCTTTCCTTACTATTTGTTTCTGGGTGAAGGTCCTGACGAACCCAAGAAAAAAAAAATCCTGAGCAAGTGACATATCGAACAAAAAAATGCGGTCTAAAAGACAATTACTTTCTCTTTTTTTTTCCATCATAGTGTTTGCTGATACAATACCCACGGTCACATCATCATTGTTGATTGCTGCAGAAGCGCACCGTTCGTTCACACACGCGTCACTGTCAAGACCTCTGAACACACGGTACTAATGTCTCCAATACTAGTTTCCTTGTCGTTTATAATGTTTTTTTTTTTCTATGTTATATTTTTATTTTTCGCTACGCAAATTTTTTTTTCAAATCTTTCGTAGCATATCTCGCATACAAATGTACGCCGCAGACACTTCTCGCTTCATTACTGCAGACATATCCATTTATTCATTGTTATTATTCTTATCGTAACATGGTCTTTTTCCAGAAATCGCGGAGAAATTCTCTTCGCTCCATACATACCATGTAATATATTTCCAAAATTCAAATCGTGCGTATTTTAGATTTAGTCTAAGTATATTTTACCATTTCCAAAATTAACTATCCCCTTACAGATCATCAACTTTTTTTTTGTGGTCGTACATAATATGTTTGTTATCATTATTTTATTATATTTACGTAAGTATTCTAGATATTAACCGTAATTATATACCTATCTGATCATTTATTTCCAAATTTGCGAAATAAGTATTGTAAATAAAATCCAGGTATACTATTTCAATATCAAAAAATTACGTCATATCTTCTCATGAAACGTTTTTTCAGTTTTAGTCTATCGTACATATTATTTTTTATCTTTTAATTTTTCCCCAATTCGCAAGTGTCCTAACCTTGTATACATGTATGACGAATCCACTCTTTATAATTGCATCGTGAAATCACTTTTTTCCTTAATCATTTTTTAACATCATGAAAGTATATTAGTAGTTTTCATATTTTTTTTTGTATTTTCCATACATAACAAAGTCATTGAAACCACTACATCTATGAAAGCGTACACCGTATGCTTCCAGTAACTTATCATCAATTTCTAAAATTAGTCCAAACATACTATTTTTCAGTATCAAAAATTATCTATTCACTCTTACGAGTTTTCCGATCACACATAATTTTTTCTATATTATCACCAACCTACGAAAACACTTGTTTCGTTTTATTCATACCGAAGCTATCATCCCTTTTTCCTTATACTATCAATCTTCAAAATTTAATAGTATCATACAAAATTAGTCTAAATATACACTCATGCCAGTAAAATTAATATATCAATTCGTCCCATGAGAGAGGCGACTCTCTTCAACTCGCTTGATGCCCCCGTTTGAGCCCTGGCACATGCGCACATGAAATAATATGCCTCTTCATTTTACACGCCAACGTATTTTTGTATCTATGTAGTTTTTTGCATATTTTCAAAGTCTGTAGTTGAAATTTTACGTGTAAAATCGACAAGAGTTCTTATTGCACAGGACTAGCTCTGAAATCATTAAAAAATAATTAAACGATGGCTTCCATTTTTCCCCCCCGTTTTATTTACTTTTAAAGAGTGTTGAAAAAACTTACGATTTTTCTTTGTTCTAAATATGACAAATGTATTTAAACTAATGTATTATAGCTGAAAAATAATAATTCTTTTAAGAAATAACAAAGTATAGAGACTCTGCACGAATTTAAAATTCCCATAATAGCAAATTTGGTAACACAACGACGACAAATTATGTAACTTACATTTTATAGTTTGCTTTCAGTTGAAGTTTCAGAGATTTTTCAGCCAAAAATGCATGTTTTCATTTTTTTGGACTTGTTTCATCTGTTCTAAAAATCCGAAAAAATTCAGAAAAACATTTTATTATATTTTGTGGTTGTTGGCTGAATTTCAAGAGGTTTCCAACCAAAAACGTATGATTCTTTTTAATTTTTAACTTGTTCCACCAGTTTCACCCGTTCCAAAAATCTGAAAAAATTCTGGAAAACTTGTTTTCTTCAAATACGTAACATATATATATATATATATTCCGTTGTTATTAGTTGAATTTCAAGAGGTTTTTCAGACAAAAATGCATGTTTTTTTTTTTTTGAACCTCTTCTACCACTTTTAAAAATCTGAAAAAATTTCGCTAGATAGTTTACACTACAATACATGTTATATATTTTTTCGGTCGTTACTGATATTTTAAAATATTTTTTATGACATTTTAAAAATTTTGAACGTTTCTAAAAATTTGAATTTAGCGTCTAAAAATCTGAAAAAATCACCGTTATATAACTTTCTTATATCTTTAACCTCTAATAAGAATTTTTTAAATCGATAGAAAAATGGCTGAGATATCGCAAAAGAAACCCGAAAATAACAAAATGGTGCTACAACAGCTCCCTGTGGGACTAGGGGTCTGAAACTTTCAGCATCAACTAATTTTTTCATGCCCTAGATGTATATATATTTTTTTTATAAAGTTTAGTTCAAAGACACTTTTTATCCTCCTTAACCTAATGTACAAACATATATCAATCAATTCTACTCCTTTTTTCGTTTTTATTTTTTTATTTTAAAGTCAATCAGAACGACTTTCTCACTGTATTTACTTACATGTACGTGCTTGTATGTACAAGTATAAAAAAAATCAAATTTCATTATTATTTCATGGATATGATACTATGAGTTTATTGGAAAACCGACAGAAATTCGATACTTCTATTTCAAAGTTTGAAGGAAATTTTCATACCATGTTTTGTTCTTACATTTGATTTCTAAATCCTATCCCTTGAATAGACTGTTATATGTCTGGGAGGCAGTAAAAATCTTAATTTTATATGTGAGGAATGGATGAAACATCCTAGAGTCTGATGTAAATGCACGAGTGTTATTATTTGGAATATAAATTTTGCAGAAAATTTCTGTATCTTGTTTCGTTTCAATATGTTTCATTTATTATTTATTTATTATATTTACAAGTCGCTTTTGGACTACAAGGTCATTAGCGACTACGGTTTTACAGATAATTATAAAAATTTTATATTAAATATTTGAAAATGCGCGAAACAAAAAATAATCAAAAAATTAGCTGAAGGCTGGGGAAGTTAGATCAGTTGGAATACAGAGATGTCTTTGAGGAAGGCTACGATTTTTTTACACTTCTCGGCGTCCGAAAACATCTCTGGAAGGCCGTTGGTAATACCCGCTTGTTGTCTGGCCTGCTGGTAGTGATTACACTCGATCAAAAGATGCCTCACCGATATAGGCATGTTGCAGCGTTGACACAGGTTGGGCGGTTTTTTAGATATGAGGAACGAATGGGTCAAGTTTGTGTGTCCAATGCGGATACGAGTTAGGACACACTGCTCGTGTCTACTGAGAGTTGGCATGTTTTCGTGGGTATCTTTTCTAAACTCGTGGAGTTTGCTCGGCGTTTGGAGCCAAATGGTGTTCCAGTAGTTTTTGACTGTGTTGCTTATCACCATTTTAGCTTCATGAGGTGTCATAAGTACTTCAGGCGGGCAATCTTGTGTCGTCGCGGTTCTTGCTGCTTGGTCCGCCAATTCATTTCCTTGGATTCCTGTATGCGCCGGTGTCCACACAAGGCTAACCTGTATATGCTTTGATTGGAGCTGGTCCAATTTTAGGTGGATGCGTTGTATGATAGGGTTTTCGGTAAACTGATTTTGGATGGCTCTTAAGCAGGACAACGAATCAGTAAATATGGTACAGTTTGTTGCGTCTTGGCACAGTAGGATTAGTTCTAGAGTATGGAGAATCGTCTTAGCCTCACAGGTGAAGATTGAATTATTGTCGTGCGTTCGTTGTGCTGCTAACGTGATAGAGTCAGAGACTATAGCGTAACCTGTTTTGCCGTTGAGAATTGAACCGTCTGTATAGTATTCCGTGCATGGCTGAAATTTTTCGCGTATTTCAAGGAAAAGTAATCTAAACGTCTCTGAGCTTGTGATTACTTTCTCGTGCTCACTTAGATCAACATTTATTGTCAGATTGGGTTGGCACCACGGGGGTAGGAACCCTAGCGATCGTTCATAAACCGTTGGTAGTATTATTTCGGGTTCTGCTGTGTATCTGGCTATCCGCGATCTGAGTGTGGTTCTGCTGCCGAATAGTCGGGGCCGATATTGTGCACAGGGACCTTGAAGATACTGTCATAAGCTGGATTGTCCGGTGTCGAGGAGATTGTCACCGCATATTTTAAGCAGAGCTCTTTTCTTCTGATAACCAGTGGCAGTTCGTTGGCTTCTGCGCGCAAACTATTGACTGGACTCGTTCTGAACGCTCCTAAGCAGATACGGCATGCGGAATTGACAACCGGTTGCAGAGTGTCCAAGAGTGATTTCTTGGCTGCATCATATATAATGGCACCGTAATCGAGCACGGATCGGATAAGACTGCGGTAGACTTTTAATAGCGCTTTCGTGCTACTTCCTCGCTGTTTGTTGGCGAGAATTTTGAGTATACGCAATCGGTCAAGGCAATTCTTCTTTAACGCTTTGATGTGAGTTTTCCACGAGAGCTTTCGGTCGATCTCGAGGCCCAGGATTTTTATTGAGTCCTTTTTTTTTAAGACTTGGTCATTTAGATACAGTTGGCAGTTCCTCGCTTCGGCTTGTTTCTGGCTGCCTATTATCATGTACTCCGACTTGGTGGCCAAGAACTTTAGACCGCATTTGGCGGCCCATGTTTGGAGGTCTACAAGAGCTTTTTGAACGATTTCATATTTGCATTTTTTAAATTTCTCTCCTACAATTATTTTCGAAATGGATGCTGATGTCTATGATTAGTATTCGTAATTATAGCGTCATACGGAAGTCGTATTCTCATTGCATATATGAGATGGTGTGTGAATGTGTGTAAGTATGCGTGCATATAAAATATATGAATGCGGTAGTAGGAGATATCCGTTTAATTGCCGACACAGGTACAGATTCAGTTATAGAATGAGAGAGAGAGAGATAAGAATATGTATTTTGTTCTTTCACGGCAGCGAGCAAAGCGTACGTGTAATCGGACGGTGCGCATTCGCAGTGGTCAGTACAATCGGAGAAGATCATATACAAATACTTAGGCTAATTTTTAAATTTTTATACTTACACTTCGAATTTTGAAAAATCGCTGTGAGCAGCGGTTGGGAGGGCGAACGAACCCTCGGGTTAGTTTCCAACTTGAAATATAATTTTTCGGTTAATTTTTAAACGGTTCGAATTATCGAAAATGTGGGGAAACGGAAAGGGGAATTTGGAGGAAAATTGGTAAACCGTGGGGGAAACTTAGGTGAATTTCAGCGCCCGAACAAGAAATTGGGTTAGTATTCGCCTCCGGAATAAAATACTTTAGTTAGCTTCTGCTCTCTGCACACGGTTCTGTGGTTGTGACGTTAAACCGGCCAACTGCCTTATTTACAGACTACTGCAATAGTCGCTTGTTTGTTCGAGATGGACGGAAACATAAAGGGCGTATGACTGAATGATGTACCCTATTTCGGTCGTTGAGATGTGTACAGCGCTGTTCTACCAATAGGACTTTTTAAAATTCGAGGTCTCAGCCAGACGAAATTTTCGCTGATGAACGATTCTCTGCAGTACAGCTGGGTCTTACAGACTAATCGTCGCGATACAGTAATGTTCTAAATACATTTTTTCTTCCCTTCACCAGAAAGGGTTTTGAGTAGTACTCCTTTGGAACTTGAAGTGTATTCTAGGGAATGAGCGCGCGGATCTGGTCGCCATGATGTACCCGATGCACAATTGGGCATCGAAGTGTCATTTCATTCAGGTAATCTACCTTGGTGACGGTTATTTACCGTTCCGATTCCGGTAGAGCTGCCCCTGTTTTCACTAGATCAACATCTTAACTAATGTACACTACCCAATCGCCGTGCTCATTCTAACGCCTTCGCGTCATCAGCAAGTACAATGGCTGTTTCTCATTTTGGACAGCGTGAAAGTGCTACATAGCAATTAGCGCTCTTTCTCGTCGTCCGTTCCCTGTCGTGTAATGCTATTCCTGCTGCAGGATCCTTCTCAGAGTTCAACTTCCGGCCATCTAGTTACTAGTTCCTGTGTTGCAGATCATCTTGCTCGGCTCTTTATGTAGATCGCATTAATAGCGACAGCATTACGGAGTAATATTTCTGTTCGAAGATATTTTATACGAATCACGAAATATATTTCTTTTCAAATTTAATTCGTCAATTACTATTTGATACGTGGTTCTCCGGAATCATTACGCTCATCAAGTTGATCATTCAGAGCGGACTGTCGCTGCAGCAATTCGCCAATTCAGAATCGAATCTCCAATAACTTAAGCGTAGCTACACTCAATGGGGAATCCTTGAATTCATTTGGAATGTACAGAATATTCGTCAAAGATAATTGAGAATGGCACTGCAACAGATTTATTGTAAAGTTCTATCACACTGGTAGTTTCTCTCTTCCATGTACATATCTTCTTTCTTCATTCCTCTCCTGTTTCTGTCTGTATGTCTGACTCCCCTCCTTCCTTATCTCTTTGTCTTCCTTCTTCTAAATTGTTACCAGTATTTCTTTTCTTTTTTTTAATTCGTTTTCAACTTGAATGCGATAACATGAACGCTAAAAGACTTTTATTAAAAACAATAAGTTAATCACGTGATTTCGAGCGTACGATATAGTCTTCTTCTAAAAAAAAGTTTCCACGTTTCCGAATACTTAGAATTCCGGCGCTGGGAACTCCTTGCATGCCTAAATGAAGATGTTGTTGTTCGATACATCATGTAATTGTTAAGATTATTTCTTGTGCAAATAAAATGCTCGAAATTATGATTTTTTTAAAAATATTTTAACTTTATAAACTTGCAGTATGCACTTTCTAAAATGATCGTTTAGCTGAAGAGAAAATTGTATAAACTCGTTTAATGCAAAAACTATATATATGAAATGTACGTATACATATATAATATTTAAACACACGAATGAATTGTATAATTTTGTAGTTTATTTTGCAAATTACTTTTTCATTATAATAAATTTAAAAAAAAAAAAAGAAATGGACAAGTGGACACTATCCGTTATTTCTTTTGTTGTTTCGCATTAAA
The DNA here is from genome assembly GCA_039619475.1 of Icerya purchasi. Lineage (NCBI taxonomy): Eukaryota > Metazoa > Arthropoda > Insecta > Hemiptera > Monophlebidae > Icerya > Icerya purchasi. Next base: position 226,641,856 of record CM077116.1, read on the forward strand.
AAAATATGTTTATTTTATTACAGTGCCAGTTATGCATTCTACCGGTCTAGCGTCAATCTGGTTGACGGTTATCAGTTTAATAGCACTCATCATATTGTTGGTCATAATTACTTTATTTCTGTGTAAGTACAGCGTTTGTTTTTATCAAAAAATTTGATACACTAGTTTCAAATTTATACGTTTATTTAGGCGTTGAAGCTATAACATATCACGATAACATTTTTTTCAATATATTAATCGTCACGATAGCCTAGTTGCTGGAGCACATGACTTTCATCGCGCAAGTTTTGGGTTCAATCCCGGGGGGACGACAGAAATGATTACAAAAATATAATTAAATAATCGCGAACAGAGTTACACGAAAGACAATGGCAAACATGCATATACTTATCGTATACGCGATAGTTAGTGTATAGTAGGCGGACACACACAAGAACTCATTTGTATCCCAATAAATCGAAAAAGCAATCACAATATTAGTTTCAAGTATAGTCTCTTGTATAGGCCCGGATTAAGTGTATGATAGGCCCGGGGCTACGGAAATATTAGGGGCCCTTTTCGGAAGTGGCAAAATTATAAGTTTTATAGAATAACTAAATTTTCTTTGATTTAATTAAATTATATTATTTTGAATTCACGAATTAACATGTAATTATTAATGTAAACAAAACTAAATATCATATAGAAAATGGGTAGAATTTTCGATGCCAAAAAAAAAAATATATATATATATATATATATATATATATAATTTTAAATAATGAATTTTTTTCCTGGTTTTTTTCCCTGCAAATTCTTGTATAATATCGTTAAAATCTACTGAACGGAGAACATCTGTTTCGATCGTTTATTTTGATAATGACGATAAAGTATCATCTGGCATGATCTGTACATGTTTTTTATTCTTTTTAATATCGAAAAAAATCTTTCCGCCTGACAATTTGTAATCGGTATAGTTACAAATGTTCTATACGCAATATAAATGTTTGGAAAAACATCTATTATTGCACGTTTAACCATCCATGTCAGAGGTAGGAAACTCTTGGGGGACCCTTTATAAGGTGGGACCCGAGGCTGCAGCCCCCCCCCCACCTCTACCCAAACCCAGGCCTGCTCTTGCATGTACATTCGCGTTGCATATAACAATTGACGCAAATAGTACGCCTACGTCTGCACAGCTAGAATGTACGCCTAGAATTGAGTATGGCGCTACAAAGAAAAATGAATAAATTCCTAATATATTATTTCTGCTTAAGGCAATTTAATGTTGGTTAAAAATGTTTAATGCGCACCCGTAATGTAGTAAATGATATGCACAATTAGAGCGAAAAATAAAATTGAATACAATAAGCGGTGTAAACGGAAATAGATAAAATGTAAAAGTTTCTTTTTTAAAAAATATTTATACGATATTATAAAAACTATGATAGAAGGAAATATTTTATAACTATTTCGGCGGTAAAAAAGTAAACATAGCCTGGATAAACTTTCATGGATTATGAAATTAAGGTTCACAATGTACCACAAACCTAATGGTACAGAGAAGAATATTGTGGGCCAATTCCTTTTTCTCGGTCGCCTTTATTTTCTTAGATTTCTCTGGTATCCAATGAATTTCACCAGCTAGATAAATCTGGGAGCGACTGGGATCCGGAGCGAGACAACTCCCAAAAGTGCATGATACGTCTGTTTTGATAGCCTCGAGCAGCTTAACGATTAGGCTACTCTGCCAGTAAGAAACTTCATAAAATGTTCGGATAAAATAAAAAAATATATGTGTGAATTGCAGATAATCGCTATCTTCAACAAAAAACTGAACTAACGCATCGTAAGATATGTGGAACTGGAATGCAAATGAATAACTTTAATTCCGGCGTCACTAGCGTGCGACTGACCGAATTAAACCCAAACTACGAATTCGGCGGCGTAACCTATACGATAAGAGACCTAAAAGAGGTACCACGAGAAAAAGTCCAGCTTGTTAAGTGAGTTTTCGTTTTTGATATTTTTAAATTTATTTAAATTATAAACAGATTTGTAATCATGAATGTAAGACTGTTCGAAACTAGTCGGTGTTTTGTTTTATTTTATTTTTTTTCGTGATTTTTTTTGTAACACATCGAATTTTGTAAACGGTATAATTTATTTAATAAACATACGTCGTGAATATGTGAGAATGCTTATGACAAGTAATAATTTTCGATTAAATTAAGCTAAATGTGGCAATATCGAATAATTTACTTCATGCTCTTGCACGATTCGCCTATTTTTATTACTGCAACGAATAGCTCAATACCTCATAAGTGGTGCATAATTTTGTCTATCAAAAAAGTCTCTCCGTCTAATATTTAATAAAAGGTCGATACTTTCTCATCTTTCTATTTTGACTCCTATTTATCATCCTCGCTGACATTACATTTTTTTCTCGAGCTTCTTTGCTCCTATGCTTTATTTTTCGCTTCGTTAAACCTTTCAATTTACCTGCATCATTTATTACGCTAATTCTCCGTTTTTTCTTTTTATTCTTTTCTTCTGTAATTAATTGCTTTTCCGACAGCCGACGCAATACGCTTCGGCCACAGTTTTTACTGAGAAACCCTTGACAGAAACCACCCAATCCACATAAATCGAAAAAAACGCTGCAACTTCTCACTGTATATTACTACTTGGCGACTACTCTTAACGGGTCAATTAATTACTAATAAATACCCGACACCGTCGAAGTTAATTTTTAACACGATTCGTTAACGCGCAGATTAAACATTTTTTGCTATTAAGAAATAGCGACGTAAATATAGAGTAACGACTAAACAATTAATATATTACACAATGTTACGGAATTGTAAAAATAATATGCGAAATAAATTACGTCAAAAACATTGCAATGTAAAAAGTGTTTGCGATAAAGTTTGTTAATGATTTATTACAATTTTTTTAATTTTGGTATTAAAAAGAAAACTAAAAAGAAAACTAAAAAAAGAAACAACATACATTGAAATTTCGTGCAATATTAATAGTTTCAAAATAACACATAAAATTGGTGATACTCAATCATAGCATATCACAAAACATAAAATTATTCTTGTCCCATCGAATCTGAAATTATGTATCATGAATGCTTACCAGCAGTGTATTATTGTTAGCGACCATCAGTTGTATAATTGCTATCCGCTGTTTTTGGAAAATGCTGCATTACCATATAATGTGGTTTATAGTTTCTGGATAATCTTCGTTACAATAGAAACACCTGATTGCAATATTTTTAAACTATTCTGCTGTTCTTATATGGCCAATTCTGAAGTGCACAGCCTGTCTGATGTAATTACCGGATAACATATTTTCTACAAACTACCGCTTTCGAATTCGGCGATCTGTTTTTATCTTGATACGAGCATTAATGGTATGCAGTCCGTCCAATGATATTTAATAGTTTCTCATTTTTTGTCTTTAGTGACATTTCTGGCTAAGGTATCATCTCTTTATTTCCGTTTATACCACCATGTCTTGGTATCCATTTTAGTTACCAGCTGCCTCTCTAGCTAGGCGTGCCTTGCACTTTATTTGTAGTATCGAATTGTCTTTTAAATCCTCAGTTGCCAATTTAGACATCCCGCCTACCTCTTTTTTTCTTTTTTTTGGTCTCTAGTTCGGATACAATTGATGAAGCAAATTTATTAGAACTATTCTTATTATTTATATATGTATAAATAATACACTAGAAATTTAGGCCATTAATGGCTTCTCCATAACCTCCGGCCTTTACATTTGTGAATAATCCTAAATAATAATGCTAGTGATTCCGCGTTCAAATGTATGGATGTGGTCGAATTGGTTCCCGTGTTAAATCAGTCTTCAATTTAAAACGGTCGAATTGGTTCCCACTGTTACTAGAATGACTGATGAATCAGTGGGTTTATGTACATTATTAAAACGTAATATTCGACCTAAAAGAAATATACTTTTGATAGTAGTGGTGAATTTCGTATAAGAAATGACGTAAAGTAGAATCAAATTTACCCCTGATTGCATTTGATTTTTTTTGAACATATAGACATGAAATATAAATCGTGAATAAGTACATAGAAATTGAGCTGCGTGAACATTCATTCATTGGTAAAGTATTATAAAAGTGCCAAATATAGTTTACAATTATTTATTTTCCATTTACAGTTCAGATTTTTTTGAAACAGTAACAGGTGGATTTATCGACGGCTTTTGAAGATCAGCTGGACCGAGAAAATTACTAATAAAGAAGTGCTACGACGTCTACAAAAAACCGAGGAGCTACTGACCGTAATTAAAAAGCGAAAAATCAACTATCTGGGCCACATTATGCGAGGAAACAAATATGAGCTAGTGCAACTAATATTACAAGGAAAAGTAGACGGAAAACGAAAACGTGGCAGACCGAGAATGTCTTGGCTAGACAACATAAAGAGCTGGATAGGTATCAACAATATAAGGAAATTAATGGATGTGGTGCGTAATAGGGAATCATTGAACACATTGGTCGTCAACGTTCGCTAAGCGGATAAGACAAAAGAAAAAGAAGAACAATAATACACAAATTGAAGACAGCTTGCAACATAGATGTGCGATATCGCTTTCAAATTTTCTATTCCATATAGTTTTGATACTAGAAACTTCTTCTCAATGATAATATTTTATTCATGTAGTTTTACGAAAGCTTCGCATCCTCGTTTGGTACAAGTCCATCTTTCTAACCCATCTGCCAATTTTCCGAATTTATAATAGTGCATCACAAGTAGTTTTCTCCTTTTCTCGCTAAACATAAATTACATTCTAAATCGGAGTAAATAAGTAATATTTTGATAACTAACACAACACAAACAGTACAATATCAAAAGACCGAATACTAACTGAAATAAAATCGAAAAAATGCTTTTTTACAAAAAATAAATACCGACTTCAAGGTTTATCATGAAAATTTAAAAATGCACTAAAAAGTAAAAAAATAATTACTGTCGATAAAAAATATATATCAGAGTGATGTAAACTTAAGGTGAAATCGTAATTCTTATACAACATTATTTTTTTGGAGTTGGCATTAAATTCAGGTTACTATACCTGGGAACAATTTAATGAACATTTAATGCAGTTTTTAATTATTCTTTTAATCTGAATTTGATGCCGACTCTGATTAAGGTATTGATGTTGTATAAGAATTACGATATCACCTTTAAGGGTATATCACTCCGATATATATTTTTTATCGGGAGTAATTATTTTTTACTTTTTAGTGTATTTTTGAATTTTTATAATAAATCTTCAAGTATCGGTATTTATTTTTTGTAAAAAAGCATTTTATTTTTTACTTTTTAGTGCATTTTTATTCGATTAAATTAAAACATTTTAATAAGAACAGATATTTTCACGGTAAAAACATCAAAAGCTACATTTCCATGGTAATTTGGCAAATTTATAGTATTTTAAGTCAATAAATCTAACCCGACAGTGAAAACAATCATGAATGAAAAGCATCCAAAAAGCTTCAATCTCCCGCATTATTAAGGATAACTCAAAAATTACCGGTCAGATCTTGATCAAATTTAAATGGGACCACATGAAAAACACCGCCTTTCAAGTAAACGAAGAATCATCAAAATCGGTTCATCTAGAAGAAAGTTTTTTTTTTTTTTTTTTTTTCTGAGGTAACACACATAAAAAAAAATAAAAAAATAAAAAATAAAAGTACAGTCGAATTGAATACCTCCTCCTTTTTTGAAGTCGGTTAAAAACAATTTCATCCACATACACAAGAGAAACAGTCGTTCTATTATGACACTCCTACGGTGTCATATGTTAAGAATAAGAACAGTAGTAATAACATCAACAACAAACATCAATAACAACAGCGATAAAAAAAGACTTGGTCAGTTTCATTTCAGGTAAAAAAAGGACCTTTAAGAAGGATAGATTTGACACATCAATAGAACGAGGGGAACCAATTCGACCAGCATAATCTTACCCGGGAACCAATTCGACATCTTCCCCAATATATATTCCTCTCCTCTGGTCCGAATGCTTTCCTCTATTTTCTGTTTGGTAATCAAAACAACTTCCACATATTTCCTCGTATTCTTCGTATCTTCCGTTCCACCGAACTAATTTTTATAATCGGTACTGATTAATATGCTGATGTTATACTTCTTTCTAATGTGATCGAATGCATTGCAGCGTAAAAAGGTTTGGTCCGAAGAATCACAATTCTCTTATCGCAGTGGATGCACATTATTAATAATGGTTTTGCATTTTTTCAGGTGTTCTCTGAAACTATCATGGCCAGTTAAGAATTGAGAAGGATGGAAGTTAGGTTTTAATTCTTCGTTTCGGAGTCCGTGAGTTATGTTTCGAATTAGATTAAAGGTTCTTCTGCCTGTTTGCTTTTTGCTAAATGTGTGTTTCCTTTATTTCTTGATTAGTTAGTTTTTGGTTTAACTTCTCTCTTTTTTTTACATTCTTAATTTCGTTAATTTTTTCAATTTGAAAATATCTACAGGCATAAATTCCGCTATTATATTTATTTCGCCACAGGACACCCCGTTCTGTATGCTGAGATAATGCCTATTTCTCTTCTTTTTTCACCTTTTTCATCGTTTTTTCAATTATTTTCGGAAAGTATATTTCCGTATTCATCTGTGGATCGGAAAAGTGAATTGTGACAGTATTATTCTTGTATCATACGATAGTCCGGAAAGCCCTTGCATAATGCATTTATTTTATAGTAATATATTTTAATTTTGTTCAACATGTGAGTAACATGTGAACTGAATTTTAAATTCTCATCTAGTATTATCCCGAGATATCTTTATTAATTGTAAGTTTTTCTTTATTTAATTTTAGTATTCGCCCAACTCCTTGTTTAACTTTTTCTTTGTGTTATGTTTTTTGTAATCAGTCAATATTGATTTTTGTGCAACTTAAATTGAGTCTCATTTTTTTCTAAGATTGCCACTCTAAATTGCTCATTTGATGATTGACCAACTCTGTTTCTTTGATATCGTTAATTCCTGCAATTGATAGAATTTCATCTGCGTAACTTAATTCTTATTAGATTCAAACTTGTTGTGTATGTCGGTCATTGTTATCTGGAAGTCCTGGCTGTATATTATTTCCTTTTCAAAGAAATTAAAATTGCTGACTATTTAAACGTATCGAACTGACTATAAAAGCCTAATAATTATTTTCTTAGAATTTGGTCGATGAATATGCTTCTTCTTTTTCTAATAATTGTTTGTTTTTTTTATCTGAAATTTTTTCTTTCACTTAACCCTTTATAAGGTACTTTATAAAACTTTCTTATTTTTAAATTCTATATATTTCTATCTCGCTGGTGCTTTATAAATTTATACACTGGTAAAGCTAAATTTGTCGTTGGATCTATCACTATCCGAGTTAATGTCACTGGTAAGGTATGCAACTCTGATAGGATTTCCGATATAAGTTTGTCCCCTTACCCTGTTCGTAAACTATACACTGCCAAATAAAATGATCTATTGTACCCTCCATTCCACAACCACTGAATGCTCCGGTCGTTCCGTTGTCTCCATTATTCTTTAACCTCCGGTATTATATGTTTGATAAGTTTCTTCAATTACGTTATCTTTTACTAGTTCGTAATAAGATAATTAAATATTTTAAATTCCAATTTTAGAATATTAATATATAATTAAAAAATAAATGATATACCTTCTGTTTTCCGTTATTTATTTACTTTTTCCTTTAACGAAATTCTCCAAAAGTATTATCGTCACACGTTCAGCGGGTTGCGAATTATTTTATTTCGGTTGATTATTTCACGAAAAAATATATCCCTCTAACTACATGTTCTACTGAATTCTCCTGTATTACTGTGATATTGAAAAATTAGGTTAATATTTCTAATGTTAATCTCAATTTAGGCCACTCGGATGTGGAGCTTTTGGTGATGTATATCAAGGCTTATTAAGAAATAGAGATACCGACTCAGTTGACATGGCAGTTGCTGTAAAGGTAAGCAATTACAAATACTTTTTAAGAATTATTCCAAGTTCCGGTTTTTTATTGTTCATGGAATTTATGCTAAGTAACTGTTTAGGTGATGACTATTAGAGATATATCTTTAAAAAAATAAAAATCTTCTCCTGTTTTAATTATCATTAGGTAAAAATAAAATTACTTTCTGGAGCATTCAGAAGCTTCATATGAACTAAATATACGAACTCTAAAAAATTATAAAGTTCGTAAATCGACCAAATATTATAATTTTTATCTGGTTTCTAGGACTATTACAGAACAGTACCGGTGTCGTATTTTTGGGGAACGACAAAAAACACATTGATTTATGTTCAAAAGTCGAAACAATAAGTAGAATATAGACTTCATTGTTTTTGAGTGATAATAATTAACGGTCTACTAATGATAAAATTATAATTATTATTTTTCATTCACCGATATTTTCTACAATTACGATCACTCGATCATTTTGCCTTTTTTAATAAGACAATTTTTAAATTTATTACATTTATTAATGTAACCTTATACAGTGGCGTAGATAAACGTTCGCAGTGCCGCGGCGCGGGAGACCGGGCCTAGTGGGGCCTTGCTTACCATAAGAAAATTTTATGAAAATTAATTTAATTAAACCCTCATAACCGTATTTATTTTCCTTTTTTAATATATTAAAATACGGCGCGTCAATAATTTAATAATTTGAGAAAAAAGAATCTAAAAAATTCCCTCCAAAGGGAAGATTTCAAATTGTTCCATATGCACTGCAACAAATAAAACCCGATGCCTATTCAAATTTCTCTTCTTCTTTTTCAGAATACTAATTAATAACAGATTGAAAAAATAAGTTTTTAGTCACAAATTTGACATATATGTGTGTGACATGACAATTTAAAATTAAACATTATAAACAAGTTTAATTTTTGATGTTACTAAATTTTTAATTTCATTCCGTTAATTCGAAGATTTTACCGGCACTTTCGTCTAGTCAAGCGGAGGCAGATTTCCTGATGGAGGCATTGATTATGAGTAAATTTAATCATCCGAATATCGTACATTTCATTGGAGCTTGTTTCGATACACACCCCCGCTACATCATTTTAGAATTACTAGCCGGAGGTGATTTGAAAAATTTTTTAAGGGAAAATCGTCCAAAAGTTGTAAGTTTATAATTTATGTATTTTCCGTATCTGTGTGTACAGTTGCTACGAAAACAAAATTGCGTTTTTCTGATAACTTTTTCGAAAGCCAATTTTTTTACGACGAAAAATGTCACCAACATTACGAATATGACCTATGCCTTTTCTTAACCGATTATGTTTACCTTCGAAAATTTCTGTAAAATTTTTCAAAAAATTCACGCTAGATTTGACCTTTTTCTACTTTTTATAATTGGTATAATTAATTATATGAAATAAAATTTCAAAAGCGTATGCGATCGCTGATGAAATAAAACAGAAAATAAAAAGGGTGTACTAAGTAAAAGGCTCAAATTTATTCATTAAAAGCAACGTCGAAAATAGCACAATCGATATACAAAAAGAATAACTAAAGAAATCGCACGTTTCAATTTTACTTTGTTCATAAAAACTCAATTATCATAATCGTCATATGTTTCCTCTATCACAAAACAAATATACAAAGACCGCTACACTTTCGGACTTGTTTCAGAAAATACATCAAAGATCGACAACGAAATAAAGGCTAGAATCACGATAGACAAATGTTCCCTTGCTTGAATTCATCTACAGCATGGCATAACATGTGATCCGGAAGGGGGACAGTAAAAGCAAAAAACACAAAAACATTGATACGGAACCAAGCGTGGATCTAGGGTGTAGGTCATGGGGGTTACCCTTCAAACTGGGTGTAACTTCTTTTTAAATTATAACAACTTTGCTTCTAACTCAAATCTTACACTGAGATGAAAGAATAGTGTGAATTCGAAGCCTACATTTTTGTGAAATTTGTTACTTCTGAAAAAATATTATTGTTTAATTAATCTTTATCAATTAATGAGTAACGCAAATATTCTTCAATTGGTTATTGATAATCAACTAGCCGAATAGTATTCACAGCCAGGCAAAAAAAAAAAAAAAAAAAAATCATCGTTTATTTAATGTAAGTTCAATCAATTATTCAACATAATTTTGAAATATATTATTTTTTGATTAAGGATAAAAATAAATATTTGAATAAAATGAATTAACCGAATAAAATCATGTTTAGCAATTATTCAAATAATTAACAGTTGATTTCTTGTAAGTTCTTTATTAAATTTTGTTTACACTACACATTTATTTATTTTTTAGGCGCAAATAATATTTGATTTTCAGTTGTAAAAATTGATCATTCCGATATATTTAATTAATTATAAAATTTGGTTTTCTTTATTCAAATTCTCAATTTGAAAGTTTTTCAAGAATAATTATAAATTTTTTTTTCAAGATCAATAAACTTTTTTATAATTACGTAATTGAAATAATCCGAATTTCATAACCAGAAATATTTTTCACTTATAATTTATTACAAAAATTTTAAGAAAATAAAATTTTTTACTAATTCAGGAAAGTTAAAAAATTTTTGTCATTCGCAAAAACAAAGAACAGATTAGAATTTATGATTTAACATCATATAAAATTTCTAATGTATTGATATATATATATTTTTTTTTTTCTAAGCTATAGATGTAATTTTCAATTTATTTTACCCTATCACTACACTTTTCAATTATATATTTCTCTTTTTATTATTTATAATATGATCAGTGTGTAGAGGCTTTGAGAACAATCTCTGACCTCCCGGAAACTTTAGATGCGCACCTGTACGGAACAACAATAATTATTTCATTAGATCGAAATATTTGAAGTATTCGAGTAGGTATGTATGCGACGGTAACAGAGGATTCATTGGATAATGAAGGGGACAGATTTACGCTTATTTCAGGAAATTAAATGAACAAAAAGATAAAATTAATAAAAATCTAATTGAACCCATCTTTTGCAGCTGTATCAGACACAAATCGCTATGACCAAATTATTCGTATAATTGCTATTCCTTAATAAAACATTCGGAAAAAATTTTCTTTTTAAAAAGAAAAGCGAATGTTCTTCTAAATTGAAATTTTACTAATTTAACTTTACTACTAATCTCATAATAATTTATCGCCGCCAGGTACATTTAAATAAAAAATGTAAACTGATGAAAGAAAAAAAAAAGCCAAAAACAAAACTACTCACAGCATTTAATTACGAATGAATAAATAAAATATACAAAACATTGACTACTTTCGTTTTCGTATAATGCATTCATAGTGCGAAGAATTTACGATAAGTTCGTCACTCCAAAATTAATGAGTGATTTTTACGTTTTATTCATTCGTAATTAAATTCTGGAATATCGTATTTTTATCTGTTCGTTTAATCATCATTCGTGGACAGTAGGAACTGTAAAAGGGGAATTATAGTTCCTACATGATATTTTTCACCTCGTAAGCAATATTCCAGAGGACGATTAGAAACATAGTTCCTGCTACTCGAAAGTGTATATAAATAAATATGGTTTTAAAAATGTAAACCGGATAATAATTTTAAAAAGTCGTGTCTTCAAGTACATTTTAATAAAATGTTTAATTTTTTTTTAAAGAAATAAGTAATGAGTCCTGCCGGCGAAAAGGTTAACTTGACAGTTCAATATAAATTTCTTGGCGAATAGTGCGATAGTAACATTTCAATATATACGTACGAATTTGTGGTATATTTCGATAGAAATCAGTGAAACGCGTTATCGTATTTTCCGATGGGACGTCATTATTCTTTGTATTCTAACGTATTGAGCATATCGGAATAATTTAATCTGAAATATAATATATAGATTTATTGATTGCGCTTGTAATATCGCTAAATATTATTATTCGCTACCAGGATAAACCGTCAACACTGACAATGAAAGATCTACTACAATGCGCCATAGATGTGGCTAAGGGTTGCCAGTATTTAGAAGAGCTTCACTTTATTCACAGGGACATCGCAGCTAGAAACTGTTTACTGTCTTCTTGTGGCCCTGGACGTGTTGCTAAAATTGCTGATTTTGGAATGTCCCGAGACATATACAGGTAATCGATTTTTCTTCTTCTACACCTTTCTCTGCCGGTAACAGGTGACATTTTCTGTTTCCACTCTTGATATCTTTGTTTCTTTTTAGTTTCTTTATTACAAGCCCTGTGTAATAAACCAGCTTACTTTTTAGCAAATTTTTTTACTCTACACTTCATCTTTCCCCTATTTCCCCTATAAGAACGTTTCGGTGCGTTTCGTATCAATCGCTCCTTGCTATTTATCTGTAATATAGCGTACTTTCTTTTCTTCTTTTTTTTTTTTTTTTTCGTTGAATACTTTGTCTATAATTCCTCGTCTTGCCCGGATGCGTCGTAATATTTCTCCGGTATCTTATTTATTAAAATTCGGCGACGTATACGAGCGTTTTGAAATGTTTAACATGTTTTTCGAATTCTTGATAGTTTTATTCGCATATCGATACTAAAGCAGCGTACTACCCGCTCGAATTAACGATTTTAAACTCGAACAATTGTTTTTTTTATTCTGAGAAGCGTTTCTTTTTTCCTATTCGGTTTTATTTCGATCGACCAGTCTGTCCTACACCGCGATGTCCCCAGGTATAAGAACTATTCTAATTTATTTATTTACTTTTGATTTTTTTTTTTTTAATAATAAAGCAGCAACTTAACTGGTAAGTTAAATAATTGCTAATTTTAACTGATGTGAAATAAATTAACATGCACGAGGTAATTTTAGTCCCGTGACCAAAGTCTCTAAAATAAATAACTTAGTATCTACAGGATGAGGTCGTTTGAGACGCTTTAGGCGCCGTTTGTCCTCACGTGTATCTAGAAGTCGAACTGCCTCAGGATTGCTGTGTTGATGAAGTTAAATTACACTTCACTGACTGTTCTATGATCTCGATGAATATCGCTATTACAAGAGTAACGATACGCATTAACGATAGCTCGAAGGATGATACTTTTCCGAGTTTATATTTTAACTGTTCTGCTCGATCGACTTTTTAACGGCACTTAAACACATTTCGACTTTAGTTGGTTGTTTTAAGTATTATGATTTGTTTTATCATGTTTTATCATGTTTTATCATGTTTTTTCCTAAATAACTAACCTTACACATGTATAAAGGAAACTGTGTTCGCACATACATTAATATAAACATATATTTATAATTTTTCATAAAATAAACTAACTCGCTGAAAACCAGATTCTGTTTATCGCTTTTTCTTATTATTTTTCTCTATTAAAACCAGATCTCCTTCTATTGACTAATACGTTTAGTCTTTCTTCGGCTGCTGTACTTCCCTCGAGAATAGTTTTATTCTTTTTCAGGGATTTTCAATTATCTGCGCAAGCACGTTGTCGACATCTGCATCATTTTGTGAAAAAAATATACGATAAAATCTTTCTGTTGACCTATGTAATACACAATATCGCTTAAAATACATTTAAAACATTACTAGTTTCGTGTGCAATTAAATAATTTTTTTGCGTGGCCTACTTCTAACGTGATATTGAATATTTTATTCCAAACTGTTTTTCACATCCCTCCGAGAGTACCGTTCTTTCTCCAAATAGGGTGTTAAAGTATTTTCTAATTTGAAATTGAAATGTACTGATCACCTAAAATTTTTTCGTCGTGACCTCTTTAATAGGGCTAATTCAAAACATTACCGAAACTCGAAATTAAGAATATTAAAATACATCCAGTTTGCTGACTTTTTCATTAACTTTTCGTCTATAATACCATTTAGCCGTTGAATCGAACCTAGCGAATAATGTAAAAATATTTCTAACGTGAGCGACTGATGACTAATGGTTTTCAGTACGTAAGTATTTACATCATTAATGCTGCTTTCAAGCGGCAATTCTTTAGAACGAAATAAATTGCAAGGAAGAAAGCGCGGTTTTTGTACCATATTCTCATTTCATTATTCATGGGAAGTCGCTTAGTCCACCTAAATTATAACTATTTGTACGGTAACGGTAATTTCACTGATGATGTGCAAATAATCGGATATGAAAACGGTTCATTTCTCTTAATTTCGGTAAAATAAAGTTTATCTATTTAGAATAAATAACGCGCGACCTAACTATATAAAGCTAATCTGTGCAAATATTTTTTTTCCGCTGTTATTGATGAAATTTTCCAGCTGCTGTTCACTGCGCTTTTACGAGAAATTATTTAATCGCGACGACAACCGATGCGCTTTTGGCTATTTCCGTTTTTAAATTTTTGTATTAAGTCAAGGTTTAAGATTTGTAGCAAGCAGCATTATTTCGTTCTCGCGCTTTAATAAAATACGGAAATTATTTATGCGAAAAAAGGATTGAACTGCTGTCAAATATGGCAGTAAACTCGGAATCCGCCCAAGACTACAAAATATTAGCTTCCAAAATTAATTTTTCCAAAGAATAATTATTTATTAGTTCGGATGAATGAAATATTTATTTTTGGAAGAGGCTCTCCATTTTTTATGTAATCAATCGAATGAATATTCTAATATTTGTTTGGAATAAGAAATTACATCCTAGTAACATGATCTATGTCCGCAGTTAAATACAATAGATGAGTACAAAAGACGGAGGAATTTATAGAACAAGTGGGAAAAGCGGGTAAAACCCATTCTTAGTCTGCACAGGGCAATGATAAAAATGTTCTCGACTTGCGATCAAAAAAATTGTACTAATAAATATCATCTCGGGGGAGTTTAGGTATTAACTTTGCTTTTTTTTTTCCAATATGTTGTAATATATGAATTATTGGAGATCGTTAATAATCTTAAAAAGGTGAAAAAATACACGTATATAGTTTTGTTCTAAAATTATTTATCGTTAAAATTTATTTATACTAGAACAACAAAAAAAAAAAAAAAAGACATTATTTTTGTTACCATTTCAATATTCCATTATAACTAAATAATAGTTCGTGTCACATATAATCCTATGCCACGTGTTCCCAACGTCTTTATATTCTCGCCAAATGAAGTTTTTAAATAAGTGTTAAATATAAATTACCCCACCGCGACCTGCAAAAAAATAATATCGCGATTCGCGAAACATTCTAGTAATAAAATATTAATTGATTTGTTATAATTAAGGTGGAACACAATTTTTCAGGTCTGATTATTACAAGAAAGGTGGAAAGGCGATGTTACCGATAAAATGGATGCCGCCTGAAGCGTTCCTAGATGGAATATTTTCTAGTAAAACTGATGTCTGGTAAGGTGCTTTTATGATCCTTATTATAAACCCGCTTTCTACATCTGTTGAACGTATTAAATATAATTTTAATACCGGTGTAGTAAACAAAAGGACAATAATTCCCTTTTTCATTTTTTTTTTTTTTTTTTTTTTATTACAATCCGTGCTATATATATATGTATATAATTAATTAATTTTCTTCTTTTTTTTTTGTCGTTCGTTTTGTTATTATTAAATTTAAATGGAGCAAATATAAATGTTGGATTAACCGGTTAACTTTATATATACATATATACGATGCGACGGTTAGTTTTGGACGTGTTGTACTATGTAAAATCTCGCCCGCATTGTGTGGTCCGTTTATTTTCCTTTGCTCGCTCGTAAGTTGGACGGCACCGTTGCTGTGACAAGCCGACGCTTCTCGAAGATTGCGAGTACCGACGATTTTCCGTTCGAAATTCGAAATTTGAAATTGTGTTCCACCCAGCTGGTGTATTCCCGCATTATTGCCTGTAGTAATCGTGGATGTAAATTCGGTCTCATAACTACGAGTATGTACATGTAAGTTTCAAGGCGGTCTCTTAGCCTTGGCGCTTGTAGTAGCCCGGCCCGGTAGTTTAGGATATAATTTCAGGTACAAATTCGGTAGTTTAGTACAATTTTTTTTTTTTCTGTTTTTTTATTGTTAATTTTATCCCCCCCCCCATTTCTCCTTTTTCGCCGATTACAATATTTCGGTGTTTCGTCTTATTTACATCGTCGAACACTCGACATTTTCGTTCTGTCGTGTTTCGGCCTTTTTTTTTTTTTTTTGCTGTTGCGATATTCCGAAATACGACCGCAGACGCCAGTATGAATCGAGTTTAAAAATATACGCGCAATTCTACTTGTTGTTCAGTTTATTCAAGCTCCCCCGCTAGTTTTTTTTACATACAGCAGCCGGTTAAGATAATTTATAAAAAACAGACGTAATTATACACTGATATCCAGTTAATAGCAGCGTATAATAAAATTATATATAGTAAGTATAACATCTAAAATTACAGATGTATTTATTTAATATTGAAACTTAACGCTAATATTTTGATATTTACATACATTATTTACATATGAGTCAATTCAATTGCGTATTAGGAGAACGGCGGATGTTTCTTGCGTTACTCTGATACCGAATAAATATTCAATATATTTAAGTGCTAAAAGAAATATAAAGTGGTTCAAAAAGAATTAAATTTTAAATCAAACGGCGTGAAATATTTTCTTACAAATTAATTACGAAAAGAAGTATTCAAGCAGTGTAAATAAAAATTTACTGTGCTACGATCTCCGTGTTGTACTACATGTGGATCAGTGGCGTACTTTTTTTGGGGGGGGAGTCAAATTTCTCCAACAATTTTGGAAAGACTTAATATCAGGACCCGCCCAAAAATACAGTTTGAGGAGGCGGAATTATATTTATTATACTTGCACTGTAAAGGAATTGTTTTTTAAAATAATACGCCTATACTGAGTTTTAATAAAATTTTTATACTAGTTACTTATTGTGTGATTTAATATGTTCATTCGTGATTTTAATTTTAATTTATATTCGATTTTAACTCTTATATTTTATTAAACATTGCTTAAGCTTTTATAAAAACTTTTTAAACTTTTAAATACCTTAATTTTATTTCATTGGTCATTTTTTATAATTTAAATTTAACTGTGCAATAATCGACTTTTGTCATCGACTTTCAACCGTTATTTTTTATTGTTTATATTTTGGCATCGTCTTTATTAAATTTACCTATTATAATAACTCCCGTGATCATGAAGCTTTGTCTTCGAAACTCGTCGGGATATTTGATAAATTAAATAATTGTTTTAAATTGGTGTTTAAAATTAATTACTGTACAACATAAAAGAAACAATGAGTGAAATAAATATTCCTCCGCTGCTCGACTCGAACTCAAACTGCTACGTGTATGAAGACCGAAATAAAGCTGCATTGCTTTCAGTGCATTACTTTTCAATATATGGTCAAAATTCTCATCTTGCAACAAATTATCAACGAAATAAAATCAGAGATCATATCGCTCGTTTTTTAGAGAATGCTAGTATCAGCCTAACATAGGTGAAACTTTCTACGCCTAAAAAAATTCGTAATTATATCAAAAAACTTAATTCCAGCATGTCCGTTGGGAACGGTAATATTCCCAATATCGTTTTAAAAAATATCCTAAATAAAGCTATCGTCGAATTAAATAATATAATAAATGGCATCCTAAAAACTGGCTCTTTTTTCAAGCATGGAAAATTGCAAAAGTAGTTCCAATACCCAAACCTGGTAAAGATGCGTCAAATATCGCTAACATTAGACCCATTAGTCTCTTGTGTAATATGAGTAAAATTGCTGAAAGAGTACTGCTCAAGAGATTAAGAGAACACTCGAATATTAATAATTTAATCCAAAAAAGTCAATTTGGGTTCCAACCTCGCCACTCTACTACTCAGAAAGCTGCCAGAATAATCGAATTTATCACGGGTAATTTTAATCGAAATAAACATTTTGGGTTAGTACTCTTTGATGTGGCTAAAGCCTTCGATACTAGCTGGCATCGTATCCGAAAACTGTTAAATACTAAATTTCCCACTTACTTAATTAAAATAATTATAAACTACCTTAACAACAGACTATTTTAATGTTAACTCATTAACTATCAATGCACAGGGAAAACTGTCTTTGCACAGCGATTTTCTAACACTGAGGTCGCCTTATATGCTGACGATGTTGCCCTCTATTGTAGTTCCTATAGAGACCTATTACCACAAGTAACAAATTTCAGAGAGCCTCGACGACACGCGTTTTAAAGTACTTTACCAGATGGTAGATTATGGTTAATCCGTCAAAGACCTAAGCTATATTCTTCACCCGCAGGCAATTGCCAAGAAAACTAATTATTTCTGGAACTGACATTGCCTGATTTAATCGTATATCTTGGCTTGATATTAGACAACAAACTAACTTTCAGCAAACATATCGAGTACTTCTCACAGTTAAAACAACCAGAGCTATCTCGCTAGTATATCCCTTACTCAATCGCAAATCTTATTTAAGCGCAAATAACAAACTTGTCGTCTGCAAGTGTCACTTATAAGACCTATTATCGCATACTCTTGTCCAGCGCAGTCTTCTGTTAGTAGGGCTCATTATAACAAACTACAGCTAATCCAAAATCGATGCTTAAGACGTATTCTTGGAGCAAATATAGATATACACAAGAGTATCATCTGTACAGGACATTTTAGAGTTACCGCAAATCAGAGATTATGTTCTAAATGCAACTACCAAGTTCTGTGATAAATGTGTAGGGCACGAGAATGTATTTATCAGCTCTATTGATGATTATAGGCAACTATGCACCATGTATACCAAGTACAAATATCGTAGACTTAAGTATAATGTATCATTCTGAATTGTATGACGTTAGTACTACAGTAAAACCCTGATTACCCGTGTTAATTGGGGATTCATCAAGCACGGATACGGGAAAACATGGTTAATCCGTCGCCAGCGGTTCCACGAGTTTTTGTGTATCCGGAACTTTGCGACCCATGTAATATGTGGGTCGGGACGCTTTTCACTGCATTACATATTATGAAATGATAGCTGACTATCTACGATTGCAATTGTATAATTTTCTGTATTGTTTTGTTTTGCTTTATAATAAATATGTATAATAGTATACTATATATGAAATGATAGCTGTGCTATAAAACCCCTTTTAGCGAAAAGGAAACTGGATTATTTAGACTAATTGAATTAAGTAAATACTATATAATATACAGAAGATTTATGAAATTCTCAAAGTTTTTATTCATTTCAAATACTGTATCAATGACAAGATGAAGAAATAAGAACACAACGAGTAGAGTAGAAAACAAAAATGAAATGAACGTAACATACAGAAAAAGAAGTGTTATAAAAAGGAATAGAATAACTTAGACTACGTCATATTAATTTTTATTAAAAAAGTCAGTCTCTTTCTCTTTGTCGTATCTTCGTCTGGAAATGTTCTAACCCACAGAATGTCTGTGATCTGTCTGCTGTTCGAAATACGTGATCACAGAGTCTCCATACGATCCAACGCAGTTTTACAGCTTACTCGCTGTTCTGGTACTAGCGTTTCGACTAGGATCAATTTCATAATTATCTATCCACTCCTTCATATTTTCATCATCGTTATGTTCAAATTCCTTCCCATCACAATTTGGAACCTTTTTTGCAACGTGAGTTTAAAGAGATGCACGGTTAATCCGCTAACCAGTTAAAACGCACATGAGTAATCGCGGTTTTACTGTAATTTTATTTATAATAAAAACAAACTTTAATAACAAACAATAAGGGCAAAATAATTTATAACAATAAATTAGATAAATACCTTAATTAGAAACGTTTTTGGGCATAACCCATCATCAGCTAAAATTAACTTAGTGGAAACTTAAAACACACTGGAGTGAATATAAGGAATACATGTGTATATATAGTAGATACATAGGAGGAACAAAACATAGAAGGTATAAAAATCAATAGAGTGAAATTAATAGATAATAACAAATTTAATTTTCATCCCAGAACTATAAACTTAACCAACATGCAATTAACAAATGATGAAATTAATACTATAAATTTGGGCTATAAATATAACTTAAACATATATAACAAAAAACAATATGAAAATTTAATTATTGAAACTGAATCTGCTATCCAAAAATTACCAATTGAAGATCAAACAATTATTAGAGAGCTGAGGCAACTCATGCCATCAGAAATATTTTGAAGAAAAATGAAACAAATATAGAACATTTAAAAATACAAAACACTATTAAAAATATCAATAATAAATTAAAACAAAATAATGAATTTGTTGTAAAAGCAGATAAGGGAAACAGTTTAGTAATTATCAATAAAAATGAAATCATTCAAAAAGCTGAAAATTTTCTAAAAGAAAATAATATACAACTAATAAAAACAGACCCCACTAATAAATATCAAATAAAAATAAGGAAAACAATAAAAGAATCTGATCTAATAATAAATAATAATGAGGCTAAATATTTAATAAATATGAACCCAGAAGCACCAATTCTTAACCCTTTAATAAAAATACATAAAAATAATACTCCTGTAAGACCACTAATAAACTATACTAGTGCACCTTCTTATAAAATCTCAAAACTAATAACAAAAATCTTAAAAACTAATATACCAATTAATAATAAATATACTATTAAAAACAGATTGGATGTTTTTGATAAATTAAAAAATATAAAAATTAACAACAAAACTAAATTAATTTCCTATGATATAACAAACCTTTATACAAATATACCTATAAATGATACCATAGATATAATTAAAAGATCTGTAAATAAGTTAAAGAATAATATTTATTGTAATCAATTAATCCAAATAATTAAAACTGTTACAGAGCAAAATTACTTTAATTTTAACAACTCCATGTATATACAAAATAATGGTTTAGATATGGGCTCACCTTTGTCAGGTATTTTAAGTGAAATCTTTTTACAAAATTTAGAAGAAATATACATGGAAAAAATAATACAAAAATACAACATTAAATCTTATATCAGATATGTAGATGATACATTACTAATTTTTGATGAAAATAATAATAATACTGAAAATGACATTCTAAACGATTTAAATAAAATTCACAAAAATATTCATTATACTATGGAAAAAAAAGAAAATAACAAAATAAATTTCTTAGATATAACAATAATAAAATCAAAGGATGGATTAACATATAATATTTATAGAAAACAAACCACCACTGATAACATAATTCATAAAACCTCAAATCACCCAAACCAACATAAATATGCTTACTTCATGACTGCAATAAATAGATTATTAACTACACCTATGAATATAAATAAAAAACAAATAGAAATTAATATATTAAAGACTTTGGCAAGAAATAACGGTTATGACGAACAAATAATAGATAAATTGCAAAATCAAATCAAATATATTGCAAAAATATATACAAAGTTACTTATAAATATTTGTTATTTTTAAATCGCAAATGCGCTCGAAAGCGCGAGTAGCGAAAGTAATTCACAAAATAAAATCAAAATCAAAATATATACAAAAATTAAGAAACAATAATGCCATTAACAATAAAGGATGGATAACATTCACATTTATAAACAATAACATATATAAATTAACCAACTTATTTAAAAAACAGGGTTTAAATGTAGCATTCAAAACTAAAAATAATTTAAGATATAAAATAAACACTTTAAATTTAAAAAATAATATTTATGAAAATAGTGGTATATCTAAAATAAATTGCACTGATTGTGAGAAATCATACATTCTTCAAACAGGGTGTAAAATTAATTGTAGATATAAAGAACACAAAATCATTTAATAATAATGAAATAGAGAAATCAACATATGCCGAACATTTAATTAAAAATAAACATAAACCAAATTCATTAGAAAACACTGTAACTGTCTTGGCCACTTATGGCAAAGGAAATATTATGAACATTGCTGAAAATTATTACATAAATAAATATAAAGATAATATTTTAAATAATAATAATCCACTTTTTAATATAAAAATTTAACTTTAAGTTCCTCCTACTTCATTTTACATTTTGTATTAAGTATTAATAATTTCACTCTATTGATTTTTATACCTTCTATGTTTTGTTCCTCCTATGTATCTACTATATATACACATGTATTCCTTATATTCACTCCAGTGTGTTTTAAGTTTCCACTAAGTTAGTTTTAGCTGATGATGGGTTATGTCCAAAAACGTTTCTAATTAAGGTATTTATCTAATTTATTGTTATAAATTATTTTGCCCTTATTGTTTGTTATTAAAATTTGTTTTTATTATACAGTTTTAACAAACAAGTATGTATTAACCTACATGTAGTTTTATTTAGTTTTATGTAGGTGAATACATCCTGTTTGTTAAAATGGTATAATAAAATAAACTTTAATAACAAACAATATAGTTCAATAAATTAGATAAATACCTATTTAGAAACGTTTTCGGGCATAACCCATCATCAGCTAACACTAACTTAAAGGAAACTTAAAACATACTGAAGTGAATATAGGGAATACACTATATATACACATGTATTCCCTATATTCACTTCAGTATGTTTTAAGTTTCCTTTAAGTTAGTGTTAGCTGATGATGGGTTATGCCCGAAAACGTTTCTAAATAGGTATTTATCTAATTTATTGAACTATATTGTTTGTTATTAAAGTTTATTTTATTATATATATTATTTAGTTTTAGTTTTATTTTTAAATTATTTTATTTGATAATCACTGTACTAATATCTAAGTAATGTGGCACTAGCCACTAAGTCCTCCCCTCCTGCAGTGGGTTTCTGTTTCTTTTGTCTACTAAGTTAAACATCGCATTTATATTCATTAATTTAGTTATGTGCTAATACTCGTGTCGGTACACATATTAATAATTATGTCATGCGTGTAATGTTATTATTTATGCAAATAAATATTTCTTTCTTCTCCAAAATTAACGTTAAATGTGAAATATTTCGCGAGCGCAGAAGATGTAGACCGAACGGTATATAAGACGTGTGTCAACATGTTCGTACATTCCACTTACAAAATGTTTCCACTCGATCTTCTTTTCATTTTTTCTTCTCTTTATTTTCTAACACATCGGGGTGGATCATTTCTTTAACGTGGGGGATTTAAGCAGTGGGGAAAATATTCTGTAAGAAGTGTTTTATGTTTTTTTTTCATCCGTTCAATTCGTCTTTTTGTTTTACCTTTATTGATTTTTTTTTCTGGATTGCGCAAAATTTCGGCTCGAAAGACACAGGGCGCATTTGAGAATTGGGATGGTAGGCTTACATTTCCACTCCGTCCCACTAGGGATAAAGGCTCAGCTCAATGAATAATCATTTAAAATGTGAAAACACGTTCACTTTTTAAATTTATTGCAACATCGGTCAATTGATTTTAAATAAAAATGAACGTAAACAGTGGTCCAAGTTACTTTCTAACACTATTACCTCAATTTAATTTGTTACCGCGAGTTTTAAATATATACTTCATTAATAAAAAATAAATGTATCCCATTCGAGAAACTGTGCGAATCAATAATCGCATCATTATCTACTGCGGCAATGTATGATTTATTTTGACTCGTATATAATAATTGAATGGCGTAATCTCTCCCTTTAATAACCGGATATTTCGACTAATTCGAATTATCGAACAAATCTAATTAATAACCGCTTATAACGCGTATTTTATGCAAAAAGTTTTTTCATGAAATAACGTGCCATGCTCGGATATTGTAGTGCCTGTCACTGAATATGTAATTTTTTATTTTTAAACTTATAATCAAGAATTTTGTGACAGAATTTACTTTCTCAAATAGCATTTGTGTTTTCCTAGATAAAAAAAAAATTGTTTATGTCCATTTACCAGTGATAAATAACAAATTTTTATTACCCACTTAATCTGCTGTTAGCAAGCACGGTTTCAGTCCGTAATAGAACAAAAAACCCCTCGCTTTTAATTGTAATATTTTTCTGCGATTTTATTAACTTCTATTTCTGTTTTTCAATTTTACATAGGTCATTTGGAGTTTTACTGTGGGAAGTAATGTCTTTAGGTTTTATGCCATATACTGGCATACGAAATCGCGATGTTATGAACTTTGTCGCACGCGGAGCCCGTTTAGGAGCTCCGGCAAACTGTCCACCGCCAGTATTTGCAATTATGGGAGCTTGTTGGAGTCACGATCCGAAGGAGAGGCCTAATTTTGCAACAATTGTTGAAAGACTAGGATACTGTATTCAGGTAAAAATAAATGATTCCCGATCAAAAAAACCATTAACGCTTTCCTAAAGAAATTCTTCTTGATGAATTAAAGTTTACCTTAAAACCCAGTGCAAAACTGTTAAGAGCAATATATAAGTTTCATGTCTTAAGATCAATGCAAAATGCAAAGAGAATTAATGCTAGTATCGGTTCAAAAAGAGTAGTCGTACTGCAAATCTTTAGGTAAGTGAACTTCTTTGCCCTGTGAAAAATATTAATGAAATGAGACGTATATTTCTCAAAAGGAAAAGTCGTTATCATAACTCAGCGCATTGGATTATTTGAATTAAGTACCTTAGGGTAACTTTTAGGGAAAGTTTAATACCGATGATAATTTTATTGAAGAAACAGACTATTCAAAGCGTAGAATTAAATCGTAATTTTCTATTCCAAACACAATGAGGTATCATTATGAAAATAATTCTCATGCAACGAACAGGACAGTGTACAGCATATCTTGAGTGGATGCAACGTTCTTAAATAAGAAAGATAGCGGAAGACTGTGGTGAATTGATGCGGGAAAAAATGGATTTTTTCAATAAATTGGCCAAAAAGGAATTTGAATACAGGAAGTCCAATATTAATTTATATTAATATTATGATATTTTAAGATAAGATTAATGATTTTACAATGTGGAGTAGAGGAATCCAAAACTTAATTGGATAATTTCCACCGCTGACTACATTAAATTTTTATGTGTAAAATAAAATAATAAAAAAAAAAAAAAAAAAGGAGTTATAGAAAAGTATTAGTTACAGAGTTGTCATCGGATCCTTTTTTTTTTTTTTTAAATGGGCACGCCAGCACAGGACATTTACCCAACACGAAAGATTAAAAGAATAGAAGGACATATGGAGCGACAAGTTATATCAAGAAACGATTAGAAACAGAGGAAATGAAGGCGGCTAACAAGGGAACAACAGAAGGAGATGGAAAAATGAGAATATAAAGGGCACTGTAAGGAGTAGGGAGGCCAAGGCTAAGCAAATTGGAATAAAGGATCGCGCGTTCTGTAGAAATAAAGGAACATTCAAATAGTACGTGGTTTGCATCACACGTGCCATTTAAGGTAGGAGAATGAAAGGGACACATTTTTCCTAAATTAAGAGGGATTGAAATGTTTACTGAAAAAAAAGGGGGGAGTGAAACTCACTTGCAAGGTAATATAGGTTAAGGAATATTATTCTATGAATTCGATTTTATGTCTAGATAAAAATTTTAGGGGAAATGAGGGAATAATATTTATACTTTCCATTTTCATATTATTCTAATAGTAATTATAGGAAAAAATAAAAATAGACATCCCTGTTTCACAACTGACGCTGTGCTGCCCTTAAATGAAACATTCAAACAAAAAAAAAAAATAATAATCACTATGTAAAGAGAATTTTAATTGTATACCACGACGCAATCTTAAATTTTTTACATTTAAATCCACCTTTTGTCCAAATGAAATATTTTTTATGATCTGAACGTGCAAATATATATATATATATATATATATATATATATATATACGTAATTATGGCACACATGAAAAATTATTACAGATCATGTAAATAAGACAAGAAGGAAAACCATAAAATTAACCGACTTAGAATGCAAAATATATAATGCAATATTTACTGCTGATAATAAAGTGAAATACATTAACACGACAATGCACTTATTTTTGTTTTTCATATAATTCATTTTCTCACTAGAATCGTGTTTTCGAGTTGGTTAAATGCGCTAGATTGTAATTATAATAAATATCAATTTTAAAACGTTCTCAGATAATTTTCCTTTTGGTCGATCCTTTTGGGGTCGCAGATTACATTTTAAGAACCTCCGCTATAACCTATTCGTTTATCCGATTCGCTGTTGCAATAGGATCCGCAAGTTATCAACACGCAGTTGCCAGTATATAAAGGTCCGTTGCCATCGGAAATTGATAAAACCATCATGAGACCACCAAAGTCGGATGATTACGTGCAAGCCGATTATATGATACCCATTATGCCGGATACACCTGTTGAATGGAAGGACGGACAATTAAATACGTTACACAAGTAAGTAGAAGACGTTTTTATCAACTACATTATTACAAGTCGAGAAACAATAGCACCTCTTTTCAGAACGTCTTGAATGAATTATTTATCACTGCCCGTGTGAAATTGAAAAGATTAAATAAATGCGATCAGAAAGTCTTTTGCTCAAATCGGCCGTAACTTTCGCCATTTAGTCAAGTTACTCGAAATTCTAGCTACCACTTTTAAATGCGCTTATTTAAATATTCACCGCCGCTGAACACGTTGCATTTGAAACGCATGTCTTCCTTTCAACGGTTTTCAATGTTATCAGTTCATTTTCTGAAATTCTAACTAAGCAAAAATAAAAGTGTAACTCTATAATTCAGAATATGAAAAATTGTAAAACTGCTGTAAGTCAATTAAATGTAGCTATTGAAACTTGAGCCACTCCTCGGCAAGATAAAAGATTACTTTTTTTTAATATGTACATATATTTCATTTCATTTATTATTAAAATTTGGCAAAAAAAAAAAAAAAATGGAGAAAAGAACGTTCTACCGTTGGTTCTCTAGGACTTCTTCATTTCATATATTAAAACTATTTTTCCTAATTATTATTTATATAGTTTTCATCGTATCCGTTCACAGTTTTGTTTAGAAAAATGTAATACGAGTGATTTTAAACCAGACTATGAAATTACTGTTTATGCTATATTCTTTTCTTATAATATGTTTAAAAATGGGCATAGTGTGATCTAATGTGTTAGTTTATTTTTGAACGTTTTACAATCACTACTGGTAACTATTTTGGATTTTTTAAGATACTCTTGAAAATATTTTTTTTTTTTTTTTTTCTATTGGTCTTGTCAACCAGGGGGATCTTCACCCAGAAACAATTAGAAAACGGAAGAGTCAATTATATCTTGATACGGTCAGAAAGTGTTAAGGAACAAACAGTAGGAACGATGTGTGATGAAGAAAAAGATGGGATATACATAGGAGGCACAATACGGAGTAGGAATTCGCAGAAAATTGGAATAGAAAGCAGAACTCCCGACTGAAAGTGATGGTAACTTTATAAACACGTAATTAGCATCGTAAACATACTCTTCGTTAAAGAGGACATGGAAAGGAAACCAACGAAAAACGAAAACGGAAGGAAGATAATAGACTATGGTTTAAGAACGCAGACGAATAACGGAGACAACAACAGAACGACGAAGTAAAGGAAACAAAAGAGAACCCACGGATTGGCAAGAAGACTAGGTTGAACAGGCAGATAGAAAAAACAATTGTTAGAAAAAGAGGAAGCGTAAATATCTGATACCATAATCTGAGTTGAAAACTTTTACACAACGGAAGGAGATTAGAGGATGGGATGTTTTTAAAAAAGAGTTGGGAAGAAGCAGCAACCCGAGCCGAGGAGTCCACCGTTTCATAATCCAAAAATGCCCCCGAATGGCTGGGAACCCACAGAAAATCAATTTGAATGGATTAGAGGGAAGAAAGAACGTGGATAAGTGAGCCTATACGGAGAATAATAAAATTACACGAATGATTAGGTAGGGCAGAATGAATTGAAGGGTGAACATGGAATCTAATATAATTAAGTTTTTGACGAAAGTCAATTTGGGTACCCCCGCCTCTTGTGCTGATATTTATTATTCTTTATGTGTTTAACCTCACAATCAAAAATCATTTGTTGTAGTGCTACAATGCCTACATTTAAAAATAAAACTACAAATCGCGGAGACTGGAGTGAAATAATTATGAAACTAGCAATTCAAATCATCCTTGACAAAAAAATGTTCTGAGAGAGCTGCCGCAGACCGATACGAAGTTCCACGTATGGTATAAAACAAGGTTATCAGATTAATCTCAAGCCAAAATTAGGACCTTTTCAACAGACATGTAAACCTGAGTTTGAAAGATAACTTTACGAGCATGTTATATATCTAGATAACCGTCTCATGCCTTTAACAAGAAGTGAATTTTTGCACCTTGTCTTTGATGTGGCAGAAAAATTTTTAATTCCTCACAGATTTAACAAAGATAAGGAAATGGCTGGAAAATAACTTTTTAAGTTCTACGTTAACTGATATACCGATTGAAGATAGATCTAGTCAGTCAACAATCCAGGCTCCTAGTCCTGCAGCATCTGAAAATAAACCAGGACCGTCAAAGCTATCTATCTGTGTCGTCAGCTGCCGTCCGACTTCATGAAGCAATACCAACCACGAACGTTGAACCAACAGCTAGCATTCCAGCTATGTCGTTAGCAATCTTACAAGAGACAGTGCCAAGTGAAAATGTTGATGTTGGGAATATTAATGAAATGCTTAAGATTTTATCACCTCTTCCAAACGCCTCAAAGAAACGACTGACTACTAGCAAAAGAAGAACACAAAAAAACGAGATTTTGACATCTTCGCCTTATAAAAAAGAATTAATGGAGAAGGCCAAAGACCCTAAAGCTGTAGTAAAGGTCAAGAGAAACATAAAAATGCAGGTGAAAGCGGAGAAGGTTGCATCTGAGCCATATTCGCAACATCAGGGGAGACAGAATGCATCATTTGTCGTGAACCATTCGATGAGGATTGGATCCAATGCAAAATATGTCAAGACTGGGCTCACGAAGCATGCGTAGATATAAATCCATCCGCGATTTCTACTACAACTGTAATGTATGTTGGTCACTAAATACGTAGGTGGCCGGGGCTACCCACGATCTTAAAAAGATACCAAAATTTGATTAGTATTTCAAGTGGCTTTAATTAAAATTTGATAATATTTTCGTTCGAGTTTTCGATCTTTATCGTAAGTAAATATAATGTTGATTAATTTTTTTGTAATCTTCTTTGTATTTTTCTTAATAAATATAGTCATAATATCAAGAACAAAATATTGGCCGGGGCTACCCCCTTTCCCCTATATTATTTTTTCTTTCGCAAATTATTATTATTATTATTATTATTATTATCTTCATTCATTGTTTTGTAGAATAGTAGATTTTATTATCGATACAGCAGTGTGGACAATGACTGGGTTTGATTAATTTTTGATTTCCAGTGATTTTTGAAGATTACGGAAAAACAATTCACAACTTTGAATAATAAACCGTAACCAAACTAAAATTTTTAAGAAAAAAATATATCTTTTAAGTAAGGTGAAAAATAAAAGCAATATTTTTCGGATAATAATTTGGAAAGCAGCAAACTATAACGTAAAAGCATGAAACACTTTTTATTAAAAATTGTAAGCCGTTTTTTTTTTGATAAATAAATAAATACCGACGTGAATATTAAATAAAAGTGTTTCATTTAAAAAGTTTTAAACTGTATTTTATTATATTCTGACAACGTCGCGTAGTCATGCAATTTGTTATCCGTCTGAGGGTTTCTTAGAGCTTTTAGAATTTTTTACCTGTTCTTTGATGTAGTAAATTTGAAACAATGCGCATTTCTTGTTTCAGATACGTGATCGAATCAGATAATTCTGACTCCCATTTGCCTTTGGAAGATATGCGAAATTTCGGTGTGCCACCGGTAGACTACATAGTAAGTTCAGTTCCTAGCAATTCTACTGAAAATGAAAATAACGATAATAACACAACGGCCGCTAATAAACCGTTCACCGTCAGCGGGAACTACGTTCAAGACCCAAAGTTGCCGTCCTATAAGACAACGTAAACATCGGTTATGTTGAATTTCTATAAGTAAACGGCCGATTTGTATAGCACTTGAAACATTCCGTGTTTAGGGTAACCTATGCAGTCAGTATTAAACGTCTGAAATCTTCACTTTTTTATTATTTACCTATTTACGAAAGATTCTTCCACAAAATGGTAAGTGATAAGCTAAAGAAATTTAAAATTCGAATTAACAACGGATTTATTCAGCTTCCTATTATTTCTTTTTTTTTTTTTTTTGTCGTGTCGATATTATTTAAGAAATAACCGAAAACGAAGTACAAATACCTCAGAATAATAATACATCGATAGCGGACTATCGTAAACGGAGACTATTGCAATATTTTTCTTCTTTCGGAAAAGAAACTTTTCAAACGTGTCGTCGTCCGGTTAGTTGATTAAATATTTTCGAAAACTCGAAAGAACTATATCCAGTTTAAAAAGTTACCATATTTTCTTCGCGTTAACATATTTACCTATTATGTACTATTTTGCAGATGTAAGTTGGATCTCTTTTTATTATCTGGAACAACGTAATATAGAGCTAGTTTTCCAGATTGTAGTATTTTTCCTAAAATCAGTTACGTGCATTTCCTTTGTTTCCCACTTAGTATATTATCAAATCAATCTACCGTTAATGTTATGCTGTCTAGCTCTAGTTAATTCTACTTTCCGTTTTTAAAATATTCATATAGTCCATGTTAAAGACTGGTCGTCATACACAATAACTTCTTTCGGGAAGAGATTATCTTTAAAATTATTATTTCTTTTTTTTTTTTTTTTTGCGCGCATGTGTTTAAAGACTGTTAGCTAAAAGGTTATGTAAAACATATTATTTCAACATTATTTTTACAGCTACATATGTAATACTAGTTTATTAAGTTACGCTTGATTATTTTCGAATTCATGAAAATTTTCTTTAGAAATTACTATTGATATAAAAATTTGATTATTAATTAGAACACTATATACATGTTGCATTAAATATAGAATTCGAAGTTAAATAATACAATCAAAAATAATTTGAACGTATTTAAGAAATGGTTGTGCATATTTAGTTTTTTTATTTTTAAGTTTATAATTAAGACGATATCTTTTTGAACTGAATATATTATCCACTCGAAGTGCAAAGCGAAGCTGACTGTCGTTTTAATACTCTAAGAGAAAAGAAAAAAAGATCGAAATCACTAGCCGAATTCATTCACTGAAATTGGCGTGTAATTTAAATCAGTGGCTACCTATTTTATGTTATTTAATGATGTAATTTGTAAAATCATCTTACATAAAAGTAAATTTAAGCATAAAAATTTTCACCTAAATTGTAATAATAATTTTTATTTTTACTAAAATATTTTAATTACTGATTACTATTTGACTACACAAAACAATAAAATTTTAGATAACACACCAATGATGAAATGACAGACATGTAATTTTCGCGTTATACTATTCAGGTTAAGTTTTGAAAAAATCGGTGGAACGAAATAATAAACACCTTCGACTAAGACTGCAGAGAAATTTTTCTACATTGTGTCTAAAAATGTAACTTAGTATTTTCTTATTTTAAATAAGTAAACAGTAACGCACATTTATCTGTATGCATGTTACATATGCAGATATCACAGTTATCCGTCAACAATTACCCATAACGACAATTTTTGCTTTTTTACAAAAACACGCTGGTAATATTAGTATATCTCTGTTTATTTGATACTAGTACTTCACAAACATTAACGAACATCACTTCGTGAAAACATGATCCTTTACTAGAAGATAAACACAACTGTGAACGCGAGCGTGCGATCAAAATACAAAAACAGGCGAAATCGTAGAAAGATGATGCAGTTGTGCACAAATCAGATATATAGATTTGACGGGTGACAGGAAGTTAAATTTAATTCAAAAATTCGAGTTACCGAGTTAAATTTAACAACTAAATGAGTAAACTGTGAGAATAAGCCAGCTATTGTGGAGTAGTTGATTAGTCAATTGTGTTTCGTTCGGGTAGAATATCCCGCTGCAGACATTGAAACTACCAAAAATTCCACACGCGTTCGGTTAGTGTCCATAGCTGTCACGCTCAAAAAAAAAAAAAAAAAAAAAATTGTTAATTTGTCTTAAGTAGGTAGTTTTTGTTTAAGAAGTTTTTTTTTTTTTTTTTTTTTATTTTTACACCTAACTATCAAACTATCAATAGAAGTCATGATGTCCGCATTTACTTGAGCGCCACTCGTTCCAATAGAGAAATGCGTAAGATGAATATCTTGGACTTATCTGATCAAATCGAATAATTTTAATTCTTTGCAACCGACGTAGTTCTGTTGAATTGTCGAGCAGGCTGGTTGTCGTCCAGTTTGGATAGTTGTACAGCTTCATAGCGTGTTTCGTAGCCTTTTTTATCACATTAGCGCAAGGTCACGGTGTAAAGTTTTATTGGAAACGAACCATGGAGCAGTTGCGCCATCATTCTTAATGTTTTATTTCGGAATCTTTGTATTGCGGTTATGTTAGCCTTGGTACTGCAAGCCTACCTTTGACATCCATATTTTCACTAATATTTGTATATAGATTATAATTTTATTTTCTAAAGACGATTTCGAATGACCATCAACTAGCCAGTACATTTATACATTTATCGAACTTTTAAACTTGATTTATTTCTTTTGTTCTCAATATGTTTTTTGCCTTGTTAGTTCTTTAATTAGGTGCATACCTAAAAGTATCTAGCACTCTACTTGGTGACAAAATTTTGTGTCTGAATTTAATATCCTTTGGTATGATCTTTTTGCTGGTAAAAATGACTCGTTTCGATTTATCTCTGCATTCGTTTTTATTCACCACTGTTCACACCATGCAAATACTTCGCTTAAGGAGTTTTGAAAATTTTTACTAGCATTATTAGGACGACAACGGCTACCACAAAGTATAACTGTATATAATTTGCAAATACGACTACTAAATTTTCATCGGGTACTGGAAGATCAGCTGCATGTATTTAGATAAAGCAGCGGTTCTAATACGTTTCTTTTTGTGGAACAACTTCAGCAAATACGGGATGTATATCGAATATATTATCATCTGTTTTTCGCTGGGGATATCTCTCTTGTAAAAACGAACTAATTAATTTGTAGTTTTAGCGTGGAAATTTAATTATTATTTTATGTACTAGTCCCATTGCACCGGACTTTGTTGAAATCCTGGCTGGTGCCAAGAAATACCGAGTAACTTTCTTTTCTTCCAGACTGCACTCTATTTTCTGAACGACGCTGTGTGTACCTATTAGATCGTTGATTGCTTAGTTCTAAAGCCGTACCGATGTTGTAGTAGTATTTCTTTATCTTCTATAGTTTCGTTTTTTTTTTTAATATCAATTTCTCGCACAGCTTGGAAATTATAGGTAACGAAACGATTGTTCTGTATGAGTTAAATTCTGTAGAAGATTTATCTTCGTTTTTTTATCACCATTATTTGAGATAATTCAACTGAATGGGATAGTATGTCATTTTCATCGTTGCATTAAACATATAGGTTAACACGGTCAATACTTTACATAGCACTTTTTTTTAGTTTTTTTTTTGGGGGGGGGGGGATTACCAGCTGAGGGCATTACCCAGCATTAATGTTCTTTTAGTGTTCTATCTGTTATTAGGTCACATAATCAGGTCTTTTTTAGAGTTCATGTTTTTAATGGCAGTTTTAATTTCTTGCGGAGAAGTAGTCTCTGTTGGAAGACATACATCTGTATTAATGGAATTCAAGGGTAAATTTTCACTATCCTGGATATGGGCTGAAGACAGCAGCGAAATATTTTCCAAATTTATTTTCCTTTTCTTCATCATTATGAGCCCAGCTGTTATCAGGCTTTTTTAATGGGTGCACTAATTTTTATTTTGAAATTATGTGTAGCTTTCCACAATGTATAGTCATGTTCTTGAGATGATAATGAAGATATTCGATAAAATATCGTTCTTTAATTTAAATAACAAGCTTTTTAATTTTTTCGTTTATTTTTTAAATTTTATTTTGGTTAATGGATCATTGTTAGATTGTCGCTGTTTCTTGTTAGTTATTTTTTCTTAATTACCTCTTTTAATATTTTATGTAAGTAATAGATTATCGGGGGTGCCACTTTCTCTAAGATTAAAATAAACGTTTGTAGTACATTTTCTATATCTTCTCTTATCTTAAGCCGAATCTTTTAAAGGTTTACGCTTTTACCCACTATTTGTTTGAATTCTTCCCAATTTGTTTCTTCATTATAATGTGTAGTTTCGGTTTAGGTTGTTTTCTAATTATTCTGATACTTAGTATTAGCGTGACTACTAAATGATCAGAAAATTGATTCTGTTCTGACCGCGTTTTCATTTAGTTCACAGGTAATCTTTTAATTATGAAGAAATCAAGCAAGTCTGGTAGTTTTCTGATGTCTATTGACCAGTAAGTGGGCGAATCAATACTTTTTGCCTCGCACTTTGCCTTCGGTTTATAGTCTCTTCACATTCTTTGTTGCACCAGGCGTGTCCTCTCATTTTTTTCATCGAAATTATTTCTTCAATTGTCTTTACTACTATTCCTTGTAATTCGTCCTGATTAGTTAGGTTAGCTGTTTTTCTACTTTTGTCACAAATTCCGTGTTATTTTTCAGTTTTTCTGTGTTGAATTTCATGCATTTTCTCCTTGGATTAGTTGATTTTTTTTATTTTCGATGGATAGTGATCTGAACCAATTTTATCGTTTCTTAAAATGTTTATATTTTGTATTTCTGACTCTGCCTTTGGTGCGATTGCGACATGGTCAATATGGAATTTTCCTAAATTAAAATTTGGTGATACCCAGGTTTTCTGTTTTCTGGGTAAATGTTTGAAAGCTGTTGACTTCATTATTATTTGGAATGATCTACATAATTCTCTATTAGTTTTTCGCTGTTGTGGTTGGTCCTTACATTTGTAAGATAACTTCCTACTGTACTTTGGTATTTTCGTTCTCTGCCTGATTGTGCAATGAAACCGCCTACAAGTGAACAGTAGGCATGTTTTTGTACGTCCATACTGTTGACATCTATTGCATTGTACTGCTATGTTTCTTTTTCTAGGTAACTCAAATGTAACTTTAGCATTTAACAAATACTGAATGGTATAAATATTTTTATTATTATCATTTGTTTCAATATCGGTGAAAAATAAAGGCAATGGATATTTTCCTTCTCTGTGCTTTACGTTTATTATGTGTTTTGCTTGGTACCTCTTGTTGATTAGGCAGTCGCAATGTCATCTGCAGTCACAAAAGTATGAATGTTTCTCAATACTACTTTAAAAACTTATCCTTGTTTTAACTGATATGTACAGTATATTTCGTCTTGCTCATTTAATATTTTAATTATTTCTCTATAATTCTTGATAGTAAGTGAACTCTTCACCATGACCAACGTCGATTTTACAGTGAAGTCGGTATTTGTTATGCTTAGCCGAAAGTTTCTAAACCTAGTAAAATTTGGAACATTTTTTACCATGATCGGTGAAGGTTTGATGTCAAGTTTATTTTGTTTAATAAGATTTATACCTGGGTTATTATTTTACCAAAGGAACTGCTTGACGTATTCTGCGGTTGTCTTCGTTTAGTAGCGACAATATTCCACTATTGTTTATTTCTACTTAAATGAATCGGAGGAACTGCTGTTGTTTTAGATGTGGAAGGTTTGAATGAATTAAACAGTTGATTATAAGAATTAATTTTGAGATTAGTACTGTTGCCGGTACTAATAGCAACAGACTCGGTGGTAAGGGTTACCAGGGGCGAGCTGATTGTATGTATTTTATTACATCTTCGTCAATTACTAAATCAGTTGCTTTATCTTTTTGTTGTTTTCCATTTAACGACTGAACTATTGTTGAAGTTATTTAATTTTTTAGTTTGATCGCTCATTATTTCAGAGTATACAAATAAATACCTCTCATAAGGAAGCAACAGAGTGGATAATATACGTAGCTTACGATGAACTTTTAATACTTTCCATAAAAATAAACTTCGTTTACGCTTAAAATTATATGTTTTTGTTTTATGTAAACAAATTAAAAAATTTAATCATAAAAAAATATTAAAAATAAAACTCGCGGGTTTTATTTTGAAGTGCATTTATTTATATAAATCGATTTCGTTTGCACGAAGTATTTTTCCTATATTGGCTCATTCTTTGTATGCTCACAATAAATAAAAGTTAATTTATTTTATTTTTTTATCATACGTTTTATGCTGTTTCTTTTATTTTCCCTTTCTATTGCAACGATGTACCGGTACGGATATTTGTTTAGAGAATAGTTAAAATTTAAGTATATCATAGAAGATTATGAAGTATTTTTTTAACCATAATTAATTAAGAATATTTAATTATTAAATTTTTAATTTTAATTTTTGAATATTTACGTTTTTTATTTGTTAAATAAATATTTTTGTCAGAATTAGTTGTTTTTTTTTTCGAGTTTTAACGCCTAATGGCAAATTTTTTAAAATTTCCACAATAATCAAATCTAACCATATGAATATTTACCGCTGTTTAAATTAATGATCCGTAAATCATATTGTGTATTAAAATTACTACATTTTATACACTGAACTTCATAGAATACCATAACTAGAATATAACAATCATTTAAGCAACCCAAGTGTATTAGATTAGTCACCGAAATGGGAAAATTAGGAAGCCAGGAATTTTGGCCATCAGGAAAACGCCGAGAATAAATTGAGACGTTTGTTGTAAAGACGGGAAAACAGTTCAAAATAACGAAAGAAGGAAAAATCATTTTAAGTGAAAAATAAAAATATTTTTTAACATTATAGTATGTGTAATATTTTTTAAAAGTATTTATACCTGAAAGATATTATTTAATTTTATATACAGAAATGGTTTGAAATGAATCATTTTTACAACTGATTTCATTTGTAACATAGAAGCGAAAGCCGTGTATTTTTAGATAATAATATTTTTTGAAGTCAAACTTTACAAACACAGAGACCGACTTATACGAGATATTGTGGAAGCGGCTGAATCCTTGAAACTTATAATTACACTTTACATTTTTACTATTTCTATTAAAATTAATATTTAAAATAATCACTTTTTTTTATCTAAAGCAAGTGGCTGTTGGTTTCTAACAATCGTTACTTTTTTTTATAAATATAGAAAACATAACAAACTTGAATGAAATTTGATTCAGATATTTAAAAGATGTAATATTTAAAATTTTGACGTATAGACGCACACGTTACTACGTGTAAGTTTTAACATTTTTTAAAACGAGTCTTTTTTTAGAGTTGAAATTATTTTTATTATAAAAACTGGTACATCGGGAAAAAGTAATTGGAAGCAATCGTTTTATAAACATTTAATTACAATAAAATTTAAAATACTAAAAAACAAGAGCGTCGCCAGCTGATGGACCAGGGGGGTTCAAAATGAGTTGCCAGCCGACGGAGCGGGGGGGGCAAGATGATAGAAGGAGGATATGAGCTATAGGAAAAATAAAATTTATAAGTTGTAAAGGCTTAATATTTTATTAAACAAGAATAAAATCTTAATAAAAACATAATTTTCGTGGGTTTCTGGCAAATTGTTCATGATTACTTGCCTATGAATACTCATCATGGCCGGTTGATTAAAAAGTTTCAAGGCTCCAAGGGGGGCAGCTGCCCCCCTGCCCCTCGCTGGCGACGCACATGCTAAAAAATGATTTAACCAATATTAATATCGACTTAAAAATTATTTCTTTTAGTTTCTCATATAAGATCCTTGACCTTAAATATAAAAAGTAAAAAGGGAAAACAATGTCTATTAACGTTTTGTAACGCAACAAAAAAAAAAAAAATTTTTTGAAAACCTTTGCTGCTCAAATTAGCTTCAGATATTCCACTAAATAAACTATCATCAAAACCATTTAATAATTTTTTAGAAAAATACACTGAAAACTCTATACCATCTGAACGTACATTAAGAAAAAAGCTATATGTACCAATGGTTTTTAAGGACATTTTTGAAAAAATTAGAAAAACTAAAAAAAATAAATATGTGTGTGCGTGTATGTATGTAGGCAAATCTACAGACCCTGTGAGGATTTTATATAACAAATTTATTAATTGGTTGATTAGAAAAGAACCGTGTCCCAGAAATTTTTTTAATAGCCTGCAAACAATTACAAAAAGTTCAGTCAAGCATAAGGTTTCATGCGCTGAGGATTCCGTATGTAAGTTAACGTTAACTATAATTATTTAGTATGTAAGAAAATTTGTTTGAATAAACTGCCATTTTTATTTTATTATTTTAATTTAATATCTTAATCAATTTCAGAGATCTTTTCTGATAATAATCCGAAACAGTTAAACAAAATACTAATTTGAATCGAAGGCTTAGACTAATTTGAAGTGCAATGTAATGGTTATGAAGAAAAATTAATTAAACCCTTTTTTTATTTATTTAATTTTTATTTATTTTTTTAAATTATTGGTTTAGATTTAATAATACTAATATTAAGGTTTTATGATTTTTTAAAATGTATAATTTCATTATTCCCTACACCTATCTTTCTTGAATAGCCGATCGTTAAAGACACTTAATAAATATATAAACGAAAACACACAAAAAAAGATTAATTAGAAATAATATAAATGCTACGCGTATCACTCTACTGCGGCTGCTAGAATGTTGATATTCTCTACTGGCAAGTTGGTGTATATTGGTGATTAGGTCCTGATTTCTCGGTGAACAAGACGGGGAGACACGGTAATCGAAATTATAACAGTTTACGAATTTTGTAAATGTCATTAATTTGAAAACCAAATTTCGAGGCGATTTGGTTACTAGCACCTTGTTGGATCAAACTTCTTTCGGTTGCGAGACAAACTGGTTACTTTACCAAAAAAGGTCGATATAGTTCCGCGATGTGACAAAGACTGTCGTTCTACTGAGGATTTTTTAACAATTCGGTTTTTTCTTTCGACTATCTCAATACGTTAGACCATTATTAATCTTTTTTTTTTTTATTTATTTACTAGCATAGTGCGTTAAATTGTTTAACAAATCGAAATACTATTCGAATCTGTTTTTCATCAAGCGAATGTAACACCTAAACGACGATGCGGTGAGTCCGTTCCTTTTATTACAGTTTATAACAACACTAACACAAGCCGTAATAAAAATAACCAAACCGAAACTTGCGATTGTGTTCCGTTTCTTAGCCCTAACACAAATTACAACGATCCGAACCAAATTCTAAAAACTGCTGCAGTCTCGTATTCCGATAAAGCCAAAAGAAAAATAACACCGATTAACAAATCCGTTTATTCCGTGGATTCAAGAAACCCACTTAAAACAAAACCAACATTTAAAACTAAAAAACTATAAAGTTCTCGAATCAAATCCGATGCTTGCTGGTCATGCGCATGGTTGAGTAATATTAGCCGTTACAATTTTTTTTAAAAGTCTTAAACGGACACATACCATTAACATGTTCATCGTATATGTGTCGTATATTTATATTATCTTGAACAAACACAAGTATGAAATTAGCATTATCTCGTATCATATGTTTGGGAATCATTACATATGTTTGACAAAAGGAGAAACAATCTATACTTTTATGACGACCTATCGAAAAATATTGTTGCACAACAGGCTGTTCTCTACATTGATACCGATTCGGTATTTACGGCGCTATCTAGAGCTAGAAATTATTCTCCGATTAAAATCATTAATTTTTTTCGATCTCTCGGCATCATCGTATTATTTATCGTCGTCAGAAAATACGGCCGAATATGTAATTTCCGATTTCTGTCGAATTTCTCGGCTCGGGAAATGTTAGGGGGTTGTGTAAGTGTCCTGGTATGTGCGGTCTGCGACAACAGGATAGCGTCTGTCGACCGCGTGAGCCGTGTGTGAAGATTAGCGCTGTAGCGGCTATGTGTTATTAATTGATAAGGATTTCGGTTATGTACCGTTAGTGTTTAAAATAAAATATCGAGCTGATCTGGTTAAATAAAGGCTAATAGTTACCGTTTATTTATGTTCGTATGTAGTCGTCGTCGTTAAGCGTGGCAGCGTACTATCTGATCGTCGTGTTTTTTCTTATGAAATCTTAATTTCATGTTAACCAGTCGAATTTTTTTTGTGATATACAATTTTTCTTTCTAGTGTATATCAGTTTGATACACGTTCGTTCTGTTTGTTGTTAATTTTTTTTGAAAATATACGCCATTCGTAACATCAGAAATACCTTATTGAACACGTGTTTTTGAGAGATCGTGACATCTCCGTCGCGGAAATATTACCGCCACTTTACGGCGGGCTCGCGAAGTTTTTTACAAAACAAAATTATATCCGTTTGTTTTATTACGAAAGGTCTAATACTCTGCGCGGTAGAACGATTCCGGTTGCAACACACCATTGGCAAGTGTTGCTGGCGCCCGTGATTTTTCCGGTCTACCATATTTTTTTACATTATTACGTATTTTTCATCGAAGAATAGCGAAGGATTGATTCATAACAATACAGAGACCCCGTAAATGAGGAAATAGAAATATAACCAATCGTAACACTGGCTCCCGTAACAAGGACCCGAGGAATCCTCAAATCGTAACAACACGCAGGTATATTGTGATTGCATCAGGCGTTATTAAATTTTGATCACCGGCAAATGTTTTAAATTTCTGGCATAGACTTGTATATTGTATCTTATTTCGGCTGATTTAAAGAAGTAACTATATATGTGGACATTTTCATAACGTAATCTATTTGAATTTGTTAATAATGTAAATAACGAATTTGTTTTTCCACACCCGCTCGGACCAATAATTAAACATCTTATGATTATTCGGGAACAGTGTACCATGCTTATTACGTACTGATGCGTCACTAAATTCTACCAATGATAACGCGTTATTTGTAGGCAATACAATTGATCGTTTTTCAATTTTCATTATAGCTTATTTATTCACTTAATAAACAATAATAATAACACCAACTAAAAAGTATAAATACAAGTTCATATACGGGTAAAACTTGTAAAACTGAGTGAAAAAAGGATATACATATATATATATCAGTGGCGGATCCATGGGGGGACATCACCCCCCCCCCCCCAGCATCAAAGCCTCTATGAAAAAATTTGTTATAACAGAGAAACTTAATTTATGCTATAAAAGATTTGTATGAATTTTACCTACAGATTTAATTATAACTGATATTTTATACTATTTTCTAGTAAAACTATTTGTATTAATGTTCTTTTTTTATTCTATTTCAAACACAGCTGTCGTCGATCTTTTGCCATTTTTATTTATTTTGTAATGTAAATGAAAATAGTTCAATGAGAAATATATATATATTTTTTTTACTTCCTCATGAACAAAGAATTCGGATCGGATTACTAACAAAAATA
This sequence comes from Icerya purchasi, assembly GCA_039619475.1. Classification (NCBI taxonomy): domain Eukaryota; kingdom Metazoa; phylum Arthropoda; class Insecta; order Hemiptera; family Monophlebidae; genus Icerya; species Icerya purchasi. The sequence goes on from CM077116.1 coordinate 226,683,172, forward strand.
AAAAATAAGTAAAGTCTAATAAAAATATTATCTTTCTTAGTATTTCTAAACTATTATTTTAGCTAGAATTTTATAATTTCGTTTTATTTTTCACCTAAAAATAAAACAAAATTTAAATTAAATTGTAATAATTATGTATTTTTAAAATATTTTTAAATTTCTATAGAGATCGCTATCTGATTTTCTTTATGAAACAAGGGGTATTTCTCAAATCTACTGCCTACCGTAAAAGATTTTACGTAATTATATAATCCCCCCTCCAAATATTCTTCTGGATCCGCCCCTGTATATATAGAAAATTTTTTTTGAAATGGAGAGAAAACGAAGAAACATTAAAGCGTTAAAAAAAAATAAAAGGTGTGTTCACGGTCTCGGCACTGTATTAAATAGAGTTATAGATAAGCTCCGTTATAATTGCATTATCCAGGTTATAATTATTTAGGACCTGTTAGATCGTCAACCAAGTCGTGGTGTAACTGGTATAAATCCGCTAGATGAAGTTGCTAAAGAACAAAATATAGCATATAACAGCTATTTGGATAATAAAAATCGAGCTGAAGCAGATAGAATATTAGAAAATAAAGCTTGGTAATGTGTTAAAGCATCGGATAGTAGTTTCGGAGAGAAAGAGCTGCTTCAATAACAATAAGCGATACGAAAGTAAAACGTAAATTAGGCGGTGGATATTGGCCTGGTAAAAAACATGCGGGTAAGTGAAAAACCAAATCGAAGTCCTCGAATACTCCTTATTGTGTTTCTTATATTTTGTTCTTCCCCTCGTCTTCCATTATTTCATCCATTAGTTCCTTTATATTATATTGTCCATATCTGACGGAATCAAAATTTAACTGACAACTCTTTTCTTTCTTGTTGTTTCTGGGTCTAGGTCTTTAGCTGAAGTGTCCAAAGAGGGTATAAAAAGAAAAAAAAAAAAGAAAAAGTTCTCGAAAAGAAAAAATTTATATTTTAGAGATGTGTTAAATGTGATGCGGAAAGCTGTTCGTAAAGAAAAAACCCTCAGAGGTCAAATGAAAAGAGCGATTTGAATGATTAAAAAGTTAAAACCTATAGTAGCTGATAATGAAAATGTTCATGCGTGTTCTAAAACTTCTTTTTAAATTCGTCTCTCGGTTTGCTGAAGGTCACACATTTCTTCAAATTTGATTTCATTCAACTAATGTGTTCCCCTTGCAGATTACTTATTGTAATTTCTATCTGTAGTTCCTGCAAAACTTCCCATTCAACAAATTTTCCTCTAAATTTTTTGAATTTTTTGTTGTTTCCGTTATGCAGCCTAATTTTTTTCATTTCCTCCAACCCGAAAACTTCATTTAGTTTTTCCATTCAGGTTTTCGTACCCGGATAAGTTTGGTCCTTTCACTGGACTTCCTGTTGTAAATCGGGGATAAGTTCGGTCAACCCTTCATTTTTTTATATTTTTATTCGTGTCGACTTCCTCAATTTCCATTAAACATTGTTCCCTAATTTCCTCATTTTTTTCGGATAATTTCGATGCTTCGACAGAGCTTTTATTCCACTTGTCCTCCATTTTCTCGATTTCCTTCAAATCACCCTGAACTTTTTCCTCAACTCCTCCTATCCGTTCGAGCAATTCCTCTTTCATATTCTCTACACAACTGTCTAACTTCTTCTCGATCTCTCTCAATTTCTTACTCTCTCCAGATACTCCCTCTTTCTTTCGCTCCTCTCGTTCCTTCTCCATTTCTTTCGCTCCTCTCGTTCCTTCTCCATTTCTTTCGCTCCTCTTGTTCCTTCTCCATTTCTTTCACCAATTTTCTCATTTCAGCGCGATCCGCCTTTCCTTCTCATTACTCTTCCTCTCGCATTCCATCTTCTCCTTTAAGTCGACTATCTTATTCTCGTTCATTTCATTTATTTCCAACTTAAAATTTTCAAATTTATTATTAATATTGTTATTTATTTTGTTAAATTTATGGTCAATATCGTTAAATATATTATTGAATTCTTCTTTTTGTTCTTTAAATTGATTATTGATTTCATTAAATTTATTATTGATTTTATTTTCTGCTCGTCATATTTTTTGTTTAAAAATTCCAGTAAATTATATAGATCCATTTTAATTATTAATTATTTACAGTTCAGAACCAAAAATTGAAAATGTGATTTATGTGAATTATTTAATGGTTCAATCCATGAGAGAATAATTTTCTAGAATTGTTCCCCACCAGGGATGTCAAATGTAACATTATTTAGTTTAATTATGCCCTCGGGGATGCCATTATAGAGTAAAAGTACCGTGGACATAAATTTATATTATTAAATTACTATTATTATTGTTAAACAAATAAGATTAGCAACCCGCTTACTTTTTTAAAAAAAAGTATGCTGTGGTTTTTATGGAATGCATAGACTGCTTTCATTTTATATTCAATCGTCTCTGTATGGGTGATATCAGTCTCTATTAATTTATACATATACCACTTATTCTTTCAAACATTGTGATGTTGGCTAGCGAACGGATTGATAATCATATGAAACCAAAATCATGTATATATTTTACAGTATAATAAATTGCCACATCGATAATTGACTGGAAAACCACTCAGCGCAGTATCGTCATCGGTATTTTCAAAAATTCAGCGGCGTTAATTGAATTTGAACTGTTTATGGTAATGCCATTAGAATTGATGATGATCAAATTTTTTATTTGAAAGCGAAAAAAATTAAAGCTTTTAATGTTATTGAAAATTCTTAATAAAGTATGAGGAATACTGATGTGAAGAAACATAAGCGTTTAACAAGAAACTAATACTGAGCACTCGAATGATTCCATCTACCTCATCCCTTGAATAGGGTGTGGTTAATGAAATATTAAATCAGAAAAATGTTTCTCTATCAGTGAGAAAGTTGGTTACATCTGCATATGAATGGAATTGTCAAGGACTTTGTAGACGGATATGTGCGTTAGTGTGTGTATGTGTGGTGTGGTCTCGTTGAATGGGTAGTCAGGAATCGAAAACATATGGGAGGTAAGATCAAATTTCAACGGTTGCGACAAAGTGTGCTTTCAGTGAGTGAGAACGAATGGTGTGTTTTCGGACGGTTATCACGATGGCGGATTTAGACTGGGAGGTGCGTGCGGGGGCTCCGGTTAGTTTCAAGTCTCTGACGGAAGGTTTTGGGCGGTCCCTATGATTCACGCCGACTCTTGGGTCCTCTGGGGCGCTGGCGGTATCCCTTTGTGGGCCCAGACGAACCATAGTCTTCTACTACAGACAGCTTTTGATTGGGAGAAGTAAAGAGGACCAGGCCATGCACTAAATACTCACTTCTAGTTAGTCAGTGCATCAGGTTCCTCATTTTTCATACTATTTAATGTATCTTCTAAATTATAATTTAATCATGTTCGCTGGGTATTATTAAAAAGTTGAAAAAAATGAATTGAACTGCATTTATAGTCACCGTGAATATAAAACCATTTGTCTGCTACACGTGTTAGTCAATTATACTCGTATATAATATCAACTAGTGTTCACACGTATTTTGAATTTTATTTTAATTATGAAGAAAGCATGTTTCCATATCAAGATTATATTCTATACACAACAATATCAATCACAAATCCAGAACAACATTGTTTAGACTGTTATTAACAAGTGTAAAATATTGTAAACACGTGAAACAGTAAATTATTCCTGAATACAGGGTAGGTATATATTTTTTTTTATACAAGTCTCATTTATCAACAACGGACAGAAAAATGAATGCATTTGGTGTGTACTATTTGGGAAAATTTTATCAAGCATTTTTTAAATTTTTATTTCAGTGTAGTTTGAGTACTCTTTTACAAACGTATACATATCTCTATACACTGAGTTCATAATACTGTATAAAGATATGTAAGTAATGTTCAAAAGGAATGTATTTCACAAAAGCAATGCTTCCAGGTCAGAATAATTCCAATCAATATACAATACGATACCAAATAAATTAGTTATTAAAATCTTATTGTAGTATGATAAATAATACACTTACCTTTAATCCTTTTTCGTTTTGACCTAGAAAAAAAAGAAAAAAAAATATTAGTATAAAATAATGCAAAAAAATGCTCGAAACTAGTGATTTGAAACATCAGGACTTCCATTCACTGAATACAATTAAAATTAAGACACAAACGTGTTGACTACATGCAAATTTCAGGTTCTTATAAAGATTATTGTTTATAATTTAAAATCAAAATAAAACATGAATAGTGTTAATATATTTTCTAATTACATGTAATTATCAGCAGCGATGCATGTTCAATAAAATCCTGTTACCAGTATGTAAAGGGATAATTCATAGATTGGTAGTGCATATGGCTGTGTAAAAGTGTATGTGCAGTAGTAAGAATCTTTCTAAAGATATTCACTGAACAGTAAGAAGTTCATAATAGGTAATCACCTACATCTTTCACTTTTAAAGAACCTTAGATAATTTTATTGATGGATTGATATTATAAGCAAAGTGAAATTTAACAAGCAGTGGTTTCCTTAAAAAACATGACAATGATTATAAAAACGTAAAAAGACAAGGAAGGATTTGTATCTCTACTAAACACAAAAATTTAACAATTGAAGGTTTTAGCATGGGTTAAGTTTTGTTATCAATGCAAATCACAAATTTCAACTAACACTAAAAATTGGATAAAAAGCGAAAAAATTATAGATACGTAGAAAAGCTGCAGTTGAAAATTAGTATATTTTAATAATATACTAATGTTTAGCAAAAACAGATTTGTTAAGTTCTAAGTAAAAATTACTACGGGTTAATTAAAATATAATTCTATTTGCTGATTCTTCCCAGTAAATAAATTAATAATTTTTGGTTGGCTTTCAAGCCCTACTAATGATGTAATTTGTAATTGCGCATATTGAATTATTCCGTTCGATTACCAACGCTGTAGACTTACATTTAAAATCGGACCACATTCGGTTAAGCGCCACTGGCGGACACAATCGTCTAAAACGCTGGAAGTGTGGAGCCGAAATTAAAGACAGTTAACCTACGTCATTATTTGATGAAATTCGGATGTGCGTTAAAACTAGGAAGATTCCTCCAGTAGAAATATCGACTTTACTACCTTTGCGGGTCTACCTAAATATAATTTTGTCTATGGATATCGATACATAACTCATAGATCTATAAAACTAGAAATATTTTTTATTAATAGTACAAATAATTTTTCATTTATGGTTTTACAATTAATATAATAGACCTTAATATAAAGAAAAAATATTAATAATAGGTTTATTATTTTTTGTAATATATATTCTACACTACGAATAATTTTTTTTTTTTTTTAGTTATGTTAACAAAATTTAAAGTAAGATTATCATAGAAAATAAAACATGGAATACTTTATAGTGTAACATTACAGTTTATAATATTTTTAATGTAATGAATATACATTTTACTTCTGGATAATAGCAATGAGTGATTTAGTTATTCATTGTATAAGAGTTTTTTTGATCTTTTTCAGTAAAAATATTAATTAGGATCTCTTACATGGAAACTAAATCTGTAATTTCAAACATTTCCATGACATTGTAAACAGGAATGAATTCCAAATTTATATATTTGTTTTTTAAATGTTTATTTATAAACTTTCAAATAAAATTGATTAGGGCTTAAGTGTAACTAACTTATTGCAATATATTATCAATAAGAAATCAATTAAAGTATAATTAAAAGTAGCAGAAAATGAAATTTTTTTATTACACTAAATTATTTTATTTTCCCTAGTGTTATAAAACATATTTTGTCCATAGGCTTTTATCAACATTATAATTAAATTTTTATAATATTCTTGTTAAAAATAAAGTTATTTTTGTACAAAAAACTAAACTATATCTTCATTATTTACAAATCAATTATATGACCATCAAAACAGCAAATGTGTCCAGTTTTGTATATTAAATAGGAACATTTATACCATATATATATAATTTTTATATAAGTAATATAAGTTATTAATAAAAAAACAGAATTAAGGGGAGTAAATTATTATATTAAATATATTTCCATAATTCAGTTTGCTGTTTATTGATGTATATAGTGAAAATTTATTTTAGTAACATATCAATTATAGAAATCATTAATTTTGGAATTAATAGAATTAAATAAAACTATTATTTAATATTTGTCAATCATAGCAACATCAGCTAAAGCAAAAAATTAATTTATCACAACTAAAATTTTTATATACAGATAAGAAATTATGTTTATAACAAAATGTGAAAAATGTAACTTCTAAAGGTTCTATAAATTAATTTAGCAAAAAAATTACTTTGTAATCTTCTGTTATGGAAAAATGTAAAACTATTCTTTGTTCTGCTTATCTTATTAACATAACATATGAAACATTTATTATTAATCTAACTAAACTCATGAAAATCTTTGGTATACATCATTAAAAAAGATAATAGAGAAAGGCTACTTGTTGTTTCATTATAAAAAAAATCAGAAATAACGAATTTTTTGAAAAGTGAGAAAAAATTAAATTACTTGTCTGATAATTTTTCCTTTTTTCTTTTTATATTAATTTAAATTCTTTTATGATTACATGAATATGTATGAGAAAAAAGTAGTGTTTATGATTCTGAATTTATTATAAAAAATTGATAAAGTTATAGTTACAAATAAACAATATATCTAGTTAATGAAAAGTTACTCCACAAAATATATTTCATAATATATTTGTGTAATTCGTTTTGGACTTGAATCTAGATTCAAATCTACAATTACCAAAAAGATTGAGTCATTATTTGAATCATGCCATCACCATCAGCAGAATATTTATTTATTGTTGACCAGAAAATATTTTTTGGTACATGTTTTATTTTCTTTTAATCAATTATTAAGTTCTAGGTAAATAAAAAAAGTAAAGATTGAAAAGCTTTAAATAGGTTGGAGTCGATTATTTTGCAATTCAAATGACTAGTTCATAAAAGTAATTCACTTACCTGTTGCTATTTCCTTAAGTTTTATATCAAAGTAATTGTTGTGTAACCAGGGCTTCAAAGCCGAATAATAATATGACTTAAACTTAATATGGCTTATGTTCTTGAAAAATATAGCTTAAGCTCTAGGCTTTTAGCTTATGGAAATTTAAATATGACTTTTGGATTAAGCTCATGACATTTAAAAATGATTGGCTTTTGTCTTTTTGCTTTTGGATTTCGTCTAGCAATCAAGCTTTGATTTTGTCTGACTATCTCCAATAATTCAAATCTATAATTGTTTTAAATAAAAAAACAATAATTCAACTGGTCATTTACTTTAAACAAAATCATTGTGATTATTATATAATTACTAAATTTTAAGAACAGTTTAAAACTAATTAAATATAGAAATAACTACTTTTAAATTGAAAATTTCTATTACCTGAACACTATTTTCTATATTTATAGTTTTCTTTTCAGAAAAAAATTAGTTCAAACGTTTAAAATTCATGTAACAATGCACAATAAAGCGCAAACAAATGGTGGAAATTAAAAATTAGAAGTCAGCCATTTCTCATGATTTTATTAATCTATGGTTCTATAACTATAGACCAAATTACTTGGATATATTTTGAGGTAGACCTGCAGAGGTAGTAAAGTCGATAGTTCTACATGGAGGAATCTTCCTAGTTTTAAACAACACTGACATCACTGTTAGCTTTCCCAAGAATAACGCACACTAGTGATGAGCTTAACGGTTATTTTTGAGTAGCCGGTATACCGGTTACAGTGATTTCAAACTAACGGTGATTCTTAACGGTGACCAGTTATTTTCACTATGTATGTAATATTTATTTGATATTAACATTTTTTATGCCAATAAGCTGAAATATAGTTATATATATATAAATGTGTATATATATATATAAATGTGTATATATATATATATATATATATATATATATATTTGTTCTAAATATAAAAAATATTTACTAATTTTTATGTAATTCACTGTCTCACTGATTTATATTATCCACAGTCCTAAATAACTTATTTTTATTTTACTCTTTTTTCCACTTAAATTGTAAGTACATTTAAAATTATATTTATAATTGTATTAAAAAAAGTAAAGTTAGAACGATAATTTAATTCAAAGCAAGAGAAATAATGCTATTGAAGTTAAAAATTATTACAGAAAACAATAGTAATGATGAATGATGTAAAGTATAATAGAAGGTGAAGTGCAAGTAGATGTTTATTTATACAACCTTACCTTTTTTTAACAAATTTATTTTTCTTAACAATAATTATTGAAATCGTCATTATTTACTTTTCTTTGAACGTACAGTAATGAATTATAAATATTTTTTTTTCTCAAAAAATGTACTCATTACTAACAGTTAAAATTGGTACATTCAGTTAGTTACTCCCCCTTTTCCTCATATAAACACAAATAAAATCTTTTATCATTAAATGTCTATTGCAATAAAATTGATATCCCTACTTTTCAAATTTTACATTCATTAGTTGACAGTTTATAGATATTGAGAAATGAGTGAAATATGTTAGATTCTGACATTTATAGCTATATATACACTTATTTCAAAACAAAAAATTTAATAAAGTTCTATAATCGCAACATTAAACGCTACGAGTATAATAAAACTAATATTTCATGAAAGTGATTAACTTCTATTATAAAACTTCAGGTTAAAATAACCAAAAAGTTATCAAATAAAATTTAAAAAATAATAAACAGATTTAAATTAAGAAAACGTTATTTACATTTAAAATAGGTATTGTTATAAAAATATTAAAAAAAAAATGGTTCTCTACTTACAGTAAAATTTGTCAAAAAAAAAAAAAAATATATATACAAAAAAAACAGTTCTACATGATAAATGAAGTAAAACATGATATTAATTTTATACATACTTCAAATTTGCATTTAAAAATAAAAGTTGTCTAACTTTCGAAGAACTAAGCCGATTTCTACGCTCTGAAAGAACCAGTCCTGCTTTTGAAAAAAGTCGTTCACATGGTACAGAAGTAGCCAAAACACAACATTTCTCTTTCACAACCAGACTTAAATGGGGATAATTGTATGAATGATTTCGCCACCATTCTAATGGATTTTCTTGCCTCGCTAGTATATTTTCTTCTAAATATCTCTGCACTTCAATAATCGCGTGTGAATTGGATGTACCACTCTTTTGTACTTTAGCACAGTTTGTTTTTAGTGCAATCCATATGCACGTATCATCTTCATCATCTGACTGTTCAATAATTGATGGTTTATTTTTTTCCCTTTCCGCCTCCAACTCATTTATTTTTAAAATTGTAGCTGCAATCACATTTTTTTTTACAGTTTCAGCACACTGTGAATTGTTAAAAGCTGCCATTTTAAATCTTGGATCAAGAAAAGTTTCAATAGATAAAGTATTGCTATTTTCAATATTATCAAACCTAAAATGTAGTTGTTTCTCTAACGTCAAAACTGTTTCTTGTACAGTATTATCAAAATTTTTTTTTTTTAAACTTTGACAAACTTCAAAAAGACCATTAACTAAAGGTATTACAAATGAACCTGATGTATAATTTTCGCCACTTATTACTTTAGTAACTTTTTCAAAAGGTTTGAGAACTTGACATAATTCGTTACTTATTTTCCATTCTTGCGTGGTTAAAATGGGAATATCATTATCAAGAATAGCTATTGTACTTTTAATCGCATTTTCCAATTCATTAAATCGTTGTAACATATAATAAGTCGAGTTCCATCTAGTAGGAACATCTTGTAACAATTTCATTGCAATTTCCCTGTTTGTTCTTGATATTTTATTAGTTTTTCATTTGATAACGAACTTTTTTTGAAGTGGGATATTGTTTTTTTAATTTTTGTAAGCAACAATGAAATTTCTATTGCATCTAATGCATTATCAACAACCAAGTTTAATGAATGCGCAAAACATCCAAAGTGTTTCCAATTAAGTTCTGTTGAAATTGCATTCTTTATATTAGCTGCATTATCAGAAACTGCTAATATTATTTTATTTTCTATATTCCATTCTGTTACAATTTTCTTAATTTCTTTTGCTAAATTTACACTTGTATGTTGACCATGGATTACCGTACAGTCTAATAAAATTGAATTCATATTAAATAAATCATCTATAAAATGTCCTGTTATTGCAATGTATTTTTCTGTATTGATAGATGTCCAGCAGTCTGTCGTAATACAAATTTTTTTACACATCTTTACCATCTCTTTACACTTTAATACACATTCTTCGTATATACTTGGAATTAAGGTTCTCGATATGGTGTGTCTATTTGGAAGTTTGTAAGTAGGATTTAAAGATTCAACAAATTTTCTAAAACCAGTATCTTCAAATACACTAAAAGGTTGGAAATCTTCGATGAATAATCGTAATAAATTATCATTAACAATTTTGTTATCAAAAATGTTTAACTTTTTTGGAAGATAGTGAGTGATCTGGCACTGATTTTTAACCTTCACGTTTGTAGCAGTTTCAGGACTTGATTCCACGGACTCTACCAATTGTGTAGTTATTGGTTGATTTTCTATATTTCTTTCTTTTAGGGACACAGTAGGGTGATTAGAAATTAAATGTTTCTTTAAATTCGAATTTGTTGTTTTATACGATAATTTCTTTTTACATATATTGCATGCGGCAGAATAATTTTTTTCATCAACAATTGTGAAAAAATTCCATATTTCACTAAATTTTTGTCGCTTTAATTTTTCCGACATAATGCCACTTTTAAAAGCTATTGTACATACATATAATTTATATAAATGTCTTATTACTTACAATTAACACTTAAAAACTATAAACGTATTTCTTAAATTAACCAATGTATAAATTTTATAAAAAACTATATTAGTATCATTAAAAAATAAAAATAACGAACATAACTTATAACTTAACCAAAAAAAGTATTACACTACCGATATAAATTAATTAAATGAAATATGAAAACAAACAATTTTTTTATATAAATTTATTGAACGTACAATTGCAAGTATACTTTCTTAATTATGCAATATTATACGCCTTGCAGAACATAAAATATTTATGCAAATAATTATGATCTAATTTAGTTGATAGAAGCGAACAGTTTGCATTTATTACGCTGACCTAACACGTTTAGGGAATTTAAATCAGTAAGAAAACGTATCTTAACTTATGATTATCAGTTAATTTCAGAATAATCAGTAAGTAAATAATCATCGGAAGAAAACGATTCACCGGTAAGGAAATTATCACCGGTAAAGAATTCACCGGGAAGAAAATTATCACCGGTAAAGAATTCACCGGGAAGAAAATTATCACTGGTAAAGAATTCACTGGAACCACCACTTTTCACTGAGTAAACGTATAATTACTGTTGTTTTAAAATAACTGATAGCTGCTAACGTAACCGTTTGATCACCGGTAGTGACAGTGATTTTCAACTAACCGGTGAAAAATAACCGATACCGATATATCGCTCATCACTAACGCACACTAGTATTAGCTCCGGGAGTTGATACATTTTAGACGATTGTGTAAATAGACGTTAGTTCTAAATTGTTTACATTTGTGGTTTATATATTTTCGTATGGATTGATTCTGAAACAATATTGATATTTAATTTTACGAAAAGTTTGTACTACTTGCATATTTAGTTACATTTTGTGTGTTTAAATTTTATACGTCAATCTTGTAAATATGTAATAATTACATATTTTAAGATATTCTCAATGTTGCAAATAATAACGCGTACAAAAAAAAAGGAAGTAATTTATGTTGTTGGTAAAATATTTTAAAATGTAGTAAAATTTATTATTGTTTTATTATATGTTGTTAAAATTCTTATGTAAGTTTCACTTTCAAAAGTAATTTGTAAAATTAAAAATTATAAAGCTCCTATAGAAAGTAATGATAAAAGTATTTAAATTATTTTCCGTTATTTTTATTTGAGTAGTTAGTGTTTTCTTTTAATTTTATTTGATAGTTTTGCATTTAAATAAATAGTCTTACGCTAATATTTTTTATTATTCTCAGGTTTATTGTTTTAAAATGGATCTTAATACAGTTGGTTCATTGGCAACGGGTATTGTAACCGGTATGGTATTTATATATATAAAAAATAAATTAATTAATGAGAAAAATACGCTAGTAAAAGTATCAAAAACACTAAAATATGTAAGTCCAAAAATTGCTGTAATAATTCGTGATGATCTAAAGATGACATTAGGTAAACAGTTGGCTCAAATATGTCATGCCGGTTTACGTTGTTATACTAACATATGCAGTTCTAGTCCGGAAATTATAAAACAGTGGCAAACAAATAAATCAATTGTATTAATACAAAAGTTATCTTTCGACGGCAAAAATAAATTACATGAAATACATGTAAAAGCTTATAAAACAAATTTTAATGCGGTGTTAATTTGCGATGCTGGACGTACTCAAATTGAACGTGGTTCCGTGACTGCTTTAGGTTTAGGTCCTGCTGATTTAGACTGTATAAATGCACTGTGTGATGGAATTGTTCAGTTTAGTGAAGATAAAATAATACATTACAAAACTGAAGTTAAATGTAATATTAATGAAATGTGAAATTAAAAACGTAATATTATTAATGAAGTGTTTTTCATTATGATTAATTGTTCATTAAATGAAATGCAGATTTTTTTTTATCTAATTTTATACAGGCATATTATATTAATAATAAGTATAATAATACATTCCGATTGTTACATTTCTTTTTAGGATATTATATTGAAAAACCTGTTTAATATTCGATACAATTGTATATATGTATATATATATGTATGTATATTGATATATATAAATGAGTATTTTGATTTGGTATATTAAAAAAAATATAATTCATTTTAAAAAATACTCTTTATTTAGTTTCATTTGTGAATTAAAGAAAGAGTGGTGTGATTGCTATGTAAAAATAAAGGTGACTTATTTAACAAAAGTTAAAATTAATGTAGGAAATTTACATTCAAATTAAGGTTAATTATTATTTTGTTATAACAGTACACAAAGAGTTTTCGTGGTTCATATTAACACTGAAATCACAATTTTTGGTAGACACCACGTCAACATTAACACACCTACAGCAGTGAGCAACGAAAATATTCGGACACTAGGTAACTTTTTCATTTTTTAATTAAAAAGTTGTGTTTATGCAAACTTTTTGAGGAAAAAAATGTAAGGATATGTTAGAACAGAGCATTATGTAATAGAAACAGTAAAAACTTCAATGCGCAGTAATAATAACAAGTGGAAATTTTAAACAAAATAAAAATAGTGTATTTAAGACGCAACAAAAATATTCGGACAGCTTCGATAAAAACTCAAAAATTCAATTTTAAAATACCTTCAATATTTTGTTGGTAACCCTTTCTGTTGAATAACAGCATTCATACTCCTGGGCATCGATTTAACTAATTTTTCTGTAAATTCTGGTGAAATTTTTCGCCACTCTTGCTCGACAATTATTTTTAGCTGTATTTTACTTCTGATATTAATTTCCCGAATTTTTCGATCCAAGTGGTCCCACAAATTTTCGATGGGCCGGTGGTTGAGGTGGTGTTTCCATGACCTTCGGACATTGTACAATAGCCACGAACGCGCTTTGTACGATTTATGTTTAGGATCATTATCTTAGTAGAACTTAAAATGATTTTCCAGACCCAATTTTTCGGCACTAAATTTCAAATTTCTTTTCAGAAGGTCGACGTATGTATCCGCATTCATATTACCTTCGATAAACTCCAAGTTACCGACCCCAGACACAGCGAAACATCCCCGCACCATAAAACTTCCTCCACTATGTTTGACCGTCGCGTTCAGATTGTATTTTTTAAGCTCCATATTCTGTTTTCTCTAAATTTTTAGACGCCCGTCGCTTCCGAAAACATTGAATTTACTTTCGTCAGTAAAAATCACAGTTTCCCAAAAATTTACATCATGATTAGCATGTTCCTTTGCAAAGTTAAAAAGTTTTTTTCCATTTGTTTCGAAAGGTTTTTTTCGCGCGACTCTCGAATTGTGGCCGTTCTTTTTAATTGTTTGACGTATCGTTTGTGGGTGAACTTCAATATCAAATCTTTTTCATGTAGTTTCGTAGGATAATTTAGGCGCACTAATTGCTGGATTTTTCTTTACCTGCCTCGTTATGAACCGCTGATCACGTTTTGACAATTTCTGTGGCCGATCTGTTGTGGAATCGAATCTATCTGATCTTTTTCAAAACATTTAATGATGTCGCCGACAGTGCTTTTTCTCATATTTAATAACATCGAAATTTTACGAACAGAAAATTCTTTACTATGATTACAAATCACCAATTGTCGTTGCTCAAAAGACGAGTTGGCATTTTTTTCAATCAGTTTTAAACCGAACGTAAACATGAATATACAATGTCAAATATCGATCAACGGTTCATTAACAGGTTGCCTTTGGTATGAAATGACTCACCCTCGGTGAACGCCCATCGTTGTCTCATGGAAAAACCCAATTACTGCTCGACGTACGCACGCGTCCGAATATTTTTGTTGCCACTTGAAAGCGTATTACGTTACGTTATTCATTTTTTTTGGTGGTTTTATTAATGGATTTTTTTTCTTACTGTATTTATTACCTTATGCTCTGTTCTAATATACCCTTACATTTATTTTTTCAAAAAGTTTGTATAAATTCAACTTTTTAATCAAAAAATTAAAAAATTACCTAGTGTCCAAATATTTTTGTTGCTCCCTGTATTTAACATTTCCAACACATTTACACGATCCATCATCAGAAACTTTTTTCATTTTTTTCATTTCTTGGCAGATATATAAATTTAAAAAATAATATGAGTTATAATATAAATAATGATATATGGGATTGTTTGTAACCAGAATATTTGAACATCTATTGTAACATATGATTTCATAATTTTTTAGATGTACAAAAACTTTAATTTATTCAGAGGTATGCTATACTTTTGTTAACCTTTATGATATAGGGAGTTCAAACAAAAAGAAACACCTATAACTGGATAAAAGAAGAGCACAATAAAATAAATGATAAGTTTTTGTCAGAATCAACAACAAAATTAAGTTCTTTTGTTTATTTAAATTCTGTATCTAATATTGCATTTTTTAAAAAATATATATTTATTTATAATTAATCTTTGAGTACACACGCGCGGACTGGTACATCGCAGATACTTATGTGCGTGTGTAGTGCGGGGGATAGCATGTAGCTGGCCAGCCTGAAGCGATCAGTTTGGTTCTTTGTTTGTGAATGAATTTGTGCTTCCCTTTACTGTTTATAGCAATTTGCAGAGCAGCAATCTGCAGTGTGTATTAGTGTATTAAAAGTTGTGTTAGTACCTTTTCTGTAAATAACTTGTGAACTTTGTACTTTACTGTTGTGTTTTGTGTTTATATGTACATCTTTATTTTTTTATTTATTTATTTATTTATTTTTTTTGATAGTGGGCAAGTATGGAAGAGAACATACTGGAGGAAGAGTGTATGCGGCAAGAGAAAGGTGAAACAACCGATACGGAATGTGATGATCTGTTTGATAATGATGAGGAGAAAGTGATAGAAGAGAGCGATCATAGTGAGAGTCAGAGCAGGATGTGTCTGATGAAGAGGTTATCAAAAAGACTTCAAATTTGTATTATCTTGAAAAAGACAATAGTACCAAATAGAATAATCAACCTCCTAGAAAGAACATGAGAACTAGGTCAGAAAATTTTATAAAACTTTTTCCAGGGTTCAAACCAGTAGCAACACGCAATCTAAATTTTGGAAATATGTCAATATTTCCTAGATAAAGAACTGGTTTAAATTATAGTTGAACATACTAATAAACATATCAAAAGTGTTAGGAGTAATTATAGTGGAGATAGAGATGCTAATCCTACTGACATCACTAAAATTCAGGCATTTATTGGACTATTTAGTAAGGGTACTAAGGTCTAATCATTTGAATGTAGACGAACTGTGGAGTACTATGGGAACAGGAGTTGTAATTTTCCGATTAGCTATGGGGAGAAATAGATTTTTATTCCTGCTTCAAAATCTCATAAAATGACTCTACTGGGAAGGAAAAAAACAAATAAGCTTGCCCCATTGAAAGATTTGGTTGAAGTATTTGTTCATAAATGTAATTTCAGTGCTCTATCCACTATCTCATTACTATCTATACCCATATGAGCAGGAATCCATACTAATTTGGTATTAACCCTTTTTCCACTAATTTAACTGGTATGATCTTATTTTAAATTTCTTCAAGCATATTTGCTTTCTAACAGAATTTAATTCTTGTTTTGTATATACCAAGACGATTGAAAAATGTTCTGTTGGTCTTCAGTTTACATCATGATAATAACATAGACATAGATGGTGAGAAACCACAAATGATCTTGGTTTACAATGCTTGGAAAGATGGATTTGATTGTGTTGATAAATTATGTACAAGTTATAATTGGTCCTTAATACTAGGAGATGTACGATAGTAATTCTTTATTCTATGTTGAATGTTGCCATAATAAATTCTATGGTCGTTTATTTCGATAACAAAAAAAATTCATATACCAAGGCGGCAATACCTTCAAAAATTATCTCTTCATCTAGTAGAAATGAATCAAAAAACAAGGTCACAGATAGCAAATATCCCAAGTATAATAAAGGAAAGAATTTGAGAGTTGAGTGAAGAAGCTTCACTAGAAGTAACAACACATAATGCGTCTCCTAGTAGAGGGCGCTGTGCTTATTGTGATCAGATGAAAAACAGACCCACAAAAATTTTCTGCAAAAAATGTGGAAAATGCATGTATGGGGAACATTGCACATATCTGCTCTGAAGGTTATGATGATCAGGTCGAAAATAATTTGTAAGTAACTTTTCTTTGTAAATAGGTACTATGAAATTTTATTTTATGTAAGACTAAGTAGGTAAATACATTAAATATTCAATTCACTTCAATTTATTTATTATTATTATTGCTGTAAGTCCACAAATGTGCTGAGTGGTGCTAATAGTGGATACTATAAACAAATTACTAAAAATAACAAGGTATAAATGAACATAAGAAAATTAGTGTATCAAAAACAAAATTGAAATCTGTTACAATGTACACAAAATAAAGCAAAATAATTACATAAGTAAATTAAAGGAAAATAAAATGAAAAGTAATAATTGGTAAAAGTAGGTATGTATTATTAGGTATCATTTATTTGTGTAAGTAGCAACAGTAAGAATTAGTAGTTTTTAATCTATGTACATACAAAGTATTAAAATGTATTAAAATATGTATTATTTCATGGCTTAAAAAGAAAGAAGATATATATTAAAAAAATATATTATCTATCATCTTTCAAGCAGACAAAACAATAGTGGATTGGGAATCTGCAATGAGTGTTCCTGATTATATGTAAAATACTGTGTGGAGTGTGAGTCCACAGTAAGTACTCATAGTTGAATTTTGAATGCATGTACTTGAAGGTTAAAAACCCATAAATAAAAGTTTGTAAGGGATTTAAAATTTTTAAATACATCACTAACTATATTCATTGTCAGTTTGCATATGCAGTTTTAAGTAACAACTCTACATACTAAAATACTAAGAGGTTATTAATACAATTACAAATTGGGCCGTTTATGATGTTAAATATTCTTGTATATTTTTCTTTTTTACATTATCATGTGATATTTGTAATTGTTGTGATTGCTATGTTTTGTGTTTAGTGTTCATTAAAACAAGAATCTTATTACAAAATTTGAACCAATACACATAATACATGTATTTATTTTTACAATCATTACCCTATATATTTCATTTTTAAAACTTGTTTAACATAATCATTTATAATTTTATGTGCAAAAATCAATAAAACTGTTTCGTGAGGCTACATGATGACAGCTCCGCATTAGAAGCCGAGCTATACGGAATTCTCTTTGGATTGGAAGCATGTGCGTGTTGTAAATCTGAGAACAAACAATACATAATTATCACAGATTCACTGGCCTCCCTTCAAACTATTCAGTCACTTACTATAACCAGTTCATTAGTCTATAAAATAAGATCTACAGCACATCGCCTTACCCAAGAGGGGATACAAGTAGGCTTCTTGTGGGTGCCGGCACATGTTGGAATACCCAGAAACGAATGTGTAGACCGGGCCGCCAAGTCAATGTTGTCTGTCCCTATGCCACCCAATGTCCCATCACCAGAAATCACTCCCTTCTTCCACAAAAATATGAAAGAACATTGGATCTCATCCTGGTCCCAACATGCAACTTTCCTAAGGAATATTAAACCAAATGTTGATCCTTGGTGGCCACCGATCCAAATGTCCAAAAAAGAATTCTCTGCCCTTAACAGGTTGAGATTGGGACACACATCGATATCTCACAACCATGTCCTCCAGGGAGCCCCTCCACCGATTTCCTGCCCATTCTGTAATGCAGCAGTGCTACCTTCGGTGGAACACATCCTGAAACAATGTCAAAACTTAGCAAGAATCAAGGACGAACCACTACACCTTCTTTTAGATAACCGTCCAGAACAGGTTCAGACAATGCTAATCTTCCTTAACAGAAATAATTTAATAAACAAATTGTAATAAATCCGATACTCGTTGTGCCGTAATGACCCTGGCAGTTATACATGGCCAACGAGTATATTACACACAAAAAAAAAAAAAAAATAAAACTGTTTCATATTGTAATTTACATAATTGATTACAGCTTTTAAGATATGTATTTAAGGTTCACATTAATTAGAATTACTTTACTACTTGATATTAATTGAAGAAGCTTCTAAGTGCTAATAGCTTAGATTGTGTATAAATGTAATATATGTGTACATGAAATTGTTTCTGAGCTTGAACCAATTTAATTTTTTTTAAAATTGAAGTGAATTAATAACACATGAATAAATCATATTTCTCTTCTTAAAAATCTGATTGTATCATAACAGAAAGAACGGAAAATATAAGAGTAAATGTGCATTTAAAATTATTTATTTATTACTAAAAATTAATTTTAAAACATTAAAAGTATGAAATTTGGTTAAATAAAAAAAATTGAATATATAATATTTCATTATCATAATTTAATGTTTAAGCTTGCAATAATATGTTAATTTGTTCAATAATGGGGAATTAAAATTCATTAAAAGAAATGTACACTTTAGAAAAGTAAGAATTTTGTACTATGATGAAGATTTTAATTAAGAAACAATTGTTTAAAAACTGAATAAAATTCTATATATAAAAATCAAGTAACATTTCTTTCATTTATTTGAAAAATTAGTTTGTCTTAAACATTAAATATTACATTTTTAAAACATTAATTCACAATCACTTTATTTTTGGAAATTTTAATAATTGTTAATATTACTACAAATATTTTTCTATTTTGTTAAAGTATATGTTAAGGTAATAATGTGTTTAAGATGTTTAGTAATAAATAATTTAACTATAGCATTCACAAGCAGTAAATAAAAATATGTAAATATAAAATCTTCCTATAAATAAAAAATTTTCTGGCTTTGTTTGATAACACATATCTAACTACCACTATTGCTGCTACTAATATTACTGTTACCATTACTACTAATTATGCAGCTACTGATAATGATTAGTGTAGCCAAATTTTTTGTAGACTTAAATTTCTATATCTAAAAATATCTATAACAATGTTTTTCTGATTCACATATCAGTTAATGGAGACAATCAAAAATGAAATATTGTCCTTTAAAATGTAGGCAACCTCTTAGCATACTAATTAGTTCTTCTAGTAGATAGTCAGGCTTAAACACAAAACAAAACATTTTAGCTTCTTTATAGTAGAACATGATAAAAATGAATATGATACAATTCTAATAGATAATGGTAACTTTAATAGTGATGCAAAAAGTATAGGCATTTTTGTATAAATTGAGATATATTTTGTAACTATAATTAGTTTATATAAGTACAATTATTTATTTTGTTAATATTTTTAAATTTTGATAATTCAAATTAAAAATTTTAAATAAAATTTTATTTGAGAGAATGTTACAAATTGCTTTTTGTTTCTTTTCATATTTGGGTTTCAATATTTTTTTTGTTTTTTCATATCAAATGTTTAATGTTCTTTAATTAGTCATTAAAATAATTTAAAAAAGTGTGATGAACATTTCCGATGATAAAGATAAGGCAGATGTTTCCTATATTTTAGAATATACAAATAAATCATATTTTTGTGATAGAAAAAACTGTTTTTTTAAAGTATGAACGAGGAAATTGATAAGAATTGAATGTTATATGACGAAGAAAGAATGGCAATTATAGAGCATGTGAAAAAAGAAGTCTATAATAAAAATATTACTGGCGCGTTTTTATTTAATAATTTTGTAGTACTACTCTACCAGATTCTGCTTTCTTAAATCATAATTAATTAATTTAAAATTCTCACCAACACAAACAATGATGCTAAAGATAATATGTCCCAAATCCTTCCCAATTTTATCTTCTAAAAATGGCAAAGATGTATTTTAATTTTCTAGCAGAGAAATATATTAGTATTTAGTGACACAATCAACTTATAACATAATTATATTTTGTAGAGCCCAGGATTGACACCTGATTAAAACAGAAGATAGTAATGATGTCAAATGACTAATAAATATACAAAACAAATTTAAAAAATGAATGTTCTAAATGACATCATATGGGATTAAACATTTTTCCAGAATTGTTTCAATTTGAAATAAAGAATTAACTTTAATTTAATTATAGTTACTATTAAAGTTTAAAAAAGGATCAATAGCTTAATAAAGTAGTAACTATGTACAATTTTGAGAATATTTTAAATTAAAAGACTTTTGAAAAACAGATAAGTGTTTTCCAAATGCCTTTTAATATTTATTATCCAATCATTTCTTACAGATGGCGTTTTATAACAATCAATAATTTGATTTATTTATTTATATTAAATTTAGGTCGCTTCAACAACTAGGTTATTAGCGACCGCAATACATAATTATATTAATATTATTCTACAATAGAAATATGAAATTAGCAACAAAATTATTTATACACTTAAATACAAATTCATATTAACATTTTATATTAACTTTAATATTTCAATAGATTTTAGGAACATGATTGTTTTATTTATTCCATCCGAGTCGTTCAAGCATTCATGAAGTGTGCCCGGGATTTTACACTGCAGTCTTTGTTGGTACAGCTGTGTACATTCCAGGAACCAGTGTGAGATTGATGCTTGTTGTCTCGAACAGAATGTGCATATCTGAGGTGGTATTTTTTCCATTAAGTATCTGTGTGTTATATTAGTGTGCCCAATTCTTAGGCGAGCGATTATTGTTTGTAGAGCTTTGTTGTTATAGTGAGGTGCTATTTGCCATATATTGTCCCGACAAGCTGCTATTTTATTATTTCTATCGTTGGTCCACCTCTCATTCCAGTAGATCTCTTTTTTGTGATGTGTTGCTCTTTTTAGATCGATGTATGGAATTTTAGTCTTGGTGATAGTCTCCAATTTAGTGGCCCTTTTGGCAGCAATATTAGCTTTTTCGTTCCTACTTATTCCAACATGAGCGGGTATCCATGCGAGAGTGATTTCTTTATTGTCTAGGTTACTTGTTTTAATCAGTTCATGTATGGCATGTATTATTGAGTTCTTGGTTGCTGGATTTTCTATCGCTTCCAGAGCAGATTTGGAGTCCGACAGGATTAAACCCTTGTCCAAGTCCATTTCTATGAACCATGTGATCGCTTGGTATATTGCCAGTGCTTCACAGAAGAATGAGGAGTACATTTCTGGGAGTCTTATAATCTTTTCTATATCATTATGTATAATGGCGTATCCCTTTTTATCCGCTATACTGGAACTATCAGTGAAGAGTTTATTGTGGTTAGGGTAATTGTACAGTATTTCTTGGAAGGCTAATTTGTAGTATTCAATTGGTGTGTTGTTTTTATTACTAGAAGACGATGCCATGTGCCAGTCGACTCTGATAGAGCTGTTTATCCAAGGCGGGAATGTCTTGATTTGTTTATAAATATAAATAACCTATGAAGGACCTAGAAGGTAACAGCCCATCTATAGGTTCTCAACACAGCTATATCATTTATTTGTAATAAAGCTCATGCTAATTAATTATATATAATTAACTGACATGAATATAAATTATATTAAAAATTCTAAACCACACTAAAATTACAAATCTTCTATAAAATAATAGCAAAATAAAATTGACACTTATATAATATTACTATTTTTACAATAAAAAAAAAATCCTCTATACAATGCAACTATGATAGCCTGCAATATTTGTTTAAAGTGTCCAAACAGGCTTTATTGGAAATCATACTTAAAGTGTATAATATAATAATTAAATCATTATAAGATGAAATTAAGGTAAGTAAATTATTTATTTATTTGTATGCTAAAGGGCGAATTTTAATCAATTTCACATCAGAATGTAATTGTATAAACCAACTTATTGATTTATTCAAAATGATTAATATGTTTAAAAAATTGTAAACTATTAACTTGCAAAGAAAAAATGAAGAAATTATATTTTAAAATTGCATGTCTTAATTATTTATTGAAAGAAATGTAAAACTAATAATTTTAAAACAAAAGTCATACTCAAACAAAATATATTTATATAACAGATTTCAATGAAATTTGATTTAGGTTATTAATATGTGAGTTAAAATTTTAGTGTAACACTAATATTAGTTTAATTCTATATTCTTTTAAATTTAATATTAATTTATTTGACCATTCTATAATTTAAAAAAGTATTAAAGTGAAAGAACCTTATAAACATTAAACATTACCTTTATAAACCAAAAAGTGAACACACTAAAATTTGATTCATAAAGAATAAATAAGAACAATCTTTTCTCTAAAGCAGGAGTTCTCAACCGGTGGGGGGGGGCATCCCCCAGGGGGGCATAGAGAGATGTCAAGGGAGGCGTGAAAGAAAAAATTAATTTAGCACGTAAATTAAACATCGGACGAGGGCCTTCGAAAATTACCTTTTAGGCATCTACAAATTTTCACAAATAATTAACAAAGTAAAATTATCACAATTTTTTGCATTAGTTGTGATGAATTCACGTACATCATTAATTGTGCACGGTTAATAGTTTTTGTTCATTACGTCTGTAAAGATTACATTGAAGAAGAGATTTTGTACTCCCAATCTTTGACAGCAGACACTAAATCTGAAGATATATTTAATCAATATCTGATTTCATCAAAATAATGTTTTGGATTGGAATAAACTCATTGGACTTTTGTAAACTGCATCAAGAGTAGCGCTTTGAACAGTCGATTATCTAGTTTACTTTGCAAGGATCTTGATTCTGATCACAGAGTCCTTCTATTTCACATAAAAGTATGCTGGTTGTCTAAGGGCAATATGTTGGCTCGCCTTTATGAATTGAAAGAAGAAGTCATCCTCTTTCTCGAGTTCAAAGAAAAAAAGAAATTTTTTGCAAATATTCAACAATGAACAATTTCAATGGAGGTTGACCTAGTTAACTGATATATTTGATGCCTTTAATCAGCTAAATTTTAAGCTTCAAGGCAGAAACGGCACTGTAATAGGTAACTATGATCATATTCAAGGGTTCATATCTAAGCTTCAACTTTGGAATCAAAAGATATCTGCTGAAAATGTAATAATATCTTTTTCTCGACTATTCAAAGCAATTAAAAATAAAAAACTGGACGAAGATTTCAAAATTGAAATATAAACTCATTTGCAAGTGCCAGAAAACGAATTTCACCGATACTATCGAGACATTAATTCAGAGTCACCAATATGTGACATGACCAGAAACTCATTTTTTGTTGATGTCTTATAATTACCAGAACAAGTTCAGAAAGAACTTTTAAAAATGAAGGTTGATTCGACAACGAAAGATGACTTTCATCTCTTGACATTGGAGAAATTTTGGATCAAACGATTTCTTGTTAATTCCAAAGTTGCCTCTCTTGCTTTGTGAATACTTGTTCCTTTTTCTTCGACTTACTTATGTGAGACAGGGGTTTCAGCTCTGGTTTTAATTAAAACTAAGCAGCGAAATCGTCTTGCCATTGATAGCGATCTGATGATAGCTCTGGAAGAAACTGAACCTAGAATCAACCAACTGGTGCAGAACATGCAAGCTCAAGTATCTCATTAGTACTTTAATTATAATAAATTATTTCGATAAAAACGTTTTACATTTGTTTAAAGTTTATTTTCTACAACTTAGAATTAAAATAAATGTCATTAAAACAATGTGCGTTTTTTTATTTTTTTAATGAAAAAATTAAGGGGGCATAAAAAGGTTATTTATAATTTGGGGGGGGCTCCATGAAAAAAAGGTTGGGAAACTCTGCTCTAAAGTATCATCAAAGAGTGCCAAGAATAGCTTAAAATTCTGTAAGCATGGAAAATTGGTTGGAAAAAAATCACTAATTATGATATTATTAATTTCCAACATTTTTTGTCAAAATAAAATATTTTAAGTATAGTGAAAAATATTCAGTTTACAATAATCACATTAAATAATTGTACATTAATTAGGATTTTGTAACTATCAATTATTATATAAATGAAAAAATATATTTTTATTATTAATAAAATAGTTAATGAAATAAATATATTTACACATTTTAAAACATCTTTTGTATTTAATTTTAAATGGAAATGTAATTATTATTAATTTTAGTCTTTGTTTCATTATTGGTAGATATCAGAATTTTATATATTTTTTAAGGCTGTAGATGATATCCAACATATAAAACATTAGGCATTTTACATAATGACTAAACTTTCAGCCAAGGAATTTCATTTTATTAATTGCCTAGTCATTTTATATAATATTCAATGGCAATTGTGCAGTTTATAAAATAAAATTTTATGTAATATTTAAAATTAATTTTTTAATGAAAACTAATACATTTTATTCTCTAAATTATTTCAATTTTTGTGCTGTCATTTTTTTATTTTGATTGTTTATGTGTTTTTTTCCTTTTCAAGTCATATATTGTTTCCATGGAATGAAGAAGTTATGACTTATATTCAATTGGAAATCAGTTCTTCATATTTTAACTAATATACTTTTTGTCAAGATTTGTTTGAATTAAATAGAGTTTTGCATTACCCTCCATTTCATCTCTATTTTGTAAATGTTTTTTAAATATATGTTTTATTTACCCAATTATTGTAGTTTAACCCCCCCCCCCCCCATTAAAGCCACATTCATTTTTTGGAATTGTTTATATTAGTTATTTTTGACTAGTATAGTTCTTGAAGTGCATATGATTTTTATTTGTTGATTGCTTAAATCTTGAATACTTTAATTTTTTCTATTCTATATATTTTTTTAATGAGATATAAAATTAATGATAGAATGTGAGTATTTCAAGAAAAATGGATAGTTGTATATTTGTGCAGAATTTCATTTTATGTTTAGTATGTGCAATGAAAGAATAATATATAAATTATGGTTGAGGATCAAGTAATATTTATGACTTAGTACAGTAATGTATAATTAAAAAAAAAAAAAATGTAATAATATTGTGCAAGGGCGTCGCCAGCCGATGAGCCTGGGAGGAGCAGCATGATAAAGGATATGAGTTATAGGAAAAATAAAATTTATAAGTTGTAAAGGCTTAATATTTCATTAAACAAAAATAAAATCTTAATTAAAGGCCCGTTTATATCTACGGACATCGAGCGTGTCAGACACTGACAGACACAATTTATTTACATCTAACGTGTTAGAAGCGTGCCGTGTCAGACATCGACAGACATCAACAGACACCGTCGTCGGTGTCGGACGCGGCTGCTCTCACTGGCAGTTACTGAATAGCTTTAGTGGGAAGATCCTATTTCTGATTGTCACTGTATTTTTTGTCCGTTAAATCATAAAGGCATTTATGTTCTGCTACAATTTCTATCAGCTTTTCGTTATCCATGGCAAAAAAAAAACAAAAAAAGTCTGCACGGTCCCGATACTCTATTCACATTGCCCAGAAAGTAGCCACAGACACGTACAGACACGGAACCGTTCAGACAAAATATTCTTTCCAAAATTACTGGCCGGACACGATACGTGTCTGACCGTGTCTGTGCAGTTGACTTACGATAGATGTAAATACGTTAATACACACTGCATAGAAATATATTATTTTGTCTGACATGCTCGATGTCTGTAGATATAAACGGACCTTAAAACATAAGTTTTCCAAATTATCCATGATTAAGTGCCTATGAATACTCATCAAAGCCGGTTGATTAAAAACTTTCAAGGCTCCAGGGGGGGCAGCTGCCCCTCTCTGCCCCCCACTGGCGACGCCCATGATATTGTGATATATTTTGCAATTGTAGCATGGTATGTACCAAGTCTATTAGGAAAGTAGAGTTGTAGAAATGATCAACATTGAACTTGAAAGCATATATTGGATGTTGCACATTACACCAATTATTACATAATACTAGAACATGAAAACATTTGAAAACAGAATGCTTTACTTGTGGATACTTCTTGATAGTAATAATTATTCAATAAACTAGTTCCTTACTTATATGTGATAATCACAAATTGAATAATAACTGAATAATTTACAAAAATAAAATTATAAAGTAAAATTTTTTTTTTTGTAAATTAATTCAATTTTCTGGTTCTTGTTATTACATCATCATGAGAAGATGGTATTTTTTTAATGTTTGATAATTCTTTTTCAATACCAAAAAAAATCTAATGCTTGCATATTTCTTAAATACATTTTTATTTGTTTCATTGCTGAGAATGATCAACCTTTGCAGACGAAGTGATTGCTGGAATTGTGGTTATTAAATGAGAAAGCTTGTACGCACTTCTGGAAAAACATCTGATCTGAAGCGGTCAGCTATAAGATGCACCACAGTGTGCCTTTATATATGTTAAAACTTGAAACTACACTTTTCAAATTTTCAAAACCGAAAGTTTCTGTAATTTTGTTTTAAATTTAAAAACTCATCTTCCAGAAAATTTTTTGTACTTAAGAAAATTAAAAATTTTAACTCTGTTACATCATTAAACCTATTATTAGACATATTTGTTTGCAGAACTTCCATAATTTTTAAAAATATCCTTTTTCACGATAGCTTTCTATCTTTCCTCAAAACTGAATAAAATCAAAGTCACATTTGCATTCCATACATTTTTTTCTTGCTTAAATAAAAGGCAAATCCAACAGAATAATTTTTTTATCTTTTCACAACCGCATAACCATGGCACTGTTGTACATAAATTTGTTTGAAAATGGCGGTTAAATATTTTACAAAACATTTCATTTTGCAATTAAATTTTTTAAACTAGGCGTTGGTTTATCATTTTGAATAGTGTTAATTTTTTCTCGAAAACTTAATGAACTAAAAATTAATCAGTAGACGTTTTTCAATAATATTGCATGTAGCCTCAATTTCGAAAGTGTTTGTACTTTAACAGGCTGGAACATTAATAGTTGTGGCAGTGGAAATAAAATAAACGAGCTGGTATAGCTTTTACTGTTAAGTGATATTGCAGACTGAAAAGCGCGACCAATGACCATTGCTTCCAGTTCTGCTTTTAGTAAAAACAGCATATAAAAACAATTTTAAAAAAATGTACTGCAAATACCGCACTACCTTATACTCGTACACACACACACACACAGCATGCATAAAAATTGTGCTGTTGGTTGGTGTATATAACCATAAAGTGATTTGACTGAGCGCTTCCAGATTAAAGATGCGCGCGCATTTTTTCTTCACTCTTGATACACATTACTCTGGAATTGCACGGATAAAAATTCACACAAATTACATGATCTTGAAGCAACACAACTTGACACTTTCAAATTGAATATGTGCGCGCAACCTTTTTCTTTCATTGATATGCAGTAGAGGTTATTCAGAGACAACTCTAGGCAGTAGAGATAGGAAAAGTAACTCATTGCAGTGAGTGACTCTTTTGAATCTGACTCAGTAAATTGATTGTATACAATCAGTAACTCAGTTGAATCAGTAAATCAATTAAAACATTTAACTCTGAATTATTCACTGAGTGATTCTCATCCACGACAATGAAACGTTAAAGAAGAGTATCCGAAATTATTCTTAAGCAGTTGCAATTATAGGGTTTTCAGCTGACAGGTTTAGAAATCATTTTTTATTACATTTTAATAAAGGGTATATTTTTTTTAAAAAATAAATATATTATGCAGTATTACAGAGAAACGTGTAAATTGACTAAAGTTAATAGTTAGTATCGTTTATTGTGTAAAAATAAATAAGAAAAATAACTTGTAGTATTATTAATTATAATTGTATTAATTTATATGTTGTGTCAAGTTTGTTTTTATTATAAAAGCTACTGTGTATCATTTAAATTAACATTTGTAGAAAAAATAAAAGCGGCGAATTAAACTTTAGCGACGTATTACTTTTTTAAAGAACTTTCTTTATAAATAACGAAAAATTGAAAAAATGTAATACAAACAAAATTAGAAGTAGAATTTAAAAAAACTAACTATGATGTTTAGTTAGTTATGAAACTGTAATTGCAAAGGAATGTTTAAAACTAAAAAAATATTTTATTATATTTTGAATTTTGAATAATTTTAACATTAACTAAAATGAACTTTAGTTACTAATACACAGTATTTTAAGTGGTAAAGTTAATTTCTGTAACAAATTCTAATTACCACTGGAAGTAAGGAAGTTTGTAGAAATTTTGTTAGAAAACAACAAATCTAATATTTTATAAAACTTGTGAAATATTTAATTGTGTAATATATTTATATATTAAGTAATAATTATTTTATATATTTGAAGGTGTTAAATATGCAGATAAAAAAAACGGATCGTTAAAGCAAGTGTTTGAAGTTAAACAACTTCATATTTGGAATTACAAGCTAATTAACAGGCTGTTTAAATTGTTTTAACAACAAATTCTAAATTTGTTCAGTTGTTTTGAGACTAATACAGCAAAGTAGTAATTATTAAAGCACTTAAAAAATTCTTATTAGTTGTTGTTTTGTAAATTAAAATTTCTTTGTAAATTAAACATCTGTTACAATCATAGATCACAGGGTAATTTGTTTTAATTCTGTAGACTACTGAATTAGTGAGTCAAAAGAGTTACTGAGTTACTGAGTTACCTTTATTCATATTACTGTTTCGAATCTATCAAATCAGTAGAAAGATTCGAATCAGTACTGAGTTACACACCTCTACTAGGCAGTAGTAATGTGTGAAGTAATACATGTGTGGCTGTTTCTATCATTCGCTCTTACAGATGCTCTTTTATCTACTGCTACTTTTTTTCTAGTAATTTTTAATTTTGACATTTAAATTCAACAAGTTACTTTATTTTCTCTTTGCGGTCAGTATTTATTTTGCAAATACTAAAAAACAATTTTGTACTGATTTGTTAGAGGAAGTGGCACTTCCATCACTTCCATTGACGCTACACCCTTGGGATCTAGCCAATCTCTAGAAACACATTTTAATGCTGCTTTAAGTGTCCAATGCCATCATTCGGATGCTCCATTTGCAATTGGGTGATAAGCTGTTGTTTTTATGTGATTGGCTCTCAAAATTCTTGTTACCTCTGAAAACAGTGTGCTAGTGAATTGTTTGCCACGATCTGAATTTAAACAATAGGATACTCTATAATGGGCGACCCGCTCTCAGACAGAAACTATAGCAATTGTCTGTACTGATGTATCACCCAAAGGTATGGCTTCCAGCCAGCATGACCATTAATCAATAAATGTACATAAATATGTGAATCCCCTGATTCAGGTAAAGGGTCCACAATTATGTCAGTGTACCTTTGACATTAACATGATTGACACACCTTGATCTAGCTTCTGATGTCCTTTGTTGTATTAGGCCACCAATATTGTCCACCAATATTGTGAAGTGATGGCTTTTACTGTATGATGTGTTGTGAATGCAGTTATAAATTCTTTTTTGAAGATGTTCTGGTATGACTGGACAATGAATGCCATGGAAATTGTCACAAAATATGTGGTTCCTATCTTTTGCTTATTTAATTTTATATTATCTAAAATTATGAACACATAGATATAAGTTATTGAACATAATTAAATACATTTTTGAGAAAAACAAAAAAAGAAAAATACATTTAATAAGGAAGCGATAATCCAATAAGATCTATGGATGAATAGAAATATTCATAATCCCTATAATGAAATGCAAACATTACCAAATTATTGGTGTTGTATATACATAATTGCCTAACTTTTCACCATAGCTAAACATTATACTAATTTTAATAAATATATGTAATTATTTTTTTAAATCGCTATATCTCAATTTATAGTATGTTTTCTATCATTTTCAGATTTACATGTAGTGATTCAAATTATAATTTTTCATAATTGTACATTTTAATCCTTTGAATTCCAAACCAGATTCAAATCTGAGGTTTATTACACATCATTAATTTTGGCTGCTAATAGTAAAATCAAAGGAATCATATTTATTACATTTAAAATAATATTTAATAAATTGATTGGCCTCTTTTGACATTGTACAAAATTATCAGGTATTATACAGAAATATATTTTATTTAACATAATGAATGGAGTACTTTGGTTATTATATAAATAACATTCCAAATTTTACAAATGAGGGAATTTTAGTATAAAGCTGTATGATGCCATTATTTTTAATCACATACTTTTCACGATTTTTTAAAATCCACTGTTTGCACCTATTTTTTATTTATTTTATCTGCATGGTAATTAATATTTAATGATTTCAATTTTACTGCTGCTCTGTTATATTTGATTTTCTTTCATTAGTAAGGCTCATTACGTGAATCTTTTATTGTTTTACATTCTTCCTTATCTGTTGTAAATAATATACTTTACTCCATGGTTTTTTATTTTCCGTTTAAACTGTTATTATTGTGTGACAATAGCTTAATATTTACAATTAGCAATGTGCACTGTTATGGAAAGCCTAATAAGTTGTCCGGCTTTAAAAATGTGTTTTGATTAGTTAAATCGGTTAATATGTTTTAATTTTTTTTTCAATGTAGTGTTTAATTATAATTTTTGGTTTTTATTTTAAATTATACTGTAAGCTACGCTTGCATGTTTTGAACAAAATTTTGGCTAAAAAAATATTTTAATTTGAATATTTCAAAATAAAAGGTATGTTTCAGTTATTCAATGTTTTATATTCGTGATTTATTTTATGTTTATATTTATAATAAATTAAATTTATTTTCGTTGGTTAGATGTAAAATACTATGTTTTGTTTCAGATGTTGATTTGTTAATTTCATTCTCCTTTATATTATGGATGAAATTAAAAAATTGGTTAAAAAATACTCAAAATCAGTAACTTTTACGTCTGGTGTAATAAGCGGCTTGTGTTTAGTAATTGCGGTAAAAGGAAATGGACATAAATTATTATTTTGGAGGTATTTTCGGAAACAGAAGATTGACGATATTATTTTACAGCCAAAAATGGCACTTTTAGTTCGAAATGATATACCCATGTCATTTGGAAAACAATTATCGCAGGTTAGTCACGCAGCAGTGAATTGTTATTTATTGTCATTATCTAGATGTCCAGAAATTCTTAAGAAATGGGAGTCTCTCAACAGACCAATGGTAGTGGGAAAAGTAAGCGTTCTAGGAAATCTACGTTTAAAGCAAATACATAAAGATGCTAAAAAACACAATATTCCATCACAACTGATTTATGATGCTGGCCGTACCGAATTGCGTTCTGGTACTTTGACCGCTGTTGGTGTTGGACCTGCTGATAGTCAGTTGATAAACAAAATTTGTGGTGAATTTACTGCTTTTGAGTGACTTATTTAATGGCGTTTATTAGTTGTTGAGTTTTTTTATTAGATCTTTTGTATAAACCGTAACTAAACTACATTTATGTATTGTTTTAATTTTAATATAGGTTTTGTTTCTTATAATTTTTGCGTCTATGATTTACTGTTTGTCTCCCTTTGAAATAAATAATTAGATTAATATTAATAAGGATCTGCTTTTTATTCATTTATTGCAGTTAAAACAAAATTCAGCACTAATAGAAAACACTAAGTAAAGCGTAAAATTTATAGTGCATAAAATATTACAGAACTTACATCTGTATGATTTAATTTAATTTTTATTTGTGTATTGTAAATTAAAACTTTATGCATCATTTTTAAAATCTTGTACTTATCGTATTGAGTAAGATTTGTACTGGTTATTATTTTTCCAAAAAATTAAAAAACAATTTTAGAATAAAATTTAATAAAAAAAATAATTTATTGTTGCAAAAAATCATTGTTTTTTTTTTTTTTTATTGCAGATAAAATAATTTGTTAGCTTGCTTTTATTAAAAAATGAAAAATATTTTTTTTTCGTTACATTTAAAGACAGTATATATATCATCAAATTTTGAGTAGGTTTGCTTCATTATTATGTGCTTGTTTTAAAATTTATTATATTTCGTTTGATTTTTATATAAATTATTTAAGTTGATAACGTAAATGTTCGATATTAACATTTTACAGTTACTAGTGTGGTGGTCCGATAATCATTCAGTTGAATTATGTTACGTATTTTGTGTACTATGCTTTCTTAAAGTATTTAGTTTTCATATATTTTTGATTTACATTTAGATTTGATCCTTTTAGTTTAAATTATATTATCTTGATTTTAAAAAATGAAAGGTAAAAAGATATATATCGTTATTCAATCTGTTGAATATATGTTTGTGAACTGCCGTAAAATTTTGCAGTGAGATTTATACAGGGAAAAATAAGATTTGTGCGTAGAAAAAATTTATTATTATTGCTATTCTAAGAAGATTCACTGTTTCGTCCTGAATGTAATTTTTATTATGATTTTTTTACCATTGCGAGAGCCAAATATGTTAAAGAACAAGGGGAATATTGGTTCAGTGTACCAATTAGGTCAATATGGCGACAGGATAAATTTACAAAATGCTAAGAGTATTGGTCATTATACATTACTATTTTTCTCGAGTAAAATAATTTCATGAGAAGGCAACTTAGCTGGAAATTTTACTTATTTTGTTTATGTTAGAATACTTTTCAATATTGCAGGTTTAGAAACATTAAGAATTTATAAATAAAATTAAACTTGCCATTTTCAAAAATACTGTTTTACATCAATAACGTATTGCGAGGTTGGGGCCGTTAAGTGTGATATGATATTCGGAATGTAAAGTAAAATAATTTTTTAGATTAACAATGTCTTGATTTAAAAATAAGGTATCGTTGACTTTTTATTGCTAGTTTTTGTTGCTGTTATATTTAGTGAAGTGAATTAAATTTACGAAAACTATTACTAATTGAGAAGAATATTTTTAAAACCTTTCAACTTAGGAGGCAATTTGTTGAATATAACTTATTAAATTAAGTAAAATTAGAATTGAATCAGAAATTTTTTGACCATTTCTCGTGTAATTATTCTAAGAACATTCGATTATTGCGAAATTGTATAGATTGATTGAAGAATTTTTTAAAATATTGATATAAGGATTAAATCCGGGTTTGGTTACGTTTGAGAGTTAATAGTGTATTTAATATAATTTAAAGGAAATATTTAAAATATTACAGGTTTGTTTAGAATTTTCTGATTTCACTAAGTGTCACTTTTGTTTACCATATTTCTAAGTATTATTAACTCATAGAGTAAAAAAGCATTTATACTTTTTACATCAGATCCTTATTTTCTCGTGTACATAGCATGAGCAATTATGCACACAATACCTTTCATAGTGGTCATTAATTTCATTTGAAGTAACGCTAAAAATGCTTGAAAATACAATTTTAGTGACGTAAACGGAGAAATTTTATACAAGATAATGTTATTAATAATGTGAAATTTTTGTAACGATGAAACTAAGTATTCGGTAAAACTAGAAGAAACAATCAGTTATAGGATGTAATAACTATCGGTGAAATCAGAATAGTGTAGGGAGGGAGCTTTGGTCCACTTTGGTGTTTGAAAAATATATTTTATTATGAACAATAAAACTTGTAAATTAAATGAATTATCTAAATCACTAAGAAGTTGTACTTCCAAAGTAAATAATCAAGATTCTTCATAATTTTGTTCTAGCAGCATTTTTGAAACATTATGTTTCATTCAAATTTTATTTTCACTAAAATTCTTACTAATTAAATAAACCATAGATGATGCTAATTTATTGGAGTTTGAATTGAATTTAAATACGGTTGACTTAAATCTGTACTACAGTGAATGAGAAATCTTAAAAAATATCGATTTGATTAAAAAGATCGACACTTTTTTCTCCGCTGTTCTTAATAGTACAGTTTGAATGATCATCTATGCTTAGTGATTGTTAGTCATCAAAAGATTTTTTACAAATTCCAGTTGAACAGTAAGTTTCTATTTATTTGTACTTATTTATTATTATTATTTTTGTAAATGTACTAATAAAGTTTTTATTTTTTCCTTGCCACTATTAACGTGAAATTTACTGCCTTTTAGAGAATTTATTTTTTCGAATTTCATAACCTCATTATCCCCGCCTCTCATCTAAAATTCTTAAGGGTGATTAAGTGTAATTTGGTCTTTTTCCACTCGTTATCTTGACTGCGCTATGTTAATTATGCTGATTTTTTTTTTTTTTTTGGCTAAGTGATTGCGAAATTGGTTTGCGACCAAAAAGAATTATCCTCTGTGCAAAACGTAGTCTATTATATTTATCAAAACGAATTTATGAAAATTTTGGTTTGTGGAACTGTTTTTTTTGTTCTTTTAATATTTCCTTTAACGAAAATATTGTTTATCTCTAAAATTTTATATCTGTATTTATAGTTTTTCAACTCGTTTTTATTGCATCGATCAATTTAATCTTTCTGTTATTTCGCTAAATTTCTCCATTTTATATTAATTTTCTAAATTTTTATACTTTGCGCGTCACATTATAATTATTTAAAAATATGGTTTGCAATTTCGTTAACTGAACAGGAATGTTTTTTATGTTGGAACGGATTAAAGTTGACAGAGAATTATAAATTGACAAATGCGGTGCTTTTAGCTCGGTTTTGGATAATTTCTTTTGTTCAGCAGGGTTGTTTTTAGACTGATGTGTGCAGTGATGGTAAGTTTCAGTTCGGTTTTGAGCTGGGGAATTTTACTGTTTTGTTGGCGTCGCATCCTCCAAGTGTCTTAGTGAGAGTATATGTTGCAGTTCTAACTCCATGGGGTTTTATGGGGTTATATTGGCGAGTGCTGACGTACGTGAACTGATCTTCATACAGGTGTGCTTGTCCATATGCGTTTGTAGTCAGATTAGCGACGTGTCGCTGGCGTAGTTTTTTATAGTGATGGGCAGTAGTGAAATATTTTCACTTTTGAGACAATCTGATTCAGCTGAAATAAATCTTGGACTGAAATTTGCCGAAACAATCCATAGTAATGGTAATTTGCAATTCTCAAATTTTTTTACTTCCAATTGTCCAACTATTTGCTAATATTGCTATCAATGAAGTGTTTTTTACATTTCATTTATGTTGTTATTCAAGCTTGTAGTCAGAAACTTTTCTATTAGAGTTATTTTATATTTTAGAGGGAAGGGGGCAACTAATTTCTTCCTGTTACAAGTAATGTACGTAATTTTTTGTATCGGTTGTTATTTAATTTTTTTCGAACAATTTATCTATTTCATTCCTGTTGTTTGTCTTCATTTCAAATTCTAACATGTTTAGATTGACTATTGCTGTTGATGTTTATCAAACTTAACGAATTTTCACACAGGTGGAAATGTGGATTTAAGTATGGTACATTTAATACTGTAGTTTCGAGCTCACTAATAACCATTATGTTTGTTCAATGTTTCATTTTAAATCCATTTAAAATAAGATTTATTTCATTGACACGTATATAGTTAAATGTTATTCTTTAATTTTAGAAAACTTATTATCATAAGATTAATACTGTTTGCTTGGTAGTTTATGTGAATGCTTTTTAACATTTACACTTGCGTTTACTTTTTCTAGCATTTCTTTAGATAAATTTTTTTCCGAATATTTTGGAAAACACAAAGAAGCTGGGTTATTTATAGCAACAAAAAAGATTTCTGAGGAATATACAAAGATTTATAAACAAAAATTCTAAATAAATAAATTAGCTTTTAGTGTCTTACAAAGCACTCTCTCTAGAACTTATTTGGACAGTAAAGTGCTGAAAATTATATAGAAGAGTCACAATATTTCACATTCTTAAACAAAATGTGTCCCTTTTTTCAAGGGTAAACATGAAGACGGAATATTATAATTTTAAACTACAGGTAACCGATTTAAATTTAATCCATATTATGTAATATTTATTGTCAAATCAGGCCAGAAAATATGCAGAGTATGGGAATTAAGAGAACGTAACGAATGTTTTGGAAGCAGGAGACGATTAAATTTATGAAACCATTTACAATAATTCACTTAGACAAAAAAAAAAAAAAAAAAAAAAAAAAATCAAACATTTATGTAACAGTTTTATAACAATATTCTAAAATGTTTTTTAAAATCTCTTCCTTATGTAAGTAGCATACTTTTCACTTGAACTGAACATCATTACTGCGTACAACTTTGTTTTTTACAGTTTTGGAAATGACAACAAAAAATTATCATTACAATTTTGAATGCGTTGAAATCAGTTGGCTTTCCATATAAATATATGTATGTTCTATTAAAAGTGTTTCAAAGAAGTAGTGTTTATTGGGAAATGGATGAAAAGGTTCGAAGTTGATTTTGACACCGGATGAATTAATTAATAAGCTGAAAAATAATAAAAAAATTTAGTTGAGGACGGGGGCTACGTCAGTCAAAGACCTATACCTGGAAATAAAAAGAAGGAAAAGAGCCGTCATTTGAATTTCGATTTAGTTAGATATCGACCGTATAAAGGAATCAACGTCACAAACTACTGCTTCGTTCGATTGAAGAGAGCAATTTAAAGAGAAAACAAAAGAAAAGCAAAACTGAGGAAAAGATAAAAAAGAATGGTTGAAACACAAGCAAATAATTGAAGCAAAGGAAGTTTAGGGAACTAGAAAATAGAAGGAAGATTAGGTTGAATAGTTTTGGAGTGTGGCGGATTAAACATTATACAGGGTGGGCCAAAAGAACATCCCGAATTTTAAATGCTCGTCAAATAAAGACTAATATACTTACGGAAATTAAACAAACGTTGAAATACTTCAAAAAGAACGCCATTTATTGTACACTATTAGTTTTGAACAATACTCCGTATAAATAGTCACCATTTTGATTTTTACATTGTTGCAATCTTTCCTCAAAATTATGCATTACTTTTTTAAGAGTTGGTTTTTTAATCACCGCAATTTCCTTCTGAATGGCCAATTTCATCTCGTCGGTTGTTGCTGGTTTACCCTCGTACACCTTGCTTTTCAAGTAGCCCCATAGGTAAAAATCTGTCGGTGTTAAATCCGGACTGCGCGGCGGCCAAAACAGCTCACAGTTTCGCGAAATCAAGTAGTCCTGAAACTTCTCTCTTAATAACCGCAAAACATCGTTACGAATATGTGGTGTGGCCCCGTCTTGTTGAAACCACGTTTTAGATAATGCAATTCTCTTCCGTCTGAGCTCCGGTAGAAAAAACTCGTTTAACATTTGGATGTAGCGGTCGCCGTTCACAGTAACATTCGCTCCGTCCTCCTCGAAGAAGTAGGGACCGATTATCGCTTTCGCACTGACTGCGCACCATACCGTGATACGAGGGGAGTGCAAGGGTATCGGGTGAACGATTCGAGGGTTCTCAGTAGCATAATACCGCATGTTTTGTTTATTAACGTTACCATTTAAATCGAAATGCGCCTCGTCGCTAAAAAAAACATAATCCAAATCGACGTCTTCTTCCTCCAGCATATCCAAAAATTTATTACAAAATTCTAACCTTCTTGGCTTATCTGTTGGTATCAATTCTTGGGTTAGTTGTATCTTGTATGGGTGCATATTGAGGTCGTTTCGAATTATTCTTCTGAGTGAAGTACGAGGAATTTTCAAGGCGGAAGCCTGGCGACGAACGGATCTGCGCGGACTTCGCGACAATGCTACGCGCACTTTTTCGATGTTTGTCGGGGTTCTAGACGATCGACGGCGACCTTGATGGTTGACCGCCACCACACTACACTATTCTCGGAAGTTTTTTACCCATTTGAGGATACTTTTATGGTCGGGGGATTGTCATGACGTTTTAAATCAAATTGTTTTTTAAACGCGCGTTGTACCGCGATTACACTTTCACCGTTTTTCACAAAGTACTCGACAACGAAAGAGCGTTGTTTACGCGTCCACGACATCATGACTACTAACCAACTATATTTATATTAAACGGCATATTATTTAGCGCCAGATGGCGTTGCAATCGCCACGCTAACTCACAGTGTATGATTTTGACGAGCGTTTGAAATTCGGGATGTTCTTTTGGCCCACCCTATAGTTTGGCAATATTGTAACTACTAAACAATTAATTGAGAAATAAGAATAATTGATATGTTATTAATAAAGTTTAATTATATGGTAACAGTAATCAAAACAAAATTCAGGAGAAAAGGAATTCATCGAAAGTAAACAATAAGTTAAGAATTAGCTGAACAAGGATATAACAATATATAGACTAAATATTGCTCATGTTTTGGAAATATTAAATAACTATTAGAATTCTAATAAAGGGTTTTGTGTACGATGCGAATGTAGAGAGCATTATGAAAATATTTCGATAGCTGCTTTACCGTACATTTTTATTAGTGTTCAAAAAATGAAAAAAAAAGGTTAAATTTTTTCCCCTTCTTAAGACAATAGTACTCTTGATCTTTATATGATTTTATTTTCTGTCTTTTCTTAATGATTCATTATAAGTTTTAGACATTCTATCCGCAATTTATTTACTTTTTCCTTGTCATTCTCCATGCTTTGATTCCATATATAAATCTTGATTTTATTAATCAATAATAAACAGTTATAGTATTGTTTTAATTTTTCTTTATAATATATTCTGTAATACACCTCATACGCTAATTTATGATTACTGCAAGATATTTATACGGGAATATTATTTTTATCGGCTGGTAATTTTTCTTTTCACATTTGTTGCTTTCAACCATAACACTTTCTTTTCAGTACATTATCATCCTTTTAAAATACACATCTAATCTGCCGATTTTTTTCGTAATGCCATTGCTTTTATCCTATTTACATTACCTGTAAAGTTATTATCATGTGCGTCACTTGCTTATTGTTATTAAATCTCTTTGGTTTCTTTATGTGATGTTACCATTCCAATGTCGTCGGCAAAAGAAAAAAATGGTTTACTTTATTTTAATTTGTAATTAGATTATTTTTATATATGATGAACAGAATGGATGCTATGGTTAGGACAGGTATTGATCATGTTTGTTTGTACTTTCTCAGGGCTTGTTTATATTGTTGAATCGCGGTAGCGATTTTTTTGCACCACCACCGGACTGTTCAGGGGAGGTGATATAACTAGATTCAAGTATTGTTGCCTTTGCAGTCCTCAAAATTGTCTGAATGAAAGTGTTTAAATTGTCCGTTATGCCATCATACGATTTATTTAGCATTTTAAGTGCACGTGTGTATGATTTTCAGTTTGCTTTGTGGGAAAAAAAGGGAGTTTGCGTTATCGTTCTAAGTATAATTAATGTTACACCTCTGTGAATATCAGGAAATGATCACTAAAGCACACTAATTATATAATACTAAGATATTTAAGATTAGAGTAGATGAAAGGAAAGACTAGTGCCAGATCTAATGCAGAAAAAGTGTTACATGAAAGATTAAAATGTGTGTAACTTTGATTCTCGCTTGAACATAGTATAATTTTGAATTTACAGATTATTGGTAGGTTTCAGGTGTCTTCCCTGTAAACATACTATTGCGGGGGATGTGACGATGTTAGTTGTTTTAGTTTATTATTAGTGCCGTAGAAACCCCTACAATTCCGTTGCATAATCATATTTTTCAACCTCACTTTGAGTGATATTAAAGTTCTTTGTGTGGTCACATATACCCTTGATGTTAGTCTAAACTGTTGTATTTATTCGTCTGTATTTAATGGATTCTTCTCGCTCGTGTCGTTCTGTGTAGCCACGTTTCTCAAATCCTTTATGATACGAGAAAGTCTGTTCTTTACACTCACCTTGATGAAACATGGCTTAGTCACAAATAGTATGTAGTTTAAGCCATTCTTGTCGCTTGTGTAGTTGTGCGCATAGTCTTTATAGTCAAAAGTGGACGGCCACCATTTTTTCCGAGGTTTTTTGACATTCTGCGAACTCCACGATGAAATTGTATTGCTTATCGTCAATAAATTGTTTATCTCTTGAGTTATTTCCTGAATAGTTGCAACTTTTGTTATACTTTTAATAAAAGTTTTGGTCACAGTGTCGTTTGAAACTAATGGGTTCTGCGAAAGATGATGGTTGTTTCTTTGCTTTCCTTTATCAGAATGTGTCGACTTACTGTTTTCTTGAGAGGAAAATATATTGACTTTTTTTGAAGCTGGTCAAGCTATGTAAGGTATTTGGGATTAGAAAATGCGCCTTTTTACAAATAATTATTTTGCTCAGCTAGATTGTTATCGTCGCTTGATCGGAAGATGTAGCGGTCGTTTTTGTCGTAGTTTGTTTAGTTATTTAGCTGACGCGTGTAAAGTGGAAAACAGTTGATTATATTTAATTCCACTATTTGAACCACTGCGCGCAGAGGTATCATTTATAACGTTTGAAATAGATACGCTGCTTAGATTATTGTTGTTAGGAGTGACTACACTGTATTTGCGTAAGAATGATGCGCTGTCTCAGTGACTGGTTGGTTCTTAACAATGTTTATGGTGGCCTATGATGTATATATATGTATGGGGGTGTATTGTTTGTGTCTGTGTTAAGTTTTTATGTTGTGTACATCTTACTCCCAGTGGCTGTATTGTTTCCTTCCGGTTTCAGTGTAGCTGTTGGTTTACCATTCAGCTTGTTAGCTTGCAAGAGGCATCTTATGAACCGATTATGATAAGAATATAAATAAACAAAATGCAAACGCAGAAATACACAATAATATGAAACTCTTATCGCGATTGAAGTCCTTTTGACATGGATATGTCTTAGCTATGGGGGGTCATTCTAGAATTTGCGCCACCAAAAAGTGTAATGCGAGTGACGTCATGAAAAAGGGGGTTTGCGCCACCAAAAAATATAATAGAAGTGGAAGTGACATTATCAAACAGGGTTTGTGCCACTAAAATTTTAACGGAAGTGATGTCATTAATGGGGGGTCATTCTAGAAATTACGCCACCAAAAGATGTAATGGAAGTGGGAGTGATGTCATCTAAGGAGGATTGTACCACCAAAAAATGTAACAGAAGTGACATGATCAATCACATAACTAAAGATTTTATGTTGAACATTTTTCCCATCACAAACCTTTGTTAAGTATCACTAATGTGCAGTAGATACTATGTATGTTAAATAGAAAAAAATAGTTTTTTAATCCATTTCTTAGAAAATTTAAATTTTGAATATGATGAGGGATTTTTGTGGCCGGAATTGTCTTTATAAGTAAGCTACTGTGATAGTTAAACCAGTTAATGTGAGCCGAGATGTCATTCGGTGAACGTGTGAGGGAGTTTTGTCAACGTCAACAGAAGGAGAAAGAGCGTCAGGAATATACTGAATTCTTGATGAATACTCCATTTTTCTCTAGTATAACTGAGGATGAGAAGATGCTTGCCTTTAAAGCAATGAAGGTGAAA
Source organism: Icerya purchasi (assembly GCA_039619475.1). Classification (NCBI taxonomy): domain Eukaryota; kingdom Metazoa; phylum Arthropoda; class Insecta; order Hemiptera; family Monophlebidae; genus Icerya; species Icerya purchasi. The sequence continues at coordinate 226,725,035 of CM077116.1, forward strand.
GAGAAGAAGAAGAAAGATGGTGAGAAGTACAGAAGGTACTGATTAAAATGGAAGATGAATATGGGGCAACAAACACATCAAGAGGAACAAGAATCCATGCCTGATGACACTGCAGAACCAGAAATCAAAATGTTCAAATCCGATACTATCACAGCCGACATGGAGTTCACTAAACGTTTCTGTGACATCTCGTTTGGTTTCGCTTGTTCTGTTTGTGACCGCCTTTGGTTTGAAAATGATCTATGTTGGGTACCGAATGAATGCATGGGCAGATTGGTCGAAACATTTCCAGATGAGAATGTATCCGACTTCAAGGTATGTCAGACTTGTTATAAAACATTCGGTGAGGGAAAGATACCACGTCTGTCTCGTTCCAACGGTTTCGTATACCCACCATATCCTGCAGTAGGAGATAGCTGTGCACATCGAGACCACGGTTAACGGAAGAAGAGCTTTACTTGTCTCTGTTTACATCACACCAGTAGCACCAATACGTTCAATTGAAGATTTCTTTGAGTTGAATTTAATGGCATACAGTACAAAGGCGTGTGTATTTAGGGTTGTTAGGGAGAAGGAATTATCATTTGATACTCATCGTTCTTGCTGGGGATAAAAACATAAATTTACAAAGCATTGAAGGATCTCGGTTCATCGAATTCATGCGTGAAAACTTCCACTCGAACTGAACAACGATCCATCAATCTCAACAACCGGAAACAACACATGCATTGACGCAGTTTTTTCGCGTCACGTTGATCATCTAGAAACTAAGAACTACATATCATACTTTTCCTATCATAAACCTTTGTTAAGCATCACTAATGTGCAATAAATACTATGCATGTTAAATATAAAATAGGTTTTTTATTCCCTTCTCCTAGATGAATACATTACTTGTGTAGGTAACTAGTTATGTCCAAGACACCTCCATGATCTGAGCTATTTTCCACAAGGGAAGTCGTTTAAACCTTTTTTTTGTGTATTGGTCTTGTCTTTTTGGATACCTTTAATTCCTTTAATATTTTTTCCTTTTATAATATCTGGTTAATTAATTTAATTATTTTATTTGTGATACTTACACTACTAACATACATATTTAACGTCAGTTTATGCTTGGAACATGTACCTGAAAGTTTTAAAACAGCTCAGATTGTTATGCTCCAAAGACAAGGAAAACCAGCAGAAGTTGTCTCCTCCTACCGGTCGATACCGTTATTATCAGCAATATTTAAACTATTTGAAAAGTTGTTACTTAGGCGACTCAAACCACTAATACGTCTACCAGACTATCAATTTGGTTTTCGCAGTCAACATTCTACTGTTGACCAGATACATCGAGTAGCTTCAATAATAGAAAGAGCGTTCGAAGAAAAAAAAGTCTTTCTGGATATTGAACAAGCATTTGATCGAGTGTGGCATCAAGGACTTCTACACAAGTTAAGCATCGGACTGCCTGTTAATTGGTGTCGTTTACTGAAATCATACCTTTCAGACAGACAATTCCGTGTAGCTTATGGAGATGCGAGATCATCCTTCCATCCAATACAGGCAGGCGTACCACAGGGTAGCGTCCTCGAACCTATTCTGTATCTTCTGTATACAATATACATACGAACAACACCAAATATTGCGATTGCAATGTTCGCGGACGATACAGCAATACTGTCAGTAAGCGGTTCACAAACTGAAGCAACTAAAAACCTTCACTATGATTTAGACCGTGTGCCGAATTGGACGGAAAATTGGAAAATCAAGCTCAATGAGCAAAAATCTATCCACGCCACTTTCGCTCTTCATAAACGAGATCCGCGTCATGTAGTGTTCATAAATAGACAAGTGCCAATCTCCGATTCAGCAAAATACTTGGGTGTGCATCTAGATGCGAAGTTGACTTGGAGAACCCACGTTGTGTCAAAAGCTCAGCGGATTCGAGAAAAAACACGTGAAATGTATTGGCTTGTTGGGCGACGTTCCAAAATGAACCTTGAAAACAAACGTCTCATTTATGAAACCCCATCATAAGACCGATCTGGACTTATGGGGTACAGATATGGGGATGTACATACCAAAATATCAAACAGAAACATTATTCAAGCAGCCCAAAATAAATTCCTCCGTACGATAATCAATGCTCGATGGTTCCAACGGAACGAATCTTTACATGTTGATTTAGGGATCAAATGGGTGGACGAAGTCATTAAAGACTTTGCCTATCGTCACGAAGAAAGATTCCATATCCATCCGAACCCGGAAGCACTAGACCTTTTGCTTACTAAAGAAGATGCAAGACGGCTTAAATGTTTTAAACCGAGCGACCTAGTCGTTTTGCAAAAATTTTTATTGTTTTATTGTATGTATTTGTATATAAATAGCAAAGAAAGTGATCTATTCCTTTGCAACATGTTAATTTACTTTTAGTTATAAATGTTACTTATTTAGAAATAGTTCTAAGATTGTAATAACTATACAATTCCCTTAAGGGGCTGTTTTACAAAAAAAAAAAAAAAAAAAAAAAAATGTGATACTTCTATTTTTATTGTTTTTATTACATTCGATTTCTTTTGTATTATTTAAACCCTTTATTATTTGTTCCCCGTATTTTATACATGTCTTGGATATGTAGAAGTTTATCTTTATTTTATGCTCTTTTTTTCCCTGTAGCAATTTGCCGCATTTATGTTATTTGAAATTTTTTACTAAAACTGTTTGCAGTTTCATTTGATTCGTGTCCTTTATAGGACTCTTATTATTTACAATTCTTAGATTGTTTTTTTTTTTTTTTTCGAGGTTTGACATCTGGGTGGACCCCCACTTCATACTATTGAAAATTTACAGTTTTTATTTTTACAAAAACACTCGTTACAAAAATATTTCTATCTACGAAACTACAATTGGCCAAATTTACGATTTTTCTAGTTATACCGATAAAATGGTCTTGAAAAATATATTTTTCTACCTTTAAAAATTTTTAAAACCGAAGCAATCTATTACGATTTCTCGATTTTATTGGAGATCTTTCCTTCAATTTCGCCGCTTCTACATATTTTTTCAGAACATAAGGTCTGTCTGGTGATTTTTGAAGTTTTTTTTTCTTTATTTATTTTTTGGGCGCGCTGGCGGCTTTGACTCAATGACTAGGAAAGTTAAAATAAGGGGTTAAATTGAGAGACGAGTAGAGATAGAGATTAGGAAAGATTGAAATACAGGGACTATAGCTGGAGATGGGAAGGAAAGGATAAAGAAAGAAATTTTTGAAGTAAGAGCATTACTTCGATAGGAAGTTGATATTTTTTTTTATCTGGTAATGAGACCCATTATTATTTATACAAAGAATTAAATTAAGAATTTTATTACTCGCATCTAACTTTTATTTTTTTTACTGCAGTTAAAAAAATATTAAAAAGTTAAGTATCAACAAAGCCAGATTTCAATACGCAAAAACGGATGTGTATTTTAAATGAAAAATCGGGTGTTAAAAACGTTTTTTTTTTTTTTATTTTATGAATATGTCAGCAAGAACATTAGCCCACGAAATGGGAAGAAGGAGACAATAAATTTATATTCTTAAACGTTTAAGGACAGAAGATACATTGCTTTAAAAACAAACCCGCATATTTCTCCATCTCCAACCGCGTGCGCATATGACATCGGTAGTGAAATCATTTCGTTGCGTCTAAATGATTACTGCTCGGTACAGGAAGCAAAGTTATACGCTAAATATCGTAGCCTTGTAGCTCGTTTGCAGACAGGATGTATGGGTAGAAGCATGCTTTTAATAACTGACTCTTTGACTCCTTTAAAATCGATTTCCTCGCAGAACAACATGGATATCTTGGCTCTGAAAGTCAATTATACGTTGAAGCTGCTCCATCAAGCAAGAAATCAGGTAACGCTCTTGCGGGTGCCGAGTCATATTGAAATTCAAGCCAACGAGCGAGTTGACTTGGCGTCCAATTCTGCGTGCACCAGTGCTGTTTGCAGTGCCACTAATCTGCAAAATGAAAGTTTATTTCCGTGACCGTATGGCGGCTGAGTGGATTAGCCAGTGGCAAAGGAAACCGTCCTTTATAAAAGGCATAAAATTTACAGCCGATCCATGGTTTCATTCTCTTTACATTACGCGTCGGGAATATGCTACGTTAAATCGGTTGCGAGTTGGCCATACGGCGGTCTCACACAATTATATACTTGAAAGTACCCTAATCCCACCCACGTGCCTTTTCTGTTCCGGCTCTTCTTATCCTTCGGCGGAACACCTGTTACAACAAGGTGCAGCGTTCATCCGCTCCGCTTTTTCCGGTGTTCCGCTTTCAACTATACTGTCAAATAACCCAACGTGCATACAAATGCTACTCGGTTTTCTTAGAACCAACAGCTTAATAAGTAAATTATGAAGTAACCTTTTCACCCTGGTCCGTGTGCTGTAATGACCATTGCAGTTAAAAATGGTGCGTGGGCGCCACCAGGAACAAAAAAAAATGGAACAGAAGATAAAAATAATTTAAAGGCAAGAATAACCGAAACAGAAGGAAATAAGAGAATACAAGTAGCACCGATAAGGGGAGTAGGGATATTAGATTTTAATAAAAAAGAATAGAAGGACGATTATTCAGCGAAGAAGGCTCTTTTCGCTGTCATTTTTTCAAAAATGACAGCGTGCAGACTTTTGCTTATTTCGGGAAAGAGCCAAATTTTTAAGTCTGCCCGCTATTTTTATTCTCCTAAAACATTTTCCTTCGAAAAGTTATTAAAATTCACATGCTAGACAATAGTGGGAACACGTAAGTAAACTTGTCGAACTCATTAAGCGAGTAAATAACTGAAAATGGAACAGTTCTCAATATGTGCGCATTATTACAATTTTTTATTATCATCTTTCAAAAACACGACATCATTTATATAAATTGGATATAAAGAAGAAAAGTTAAGAAAACAGTGCGCCGACTTGAAGTTTCTGAGAAGCCAGTGATTAGTATACTAAATCGTTATTATTGACTAATTTAATAAAGTCGCGGTAGATGAGAAGGTGAAGCGGTGAAGGAGCGCGTCTACTTCAAATTAAGTGGCCTACGCGTCGGTAATCTAATTTTTATTTACTTAAGGAAACTGCGTTTAATGAAATTCTGCGAACAAAAACGTCGTGAAAGGTTATATTTTTGTAAATCCGGTAAAGCCGCAGGGATTAGGTGTAGGCATCATCTGTTGGTTCGGTTACACTGAGCTGCCTCTTCGTTCTCTCCTTTCTCTCGGTCCCACGTTTAGCGACAGACGTTGACAGCTATCGTATTCCAAAAGCTTCTGTTACGTCCCTTATTTTCGGAACAAATTCATTTACGATTAATCGAGTTCATTCTTCCAAGTCATCGAACCAACCTGCTTTCTACCGCTGACAAAAGATACACAGCGCAAAAGTTTACTCAGTACCGATCGGCCTCTGGAATATATAAAACTCAAATTGTTCGTCGCTTTTTGCACAATCCTATTTATACTCATCAAACGTATTTGTGATTTATTCTTCTACCGGTCGAATAGGGAGATGAAAAAAAGGTAAATAAAAGAACATCACCCCCTTAGTTCTTATGTTTGACTCTTTTGAGCTTTTTTTTTTTTTTTTTTTCGCTTTTTCGAATAACGTTCGAAAACGTTAAAAAAGGTTCGGAGGAAATTCGTTAAATTAGTTGTATTGTTAGACTGTATGGTGAATAGCGCTAAAAAACACTTCAAAACGATTTCAAGAGGCGAACTATATATAAGAAAGAGTGCAGAAGTGATGCAACGGTACACCGCTCTCCGCTGTGCGTGGAATGCGGAAAGTACCATCTAGAAATGTGTAAATATTTTAGTAATACTTTTATTATTTGCTGCGTGTTCATTTTTTTTTGTTTTTTTTTTTTCGTTTTGTATGGGGGAAATGTGCTGATATTTTACGAAATAAATGAAAAGTTAGCGATAAAACAAACGAATATTTCCCTGGATGAGGGTTAGACGGCCGACTCTTAGTATCTCCGGCAAAATGTTCAACATTATCAGTTTATTACACATGGGATGTGCGACTATTTCTCGCGGTCACTATCCATTTGACCAGCGTTCTGTTCATTACCTCACCCTCAAACTCCTTTGACCACATTCTTTTGTCTACCAGTCCATTTTCCGCTCTGCTCTTTCATTCACATTCATTAATTGAAATCTTTTTTAATAACCTTGTTTACATATTATGTTTATTCTTTTTTTTTTTTTTTTTTGTGAAATGACATTAAAGTATGTGGGGCCTATTTCCACTGGCGTCTGAAACAGCTATTATAAAATTAAAAAAAGAAAAAAATCGTTTGAAAAAAACAATTCGTTTCATTGGCGCCATCAAATGGCAACTAATCTTTCCCTATGGAGAATAAGATGTTTTTGCTCAACTACAAATCTTTTCAGTGACGCTGATTAAGAGGCCCACAAAAGTACTGTTGATAGACGTGAGTTCGGATCCGGTTGTGGCAACATCAATTATTGGAGTCAGGATATGGAACTGTCGTTAATCGCTGCAGCACGATTCAGCTGATATATTGATATTTTATTAAAATCGATGCATTGTAGGCGAGGGCGAGAAAAGTCTTGTTTTATTCACCTTTTAATCCAATACTTTTATATTAAAATTATTTTACACATTTTTTTGTTAAATTTTTTTACCTTAAAATATTTTAACATTTAGCAATGTCTCTATTTAACCGTACTTATTTATTTTTCCATTTGCTTTATGCAAATTTATCGGCAATCGAACGTGAATGTATTTATTTTTTTTATTTATGTTATTCCCGAATAGAAATTTTATTACCTAGCCTGGGTACCGAGCGTTGCGCGTATATTTATGTGGTCAAAATTAAATTTCACCGTGATAGATTTACATAACGAATTATAGCCAATTCGCAAAATAATTTTTGCGCAATCATATGAATAATTCTGGTCAGAGAAAGAATATATAACTAGGGGTGTTTGAAAAGTAAGTATACGCAACTCTCAGGAAACGAGAAAAAACAGACAAACCAAAATCGAAAAAATATTTTATTATTTATGAAGTCTTATTCTACTTTTCTACATAATCGCCATATCGCTGCAGGCATTTGTCATAATGTGAGATCAACTTTTCTATTACAGTCGCATACCATGTAACGTCCAAATTTTGGAAGAACGCAGCGACCGCTTCCTTCGAAGATGATGTATCGGGAAAACGCCGCCCAGCAAGATCTCTCTTCAAGCCAGAGAATGCATGGTAGTCACATGGGGCGAGATCTGGCGAGTATGGGGGATGTCCAAAGACGTCGCACCGAAAACCAGCGAGCAGGGACCTCACTTGAGCTGCAACATCCGCATGGCCACCTTAGTCATGTGCAAATGTTCTGTAAGAATGCGATAGATAGAAAAACGACCCGTGCTAACATACGAGAACCGTTTCGCTATCTCATGGTGAAGATCAGGTACTGTATAGCGGCGATCTTCGTCCAGGAGAGTGCATACGATGTTGATTGTTTCGTCGTTTATACAATCAGAAGGCCGACCACTCCGCGTGTCGTCGTGTGTGCCCGTTCTTCCCTCTTCAAATTGTTTTACCCAGCGATATACAGCTGCTCTTGTTATCACATTTTTGTCTCCATACGCTGCACATAAACGTCGACAAATTTCGTCACAAGGCATCTTTTCAATAGTTAAAAATTTAATAACTGCACGTAACTCACATTTGGACGGCACAGCTGGTGTCGTACTCATCGTTTTTTCGCTTAAAAATACGTAATTTACAACCGATCATTTCCAATCCTGGATAATACATTGTATGTAGTAACCTTGAGAAAAATGCCTACTCAGTTTCATCGCTTCAGTGTTACCGTGAGTGGAGAACGAAAATGTGTATACTTACTTTTCAAACGACCTACTTATATACTTTAAGAAATCTCATTTTAAATATTTCGTACATATATTATTTTGTATAAAAGTTTTGCTTGCAGTTCTGAAATTTTAATACATGCCAAGTGTTGATTTATGGTCATGTATTACATATGTATTTTTTATTATCAACTCCTTGACGCGGTGTACCATGATTGCGTATTTTTTTGTTGTCTTTTTTTATTTTTTTGGTTGTGTTTATATTATTATTGTTTTCTGTAATATCGGAAAATGGAACATTGTGATGTTTAACTCCAACTTAACTCAGAGAGGTCAGAAATTTTTTGGACCTCTCGAATAATGTAGGGGATTCCTCTTTGTTGGTCGATCGAAGTAACCAGTTGACTATGCAGGGAAGTGTAGTTCAGTAACGAAGAGTTTCGAAGACCCAGGATCGGATTTATGGAACCCATTGCCTTCAGAATGGAGAGGATGTTTGCAGACGTTCTGAACAAACTACACGAATAATATTTTCACTAAGATCACACCCATTATTCGCGATGTTGATTAATAATACCGAAATTAAAACTTACTAAAATAATACATTTATACGGAATCTCGGCCCATTCCGAAGCTTAAAGCTATATGGTCACGTTGAATTCCGTGGTTATGAAGACTCAAGCTTCGAAACGGTTCAGAATTTATATATATATATATATATATATATATATATATATATGTATTTTCACCGAGTGTTAATTTCAATATCATTAACCTAGATGAAGAGCACTCGAAAATACAAAACAACGTCTCCGCTGGTGTAACTGCGCGTGTAACAATTGCCTGCATCTTCGCAATTATCTTGCGTTTTCCTCATTTCCACAGATAATTGTTTTGCCTCTTTTAGCGTTCTCGGAACTTTTACTGCGTCATTAATGGTACAGTAAACCGTTAACATTCTTGTGAGGTGCGTTCCAAAATTTCTTTGCAGATAATGGCGAATGTGTTTTTCTATATGGTATGGCGAAAACATTTTTTTTTGTTTTTGTTTTTTTTCTTCTAATAAGAGTTAGTTTTTTAAGCAATATTCATAAACTGATTTTTCTTATAATGCGAAATGTATAAATTAAATAAAAATATTCTCAAAAATAATAATTTTTAAAGTAATCATATAAATATTTTAAAATCGATAACTACTGCCTAATTCACGAATGCCGTGATTACGAACGTTAATATTTCGGAAAAGAGGGAAAAAAATTGTAGAATAATATAATAGAAGCGTTCAATAAAGGGGGGTTCCCAACATAAGTAAAACCGGTTGATAATTTAATAACGTTTTCCGATTTTTTAAATTTAACATGAAAGTGATTAACATGCGAACTTAGATCGGAATGAAGTATTTGCGTGTGGAGGGAGGGTCTATTCTTTTTCAATAATGGGAAAATGGAAATTGTAAAGAATTTGGAAATTTTTTGTTTTGTCGAATCAAAAGAGATTTAACAATTTTCATGAAATCCAATTGATCGGTTATATTAATAACAAAGTCACCGAAAATGGTATCGTTCGTGAAGTCTTCAACGAATTCAGTGTATTTTTCATTCAACAATCACTTTATAAACAAAAACGTAAAATTTCTTCATACAAAGCATAAGGAAATATTTTGAATTTTACTGCAAAGAAACAGGCAAATAAAAAGCAGACAGAAACATCCGAATGCGCCATTATATCGTACCGGGAGACTTGCGCGCACGTACACATTTTCTTCTGCAGGCATCTTTCTGGCCTCTATCGTGCATTCATGATCACGTTACGAATGTGCAGTTGTATCAGTGGAAACACAGTTACTTTTGGAACACATTTGTTCTGGACTTTTTTCTGAATATAAACGGAAGTAGTTCAATAAGTTACACCGTTTTAAAAAAGAATTAGAAATTAAACAAAAAAGGCTATATAATTGTAGATTTCGAAGAGAAAATTTTTAAAGAAATCAATATCTCTTATTTTTATTTCGCTAACCAGTCGTATAAAAATCTAACTTTCGGACTGGTCGCTTTTCGAATATATTTTAATTTCGGTTAGATTTTTAAAATTCTCTTATTTCTTTTATTCTATTTTCAAAAGTTGCCGCGATTAGTTTAAATATGTTGCCTCCCTAATTTGAGTCGCACTTTTTATTATTTATCTAAAAACTTTATTTTGCATTTCAGAGTGTTTTATAATATCCTCAACTGGTATGTTTTGTTATCGTTAGTCAGTGGCGACTAGTGAGTAACAGAAGTGGAGGTTCACAATTAAATATATTAAATATTACACAAATATTTATTGAAAAAAATTTATCAAAAGCTATATATTTATATGTATGTGTCTGTGTGTGTGCGTGCATATTAATAATTTTCAGTTAGAAGTCTTGTAAACTAAATTTATTCTTCTATCTTTCTTTAAAGAAAAAAAATCTAACAGTTTCATAAAAGTTGGGAATATTGTGGAACATTTGTTTTTCAATTGATAACATAGCTAAAGCATTTAACCTGTCTTCACACATTGTGCTACATAAAAATGTTTTAATTCGTTGTAGTGTCGAAAAACTCATTAAGAATATAATTAGCACTTTTTATCCTTAAGTAAAATTACAATTTTAGGTAGAAACTACGTCACTATTGAGAATATTCGAATGAACATATGCGGTCCATCATTAAAAACTAAACTGTGTTCCCAATGATCGACTGTGTATACATATTCAAAACGTTATTAGTATTTTTAAAAGTGATGTGGTTTCTACCAAATATTTTAATTTTAATAATATGAACTGTGAAAACTCGTTACATATTTTTAAGTACATTAAAAACAAACAAAAGATAAAATTTTATTAAATGTTGGTTGTTATTATGTAATATTTATATTTTATCATTATTTTAATTTATCAATTATTACAATTATTTTGAATTTGCTTAAAAAGAAAAACAATTAAATTTTTAAGCTAAAATATCTAGCCAACATCTTGAACAGTATCAGTTTTACATAATGCATGTCTCACCAACAAGAGTATAATAAAATGACAAATTATAAGATACAGTAGAAATTAGTTATAAAAACATTCAAAATGCCGAATAATCTGGTCGTTATATACCACATCAAATAAGCATTATAATTATTTAATGTTTAAAATTTACTACTAATGGACAGTTCGTTACGAAAATGACACAAAATATTTTATGGCACAAATTACGCTGAATAAGCAATCATTTATTTATAATTATAACTACACATATTTCTTGGTGAAAAACACAAATACACTTTCTTTTTTGTACATAAAAGTATGATAATAAAAAAAACTTAAATTAGTATAAAGCAAGAGTAAGAGAAAAGAAACTGTACCAAAACGAAAGTGGTTTGATATTTTCTTACTTTTGAAGAAATTTGTAATTTTTCGATTTTTTATTATAATAAAATAAGCATTCTTCTAATATTTTTTGCAATGATATTACCACAGGTTTTCATCAATGTTATATTTATAATAAGCATTTTATATGTCACACTAACAAAATAAGCAGAACAAAAAATAACGGTGTATCTGTTCTGTTTGTATAAATTTCATTTCTTCATTGAAAATGATCGAGGATGATGTTTTTGTTAAATTCATCTGCATAAATCTTTCAAAGCTAAATATACTAATTGGTATGCCATTATAACCAATTTTTACTGTATTTCAATATTTGGAAATTATAATGTTGACAAATAGAATCGCGGTAATTTTAAACACATAACTGTTTTTAAGTGTACAATATTGTACTAACTTGTGTATGTATGTAACACAGTAACACAATCGATATAATATAGATGCAATTATACACTTTTCTTATAAACTAAAAGTAAAAATAAGCACATAAATATGCTCTAATCAAACTTTATTTCCTTCAAAATTCAAATATGGTTATAAACAGTAAAAAAATGTAAACATATAATCGTTTTATGAAAATTTATCGATTAATTCTGTTTATAATTAAATTCACTTCATTAAAGTACTGCCCACCTAGTAGCGGCGGCTCGTCCTAGGGGGCTCAAGGGCGCGAGCCTCCCTGTGTGTTTTCAAAAAATACATAATATTTAATTATTTCAAGAAAAAAAATCATTTTTTGCGAATTTTTTATTTCAAAATAATTTTTTTTGCAAGAGTGCATTTTAAAAATAATTGCAAAATAAGCATTTTGCGCGATTTGTTAAACGAACAGCTGAAACATCCGATAACAGTTGTCGGGTTCATGCTTACTGCGCTGGAACTGTACGATCTACTCGTAGTGTAGTTACTGTCAAGGTCGTTAACAGCTGATTTTTTGATCACATGATATTAACAACCAATAATATAGTACGTGGGCTCAGAATATTTGAGCCTCCAAGCCGCATATAAAATACACACGAAAAACGAATAAAGCCGAAGTTTCCCGAGCGTAACTTAAAGGCGTCTGAGGGCTCTCGACAAGTGAGCCCTCGTCAATTTTACACGTGATTATAGCCGGTTTTAACAATACATCCGGGTCGCGCGCTGCGTCGTCCGTTTATCCGGTGAAGCACACTCTTTTAATTTGCTGCTTTTTTTGTTCTGTTTCTATCCTTGCTTTTCTTCTTTAAATAATACATTTTGCGATATAGATTTTGTTACTTTTGAATGCAAGAAGCACTGCTTTTTGTCGACACTTGCCTTACACGGTGATTTTTCAAACGTTCAACATTTTAGAAACTGAATTAGATAAATTAATTGGAGAGACTAACCTTTTAAGCTAATTACTTAAACTTACGATGGAGCATAATGAGCGATTCTACAAATGGCGTATAGGCGAAGATAAAACAAAAATATAAATACTGTCATTTTATTCATTGTTATGCGCGCCAGTTGAATTTAATTATGCGAAAAGCAACAAGCCAGGATTCTAAAATTAAAATCTTTTTTTCAAGTTTGTCCGCTGTAGCAAGCTTTTTTTCTAATTCTGCTCATAGATGTGATCTACTGCAAGAAATTGTAAATCGTAAATTACCTAGAATACATGTTGGAACTATAATATGCGTACAGTGAATATTGTTTTCGAAAATCGAGAAAAATTAATAGAATATTTCGAAGAACTAGAAGAAAAATGTAATAAAAATATTACATGCAAGGAAGCATATATAGTTTACAAAGAACCTTAGAAGACCCGGATTTTATATTTTGGCTTACCTTATTTCACAAAATTATGCCACATGTAATTTTTTTTTTTTTTTTTTTTTTGTGGACATGTCAACAGTGAAACTTACTCAACGCAAAGGATTGTACATTATATAAGGCAAAGATTAGAAAATATTATTTAATAAATTTCAATCTAAATACAAAATGCATTCACATCTTTTTTTAAATTAAATCAGAACTTGAATGCATCAAACCAGTTTTATTTAGTTTAAAATGTAGACAAAAAAGCAAGATAAGTTTATGTCATTACACTTTTTAAATTATTGTAATTTTACATTAGAGCCCCCCAGATTTACTTGTCACGAGCCGCCACTGCCACCTACAAAATATAATCTTGCAATAGCAACGCCTATCGTTTGGTTCACAATTCGAGTGTGCTCCATCAAGCCTATCGCATGCACTAACACAACATCATTTTTATCTTTCTGACACACTGCTACATTGTACTCGTACTTACACTGTTTTCGATCGCACGTGCTACAAGTAGCCTTCACACTAAAAGAATTCCGGACAAAACTTGATTACTTTTTAAAAATGTAAAATCAATTTATTTTTAACGTTAATTTTACTAATAGTGATATATAAATAATAAATATAAATAAAAATATTGGATTCTGCTTTTTTAAAGTTGAATCCAGGGTGTTCACGTGCGAATGTGAACACATGAACGAGCCGCCACTGTCGTTAGTGCAGAAGAGGTTTAATTTGTTTTATCACGTTATAAATGGGCAGTTGCGTGCGTCGAAACTCCGATTAATGTTGAAGATAGGCAGAAATGGCGCACAAATTCGGATTCTAAATAACAAAATTGATAAAATAAGCTCCGATGCGGCTACTTTCGAATATCGTAGAAAAGATGAGCAGTGTAAGAGAGACCTATTATTGTCTGTATCTATGCTAGATAAATGAAGTCAAAGAAGTAAGCGGCAGACTAATGCTCACGTCTGAGGATAACTTAGTTCGGGAAGAATCGCCACTGGAAATAAACAACATGGTGATACAGCAGTGCATTACCGGCAACGATGACACGGCACTTTTTTAGAAAATACGAGTGTCTAGCGCGATAAAAAACGATCTGAACCGAGTGAACAGTATCGAATTGATCTGTCTCCTCATCGAGAACTTACTTTCGATGAAACGTTGGAGGTGACTGATAGCGATCCCCGCCAAACGGAATATATATGTGAATCGGTGAAACGTACTAAGAGTGCTCGGATACAGTGTAACCGTATGTCTGAGTGGATATACTGAACGATGTCTGCGAAATAATCAAGTGACTGAGACCAACGCCTTGTGAGGAGTTAATTTCCCGATATTCACCATCTACTTTTTTTTATATTACGTATTATTGATTATTCCGTAGAATTTCCGTTAGCTGGTAGTTGTCGGTCATTCCATTGACTTTCTTTAATATTGATGGTGTTTTATATGCAGCTGCTAGGTTGACAAATATCGCGTCGGTAACCTTTATTTAATGGCCGGATAATTGTTTAGCTTTTCGAAGGTAGCTTGTTGCAGAATAAGCTTACCCCGTTGATCGTGGCTCTGTTATTAGATCACTGACAGCTTCTTCCAAAGACTTCGACTAAATGGGAAAACAACGAAGTGTATATTGATAATATTGTCGCTTCTAGGAATTTTTCCACGTTTACTGCTACTAGGTGATCTTTTTCAGACGTTCTGTATACAAGTACGGCAATATTGTTAACTTGTCGGCGAGTCTTTTTTTTTTTTTTTAGAGCTAAGCAAAACATTTTTATTTGCTCCAGCAGTAGGTCGATTTACGGTCCAGTCGCTTTGCCGTTTTTCAACATTGAAATATATCCGTATTAACTGCGTTATCACATACTTTTCAGAGTGCTTTCTCCGAACGGATACTGCCGCCTTTTTAGTCTTCTAAATTCTTCCCGGAGGTTTACTATTTAATACAAATAGCTCTGGGGAGAGTAACGTTCCTTTTGTTTTTTTCTGACATTTTCACAATTTAAATTTTTGTCCAACCGTGTCAGCTTGCTGAACTTCGTCTTCTCTTTACTAGCGCTTCGTAGCCATGTCTTACATATTTTTTCAGCTATCAATTTCACCAATTCTTCTCTTGTCAGCACGATGTTTTCTCACCGGAAGAGTTTGCATCGTTTATCCTTTACTGCTTCATTATGATCCGGAATATCTTGACTACGGCACTTTACAAGCACTGCTGTATCTTCTTTCACATTTCTTGGATAACTGTAATGAACTTTTCGCTGTTAGACGGCTCAGATACAATTGGGCTGTTCGAAAAAGTCAATTTGCGGTCCGGTTAACGATTTTTTAGTTTCACTAGTGTTTATGTTGCGTTCGAGACAAGTTGTAGCACCGCTTTTTTGCAACGGCTCTTTATATTAATTTTGCTTTGAGCCAGCGTCTGTGTTGGCCAGAGCTCAATGGAATCTAATGAAACCTCTGCGATTTGTTCCATTTTCCTGCTTTAAATTGGACCAGCCGTGGAAGTTGAAAACCTTATCCGGAGCTCATCGAGGTTAATGCACAATGTTCCAATTCTGCTATAAAATGATTTCCACGTCTCCCTTGGTAGATGCTTCAACTGAGATCACCTTCACATTATTCTGCACATACACATTATTCCGGGAATATTTGGAGTATTTTGAAACTACTTTTATCCGATTTTATACGTTTAGAGGAATTACTTTCCGGTACGCATAAAATATTGCATTCCTTTTATTTTCTCTGGAAACGGCCTGCAACGTCGTTTTCTCCTCAGTCCGACACTTTCAATGTTACCATTATCAGAGCTAAAGTTCTAAAAGTGGGGGTTATTTTTCGGGTTTTCTTTCAATTTCTTTTTTCTCCTGCCGGCGAATTAGCGATGGTAATTTATGATTCTTCGTGAATTCTTCTACTTCATTCATTTACACCTTGTACATTCGATTGTTGTTAAATTTTCATTTAGGAGCATAAGGATTTTGATGTTAATTGTGATTTTTCGGAGTTTCATTAGTCAGAGACCGCAAACTAAATTTCAACAAAAAAGCGCAGCAAAACCTTTCTGAATATTTCATTTTTAGCTTTTAACAGAATGAGCGAGCGAGCAAGCGAACAACATAGAATGTGTGGAAAATTACAAAAGTTGTCCTTCTTTAACATTCTCTCCCTCTTTGTTTATTAAATCATTTAAGTAAAACCACTAAGAGAATGTCGTATAGAGACAAATAATTATGTACGTGCGAGATATGTAGGCCTGGTCACTCCGCTACTTAACAGTTAGTATGCTCTTATGACTCTTCTCTCTTTCTTTTAACACTACCGGGCTTTTTATTGTATAAAACTAAATTTTCCTTTTTATTGTAATTAACTAAACTAATTAAAATTAAGCAACGGCATTTTCGCCAAAGTCTTTTATTGTTGATGTACCTCAAAGAACCTTTTTTGGTACTTTCTTGACCACATCTTACTAATTTTCCTATAATTCGAAGTGTAGAAATTGTATTGCTAACGACACACTATCTTGTTTAGCAGTTGGTAATAGATTGCGCAGTTATCTGTGCATTTTAAAATATTTTAATAAGTGCCTCGTTCAAATTAACCTTTCTTGTTTGCAGAAGCGATTTTATCTTTACGCGCAGTAGACCTGTATTGCCGGATAGCCTGATAATTAAGGAAGTTGTCTTCGATAATATTCGTTATTTGGGAATGGTTATTGACAAAAAAAGATTGACTTTTAGCAGACATATTGAATATGTAAATGCGGAAGCAAATAATTAATAACAGATCAAATTTAAAGATCTATAATCAACTAAAATTTTACGCAAGTACTAGTATGATCAGTAATTACTAACCTTATCGCCGGCGTGGTCATTTGTTTTTAAACTTTAACGAATTTAAATTAATATAAAATCGCTGACTATGTATATTTCAAATGCTTTTCGTTCTGAATAGTTTCGCATATAGATTTAAAGTTTAAATTAACGGCTACTAAAGAATGCGTATTATTTGTTGTGCGCGAGAATTTTCATCGTATTGCAATAGTGAAATTTGTTTAACGTTCACATATGATTAAAACTATATTTTCGTGTAAAAACAAAAGAAGCAATATTTTCATATATTCTGAATCTCTCCTCTTCACTGTTTCTTCCTTCTCTCCTTTTTTTCCTCATCTCACGGGTCGCGGTGTAATAATTGCTCCCCTTGGTTGTTAGAACATTAAACGATCAGTTTGTAACGGATTTCCTTCCTAATTTTGTTATTTATTTATTTCTTTATTCAAGTTTTAAGAAATAAACTGTAATTCGAAAGTACATCGCAGTAAAAAGTTTTCAATGAAATAGGTTAATACTTAATATTCGAATAAATGAGAACAACTTTCAAGTTTTATTATAATTTTTATCGAGGAAATTACACATTTTATTTAATAGTTTTAATTTTTTTTTACTGTTTTTCTTGTCGGTAGGAAATAAAATAAAAACATTACAGTATAATGAACGAAAAGTCTGTTTGTCGCGACGATTTCTCTTCGTCTACGTGTTCATCGCAATTTTTTTTAGATGCTACCATTATCAGGTCTTTCTTCTCTAAACCATTACTGCAAGGTAATTTGAGAATATTTATTTTATCACTAAAACACCACTGTAGCAACAACGAAAAAAACAATTAAAGAACCGGAATTTAAAAAACAAATAATTCCGAGATTTAAATCAAAATTAACTTTCAAAAAGCAAGCTAGTTAAGACGTATTTGTTTCCATGTTCCCCCCGTATATGTTTTTTCCTTTTGTTCTATGTACAAATAATAAGCCGGAAATATTGATTGGTGACTTGTATACAAGTGCATCGGAAAGATGGCTGAAAAAGAAGAGAAGAGAATTGCTGCAAAACAAAATGCAACGTAATTTTTACAATATTACAGCAGTTTTTCGATCATATTTCATTCCGGCGAACGCTTAATCATTTTCCGTAGACGACGAGAGTGTTCTTGTCGGTAAATCAGAAAAGTAA
Organism: Icerya purchasi; assembly: GCA_039619475.1. Classification (NCBI taxonomy): domain Eukaryota; kingdom Metazoa; phylum Arthropoda; class Insecta; order Hemiptera; family Monophlebidae; genus Icerya; species Icerya purchasi. The sequence continues at coordinate 226,743,110 of CM077116.1, forward strand.
TTTATTTTCGCTACTTATTCAGCGCATACGGTTTACGAATTTTCACGATTTACAAATAACATTTTCTTAATACGTATTGGTGCGCGAAATTTATTAAACGGGTTTCATCGAAGATTAAAATTATTTTTCAGCTTAACTCGATTTTAACAAAAATTGTCGTTTTTATTTAAGTGCCGTTTTCTTTCTTTCTTTTTTTGCTCAAATGGAACAATTAAATTTTTTACAACTTGTTCGATGTCCAAAAAAATTGTTAAAAGTAAATAAATACAGAAAAATGGCATCTGCTTTTTCTTGCATTGCACAATTTCTTCTCTTGTTCTTTATAATTAAATATGTTAATGGTACTACACTAAAAGAAAAAGAAGATACTACTCTTTCAATTTTGTACTCTTAGGGCAGATACCGAAGTTCCGTATATTTTTCACATTTTCAACGAATTTAAAATTCCACATTGTTTCGCGCGTGTAGCTTATAAATATGGCTTTTTTCCTGGAGTAAGTTTTAATATTTAACTACGAACCTCAATTACTGCGTTAGTTTTTTTTCCTTTTTGCGCGTTGTTCGTTCCAAAGAAAATAATCTAAACACTCAAATTAATTTATTGTTACTAGCGATAACCCGACAAAAATGTAAGTTCATTTTAGTTTCATGACCTAATTTTCAGAACTGATGGAAGTTATTAAAAGTTGAAAGTATCAATGATCTATCTAATTTATGCGGGAAGGTAATGAATTATTATAAAATTCACTTTCGTTAGCAATAGTGAACAGTGTTGTTTCCAGATATTTTTTTCCCTTTTTTTCTCTTTTAATCGCTAATTTATAACTAGCCAACTGGTGATGCTATCTAATAAATGTTCTCAATAAATAAGTAGAAGGTGTATCCATTGATGCTTCCTCCTCAAAAATGATTATGTAAATTTCTTATTTTAGTTAGTTTAAGTCGTGATGTAGATGACGCATTCGTGTGTAAGAGCGCGACTGCCAGCCGAGTCGGGTGCTTTTGTGCGAGTCTCCAGGTAATTTCTTCCATTGTGTTTATTTTTAGATCTCGATGGATGACTTCATTGGACACGTACCACGGGGCATTCGATAAATTAAGCGCAACACCTTGTTCTGAAATCGCTGGATAATTAGCTTGTTAGATACGTCTTTACGCATCCCCACAGTTACGCTGCGTAAGTCCATACTGCTGGTCGCAATACAGTTTTGTATATTAGCAAACGATTTTTTTTAGTGACAATTTAGAGTAGTATCTTATTAGACGGTAAAGTTGTTCCATTCTGATATTGAGTTCTCTTCTTTTCTTTTGGATGCGAGTCCTCCATGCTATTAGTCTTTGATCTAAATAGACACTTCTAAGTATATCTCACTTTGTTTTTCTTTGGAAGCTCTTTATTATGACAATTAGTATTCGTTTGTTGTGTGATCTTCTGTTGGAGAATGCAATATGTGTAGACTTTTCCGGGTTTACAGAGCTCGTTTCCACATCTGCGCCCGCTGGTAAAACTGGTCTACACTGTTTTGCAATTTAGCGAAACATCAGGATTTGAATCTGATGCGATTATTACAGTATCATCGGCAAACATTGCTACCTGAACAGTTTCATTCGTCGGCAAGTCTGCTGTATACAGATTATATAGCGCGGTCCCAGGACGCTACCCTGTGCAACTCCAGCTAGCATGGAATGTACATCCGAACTATCATCATCGTACTTAGAACCTGGAATTGCCTGTTGCTTAAGTATGACCGCATTAGTAAGTAGTACTTTTTTGGCAGAAAAAATTTCAGTTTGTACAACAAGCCGTCGGCCAGATTTTATCGAAGGCCTTTTGGTGATATCAATAAATACCGCTTCGTTGTATTTTGTTTATACTCGATGCCATGTTCAATAAGGTTTACTACTTTATGTAATTACTGTTCAACAAAGTGCCTAGTTCTAAAACTGAATTAATGTTGAGGAATGATCGACTGATAAATTATTCTATTAATCCGTACAAAGATTAATTTTTCAAAAGTAACTTGGCAAGTGTAGATAATAGGGAGATTGGTCTGTAGGAAGTTAATTTGATACCATCTTTTCCCGGTTTTAATATCATCAGTATCTGAGAGAATTTCCATATTGAAAATATGATGCTTTTATATAGCGTTGAATATGTGTACGTTACCAACATTATTACCTTCCTGGGTAATTCTTTTAACATTCTTGCTGTGATCGTATCAAAGCCAGGAGATTTTTTGACATTTAAAAGTTTTATGTATTTTTTAACTTCTGCCGGAGAAGTCGTTTTTATTCCATTTGAAGTTGGTCTAAAGCAGTTAATATCGTCCTGTAAATTAATTATCGTTGTTGTGTGAGAAATGTGTCGCATGAGTACTTGGCAAATGCGTCAGCTTTTTGTTTGACGCTTCTTGCCCAAGTTCTACCATCTTGTCTTATTGGCGGATTGCATATGACTGGAATTTTTATTCTTTTAGCGGCTTGTGCATTGAGTAGGGTATAAATTTTCCATATACATGCTGAAGTTTTTGTTTTTTACATTATTTAGTAATTTACGCACTTTTTTTGGTTGTCGCGTTTAATTGACGTTTGATTATAGGTGTAGGTCTGCCACAATCTACGTAGTCGTCTTTTCCCGGCTATAATTCTACGTATATGTATTTAGGACAGTTATTATCATATACGCGTCTTTCTAATGGAGTTGAATTCCATACCGCTATTTGAATTTGTTCGGTGAAATTGCGTACACTGTGCTCAATTTGTTCTTGCGTTTTTAGCGGTATTGATAAATTAATACTTTCCCGAAGGAGTGATCTACACCAGTTCCAGTCTGTGTTTCTGTTATGTAACAAATTGTTCTGTTGTTTCACTAATATTTCAGTACATATAGTAGCTATTATTGGTGTAAAATATATGTTGCCAAAATCTGTCTCAACCCTCATATGACTCAGTGATATGCCTTTAATAATAAACAAGTCTAGCAGATCAGGAATAGGGTTGGTATCAGTAGGGCAGTATGTAGGTTCACCCGTGGACAGAAAGGTGTTTCTCATATCGTGAGCTGCTCTAGATAAATTTCTGCCTCTGGTTGTTGTTAACCTAAATTCGCAGTAAACATGTTTTGCATTAAATTCCTCACCTATAACATACTTCGTTTCCAATTGCGTGACCGGATCTTTAAACTGATCCATGCCTATGATTGATCGCGGAGGACTATACACTGCTACTACAGTCAGAGGATTTGTTGTGTGCTCAATAACCACTGCTGTAGCTTGTGTATTTTTGAGGTTTGGAAAGTAATATTTTCGTTATGTTTTATGTTCTCTTTCATAATCACAGAGGACCCACCTTGGGGTTTACCAGAGGGGGATGTAATGTGTGATAGCATTTATAACCAGGAATATCAGCAAAACTTCTGTCGGTGAAATGTGATTTTGATACGAGTATTATGTCAATTTTTTCCTTTTTGAGAAAATAAATAATTTCTAATAGCTCGTTAGTGTTCCACTGTGCTAATCGCAAAAAAGTTGACTTCATTTTACTAATTTAGTAATGATCTGTATCAGCATGTTAACGCGATGGCATTATTTTGAGTTATTATAACTGGTTGAACAATCCTTTAAAACGATAGATAGGAACGAATTTAATAGGCTTCCTATGTTCGTGTCGTCGCTTACAGATTGGGTTCTGACGTCATTTGCGCATATGACTTTTTGAATGAGAAAGAAGTCTGCGCTGCATACAACCTAGTGCCTCATGTAGAGCAGTGGCACTGTGCAAGTTTTTGTATTCCTTTATTTGTTTTTTTGATTGTTCCTTCCTATTTACTTTTGTATTTTTTTTAATAAGAATCTTGCACACCTTGCAACCTTTATAATTTGCTGGGTGATTAGCCGAAATTTCCCGTTTTCTAGAACAGTACTTGGAATCGTGTCCTTCATCATTCTTAGCACATGCGAATGGTCTGAAGCAGTAATTCTTGCTGTGACCGTATTGCTGACAACGTGTGTACGCTGACGTATCGTATTCGTCTTTCTTCTAGCCGGTTCTACTTGAATCCTAATATTACATACGAGTTTACAATTGATAAATATCCATGTTGTTGTCAGCTGGTTTCAAATCAACATAAAATAACGGCGGGCGAGGGGTTTTTCGTGATTCTGTGTCTAATATTAACTGCGTGTCTGACATGATGGCCTACTCTTCAGCCAATTCTTGTATTATATCCGTAATGTCGATTGGGCGATGAAGATGACGATTTTAAACGTTTTTTTCATTTTTCGGTTGATGAGTGTATTGAAAAATATTTTTGTCTCTAAGATGTTTACATAGTGCTCTCTATATGCATCTATAGTTTTGGTTATTATTTTAACTTTTTTTTTTTTTTTCCTCGTGGCGCCCATGCACCATTTTTAACTACAATGGTTATTACAGCACATGGGCCAGGGTAAAAAGCCTATTTTATAATTTAATTATTAAGTTGTTGTTCCTAAGAAAAGCGAGTACCATTTGTATGCGTGCTATTTGACAGTATAGTGGACAGAGGAATACTGGCAAAAGCGGAGCGGTCGAACGCCGTACATTGTAGCATTAGGTGTTCTACCGAAGGGTAAGAAGGGCCGGAACAGAAAGGGCACGTGGGTGGGAGAGGGGTACTCTCAAGTATATAATTGTGTGAGACCGCCGTATGCCCAACTCGCAACCGATTTAACACAGCATATTCTCGACGCGTAAGGTAAATAGGAGGGAACCATGAATCAGCCGTAAACTTTATGCTCTTCATAAAAGATCGATCCCTTTGCCACTGGCTGATCCACTCAGCCATCATACGTTCATGAAAATAAGTTTAACTTTATTATTAGCTAATGATTTTGTTTCGAACTCCTCTTTGGAGATTACAGTAGTTATCTCTAGGAAAAACGATTTTAATTCCTTGAAATTCCGTTGTTATAATTAATAAATCCTATAACAATATGAAAATACCGGTAGTGACCAAGCACAATACTTCCTTGTACGCGAATGTGAGGGGGAAGGGGGCTTCGCCCCCCCAAGTCCTGAAATCACAAACAATAAAAATAAACAACAAGTATTTTAAAGGATAAATCATAAAATATATATTAAGTATATGCGTGACGAACTGGCACAGCTGCAGCCTTATAAGGGAAGTACTCCTTCCGCTCAACCGAACCAAAAAGGGAAGTGCACAACTAGATATCAAGATGGTCCTACCTACAAAATTTCAACCTTCTACGACCAGCTGTTTTTGAGCTCTGCGTGATTAACACATACACATACGTGCAGACGTCACGAAAAAACGACTTAAAATGGATAGGGGTGGTTAAAATGGATCTTTTTGTTGGAACGTGAGATTTAAAATACTTCATAAATACAGTACTTTTTTTCTTCCGTATAAGGAAGTAATCAGGGATGGTCAAAATGGATATTTCCGTTGAAATATGGCATTAAACATTTTTCGCGATTACAATACTTCCTTTACTTTGTACAAGGAAGTAAAAAGTAGTGCTACTTTTTTACGCTATTTGCAGAAACATTGAACTATGAACGTATTTTTTTTAGGGATTGTAAATTTTTTTTTTATGTTTAATATTAAATTATATTTTTTGTAATTATAAAAAAGAAGAAAAACATTATAGTTCTATGCTTAATTTAAAAAAAAAAAAAAAAAAATACAAAAGGAAGTGAAATTTTTTTAATAAAATTTCTAGATAATTTAAAGAAATATTGATGACGTTATTGTACTTTTTTTTTGTTCGAAGTAAAACAGTATCCATGTTAAAAAATTTAAACCGCATCATTTTTTAATTCGTTTTGTAAATATTTTTTTTATATTTTATCGAAAATAAAAAAAATTTGCATTTTTTAACATCGCTCTTACCTTGGGAGTTGTGAAGAAGTTTTGTTTATTACTGAGACATACCACCTGTTTTCGGATGTAATTTGTAATAAGAAAAATAAATAAATACTTTCAACCCCTAATTCAAAAACATTTCCCCTTATGCCATCGCCCGAAGTAGAGTTCTGCGAAATTTTGTCTGCAGCTGACAAATTTTTTACGTTCGCTGATATCTTTCTTTCACAACGCTTACAGAAAGAAATTGTCCAATTCGAAATTTTTACGCTAATTTTAATTATCCAGTTTTCAGTTTTTTTTTTTTACTTTTTTCTTGATATTTCTGGCGATCGAAATTTAAAAATTTCTATTGTTATGCGGCGGATAATTTTAAAAAAGACCGAAAAAAACCGCCTATTACTCTTTTTTTGAAGTTAAATATTCCATAAAAAAATTATTAAATTACATTCAAATAGTTGTACGAATTTAAATAAGATTCTTTTAGTGTTTATTAATAAAATATTATGGTAAATATCAAAATAAGTCTTATTTCAATATATAAATATGAAATAAATAAATTCCTTAATAACAAACAATAAATAAGTGTATAAAATAATAAATTAAAATAAATACCTTATTCTAGAAACGCTTTCGGGCTTAGCGCATCAGCAAATAATAATAACCTTCTTTAAAATATAAAAATTTAACTCCTTTTCAATTTTCGTTCTGACAATGTATTTCTAATATTTGTTTTGAAAATGTTGTCCTTTAAATTCGTTATTGTTTTGTAAATAAAATCCCGTCTTTGATTTTTGATATATTTTATTGCCTTTAATTTATCCATAAACAATTTTCCGCCTTTGATTGTAGTTCTATTTGCCATCCGCCTATTATTTTCCTATGTATACACATGTAGTTCCATTATTTCTCCTCTTTTGTGTGTTTTTAGTTTAAAGTGTACTACTCTGTACTGTTAGCTGATAATGGACTGTGCCGAAAACGTTTCAAAAATAAAGCATTTATTATAATTTATTAAAATATAAATTATTTTATACTTATTTCTGTTTGTTAATAAGGGCAATTTATTTATTTGATATTTATAAATTTGTTAATAAACAGGTTATGGACTTATCTACATTTATCTCAGTTTATTGAAAAAAATTGTAAAGTGATTGTGGTATAGTCATAAAATGTTTACCAGAAAACATATATGTGCTGTTCACCGAAAAAAAATAGAAAGAATAATGCTATTAGCAAGAATGGGAAGGATGCGAAGAAATCGCTTGGAGGATAGTTTTTTGGTCAGAAATAATGAGGAAGAGAAAATAAAAGGGGACAGCACGAAAAATAAAGATTGGCTCAGCTAAAAAGATTTAATAGAAGGTAGGGAGTCTGAACTATTTCGAGTGATTAAGTGAGAGGGCTGTAGAAGCACCACTCATCTCGTTATCATTCTTGGAACCATTGGTAAAGATTTTTATGTGAAAGGGAAATGAAGAATTTAACGTATGGACATATTCGTTAATCGCCAAAACAATCGGAAGTAGAATTAACGCGAAAATGAAGACAGGCGAAACGGATGGGCTGACATAAGTTATTGAAGTCAAGAGAAAAGTAGGGAAACTTATTGAGGGAAAAGGCATAAGTAAAGAATTTAGAAATCTGTGCAGCTGTATGAACTAGAACCAGAATTTTTCGGGGAACGCAACGCCAATGGTCTGTAATATACAGATGGTAACAAATGTTTGGATGAGCAAATCGGAAGGAGGAGAGGATAAGGAAGAAGCAGAATAAAGGGACTGGATGAACCGGCTGTACTGAGAAAAGGATTAGGATCAGTCTAAATAGGAGAGAGGGGAGAATCCGGCAAAGGACAAAATTTGCTCCAGTCAGTTTCTGAGAAAAGCCAGCGAGCGAGCAGAATGAAGAAGTTTCAATTATGAGGGAGGAGAGACATTATTAAGAGTGAGATAAGAATGGGTGTATGATCACTGTTAAAAGTGCTGTCAAGAGTTCTCCAGGAACATTTAAGAGCCAGATTGGAGAAAGAGGTTAAGGAAGAGACGTGATATAGAAGGGACCAGGAGAATCTTGGTTCTATGCCAATTTTACATTTTTGAGATTAGTTGCAACAGAAGTAGAATTTTATTTGCATCGTATTTAAGAAGAGGAACAGGATTATAAAAGGAGCAATGAAGGGAAGAAAACAGAGAAAATCGAAAGCGAGAAAAGGGGAGAAAGGTTGAATCGAAGTCCTATTAGGGATACAATTGTGGAACGTCGCCATGTTTAAAAGTAGACGCTTCTCATGTGCTGCAACAAACTCATGTATAACGTCATCGACGAATTTCATTTGTAAATCCTTATGAATGCCTTCTTTTTTCGAGTACCAATAGGCATCTATAATAATGCATAGAATGATGTTCTGCCGTTTCTGCGCAAGATCCCTGTTAGACTTGGCAGCACATCCCCACAATGAAAGTCCTTATGTCCAAATAGGTTTTATAATTTTATTATAAAGCAGTAGTTTTCATTCTATATCTAGAACAAAACGCCTACTGTTCAGCCAGTACAAATCCCCAGTATTCTGTGCTTAATTTGCAACACTTTCATTTTTACGTAGACCTTTTGTGGCATCCAAGTACATTCCGAGATATTTAGCAGAATCAGCTCGAGGAACAGGTTGATCGCCGAGATATACTCGATTCATACTATCTGTCTGCCGCGATGTATAAAGAACGTGGACCGACTTCGCTTTATTTAGCTTAATCTTCCAGTCCCTAGTCCACTTTCTAATAAAATTTGCATGTTCTCATTTGCCTCACACAGATCAGAATTGACAGCTAATAATGCGGTGTCATTCGCGAATGTTGCTGTTGTATCAAACAATGGGTAAATCTCGCGTGTATAGAAAGTACAAGATAGGTCCAAGGACACTTCCTTGTGGAACTCTGGCTTGTACACTATGAAACGCTGACCTGGCTTCATTATATGTCACGCGAAATTCCCTGCCAGTCAGACATGACTCAAGCAGACGAAAACAATTATCCAGGCAGCTGCTGGTTTAACTTAAAGATAAGTCCCTCGTGCCACACTTTTTTCGCCCGACTAATTTTTGTTATCACCCCTTTGTCACTTCTTCCTCATTAATGATTACGTTTCCTACGTGTTTATAACTATTCACCGGTTTTAACATTCTTCTATTAATTTTTCTGTTTGCTCTCCTTGTTTTTTATCACATTTCGTCACTGCAGTTTTTTTCAATAACGTATTATATATTTTTTTTGATCGAATTTTCGAAAAGTTTTAACTGTTCCTCTAATTCGTTTTCACCATTGCGTACAACTGCTACGTCATCCGTAAAGTGGAACATCATCGTTCTTAGTCTTCCTACTTTAAAATTTCGAAATTCAAAAGTCTTGGCAATACATCTTTGTCTTACCTTTTTTTTTTTTTTTTTTTTACTTTTGTTATTTCAACTTCATTTTCCCCGATTTTTGCGAATGATTTGGTTACCTTTACACTCAATCGATATACAGTCAAAATAAGTAAATAAATAAAAAGAAGAACATTTGTTGAGAAATGTAATATTTTTTTCCTCGCAAGTGACGATAATTTATTTCCACCGACCTGATTATCGGTAAGGAATTTTAGACTTTAAATTTAACTTTTCATTTGCAGATGATGATATTTTATTTACGTTGTCCCGTAATTTTCGGTAAGAAGTAATTTATGAATTACAATGTTTACGATGTTACATTTGTGAACGTACATAGTGTTCCCGCACTCGGGTTCTGTGTGTAGGCGAGACTAACTATACATTTTAGCTGTACAGACATAGGCATGGTTATTAGAAGACTACACTTGCAACTGATATTGCGGTTGTTTGATTTATCGATACACAAATGCAGTCCTGTTTATATCTGCCTAGTATACATCAGTTAGCGCGCATATGGCGGTATTTCCCGTTGTGCTTTCCTCATGACTATTAGCGGGGTTAATTTAATAATTTATTTTGTAATTTCTGTTGTCGCCTGGGATCGAATTTACGACTTCTGTAACGGAAATTGAGCGTGAACAGGAACTTTTTTTTTAAATACTTTTCTAAGTTTCCGTATTTCTATCCATTTTTAGTTACAAGTAAAATTGAACTGGGGAAATTGTTTCATCTCTCAAACGAATTTATACGTATTTAAGCCGAACTCTTTTAAATCTTCACTGATGCTACTACAAACATAATAATTCCGTTCTATAAGTTGAAAAAGTTTTTTTTTTTTAACTTTTTACTTCTATCAACGGAAATTCTTGTATCACGTATGTTTTATTATTTTGAGTTATTATACGATAAAGGGAGAAGTCAAAAGGCACAAATAGCGAATTTGTACGTATAATTAGAACAAACCATAGAAAGGAATGCACTAGAAGAATTCTATCGAAATAGTGTAATTAGAAACGGCAAAATTTAACAAAAGAAATTTTACCAGCTACACAAAATAATACGGGCCGCTGTATCGAATTAAAAGATTATTCGAGATTCTGAAAAATAAACGTACCCTTTGCGACCCACAGAATTGATTAATAATCATAAAAAAGTTGTCGATTAATTAGTCGGTTAATAAAGCTAAAGCAGCCAAATTATTTTATTCTAGAAAAAAAGAAAACGCAGAAAAACGAATCGTTTCTCAGCAAAGAAAGGAAAGAAAAATTATGTTAGTTATCTGTGCATGATATTATTTATTATTAGCGTTTAAGATTAAAAATTTTGGAAATTATGAAAAATTTTCGAAAACTAAATTTATTTCATCATCATTATACGACCATATTTAAACACCGACGATTTCTGATATCTAGCCTACTCATCATGTTACCAGTTTTTTGGTATCTTAAAATCGAAGCAATTGAAAAAAGAAAAACGATTAAATATCCACGGTCAATTGCGGTTACCAGGTTACTGTGCTTAGGTATTTTTGACATTGTGCAGAAAAACACTTTCCCGGCTAATTTATTCTCCGAATTTCTGTAATATTTCCTATTTTGCAAAGTTCCGTTTAAGTTTTATCTATTTTACGTTTTTTTCCTTTTTCGAAAAAAGTAGAGCTTATTTAGTTTCAGAATATGTGTGCTCGGACTAAATGGCACTCAGTCGCCGATATCTCGTGGAACTCTGTTTCTATCTTTTTCTCTTTTCTTTTTTGGCTTTTCCCCGTTTTGTTTTATAAATCCTGGCTACAAACGCACAGTTGTATTAGGCCTTTATCGGGGCTGTACGCTTAGTGTAACATACACATTATCTATTGGTTTTTTCTTCGAAAGCCATTTTCGATAATGTCGACAGCCGGCTTCCCCTCTGGGGAAAAATATCATTATTCAAAATGACGCTAGCATATATATATATATATATATGTAGGGTACGCTATTTTCTCTGTGAAGTGTGAAATGATTAAACTCTTGAATGGTCGACAGTCGATACTAGCAGTTATTTTGTATCTCCTTTATTCTGCGGACAAAGCAAATTCCTCTAACTTTCGCAACGGCGAATTTAAGCTCGGGCTCAGGAGGCTGGGTCTAGGGGCGCGCGAGTTTTGATTTTCAATATTGAAACACGCAAAAAGCGTTTAAGTGAAAGTATAAATCAGTGTAGAGCATTTGCATTATTATTAATCGAAATTCGTAGTTGTTACTAGAAATTAATCACGCGTAATTAATTGTGCCCTTGTACAGACCGGACAGAGAATTATAATCGTTGTTGGTTTTTTTTCTTTTTTCCACTTCCTCGAAAATGAATGTAACCAACCCGAAAACCCGGAATTGAAAATTTTACGATATATTCGTGATTTTTCAAAAAATTCGTATTAGTGCACGTACATATGTACAAATGTAGGCTGGAGGTCGAATTGTGCTGGCGAACTATTTATTTTTTTGGTCCTATGTGAGCAAGTTTAGTTCGAGGGGGGGGAGGGGGGATTTTTGAGTATTTAAAGGAAGTGTCAAAAAAGTAATTTAGTTGTAGAAACTAATCATGACGTATTGAGTTAAAGATAAACGGTGCACTTTGAAATACAAAATTATGGTTCTTTGTTTAGAAGAACCATCAAGTTTTAGTTGAAAGAAAAAAAAAAGAAACATTTTTTAAAAAGTTTTTTTATAAGTTAGAACGCGAATAATATATCCTCGGTGCGCCGGGAAGAGTTGCTGCTGCGGCTATCAACGGTACATTCAACTTGTTTCTTTTTTTTTATTACAGGTGAATTTTTCACGTTACGATCGAAATGATATATACCTGGTTCCAAAGGGGCCGTAAAAAATAACACTTTTATATGCACTCAACCGTGCACTAATAATGAAAAGAAGAGCATTATGTCGTTAAGTCTAGGCAAAAAGACTGTCTATTCGCATATTAAAAGTATCATATAAGCGTTCTTTTGTCTTGTTCTTTTTCGTAACTATTTTTATTGTAAATACGTATTTCTTTTCCTATTTTTGATCCATTCTCCTAGTTGGTAGTTTATCTGTAAAGAGCATCGCGAAATTAGGTCTTTTTTTTTTTTTTTTTTTAATAATCATTGCTTTTGTCACTGTAGTTAGTCATATAAAGTTGGTTAACGACCTGTAACTTTGATACCGTTACTGGAGCAGATTTCGGATGAGCCGCTAAGCTCTTCAGTCAGCTACCGTAGCGTAAAATGATTAGCTAATAGTGTTTCGTTTGAGCTTGTTTCGAATCCGGCTCATTTACAGAATAGTAACGTTAATGTGTCCACGATTGACGAAGAAGACAGATTAAGAAAAAAGAAGAAAATTCTCATAAATTGCTTAACGGTACTACTCAGTAATGACAGTGACCAAATCGGGAATTGACATCGATGGCGTATTTATATCAAATAAGGCTTTGAAAAATACATTGCTAGAAATATTTAAAAATACGCCGTTATTTTTTTCCCTTTGTTTTTTTTTATTTTTTTTTTGGGCGCGTCAACTCAGGACATTCAATCTACGCGAAGGACTAGAAGAATGATGAGACGTGTAAGATGTAGCATATTATATCAGTAGAAACGATTAGAGATAGAAGAAATGAAGGCAGCCAACACAGGAACAACAGAAGAAGATGAAAGAACACGAATGTAGTGGGTACAATAAGGGAGTCGGGAGGTTAAGGCCAGCAGATTGGAATAAACGGTTTGCAGGTTTCGAGGAAATACAGGAACATTCGAATAGAACGTAATTTGCATCATAGGCCAATTGAACAATAGCAAAACGAAAGAGAGATACAGGAAGCAGACTATGATTAAAGCGAAGGCGAACTATGGTAGAAGTAACTGAACGGCAGTTACAGGGAAAATTATTGAACCAGGAAGAAGCGGGTGGAGAGGGTTGTATGGCAAGGTAAAGGGAGTTAAGGTTGGATTTTGACGATTCTTTGTATGTTCAGCTGCAATAAGTGGTCGTTTCGTAGGCAGAGATTCCTCTCCCAAAGTCTTTGCCCTCTCTCTTATCGTTTTCACCGCGACTTTTGGACCGATCTTTATCCGTCTCTTTTCTCGCCGGTATTACAGAGGGGTTCCGCTTTAGCATATAGACCGCTATATTGTAATATCTCTCCGTAAAGTTCTGAGAAGCCTTTGTCTGTAGGGAATAATAATAAAGATAAATATGTAAACTAGAGCGACGGATCACACATATCAGTGTACTAGACGAATTTCAGAAGATGAAAATGTGTAAACTGAGCATTGGAAATGAGGGAAGAGAATATTTGAAGAAAGCACGTGATCGGTTGTCCATCAAGGCGGTATAGGAAGGGAGAAAGGGAAGAGACGTGTGGTAAAGGTTTTCTAAATGAAAATGATCGATATACGCAGGGAATCTAAAGACGACACAGTTAAAAAACGAACAGTTAATTAAAAAAACGGGTTGACAAATTAATTCGGGGAAGAGGCTATGGTAGAATATACTATAGTGCGTGTGTGGCCGACGATCGACGTCACCGTACATTTTAGCGTAGATATTTCGAAGTATCGAATTTGGTCCACTGCTCATGCGCAACACTTTCTAGGTAGCATTCGGTAACAGTATTTTTCCCGTAAAATTACGAATTTTCGCGGCAGCTGTGTTACACCTGTGTAACTTTATAAATCGTTTATTTGTCGTCAATCTGTCGGATTTTTACGCTTTTGATCTTTTATTTTTTTCGTTTATTTGGATTTACCAACGACTAATTTGTTCATAAATCGCGGGCTAAATAAATAGAAAAAACAGAAATCGAAACTGTTTGTAGGAGAAGTGCGGTGACACAGACGGTAGCGAGGATGAGGAGCGGAGATTGTGACGATATCAACGAAATTTTCATGCATCTCTGGCTTTTGTTGTAGCACATGGCACGTAAATGAGTACGATATCAGAAGAAAGAGAAATGTCGGGGAAAAAAATAATCGAGTTGTGAACGTCCACAGTCAATATTCGGTTAAGGATACTGCGCGACACGGAGAAATCCAAGAAAAACCGATGAATTAGTACCAAAATGATATGGCACATCTACGGTTAAATGACGTCCATACCCACTGTGTGCGGTACGATTTAGTAGTATAGATCGTAACGTTCCCCCGTGCGCAGATTATAGTTTTTTGTTGTTAATTTTTAAACATCTTTTTCCCACGCTTTTTGAGGAGCATCCGTTTGTAAAAGAAATCCGTTGCTGCTCGTCAAAAGAGGTCTTGACATTTAGATTTCGGAATTTCGTCTCGTTGGTTCCCAGTATAATCCACCCGAGTTTACTTCATTAGCGCGTGAACTATCGGGAGCGATTTTAATGAGATTTGCTTTCGAGAGCCATCTCCGTAATGAGTGATAATTATTAAGGATGATTTCTAGAATGGAACTTTTTTTTTTTTACAAGTTCGAACCTGCATAACGCAGTGATTAGAAAAAAGTATATAGATCCTGGGTAGAAAACTATCACCATCGTCTGTGTGATTAAAAAGTTATAAGAAGTAAATGTAATTGATACTCGCCGATGATAATTTTTCAACTTCGAATAGTTTAAAGGCAGTAGAAAAAGTCTGGATTTTTCTTCTTCTTCTGTTTGATAAAATCATAAACGGTTTTTTTAGTCTTAATTTTTCGTTGCATCCCTTTTTCAGTAGTCTTCTTTTTACTATTTTTCTTCTATCAACTTATCTCCTAATATGTTGTACTTTGGTAATCGCGTTTTTTTCAATTTTTAATTTTCTTTGGACTTTCTCGATTCTTCGCCACATTTTCAATATCGTCTAACTCCTTCCTTTCAATTTTTTTCTCTTCTATATTTCACTTATTTTTTAAAATCCACCGTGCCCTGTCAACTTCGAATATTACAATGAAGTTACTGTGGTATCAAAGTCAATAAAAATACTCTAGATTAGCTTCTAGACCAGTACAAAACATCAATATAGTTTTACTTTCCAGAATACATAAACTTTGCGAAATGTTCTCCGATCATTTGTCTAACCATAGTGACGGTTACGGTAGTTTAACTACTCTAGTAACGAATGGCATTCAATTCACAGCTCACGTTATTTAAACTTTATTTTCCCCTGATCCTCCTTATCTATTTCTAACCATTTATCTGCTTATATCCCTCCTAGTTACGATTTATGAAATTGCCCCTTTCGGACATCGACTAATGCTACGCCATCCCCATTTTTGATAGATGACGATTGAAACAATCCCTTCCTTTTTTGGCGTTGTAATGATTACAAAAATAATAATGGTACGATTTTAGAAGATTTCATCTTTCAAAATGCTGTATATGAAGTCAGTTCTCTTTCAACTCTACTTTCCTATAATTATATTTCGTAGTGAAATTCACCCTCAAATCCCTCTAATCGCATACTTCAAAACGGGGCCATCCTAAGACTGACCGGTCTAATCTCCATTCCTTTGTTGATTCTTTACTTTTTTTTTTCTTTTTTAATCACGATCAGCTTGAACTTTTTTCCTTTCAATATAATTTCTTTATCGACTCTGTTTCGGCTGTCCGGAATCGCTCTTCCCCCTTTGTTCGCGCTTCAATCTACAAAAAAGTTAAATCGACTTCCTTCTTGTGGTGAAACCAAGAGTGTAAAGCTGCTTTCGACCTCGTACTAACATTTAGAACTTTTCACTCCTCTCTTACTTTTAACAACTTTTTCGTCCATAATAGAACTAACGCTAAAGCCAGATTTAAATTAAAAAAGGGTAAAAAAAAGCACGTAAAAACTTCTGTTTTTCCTTGTCACGCTTTGCACTCATTTCTTATGTCTGCGGAATGGTCAAGGCTCTCAAATTTTCTTTTTCCCAACGTCGTTCTGATCAAAATCCTCTTCCACAATAAATTAATTAATTTTATAAATTCTATAGCTTCTAGTAACGTTCTTTCGAAAATTTTGCCGCATTTCGTCTTTTACCATTTCCTCGGGTTTTTTTGTTTTCTTCTTTCACTTTAGAGAGCTGGAAGCATAACTCCTCTCCTAGAATTGATGAAATTTTCTTTTCTGTCTTCAAAAACCTCTAATGATTATTCTCTTCGGTTCTTTTTGAACCTGTTTAACTCGTTTCTCTATTCCTGCGCTCTATTCCTTGGAAAATCTTTTCCGTTATTCTGATCTCTAAATCTAATTCTTCAGCATTTTGTCCATTCTTTCTTGTTACCTTCTGTATGAGAAAGCTTTTTGAAAGTCTAATTAGTAGACGTCTTGCTTGGTAGCTGGAGCGTAACAGTTTGTTAATAAACGACATGTTTGGTCTCCGTCCAGGACTCCGATTGTATTAGTACGTTTTTGGCAGACGTTTACTCGGCATTTATCGGTAAAAAATTTCTTATTGCTTCTTTTATTGGCATCTTCGCTGTTCCGTTCCTCCTCTGTTTTAAGTTTATAATGCTCTCTTTTGACGCAATTTTCTTTGTTTGTTAGGAACCTGTTCAATTGCGGAATCATTATTTTTTCCTCTCCCTCTACAACGCTGCTAAGTTAATATTCAACGGATTACCACAAGGCTCTTTAGCCCAAATCTATTTCATATCTACTTCATCAATACTACTTCCTCGTTTCTAAATTTTCCTTCTTTGAATATTTGCCTTTAAATATCTTATCCCTCCGCTTTCAGGTCGGAAGTCTTATCTGAGCTATCGTTTTGTAATCAAACGTCTATTTATTTCTTCTTCTATTCTTGTTAATTTTTACTTTTCCATCTACCGAATCTGCCGTTTTTCTGCCAACGAAACTCTCTAACGCACTGTCCTTCATTTCCATTCGTCTCTTTAGTTTTCTCTATATTTATACTTATTCTTACGAGAAGTTGCCATACTATTCTTTCAGTTTTTCCACTCTTCTACATTCTATTAATTCAGATAACATGAACAACACCAGTAATAAAACAAATATATCAAATAATAAATTCCAAAAAAACTATCGACATGTTTCGAGCAAAAACTCCATATTCATGGTGTGATAAGGAACAAAAACAAACTATTGCTAAACAAACGTAACGATCTATTATAAAATAAATCGAATAAATACATAGTTTAAAGATTGCGTTTATAAAATGTAAAAATATAAAAAATATCATAAATAATTTTATAAAGGAAAGACTATGAAATAAATTATTATTATTTATTTATTTACTTTTTTTTTTTTATATTTTATTTTATGAATCTAATCTTTAAACTGTGCATTTATTTAACTTATTTATATATGAGTACCGACTTGTCAATAGTTGTTTTTGTTCCTTATCACATCATAAATATGAAGTTTTTGCTCTGAAACATATCGATTGTTTCAAAATTTATTACTTAATATATTTGTGTTATTACTGATATCGTTCATGTTATTTGAATATATAAAATGATACAAAGGGCATACGATATTAACATAAACCTACAATAACAGGTAAATGGTCACTACCTAGTGAGCAAGGCAGAACAAACCACGAACATAACAAGGAGATATCAGCTGAAACCAACGTCAAATCAACGGGATTAGCAAACTGATATGAATGACTAATTTTTGATGGTTCTCCAACTAAAATTAGTCATCCATATCAGTTTGCTAATCCCGTTGATTTGACGTTGGTTTCAGCTGATATCTCCTTGTTATGTTCGTGGTTTGTTCTGCCTTGCTCACTAGGTAGTGACCATTTACCTGTTATTGTAGAAATTAATAACCGAACTCGAATTCTACTATTCTACACTCTTCAAATCTAAAACATTGGAAGTTCGGAGAGGGCAACTGGAATTTATTTAGGGATCTTATGGAGCAGGGTATAAGTAGAGTCCACTTAGCAAATACATCCTTAGATAAATATAACATATTCTATAACACGTTTATTTCAGCCTTAGATCGGTCGATGCCTGTTGCCACTCCATATAAAGGTAAAAAACATCCAAACCCTTGGTGGAACAGTGCGTGCAAAGAAAAAATCGATAAAAGAAATGCTGCCTTAAGAAATTTTAGATTAACAGGATCAATGGAAGCCTTCCTTTCCTACAGGAAAATTGCAGCTGAAACACGCAGATTTTTAAAAACAGCCAAAAGGAATTCGTGGATAAATTACTGTAGTAGGTTCAACAGACACACCCCGATTCGTGAGATATGGGCATTAGCGAAACGATTTAAGAACAAAAATAGCTACATGGCACCCACAAAGGATGGCAATTGGTTTGAAGAGTTTACCCAGTTAGTCGCTCCTTCTTACGTACCGTCCTTTGACGAAATCAACGGCCTTACGTCTTTCACGGTTGGTGATAGTTTGCACTTCTTAACTAAGCCAATCACTGTGGACGAGCTATTTACTCCTTTACTAACAAAAAGAGATACCGTTCCTGGCATGGATGGCATATCTTATTCTGTTTTATCGAATCTGAGAGATAATTCTAGGTCAACGTTTGTGTCTATTTTAAATGATTTGATTTACGATAGAGTTATTCCTGAGCACTGGTCCAATTTTTTAGCCATCCCAATACAAAAGGCTGGCAAGCCTCAGTTACAAGCGTCTTCGTACAGACCCATTTTATTGGCATCATGTATTAGAAAAGCATTAGAAATTGTACTTAAGAGCAGGCTCCTGTGGTGGCTTGAGAATCGGAAAATCTTGCCGCATGGTATGTATGGGTTTAGGCCTGGCTTGGATTCGCTTGACTGTATTGCTCATTTCACCAATGATGTATACTTATCGTTTATCAATAAAGATTATTTATTGGTCACCTTCTTGGATGTTAGAGGGGCGTTTGGTAATGTCCGATTGACGCTTTTGTTAGATCAGTTAATTAAGATAGGTGTTCCAGCACCGTTAAGCGAATTTATATGTAATTTATTTACAAAAAGAGTTTTAAACTTTGACCCGACTTCTAATTTGGCTACCATGAGAATTGCATATAAAGGCTTAGCACAAGGTTCTGTTTTAAGTCCTTTGCTATTTAACGTGTATATTATTCCTCTTTTTAATTTAACAACTCCTGATAATTCATGCATTTTATCGTATGCGGATGATATGGTAGTTTATAATAAAAATAAGAATTTAACGAATTGTTTTCGTGAGAATCAGAATGCGATTTCTATTTACACCGAAACTCTTTCTAACATTGGACTTGACATTGAGGTCACTAAATCAACTTCTTCCATTTATTCTACTAGACCCTTTACCTCCCAGGTTTCATATATTCAGATAGGAAATGAAAATATTCCTCTAAAATCATACGTTAAATATTTAGGACTTTACTTAGATTCTGGACTGACTTGGGCGAAACATATACAGATTCTACAAGTAAAAATATTAAAAATTCTCAATTCCTTTAAATCGATAAATATCAATTCGTGGGGTGGAGACCCGTTTGTTCTAGAGTTACTTTTTAAGTCCTTAATTCGTTCTAGATTAGATTATGGCGCATTTTTTTATGGCTCTACCTCCAACAGCAACTTATCAAAACTAGAAGTCTTACAAAACATTTGTCTAAGACATATTACTGGAAATGTCATTTCTTCCCCTGTTTCTTGTCTCCAAATGGAGACTAACATTTGCCCTTTATTTATTAGAAGAAATATTTTGGCTGATAGATTCTTATTGAAATTTTGTAATTATCGCTTTCCCACATTAGTTGCTGATCTAAATAGAATTACTACGCAGTGGAGGTTTGTTTCTTTTAAACTGTCAGTCCTAGCTAAGCGATTATCCTTATATTACAGATATAGCCCAGCACTTATTCCAATAGTTCCGGCTTGTTATTTCAATTTACCCTATGAAATTAATTATTTTAAATTGTATATTGATGATTCTCTTTTCAAACAACTGAGAGATACACAGTTTTCTCCGGGTTTAATGAATGCATGGTTTGGCAATTTAGTATCTAGAAAGTATAGTGACTTTATTCAGATATTTACAGATGGTTCTAAAGCTCAGGTGTACAACGAACCGATTGGTGCTGCATTATTAAAAAAATTTAGGCTTCCGCCTATGTCATCGGTTTTCACGGCCGAGCTGCTGGCTATCGATAAAACATTAGGAACTATACTCAATACATGTATTACAGGCCAAAAGTATTTAGTATGTACCGACAGTTTAAATTCGCTTAAGACGTTGGGTAACAGTGACTTTAATTATAAATGTCATCCTTTCATTTACGAAATCAAATATAAATATGCAAATCTACTCACCAAGGGTGTAAAAGTAAGTTTCTGCTGGGTGCCTGGTCATTGTGGTGTTGGAATGAATGAGGCGCTGTCGATGCCGCAGCGAAGGTTGCTGCATTGAAGGGTGAATTATCACCATTTATTCCTTCATCAGACCTTTATTCTAAGGTTAAAGTTGATAGTAGGGCGGAATGGATTGAGTTTATTAATAGTCAGAACCAAGGCAAATACTACCACATGGTTCAGTCAGAGCTCTCCTCTAGCCCTTGGTATTATTTCATTCCGGAATCTATCCCCGATCGACTCATTCGTAAATATGCGGTTACTATTTGCCGACTACTTATGGGTCATTCGCCGATAGTTCTGAATTTTTCTGACTAAGGTGACGGTGTACTATGCAGTGATCATCACGCATCGAATTTCTTGGAGGGCATTAATCATTTGCTGTTTAATTGTAATAAATATGAACATTACCGTAGATCGTTTTGTGAACAATTAATGTCTCTTGGGTTCCTTCCTCCATATACCATTTATAGTTTTCTGTGCCAGAACGACTAGGTCCTGTATATTTTGTTTAAATTTATTATATTAAACGACATCTAAATTTAACAGCATACACTTATTTGTTTTATTACTTAATTACTCTATGCAACTCTTGATGATACGTGTTCCATTATCCCAATTCTTGATGCCGTGTCATGTTCGGGAAACCAAACGCTTCTCGAACTCGACTTGGGCAGTTTTTCCTTTGTTATGATTTTGTGCAGACATTCGTGGACTATGCTGAAGCATTTGTGGCCATGATTGTTTGTTATAATTATTGCGTATGATGATTGTAATTCCTATTTTATTAATTTTATGGTTAGGCAAGTTCAGGTAATGTACCTTGGACTCAGTCTGGCCAATTTTTCTTTCCTAAAGATTTTATTCAGCCTCCGTGGGTAATGTTGAACATTTACGGCCATGGTTGTCTGTTTATAACCTTTTTCTCAATTAAATATTATGTATCCTTCATTAGTTGGCAGTATTCTAATATTAAATGATTAGTGGCTAAATGGCTTGATAGTTAACTAGAGCCGGGCCATAAAAAAAAATAAAAAAACAAAAAAAACATAAACCTATTCTATTAATTCCTTTACTCAACCATCTCTATCAAACCTATCCCTCAACATGTTGTTAAATTGGAATTTTTAAATACCTCGGGTTTTTTTCCCCTAATCATTTTACGATGTTCGCTAACGCGCCTAAAAAACCTAATAGAGTTAGTTCAACCTTCTTTTGTCCTTCCCTCAATTATTCTGAAATATTTGAACTTCCCTCTTGCTGTCCTATTATCTATGCCGAGTTTACGGAGGGCCGCCTTTTTATCACTAATTCCCTAGGTTCTTATAAGGCCCTCATTGTATCAGATTCCCGCAGCGTTCTACAAGCCCTTTCATTTATTCTTTCTCATCTCATCACAACATTTTCTTTTCTCACTCTATCCAGATTGAACTGCTATTGGTTCTGAGGCACTCTGCAGTCGAAGGTGACTCAGTCAATATACTATCCCGTTCATCTCCCTCTATCGGTAGATTTTTCAACACATTTACTACAGTATTACTTTCTCCCCACAGCTGTTCTCTCCAAACTGTTGTTTAACTCATATTTCTCCTAATTCTTAAATCCCGATTCTTTCTGTCTCTTTGTTCAACTTAATCGTCCGTCTTTTCCCTGGTTTCCTAATTTTTTCTCTATGCAACTCTTTCTACAATCTGTCGTTAGCGCTTTGGACATAGTCTTTGATTCCTGCATCGGTTTTCCGCTTCTGGTTTTCTCTCCACTCGGTTTCTCACCTTTCTTTTTACAACTATATATATGTGAGGCAGATCACATTTTCATCGAATGTTTCTGTATCGCTTGTGAACATTCCTATTTCTATAGGCCTTCTGACTCCTTTTTATTTTACCCTCGCCCTCTTCTTTGGTTGTTCCGGCGTTGAAGTTCGCTTTTATATCGGATAATGTAAACATTTGAATACCACCATCTATTTTCACAAACCTCAAAAAAAAAAAAAAAAATACGAAAATAATTCGTTACTATTAAAGAAAAGAAAACATATCGAAAATCGTAAATATTAAGGGCTACAGGCGACAGTGGCTTTCCGTAACCTTCACTTAATATTTTCCTGCTTCACCTGTAGGTGGGTAAATAAACCCGACTCAATGCTAGTGATTAGTGCAATACTTTGACCAAGAGAAAATTTCCCATTTCTTTCTTTAACCGGTAACTGCTTTCTAAATTTGACTCAGCAGTTTAAAACTGTCTGTATTGTGAAATTTTTCTGTTTTTCTAATGGAGCTTTTCGAATAATCTATGCGCCAAAACGTTTGATTTTCATTAAGATTTTAATATTGTCAGATTTTATCGAATGCCTTAATTATTATTAGGCGATACTAGATTATTGCGAAAATCGAATGCTACGCACGGATCACATTAGCGCAGCTTCGATGAAAAACCGAGAATATGAAAATTGCAATTAACTGCTGCGTCAAATTTGGAAAACAATTATCAGCTAAGAGAGGCAATTAGGATAAATAAATGGTTCTTTTCGGGGCAGACATTTTATGCCGATGCTGGAGTCAGATTCAGTTGTATTTCCGGAGTCGAGTAACATGGCATCAAATGGTGAAAGAAAAAAAATTCCATTATTATTATTAAATGCCGCGTAGTGTTAATGTGGTTCGTGCAGCTGTTAACCTGTACGATTTTTAATGACAGTTTTTTCTTTTTCGAGATGGGTGTGAACCTTTTAGACGGTTTCCTTTAATTCTGACTAACGACGTATTCTCGATCAATATTTAGTTGCAGAGCAGACGGTTTTTTATAGCTTAATTCGTCGGTGGCTTCTCCGACGATGAACAGTGTATAATCTCGTTGGAAAAATGTCAGGAGTTTAATGTGATTTGTTCTGACGTAGTGCCACCGAAAACATATACAGTCGTATGTCTCTATATATTTATGCTTCGACGATAAAAGTTGTTGCAGTTCTTTATCAAAGTGTAGTCTGAAAAAAGTGCAGTGATTTCTTTCTATTTTTCATTTTCCAGTTTTTCTTTAACGTAATGACATGAGACACTTCTCGAGTAAAGAGGTCACATGCGACATAATAAGTTTGTCGTAATTCAGTTCATCTACTTTGAAACGTCAAGTCATTTTACGTTGGTCACGGGAGTAAGATATTTATTCTCAGTCCGCCTTCAGGGTAGGTATTAAGCGTAAAGGTTAGCCTGGCAAGATACGAGAATGATAAATTGGTAGCACGCGAGACGTAATGCAAAGTTGCACATATTACCATCAGGTCCATTAAACGTAATTTAATCTCCAAGAGATGCAGGTAGCGTTTAAACAAATTTCTCTATTAGCCGAGTGTGCGTTATTATTACCTAATAACGCGCATCTCACTGCTAAGCCGGATAATAAAATACCACGCCTTGCATTCGGACATTTCTGAAAACCATGAGCATTGGCTCGGGCTTTTCTCCGCATACGGAATAAAAGTGCTTTATTACCGGGACGACTTGTACCGTTATATTTAAAATACAACACGTACAAAATAACGGTCTACAAATTAAACCTATTTTCAGACCACTGTAAACCCTTTTCCCCTTCTACTCTCTCATATCTAACACTTTATATCATTAATTAAACTCACCTATTCCTTTCCCGTTCTTGCTTGCAAGAGGAAAGCCGGTTACACAAATATACACGTTATGTAATGTTTTATCTTAATATTTCAACATTTTTTAAAATATTTCGCGAGTAGTGCGTTTTTGAGACTGGCACGCATAACTTTGGAGTTGCGCCAGTAAAAAAGAACAACGTGAAATTAAAAAAAAGAACTAAAATCGACAATTTATCACTATTACACGGGCTAGTGAATATATACGTAATTTCATACTCGTATGATTTTGAATACTAATTTTAGTGTTAAACAGTTTTGTGCGCTAATTAGGTATGCTCAAACTTTACGGGGTTTTTTTTTTAATTATTACTACTGGAATGATATTTCGATGGATAAAATGAATATAGAGATGGTAATTTAACTCAATCGTGTATAGATAATATCTTTATTAGGAGCTCGACGGCAGAAATTTATGCAGGAATTATTAACTCAAAAATATCCCATCATTATATAATTGATTGCGTATTTCCCATTAATAGGTGCTCTTACCAAAACATGAAAGGACAAACAAAAAATAGGTTAAACAAAATGTGGCTGAACTACAAACTTGAAAGTTATGATTGGCATAGTCTTGAAAAGATTGACTCCATCGAAAATATCTGCTCGCAAAGCAATCTAAACTTAATAATTTATATATGGAATGCAGAAAACAGGTGGCGTACACAAAGGAAAATAATTTTTCATTTAAAAATGACTGGATGAATATAAAAATTTTAAACCTGTTGAAAACTAGGGATATTTACTATAAGCGCAGTAAAAATTATACAACAAACGAGAGGTATAAAAAGTTGTATAAAACATGCAGAAATATGACTAAAACCGAAATTAGGAAAGCAAAATTAGAATATTACAATAAACAAATGCAGCATGCTAATGAAAATACCAAAAAGTATGGCAAATAATCAATAATGTAGTATACAATAAAAACAAATGTTCAATTGATGAGGTCATCTTGAGACATTTTGCAAGTGCAAGATATGCGGCGAGTAAATTTATCGATCACTTCTCCCAATCAAAACAGCATTGTGCTCAAGCGTGTAATACACAATTATTGAATAGCGATAACTTAGAGCTGACACTCACGTCATTCTATATTCCAACAGTTACAAACAAACAAGTAGAAGAAATAATTAAGAGATTACCGATTCACAAAGCCCCAGGATGGGATGGTATTAGAGCTTCAGATATTAAAAATAATGTAGCTATATTTATCCCCCTACTTACAAAGATAATTAACGGTTCAATTAAAGAAGGTAGCATTCCTGAGGGACTAAAAACTGGTGTTATTAGACCGATATATAAAAACGGATTGGCGAGTGCTTGTGACAATTATAGATCAATTACTATAATTTCGGTTTTAACAAAAATTTTGGAACAATACGTTGCGTTTCATTTAAGAAATTATTTGGAGAGAAACGAATTGCTGCATAATATGCAATTTGGTTTTAGAGAAGGAAAATCAACTGTCTCTTTGTTAAGAGTATTAACAAATAGGATAAATAAGGGGTTGGCAAACGGCAAACAATTTGTTATAATTTTTATAGTTATCAGTAAAGCATTCGATAAACCATCAAATATTGTTGTGAGATATGAAAGGAATGGGAATCATAGGTAGGTAAAATAAATGGTTTGAAAGTTATTTGTATAATAGGAAAACCGTAGTAAAAATCGATGAAGAATTAAGTAAAGAAGAAATGGCATTAACATGGGTGGGACAAGGAACTATTTTGGCTCCGTTGTTATTTTTGATCTGTACCAACTCTCTTCATAAATTCTTTAAAAATTCGGCAGTCTTTGCTTATGCGGATGATATAGCAGTCGTTATCGAGCACCGCGACATCCACGAGGCCGAAAAACTCTTGCAAGAGGATGTGAATAGTATGTGTAGGTGGACGCATGATAAACATCTGACTATTAATATAAAAAAATCGAAGGCTTTGTATATAAAAACGTCCAGTAGATGTAGAACATATAAGCCATCTATTACAGTGTATAACAATAATTGCTTGCATATTACTTTACTTCTACTTCGAACTGTGGGTGCACACAACTGGAAACGACAGAAGAGGTTAAATATTTAGGATTAATCATTGACAGAATCTTGGGACAAGTATGTTATAAATTTATCTAATAAAATCAGGCAAATGATACCGGCACTTTATAAATTGGCTCTTTCAATACCATATATAAGTTTGCGTGTATACTATAACGCTATAGTATTGTCTAGAATCATGTATGAGATATCAATTTGGGGTGAAGCAAACCGGACGATAATCAAAAAGATTATTAGTCAGCAAAAGAAATACTTAAAGATAATATTACTTAATAAAGATCAGGTTAATATTAGCTGGTGGAGAGAGAAAAATGAAATGTCTCCAAGAATGTACTACTTTTATCACCGATTACTTGAATATAAGACCACAAGTATATCAATTGCTACAATGACAAGAAATAGGACAACGAGGAGTAATAGGGAGGTATATTTTATAGAGGCATAAATAGTAAGATTGATAATGCTATTATCTTCATTTCTTCCAGTTGTCAGTTTTCTAATTATTTGATAATTTCAGACTCCATGAGTGTTCTTCAAGCGATCAGCTCCCCTTTTCCTGATAACTCTTCTGATTTCATCATTCTTCGCATACGCTGTCTTATCCATCTTCTTTCCTCTCACTACTCCATCTGTGTTGATTTTCTGTGGATTCCCAGCCATATGGGCATTAAAGGTAATGAGACGGCCAATTCCTTGGCTCGAGTTGCTGCTTCCTCTCGTTCCTTCTTTAAAAAAATTCCATCCTCCAACTTGAATTCCCTATGTACTAAATTTCATCTTAAACTTTGGTCAGATATTTACCCTTCCTCCTTCCGTAACGATCAATCCTTTTATCTGTCTGTACAATCTAGTCTTCCTTCTAACCCCTGGTTCTTTGAGTTTCCTTCACTTCCCCGTTCCGTTGTCATTTCTATGATTCGCTTGCGTTTTGATCTTCCTTCCTCTCGTTTTCAATTTTCCCTTGTTTCTTCTCCAAATTGTCCTCTTCACCCTAATGAGGCGGCGAATTGCGACGCCAATCACATCTTTTTTGAATGCCCATCTCTTTCTGTTGAACGCGGTATCCTATATTCTTGTTTGCTGAAACTCAAGCTCCCCGCTCCTTATTGTGCATCTTATATTCTGTCCTTCTCTTCACCATCCATTATCTCATCCGTTAGTTCCATAATATTGTCCATATCTGACCGAATCAAAATTTAACTGACGGCTCTTTTCTCTTTTGTTGTTTCTGGGTGTAGGTCCTTGGCTGACGTGCCCAAAGGGGGGATCTAAATAAAAAAAAAAAAAAAAAGCTTCTAGAACGAATCCCAGAAGATATAATGCCGAAAAAGAAACAGGAACTTGGAAATTATTAATTAAGCAATGGTTGATTGATAACACTGAGTGACATTAGAGTAGATAAATTGGGAACTGGTTATGGAATCGACCATTCCTATATATTTGTCGAACATGTGGTTATGAATTTCTAGCAAACCCAAGGGGGGGGGTAAAAAAAAAAAAAAAAAAAAAATTGAATAACGATAAGTAGTTTTTATCTTTTTTAGTCTTGTTTTATTATTATTATTTTATTTTTAGTTTTTATAGTTTTCTCACTATTTATAAGTACGAAAATTAATAGTATAAGTAAAGAGAACTATTGTAACACATTTTATCTTGAATAAACGATGATAAGCGTGTTGGGTACCCGCAGACGGCCAGTATGCCTTGCGGGATCCACAACTTATTTCTTAATAAAAAAAAAAAAAAATCGTTCAATTACATTGTGCTGGATTATTTAATCTTCTTATAGTATTATTCAGAGATTATTACAATCAGAAGCGTTCCAAGATATTAATGGGGAGGGGGGGCGGATTTATGAAGGACAATTACGAATTTTTTTGTATTTTAATTTGCGGATTCAGTATTATAACTTGCATTACCTAAAACTCTTTTTATGTTTCAATCGAAATTGTAATCAAAGTTTTATATTTTTAATCTTTTGATTGAAACTGAAATTTTAACAAAGTCAAACTAAAACCTAAACTGATTTAAAACTTTAATCAGAAACTAAATTTGCATTTTAAGTTGATTAAAAAGCAATTGTTCATTAGGCAAGGCGCTCCCATATCCCCTATCCCCCGGGCTCTGAATATAACTTCATTTTACACACTTCCCGAATACAGTTATTTTGTCTGAAAAACATTGCAGCTTCATTTCTGAGTCTGGTTATTCAATCCTGTGCCTGTTTTTTGTCTGTCCTCTGATCTGTGATTGCATAATCTAATCATTCTATTCTGAGTGTATCCTTATCTGTCCTGTGTCTGACCTGTGTTTATATAATCTGGTCATTCAACCCAGTGAATGTTCTCTGTCTACGTTTTATTCTGTCCATGTCTTGTGTCTGTATAATTCAGTCATTCTGCTCTGTGATATTTTAATACTTGGCTGTAGCCATTGGTTTTTGGCTGTTTTTCTTTTTTTTACAACAGAGAACGTATGAAGTTGAAAAAAAATCATCAGTTATCTCTTATTTCAAAAATCAATTATTATTATGGACGCGCTAGATAAATGTTCTCAAGAATTTTAACGGTATCCAAAATAAGGCATTAACAACAATAATTTTATTTTGGATATCGAGTATTTTGTTCGGCGAGTCTGTAATAACAATTCAGTTTTGGAAAATCTTTTTTTTGTAAAATAAATATTTAAAATAATAATATTCATCAAATATCTTTTTTATTTCTTTCTTTGCTAACAATAATAAAAATACAATTACTTTCAATCCTGGTCTGCTCGTACATAATATACTATTTCAAATTTAATCCGAGCTTTTGGCTTAATAAGCATTTTTTTTTTTGTTTTTTAGGCCCTGTTAGTGCGTGCATTGGTTTTTACACTTGACGTTGAAAAATTAAACTAATACATGAGAATAGACCACCCGGGAACGGCCATAGTGTTGGGCGTAAATTCTATTCGTTTCTTTTTGACAGGGTGGTGGGCGCTGTTTTCGCAGTTGTCGCCATAATTATTTTTCATAATTAAAGAACTATGAACTTTGCTTTATAGTGGTGGAGAAAGTCATTGAACTTTCGGATCACTCTTTACAGTATGCTAAGCGCTTGATGACTCTAACTGCTTTTCAAACATCCCGTCTCTCTTCTTCTTCCTTAATTGCAGGCTGCTTCCTTTGTCCGTCGGTACTGTGGTTTCTGTAATTGCAGATGTGGCCATGGTATGGGACAGCTAACTCCTTTTGTTTTTGCCTTTGGCAATGTCGTTCCTTCTCTTTTCAGGATGCATATGTTTTGCATTTATCGACGTTGATTGTCATTGTTTCTCCATCCTTGGTATAAGGTTTTTAGTCAGATTCCATTTCTTGTGACTCTAATTGTTATTATTTACACGTATTGATGAGTAATCGTCCGTTGCTGACAAGCCCAGGGAGAAAACCAAAATAAGAAAAAAAAAAAAGGAATAAAAAACACCCAGGAACACTTTATGGAAACTATAATTATTATCAAATAATAAACATCTATTGCAAACAAAATACAAGGGGATTTTGAAATAGTTTACATAGGCGGATTCATAAACAGAGATAAAGAGATAAAGAAATATAATAGAACCCAAAAACAGCGTGTAATATTCAGAATATACAAAATTATTATACTTTTTATATATAGAAAAAGTAATAACCGTATAAAAAGCGTTACAAATAAATTTAAAATGTATATAATATAGAGATATTAATTCTAGCGGATTCTATTTCGCCAATAAATAGCATAAGTAGGAGAAAATTGAGAACGGATCTTAAATGTAATCAATAAAATACAAAAAAATATGGCATAAATGGGAGATAGTTGATAGAGCGGTGAATAAAATAAATGATAACTACACAATAGATAGAATAAAGATCCCTCAAATGGAACACATGTCGTATATAGAAATGTATATTCATATGATTATGGAGCAGTATCTCCGAAACATGTCGGTGTATTAATTTTTTAATATCGTATACTATTTGTTTTCTAGTCTAGTCAGTGAATTGTTTATATTATTTTGAAAAGAAATAAACCAGCGATGGTAAATGGATTAAAAAAATTGCAAAATTTGCGCAAAAATGTACTTTGAAATATCTAAAAATATATATATGAAAGAAACCTTGGGATACAAATGAGACGAAAAGATATCCATTGAGTACATAGCAAAGTATAATGCACGAAAAATTCCGTGAAAAATCTAGTTTATTGAGTTGATACCCTACCATTATACCTTATCAGTAATAATAGTACGCATCATACAGGAATTGGAACAAAAATACAGGAAATTTTTTTTTGAATTTATTAAGAACAACAATATAATCGTTTAAAAGGAAATAAAAACGAATTTGAAAATTAAAATAAAGTAAATTAACCGATAAGAGGGAGAAAAAAAAAATCAAACTAGAACTGTGTAATTTCAATAATATTATTTGCATTTTAACAATCTATCTATCTGAATTTTTCAGGACATATGAAGCAACAAAGCAAAAAAACCGGAAAGTTCAATTAAAAAGTGAATAAATGAGTGTGATTCCTTTTACTTCCCCACTAGGACTACCTTACTGTGTTGCGTAAGTGGACTGGATGAATTACTTTTTTGGATACCGCAAGTCGAACTTTTTTTTTCTTTTTTTTTTCTATTTTGAGTATCGTGCGCAGCTATTGGGGCTATTACGACACTTTCACGGTAAGATTGTTGAATGACGTGCAAAAAATCATTTGCGTAGAGAAATTGTATATATTTGAGGACGAGTTAGCTAGAGATGACTGTAAAGACTTTATGCAAAAATTAGAACACTGGAGAGCGAAAGAAGAGCACTCCAGGTACAGGTGTTTTATTAAGAAATCAGGATAGAATCAATAATAAAACTGTTAAATTAATTAATATCAATCATACCAAAATGTTTTTTACTATATTTAATAATTTTCTTGAAATGGAATTTTTCCCCTCTGCCGGGAAAATCACAGATATAACTATAATACCAAAAACGAATAGAAACACTTCGGAAGTAACCGCTTACATCTCACTTCGAAACTCCTGTGGGAAGGTTTATGAGAAGATAAACAAATTTTTAGTGAAAGAAATTGCAAACAAAAATATATTACACGAGAATCAGTATGGCTTCAGAGAAGCACACTCTGCAGAAGGTGCTATTTATAAACTGGTAGAGGTGATTAAGGACACATTGAAAGAGGGCTCGTCTACTTATGTGGTTTCTTTTGACATCAAAGGAGCATTCGATAATTCATAAAGATATTAGAGGATAACAGGGTGAACCCCTCACTTATTAACATCATAATTCAATATTTTCGCAAATAAATACGCTCGTTTTAAAATAAACAATTCCTCCTAAATAAGAAAGATAACTTGTGGAATACCACAGGGATCAGTTCTTGGGCCTAATCTGTGGGATGTCCTATATTCAAAAGTTCACAGAGAAGTTGAATCGGTTTGTAGAATAATAAATATTGACTCAAACTTGATCTCTTTTACAGACGACCTGTGCATCCTATTTAATGTCAATCACAGAACAAACATGAGGAAGATTGAAGTGGTTTGCCAAAAACTTGAGCAATGTATTTCGGACATAGGCTTGACCTTTTCGGTAGAGAAGTGTAAATCCATGTTAATAGGAAATCATCACATTCGTGAAAGAGTCAAAGAACTTAATATTATTGCAAATTCCTTTGGATGAAAAAATTAAATACCTAGGAGTCACAATTCATCAAAAGCTAAAATTTACAAAGCACCTAAAAGAAATAGGTATTAAGTGTAGTAAAATTTATGATAAACTAAGGAAATTACTCTCAAACAGTGGCGGACTTAAACAAAAGTAAAGACTAATTCTGTATAAAGGGCTTATCCAATCGATCTATGGATACGGAGCATGTATATAAATCAATAAAGAAAAACAATAAACCTAGTTAAAAGTCATCAGAGAAAGTATTGAACATTTCATCCCTTTATAGAACAACACCAGCATCAGCAGCCCATGTGATATCTAATGTCATGCCAATTGACTTATTCCTAATTGGTAGAGCTATCACCTCTGAGTATAGAATTACCAAAAACTTAAATAAGGTAAAATCTCTCGTTTTCCTTAAAAATAAAAATATAAACAATGATCTTCCCGTAGATCCACAAATTAAGACTCTCAAAAAATATATCAGAGATAAACTTATAAACATTTAGCAAGATAGGTGGGACCAGTAAAAGTAATTGGTACGAAAACTTATGCCTTTTTTCCCAATATTGTAAACAAGCAAAAACATAAACATTACACATTCTACAACGCACAGGTTCTTACTGGGAATGGTGCACTAGTTGAGTATCTGTACGGATTTAAATTAACAGATACTCCTAACTGTAAATACTATGGGAAAGATGTTGTAGATAATATAAATCACATAATTTTTCATTGCACAGAGCTATCAAGTTTAAGGGAACAATATCAAATCACTACCAGTACCCAGCTAATAATAACCGAAAAGTCAAAGAACCTCCTTACATTTATACATGAGGCCATTAAAACGAGATTCTTCCAACCGATTATTAATTTAAGTAGTTGATCAAACCTATTTTTGTAATAATAATCAGATAACTTGACGTAAAAATGATAATAATACCATAAGTAGAACTAAGCAGATTTATTGAACTTATTGTGCAAGGATTTTTACAAATAGTCATAAGTATACCCAGACAAATCAGTGTCAAAATATATGTTATACCACATACACTTAGCATTAGGACGACATATTGAACATTATATTTAAGGATTTTCTTTTATAAATAAAATGGTCATTATTACGTAAATTAGAATGAGCTTTTACATTAAGGAATAATATTTAACAAGGTAGATATATTTATGCTAATAACATAATGTAACACTAGAGCAACTCAATTAGAATGTATATTTTTGCACTTGGTAACTATGTTATAACATCGCCATTACAATATCTAATACATTTATGTATCTTTAGATTCGTTTACATGTATGTATACATCTATATATGTATTTATGAAAATAACCTCGCTCCATCGGTATATCCGGATTGCGGATCCCGTAAAAAAAAAAAAAAAGAAAAAAAGAAAGCAGGGAGGAGGAAATAAAAGAAACGTGAAACAAAAAGTTCGAATTTAAGTAAAGGGTGGTGGTTGTGTCGGAGAAATATGTCCAATGTGGAGCCTCGCAATAGCAACAAAAAGGTAGGGAGATTGGAAAGAGGGTCTATATAGTGTATAATTTCCCTAAGAAAGCAAGAGTATTGGTACAGCCAAGCTTGCTTCCGCTGAGATTGCATGTAAATTTTCAGAGACTTTGTTCCGTCAGAGGAAGGCGGAGAAGAACAAAGCATTGGGCATAACAGAGCTGACTTAGCTGCAATGTCAGCTAAAGCTTTATCCACAAGCCTAGTGTGGCCCTAATCTGGCGGAAGGATGATAACAGCTGGAATATTAGAGTTTGGATTAAAGTAGCTTTGTATTTGAGTTATAAATGTTTATATCCATTTTCTGTATTGTCTCTTTATTAAAAATTGATCAAAACATGTATTACAGAAAAAATTATAGTTAAAATATTTTTAACTATAATTTTTTCTATAATACACGTTTTGATAAATTTTTAATAAAGTAGCTTTACTGTTAAATGAAGTTTGTCGGGAAAGGTTATCCAAAGGAGCGTGCGAATTAAATACAATAAGAATGCGGCTGTTAGATGGAGGGGATTTAACTGTAGATTCAAGGGTTAGCATACCGTAAATTTTGTTATCAAGAACGGAGCAATGGTTATGGGAGCGGGAGGTCGACGAAATCAGGTCAAAGTGAAAGGAACATGCAGAGTAGGGACGATTCGGAACTAGGACACGATTTCGCACCATCGGTATGAAGGAACTGATGATTTGAATAACTGTGTAGGGTCGAGAAAATTCTGGAATGTAGGGTGGCTGCGGAACTAGCTAAGAGAATAATCTATATCGACTAGGAGGGTAGTCCAGAGGAGGTGGTATATTCTTTTTTTTCAAGTGCTGGGGGTTGACGTTGGAGTCTAACAGAACTTGTGATAGACGGGGGATAGCACCATTAGAAAGGTTATATCAAGAATTAGTTCACTGAAAACAGCTAAGAAAATGACCGATTTAATTTTTCAAACTCCTTGCCAAAGAACTTCGAATTAAATTTTTACGGTGGATAAAATTAGAAAAACAATTTACGGTAGACACCGTGTTTAAAAAATTCATCTTGAAACTTAATATTTTCACCATCAGAAACGAACTAAATTAGCAGAACGAATAATACGAACTTAAATAGTAAAAATTATAGAAATAAAAATCACCTAAAAGTTCCTGAAAAGAGACGAGTAAACAACAAATCAAAAGTACGAAAGGAACAAGTAACAAAAGAAAAATCAAACACGAGAATGAAACTAACAAAGCGGAAAACAGGAAAAATGAAAGCTTTTTAAGAAATAAAAAATAGAAATTTGTCTTCCTTTGCCTTTCGCACGATTTACTTTTTTTCTCACAGGGTAATGACTTGTCATTCGGTAGATGATATTAGCATTACGTAGAAAAGGAAAAATTCTAACCCCTCGACGAAAGACGATCGGAGAAAAACTTGTAGCCGGGTTTTCTGCATGCAGTTTGTATGTGACGTTATGTCATATTCACTTCTGCGCGTTATTCCGGTCGTGCGTTGCATACGTATAAAAAATAAGATGCATGGGTTCATCTCTCAGTGGTAGAGCACAAAGTTCTCAATGGCTAGGACTTTCAACTTCTAATCCGGTAGTCTTGAATTCATTTACGGTAATGACAGAAGAAATTAATTAAATAGAAATTAAAAGAATTGCTATCATTAACCATTTTTCTCATGATTAATCAGTTACGTAAACAGAAAATTGTCTAAATTAATATATCAATATATTTCCTGGTAACGTGCCCCGTTTTGTATTTAATTATTAATTAAAGAATAATATATTTTCTCTATTAAAATAAACGGGGACAATTTAAACCAATTACATTTCGTGATCATGACAGTTTGTAAAATACTTCGGTTTACCGAATTTATTGATCGAAATTAAGTAGAAATTAATTCTAAATGTTGCGCAGAAGACATAATCTTCTCGTAGAAAACTAACTATACACGGCAGTACTAATCAGCATAAAAATTTACACACCTAAAAAGCTGTGTTTTGTAAATTTCACCAAGCGGATTGACGATGTAAATTTCTTGGTACACTGCGAGTACCGGAACGGCTGGTATAGTCAAAGTCAACAACTTTCATGCAAAGGGCGATAGTTTATTTTGCATATAAGCCCCCCCCCTCCCTAAAACAAAGAAGAAAAAAAAGATTGTGTGGTCGAGTGACTCATGTCAGGAACAAAATTCCTTACGTTTTAGTTTTTCAACTGTAAACGTGATTTAATATATAGATTTCTATCGATTCTATTAGTATATTTCCGTCACGCTAAAGAACGCTATCCTTTCTCATTCAACTCACTCTCTCTCTCTCTCTCTAATTTGTATATTTTATTTTTTATCATTTTTTCAATGTAAAAATGTAAAGTAAGGATTTAAATCAAAACGTTTCATTTAAATATAAAATAGCCAATTATAAATTATAAAAAAAATAAAATAAAATAAATCCCGTGTGAATTAAAACAAAAATAAAAAATAAATTTAAATGTTTAGAATTGAGGTTATATAGAGCCGACCGCACACAATGCTTGCTGCTCGAATCTAGATAGCCGCACACACACACACAAACACACACCCGTATATAGTAGAAAGAGACAGAGCAAAATAGAGGGAAGTTCGCCTGGAGGAGGCATAACTCCTTTTCTTTACGTGACGATTTCTGCCAGTTAACTTGTACCGCAAGCCGTGTTAAGGAACTTCGTTCTAAGAAAAAAAAAAAAAAACTTTCATTCAAGCGAAATTTACTTCAAAATTTCAGTCTGTTCGGTGCTGTGAAGACAGCTTTAGCCGGTCTACTGAGCGCTACAGATTGATAATCTGCCACTGTTGACGTGGACACAAAAAAGG
This sequence comes from Icerya purchasi, assembly GCA_039619475.1. Classification (NCBI taxonomy): domain Eukaryota; kingdom Metazoa; phylum Arthropoda; class Insecta; order Hemiptera; family Monophlebidae; genus Icerya; species Icerya purchasi. Next base: position 226,779,436 of record CM077116.1, read on the forward strand.
TATGCGCCTCTCTGCCGTAACGATGAGTTGCATATATGGTTTTGACGCTCTTATCACATGGCCAGTATCTTTAAGGGCGCACGGTACAATTTTTAATCAGTCTCTATTTCGAATCAATTCTCCGATTTTTATCGAAAACTCATAAATTTTTCCATGAGCACTCGCTGTAATCGACCTATTTTAATAATCGGGAAATTGAACTGAAATTAATTCTAAGAGCCAGAAAATAATGCTGCATTGACTGAATCAATGAAAGTGAACGTTAAATGAGGAAAGTTTGTTCAAAGTGGAAACAATCTTGATGACACATGATGGTATAAGGAATTTCCAGTCCGTTTAACTTCATTTGCAATGCAACACGACCTGCTAGAGAAAGTGGTATCTCTGATCTAAGAATCTGTACTTTTTCTCAAAAGTACCCCTACAATTTAGCAATACTTAATCTTCCGTGCGAACCTTGTTCTTGTTTAATCGACTCGTAGTGAGCGCACGACTTTAGCGAACTCGCGTTCTGGAACTTTTCGAAAAAATCATCGCTGCAGCATTATCGTGATTATTATTCTGTCGTGCTGGCGTTTAATTTTAATCCGCTGTTCTTGGTCGGCGGTAGAAGTGCAATAATTAATTCAGACTCGTCTGTTTTTAGTTGGTCTTAATTTTCTTACAGGCCACCAGTAGCGCTATTCTTATTTTCGGCAATCTGTCACCAACATAAGCTCAACTTCAAAGAGCCGGCTGCTTTTTTTCTTACACTGCTCCGTTTTCAATTATTTCCTGGCAAGAAATATACCTTCGTCAGTCGGTTAACTTTCTCAACTTTTTAACCGACTTCGCTGCATGACGTGTCAAAAAAATATAATTAACTTTTTCTCCGCCAATGCAGACGGAAAAGTTGCCCAGTTACCATTCAGCGCTGTAAGATCATAGTTTTTCCGCTAACAGCGAAATTCTGCCAGCCTCGTTTGCTCTTCAGTCTGCGTAATGACTAATCGCCTATAGTAGGAGTACCATCGAAACACATATGTCCCGCAACACTAAATTTCGCCGAACGAGTTTAATTTAAATTAGAGTTATGAAAACGGTACTTGAAGTCGTCTGCATTATAAAGGTACCGATTATTTTTTAGGTAACACGATGCCACGAACTTACAGATTTCGATGACGTCTATGGAAATAGTGTCGAAGAAAACAAAATGGGTTATTCACACAGAAATGGGCTTTGTTTCGAAAAATGTTTTATATTTTACCAAAAAATCGACGGTATTTATTCGTTTCCAGTGTATTTAAGATAGCACGATGAAAAGAATTACAGCTACAATAAATATTCGGCATGGGCAAGTGCACGGCTGAGCCAGAGAGCGTGATAGTTAAAAGCTGACCAACGGTAAAAGTCGAGCTACATGGAAAGAAAAAAAATTAAAGGTTAATTAAATAATTTTCCATAATTAAACATTATCCATAGTTTCCTTCAAGTGGCTCTTCAGTATCTTCATCCTTCACGACTGAAAATTGAATTCCACAGGGTTCGTCTTTAAGCGTAATATTGTTTATCCTTTATATAAACGATATAGCAGATTCCATAAGGCCGCCGGTAACAGCCCGATAGTTCACTGATAACCTCAGCATATCTCTTCCCTCAAACTTTCCCGCTAATGCGATGTCTATCCTACAGTCAACGATCAACAGATTACAAAGCTGGGCGGAAAAGAATGGCTTGGATTTTTCATCCTCAAAACCTGCATGTGTTCAATTCCTAAAGAAGCGTCGTCCTATTTCCAATCCTGATATCACCCTCTACCTAAAACATGTACCTATATTCCTTCCTTCCGTAATGTTCCTGGATCTAACGTTCGATGAGAGACTATCGTAGGCTCCACACATGCCTATCCTTAAGCGTAATTGCATGAAATCCTTGTTCATCTTGAAATGTTTATCCAATCACAAGTACAATATAGATCCGAAACTGCTGCCATCAGTATACACAGCCCTTACCTTAAACTGTCATATGGTTGCCGGGCATATTCCTCTGCTAATAAAACACTACTAAAATCTATCGATCCTATCCATAATACTTCTTCACGTATCACACTTGGGACGCACCGGACTTCTCCTTCGTTGGGCGTTTGTGCTTCGGCGAGCCTTCCTCCTTTATCTATTATTCGCGGTCATCTCACCTTTCGAGATTCTTTTCGTTATTCCTTACCATACCAATTTTTCACCAGTAATTCCCAAATCCGATTTCCATCCTTTCCTGGCGATCTATTGGCTAAGTCTTTAACGTCTCTTTCTCATAAACTAGAACGACCACCATGTTAGTCCGACCATTACAGCGCCCCGGAATCATGTCCCAACATCTATAAACTTAACCTTAGCAGATTCCTTAAGAACATCTAACCTTTCTATATTCATGTCTCGAGTAGTATTAAATAAACTTGCCTCCCTCCCGAACTACAATCACATGTATACAGACGCAGCTAAAGCCGGTCCTTCTAATTCTCCTTCACCAACTGCAGACGCTTATGAAATTGGAGGCGTAATATACATCGAGCGCCTAAACGACTACTGCTCTATTTTAGAGGCAGAAATGTTTGCGATCTTTCTTTGTCTTGAGACATATTCGTCCAGTCCAGCGTTTCAAAATGCCCTTCTTATTACCGATTCACTTCATTTTATCGAAGCCATCCATAGCCCAGACATTGTTAACTCTCTACTAATTAAAATAAAAACCCTCCTATTTCGACTTTCACGATCTGAGGAATATATGTCACATTTTTACAGATCGCTGGCCATGTTGAGGTTCCCGGCAACTCTATCTAGCCCGATGCTGTTCAACGCTATACTGCCTTGATTAGGACCATCAGTCTTTCTGATGCACTTTTCTGAAGAGTGGAGCAAGCTATGGTCAAAACAAACGACCTGGCTCAGGTCCATAAAGTCGAACATCGACCCGTGTTGGCCGCTGTTCTTCATCTCACGTAAGGATTTCTCGATCCTGTCGAGACTTGGGACACACTACACTGTCACATAACTACGTCTTTGAAGGAGCGACCCCTGCCAAACGTACAGCATCTGCTGAAATGGTGCTGGCATATTTCATGTACTTCTAGTTATATCTCGCCCCACCATCTGTTACCGAACCATCCGGATTGTGTCCCGTCAGTGTTGAATTTTGCAGCATCCAACAGACTACACTGCCTTCTGTAATTTTCAGTGAGTCTAGATGCCGTAATAGCCCAAGTAGTTACACACGGCGCCTAGATTTATATTTGTAAATTTGTATGAATAAAAAAAAAACCGAAATTATGTAATTTTTAAAAAAAATGCTTTTTGACGGTTTTTTTGAATTCTGTTAATAAACTAAACGTTAGTAAATAGGCTTTTAATTTCAATTATTGAAGTTCTATATACATTTCTGACAAAGAGTAGTTTTATAAAATAGTTTATTTTGTATGTTGATTAAAATAACGAAAACTACACATGTTTCCTAAGCGTTTTTTAGGATGTTTGAATTTCATGCATTGTCTTATAGAGAAAATGCAGATTATGCGTGAAACGTACATGCATCATTTTCATGAAAAATCCAAAGTCGGTTTTGATAAATATGTAAGTTGAAATACGTTAGTTAGCAAAAAAGTGATTTGTGAACTTAACTTACAGGTCCCGCTGTTATAAATGCAATATTTTAGTATCATTCGTACATAAATGATGTGGCTTATGTAGTTTATGTTACAAATACGCAATTGTACCGGATTCATTTTGGTTAAAAAATAAATAAGAACTGAAATATTTCTGTTTATTAAAACCTGTGTGTATACACACTTTTAAATAATACAACGTGTAATTGATAAAAAAAGTGATCATTAAAACTGTTTAGTAAAACCTAATAGCCTTTTTTATTTATCCTACATAAGCATCTATAAGATGTGTATATTTCCTTAACAGTTCCCATGTAAAATTGTAAGTAGTGAAAAGTTATCTACAAATACATTTATGTATATCTATATGTATATATGCGGAAGTGCTTGTGTAACTAGCATAATCCTACAATCAGTCATGCATACCCATATCCGAAATAAACTTATTTGGCAAGAAAATTGAATGACTTTACACGATTCAGTTTTGTTTTGTTGTTTCTTTGGGGGTGGGGGGGGGGGGCTTATATGCAAGACAACTCATCGGCCATTATTTTAAAACAGAACAATATAACGAATAAGGACTACGGCTAACGCAACATAGTTAACTATAATAAATACTATACGAGTATCAAATAGATAATTATGCTCTATATGCATGCAATCTGAATCGTACATGCAATGTCGATGGCACAATGCAATTACTCCTATCCCTGCAACCATGCAATTAACCAAATTTTTATTTTTTGCTTTCCGGACTGCTAAATGCTGTTCTGTCCAGATTTCCTTCGATACTCTTAGCAATAAATTCAGTAATCACATTTTCTTCGACTTGCGTGTTTTTGTACAGACTGAATTCGAAAAAAAAAGATGATCAGTATCTGCCAATTTACACCTCTATCATCATGCAGATGTAGACAAAAGGAAGACTGTCAAAGCCCCTGCTTGTACGCAGAGTACGGTAATCTGTTAAACCCAAACCGTAACCGACATATTGTCGCTATAAATTTCAGAATATTAATCTCCGTATTCGAAATCGGAACATACCACGGTAATCTGCGAAAAACATTGCGATGTTCCAGCATCCAGGTGAGTCTATTCTTCATAATCCTCTCAAATGTTTTTCGGAGGCAAGAAGCCGACGAAATTGGCCGATATGATCCCGCTTCATTCTGAGGTTTATTAGGTTTTCTAACAACTTTAATCTTAAATGGTTTCCAACTACTAGGCATATCGTAAGTCTTGAAAATATATTTAAAACATCTGTGTAATATTATTATGGCCGTAGGAGGAAGATAGATGATTTAGAATTCGGTAAGATATTTTGTCTCAGCCAGGACTCAATCCTTTTTAAAGGAAAGCGAGTACTTGACCTCCTGTAAAGTGATGGGCACTGTTAAACCACAGACCGGAACAATTGACTCCGAAGACTGACAGATTTCAAACATTATTTCCTGTGCACGCAAATGCTATTCGATTGACAAAGTTACCAATCCAATCAAAAAGCGTGAAAAAATACTTATCTTTTTCATCAAATCCCAATTAATTCTTTCAAGTTTTGTCCAAACAATGTGTTCAGCGGGCTATTACTATTTAACGAAACAATAAATTTTTTCCAACTCAAAACCTTACATTTCAAAATATATTGCTGAGTGACTGCATCCTGTTTTTTATAATTTAAGTAATCCGATATTCTTTTACTCCTACGAAATACTCTCTAGTTAATTAATTTAAGGCAATTCAAATCCAACCAAGGAGCAGAGCGATGTTCAGCAAGATAGGGCTTTCTTCGTTAATCACAGCTATTAATAGCCACATCAATCGTCTCCATAAATATATCATATGATAAATTTTCCTCAATAGAAGACATTAGCACGTTATTGCATAACAAATCCAATTCTAACGTAAATCTATTTAACCATTCCTTTGATACCTCCCAACGATCAACAAAAGTATTTTCAAATTTGTAAGGAATATTATTATTAATACATATTAACGGGCAGATGATCGCTACCCAAAGGAAACATCTAAAACTGAGCATCTAGTTTTAGTAATGAGATTAGCAGAAATCAGGCTAATTTCCAAAGCACTTGATGGTACAGTAGAAGTTCTGATAGTAGTGTGCGACGCGTCATTAGCTAAAACTAGATTAGTGTTAATAATTATATTAACAATACGTCATCCCATAACATTACCAGAATTGTAACCCCAGCCGCGATAGAGTCCGTTAAAATCACCACCACAAGCCGACCTAGCTACGTTATTAATGATATCTATAAATCTATCTTCATTGAAATCAACATTAAGAGCAAAGTATATTGAGAACTGGAATAGTAAATAAATAAACACTAAGACAATATTAACTAAGGGATTAACAAAGGAATTAAGCTTGATGAGTCTATGGACAATATCGTTTTTAACTAGAATCGCCGTTCCTCCATAACCATATTGTGTATCATCTCTATAACACATAAAACCTCGAACCGAGAAATTGATAGACGATTGAAGCCACATTTCCGATAGCAAGATGATACCAATATCATGGAACCTTAAAAGTGACTGGAGATGGATAAGATTCCTACGTATACCACGGTAATTCCAGTGTAAAAGAATTCATGTCTCCTCCGTCCAAAAATCATGAATGTAAAATTTAATAGCCATCGCGAAAAAAACATCAAGTTAAAGGAGCCTAATTCTATACTTCATTTTCTTTTCCCCACTTTTTTTCTTCTTTTATTGCACTATGATTATTTTTTTTTTTTTTTTTTTTTAAATTTAAGAAGGGGTACTAAACCACTCGCTGCATGTAACTACCTCGGTTATCGCAGTGAGTGGACCCACGTTTAAAACATACTCCTTAGCTCGCTAGCCTGAACGAAAGTCATAAGATTGTTCAAAGCAGTAGGGGTATTTGAGAGGATGTCTTCAATCGATGTGATCTGGCCTCGCCGTAACCCATTTAGACGTGTGCATTTCAGCAAGATATGCGAAACTGACGGGTATTCATCGGTAGAACAAAGTGGGCAGGTACTTGGCTTTGGGGCTTGTTTGAGGATATAGTCGTGGAAAAAGGACGTATGTCCCGTTCTCAGGCGATTGATTGCCGAAAACACTTTGCGTTCTGTTCCGACTGGAGGCCACCATGGCTCCGTCGTAGGCTTCAGTTCCCTGAGGAAGGTCGACTGAGACATCCAGTCATGATTCCACTGTGCGAAGACCGTATCTGACAGGAAACCTCTCAGAGATAATGGACCAAAAGCAAATAACGGCATTGGGCACATCATGAATGACCGAGCGACCAGGTCAACCCGCTCATTCCCCGGAACACCGGCATGACTGGGGACCCATAAAAAAACAACTCGGCATCCCCTTCGGCTCAGCTGGTATAAGATAGCCAGGACTTCTAGGACCATTGGTGATTCCGGGTGATCTGACTGCAAAGCACGTATGGACTGCAAGGAATCAGTCACCAGTAAGATTCCGAGCGGTTGGGATCTCAGTTCTAAGTATGCCTGAAGACAAAACAACACAGCATACATTTCGGCTTCCGCAATGGATACAACATTGTTCAACCGCATGATTGCTGCAATCTATTAATTGTATTTTGCAGGATAGACTGGGCCAAGGAAGGGATGTTAGATGCCACGGATATGTTTAGATCATCTATATATAGGCGAGCACTTACTGGAGGCCTGATGCAGTCAACAATATCGTTTATATAGAGGATAAACAGGGTAGTACTTAAGGCGGAACCTTGAGGTACCCCGTTCTCTATTAGAACTTTTCTCGATATCGAGAAGCCAATTCGGATTTGAATCCATCTATCGCTCAGATAGTTGTGAATGTATCGCCCCAGCTTACCGCCCACCCCGACCGCTTTTAATTTCCGAAGCAAGTGTTGCCTCGATACGCGGTCGAATGCCTTCTCCATATCGAAGAATACTGCATAAAGGTGGTGTCGACGATGAAAGGCAGATACAATTTGTCTTTGAAGGCTCAATAAATGATTAATGGTTGACTTTGATTTTCGGCCTCCAGCTTGAATTGGTGATAGGACAGCGTTTGCTTCAAGGAAATGCAGAAGTCGCCTGTTCACCATCTTTTCCATCGTTTTAGACAGGACAGACAGCAATGATATTGGTCGGTAACTTTCAACTTGGAAAGGATTTTTATTCACCTTCGGGATAGGAATGACGGTCGCAACTTTCCATGCATCCGGAATAGCCCCAGCTGACCATATCTGATTATATATATTCAGTAGGAATTCCTTAACATGGCCCGGGAGATATTTCAACTGTAGGGGTGTATCGAATCTTCACCGGGTGCACTGTTCCTGGTGTGATACTTAAATTGGAACTCTAGTTCAGCCATAGAAAAGGGGCAGTTATACGGATCGTCAGCATTGGAATCGAAATTAATGGACTGTTGCTTATAAAGTGTTTTTTGCTGTTGGAAATTGCTGGAATACTTCAGTGCCGAGAATTCTGTGGAAAAATAATGTGCAAATGCTTCTGCAACATCTCTAGTCTCTGTTATGTGAACTCCATTGACTTTTAATGTTGGGTGCGTACGGGTACTATTGCTGTTACTAATAGTTCTGATTTTTTCCCACATTACGTGAGCATTAACTGTTTGAGGAATTGATGCTGCAAAAGAATTCCACGACTCCTGTTTTTTGCTGCGGATGAGGTCTCGGGCAGCTGCTCTACACTTCTTAAATGTGATTAGGTCCTCAACCTTTCCAGTTGACTTATATTTCCTGAGAGCTCGTTTTCGCTCTGTTATCGCTTTTTTAATGTCATCGCACCACCACGGAACTGGTCTGCTCCGCTTTCTTTGTGATACTTTTGGAATTGTTGCGTTGGCTGCCTCCGAAATCACATTTTTTACGACATTTATATTGATTTCTATTGACTCTGTTGGTTGAGGAAGAGTCGTCACTCTCTTCGAATATGCTTCCCAATCTGCTCTTTGAAAAATGAAACGCGGCATTAATCCTTCAAGCTGGTTGGGTGTCACTGTACTTTTAAACTCTATTATTATAGGAAAGTGGTCGCTCGAGCATAAGTCATCCATCACCCGTAGGGAAAATTTGGGGGCCAGCATGCTTGAGCACAGGGCTAGATCTATCGTTGAGAAAGTGTGATGCGTAAAATTAAAATGGGTGGGTGAAGTTGTAGTGAGTAACACCAGGTCGCTATTAATCACAATATCGGATAATACTCGTCCATGCTGATTTGAGGACAACGAGCCCCATAATGGCGAGTGAGCATTAAAGTCTCCGAGGAGCATTGCATCACTTCCGAGCGCACTGATGAGGGAATCCATTTGGCTGTGGGTTACCTCGCTTCCAGGAGGTAGGTAGCAATTACAAATTTTTACTTCTGACGAGGAAAGAGAAGGGATGTTGACTCGTATAGTTACAGCTTGAAAAGTAGTTGTAATTGGTATCTGTTGCGCTGGTAGTGACGTGTGTACTAGCGTCGCCACACCACCACTCGCTCTCTCCCCGTTTGGATTATCATACCGGAAAATATTATAATTCTTAATGGACGTTCTGGCATCTGGCTTAAGTCTGGTTTCTTGCAGGCATACTATTAGTGGAGAAATCTCGGCTATTAGCTGTTCTAGTTCGGCTCTATTGCTTGCGAAACTTCGACAGTTCCACTGCATTATCACTCCTTTATTTTCCAAATCCATTTTTATTTTCATGAAAAAAAAAAAATTATGTCTATTTTTAATAATAACTCGTACGATTATTTATTTGTTTTTAATTATATATTTATTTTTTACTTATTTTTTTTAGCTTATCTAAATTTTACTATCTTTTTTTTCATTTTTTTAAAACTTGTTGTTTTTTTATCCTTTTTTTCCTGATTTTTATTTATTTAGTTTTTTTATATATTTCTTACATAATTTTGACGAATAGAATTTTAATTACGATTGGAGTGAGTGGGATTTTTGTTTGTATTCGATGCTGATAATTTTATTGAAGCTATCGTAGATGTCTGTGAAGGCTCGGATGAATTGAGCCGCTAGTACAGTACTATTTTCTTTCTGTGGCTGCTCTCGAACTAAATTATTCTGCTTCAATGTCTTCGATCTGACATAAATAGAAATCTCCTCTGCTTGCGAAAAATCTTTTGACTTCTTTAGATTAGGATAAGCTAATCGCTTGGTTTGAAATCCTAGTTTCCCCGAAAGGACAGAAAGAAGATGTGAATAATCGGGAAATTGTTTTTTAACAGTTTCAGGTTTAGAATAGGAGTTAGAAGGGTAAGATTTATACGAAGCCCGCTTTTTTACAGGTACACCATAAAGTACACTGTTAAACGAATTAACTACTTCTGCGTACAAGTATGCCTCGGAACGAGCAACGCATTTAACCTTATTAATTGCTTCCGAAAGCAATATATTATTGAATACTTTTATCTTGCTGACTTTCGATTGCAGTGCATAATACGAACAGCATTGTAACTAATGAACACGCAATTAACACATTTTGTCCCATACATTAGCATTTTCATCGTTGTTACTGGTGCAGTTTGACGTTTAATGGTCACCATGACAAAATAAGCACCGACTTTTAGACCTGCATTGAGCTACAACATGTGAACACCCCAGGCAGTTGACACCATGTCGTCGTGATCTTACGGTGGGCTATACGGCAAACCGCAGTTTATAGATATAAGAATAATTAGGAAGCGAAAGTTCTACTGCTGTAGTGGGGAATAGTTCTGAATCCGCACGTCTCCGTATCTTTTTAATACCAACAATTTGTTTATCACTTTGAACATCGTTTAAAATTTCTTCATTCGAGTAATTGGTAAGTACACCACGAATAACTCCATAACGGTAAAGAAGACTGTTCGGTATATAACATGATAATTGATTGCAATCTTTACTATTTTTTACAGCAGTGATTAAATTATTCGCATTTTCTGCACTATCGAATATCGTTTATATTCTATTCACACCATTCCTCTGAAAATAACGAATGCCGTTGATATTTGAGAGAAACTTGCAAATTTTTGAGGGGTGATAAATACATTTTTATTGCTCGATTGATAACTATTTTGTGGGTCGGAATGAATATCAACGCAAGAAGGATTACCCTTGTTAGTACACGAAAAATAATATTATTACCTTCTTCAATATTAGCATGAGAAACGACGTCAATGTTACAATTATAATTAACTTTAGCTTTATTTGTGTCCTCATAATTGTTATATAGGGTGATTTTTTAAGAGTTAAGTTTTTCAGGTTGGCAGCACTGGTTGGTATTGGCGTCCAAACGTCATCTGTCAAAATGAAAAGTTTTCAGTATACTCTGCCATTTCATCATGGAAAGACTTACAAACGAGCAACGATTGCAAATTGTTGAAATTTATTATCAAAAACCAGTGCTCTGTGAAAAATGTGCATCGTTTGTTAAGACCATATTATGGTCGTCATAATCGACCCGGTGAATCAACAATTCGTGCTGTTATCACCAAATTTGGTGATAACAGCACAAATTGTTGATTCACCAGGTCGATACAAACGATGCACATTTTTCACAGAGCACTGGTTTTTGATAATAAATTTCAACCATATCACAATCGTTGCTTGTTTTTACAAGTCTTTCCATGATGATGAAATGGCAGAGAGTATACTGAAAACTTTTTTCACTTTGACAGATGACGACGTTTGGACGCCAATACCAACCAGTGCTGCCAACCTGAAAAACTTAACTCTTAAAAAATCACCCTATAAATTATGACTATTATTAGCCGCTTTAAAAGAAGAATTAATGTTAAATTGAGAATCGTTACTTATCTCGAAACATGATGGCGAGCTGCCCCTCCACCCGGCTCGAAAACGCTCATATTTTCTTACCAGTACTCTCTACCCTAATATAACTGATAATCTATGAAATTAAAATTGCGTAACCGCACTATGTAAAATGAACGCGAAACAACTTGTACTTCGCTTTAGTTGTTTAATAGCTGAAGTAGTACGGAAAACGGTTGGCTTATGCAGCAACAAGTTATTTAAGACGACGCTCGGGTCTCGATGTACTGCTTTCGTTACATTGAAAATAGTTTGGAAAACAAAAATATTTGTACGGCCGCGTTTCTGGATGTCCAGCAGTCTTTCGATAGGGTGTGGCATCAAGGATTATTGTATAAAATTAAACTTCTGCTTCCTCACTCCTTGTTAGGCTCATATTAGAGAATAGCGTAAAAACCCGATGTTGTAAATAGCGTAAAAACCCGATGTTGTAAATAGCGTAAAAACCCGGTGTTGTAATTAGCATGATAGCGGGAAAACCCGGTTACCGACTTTAGGCCGAAACTAGCATAGAAAACCGGTTACCGCTGATCTTATCGCAATATATTTGTTATATTCAGCTCTCGAATGCATTTACGCTTTTAGTTTCTGTTTGTACGTTGTTCGTCGTAGTTCTACCAAGTCGTGTTAATATTTCAATAAATTACATTTTTATACTTCTCGTTTTGTATCAGTCATTTAAAATACAGTCCACTCAAATCACTCTAACAGTTTTGGTCCTTCGGGCCGGATTCTGATGTAGATTCCGGTAACCTAGTTTTTCGCGATTTCTCGTTAATTTTCTCGTCAGTGCGTGAAAGTGTTCTCTCGTATACCTTATGGATTTCACCGTCTCAAATCGTAAGTACATTCCCGTTATCTCGCTCGACTAGCTTCCGTTCGGCCATTACAGCCGATAGCTACGTTCTCGCAACCTTTCGCGCACTCTATTCTCGATACTCTCGAAGCTCGGAGTTATCACGTTATCTTCGTGTTATCTCGTTCCCGTAATCCGATTTGGATTGTTGCTGTTTACGTCTACTGTAAACATTGTACCCGAAATCTCGCAAGATGCCCACGCAAGTGCAGCCATCTCTCGAATCAGTGGAGTCAAAGTTACATCGAAGCAAGCGACTCGCGATCCGGTCTTTGACCCAAATTCAGGCCGATGTCAAAGAGGCATTGGAGGAAAACCCGTCGTCCGAACTCGTCCAGCAAATCCAATCCTATCTCGAAACATGGAAGGAGGATATGACGAAATTGGACGAGATCGACCAAAGGCTTCTCGATCTGTTAGACCGGAAAGACGATCTAACACCCGATCAAGTATTAAAACTTGAGCAAGATATCTCAAAAGATATACTCGAAATAAGAAGATCGTACTCGCAAGCTCGCGGAAGCATGTATGCCATGAAGGAGCGACTAAATCAATCGGGTGTACTCCGGCAATCGTTAAACACATCGATCACCACGGTGGATGCGAACTATCAAACCGGTGCAAAGTTACCGGACATTCCTGTGCCGAAATTCGACGGTCAACTAACAGGCTTCACGGAATGGTTCGCCATGTTCAACGCGACGATTCACAATAACCCGAAACTCAGCGACATACAGAAGCTTTATTTTCTTCGCCAAGCCATGATCGGTCGAGCCTCGGAAGTGCTCAAAGATTATCCGGTGAGTGAAGAAGTGTATCCCGAAGCATACAAACACGTAGAAGAAAGATTCTTCAACAAACGAATAATCATCTCGACCCATTTCGCAGAAATAGTAGACCTACCTACTATCACGTACTCGACAATTCGCGAATCCCTGGATAAAGTCAACGCCATTATTCGCGGATTAAAGGTTTGTGGCATTGAAACGCAAAAAATGTCACCAATCTTCACGTTCCTCGTCGTCAGGAAATTACCCGATCGGTTAAGAACGGAGTGGGAAACTACGAATAAGGATTATTCGACCTATCCGTCCTTTGAGCCGCTGTCAACGTTTTTAAGCAATCGATGCTTCGCATACGAAACATCGCCGAAAGCAGTTTCAACCCCGAAAAACTCGTCAGCATCGATCTCGAACGCAAACAGATCGAGAGAAAAGTCAGCTCTCACTGTCACGATTCCGCCGCGGAATTCCAGCGGTTATCATAACCCGAAGTGTACATTATGTAATCAAGGACATTACCTATCTCAATGCCCGTCGTTTGTCGCAAAACCCGTTGCCGATCGAATGGACTTCGTCAGGAGCAAAAGCCTCTGCTCGAATTGTCTTCGTGTCGGACATCTGCGCAATGCTTGCCGATCCTCGAAATGTCGTAAGTGTGGCATCGATCATAACACTTTGCTGCATCGCGAAACTCCCGCTCATCAAGAAGCTGCTCAAAAGAGCACATCGCCCGAAGAAAAAGTCGTAATGGCTGCGACTAAGCGCGAGACTGGTACAGTGCTGCTGCCAAGTGCGGTAGTGAAAGTCCGTATCGGAAAAAAGTGCGTCCTCGCTCGAGCACTTATCGATTCCTGCTCGCAAGTCAACCTCGTAACAGAGTCGTTCGCGACTCGCAATCGTCTCGCAAAGCGCCCGTCCGCATCCAACATCCAAGGTGTTACGTCGTCTAGTGTTACAACAAGCTACGCAGTGTCGATGCTAATCGAATCACGATTTAATACTAGTCAACTTCGCGTGTGCGCGGATGTAATCGGATCATTACCATACGAAATAAATCCAAGCACGATCAAGTACGTCAATTCACTCGATCCCCATCTCGAACTCGCGGACAACGGTTCGCAAACCGGAAGTGTCGATATTTTGCTCGGCGCAGAATTCTATGGCAAAATCGTCACCGGTCAAAAGAAATTTTACGGAGGTTTGTGCCTCGCAAACTCAATTTTCGGTTGGCTTACAATCGGCCCATTGCCTGGAATAAAGCCTATCGATACCCGCTATTATTGCTGCTTATGCACCAATAAAGGCTGTGACGATACCCCGATCAGAATTGCTCGGAACAGTTCTGTTATCCCGGCTCATGGAGCATGTGGCAAGATCGTTGAAACTCGACCTCAGCGAAGCACTCGCATACTGCGACTCGACCATAGTCCTGGCATAGCTGAAAGGACCGTCGGTAAAATACGAAGTATTCGCAAGAAACCGGATCGATTTCGTCAATTCGATCCACCCGGTTAAATGCTGGAGCTATGTAAATACAAAAGAAAACCCAGCAGATCTTGTCACGCGAGGCATCGAAGCACGATCTCTCGCGGAAAACAGGATATGGAACCATGGCGGAGATCAGAAAACTTCGCGTCGCATTACTCGCCAGCCCGATCTCGGACGAATCGATTATAGCCCGGTACTCAGCATACGACAAACTCGTCCGATCGATGATGCTTGTCAGAACATTCATCTCACGTGTACGAAATCAATCGGGAATTGAGAAATCATCAGCTCAACAAGCGATCAACGACGTTCTTCGTATATCACAATCAACCTGGTTCCATTCCGAAATCAACGCCGCCCGCCAAGGCTTTCCCGTGCAATCTCAAAGCTCCATCCAATCTCTGAACCCCATTCTCGATTCACACGGAGTTCTACGTGTAGGAGGAAGATTACGCAACAGTAACTTCTCATACGATGTAAAGCATCCCGCCATCCTTCACGCCAAATCGATTTTAGCAAAGCTGCTAGTACGACACGTACATGAAAAGTACTATCACGCGTCTCAAGCATTCACCCGCTCGTTCTTGCTTCGAAAACATTGGTTCGTAACTGGATTACGATCCCTCGTCAGGAAGACGATCCAAGAGTGCGTATGGTGTACCCGAATGCGAGCCGAACCAATATCGCAAATCATGGGCGACCTACCCGCCGAAAGAACCGAAATCGCCCGGCCATTCACGAATTCCGGCGTGGACCTCGCCGGCCCGTTTACGGTGAAATGCACCAATCACCGGTCTCCAAAACACATAAAGCACTACGCGGTATTCTTCATCTGCCTCGTCACCCGTGCTGTACACATTGAAACAGCAGCTGATCTATCCACGGAAGCATTTCTCGCTGCGTTTCAAAGATTTATCGCACGCCGTGGAGTCCCCGCCATAATGTGGTCCGATAACGGAACTAACTTTGTCGGCGCCAAAAACGAATTGGAACGCAAGCACAGCTCGGTCCCGATCGTGTGGAAGTTCATTCCACCCCGATCTCCGCATCACGGAGGAATCTGGGAAGCAGCGGTAAAAGCCGGTAAAAAGCTCTTGCTTGCTGCCTCCAAGGGAGCTATATACACCGAAGACCAGCTCAAGACCGTTTTAGCGATCGTGGAATCGATCTTAAACTCTCGACCACTATACCAGCAGCGAAATATCTCAAACGTCGACCACATCGACGTATTAACTCCCGGACACTTTCTCGTCGGATCGCACCTGCTGGAACCAACCCATCCGGACACAATACCGCTACTCGACCGAATACCGGCTCAACGACGAATCATCGCGTCATTTTGGTTAAAATGGAAAGCCGCTTATCTCGCCCAACTCCAGACGCGAACTAAATGGAAAAGGAAATGCCCGAATCTCGAAATCGGCGATATGGTTCTCATAAAAGAAGCTACGTCGCCGCCAGCAAATTGGTCTATCGG
The DNA here is from genome assembly GCA_039619475.1 of Icerya purchasi. Classification (NCBI taxonomy): domain Eukaryota; kingdom Metazoa; phylum Arthropoda; class Insecta; order Hemiptera; family Monophlebidae; genus Icerya; species Icerya purchasi. The sequence continues at coordinate 226,795,503 of CM077116.1, forward strand.
CAGGATAGTCGGTGGCAACCCGGATCGCGAAGGCCGACTTCGGATCGTCACAATCCGGTCAAACGGGTCGGAGTACTTACGCTCAGTCCAGCAACTGGTGAAGCTCCCGGTACAAGCTCCGGCATCTGCCGGATCCGCATCAGCGGTGTAACTCTTAAGACCTGCGGTCTTGCGGGGGGAGCACTGTTAGGCTCATATTAGAGAATAGCGTAAAAACCCGATGTTGTAAATAGCGTAAAAACCCGATGTTGTAAATAGCGTAAAAACCCGGTGTTGTAATTAGCATGATAGCGGGAAAACCCGGTTACCGACTTTAGGCCGAAACTAGCATAGAAAACCGGTTACCGCTGATCTTATCGCAATATATTTGTTATATTCAGCTCTCGAATGCATTTACGCTTTTAGTTTCTGTTTGTACGTTGTTCGTCGTAGTTCTACCAAGTCGTGTTAATATTTCAATAAATTACATTTTTATACTTCTCGTTTTGTATCAGTCATTTAAAATACAGTCCACTCAAATCACTCTAACACTCCTTCTATCTACTATTTAAATCATATAAACAAGAAAGATATTTTCGAGTGAAAATAACCGATGATTACTCAGATATTTCTCCGGTAAGGGCCGGGGTCCCGCAGGAGAGCGTTCTGGGTCCAACATTGTACCTAATCTACACGGCTGACTTCCCTATGCTGGATAATACAGAAGTAGCTTTGTACGCGGATGACGCAGCCATCTTGGCCGTTGATAACTGTGAAAACACAGCCACAGAAAAATTGCAGGAGTCACTTCGGCATGTGGAAACTTGACTAAAACGATGGCGCATAGTAGTCAATGAAATTAAGTCTATGCATATTTCATTCACAAATCGAAAAATTGAACGCCTGCTAATCAAAATAAATAACGTCGTAATACCAAATGCCAATAACGTAAAATATCTAGGCATGCACTTGGATGCTAGGCTGACCTGGGGTACTCACATTCAGAAAAAAATGGAGCATTTGAGGTTTAAAACTAGAACCATGTCGTGGCTGTTAGCTAAGAGATCGGGCTTATCGTTAGACAATAAAACTCTATTATATAGAATAGCTCTAAAACCGATCTGGCTGTACGGTGTACAGTTGTGGGGCTGCGCAAAAATATCGAACTTACAGAAAATACAACTATATCAAAATAGGGTACTGAGAACCATTACTGCAGCCCCCTGGTACGTCTCAAATTATACCCTCCATAATGACTTGAATGTCATGTCTGTGGAGGATGAAATCAAAAAACAAGCAAATAAACATGTCGCCCGACTTAGCATTCATATGAATCCACTTGCTAACAATTTGCTGGATAACTCCGGTGAAATATGTAGACTGTGGCGAAATAAGCCTCTAGACCTTGTCCAGCCATTATAAAGTTCAGCGAGAGTACTACTGAGTACTACTCCTCCACAAAACATTCTTTATCGCAATAAATTAATCTCTAAATGACCACTAAAGTTGATCAGTTGTGATGGGGAAAAAAAAAATGAGGTTGAATTCAAATTCATATCAACATACCTGACGCATGATGATTGCAAAATTTTTCGTTTATTAATAAAATTTTAACGAAAGCGATTCGTGTATTTTGAGCATTCATATTGTGTTATTCGTAGGAAGTAAAACTAATAATGGCTCTCATCGAAAATGAATACCACTTACTATTATTTTAAAGATAATTCTGCAAATAAGACGAGCAACAAAATTTCTACACAAATAGTTACAAAAAGAATTGACAAAAACTCATGCTGTTAGGCGAACATTTTTTTGTAATTTGCTCTGTATGTATATATATGTATGTGCATGTTTATTTATATATATATATATATATATATATATATATATATATATATATATCCATTTAGGCTAGTGAAGTGCCACGCACTCTCGGTTCTGCTGTACGAAGCTGCAAGCTGGTCATTAACGAAGACAATGGAACGAAAACTAGACGCCTTTAAAATGTAGCTCTACCGTAGAATGGACGCACAAAATACGAAACTCGAAGGTACTAAACCGATTGGGCAAATGTAAAGAAATAACAAAGGAAATTAAACATCGTAAATTAAAGTACTTTGGACAGATAATGCGCCACCCGAGACAACCAAACATTCTTCACCTTTTGATGCAAGGCAAGGTCGATGGAAAAAGACCACCGGGAAGAAAAAGAATAACATGGATACAAAATTTGTCACATCGTGTCCACAACTAAATTGTTTCGAGAAATCCTAGACAGACGAATGATTGTCAAAATGTTAGTCAACGTTCGAAATCGGACATAGTACCATGATGATGATGATGATGATAATACTGATAATAACGATGATAATGATATGTATATATATATATATCATATATATATGTAGGAAGAGATCGTTTTTTCTAAATGTACTAAAAACTACTGACTGATTGTAAAAATTCTTTTGCCGTTTGGAAACTAATTTATTTAAGTTAGTTATATGCTCCATTTCCAGAACAATCAGGGTTTTGTATGAAAATTTAATCCTTCATAGAAAAAAATCATGTACATTACAACTATACTAAATGTAGAATGCTGGACTGACGCAATTTTTCAGACAATCTAAAAAAAAAAAAAAAAACAAGTAGCCAGTAACTCAAATCTCCTGCTATATATGTATACGGGGTGTTCTTAAACTAATTCGAGAAATTTGTCTTACGCTATAAAGCTCATCAAAATCGATAAAAAAGTCCTGAGGGAAAAATCATTTGAACAAAAAATTAATTAGTTATAATTAATTCAATTAATTCATTGTAATAAAAAAATAAATATTTCTTTTTATTATTCAATATATTTTGAAATAAAAATAAAAGAAATATTAAAAAGAAATAAAATATGTATTAAATATAGTCGTGATTGTATAATCAACCAAGTAAAAATTCAACCCGATTCGTCGTATTTTTTCAAATCAGCGGTAAATGCATTTCATCACAACGTAGCCTTAAATTAATTATAACTAATTAACTGTTCGCTCAAATGATTTTCCTCTCGGGATTTTTTTGTTCATTTTGACAAGCTTTATAGCGTAAAACAAACTTGCTAATTAGTTCAGAATACCCTGTATAACTGTTGAAAACGTAAGCGCAATCTCAGGTTTGCAAACTAATTTGTGACATCGTCGAAGGATGTGGTTTGTTCAAGAACGTCAGAGAGGCCCCCGCATCAGTGGCTCAATTTTCATTGAAAAAGCATTAGTAATTCACGGTAAAATCGAGAATGAAACAGCATTTTCTGCTTGTCAGGGATGGCTTGATCGTTGGAAAAAGCGTCATGGGGTTCGTTTGGCGTACACAAGTGGTGACAAAAAATGTCAGCAAATGAATCAGAAGCTGGTGAATTTAATGAGTTCGTTTCTGAAATTTTACGTAAGTGTGAGGATGAAAACTTTTCCCACCTGTAAAACGCGAAGAAGATAAACATCAAGGATGTAATTTTTATGCTGGCTGGTGCGTTTGAGTAAATTCTTTCTTCTAGCTTCGTGAAATCGTAAAAAAAAATTTGGCCTGATACAGAAAATCTGGTGGTCAACAGTAGCAACAATTCGGAGAATGAAGAAATCGAAAATGAAGTAATTTTACACAATCTGCTCTCATTACCAGATGGGAACCGAATGCAGTCGGAAGATGTGGAGGAATAAATATCAAAAAGTGACGAAGTATTTAAAAACGAATTTTTTACGGACGAAGAAATAATCAATATCGTCAGTAAAGATGACTGCGAACTTCAACACGATGGATAAAATACAGACGTAGAGGGTTCGCAAAAAATAAGTCACGAAAGATCAAAAAAATTTTCAGAAATTTTATTACACTATGTGGAGCAGCAACAAAATTCGTCGGCATTTAAGAAAATGGAGAAACTAGGCTTTTAAAAATTTGTCAAAAGGGAAAAGACAGAAAAAAATAACTGATTTTTCAAACAATAATATATATTCACTCATACTTAAGTATTCAGGTTAAATTTTAAATTTTCAAAGTTTATGCAGTCTAAGTTCATTTCATATGTTCAATTCTTTCGTATCACTTTATGTAGGGATGATATATATGTACAATAAAATAAGTTACAATAACGTCTTATATATTTGTTTGTTTATTCACGATACCTGATGTGAAACCTTCTGGTTCATTTTGAAAGAAAATCAATTTTTCACAGGACCTTCGAATTAACCGGCCAAACTGATCAGATCTCGGTCCCGACCAGACCGGTTAAGAGAGGTTTTACTGTAATTGTTAATTAAAATTGTTATAGATATTTTTATTGCGTTGAATTCATTTCCGACATATGTATAAAATTATAGCTGTTTTTATAGTTACCTGAGTGAAGGAGTTGATGACGATATTACTGCTAATTACCCATTATTACTGCGAATACTATCATCAACTCCTTCACCCGGGTAATCATAAACACGGCAGGTTCGATCACCCCAAAAACAAAACACCTAACAAAGATGTAAACAGGGTTCCCTAGTAAAACTATGGTCGCAGTATCACTCTCAAAGAAACAAGAAAACCCTCTTCCACCAATACAAAATCATTGATTAATTTTAAATTAAGAAGTGCAACAAGCCATAGAACGGTTAAACAAAGCAAACGAAGGGGGATTGCTAATTCAAAATAATGTTAAAAGCTTCTGTAAATTCTAATGTTTCGATGACAAAAGTTCCAGATAGAATTCGCCGATTCTCTGATTACCACAATCCCCCATGAATCGCTAACCTGGCTGATGCTGAAAGAAATTCGGTAAAAAATGCTCAGACAGCGGCCACCTTGCAAAAAGCTTTTCAGTTAATTCAGGGGTTGCGAATTACCCTGAAATATTTTTGAACTCGAGAGAAGTAGCTCTAAAAACTATGGTACGGGATTCCTAACCCTTCCGCTAAAAACTTGCCGCGCAAATCTGTGAAGTAGTCATTTCAGATCTTCAACTGTCTCTATAGGTAACGCAAAAATTTCACAATCAATGGTGAGAGGCCACTGTTATTCTCATTTTAATATTCACACAAAACCAACAACTTAAAGCGAAGACGCTCGCATGTAATACATGCAAAATATTTGAAAATATTGTTTGCAAGTGATTGCGTTAGAGTCGGGAAAGGGAGCTGCTAATTTCGATCAACAACTGGCCACAAAATTATTTCAGAAGCGATATGCGCAATGCTCTTATTGATAATTCTTATTGATTATTTCTATTTCTAAATATAGAAAAAATATATGAAATGACTTGGACTTCATTTGTTGTTTCTTATGACAATCAATTACGCAATTTCGACTATTTAATCACCGCTGAACCGTCCGTCGATAACCTCTCCTGTGCTTGCTGTGAGAAAAACACTGATCTATTCACACCAAATATCCTCCAAGCTTGAACCGACAAGAGTGAATTCCAATTTTTCTCTTAATAAATTCGTGTTTATGATAATCAAGTGAGGCGATGCGTTGGTGGGAAAAAATATTAAATTACTCCTATATAATTATCCAATGTGTACGTTAAGTGAACAAACGCATCAGAGAATTGATCTACAAAAGGCACAAATAGTCCTAAGTAATATACGAAAAAGGAATTGGTGTTCGGGAATGAAATTCAAAAGAAAATATGAACAAAATGAACGGAATAGAGAAAGAGGATCCACAGAGAAAAACTCAGAAATAAGTCAGTTTGCTTTGCGGGACCTTATCCGTACGCACTTAATTAATTAGATCAACAAGAACTCGATTCCTCAGATCTCACCATAGAGAAACCCGCTGGAAGTGCTAGTGCTAGTTCCTATATATTATCTATAAAAGAGCGCATTTTAACTGACTGTGTCATTCTTAAAAAGAAAAAAAAAAAAACATCGTATTTTGATTTTTTACTTTATTGAACAATATAAAATCTTTATTAAACAGAAATTATTTTTAAATTAAAACGTGCTTTAGTTAGGAAGGAATGGAAGAAGATGATTGGCTAGCTACAACGACAAGAGCAAGGCTCTTAAATACATGGATGGATGGATGGAGTTGGCATAGAAATTTCTCTAACAAATTCCGTAACGCAAAAACGTTAAAATTTCATTATTTCCCACCAACGTAAGAATAATACAATCAATAATAGATATATCGAGGGGTATATGTCAGTCAAATGGACAGAAAGGTAGATTATGCTTTAATCTAATCAATCCTGTAGCCAAGGGAGCACATATGGTGGTTCAAAAAGCACCGAAACTTTTCCGAAATATTTTACAGTACTAAGGAAAAAAAAAAAAAAGATTTATGCCGTAAACATTAATAACAAAATATGACGAAAAATTTGAAGATCTGTTCTTGCACATTCTATATCATCTAAGAAAAAATAAACAAATTTGTAATTTTTCGTTATAATAAAAAAAAAGGAAGCTTTAAGTTACTCATTTGAATATTAAACTATCGAGTTAAGCACTAAAACAATTATTAATATTTGTTAAGTTATCGAGTTTTGTTGAACTTGTTTTTTTTTTGTTTTTTTTATTTATACAAATTTACAAATATAAATCTAGGCGCCGTGTGTAACTACTTGGGCTATTACGGCATCTAGACTCACTGAAAATTACAGAAGGCAGTGTAGTCTGTTGGATGCTGCAAAATTCAACACTGACGGGACACAATCCGGATGGTTCGGTAACAGATGGTGGGGCGAGATATAACTAGAAGTACATGAAATATGCCAGCACCATTTCAGCAGATGCTGTACGTTTGGCAGGGGTCGCTCCTTCAAAGACGTAGTTATGTGACAGTGTAGTGTGTCCCAAGTCTCGACAGGATCGAGAAATCCTTACGTGAGATGAAGAACAGCGGCCAACACGGGTCGATGTTCGACTTTATGGACCTGAGCCAGGTCGTTTGTTTTGACCATAGCTTGCTCCACTCTTCAGAAAAGTGCATCAGAAAGACTGATGGTCCTAATCAAGGCAGTATAGCGTTGAACAGCATCGGGCTAGATAGAGTTGCCGGGAACCTCAACATGGCCAGCGATCTGTAAAAATGTGACATATATTCCTCAGATCGTGAAAGTCGGAATAGGAGGGTTTTTATTTTAATTAGTAGAGAGTTAACAATGTCTGGGCTATGGATGGCTTCGATAAAATGAAGTGAATCGGTAATAAGAAGGGCATTTTGAAACGCTGGACTGGACGAATATGTCTCAAGACAAAGAAAGATCGCAAACATTTCTGCCTCTAAAATAGAGCAGTAGTCGTTTAGGCGCTCGATGTATATTACGCCTCCAATTTCATAAGCGTCTGCAGTTGGTGAAGGAGAATTAGAAGGACCGGCTTTAGCTGCGTCTGTATACATGTGATTGTAGTTCGGGAGGGAGGCAAGTTTATTTAATACTACTCGAGACATGAATATAGAAAGGTTAGATGTTCTTAAGGAATCTGCTAAGGTTAAGTTTATAGATGTTGGGACATGATTCCGGGGCGCTGTAATGGTCGGACTAACATGGTGGTCGTTCTAGTTTATGAGAAAGAGACGTTAAAGACTTGGCCAATAGATCGCCAGGAAAGGATGGAAATCGGATTTGGGAATTACTGGTGAAAAATTGGTATGGTAAGGAATAACGAAAAGAATCTCGAAAGGTGAGATGACCGCGAATAATAGATAAAGGAGGAAGGCTCGCCGAAGCACAAACGCCCAACGAAGGAGAAGTCCGGTGCGTCCCAAGTGTGATACGTGAAGAAGTATTATGGATAGGATCGATAGATTTTAGTAGTGTTTTATTAGCAGAGGAATATGCCCGGCAACCATATGACAGTTTAAGGTAAGGGCTGTGTATACTGATGGCAGCAGTTTCGGATCTATATTGTACTTGTGATTGGATAAACATTTCAAGATGAACAAGGATTTCATGCAATTACGCTTAAGGATAGGCATGTGTGGAGCCTACGATAGTCTCTCATCGAACGTTAGATCCAGGAACATTACGGAAGGAAGGAATATAGGTACATGTTTTAGGTAGAGGGTGATATCAGGATTGGAAATAGGACGACGCTTCTTTAGGAATTGAACACATGCAGGTTTTGAGGATGAAAAATCCAAGCCATTCTTTTCCGCCCAGCTTTGTAATCTGTTGATCGTTGACTGTAGGATAGACATCGCATTAGCGGGAAAGTTTGAGGGAAGAGATATGCTGAGGTTATCAGTGAACTATCGGGCTGTTACCGGCGGCCTTATGGAATCTGCTATATCGTTTATATAAAGGATAAACAAAGTTACGCTTAAAGGCCCTGTGGAATTCCATTTTTAGTCATGAAGGATGAAGATACTGAAGAGGCTATTCTCACTTGAATACCTCTATCAGTGAGGAAGCTCTGGATAAAATTACCGCTAATTCCGGCGTTCTTCAGTATTTTTAGGCACTCCTGCGGTCTTAAGCTTTCTCTATGTCAAAAAAAACCGAGTAGAGATGGTGTGATCTGCAATGGGCTGTTAGGATTTGCCTTCGTAAAAATTTATATTTTCGGACGCCAACTAGGATAGGAGAAAGGATTTCCTTGGATTCAAGATAGAAATAGTGTCGGTTCACCATTTTCTTTATTACCTTAGAAAGGACTGGGGAAGGAAGGGGTCTGTGTTCGACTTGACAATCGGTATAAGGAGAGTTGTTTTTAAGGATTGTGGGATAAGGTCAGAAGACCAAATTTGATTGTTCATGCAAAGCAGGAATAATCTAGCAGATGTAGAAAGATGTTTAAGCTTAAAAGTATGTATGGGATGTAAGGTGCGCTGTTCCTTATGTTGTAGTTTAGTTGGTGATTTAACTCATGAATTGCAAAAGGGAGATTTAAAGGATCATTTTCGTCGGAATTAAAATATATTATCTGTTGTTCCGCGGCTAGTTTCAGGACCGCAAAGGAAGGATCGTATAAGAAGGACGACGAGGAATTTTTGAAATAAAGCGCAAGGACTCTCGCAATGTCAGACTCTTCTTTGATCAGCGAGCCATTTATGAGTACTGCAGGAGTCAAAGAATGATTCGAGGCTCCATTGAGGTACTTAGTCTTTCTCCGCATAATAGTGCTGGGTGTATATTTTTTAATAAGGGGAAAGAAATTTCTGCGTTTAAAATCTTGTCAATATTGTAAATATCTAATGATCATAAAATTTGTTGGAAAATGGTGGCATCTAAGGCGCGAATGTTCTTGTTTGGTTAGCTGAGACTACCAGAGCTGCTTGTCTCTTTAAGATCATTCCTATTATCGAGACTTATTTTGTTTTACGGTATAAATGACTATGATAAGGCAAATAAACATTAATTTCCTGCTAACTCTCGGCGTTTTTTAATTAAATTTATTACACGACGCAAGATATCTTTAGTTCTCACGTTTAACAGCAATAATTTTAAAACGTTAATTATTTGAAGTAGAATTGAACATTTTTCTTTCTTTTTTTTTTTTTTTAACCCACACTTATTGTCCATTTGGTTACAATTATATAGAATTAAACTAATTCTGCTCGAAATCGCTGCAACTGTTGCTTGTTCCATTTTCCTTAACATGGATATGTTTTTTGTTTTGTTCAAAAAAGAGCGTAGACAAAAACGTCATTGGTATTTTTTAAAATTACCTAGATGCTTTACTAGAACTAAACATTTTTTGTTTTATTTAGCGTTTTTCTATAATTAACGTAGAGCGCTATAGTTTTTCTTCTTTTTTCTCTATCTATGTATTTTAAAGTAATTACGGGAAATTCGGCCTAATATTCCAAACAGAAAACAAATTGCACACCTTAAAAAAACATGTCCTCGATCGGTGTTTTTACAAATAGCGTAGTCAGCTGTCGCGGCGTAGTTGATAAAGTCGTGGTGTTTCGTTTGGGACCGAGTTCAAATCCGGCTGGTGCATATTGAAACTTGCAAAAATTCCGCTTGCGTAGCATTAATGTTCGCAGTTAACGCGTCTGCTCGCAACAAAAAAGAACAACGCATAAAATGGCAGTAAATTTTTTCTTATATTATTTGGCCGCTACAAATTTTACCCTGCATTACGTACGCTTCCTGGTACATTTTTTACAGGTAAAGTGTTTTATTACCTTCGTTTTCGCGCGCTTTTACATATAGGGAACCTTTCGTACAAAGTTCATATGTTAAAACTGGCAGAACAGAGTGAATTTCTCGGTTTGGCTCCTATTGCTTTGTTCATCGTCGTATCCTTTACAGTTAACATCTATTCTTTCATTATACCGCATTCATTGTTAGCTATTACTCAGCCGTGTTGTTCAGTAAACTGGTATTTCGCCCCGATTTCTTTAATATCTTTTTTTTTGTAATTGTGAAAATTGCCACGATTATCTCCCGCCGAGTGTTCTATGCAAGATTTTTCGTATCAATTTTTTCCGCCTTTCTTAGCGGTTTTTTCATTCCGTTTTGAAACTGTTTCTATCTCTTATCCTTTATCCTTAAATTTACATTTTTCTTCAGACACGCACCGCGTTATTCGAAATATGCGACATAATATAATATGGGAATTTTTGTCGCTCTCTTTCATATCCTCCGCTACCTGTTGTTAATGCAAGCTGCTTTCTCAGTTGATTTCTTTAACGTCTGTTTTCATCTCAGCAACCCGTCGCTTTCGTAAGTTTCAGAGGCTTTGTTGTTTCATTTTTTTGGGAATTTTCAAGAAATACAGCTGCTATGCTTTCGACGAAAAATTCTTCTTCTTACGTTTTATTACTTTTATTTAATCACAACGAAAAAAAAAAAAAAAAAAAAAATCTCTTACTATAACATTCTTTGTTATTTGTAAGTAACTAGGTCGTGTTATTTTCGTTTTAGCGTTCTCTAGGCGCGTGCAAGTTTCGTCATTGGAAAAATACGTTAAAATTGAATTCCCCGAAAAACAAGTTGTTAACGACTTCGTTGCGGAAGCTGCGGGATTTTAATTAAAAGCCGGTTTACCCGCCGATATCTGTTTCGTTCTACTTATTTTTCAATAAATGACTTTAATTTAATAAACTCGACATCCGGATCATACTATCATCCGCCGACGTCATGAGGAAAATATTAATGTATTCAGGTTACCTTACCTATCGGGCCGGCAAATATTCTACCGAGAAACATATCGAACAAGAAAGATAGGAAAATACCTCCTTGCTAAAGCTGCTGTTTCCAATGGGAATTTTATTAGTAGGGTTCCAGTACACAATATTCTTCTTCCAACTAAATCCTGCCATCTTAGACTTTGGCATTCTGTTTATGTATCTCTTTTCGCTAATCCTAATTCCTTTTATCTCTTGATTAATCCTGTTCCTCCTCCTCGTCCTTGGTTCTATGAGTTTCCCAGTTTGCGTCGGTCCATAATTACTAAATTATCTCGCCTCCGTTTCTCGCATAGTCTCCTCCCTTCTTCACTAAATCGCTTTTCTTTGGCTGCATCTCGTAATTATCCATTGGATCCTGAAGGTTCCCAGTATGTTTGTGATGCGAATCACGTGCTCTTCGAGTGTTCTGGTTTATCTCGTAAGTGTGAGTTACACTTTATTATCATCTTTTAAAGCTTGGTCTTCCTGCTCCTTTCAACGCATCTTATGTTCTTTCTCTACCTATTCTCTCTGTTGTTCCTGTCCTAGGGGTGTTTCTTGATTCCATTGTCGACGGAATAAAAATATAATTTCTATTCTATTCCATGCATCTATTCCGTTTTGCTGGGCTAATGCTCTTTGGTAGCAAACCCAAGGGGGGTAAAAAAAAAAAAAAAAAAAAAAAAAAAATGTTCAAACAGATAGGAGATGCATATTATTCGATAATTGGTTAAAAACTACATTATTTTTTTTTTTGTCATTTGTTGTTGGTCGAGTAGAAAAGCGCGATTAACGATGGCGAAAATTAGATGATTATCATTGTGTGATGCTCACGATGACTGTGCCTCAATAGCGTACTACTTAGACGAATACAATTTAGTTACCGTGATCGAATGTGAAGAAGACGTGTAATATGATGTGCAACGTGTATATGCTTAAATTAATTTTTAAAATTATATAAACTATATTTTACGCGGAAATTTTATTTAAAAAATAACTGAAAACTGTATTGCTGTTTTTTCTAAATGATGTTGTAAACATTTTGCAAAGAATTATAATGGAAAAGAAATGCGCAGGGAAAAGTGTACATTTTAGAACGAACATACTACTATATGTATTTCCCGATTTCAGTTGAATAGGGCCATTTTCTGCAATTTTTTTGGTCTAAATCGTTCCCATCTTTCTGTTTATCGAAGCGTAAAACGTTCATCTTGAATACCCTATATATTAGCCCTAGCGGCTTCTATCATTTACGGTGGAGAATAAGTGGAATTTTTAATTTTTTTTTTGATCGATACAGTAAAAACTGAGCTCACGTTTCTCATATCGAGCTTTCCCGTTTCTTAAAACAAAAAGAGGACAAAAACTTGTGAAAGACCAAATTACTAACGGTGACTGAAGACAATCATCGAAACAATTTGACGGTAGTTTGATAAAACGAAAATTATCGCAATTATATTTATTTAGAAGAACAAACAAAAAAACGATTATAGTAAGTCTATGTTTACAAAATTATTTCCATCATACATTGTTGTAATCCAGCTAAAGAACTGGTTATAGAAGGCTGAAAGCAAGCTTGTGTAATAGTGTTGCAAGTGACGGATGATTAAATAATTATAAGAGGACGTCCGGGCAAATAATCGCGAACGTGTGCATTTTTTTTGTAACAATTTCGCTCCTGTATTATGTTTTTTTTTTCTTTTTTTTTTTTTTTTTTATCCGGACTTTTAAACTTTTCCGAATTGCCTTAAAGTTAATTTGACGAAATTCTCTAACTGAGTTACTGGAACGGCTCAAAATAAATTAATTGTGTCGAACAATAAATATATTAATTGTAAGTATTAACAGACTTTCAACTACAAGAATAAACACGATTAAAAGCAGAGACGCTACAATTAAAGAAGAAATACATAGGGCTCCTGGTCTGAACTCGTCAGTCACTTTTTCCAAGGAGTTTTGTAAGCTCTGAGCCTGAACTCGTCTGTCAGTTTTCCAAAGTCAGAGTATTCAAAGTTCTTCATAAGAGCTTTGGTAATTTCGAAAGTTTCGTTAAGAAAATGAAATATGGTTTCGATCTCAACAAATATTCCATCAATGATGTCCGAAAAAAAAAATATTTTTTTCAAAACTTTTGAGCTTTTCTCAACGCCTCAAGGGCGCAAATATAAAGTTGTAGCTCAATTACATAGTTTTCCTATAAAGCGGTTCTTAATGTGTATTTTTGAGATATGTTTTGGTTTTCTCAAATTTGTTACTTTGGCTAATACTTATATGAATTTGCTTTTTTTTTTTTTTGATGTTTTTGGCTTGAATGGGAAAGGGTTTAAATAATTTTTTAATGATAATTTTTTGATTTTATGAAAGGGCTTTTCTGTGTTTTGTTTTATATTTTGAATTTTACTTTTAAAGAGGGGGTTATCTGCTGACAGGTTATGAATTTTTTAAGTTTCGAGGCCGTTTTAAATTCCATATTATATATTTTCAGCGATTTTTTGGGGTTTTAGCCGCCCGGAGTTTAGCTTGAAGTTATAGATTATAGTTTTAAAGGTGAATTTTAATTGTAATTTATGATCCAATTTTGAAGTTTATAAATCAAACCGTTCGTGAGTTGTTGATTTTTATTTGATATTTTTGTCGTTTCCGAACCATCTTATTATGATTTTGTACATTATATGTGTGCGGAATCATAAAAAAAAACACGAATAATTCGAAAATACGCTTTTTCCTTTTTTTTTTGCTTTTCCCCCAGCTATGCGGTAAAGTTCAGAGGAATTCTAAAGTAAATTTCTTGCACTGTCCTGAAATTCAACTTTTGTATTCAGAAAATTTTTGTTTCGATAATCATATTTGGATTACATGTAATTTAACGGTATTCGAGGGAAAAATTAAGATTGAAGCGTACTTGCAGCAACATTTTAGATGCGGACCAATTTAAGAATTTGAATTTAAAAATCTGAATTAAAAAATGTCCGCCAATTCTTCAAGTACGATAATTTTGTATATTCAAAAGTGGTGGTAGTGAAACAAAAAGTACACATTTGGAAAGTTCTCCTGGAATTGTGTGATTTTCAAGTGCGCTAAAATCTATCCCGTTATTATGTTTCCTTGAAATTTATATTTTTCTCAGACCGAGTTTGGTCGACAAATTCTGCTTTTGAGAAAGTATCTACAACGACGATTAATTTGTCGTCTGCAATGCGGTATGTCGGTAGTCGGTGTCCACGAACTGTTTCCCATAGACGAACAAGTCAGTAAATGAGATTTAAAAATTAGTCTCATCGAACTTTTAAAATCTTATTAAGTAAAATAAATTTGTCAATCTGCTTCGAAATTAGCCCAACTAAAAAGTCCGTAACACCTCCCGATTCTAAAGAGTACATTTACCTCTTCATCGTAACGCTGTACGTCTACTTCAGTATCATATTGATTAGGACACGTTCCGGTAAAGTAAAATTCTGCATATACCGTTGTCTATGTATCGGGTCATCGGGTACCGTCATTTTTTTGTAAGGTTTTCTCTGTGACTGTCTCGAACAGGCTTGCTTATTCCGAAATTTACCGCCGGGCCGATCGAAATTGGCATGTTGTTACGCGACCGATAATAGAGGTTCTATTGAAATACGGAGAGTTTACGCGCAGATAAAATTATACAGATTTTTCGCGAAAGCGTGGTGCTTTTCCGAAAAGTCAACAGATGCTGCGGAAAGAGTGTATAGTATAGAAATAAAAAAGAACCAAGCGGATAGATGGAGATAAGGGCGCATGAAAAGTTTGTCATCGAAAAATATGGATGAGAACAAATGGCTGCGAAAATATCGTCATCGTTTTCCATTGCGCCTGGCGTTCTTTCTCCACACCGAAACGCCGCAGCCTGCCTGAATGAATGAAATTTTCCGAATAACATTTGAATTTTGTTAGCCGATATTAAATTGCTTGTTTGGATAAAATAAATTACATTTTTCATGACGACATTTAACGCACAACAGCGATACACAAAAACTACTTGAAAATACACGATTATAAAATGTCAATTTATAAATCTGAACCGCAGCACTCCTGCCTTCCGAGAAATCTTCTTCTGCCGCCTATCTCGTACACACACGGCCGCTGACTTCGGTTTCCGCAGCTGTCGCCTATGCACGTTTTAGCCGAATTTTCTCGACTAATTTTAATTTTATTTTTCAAACTTTTTTATTTTATTCTATTTTTTTTTTTTTTTTTTTTTCTTGGCGCAATATTAGTCTTGCGACTTTTGGAAATTTTAATATTGCCACGTGACCCTTATTAAAGTTTATCCGCTTGCTGGCGTTTAACGAATCCGAGTGCTGGTATCTCGATTAAAATAGTATTGAGAAGCTAAGTTCTTCTTTTCAAGAAATGCTTAATCTGTCAATTGTTATGTGGTTCTTTAATTAATGAAAATGTTATGCCCTAGTGCGTTTACTTTGTGAAGTTGAAAAATGAGACGTTCAGAATGGAAGACACTCTTGCACCTTTTCGGGGCATTCGTGAAATACGGTACGGTCAAGGGTTTTTGATGGCGTCGGCGACTACGACCGTGTTCTACTTTGATCACCTATAATAAACGAAAACGTTTTTAGCCATTAGTCTCTTTGGTTCGTGAAATTCTGAAAATACTTCAGACGAAAAAAGGGGTATTTGAAATTTGATTTTCCGAAAGTATGTTTCGTGCTTCGTTTTTGTTCATAGAAATACTTAAAGTATTAATATAAGACTGAAATACTTGTTTTTTTTTTTTCTTTCGCGCTCATCGACTAGCGCGTACTCTCTACTGAGAAACAATTAAAGAAAAATAAGTCGGTTATAATCCGGCTGGATGTTACTAATAAGAAAGAGCAAATAGTACGAGTAAAGAGCCGAAAAGGAAAAAACAGAATATAAGAGACGCAATGAGGTTTAGGAAGTTAAGGTTTCAGCAGAATGTAAAAAACGGAATGCTCCCCGAAAAGATATGAATATTCGAAGATTGCATAATCAACGTCGTAATGCATCGTTGAACAGAAAGTCGAATTCGGGAAAAAAACTAATAAAAAGCGAAAACGAAAAGAATATAGTAGAGTACGACTTAAGGATACAGACAAATAATAACAACAACAACAAAAAAAAATAAAAGAAAGGAAGTGAAGGAAACAATTGGAATTATGAATATCGAGTAGTATGTGATTCCTAATAGAACAAGGTGAGAAATAATCAACTTAAGATGGTTTATAGATATTAAAACGCATATAAATTAAATAGTTATTATTACGAAAATAACCGAAATAATGAGGCGAGAATACGACCTGTGCTTATACGAGGGTGGTTCAAATATAAACCGGAATTTTTAAATAAACGCGCGAAAAATTTATTGCGGAAAAAGTGGTTGCACTGGCAGTTAGACCGGTTTGTTACGAAGCGTGTAGAGCAATTAGAACCGCGTAAGCTCACTTTTTAGTGTAGTTAGAGCCATGAGTGAAAAAGAAGTACCAGTGTCTGTTGCGCAACGCATCATTATTCGTTTTTTAGTCAAAGACGACGTAAAATCCGTGGAAATTTACCGAAAATTACGCGAACAGTTCGGGGATGAGTGTCTCTCCAAAACTCAAGTGTACGAGTGGTGTTCCGCGTTTCGAAAAGGACGTGAAGTAGTGTCAAACATAGCACATGCGCGGCGCCCAAAAACCAGCATTACAGATGAACACGTCAAAGCCATCGAACAACTCATTTTGGCTGACCGACGCGTCCGTGTACGCGATATGACCGACGAATTGGGCATCAGCATAGGTAGTATTGAGACAATAATTCATGATCGGCTAGGTTATCGCAAAATTGCAGCCAGATGGGTGCCAAGACTTCTGAATTTTGAACAGAATGTCACTCGTTGGGAAGTTTGTACGCGTCTCCTGCAGCGGTATGGAGAGGAAGGAGAGAATTTATTGCGGCGAATATTCACCACGGACGAAACTTGGGTACACCACTATACGCCGGAGAGTAAACGCTCGTCTGTGGAGTGACGGAAGAAAAAAGAGGGAGCGCCAGTCAAAGCGAAGGTTACACAGTCAGCTGGGAAGGTGTTGTGTACCGTGTTTTGGGACATGAAGGGAGTGATCGCAGTCGATTTCCTAACTGAAAAACGTACTGTGACGGCGCAGTATTACAGTAACCTCCTAAAAAACACAGTCAAACCGGCCTATCGAACAAAAAGGCGCGAAATTCCGATCCGTAGTGCGATACTGCTTGAAGACGACGCCAGGCCACATACCGCTCGGTTCACGATGGAGACATTGGCCGAATTGGGCTGCGAAACACTTGAACATCCTCCTTACAGTCCAGATTTGTCGCCTTGTGATTAATATTTGTTTGGCCCGTTGAAAGAAGCACTTGGTGGACAACGTTTCGACAGCAACGATGGGGTGGAATCGTTCGTGCGCAAATGGCTATGTGACAAGCCGCGAGATTTTTACGAAAAAGGAATAAAAAAATTGCCGGAGAGGTGGAAAAAGTGCGTAGCGTGCGAGGGGGGTTATCTCGAAAAATTGTAAAAAATATGAGCACTGTAAGTATAAAATAAAAATTTTTATGACGAAATTCCGGTTTATATTTGAACCACCCTCGTATATATACTCGTATCAACTGAGTAAAAAAGCAAACATAAAACGTTGGATATTTCATTGTTCGTTTTCTGGATGTGGTATGACTTGGAAAAACTACAATTTTATCGGAAATTTATATTACTAAAATATTCTACGAAATAAGGACATGTTTTGGCCCTAGAGTCCCATATTTATAGTGTAAGACAATAATGGAAATTGCGATTTGCAGTTAACAAATTACCATATTCTATGTATAAGCAGGGGCTTAGTCAGTCCTCTTTTTGTCCACATCCAGGTGATCGAGATAAGTTGGCAGACACGGACCATTTATTTTTGGAACGCAGCCGATACAAAAACACTCAAACAATATTATATAATTCATTGATTAATCTTATAGACCTTCCATGTAAAACAAGTTCGCTCTTAGCTACAAATAATATCGCCTTATACATACTGGATTTTATATTCATTTATAATGTATTCCAAAATTGTAATTTAATTCTAATTGTTTCTTATTTTTTTTACCCGGTTCTATTGTGAACAAATTAAAAATAAGTTAATTTAAGATGGTAAAGTGTTCAATAGGATAATTCGTCGACAAGCGTTTTAGCTTGACGAAAGTTTTGTATGTAAAAAATAATAAATACATATTTTTCAAAAAAAAAAGCTCACTACTATGCTCATTAAATATTAATTACTGATTGCTTTAAAATCGCGCGTAAACGTTTATTATACGATGTTTTTCTTAGCCGAAATTCGGCTGCTTCTGTTTCGACACAATATTTCATGTACGATTGATTTTTTGTGTATGTCGGGTTTAGATCATTTGGGACATAAACAGATATGTCTAGGCTGTCTGAAGTGCTTTTTTTTTTTTTTTTTTTATCCCTACCCTAGGCGCCCCAGCGGCCTTGACCCCATAACATGAGAGAAATAGTCAGGCTATCAGAAATGAAACTTACAAAGGTGAAGGCAATGGGATGGAAAGGATATAGGTAGCGTTAAAGGGAGTAGGAAGACCCAAAGCTAAAAGTTAGGCGTAAAGAAGGGAGCGTTCGCTAAAGAGTGCAGAACATTCGAAAAGGATATGATTTGAGTAACAAATACAAGGAGGCTTAGAAGCGTGAAGAGAGCGGAAAGGAGAAGGGGACAAAGCGAATCGAAAGCGAGAAGAAGGGAGTAGCGAATGATTGCTTCTGAGTCTAATTAAATGGAACAACGACAGATAATGAAACCAAGTCAGGAAACCTAGGAACCAGTTGCATAAGACGGTATTGCGAAAATCGATTTGAGAATAAAAATGGATACATGTCCAACCAAAGTCTGGAATGATTAGAGCGTGATAGGGAAAAAATGTCTGAAGAAGGGAAAGAGTCGAGGATAGAACCATTGCGGGCGGCTGAACCAGCTAAAGAGTCAGCT
Source organism: Icerya purchasi (assembly GCA_039619475.1). Lineage (NCBI taxonomy): Eukaryota > Metazoa > Arthropoda > Insecta > Hemiptera > Monophlebidae > Icerya > Icerya purchasi. The sequence goes on from CM077116.1 coordinate 226,814,588, forward strand.
GAGTCATTGTCTTCTATATTGTAATGTCTAGTAACCTATAGGAAGTCTATGAGAATGGAACGGGACGAAAACAAAGAGGAGACGAGAGATCGAATAGAGAGAGAGAAGAATGAAAAGGCGGAGAGGAGATAGCTTGAAGAACACCGTCTAGCACTCTATTCTCAATAGTGAAATTTGCGATATTCTTTTCAGTTTCTGAGTTAAAAGATTTGCTGCGAACCGGTTAGCGATCAAGCTCTAGCGTTGCGAAGAGGGCATATATTTATCTTCTAAGAATAACAATGAAAAGGAAAAAAATAGGAAAATAATCCATAGTTTACTGTGAACCAGTTAAGGACTATGCACTGTAATAGTTCTAGCAGTTATGAAGATAGCACGAATTTACAAATATTATTTAACTTCTTTTCTTTTAATTGTTATTTTAAGAACTTATCTACTTCATAAAATAACAATTAAAAGAAAATAAGTTAAATAATATTTCTATTAAGTGAAAATTACTAATATTCAGTGGCAAAGTTAAATATTAATAAAAGTTTTAAAAACTAGCTACTAATAAATTCGTTTTATCCTGTTGCTCAATGACGTTATTGTTATAAAGTAATTCTACAACAATAACTATCAACGAATGAAATTAAAGAAGAACCATTATTATTTGCTTTTAGGATATTTTTTAAATTTTGAGAGGTGGATTCATTCATGATGTGCCATTACAGATATTGAAAATCTTTATTGGTCCGGTTACCTATTATATTAATTTTAACATAAATTCACAACTGTTGAAAAAATAGACACAAATTTGATTAAAATTAGAGATTTTCGTTGCGGAAAATCGAAATTAAAAAAATCAAAAATGTATTATTTTTCATCTGTAATATTGAAACAAATTAGAAAGATGCAAAATAAAAAATTAGCGTGAATCAGTCTGCGTCTTTATTTGTTTAAATTGTAGCTGATTGATAAAAATAAAGACACCAAGTGCTTTCTGGCCGTGCATGTGAAATACAGAACCATCATTTTTTACAGTTAAAATTGAATCATAATGATTGCGATGAATGATGATAGTAGAATAATAACGATGTTGAGATATATTGAAAATTTAGCTCAGCAGAAGATAAAATTGAACGATTTAAAATTATTTAAGAAAACAGAAAAATTCCTGGGAAGTATAAAATGTTTCCGATGAATAATACCTTCACCTTAGTTCGTTACATTATCGGCTTTGCCAAATTACGTTTTATTACTTTAACATTATTATTATTATTATTATTATTATTATTATTATTATTATTCCCAACACTATCATTATTGTGAGTTCTTTACACATCTCATTTTTCGTATAACTGCAAAGTGTATATTTTGCTCATAAACTTTTTACGTTGCAAACATTTTGTAGAACGCAATAAAACATAAAGGAAAAATTGGAAATTGTATGTGCTTGATAGAAATTTTAATGTAAGTTATGACTTGAACGATAAGAAAAGAAGAAAAAACGAATAAAATGCTGTAATAAAATCGTCGAATAAACTCGATTGAGGTTATACAATGCGTGGTAACAAAGGAAGGATTCGATAAATTTTGCGTAACTGCAGTTTTATTGCCATCATTGAACATACTGTTTTGGCAACATAGCCTGAATAACCTAAAGCAGTCCTAACGAACGCGTGGCACGAAGAACATAGTTCAGTTTTCATTGCGAACGATGGAACGTATACTCGACATCCTACTTATTGCAGGTGCACCGTGGACTTTAAAAATAATTTTCCATTTGGTAAACAGTTGGTTTTGAAAAAGAATCTTGTAGTAATAGTTAAGGTCAATGGGAGTAGAAGTATAGGAGCGATGAAGGAAGCTGAAGATGGATGAATTTTTAGGGTATATAAGAGAAACATCTTCGAAAAAAAAACTGTACCATTGGTAATGATCATGTTTTCGAGAATAACATTGTTTAACGCATTTTGGTTACCATTAATGGTAAATGATGCAGAGAAAAATTAAGGAATTTATCAAGAGGAAAGTTACAAAGATTACGATTAGGAGGAACATTATATACTGTGATTAAATTAAAAGCAAGAATAAGGGGTTAGAACGAATAGTCAAATAAATAATATTAGAATGAAAATAATTGGAAGATTAATTAGGAGGAACATACGAGATTGAAAAGTTATGCAGCCTTTAATGTGGATTGCAGATCATCTATAATCGTTGTCTTTATTCGATATGGTCAGTTTGAAGCCTACAATGTTAAAGTCAGTGTTTGATCAGAATTATTTTTTTAAAATAAAGACGCAACATTAATGTTAAGGTTGTCTCTATCAACCTCTCTCTCTTTGAAGAAATTTTGTTGTCTGTAAGACTGCCGTAGCTTGTAGTACATTAAGTTTTATAGGTAAAATTAATGATGAAAGACAAGCGACTTAATACAGAAAAACGAGTAAAAGAAACAGCGAAAGGGAGGATTAAAACAAAATAGATAGGACAGAGAGTAAATATAATGAGAAAAATAAGAGAAGTTGGAAGCAAAGAGAAAGTGCTTGTGACAAGTCATAAAGAAACAGATGATAAATGCAGTAGATAAGTACTAAAGAGCACTCCGGACAAACATATTTATATATATTGTAATATATCGACTTTTCGAGTCCCTGATTTCGAGAACCAGTTGACATAAATCGAGATCTTCTCATGTACGAAAAAAAATACAAAAAAAAAAATATATAACAAAAAAACTATTTCACGGGCGCCAGTAGCAAAATACGGCTTGCTACTACCGGAAAACTCTGCCGAGCAGAGCTTTAGGCTTTTATGAAGAAAGAGAGAAAAAAAATATAACAACTCGCGAAATCCGCCGTTCGATGGCGTTTCTCCCGGTGGAGATATCACAGGATAACCACGTGTCCAATAACGAAGCCTTCTGTAAAAGGTATATATTCGAAACAAAATTCACACAAGAAAATGATCAAAACAGGGAAAAACAAATTCTAAACATGCCAATTAAACAGAAAACCGAAATTACGATAAAATTTACGATGACTAGGGTGAAAATATAGATACACGCGACGGCGTGATCTTCCGACAACGATTAAATACGAACGTTCCTAATTGACTAGCGAAATAAACCGACTCGTGTGAACAGCAAAATTAATCCGACTCCCGTGAACAACCGAATTAATCTGACTATCGATTTATCGTGGCAAGCACGAACGAAGATTTTTCGGTACACGATGGGCTATTCCAAATGATATAGTCGAATCGCTGAAAATTACCCCGTACCTTATCAATTAATACGCACGCCGATTTTTCTAGAACATTCTTATATTAATATGTATTTTAAATCGGATGCTACCCTGTCTTTCCGGGATTTCACCAATTATCCCGCGACTCTCGTAGCTACACGCTCCATACTTATACGTTTCGACGGTAAACGCGACCGCGATTTCCCTCGCGCAACCAGTTCACCCCCGCAACACAGCCGACAGAACGGCTGCGTTCGGGTGAAACCAGGCTTCTCGGTCGAAATAGCTTCTCCGATCGCAATTCACCGTCATCTCTGCTGCCCGAGAAAAACCCGAAATATAAAATGAATTGAAATCGAAATAATAATTTCTACCTCAGACAGCATTATCAGAAACCGTATAAAACGTAATTAAAATGCTACAGCTGCCAAATCCGTCTCAATATATATATATATTGAAGAGAAAAAACAGTATCAGAAGCCAAATAATGAAGGATTCTCAAAGAGCATTTATTGAGGTTGAGTTTGTCACTAATGTAGAACTCCTAAAGGGTGTACGAGGAAAGAGGTAATAATAATAATAGAAAGTGGCATACAAATGCACGGATTTAATTGATTCAAGAACTTAAGCTATCAGATATCATTTTAAGCGTCATGTGTTCTCTGATTGCCTTGTACAATTGATGCTACCTACTTTTTTCCATTGAAAACCGTTTTCAGTGATGAAGCGAATTTCATGCTTAGTGGGACGATAAGTAAGCGAAATTGCTACATGCAGGCCACAAAATATCTGAGAGTAAAGAACAACTAATTTATCGTCAACTAGTGACTGTTCGGTGTGCACTGTGATCGAAAGGAATTCCCCATTTCTTCGAAAATGACGATAGAAATGCGATTAGCGCGAATCTGTGTGTTTTTCTTTCCCAAACTTAATAGTATTCCTCACGGCAGATGTCTACGTGTAACAAAACAGCGCAGCACACCATGCAACACTCGCAAACATCGAATTGTTGCAGTCAAAATTCGGCGAACACTCTGTTTTGAAAAATGGAAATGTAGCTCGGTCTGCTCATTTATGCGATTTAACACTGGTAAACTTCTTTTTGTGGAAATTTTTGAAAAGCAAAGTTTACATCAATAAACCGCAGCTACCATTTAAGATCTTATAGACAACATTATTGTCAAAATAAATGCGATTGACACGTGCCATCGTATTCTGTAAGCCTAGTCGCAATTTAACCGCTTGAATAATAAAGGGCATAGATTAAAATGAAATAATAAATTTTCTAATTTTTATAACTTTGCGTTTATTTTACTGCGTCTATTTTGTTGGACCGACCACCCTTTAAAAAAACGACCGAAATCGATGATAAAAATATAAGAACTATTAGGAAGATTAACTGCTATTCAAGAACATCGTTATTCGGAATAAATAAGTATTAAAGGAGTAGTAGCAATATACGCAGAGGAAATTTTTAATGAAACTCTGACAATTACTTCAGAACGAATCCTTGTTAGTGGTATAAAAATAAATAATACCAAATAGGCTGACGGGTACCGTACTGTTGATTAACTCGAACGAAGTAATGCAGAAATTGTTACCAATTTCGATTAGCGTTAAACGTCAGGAAGATAAAATTCACGACAATTACTAGGAATAAGAAGAACTTGCAAGATAGAATGATAGCTAAGAAGAGAAACATGAAAAATATTTTAAAATTAACATATTTCGGTACTATAATTATGGTACCCAGCAGTGGAGATCAAAATCCGTATAAGGAAAGTTTAAGCTACGTTCGTGGAAACAACAAATATTTTAATGCAATCGCAAATTAAGCATTAAACCCCCCGTTTAGCAATAGTAAGGAATTTTGCTTTTTTTCATTTTTTCCTTTTTTATTCTTATACTTTATTACATGATCACACCTCTGATAGCCTAAACGTGCTTTGACTGCACTAGACCGTAGCTCTTTTAATTATAAATGTCATCGGTTTGTTTATGACATTAAGCCTAAATATCTCCAAGTTTTTTTTTTTAAAAAAAATGACGGTTTAAACTTCTGTTGAATCCCGAGTTATCGTGGGTTTCGGCTAAATGATGGTGTTGACGCCCCAAAAGCGCTGAATCGAATGGAATTATGTTCCCTTTTTTATTTCAGAGAGTTCATATATCACTGTGGTCAATGATTGGCTTACAGTGATAGACAGAATACTGGTAGACATTATTAATCTGATCTTCGCTTCCGTAGTATTTTAATAGTTTACCGTCCATTTCTAGTCGTCTTATTCGTAGTTACGTTACTGTAATCTGAAGATTGCGTACACGGGGCATTTCTGTGTGGCATTAAATTTCGCGGATTTCGCTGAATGTAATCACATCAGGTCAATAACTTTTATTAATGACATTAATCCTTTGCTGTTCATCTCTGCGACAGATTCGAACACAACAGAAAAACGTTTTATGAAAAACTAATTTCGTGCGGACTCTTTACACTGCTCATCATTTACTTTGTGTTCTGACGGTGTTTGCTTTATAATAGATAATAACATATTTACGTAATCACCCGAATGACTAAACGGAGTCCGGGTCCAACAAAAACAAAAAAAAAAGAATAAGAAAAGGAAAAAGTTGGACACATAAAGTACGAAATACAGAAGTACTTTAGACATATGAGAATACAAATTTAGAACTAGTCAAAACCATTAAGTTTTGGAAAACGGAATACTTTGAACATAAAATGTAGAGTGCATAGAGATAGTGGTCACGGCATAGAACGAACATTTTATTTATATTCAATTTTACTGTTATCCTATTCAACCGTCACATTAACTTTGTTATCTGGTCAACAGGTTGAAAAATCATTTTAAATTATATCCGTATATTACAGTACGAATGATAACCGACGCTACTGTTATCATTCATTCTGCGATGCACATGAATAGGCGAAAAGCTAATTTCTAAAATTCGCCGTGTTTACTTTTTCTGACTTGTTCGTGTATTTGATATGAATTTCCCTTATCTCGCTGTAATGCACCACATATCGCGGTCGACATGTTCTGTTTAGTTCGAATATTTGCGTTTCAAAAAACAAACAAATCTGTGGACACAGAAGATTTTATCGCATTTTTACTGGTACGATGAAGAAAGCGTGTGTGTGCGCTGTGATTGCAATCTTTTTTGTTTTTTTTTGTATCTTCTTTTGTTCCTTAGATATACAGCAGAATCCGGTGTAATTCATGAAGAAGAATAAATTCGTAAAGTTTTTCATGAACTTCGGGTTCAAATTTTTTCTTGCATGTATATAACTTGCAAGAAAATCATCTAATTTTATTGATGATGATATATGTATACACATAAATGCACGAAAACACATACATTATATATGCGTAATAGATTTTGATGGTGTTTGGATAAAACTTGTTTCATCATAAATTAAATTTTGTTTATTTTAAATGTATATCGAAAATTTCACTTATCGATAAGCTATACTTCATATCGACATGATCTGTGGCAACTATTTTAAATTTACCGTTGAAGAACACATGTAAGTGTGGCCGATTTTTGTTTATTGTTTTATTTCGTTCGTTATTCGTTCAGTTTACGTAAACCTAACTTTTTTTCGTTTCAATTTTATTAATTTAAATGCAATTGCTCTTATTATTTGTTCGTCATTGTGGGTAATGTTGTTTTGCAACCGGATAATAATTAAAGTAAACAGAGATGATCCCTAAATAAATTCCAGTCACCCTAGCTGAACTTCCAATGTTTTAGATTTGTGGAGAGTAGTAGAATTTTCGAAATGGTCATTATCTAGTGAGCAAGATAGAATAGACCACGAACATAACAAGGAGTGAACCCAACGTCAAGTCCACAGGATTAGCAAACTGATATGGACGGGGCTAATTTTAGTTGAAGAACCATCATTTAAGATACACAACAGGTAGGTCTCGTGAATAATTTGTAGCACAGCATCTCTTTTATGATCATTTCTATTGCATCCCCATAGATGATTGAGCGCGTTGAAATCTTCACCGAAGATCGCTGGAAAGTTATTCAATCTGTTTAATTAATTTGAAATGAGAGTAGGATCAATAACATACCCGGGAAGAGAGAGTAATAAGAAATAAGATACCCGGAGAAGTTTTTTAAATGAACTAATACGCAGACCGCATTAGATCTGCAGTTGTTATTCATATTACTAAGATTAGTTTGTATACAGTTATGCTGCAAACCATTTTTAACCAAAATGGCCGCTCCTCCGCAACCATCTTCCCTGTCGTCTCTAAAACACGTATAATTATTTATAAAAAATTGTCTTTGTACACTCAGCCATGATTCAGAGAGAAGGACGACATCCACTTCATGACTCGACAGAAAAGCTTCCAGGTTGTATTTATTGAAAACTACACTTCTAGCATTTCATTGTAAAATACGAATCAAAATGTGTTGAATTTAAAAAGTTTTATAATTTTATAAACGATCGAGTCAAGATGATCAGTTTAACTAATTCGAACTCGCGTTAGTTGGCAGAATTATTTGCGTAACTTGCTATAGCATACGAGATTTAATAACGAAAAAGTTTATTTCGAATAAATAAAAGCATAATAATAACAATAGATCGAGGGGTAAAAAGCGTAAAAATAACAAAAGGAGAAATATAATTAGTATAAATTACATAATTATTGTAACCCTAAATTACATCTCGTATTATTGATCAAATATATCTAGCTAGAATAATTAATAAATAAAAAAAACAACAAAACAATAACAAGCAAGTATGCTTACGTAACAGAACAATAAAAAATCTGGACTATGTTTGAATTTCCTTTGCATTACTCTTATTGTTGTCTTTATTACTACTTTTATTATTAGGGTACTGTTTCAATTGAGCTCAAACTACGGAGTATGAACTGGCTAATGCATACAAATTCATTCTTATCAGTTAAAAACAAACTGTTAATATATAAAGTTATTTTGAAGCCTATATGGACATATGGAATAGAAATCTGGGGAACCGCCAGCAACTCCAGACTGAAAACTATCCAGCGTTTCCAGTCTAAGGTATTGCGCAACATCGTTGGAGCACCGTGGTATATCTGTAATACTGATTTACATAAGGATCTCCACATGCCTGATGTAAAAGAAACGGTCAGAACACACAGTGGTAGATATATGCAGCGACTCCAGAAACATGTCAATCGACTGGCTGCCAACCTCAAGCGAAATCCCACAGAATTCAAACGTTTAAAAAGATATGGTCAAATGGATCTACAACATCGTTATTAATTAATATATACAGAGAATGGCTGCTAATGGGCAGCATCTAATGATAATACCGTAAAACATTAGTGCTACTTATTGACCCGTTCAGGGACAGATTGTACGCAAAAAAAAAAAAAAAAAAAAAAAAATTTGTATATATAGTTATTGTTTCAATTTCTTATTGCTAACGTTCTTACTAATTATTTTATCTGCGTCTTTTTTGTTAATAATATTCGCATTATTTTCGACTATAGATGGTCCAGGTTTAGGTGTATCAAGGGTAGTATTCGATTTGGAAAAATTATATTGCCCCCCCCCCCTACATTTTTATAACCCTGATTTAGGTCATAATAACCTGTTTTTTTTTTTTAAAGACTTAGGATTAAATTGTTTTATATTGTATTTCTCTAAGTTAGTTTGCGGTAGGGATGGGAAACTATCTTCTTCTGTAAGCAGCGAGAATCGATTTCTACTCAGTGTGTTAGAATAAAGATGTTCTTGACGATGTACGGCTGGTATTTCTAGAGTCGTTTCCTGAAAGTTAAGATTATATGTTGCCATTATCTCATTAATACGAATTTGTCGTTTCCGTTCTGGACAGGAACTATCCGTGGGTTTATGTTGGTTCTTGCAAAAGACACATGCAAGAGTAGGGCTTCCGCATGATTCCTCTGCGTGTCCACTCTCACCGCACTTAAGGCATCTGGAATTACCCTTACACTGTTTCGCAAGGTATCCATATCGTAAGCATCTGTAGCATTGACGAACTCGTCGAACGAAAGGTTTCGCATTCAAATCTCATGCTCCGTAAGTAAATGTGGCTTAACAGAGATTTCCTTTCAAAGGAGATAAGAATGGAAGGGATTGGTACAAATTTAACTTCATTATTGTAAATGACGCGTCTATTCAACCTTTTGACGTGATTAATTCGAAAGGGGTGACAATCTATCATTTCCAATATATCTTCCTCCGTATGTATTCAATATCAACGCCTTTAATTACTCCTTGACGAGCTCTTAAATTGTGTCGGGATGTATAACCATTTCATGTAAAAAAGGAACTAGTGACGATATTATTTGCTATGGATGGTGACGATAAGTGAATAATAACCCGATTACGGACGACTTTTTTAATTTTTATAATATTTTTAGACATGTTATTTTTTCGTAGAATTTCGGTAACTTTTAAAGCGCTAATCGAAACATTCCTTCATCGTAGTGTTTTTCTACGAATATCTTAAATCGATCATTATTATCATAATTATCCGCAGTCGGATAAAGATTAGTCATTTTCGAATTAGGTCGATAAATATTATTATGATTATTATTATCAGCGTTTGATGTATTGTAGTATTATGTAGTTTAATATTACTTTTAGTGCTTTGATTGTTACTCTCATTCTTGTTACTGCTAACACAGCTACTACTATCATAAGTACAACTATCATCGCAACTGTTATCAGCAATTTGTACATTATTCTGGTTACTTACCTCTATTATCATCGGGAAATTATCGGAAGAGATGTCTCCGACCGAGCGGGTACCGGACTGTACACTATTTATATGCTGTACATTATCGCGTAGTACGATAGATGATAAAAATAAATGAAATTAGGCGGCATACTACTTGCGCCGAAATGCGTGTACCGTGTGGTGAGTTGTGTATGTGAGTGTGTGTGTCAACGAGGATAAATGTAAAATGCAAGTGTGCGTAGAAGCTTCGATCGATGGCACGTAATGGGCAACCGAATGAAACAATACTAACGCGGGAACAAACCTGTACGAAAATCACTATCGACATACAAAATTCCGTAATTCGTTTATTTAACATATACATATATATTTATCTGTGCCTCTAGCCGATAGCTGCTGTTTGTGGCACGTAAATTTAAATAAATAAATAATAAATTATCATTTTTCACTTTTCTAATTGTATTAAATGCAAAATAACTTTATGTTTGCTTTTTATTTTCAAAAACGGGTTTTACAGTGGAGAAAAAATGAATCAACTCGATATAAATACGGTCGAAAAGTATTTCTCTGATCTTTTGTGAAGTGTATAAGGGAAGAAATATTTCGAGTCCGGGAAAGCGGAATTCGAAATAGTAATAATATAATCGCGGTAGAAGTTTAATATGATATATCGCCAAGTAAAGCTCGCCTACTAAGCACGAATGAACAGTTGATTAGTCACTAGCATATTGATAAATGTACAGAGTATTTAAAGAAAATTGTGAAAACAGGTAAGTGGAATATAACGAGTATTATGTTAATTAAAAGAAGAAGAAATTAATGATATCGATTAAAATTAAATTGTTTGCAATCGCATATCACTCGCCAATACGAAGTGGTTAATGGTATGAATAAAATATGGGCGAATGATAGAAGATAAAATAGTAGTTTTAACCTAAATTCGATGACGTTTAGTTTCTTTTTTTTTCTTTTTTTTTTTTTGTGATCGTCATTCGAGGGCATTATCCAGCATTAGATTATGTTAGTGAGAGAGAGGGAGAAACGAATTAGACTTTTTGAATTGAATATTACCAGAGATAGAAGCAATGAAGGACACTACAATAGGAATAATCGCTGGGGATGGAAGATGAACATTATCGAAAGCAGAGACTACATCGACAAAGGCAGCGACCGTGTATTTTCTTTTGAGAAGAACTTTGTATCTTTGTATATATCAGAAAGAAGGAGACTAATGCAGTCAAAAGGACCAAGACCAGGACGAAAACCAAACATATTGTTGAAGATCAGATTATTATGCTCCAGTCACCAAACAAAACGCCGGTTAAGTATACTCTCGAATGGTTTTCTTAGGCAAGGAGTCAAAGAAATTGGTTCAAAAGAATTTAGGATTTTCTTAGGAATAGAGATAACTATAATTGGATTCCAAATAGGAGTCATAAGTTCAGAGAGAAGAAAAGAATTGAATATTTCGAGGAGAATTTTTAGTGAGAAAGTTGAAAGATTTTTAAGAATAAAAAAAAGAAGATTCTATCGATTCTTGAAGTCAAATGGGAGGATTTTTGCAATGAAAAGAGGAGTTCATTAAAATGAAAATCAGAAGTGAGGAAGTGAGATGAACCTGCGAGAGAACGGGAAGGAAAACTTACTTCATCGAAGGAAGGAACATAACTCTAGGAACCAGAGTATCAATAAAGGATTCATGTACATTTACAGACTGCATCTTGTTCTAGGCTTCTTTCAATTAGGCTGAGTCTACTTGAAATTTCATCTCGGAAATCCCGAAATTTCAACTCATTTATTCTCCATTCGCTTTAATTCGTCGTTAGTGTTTTCCCGAACAGCTTTCTCCAGGCAAATTTGTCTTTCAATAGTCCTTTGGTATTCTCTGGCGATTGCCGTGTAGCACATGTGTTTTTGTTCTGTTCGAAGAAATGTTTCCTTTGCTCAACTTACGCAATTCTGTTCCAGTTGAAAATTCTTCCGCTCTAACTTTACCCGTATTCGAATACAACAACGATAATGGTTCTTTCTTTTACGAAGAACTCTATAACATTCTGAATAGAGTACACGTTTCGAATTCGAAACTAACCTGAAAAGTTGAGAATTTTTTTTTCTCATTTCTGGTTAAATATTTTTCATGCGTGTGTGTGCATGCGCGCACGTGTGTGATTTGTTAAATCTTCTACAAGTTCGAAGTACGGAATGATAAATTTATTAGCGTATTTTTTTTCCATAAGGTGAAAATACTTTCTTTCACTGAGCAAATTAAAAATTAAACATCAAATTTCTTTTTATTATTTAAAATAAAGTTAATTTATGCTATTCATCACGCCGTTGTATTCGTACATTTTTTTTTTTTTTTTTTTTTATGCATGTGCATTACACTTAAGGATGCCGCCAAGCCATGCAGCTTGTCGGCAGGGTCCTGCAAATTAACACATGTCTCTATTCTTTATTAGTTAATATATTAAATACTGTAACTAACGAATCTGAGACATACACAATTATCTATATAGGTAAATTTTATTAGTAGGGTTCCAGCACACAATATTCTTCTTCCAACTAAATCCTGCCATCTTAGACTTTGGCATTCTGTTTATGTTTCTCTTTTCGCTAATCCTAATTCCTTTTATCTCTTGATTAATCCTGTTCCTCCTCCTCGTCCTTGGTTCTATGAGTTTCCCAGTTTGCGTCGGTCCATAATTACTAAATTATCTCGCCTCCGTTTCTCGCATAGTCTCCTCCCTTCTTCACTAAATCGCTTTTCTTTGGCTACATCTCGTAATTATCCATTGGATCCTGAAGGTTCCCAGTATGTTTGTGATGCGAATCACGTGCTCTTCGAGTGTTCTGGTTTATCTCGTAAGTGTGAGTTACACTTTATTATCATCTTTTAAAGCTTGGTCTTCCTGCTCCTTTCAACGCATCTTATGTTCTTTCTCTACCTATTCTCTCTGTTGTTCCTGTCCTAGGGGTGTTTCTTGATTCCATTGTCGACGGAATAAAAATATAATTTCTATTCTATTCCATGCATCTATTCCATTTTGCTGGGCTAATGCTCTTTGGTAGCAAACCAAAGGGGGGTGAAAAAAAAACAAAAAAAAAAATAATCTATATAGGTATATGAATTTTGACCCAACCAATTAGCTATTCCCATTTTCACATACTTAGCATATAATTTGAATAAAAATAATTTTCTCGTTCCAATCCACGTATTATCCCCTTTTCCACTACATATCGTTATTTGATGACAAACTCGATAGGGGTAACCATGATTAATTATTTAATTTTAGACTTTTGAACAGTGACATTGCTGAAACATCCATTATACTAAGTCCTATCAATAAGATCAGAAGCTCTGAAATTTCAAATGAATTCTCCTGCGCCGATGTCGTCAGCATATCTCATTTGGTACACCCCGTAGCAGGATCGATCAAAAAAAGTAGATATTTTCATAAAACTCCACGTTCGTCCCATAATCGGCTTCCTTTGCATGCTCCGCGCTATCCTAATCTTAATACGACACTCATTTTTTCCGTCGGGAAAACCTTCCTCGTTTTTTAAGGATACTCCTAATTCTAGAACAATTCCTCCTCCTAGGAATATCATGCATGCACAAAGTATTCCTCCTTTTAAAATTAGCACTATTCCTTGCTCTAATCCAGGTCCTTCACAGTCCACAACACTGCTTCACAGCAACAATCTAAGGCTCAAGGTCGTGACGAATTGTCACCTACAAGCCCTCTAAGCTTTAAATCTTCATCCTCAATGGAGATTTCCATAAAGAAGAGGAAAACTTCAAATCTAACTTCAAATCAAAAAAAAAAAAATTATTTTTCACTTCCAACTTGTCTAGTAATCTTAAATATTTCTTATTATAACGAATAAGGTGAATTTAATCCGCCGTAAAGTATTTAATCTTACTATAACACAATCATCCTAAATGTATCTGTTAATAATAATTTCATCCGCTATTGCTGATACATAAGGTTATCGTAAATCGTTTTCTATACGTTCACAACTACGTATGCATATATCGTGTATATCATATGTATATGTACATATGTTCGATTTATCATTATAAGTTTGTTTTGCATTTATATTTTATGCGTAGACCTTTTATGTTGTAAGTGTGTTGTAGCACTCTCCGTGTAATGGAACCTTTCATTCTTCCACGGATTCCCTAATCCTTCTGCATATCCCTCCTATTACAATTTTTCTTTTTTTCTGTGATTCCCTTATTGTTCTCTCATTCGTTTATGGTCAGGTCTATAAATATTTTGCAGTAAAATTGCCAGAGTGTCGTGAAAAACTTAATTAATTTTCAATCTCTTCTTGCGTCCGATGACTTCCATCTTGTAGTTTTATTAGAGACTTGGTTTGAGCAGTCTACCCAACTTCGCTTCACCAGACTATATTCGCTACAGGAACGGCAGACAGGATGGATACGGCGATACTGCCATTCTAATTAAACAGGATTTTCCTCACAGCATAAATGAAATTGGCATTTTTCACAATTCGCGAGTTAATAGGTTGTTAATTTCAGTTTTCCTACATAAGCTAATATATGTTTTTTCCATATATTGTCCCCCTAACGCATATTTTCTTGAAAGTGACTTTATTGATTTAACTGGGTTGCCATAATTCAAACCGTATGGGTCGACGGATTATTAATATTTTAGAAAAAAACTAACTCGATTCTAGGCAATGATGGTACGCACACCACTATTCCAGCTCTTTCGCGACCTGCTAATGCTTTGGACTTTGTTATGTTTCGATTAGTCAGAAGATGATAATAATGTTAATCACAGATAGCAATACTGTGTTGAAATGATGAGTCATCGGTGAACAATTGCGAACCGGCAACGGTGATAACAATTATCATCTGATTAAAGGCTTTTGTTCGTTGCGTGAGGAAAATTAGGTGAGACACGTTTTGCGAGATCAAGCGATTTGACGTTAACATCACATCAACGGAAAGTAAAAATCAGCGAATTATATTTTTTATTAAAATTTTTTTGTGAATTAACGTATATTTTTGTTAGTAATTACTTAACTTAAGAGCACGGATGGGATATAAATCACCTGCGGCCAGAAGGAGAATGCTTTGTCTTTAAAGGTAGAATTCCGTAGCATTAACCAATTCCATTGCGATAATTGTGAAGAAACGTTTCCCGAATTCACCACGAAGCGAGACGAAGTGGTAGCCGACCAGGTTTTTTCGGGCAGTTCGGTTGTAGTAATCACTCAACAGAACCAGGAACATAGAGGACGACTCGAAGCGTAATTTTTTCGGTTTTTTACAGATTTATTCATTCTTTGTCAATTGTATTACGATCAATTTGTTCGTGTTAATTGTGCGTGCGACCGATGTGAGTGTGAGTGTGTATGCAGCGCTTTTAGAGGGCCCTCGCCTCGCGTAATCTAGTCTTGTCGCGAATAAAATAAAAGAAACAGTTGTTAGAATAATTATTGGTCGCGAATATAATTGTCAAAAAGGAGTCAATATATGTTTTTTACGTCCGGTTGAAGAGCACAGACACAAATGTGATATCCAATTACTAAATAATAACTTCAATAATTCTACTGTGTCTTCTTTTTACTGCAAATACATTCCAAATAGAAACAATAATTAACGACCTAAAAGTACATAAAGCTCCTGGATGGGACGAAATTAGGGTAAAAGATATTAAGCAAAACGTAAATATATATAAACTAACATGATCAATCGCTCTATAAAGGAAGCGAGTATTGTATTATTAGGCCGATCTATAAAAAAGGGGTTCAAAACCAATGTGAAAATTACCACCCAATAACAATAATACCTGTAATAGCTGAAATATTAGAACGCTGGGTTGATAAACATTTAAGTGATTATATTGAAAAAAACAATCTACTCTATGAAAATCAACACGGTTTTAGAGAAAAAAATTCTACGATAACGCTTTTAAGAACGATGATAAATAAGATAAATAAGGGGCTATCGAAGGGAATCCAATTTATAATTACCTTTATCGATCTATCCAAAGCTTTTGACTTAGTTGACTATGATCTACTGATTAATGACTTAAAAAATCTGGATATATTAAATAATCAACTAATGTAGTTTAAGAATTATATAACGAATAGGAAAAGCATAGTAAAAATTGCAGGGAGGAACAGTAATGAACAAATTATTCAGTTTGGGTTAGGTCAGGGAGCCGTACTTGCACCCATCCTCTATCTAATATACACTAATTAATTATACAGGCATATTAAAAATGAAAATGTATATGTATTTGCTGATGATATTGCTCTATTAATTGAACATAAAAAGCTGGAGACGGCAGAAAAACTACTGCAAGAGGATATAGATAATTTTAGTAAATGGGCACATGATAGGAGGGTTATGTGTAAATACAAATAAATCTAAATTATTACATATCCAAAATAGTACAAAACATGAAAGTCGCGACCCGCAAATCATACTTCACAATAACGAATGCTTACACGAAATTCATGAAACAAAAAACTCTCCTTCATATTTATGCCTACCTCTTGAAAACGTAAAAGATTTCAAATATTTAGGAATATACATCGATAGATCACTGAACTGGAAAAAGCAAATAAAAGTTTTATATACGAAAATAAGACAGACAATTCCAGTTTTATATAAATTAAAGCAAATGCTGTCTTATAAAACACTACGTATATACTACAATTCAATAATTATGTCTAGTATTCTATATGGAATCCAAATATGAGGAGAGGATAAGAAAACAGAAATCAATAAAATAGGTAAAATTCAAAAAAGGTGTCTGAAACTTACCCTACTGGAAGCGAAGCGACTAGAGATCAATTATGTGTAGAAGGAAAAAAATGAAATGTCTCTCAAGATGTACTACTACTATTACAGGTTACTTGAATATAATAGCAACAATATAAAGTTACCAACTAGGCAAAAAACTCGAATAACAAGAAATCAAAATAATATATATTACATTTATCCTAGAGGGTCTAATCTACGAATCGATAACATAGATAATTCGGTCTTAATTAAAATAATAAGTAATATTCCCAATCATATTTTAAACGAAAACAGTATTGGTGTATGGAAAAAGGATGTAGTGAAATGGCTGAAGGAATGGTATAAGGAATAAAAAACAAAACTATGTCATAATTCTTTTCATTCAGATAATTCAGATATGCAACTATTTGAATATATATATTTTCTTCTGTGATTCTTGCGTCTTTCCTTTTCCGATACTTTTCTGCTGTATTACTTAAAGAAGAATAAGTATGCGTACTGAATACATAAACAATCTTTATGTTTGGTGTGTATGCCTACCTAGAGTGAAAGCGTATATTATATAAATATTTATAAGACATTTTTTTTTTTTTTTTTGATGTCAGCCTCTATGGACTACGCTAAACAATTAAGTTTTCATTTTACATCTTTTCATTCTTTCTTCCTTAACATCTTTCCAGTATTTCTTGAGACCCCCCATTAAGGCATTTTTATGGCTTATCGAAAGCGACCTCTTCCGGTTAACTTGTTCCATTTTAAAGATTGACGTCGCAACTGTTTTATGAAACCATTCCTTATTAAACATTTGTGTTTCAGTAACATCCATTGGTTTCATATTCATTTCACATTCATTGAAGCATGCAGGTCTTATTTTCTTCGTTTTCATGAATTCATAAATTCTCTTAGTTAACCTGTCCTCTTATATTCTGATAATATTCCCGTAAAATAATAATCTTCTTTTCCTTATTGATATGGACAATGGTTCAATTTTGCTATATAGTTTGTCATTCGAAACCCATTTGAACTGTCCATCATTCCATTTAACTCCTATAATCTTTCTCAGGATTCTCCGTTCCCTTATTTCTAATTTATTTGTTAATATTTTCTTGTTTAGATTTAACGTTTCTGATGCATATAACCCTTCTGGTTTTACAACTGTAGCATAGTGTCTTAGTTTATAAGACATATATTAATTAAGGCTTATTTTCTTTTTTTTTTCGATTTCGTTCAATAAGTATGAATAATTTTGTAATGTGTATAAACTGAATAAACGATAATAAGAGTGTCGGGCACTCACACAACGGGCATACTTGCCCTGTGAGACCCACAACTAATTTAAATAAAAAAAAAAAAAAAATAATATAGTTAATTTATTTCCGTTGATGGCGGGTTGACACCGCGATAGAAAAAAAAAAATTAGAAGTATAAAAAATTAGGTTGTGGTCCGTTCATTTTACCGATAGGGAAAATGAGTGGAACATAACAACCTAACGATTTTTTCTTCTAACCTTACTTCCAATTAATATCACACTGCAGGTGGGTTGAATTTTCAATACCTCCCTCCCCCAGAATTAAAACCTAGACAACGGCAATTAATGAAACGAAGTTATTGTAATTTAAAATTAAATACTAATCGAAAATACTGATAAGACAAACAATAAACGGAAATAATCGGGATAATCTCACCACAGCTGCTCCGTTGATGTAATTAAACGCGATAACATACAACGTAACTGAACACGATCTTCAAATCTACTTTCAGTCTTTAACAAGGTACTTCAACTAAACAATAAGCAAAATTCCCGCCAAGAGATAGTTTTTTTTATGAAGTCTATGTATTTTTTTGCGCTGATCCTTTCATATTCAACGTATGCTTGCATTGTGCCAATTTTGCATTAACTTCTTTGATATTTGTTGTTCCGCGAGGGAAAATATGATTTATTACTTAGGTATGGAGGGAGTTTAGGAAAGGACTGGTCAAAGCAGTCCTTAACGTTTTTGAAAATAGGCTATATTTACTTAACGCGGCGGTTTCCATTGGGATTTTACCTACCTCTTGTTTCATAATATTTCTTAGTTTAGAAGTTAATTTTCCTCTTTCATAGTTTTTTACAGTTGTTTATCACGAAATCTCATTTTAAAATTTTCGTTCGTTGCTATGATGTTTATTGGTATATTGTACGTCAATTAAAATTGTTAATAAACTATATATTTTTCAAACAAATTATTTTTATCATTAACATTTTGGAAGAATCAGAATCCATTAACGAAGTAATGATAGGGAATTGTGTCGGTACACGAGCGACGCAAATTGATGCAAGTAATGCATTCTTACGTTCACGAGGTGACACATTCTTGACGGCGAAATAAGTTTAGAGTGAAAATATTACCATTAAATTGCATGTTACGCATTTAACTTAGGTATATTGTTCGTTACATTAATGGCGACATTTGTTTTATATGATGATGATGTCACTAGCTCGAAATCAGTGATATATATCCGAATAATTTATATTTATATAGTAAATCTATTTTAATGGCATTTCACTTTTCTTAATTTTACCGTTCTGGAATAAGCGACGTGAATAACGAATAGCTTTTTCCTGTGGTCATTTTTTATCGGCGATGTTGACGTCTAATTCGGCAAGTTGTTTTTCAGTTTCCATATAAACTGGGTGGAAATTTTTTTAAAACTTTCCAATTACATTTTGATAACTTTATATTACCAGCTGATGCCGATCAAAGTAGCCGCGAAAAAAATATTATATTTCGACATTGAATAAAGCGTTGTATCTTTGACAGCTGGGAAAAATTTTAGATTTTCAAATTTTTATGTGAAATCTATTTTTCAAAATGCACCGCATTAGTGCGTAAACAAAACATTGTCTATGCTTCGTTTTTTTTAATAAAAAAATGTGATTAATTTTTCATTCTCACATTTTTATTATGTTTAGAAAAAAAATGCATTTATATTAATTACCAGAAGCATAAATTAACCTTTCATGAAAATTTTATTCCGCCTATACCTTTATTTATTGAGATGTATGATATTGCCAGTTGATGACACTAAAACTGAAAAGAACATATGTATTTTAAATATAATAATTACTAGTGTATATAGTTGTATTATTGGTTTAAAAAATTCAACAGAACAGAACAAATTTATTTTCTACTAAATTGGCAATAAAATGAATAAAATACAAAATAGTTACACCTATACATTTTAAAAAATTCCGTTTTTTTTTTATAACCTGTACCGGTAAAAGTAACAGCAATAATAATATAGCAACCTACACAGCTAATCTTGGCCCACATAATCTTGCTGATAATATTAGGAAGATACAATATGCATTTAGATAACTGTAAACCGGGACAAGATTTACTCATGTCATGTTATTGGAAGAGTATCACAGAACCGCCTCTTTCGTCTTAATTTTGGTTTAGGATTACTCAAGAGTGTTCCAATGTACATTCTATTAATATAAGGATTCATATTTGAACATAATTTCTCAAAAACCTACTTCTTGTAAATGTCATTGGCAAAGGAAATATTTAAATCATTATGCATGTTCATGTTCGAAACTTATACTAGAGTTGCTGTTATAAGAAAGAAATATTAGCTTTCTGACTCGTATTCCCATGTAACTCCAAACCATATCTTCAAATTGTCACGGTAATGATTTCATAGATGGATCTTTTTAAGCTATGGTTTGATTTTTTCTCTAATGGTGGGTATAATAGCCTAAACTTGTCCTGTTTATATTTAATTGCATATTATAAAAGCGTATATTTTTTTTATTTGTAAAAATTGAGCTCTTTTTCTAAAATATGAAAAATTAATATGTAAAAGTATTAAGAAAAAAACAAGTAAAAACACTTTTTCTTGCCGTGGATATAAACAGCTGTTTTAAATAGCAAAGAAATAATGTATTTTATTGATTTTTAAGAAATATTTTATTTTTAATCGACAAACGAGAACTTTGTCAAATAGCAACACTATAATAATAAACTCATAATTCATAAATATTCATGTTATATGCTTTTAAATTTGATGTCGCCAATTGGCAACATTATGAATGAAAGGGATAAGATTGACCAACAATCTTCTTTATTACATAAGGCAACTTGTTAGAATTGTTTGTTAGGTAATACATATATTAATCAATTTAATTATACTTGCACGGCATGCTTCGGCATCGAAGTGCCATAATATGACATTTTGACGTCGAAATAAATGGTGTAAGTTTAATTAAATTTATTAATATATTACCTAAAAAACAGTGATTTATTACTTCAAAATTATTAAAAAACAGAAATAGATTTACAAACAGTATCAACATTTTCAAAACTAACTACATATTTTTTACACGCACCTCAACCCGCCTCGATTCATCTAATCTAAAATTATACGTCTTGATAGGTGCAGCGTATTAATAGTATACATTACATTCTTTAGACTATTTAGTTATCTTCGTTTTTTTTCCCAATAATTACACATAATCGGAGGGATTTTTTAAAAGATATATGTATGGTGAATATCTTGTTTTTCGCTCCAAAGATATGCGTGGTACACATGCCTTTTTTTAATAGAATTTAGTGGCTTACAAAAATTAAACGAATGAAATAATTTCGACGTTTGAGATGTTTTAAGAGATTCCTTTTAGATGCTTTTTTTTTTTTTGTTTCTATTATTCATTTGATACAGTTTTCTCGACTATACGTGTATTTCCGTAATTTCGTAAACTTACAGAAAGTGAATTTTTTTTTTAATCTACAATGTCGCTTCTATTTCCTTTCTCTTGGTAATGAAAATCATCTAATCGCAGATTGGTGGTATTTTCGGATGGTGAATTCTTCGTCTTTGAGCAATTTTCCTGCTTACTATGGTTAAAAATCAGTTTCTGTTTGCTTTATCAATCCGAAGGAGTATAATATATAGTATATATATTCAGTGCTTTAACTCTGGCTGCAATTTTCAATTCTTTGCGAAATATTCTTTTCAGTCTATGTACATATCGCTTCTCTAGATGTGTTTTAATTTGTTTCTGATCTGTAGATGGATTTTATAGAATACTTAGATGTTTGAAATATTCTTGTGTTCTATTATTCGTCCATTTTCCACTAACTGGTATTCTTCCATTAATGTGCTTATTTTACCTTGTTTTATTTGGTTTATTTTTAATTTACCATGTCCGGAATTCATTAGTACACCTTTACCAAATGGTTTTGTCATATTTAAGAGGATGAAACATGCTTCAGCCGTAACCTAACTAGCAGAAAATGTTACATTAAAGTGAAACGCGCGGGCGTTACGCGGGAGGTAAATAAGAATACAGCCCTTTCTTCTAATTGTCTTAAGTCAATCATGTTCGGATCGCGCTCTGATGATGTTTGTCTGTCATGGTGATAATTGTCGTTCATCGATGTCTACATGTAAGTGTACTATGCATTATAATGGTGCATCTACAAAAAAAAAAGATATATAAATCTGTTTGCCGAATGAATGACAGAAATGTGATTACGTAGAAGTATTGAAAACATGCAAGAAATACTACCAAGTTATCTGCGAAAAGACCAGTTTTTATCGGAGATTGAACGTTTACGATAATGTCATTAATAGCTATATTAAAGAGAGTCGGACTGAGGACGAAGCCTTGCGGGACTCCATTTTGCAGGTGATTTGCTTCTGATAATCTGCCTTTCACTTTGACCTTAAAAAAACGATCCGACAAGAAGTTTGCTATAAAAAGAGGTAGTCGACCCCGAAAACCCCAACCGTAGATGGTGGTCAGTATTTTTTGATGTGATGTAGTGTCGAACGCCTTCGGTAAATCAAAAAAGGCCGCCAATAGATGATGTTGGTTAGTAAACGCTTGTAGTATTGATTCTTGTAGATAGGGGGCGTGGTTAATGTTGCTCGGTTTTTGCGCAAGCTACACTGGTATCTGGATAGTCGGTTCTGCGATTCCAGTTCCCACGTTAGTATGCTGTTAACTATTCTCTTCAATACCTTTCCGAGCACTGATGTTAGTGAGATCGGTCTGTAGCTCTCTACTTGATATAAATTTTTGATAGGTTTTTTGATTGGAATTGTTTCTGCCATCTTCCAGTTTGGCGGGAGATGCGACGATGTCCACAGTTTGTTTAGCATTTCAAGCTAATAAGTGCTGCAATCCTTCCGACAGATTCTGCAATATGGATATGTGGATACCATCGTATCCTGGTGAGGATGGTTTTGTTTGTTTTATAGCTCTTTTTAGTTCTGCCACAGAGAGTGCCGCGTTATATGGTCCTTGATTGGTCGAGCAAAAGTCCTTCGGCTGAATTCGGTCTACTTGGTTATATTTTGTGAACTGAGGATGCAGATTTTCGTCGCTGGAGGCGAATGCGAAGTATTTGGCGAATTCTGCCAGGATAGTGGTCGTCGGTTATTAGGGAATTTTTAATCATGAATGTCGACGGTGTAGAGATGGTTGACGATCCTTCTATTGATTTTACATTCTTCCAGATCTGTTTTGATGGTGTAGGCGGCGATATTGTGGAGACGTCAGTTAACCAGGAATTTTTTTTCACTTGTTTTAATGTCCATCTCGCTTTGGCTCATAATCGTCTATAATTAAGTAAGTCCTCTAATGAGTGAGTTCTTTTGATGATGCGTAGTGCTCTTCTTCTATTTCTAATAGCTTTTGTACATTCGGAGGACCACCATGGAACAGTTTTTTTCGAATAGTTGAAAGACGTGATGGGGAGCACGAGTGAACTGTTGTGACTATTGCCTGGGTTACATTTTGTACATCAAGAAAGATGTTACTTGTGGACACGAGTCCGTTTCCTATTAATTTGTCTAGTTTTCTTCTGAATTTCGACCAGTTTGTTTTTGACGGGTTCCATGTGGGTGGAATTATATTCTTAATGTATGTTGGACCTGGAGCTCGTCTGTATATTATGGTTGGGACATAGTCACTTTCCGCTAGGTCAGAGTGGTGGAAGATATGCAGGCGACTGGTCAGTTGCAGTGAGATGAACGTTAAAACTGTTGTCGACCATTTGCGATGCGAAAAATTGAAATGTGTAGGTTCTCCGGCGAGCAGTTGTGCCAAAATGTATACAGCATTAAATATACTTATTCCAGTTTATTTTAAAAAAACCTATATATGTAGTCCATCATGTTAATGTCATCAATAACTTCACCCTTATTTTTTTTTATTATATATCTAACTTTTATTTTGTAATTTAAGAAGTTTAACAGTTTCATAAATCACAAAGAAAAGTTGAGCTGGATTGAAAACAAATTTGAAATATTAACAACCTTTATACGAAAAAATATGCGATTATGGGTAGAATTTTTTGCTCTGTATTACGATACAGTATAAGTAAATAAATAAATAAATAAAACATAATTATCCTATTTCTCAACTACTTAAGCCTACATTTTGTATTTCATGTAAAATACAATATATGCTTGTTTTCTCTGCGATCAGCAATGAACAAACAGCAATAATGCAAGAAACAAGGAGGAGCTAATGTATGATGTTACAAAATTTACTGCTCAAAGTCTGTCCCGAAGGTCTCTTGTCTCTCTAAAATGACGAAAACTACTTATAGACGGTCTGTATACCTAGAAAATATTTGCGCGATGAAAATTTAAAAATGTAAAAAAATTCATTCGTAATTTGGATTCCAAGTATTAAAATTCGATCGTATTCAGTAGACTTCGAGAATTATACCCTACCTTATCTGTGAAAAATCGGTCTTTTTTTTTGTATTACCGCTCTGATATTTAATTGACTGGTTAATGGGAACTTCGGTGGACTCGCCAAAAAATGATAATAAGTTAATATTACAAAAGATTTGTAAAAGAGATGATGGCTGATGTGTGGGAATAATTTCTCTGCTATCTCCAGGGTGTGGGTGATAAGAATGATAATAATGACTACATATGCAGACGTATGTGTGATAATGGAGCGACACGTGCTTGCATCGAATGTAGATGTGCGCATGAATGAAAAAGTTCTAAATTCAAGAATGGATTAAAAAATAGATGATAGAATAGCGGAATAGTACATCCTAAGGGACAATGTTCACATACCCTTCCTTAGGGTGTGCGTTCGGATTATCAGACAAATTCAGTATAAGGAGTAGAGGGAGCTGGAGTTAGGTTCAGGATCGTTCAGATGACTTTTGGTTGCTAGAGACTTAAAGTAAAGTCGATTTTGAACACTGGCCAGAAAATTTTGTTTAATTCTGAAAATAAGATGGATTATTGCGCAAGTTTAGTCTAGGAGCAACGGTTGGAGTCCTTTCCTGGGATGGTTTTTTAGGTCGAGCACAGTTTAAGGGGTTTGAGCTCCTGGACCAGAATTTATGTCAGATTTTGAAAATTAAGCCAAATTATCAAGACTGTGGCATTTGAGAGGCTTCAAATTGCGATGAATGTTGGGCCCTTAGAAAAAATTTGGGTTAATTTTTTGAGCTCCAGTACTGGGAATGTGGTCAATTCCTACACGCTGAACATACTTTTGGGGTGCGTCACTAGTACTCTCATATCCCTTGGTGGTGAAAATTAGAACCATACGCCGTAATACAGATAAATTAGCTACTTTAAGTAAAGACGAAATATTTCTAGGAGCCGAAAATTGGTTTAGAAAATCCGCCATTTTATCGCACATTATGCCGACATGATTAGACACCCATTACAAATCAATATTAATTGAATGCAGCGAAGAAAGATTATTGAGTGAATAGGAAGCGGGGTGGATATAACTTGAAGGACACTTCTGGAGCCAGATCAAATTTTGTTAAGATATTCATCTCCGGTTTAAAGTTTTAAACAATTACTACATACTTTACGAATAACAGTAATGTTCGAGAGACTGTAATTTGGTCTAGCGTTTATAGTAAATTTGGTACATAAAATATTTTCAATACAGTTATTGTTAATTTTCACTTTGAATTATTTGAAATAGATAACGGCGTACGTAAATGACACGATTAGGAACACTAGTGTAAATTATAAGTAAGGTTCGGATTTTCATGTAATGCATATTTAATTTTCTTGTAGTTAACGTTTTAATATTTCATATCTAGGCGTTTCAAGGGTTGCAGACTCAAAATACACTAATTAATAGTGCATATAAATACATATTTGAACATTAGTGCACGTAAATGTATATTTTGGACATTCATGCATATTTTGAGGATTTTTACATATTTCTCACCTATCTGTTCAAACTCTCCTCGATATATTTAACTCCTTACTTTTCAAAGGTATTATCACTCGTTTCATGAACTCATTTATTACTATCTCTGTTCCTAAGAAAAATTCTTCTATTGCTTCTCGTGTTTGAAAATTATTTGAGGGTATGCTTAACAAGCGTCTTGTCTGGTGGCTGGAGCATAATAATGTTTTTCCTTCTAATATGTTTAGCTTCTGTCCTGGCTGAGGGGCGGCTAATTGTGTCAGTCTGTGTGTCTCCCATGTATATAAATTTTTTATCAATGAACAGTACACCATTGCTTTTTTTATTGATGTTTCCTGCGCCTTTGATAATGTTCATCTTCCTATTCTACGAGATAGTATCGTAGCTTTTAATATTCTTGGGAAATTAATTTTTATCATTATCAATCTTATGCAGAACCGATACATACATTTCTCTTCGCCGTTTCTCTAAGCTTTTAGGATTATCTATCGTGGTCTTTCTCAAAGTTCCTGCCTCAGCCCTACTCTCTTCAATATTTATTCCATCTCAGTTGCTTATCTTTCTATGGATTCTTGCTCTTTATTCTTCGCCGATGATATTTCGCTCTTCTCCATCTCTCATGATATTGAAGATGCGAATGAGAAAGTTAATTCGTCTTTGATTAAGTTGGAACAATCTCCTCTTTTGCTTCACCTTTCAATTTCTCCTTAAAAATCTTCCTGCATTGTACTTTCTTTTCGTCCTTGCAATCCAGCAAGTATCGTTGTATCCTTAAACTCTACACTCATCCCTCTTAAAGATTACTTCTGCTATCTCTATGTTTTCTGACATAGTCGTCTGTCCTTTTACAAGCTCATTCATTTTCTTTCTTCCTCTGCTCCCAAGAGAATGAACCTATTAAAGGTCCTATATAATACTAAATTGCCTTTCCTCCTTATTTCCCGTTACAAATCCACTGCTCGCTCTAAATTTGATTACCTATGGCAGTGCTTCTAAATATCTTCTGTATAAGTTAGACATCATTCAGAATTCCTGTCTTCGTCTCTGTCTTGCTTCTCTTAAATCTTCCCCAAAACTTGTTCTCCTTGCTGAATCCAAAACGCCTCCTTTTTCATTCGTAGATTCTTTTTAAGATATCGATTCCTTTCTCTACGTCTTTCACTGACGTCCTCTAGACTTGTTTCTTCCTACCTGTCCATTTTACATAACTGGAGCTTTACTCTTAAGAAAGTTCCTATCCTATCGCATACTTCTTTGCGTCTCAGTTCTTTTTCGTCGTATATTATTTCGACTAATTATTTTCCTTACTTTCCCTTTGACTTTGCCGCTCTTTCCAATCCTTCCAATGTAATCTTCTTTCCTCTTTCTGCTAAATCTCTCCGCAGATCTATAGTCAAGCACGAATTCCACAGTACTATTAGGTCTTTATTTTCCTTCCACAAAACCATATTTACGGATGGTTCGAGGGGCCCTAGTAAAGTTGGAGCCTCATTTATTATTTCTGATATTAATCACACCAAGTCTTTTCGTCTTCCTCCGCTTCTGTACTATGTTTATCGCTGAACTTATCACCATCTTGCGTTCACATCGTCCCTTTCTCAATTGTTTGATTGTGTCTGACTCCATGAGTGCCCTACAAACTGTTTCTTCTCCCTTTCCTATTCACTCCTTTGATTTTGCAGCTCTTCGTATTCGATCCCTTATCTACAATCTTCATGTTTTCCATTCTATCTACGTTGATTTGTAGTTATGTGGGCATTGAGAGTAATGAGCTGGCAGATTCCTTGGCTAGAATTGCTTCATCCTTCTGCCTCTATTGCAATCAAATTCCCGCTAGCAACCAGCTACCCCTATAGTAAAAATTTCATACTAGATTCCGGTCAGATACTTATGCTTCTTCCTTCTCTAACAATTATTCCATTTATCGGTCCATCCAACCGAATCTCCCCTCCTACCACTGGTTTTATAACTTTCCTTCTCTACGGTATTCTGCTGTTATCTCCATTATTCGTTTGCTCCTTAATTATACTCGGTTACCTTCTTCACGTTTTTGTTTTCATGTATCTTCCTCTCCCAACAGTTATCTTCATCTGAATTATGGAGTTGTCTGTAATCCCAACCATATCTTCTTCGAATATTTGTCTCTCTCATCTGAGCGTATTGTTCTTTATTCCAATTTGTTATCCCTTGGATTTCCTGATACTTATTGTGCTTTCTATATTTCATTCTTCTTAGTCTATTATCCTAGTGCTCGGTTCTTTCATTCTGTTTATTTCTGACCAAATCAGTATTTGTCCCTTGCTGACGTGCTGGGAAAAAAACAAAACGAAACATATTTTGCATAATTACATAAAAAAAAACACACACATAATTATTCGAAACGATAATAAGCTCGGAATAAATGCGTGAAATTTTTTAACTTTATCGAGATTGTCATTGTTTCACGTTTTGTCAAATCTATTGTTCGATGATAGAGCCTCTTGCCACCTGTTTATGAAACCGTAAAAAAAAGAAAAAAAAAGCTATTTTGCCTTCTTAGTTGTGTGACTACTATTGTTGTATTTCTACAAACAGGATATCTTTCTTCAAATAAAAAAAAAACCTTTTTGTCCCCTTCATATTTTTTTTTTTTTTTTTTTTTTTTTATGCCTTTTAATTTTTGTTAGATTCCGGGCCGTGTATAATATTTAGACTATTACGCTGTTTTTTTTTTGTTTTTTTTTTTGGCCCGAACAGAACAGTTCATTTGGCCAGCAAACTACGACACGACTAGATACTAAAAAATACTAATAATAGAAAATTCAGGAAGAGAAATTTCATTTATTCTACATTATGGCCGCAACTGCTGGCAGTGCCCATAATGCTCAATGAAACAAAACAGAAACAAACAAGATTTTTTCATTCTGGAAAAAGGAGCAAAAGAAAAAATAGATAAATAGATAAATATTTCTATCTCACATTATGACCACAGCTGCCTGGCAATGCTCACAATGCATTATGAGAAAAAGGAGGTAGTCACAGCCACACTGGACAAAGACTACAATGTAATAAAAAAAATAAGGAAAATAATGGAGAAAAAAAAAAAAAAAAATCAAACAACAATCCTGTTTCTTTCAATAAACCTAAAAAGGACAAATAAAATTTTATCACTGGAACAGAGAAGATGAAAAATACACAATGGAGGATAAACACCACAGGACATGAGGTCGTTAGAAAACGCAAGTCTCGTGTTATCGAACTGGGCGCAATTAAATAACAAGTGGTTAATGTCTACAGGACTGACCTTCATCCATTGTACCTGACGAATTGAAAAACTGCGCTCTGGTTTACTTCTGAATTCGAGAGGACATGGCTGAGATTATCAAATCCGTGTCTCGTTCTGGAAGGTTGGAATGTAGGACAATTTATGAGAATATGATCAACCGCCGGTGGCTCTTGTGCACGGCTGAAGGGACAAGTGGTTGGAAGGTGACCACCCGCCTACAAATAGTCGTGGTATAGTCGCATGTGGACGAGGCGTAAGCGGTTGAGCGCACGATAATATACTTGTCCTAGGGGGGGGGGGGGCACCATGGCTCTACGAACTTCTTAATACTCGGGTGGTGATGCTTTCTTTTTATAAATGAAATGAATTGGAATAGAGAATTTACTTTCCAACCTTTTAGGATTTTTATATTTGTATTATCAATTGGCTGAGCTGAACAACAGTGCCGTCAAACAAAAACAAATATTGTTGACCGACCTTTATCATGATATTATATGATTGACGGCTAGTTCCTTCTGATAGTGCCATACTCAGCCTCTGAGCGTCGGCGACTTCCTATTCATACATCTCAGCTGTATAGATATATGTAGTGTACTAGGCAATTGTAATATGCAACGCGAGTATACACGCGCTCGACTTCATTCGGAACTGATCATAGCCGCTTGTTATCGCGCTCCGAGTGCAGTCCCGTGTGTGTCTGCTGTGTACTGACCTAGCGCGCATATGATGTTGTACGTGGTGGTTTTCCATTGCCCGAATATTTTATTTTATTTAATTTTTTGTAATAAGTTCTGTCATCGTCCGGGATCGAACCCGTGACCTCCGTAACGGAATCCAAGCGCTCTAGCAACTAGGCTATCGCGAAGTTACTAGTAGTAAATTATCTTCACGGTATGGGAGACTTAAAACCATATACTGGATATATGTATAACATACCCAATTTATGACACAAATTAAATCTCTTCAGTGTCTAGCAGATCACTCGCAGTTCTGATTCAAACTCATCTAGGTTTTCACAGCTGTATTTTACATTTTATATAGTAAGTTTTTTTTTTGCGGCACTACTAAAGTGCCGAATGATAAAACAAATTTTGAGTAATTGTTAAGTCATTGGATTAGTGCATTTTTAACGGATGATAAAGTATTGTATTGTCATATTTTGGTCTAGTTTAATCGATGCCGCATTAAGAACTAAGTTAGACGTGGTAATTCATCATAATCCTGGATGGAATTTGTTACAAGTAGTAGTGAAAATTTTACATAGAGTGTCAGACGAAAACAAAATCTCTTACATTTCAGCTGAAATAGCTGCATTTAAATATTTACCAGTTGTTTTTTGCAGTGTAGAGAGACCGTTTTCTGCACTAAAAGCTACAAGACAGAATTTGGTAAGATAATTATAAAATACCACTTAAGAGGGGGCCAAATGACGTAGAATGCACAATATATTGGAGTACCACCACTCCAACTAGCCTCTTCACGTCAACGCCTACTTCAGTGGCGAGACCTACACTCTTTGACTGGAGCGAGCGTATCGGTTTTAATCCGTTAGTAGTAGCACTAACGAGGAAGGTGGAAATGGGATTACAAACCCCATTTTGCCATTTTGCTATAGCCCAAACTTAAACTATAACCGCAGCAGTTAGTTATGTATAGGATAAACAGAAAATAAATTATAGATAAAATAGCGGGATTATATATAAACAAAATAACGAAATAAAGTACATTATACGAACTCTGGAACTTACAATTCTAGTTTTGATTTTGAAACTGGTATTAACCGGTTCACCTCAAAAAAATGTATTAACAGCAAAGTTTGGTTTGTAAAACATGATGGAAAGTCACAGTTGAAGAAAACTACCACTCCAGGTGGTAATCAAAAAAGAGAATCCACTATCAGTGCATTCAAGCATATCATTTCTGGGAATCTTGAACCACCATGTAAAATACAGCTAAAGTGAAAAGTAGAAACAAAATATATATGTTTGGAACACTAAACATTAACTCACAGAGCTGAATGATATATGAAATGTTGAAATATTGAAAAAGAAAAAGAAAGGAAAAACATAAAAAAAATTCTCGCCCCCCCCCAAATGGGAGAAACATTCAAGAACTCGTCAAATGAAAAACTCTAATATAAGAAAGGAGAAAAACTATGCGACATTATGAGGAAAAGAAAGTTGGCATTTTATGCACATATCCAGAAAATGAATAAAACACCCGGTTAACAAAAAGAATCTTTCTATATTTTGATAGACTGAAAACCAATCCAAGGTGGTTCTCGAATAAGAAAAATAATTTCAATGAAGATACATATATCAACTATTGAAAACGGAACAGAATTTAGGAATAGCATAAAAGAACTCTTCAAAAGAATCAAAATTAAGGTAATCGCCTGAAATGGATAATTGATAGGGCGAAAAAGCACAGCGAAATAATGAAGAAAAACTAGACAGAGCAAAAAAGGAAAATTTTTTTTGTTTTTATCACGTGGTCCATAGATGGCCAAATTTGAAGAGAAGAAGAAGTACCGCGTAAGAACAACTTCTAGTCGCACTATTAAAGTATTGGTTATAAATCACTGAATTTAGCTGTAATATTAACTCACGAATCAGTTAAGTACAATTTTACAGTAAAATATTGAAAATGGGCTTTTCGTAAACAATAGATCATACAAAGAAAAGTCATTTACAGTACATTCCGAAAAACACAAAATTATTAGCAAAACAATAAAAGAACAATATTAAAAACTCGTCAACATTCGTTTATAACTTATTTAGTTTTTCTTTTCAAACATTTTATCGGTGTCTTAACGTTCATGCTTTGCCGAAGAAAACCTAGGATTTCTTCGGCGCAAGATATATGCTAATTGTTAGTATCGTCGAGTTTTCTTCCTTAAATCGACATATGATTAAACGTTTGAGTCTATAAGTGGTTCTGCGTTGATGATTTTCGATAATAAATGTTCGCTGGTACACGTTTGTTCGAAATACCGAACAAATTATAAAGTACAAATAGAATTCGGAATTTTCTTTTTAAACTTTTATCCTATAGACTGAAAGGAGAATATGGTGTTTTTGTGTTTTTTTTTTCTTCGTTCAATCGTATCTGCAGCAGTGTCGGAAAAATTACAAGCCGAAACGTCGTGAGTATTTTTGAACTGCGAAAGCTTTGTAACTTCCTCCTCGATGAGCATATTTTTAATTAATGAGAATGTAAAGTATAGGGTGCTTCGATTCGTTCGAGCTTTAAGGTGTTTCGTACATTATCAGTCTCTTCGATTAGTACCTGTTTCCATTCCGGATAGAAAGCTCACTCGGTTGAACTAGATTTCAAGTTCGAATCCGTCTGAAATTTCCGCAAAGAGATCGATTTGTTTGCTGTGAACGTTGTTATCAGTACAGATAAAATTGTCTCCGTGTCATTTGAAGATTTAACAACACGCATTATGAAACCATTTTTCAAAGTTCATTTTCAATAAAGCAGCGGCGTTCAACATCTGTACGGGAGTATTTTTCTTTTGCTCGACCGCGAGTACAGCCTCTGGCTTTATAATAATCGGAATGCGTTGTTATCTCCATTAAATGACCCCATCCAATTAAGTGTCGCGGAACTTTTTTTCCCTTAGTCCGGTACGCAGTCGGCCGTTGTGCGTGTCTGTTCAGCCTGATTTTTGGCTTACCGGTAAGTTTTGCGTCCTCCGCGCGACTACTCGACCCGCGCTTGTATTGGTGCGTCATGCGCGCGCATCTCTAAATTCCCGGAATTTTCAGTATGTTAACTAACAACGTTATCTAACGCAGAGAGAGCTTTTAGGAACTTAAACTAGCCTATAGCAGACAAACCCTCATCGTGTGTCGTTCTCGATTGTGTCGCGAATTTTTAAATTTCTTCTCCTTTGTTTTGTTTTTTTTTTTGCCGTTTTTGTTTCTTATTTATTCATTTACTAATTTATTTATTTCGTTTATTTTCCCTTATTAGTTTTTCGTCTATATTTTTTGCTTCGCTGTCCCGTTCTAGAAAAAATTTTCGTTTATTTTTTCCGGAATTTTACAAATTAAAACGGATATTAATAATAATAATAATAATAATAATAATAATAATAATAATAATAGTTAGAACAATAACAATAATAAAAATAGAAAAAATAGTTAACCGTTGAATACTCGTCCGTTTGCGATTTTACAGTCGGTTTGAAGTTTTGAAAATTTTCCTACTAATAAAGCGATTCCGTTCGATGGAAGAGAGGCGAAGAACCTTTTTGATGTGAATGTTCGGGGCAGGTACGTTAGAAAATTTTTTTTAACAAATATTATTACGACCGTAATAGTTGATCGCGCTAAATAATTAACTACGAAAACGTTTTACATGCGTTTTTCCGATGTTTAGCGAGGTGTGCACAAATTTAGTTGCCATTTGTCTTTGGCGTCCGTTTTATAACGTACTATAAGCGAGAATTCATTTAAATCATATCGATTTATTTACAAACTTGTAGCCCGCGAAAAACATATGTGCCGAGATTCTTTTTTTGCGAATGTGTTGTTTAAATAAATGCCTAATTCGCGTTTACTTTGAATTAACATAAATGTGTTTGGAGTATGGTTCAAGGGCTCTTCGTCCGATCGTCTCTGCTACGATTTTTCTAGTATGGCGCGTGTTTTGTCTCGTGCGAAATTGTCAATAAATATCGTTTTAAGATCTCTTGCTGATAACCGTATACACTATTGACCGGTTTGCTTGTAAAATTGAAAACTCTCAGAGGTTTATCGCTCCGAAGGATCATTACATTACGTTGCTATTTTTTTAACCGTGGTCGAATACAGATAAAAATATTTCAAAAAAGTTAATTTCAATATTATAGCTTATTTAAAAATTTGAAAGTGTAATTTACGAGAACTTTAAAAATATGTACAAAAAATTCGGAATTATTCGGAAGACGGAAAAAGATAAATTACATAAGAATAGTTAAAAAGAGGTCTAACTTTATTGATAATTAAAATAAATAGGACTCTAGTATTTCGTCGTGAATTCATCAAAGTAATTCATTTTATTGACGTTGTTTCTATATTTTAGTGACTCGACTATCAGCGGATTTCTTTGTGAGAATTTCGATAGAAAAAGTGCTTTTTCGTAAATACATTTATTAACAGTAGTAAATGAATTCGTTTCGAACTTTTAGTCGTAGAACGGTATGTTTCGATTTGGGTAAAAATGAAATTACTGTAATAAAAAGAAACACCGAACGTGGAAATTACATTTCGAATTGTAAAAACTTACGAATACCGTTTCTCGCCATGATCTAGATTAGTTTGCTGAAAGTCTCCGAGTCGCTCCCGAACAGTTCATAGACAACGAACGAATAAGAATTGCGCAAAAAATTAATACTACTAGCTGAAATTACAAAATCCTCCCTTAAAAAAAAGAGACTGGCGCGTTTCCCAACAAATCACTCTGGTACTAATGTTAAGTCGGTGTAGATTCGAAATTTAAGCGTATACATTTTTTTCAAATTAATCTTCGGTTTAAAAAATTGAAAGAAAAATTAAATTTAATAAATTGAAGCGTGTTTTGAAACATAAATATATATGAATATATATATATATATATATATATATATATATATATATATATATATATAATATACATATATACACTGGTGTGCCTGTATTTTTATTCATTTTTATTTAATTATATTATATATATATATATATATATCGATTATTATTTTTTGTGGTTATTTAATTGTCGAAATAAATTCGCGTTGGTTTTCACAGATATTAGTGGGAAATATTGTAGATATACATGTGTATATATGTATTTTTTTTTTTTAGAGTCAGTTTATGTTTCGTATATGAAAATAATTAAAAGGCAACTATTTCAAAATTGTTCACTTGTTGCACATCACCCGGCGCTTAAAGAAAAAAAGAAAAGGAAGTAATTAAGTACTCTATTTCGCGCTAAAATAGAATATGGTTATACCGTAAAAGTACGCTAAAGAATCGCGATAGCCACGTTTCTTTAGAAACTTATTGATAATTGGAAAAATCTTCTAGTCCTATTAAAAATTTCTCTGAAAATCTCTCCTTGTATTTTCCGCCGACATGTGTCTGGTTATTTTTCTTTTTTAAATCTCAAAATACAATAAAGTTCTAAAAGTTTAAATAATCCGGCGTTAAATAATTTTATATATTGCGCTCGATCAGATTTGCCGAGGAAAATTTTATACTATCCAAAAATGGTTTCTGATCTAATCGAGTATAGGATACACCGCCGCACGGAAATGAAGTTTTCGAAGAACAATTTAATTTAATTTATGTCGTTAGAGGATCCGAAATTGTACCGGTACAAAAATTTACTTTTTATAGCGCAAAAGCAATAAAAAGGTTTTCGATTCGGTAATTTTTTTTTTTTTTTTTTTTTTTTTAGAAAAAAGAATTTATCGAATTGTGTAACTATGAAAATAATTGAAAAACAAAAGAAGGCCCGAATTCTGTAGAATAATCATAGGTTATGCTGCGTTTAAAATTGCTGAGAAAATTGTAGATATTAAATAACGGAGTAATGCGGCTAGACGTAACTTGTTGTCGACAATTTTGAAAGCTTACAAAACTGCCAGCAGTAAAGATGGTTTGACAATAACCATTTCAGGGTATCATTCGAGCTCTGCTTATTTCAGTAGTTGCACATTTTTGGATTTCGATAATGTTCGAGAAATGAGCGAAGCTGTTGAATAGGAAATTAAAAACGCCTCGACGATACCGTCATTTCCAGTAGTTTTATAGTTTGTTTATACACACACACACACACATATATATATATATATATATATATATAATATATTTGATTTATTTATAATTAGCTCGGAATAAAATAGATTTTTCCTTTTCAAGTAAAGTTTCATGTTGCGGTTAAAAAAGATATACTTAGACGTTGCCTCCGTAATATGATGAATAAAAAATCAGCCCGGTGAATCAAAAAACTCCCAACGAACTGTAGCCGTTGAAGACTAGTAAAACCGGGTTTATTGAATTTCGTGAGATAAGGAAAGAATTTTTACGTCAAAATATTGTTCCATTTCAATTTGACTCGGACAAGTTGAAATGGAATTAATACTGCGAGCAAATTTTAACAAACAGAGTTGTGTTTCTTACTGATTGTGTGATAAATACAGAAGGGGGGGAAAAAACAAACAACAAAAACCCTACGGTAAAGTTTAATATTTTCAAAATACGACTAAAAGTTATCATCAGCTAATAAGAAGAGTGGAAGGAAAACGATTTTAGTTAATTCGAATGATATAGTATAATTGAAAATACTAATCGTTTCGATGAACGGGTCACTTTAACGAGTTCGATGCGAATTCCAGTTTATACCGATGACGCCGATTCAAAGCTATGAAGATTTTCTCGAAGGTTTTTTAAAGGTTTCTTGCCGCCCAGAGTAAACGGTGAGCTTGAAGTTCTTATAGAGAATTTTAATTGTAATTTATAATCTCGGATTTTCCGAACTTCGTGACTTAATAGTCTGTGCGGAAATGCAACCGCTGGTGCCGAAAAATCTCGAAATTTCTTCAACACTTCTTTAGGCAGTTTAAAAATAAGTAACACAGTCTGTTAGCCTAACCGAAAGAATAAAAAAAAAAAAAAATACAAAAACAAAAAAACACTCGTACGAATGAACTATACGATAAAGATCAAAATTTTGAGGCAGATTTTTGGCTAAATAACTCGCCAGGAGGATGATCGGGCAGAGTAATGATAACTTATGTTTTTTTTTTTCTTTTACCCTTACTTAATCATAGTTTATACATTCAGCGCTCGAATAAATTAATGTCCGTAATGTAGAACGTCGTGGCAACTTATACAGGAAAGAAAATAGACACGTGTTTTGTTCAGTTTTCGATGACGTTTAATAGAGGGCGTTCCAACAACTCTTTTGAAAGCAAAAACGGCGAGTTGTCCTGAAATTATTACCATATGTTCGTCGTTTGAAGCATTAATCGAATGAGAAGACCTGAACGTTTAGCAAAATAGCACGGTTTTGGAAAATGACTAGATTTTTTTCGTTTATTTTTTTTTTGCTACCGCTGGCTGACATGCGCTTCTTTTTCCTTGGCCAAAATAGTCAAAAACGTCGGTAATACAATTAAAGAAAAGGAAAAATACAAAGAGAAGGAAAATCGTTAGATTCGATTAGCGCGTTTAATTTCTTACATTTTCAAACGGAACTGAAATAATTACTGAAAGTCGTCTATTATTTTCAGGTAAAACCACGTCACAGTTTTTTTTCCTCCACTGACAGATTAGTTAACAGAATTTCGAAAAATCCAAATAACGAATGAAGGAAAAAAAACCAGAAATGACGAGTTCATTGTTACGTTGCTTGACATTAAAAACGTTACGAATGATAGAGTTGGCCAAATTTTTCGGAGTAAATAGGAGAAAATGCAAAAAAATCTTTTAAAAAATATCAAAAAGACGCGACTCATCGCAATTGCATACGGCAGAGTTGCGTATAAAATTATTCCACGTTTGTGTGGTCTGGGTTACGTGGGACGAATGCATGTACGAAATTAAAGAACACGATACAGATTTGCCGACGACACAAACGACGGAAAAATCCGCG
Source organism: Icerya purchasi (assembly GCA_039619475.1). Taxonomy (NCBI): domain Eukaryota; kingdom Metazoa; phylum Arthropoda; class Insecta; order Hemiptera; family Monophlebidae; genus Icerya; species Icerya purchasi. The sequence goes on from CM077116.1 coordinate 226,852,428, forward strand.
GTAGCATATATAACAAACACAATACGAAATTAAATTTCGCCACACGAATATATTAGGCAGGATAGGAAATAAAATCAGATAATTGAAAGACATCAAAATTTTTTAACCGAGGTGACGATGTAAAAATTGATTCAAATTAGAAGACGGTGATCGTTCCACTTGACAAAAAACCATCAGTTGTCAGATGCAAATCTCTGAGTGTCCGGTATTTATTTAAGGAGTGGGGGTTATTCGGAGTCCAGCTCTGTGTGGGTCTTGTTCTGCTGATGAAAACGTAGTATTATTCGAAACGTCAATGGGAGGAATTATGACGTAGTTTTAGTTACCGGAAATAAATAGATAAATCAAAAAAGCCACGAAAGTTTAAAACCTTTTTCAAATCTTGGAGGAAGCGCATTATAGCGAAATGAGTTGAACATCAAGCTGCGGCAACTGTACTGGCTGTTGGGTAAGAGATCAATATGGTATCTCTTGAAAACAAGTTGCTACCTTATAAGCAAATTCTTAAACCCGTTTGGCAATACGGCTGCCAATTATGGGGCTGTGCCAAAAACAGCAACATCTCAATTATGCAAAGAGTACAGAATAAGTTACTACGCACGATCATCTCTGCTCCATGGGGTACATAACCAACATCACGATCCACGGAGATCTTGGAGTTCAATTTGTAAAAAATGAAATAGAAACTGCTGCCCGACGATATGCTGCCAAATTGAAAGAACATCCTGATAGTACAACAAAAGAACTGCTGAGCAACCAAGCGAGGGACGTAGGCTGAATGGGAAACGACCCCTCAAGATCTCTTATAAATTAAAAATGTATAAATAATATGTGCGTGTGCTGATGTGTGAGGGTGTATGTGCGTGTGCGTGTGTGATGGTATGTATGTGTCCGTGAGAATGCAAAAATATGTGTGTATGCATTTTGTATACACATATATAAGTTAATTTTAGCACAATTCACTGGTTGGGTTGTTTATTCATGTTATTTTAACTTATTCCATAGATTACCAAATAGTTGATAAGACTAGGTGTAAAATAGCAAGATATATATGTATATAAAAAAAAAAAAAAACGCCGGAGCGGAATTTGATGAAATACATTCTCAGTTATACTTCTACTTTTCAAACCGAGTGGCCATCTCTAATTCTGACGGTTAAATTAATTTATTACGCAATTGCGTCTTTAAATTAAGTTAGTAGATACGATAGGGAAACAGGATATTTTCAGTTACAAATTTCACGCTTTTTGCTTAAGGCGGTTGCGGTATTTCCTAATTATTGTGTTTTATATTTTACGTTTCATCACTACACGGCCGTCGAAATGAATAATTTAACGACGTCAATGTTACTTCTGGTGTAATGTTGCCGATTCGGCGTGCCCTAAAATGAAGATGAAAATTTCTCAATAAAATTAAAAATTAAATATAGATTAATAACAAAATGCGTGTTTACTACTTAAAATTAAGTTTAGCAAATCGCCGAAGAGAGAAAAGAAAATCAAGCCTCAGCTACCGTGGGGGCATGGTTGATTATTAATTGCGTTTCATTCGGGTATATCAGATTACCGCACATTTTCAAAAATTTCACTAACACGCTGGTGGTATAAGATTCATAATTGACACACCGGAAAATGAAAAGAAACGAAAGAAAAAAAGCAATTAAAAACATCGCGACAGCATTTGTGCGGGATATCTCGACATATTCGCTTAAAGCATTTACCCTCCTCGGCTCTTTACTCTGTTGTTCGGTCGTCTAGAAAGTATAGCGTGGCCCAGTTCGTATCATTTCATTGCCGGTTCAACTGTCTAGTGTCTTGAATTGCATCATCCGGAACTGTGTCCGCAACATGCCGAAACAGATACGCATGAAGCCCGTATAATGAGTGTTCATAAAACTTCCAGTCCGCATACCTGAAGCCTTAATAAAATAGCCGATTGCGTCGGGATAAAATTGCAGATGCACGCGCGTACGCTACTTTTTGCAACGGTAAACGTTCCGTTTAATCTTCGGAGAAAGAAAAGAAAATACATTTCAATCGGAAGCGCATGGCTAAGGTAGAAGTGCGTTTGGTCAACTGTTCGAAGTCGAAAGCGAAAAAGGTCGTCGTAGAGAAGGAGACGGCGACGGACTGTGATGTAGCTGCGTCAGGAGAGGTAGATGTGCTGAATAGAAATATTAAATTCGGTCGCTTATTGCGCCAAAACCGTTTTTAATTGCGCGCGAATTAGCGAATCGGCCGTGTGCTTGCTGCCGGATAAGCGACTAGACGAAAAATGAGCAGCTTTGAGGAGGTGGTAAATTCAAAATCGTTAACCGATTCTAAAAATATTTCAGCAAAAACGGGGGCGAACATTTGTAGACGCGCCACGCGTAACTTTTAATTGAGAATTGTTCGGGGTAACTGAACTGGAGCTCGGCTTCGAAGATGGATCAGAGTGCTGCTGCAAGACTACTAATTAAACGTGGTAGTCGCAGTTCCGGTCGTGACCGCTTTCCCGCGGATAATGATTTTAGCGCAACGACGGTAACATTATTAAAAAGCGCCAATTACGCTACTTTTGGGAATGCTGTTATCAGTCGTCGAAAAAAAAAAATTCCTGAACATTCCGATTGTTCCGATAATTCGAATAATTTCGAAAATCGCACACTTTCACCAGCGCGACTACCTCGAGCAAAAGAATAATCGTGTTGTTCTCGGGAAGGTATCTTTTCAGGAAATTTCGATCGTCCGATATGGAAAAACTGATGCAAAAGTATTCACGAAAACCAGCATCGATGCAGTTTATGACGTACACAGTTTATACGGAATTCGAATGAACGTTCTTTCCTTTTTTTTTTTTCTCTTTTTTCTACATTCCTTTTTTAGAGGCCAGTTGTGTTTGAACCGCTGGTTTTTTCAAAATGCGAACCCGACGTTAAAAATGATTCGCCATTTTTTTAATCCAAAAAAAAAAAAAAAAACAGAAAGAAAAACAAACAAGTAATTATTTTTTAGCCATTAACAACCGAATACGAGATAAGATTGAAAGTAATTTAGACAAATGCCGGCTTGGCTTTAGACCAGGGCTTTCGAGCAGTTTATTTACTGATGCAAAAAAGCTTAGACCAGCAGAAAACCATTCATTTATGCTTCCTCCGTTATTACGAGGCTTTCATTAATGTTCGTCATGAAGAACTGCTGCAAAAAATTCTTGAAAACGCATAAATCAATACTTTCAGGTCAACACATCAACAACATCCGCTATGCTGATGACATTGCAGACTCGGCTGCTGATCTTCAAACTATTCTCGACCGAGTGATTAACAGCAGGCAAAAGTACGCGGTCTTCAACTGAACGTTTCGAAAACAAAATCTACAGTAGTCAGCAAAAGTGGCCATATTTTAAAACTTGACTGTGAACAATCAAAGAATAGAAGAAGATAAAAAATTTAAATATCTTACGTACTATATTACAGAGAACTTATTATAAACCCTGAGATAGAAATTAAACAAAGATGCGAATTTTGGGAAACTGAAAAAGCTTTCAACAGATAAGTCATTAAACCGGAGGATTCGGAAAAGACGAACGGAAAGAGCTGTTATGAGCTGAAAGCTACAATATATTCTGGCACTGCACTCAACTACCTTGAGGCTTATGTGGCTTTATCGCGTCGTATGCTTAAGATGCCTTGGACAGCGCACATAAGAAACAAAAGATGTACTAAAAACTATTCAAGAAGAAAGAATGGTCATAGTCGAACAAAAGAAAATAAGATATTTTGGACACATAATCAGAGGAGAAAGATATGCAATCATGCGGCTTCTTCTTCAAGGGAAAATTCAAGGAAAAAGAGGAGTTCGGCGCAGAAGACTATCTCAGACGCAGAATATTTGGAAGTGGACCGGAATAACATCTATAGAGAGATTAGTTCAAGCTGCCAGAAATGGGGATATACAATCAACATCCCCTGTGATCGCTAGGCACGGTAACCGTGTACAGCATTTTGATGATGATGAGTCGTCTAAAAACCAGAAAAAGAAAAAATAACGGACCGCAGTAAAACCGATAATCAAACATTGTCGCGTGAAGAAGGCTACGGCACGAATTCCGACGTTGAGAGTAAACGCTGAAATGTATGCTAGTCTGCTATTATTTCAGGATCGGTACAGGGCAAATTTTTAATCGCTCTTAAGAATGACGCGACTTTTTAACGCCACAAAACGACCTGACAACGCGAGTAAAGTAATTTTCCGGTTCGTAAAGTAATTAGAGGCTTTTTTTCGACTTTGCACCTGGTCTGCATTCTTACTGTTGCCAGTGTTAAACTTGTTCATGTCTGCCGCGAAAGTTCAGCTGAAGTTTTTCCGGCGAATTTGAAGTTTTTAATCTCTTCCGTTGGAAGGCTATTCCGTCAAAACCGAATTCAGCCGAATGAGAAAAATATTTAAAGAATAAAGCGTAAGAGCTAAAAAGAACGGACGGATAACGTTATTTGAAAAGAAAAAAAAGTTGTACGCACACTTCGCGATCTCCTTATTTGTTTTTTTCTTTTTGTTTTTCAATTCGCTCCACACAGTCCTGTACAGCCGTGATGGTAAAACACACACATGCACGTTAGTTACAGAGACCTGTTTCAATTTTTAGCAAAACGTGAAAAGAATCGAAGCTGAATTTGAAAAAAATACTGTAATTTCTTGTGTACGGAGTAATTTATAATTTTCCGAAATGGTATTTTCTTTTTCACCGAAATTGAATATTGCGCACTCGTTACAAAATAAACTATTTTTCAGAATGCGAACAATTTGTTGTCATTAAAATACATACTTTTTCCGCGGTCTTTTGTTCGGAATTCACGTAGATGGTGTTTTTGAAGGAGCCGTTATCCGGCCGCTATTTGCACGGATCTTTTATTGCCACTGTGCGTTTCTCGACCAACAGTCGTGATTCGTCGTTTAGATTACGTGTGTTCTTGCGACAAATATGGTTTTCTTATCGATCCCGTCCGGCAATTTGTTAAATTGTTTCTCTATTCGATCACTTCCCCGTGTATTGTGGTATTAATAAAATGCCCACTTGTAAAATATTACCATTGGCTCTACCGATTCTACGGCAAGTCGTGCACGTTAATCCGCTACACGGAAATCCCGCTTTTTTTGTATTAATTCATTGCCTGGTCGAATTCTCCACTTTCATGTAAAATATTAGCTCGATGCGCGGGTAATAAAACCACAGATCAACGTAGCATCTGGAGTGGGAGAAAATTGATGAACTAACCTTCGATTTCTGTTCCTTTCTGTTTCTCGGGATATTTATTAATTTCCCAATACTTCGGTGCTCTTCTTTATCTTCAGAATAGTTTGACCTAAACGAAATTACGCATTGTCTGCTGTTCCTTTAACCGATCGAACCAATCGCATTACTAATTCACCAGAATGTTTTCTTTTAACCTTTTTGGCATAAATGAAAGTAGAATAAAACAATTTCGCGTTTAAAAATTTTCCATATTTAACATTTCAGAAAGCTTTTACCATTTCCAAGCGACTGTACGAAGAGTATACATTTTTAAGAATCTCAACGTCTTCTGTAGGCTATTAATATCTGGTCGTCGAGTAATTAGCAGGTTTAAAATGTGCCTTATTACTAAACGGTTTACAGATTACTCAACTGATCGTATCGGTGTCTTTCTACTGAAATTGCTGCGCAGTCTAATAAACTTGCTGCTAAAAAGGGAAATCTAGTTAGTAGCTCGGAAAATACCCTTTCCGAAGCTATTGTCGCGAAGCATAGTAAACCAATGTGAAAACCTCAAGAGCTCTCTTTCATGTGCGCTCCTATTTTTCGATGTTTAAGGGGTTTCTTTTTTGGAAATTATTAAAATAGACAATGACCCGAGAAATACGAAAAGCAATGAGACGGTATCAGATATTTACACGATTAGATATGGCGAATAAAAAGGAAGTCGTAATAAACGAAAAAGAAGGTGTAAGAGGAGTATATATGTTATATATATGAGACGTATAATAAAGAATTTTAAGACGAAATTCGGGAAGCAAATGTAATCCAGTTTTGTCGAAAAAGTTACGAATGGGATGAAGTGAAGAGGAGATTAGAGTAGAGAGGAAACAAAGCGGAGGAGAAATGCAGGAAGCAAACTATGTCCAAAGTATAGATGAAGATTGTAAAGGGAGTTGGAAAATTGAGAAACCGAAGAGATAGGACGGTCCACTTAAAGAGATTAAAATTATCAAGGATTTGGCAATGAAGAGAAGTAGGAGTTTGAGCATGATTAAGCCAGCTGTGGAGAGGAATATTGTGAAATTATACCGAAAAATCTACGAGATAATAGAAGTTGAACGATCTGTCGGCTAAGTCGTTGCCTTCAATTGCAGAGTGTCCTGGAATTCACGAGTAAATTTGAATAGCGCGAGAAAAGATGATGATGTGAATGAGACAGCATATGAGGATTAGTAAATCAGTAGAGTGAGGAGAAAGAGGGCATGAGATGATTTTTGTAAGACACTATGAAAATTTGATAATTTGATGTAATGAGGATTTTATAAGAAACTACAGAAGAAGTGTAATAAAGAGAACGGCATATAGACTTGAGATAGTAAATTGAACAAAACGAAGCAACTTTAAATGGTAACTTTTAATAATTTAAATAACCGTTAAGTTCAGTTACACTGTTGTGTATTTTATTACACGAAAGTTTACATTCAAATAAGCGGTTACAGGAAGAAATCAAATATACAGAAGGAACTTTTAAGTGTTTCTAATTAATTTCAAAATAATGCTTAAACAAAATCCACCAGGTTCCTTTGAGCCGGTTCGAAAAGATGCAAGGTGTTTAAAAATTCAAATCAAACAATATGTTACGTAGGTTTGGTTAGGTTAGTTGCGTAAAGATAATTAATAGGATGTAGGAGGCTGGCTGAAAGAAAAAAGTATGGCGGCTTGTCGTTAGGAATCAAGTATATGCTGAAAACCGACAGTGGCGAATGAAAATACGGAACAGTAATGAAGAGTTCCGTTGATAAAAAGATATCAGTTGTGTTAGAAAAGTTTAACAAGAGTTGAGAAAAAAATAGGTAAACGCTCGATTAGAAATCGGTAGTCTAACTAAGAACTTCGGACTAGAAGAGGTGAGATGAGACGATTGGAGTAGATTTTTTCAAAGGCGAATGCGAGCGTTCTGAATACGATCGAGTTTGGAAAGTGAAGATTTAGGGGAATTTCTATTGATAAAGCAGCGGTTATCATAGATAACAAAAACAATTCCTAATATCGGAGCCAGAAAAAAAAAAAAAAAAAAGTAAAAAAAGTCAGACAGAAAAATAATTTAGTGCATTGTTTTCCGTCGGTTTCGAAAGTACGAACAATTATAATTTGATTTTGTGAGTGCGAGTATGTGCAAGAGGGTGATAGTACTACTGCCGAAGCGTTTTTTTCTAGCGCGTAAATTATGTCGAAGCATTCAAAGCATTCCAGCCGATTCTTTCTGGCTGATACTATTATCGTCACTTTTTATAACCTCATCCATACCTTTTCATTCGCTTTACAAAATTTAAGGATCGATTTGAGGATCGCTAAGAATCGAGATAACGTTGATTGGTGGGTAAATCTTGAAACCTTCGAAGCAATTAACAGAGTTGAAGGTTAGATGTCGTATTTTGGACAATGGCCAAAAAAACCCGGATTTACAGGTCTTGTATGAAGGCGCCACAATTACAAGCACGACATGTGATAAGGCCGACTCGAGTTTACTACCCCTTGGACATTTAACTGGCTGAAATTTAATAATAGGTTTTTGAATTTCCCGGAAGTACGGACTGATTTTAATATCAAGTTTTACTGCTTAACGGATCGCATTGCGCTTAAGGAAGCGATATAAATTATGGAAGTTCTGATCGGGAAGCTCCGAATCTATTTTGACAGCATGCGCACCGTTTTCTTTATGGAGAGCATCTTTTTAATTTGGCCTTTTCTCGGTCATTATGCTCGATACTTTTATCCAGCGGTTCTCATGTCTTCATCTGACGTAGTTTCCACATTTAAGTCAATTCATTGTACTTTTTTTCTACTTCTCTCGTAAAAGCAGTCCCCCCCCCCCCCTCACTCACAGATATGCATCTTAGTTTAATAGTTTTGTTTATATTGTTCCAATTATATCCTGATCGAATTGTTTATTGCCTTCTTAGCTTTTTTCTTCGCTACCAAATTACATCGGAGATCGATAAGAAAATTCGTTCATAAATTTGTTTAGAAGTATAAGTAAATTTGAAAAAAATTATAACATAAATAAAATTCTACAGCAACGGTCAGATTGTTTTTGCTTATTTCTTAGCGATGTAGTTGTGGAAGAGCAAGTGTGGACATCTGTCCCCGGGCGCGATATCTATGGAGGCCGTAAATTAATATTAGAAAAAGTTAGAATAAAGTGTTTTTTATTTTTAAATGACTACTTAGTCCGTCACTTCATTAATATGAGCATATCTCTTTTCGCTGTTTTTTTTGTACCTTTCGGATTTTAAAGTCTCAGCGAAAGATAGAAAAATTTCACTTTGAAGCAAAGTTTCATAAAGCAGTAAATATCAAACTATGTTTCGCTAGCGTGCAATTCGCCAACACGACCCTGACCACACTATTTGTTAATCTGCAATAGTGGTAGTGAGTTACACGAATTAACATTAATTTTCATTTTTATAGCTCTATTTTTTCCGTGTCACTCATATTGAAGTCCGCATCGCATAACGACTCAACTTTCACAGCTCTGATGACAAGAATCATTTTCATTTAATTTTAAAATTTACAAGTAGTCTTAAAAATCGTAATTTAAAATTATACTACGCTATACGACACAACTTCAAATTTATAACAACTAAAATTACTCATTATTTTCACTATTAACAATACCGAATAAAAACTTATTGAAATAACATATTAGAACATCATTCGGAAGTTTCTTCGTGATTACGGAATTGTACTAAATATATTATTTTAATGACGGTTTATATTTTCATCATTATTATTATTTTTAACGACTGTGAACGATTTAAAGCAGGAATTCCCAATCAGGGGGGCATAGAGATATGTCAAGGGGGGCGAAGTACGTTTGTATTTTCGAAAGAAAAATTAATTTATGGCGTAAATTAAACACGGGGCGAGGGGCATTCAATAAATAATATGACACGTCTTCGAAAATTACCTTTGAGGCATCTAAAAATTATGAAAAAAATACAATAAGAAATTAGAAGAAATCTGTATTTTACGTAGGTATTTAAAAATTCTTGTTATATAAATTATTGCTAAAGATTTTTAAAAATCTTTATGAAATTATTTATTTTTTAAATTTTTTTTTGTACCCCCCTTGGGTTTGCTACCAGAGAGCATTAGCCCAGCAAAATGGAAGAGATGCATGAAACAGAATGGAAACTATATTTTTATTTTATCGATAATGGAATCAAGGAACACCTCTAGGACAGGAGCAACTGAGGGAATAGGCAAATAAAGAACATAGGAGAAAGGAGCAGGAAGACCAAGCTTTAATAGTTGATAATAAAGTAACTCACGCTCGCTAGATAAACCAGAACATTTGAAAAGCACGTGATTCGCATCACAAGCATACTGCGAACCTTCAGGATCCAATGACAAGGAAAAGCGACTTAGAAAAGAAGGAAGGAGACTATGCGAGAAAATTTAGTAATTATGGACCGACGCAAACTGGGGAAATCATAAAACCAAGGACGAGAAGGTGAAACAGGATTCATCAAGAGATAAAAGGAATTAGGATTAGCGAAAGAGAAACATAAACAGAGTGCTAAAGTCTAAGACGGTAGGATTTAGTTGGAAGAAGAATATTGTATGCTGGAACCCTACTAATAAAATTCCCATTGGAAGTAGCAGCTTTAGCCAGGAGGTCGACGGCTACATTTCTATCAACGCCTGAATGTCCGGGAATCCAAAGAAAATCAATTTGGATAGACGTCAATGAGGGTAGATCATAGAGAAGAGAACGAATAGAAATGACGATAGCATCAGTGGAAGAACGAAGGGAAAGTGCAGATAGCGCTAGAAGAACACTTAAGGAGTCAGAAATAATAATGAATTTGGAAGGACTTGCAGAAGAGAAAATATAAATAATGGCTTTTGTAAAATGGAAACAGATTCCACAGTAAAGATAGAACAAAAGGACGGAAGTCTAAAGGACTGAGAATGACTGAACTGAGGGCACAAGAATGACGGCCCAACTTCGCTTGGGCTCTTCGAAATTAAAGAGTGATCGCGAAATAGAGAATTTATTGTATTATTAAATTCCACACTGACGATATGAGAGAGAGAGGATTTAAGGAAGCATGGCATGAAGATGATATTTGGTGGCTTAACAATTTGGAATAGACGTAAGGAAAGAATGGAAGCTTGTGATGGGAAATAACAAAAGGGGAAAATTTAGAAAGGCGAATAGATATATGAGATAGTATAGGATTTTTATTAGAGGAAAAACGCCAGTGACGATGGATAAAAGAATAAGAGGTACTGATATTTGACGAGGAAGTGGAAAGACGTTTGATGAGAAAGCGATAACCCAAATAAGATCTTCGGATGAACAGAAGACAGAGAGATGTTGGATTCAGATAGAATGGCTGGAATAGGAGAAAGCCGAAGGCAACTGTTTTGGAGGCGATCTAATTTTTAGGGAACGGATTTGGAAGAGTTGCCATATAAGAAACTGCAATAATTCAATCTAGAGCGTATGAGAGATTTGTACAACATTATTAGGACAGAAGGATCACCTCCCCATCGCGTAGATGAGAGAGCTTTAAGAAGGTTTAAGACTTTAAGCGAGGAAGCATATAAATGGTTGATATGTTCATGAAAAAACAGACGAGAGGATGAAATGATACCCAGATAACGAAAAGAACTGACTATTGGAATGGAATGATTTTTTAGATTTATCTGAGATGAGCCCGGGTTATAAGGCCGAAGGGTGAAGACTACCGCTGCTGATTTGAGAGCGGAAATGAAGAGATGAATGTTAGAAAGGGCCTCTTCTAGAGTTATTATGGAACTGCTTAGTTCCTCATTGGCAACCAGAAGCTTACGGGAAGTGGAGTAAGCAAGGATATCATTCGCAAAAAATAAATATTTGGATTTTAAGGAGAGAAAACCAATTTTGGAAACATATAGATTAAATAAAGTAGGGCTAAGAAAAGAATCTTGCGGAAGGACCTGGAATACCTTCCTTGAGGCGGAAAAGGAAGGAGCAGAAAGAAGGAGAGTTCTACTTTGAAAAAGACTGACAATTAGGAACAATATGGATGCAGAGATATTTAAAGAAATAATAACGTTTTTGAGCGTGCGAAGATGGCCGCTTTCGTATGCGGCGGCTACATCAATAAAAGCTGCAATTGTGAATTCTTTGGAAATAAATGATTTATAAATGTTAGCAAGGAAAAGACCGATACAATCTGGAGAGCTTAAGTCGGGACGAATACCAAACTGCTTGTGTGGAAGCAGGTTATTGTGTTCCAGCCACCAGACAGGCCGTTTGTTAAGCATCCTTTCAAAGAGTTTCCTTAGGCAAGAAGCTAAAGAAATTGGCCGAAGGGCGGAGGAATTATCCTTGATAATAAGGATAACAACGAAGGTGTTCCATGAATCAGGAATAGAACCAGATTGCAGGAAGGAATTAAAAATGATAAAAAGAATTTTGAGAGACTTTACAGATAGGTAAGAAATTTTATCGCGGCCCGGACAGGAGTTGGAAGAGCTTTTCAGGGAAGAAAGAAGTTCAGAGAATGAAACTATTAAGGGTAGCCACCCAACTGGGAAATCGGGAAAACCGGGAATTTTACGAACTGGGAAATAACCGGGAATAAGTCGGAAATTTTGTCGTGAAACCAGGAAAAAAAGTAAAAATAGACAAAAACAATATTTTTAATAAGAAAAAATCACTTGAAGCAAAAAATAAGTGCATTTTTTAATGTACTTCACACACTCAAAATAAATTACGAAGCTCTGTTTTATTCATATAAATATGCTGCGGCGGTCAAATATTATTAATAGTAAAAAAAAAATTCCATTCTTCTTTTTGTACAATTCTAATAATCAATTTTTTTTTTTTTTTTTTTTTTTTTTTTATTTAAATAAATAAGTTGTGGGTCTCACTGGGCAAGTATGCCCGTTGCGTGAGTGCCCAACACTCTTATTATCGTTTATTCTAGTAAATAAAATTACAATTGATCATTCTTACTACTTAGATCGAACGTATTAAACCAAAAAAATAAAAAAATAAAAATAAATAAAATATATCAATCAACGCAATTATATACATAAATAGCACAACAATACACCCGTACATAGGGACCGCTTACATATTACATTAATATACAGGAAAGAAAAAGAAGGGAAACTGGTAAATAGATGGTCTAAAAGAGCCCTAAAAATGCAGCAATAAAAAATAAATGGAAAGGAGGATGCAGCAAAATTCCTTAATCTTTGCACCATTCTTTCAACCACTTCCTTACTTCCCTCTTCCATACACCAATTTGTTTTTCGTTTATTATGTGACTGGGCATAGTACTCATTAATTTAATTAAAACCGAATCATCTGTATTGTCGATTCGTAGATTTACCCCTCTAGGATGAATGTAACAGGTATTATTTTGATTCCTTGTTAGTCGAGTTTTTGGTCTGGAAGGTAACTTTACGTTATTGCATTTAAATTCAAGTAATCTGTAATAATAATAATGCATTTTGGGAGACATTTCATTATTTTCCTTCCACCAGGTTGATGTAGTATCACTCCGTTTCCAATGAGGTAGTATAAGTTTCAAACCCCTTTTCTGAATTTTGCCTATTTTATTGATTTCCGTTTTTTTAGCCTCACCCCATATTTGGATCCCATATAAAATTCTAGACATTATTAATGCATTAAAGTATATCCGTAATGTTCCATATGAAAGAACCGTCTTCAGTTTATATAACGCTGGAATTGACTGTCTTATATTCGAATTTAAGTTTTGTATGTGCTTTTTCCAGTTCAATGATTTATCGATATATATTCCTAGATATTTAAAATCTGTTACATTCACTAGAGGTGGACATGAACATGGGTGAGTGATTTTATTCCCGTACCGTTCATGTAAGCATTCATTATTATGTATAAATTAGCATATCGGGGGGATTTGGACTGAGAAAACTGGGAGGATCTGGATCAGGAAGACCGGGAATTTAAAAATTATATTAGAGGGACCACCACGCTATTTCATCAATGTTTTATGTATTATGCAACAAGGCGCGAGACAAATAATTATAAAAATATAATAATATGAATAACTTATAAAAATATTAACAGTAGGTTGTTATGTAGTAGTATTTGTTACTAATTATCATGCCCATCACCAGTCATATTTAAATATCAGGAACGCAAACTCTCGGCGGCCGATCTACAGTTATATGTAGATAAAGCGAATTACATGTGGGTATTTTACTGTTGTAGGCGCAAAATGGCAGCGAAAAAGAGAAAGTTTTCAGAAGACTATATTAAGTTTGGATTTACCTTCATAAAAAAAGACAAGCTACAATTGCCTCAGTGTGTGATATGAAAGTTTTAAGCAACGATAGCACGAGGCCCAATCGCTTTGAAAGGCATTTGAGTCGACAACATCCTACTCTGATTTCGAAGTCGAAAAAATTTTTTCTTGTTGGGTCGCCTTTATGAATTGAATGAAGAAGTCATCCTCTTTCTTGAGTTCAAAAAAAAAAAAAGACTTTTTGCAAATGTTCAACAATGAACAATTTCAATGCAGGTTGGCCTATTTATCTGATATATTTGATGCCTTGAATCAGCTTAACTTGAAGCTTCAAGGCAGAAATGGCACTGTAATAAGTAACTAAGGTCATATTCGGGGGTTCATATCAAAGCATCAATTTTGGAATCAAAAGGTATCTGCTGAAAACGTAATAATATCTTTTTCTAGACTATTCGAAGCAATTAAAAGTAAAAAACTAGACTAAGATTTAAAAGTTGAAATACTAACTCATTTGCAAGCGCTGGAAGACGAATTTCACCGATACTATCGAGATATTAATTCAGAGCCACCAATATGGCACATGGCCAAAAACCCATTTGTTGTCAATGTCTTATAATTACCAGAAGAAGTTCAGGAAGAATTTCTAGGAAAGATGACTTCCGTCTCTTGACACTGAAGAAATTTTGGATTAAACGATTCTTTGTTAATTCCAAAGTTGCCTCTCTTGCTTTGGGAATACCTGTTCCGATTTCTTTGACTTACTTATGTCGGACAGGGTTTTCAGCTCTGGTTTTAATTAAAACTAAGTAGCGAAATGGTCTTGCCGTTGACAGCGACCTGACGATAGCTCTGGCAAAAACTGAACCTAGAATCAACCAATTGGTGCAGAGCATGCAAGCTCAAGTATCTTATTAGCACGCTAATTATAATAAATTATTTGGATAAAAAATGTTTTAAATTTGGTTAAAGTTTATTTTCTACAACTTAGAATTAAAATAAATAAGTGTCGTTAAACCAATGCGCGTTTTTTTTTAATGAAAAAATTAAGGGGGGCATGAAAATTATTTTTATAATTCGGTGTGCTCAAAAAAAAAAAAGGTTGGGAAACCCTGATTTAAAAGAAAGAGTATGTCACATCAAGGTAGTTTAATGAAATAATTTTCTGTAAATCGTTCATCTACTTTCCCGTTTGATTCCTCGGGATTTAAATATGAATAATGTTTATTTTTAAGGGAATTTTTAATTAATATATTTACGTAATAATTCTTTCTGTCTCTCTAAGAAACATATTTATCACTCTCCTGCAAAACGGTCTCCATAACCAGCTGAAGATTCTCCGTACTTCCATAACCTGTGTCTGTCGCGATCTAACAGAAAGTTTCGTTCCGTTAAAGACCGTATGCAGCCCTCAATTTAAAAATATATAAAATCCTGACACAATTTTCTCCTCTTTACGTTACATACGCAGCGTACTCTATTATAAATCATTTGCGAGTTAGTCGCGTAGTATAATCTACCACAATTACATTTTTAAGAGAACATCTTCTCCATTCACATGCTCCTTTTGTTCTGGGTTTGTCGAGCACTTTATGAAGATTAACTTATTACCACAATAGCAAACCACAATAGTTGATATGGATTTACAGTTTGAATGTAAATAATATTTCCGACGACAGCTATTACAAATTTTGTTGCAGTACTTTTTATTCTTCTGTCAAATTAAAAAGGCCAATTTATTATATTTTTAAATCTCCGTCGAAAGTAGCGGTTTTATATTTAGATCTTACTAGAGAGGTTTGATGATTTGAGTAACGCAAATAGAAATGGAACTGAACACATTTACTTGTGCCAAAAATTAATAGAACGTTACTTTAAATTTATATTTATCATAGTAATAATTTTATTTAAATTTTTACGTATAATTTTTTTTACCGTGGTAATGATTTTATCTAAAATATATATTCCAATTAATTTTTTTACTTTATCCAGTGTATATTTTACCTTTCAAAAACTCCCTTTTTGGTAACAAAAATCACCATAGCTCCGCTAAATCACTTCAGAAACTTATGAATTATGTACTAAAATCTTCGGCAGGAATTAGTCTATCTAGTGGTGAAAGCCGAAACAAAATTACTTTGATAATTCGTAAGATTAGCGCGCATTGACAAAGTTTCCGAATTTCATTTATATATTTATATATATATATATATATTTGTATATATATGTATATTATATCTTATAAAGCCGCAAGAAAAAAAATCGTACAGCCCGTTCTATAGTAGCTAGAGAGTTCATTTTTTTTCAATCGATGTATTTTCATCGTCAGATCATAAGAAAATCATAAAACCCTTAAAATTTTAAAATTAAAGACCTCAAATTACAAAAAATGTAAAAATCAAGTTTTAAAAAAAAAATTCCACGGCTGGTTCTATATGATTTATGGTATTAATTTTCTTTTTAATTTACACGCTAAGGTCTCATGAATACAGAAAAAATAAAAAAATCCGAAAAATTTTGATATATAGGGACCAAAATTTGTGAAAATACACGCTTAAAGCGGTGACCCTGGAAACTAAAAATAAGTCCACAGCTTTTACCATGGTAGCTGGAGGGTCACTTTTTTTTTTTTTTTTAAATGATGTATTGCAATTACTAGAATATAGGAAAAATACGAAACCCCAAAAATTTTAAAATTAAAGGGTCTAAATTTTGAAAAATGTGAAAATCGAGTTTTAAGAAAAATTTAAAAATAAAATTCCACAACCGGTTCTATATAAGTTACGGTATTGATTTTCTTTTTAACCTACACAATAAGGTCTCCAGAATACAGGAAAAATAAAAAATTCGAAAAATTTTAATATATAGGGACCAAAATTTGGGAAAATACACACTTAAAACGGTAAAAAAATGCCGACAGGTGGGGGGTCACTCTTTTTTTAAAATTATGTATTTCAATCACTAGAATATAGGAAGTCTCCCAACTTTTCCTACTAGTTATCAATGATATCCAGCTAGCCGTCCGAGCGCCAGTACAGTTTAGTCTGTTTGCGGATGATTTGGCGATAACATTTCAATGCTATTCACCTACCAGAGCAAGCAAAGTCATGCAAAGATGCGTCAACGATCTCTCTGAATGGGCGTCCGCGCGAGGCTTCAAATTCTTCACGGAAAAGATAACATGTTTACAGCTTTCCATTCCCCACTTGCTAACTTCTTGTCATTCTCTTATGTCACTTAGAGCCCAGAATGCCCCTTTCCTTACCACAACTCCTAATTGATTCTTCCTGTCATATCCGCAGTGTGTTCTAATTACTCCATTCCCTTAACCTCCTAAGTTTAATTTATTATCCGTTCCGTTCCCCGGGCGCGCATGACCCTTTTTGAGCAGCCGGTGCCTGTACCTTCTAATGTAATAATAATAATAATAATAAATAATTTAAATGAAATGATTACTAACATTTTATTAATTTCTGGGGTAAGTAAATATATTGCGTTCTGTTAATTCACTTCTTGCGTTACTAAAATCATCAAACCTCCATAAAATGATCTTACAAGTCACACTTCTAGTACTCATCGCGAAAATTTAAAAAAAAGGTAGTGTTCCCTATTAATTTTTACAGAGAATACAATGGAATTTTTAATATTTGCTACCGGGAATGTCAGTTATACTCAAATTTGAAATCTTTACTAAACTACTACAGTTTGCTGTTTTATTAATAAATTAATTTTAATAAAATGCCCGAGACGGAGAGGTTGAAAGATATGAGTGAAGAAGATGTTCTCTTAAGTGTAATTATGGGAGATCACCGTGTAAATAATTCAGCCCGTTCAAAATGATGGCTGTGTGTGCTGTTTCGTTAAGCGGAACCTTTGGTTAGATTAAAACAGATAGGTTACAGAAAGATCGATAATTTTTAGCTAAACGTGAAATGTGAAGCCCATTTTTGGTGGACGATGATAAACATGTTTCTCCAAAAGAGAAAGATTCTTTACATAAATATAATTCCAGATAAAACAAAATTTTTTTTATGAATTTGCAAGTACAGATTTCAACGGGTATTAATACACGAGCGAAGCTATGGTAACATCTAGTATATACATACACACATATGTATATATATATATATATATATACACACATATTTACATTTATTTTCGTTTACGTTTATTATTTTACTGTACATACATATAAAATTTGACTCTTTGGACCTCGCCATGGAAATACTCCCGGGACTCGCAAATGATAGTCCTTAATAATCCTTATAATAGGGTTGGTTTTAATTAACTATTTTTCGTATAATAATGTTTTTATGTTCTAAGGGTAATTTTAAAAAATTTCAGAATCGATAAATTTAATTTACGGTTTGTGCAGGAATTTTTATTAAAACTTTTAGCTGTTGCAAAAACACCTTAAAAATAGAAAAAACAAACTAAAAAGAGAGTACGATTATATTTCAAATTATAAATCTTATCCGAATTTCGTTTTCACGGTAGCTCTTATATTTTCTAATTTCGCCGGTATTATGTAACAGGATTTATTAATGTTCTCCCAGCGTTATCTTTATTTTAAAATGACGTTATCACATTTCAGATTGACGTTTTGATTTCATCTTATTCGGAATGGTTTTAGTTAAATACTGTCAACGGATTTCGACCTTTTTTTTCTTTTTAGGTTTTTATATAATATATGTTTTCGGAATAAAAGAATCATTGTGTCGTAGAAACGTCTGTAAAACTAGTGTCACTAGTTTCTCCTTGAAATAATAACTTAATTTTACTTATAAAACTTTTATTTTCGTAATAGTTTAAAAAATGTTAACTTTTTAAATTAATATTAATCAAAGCGTATATATTTATACGGTCATTTATCTAGATAAATTTAAAAAAATAGTATAGTCAATAGAAATTTACAGAATTCATAGAATTAACATTACTTGTAAGCCATTCTGAAGTAGACAGCTTTTCAGGTGTACATTTTGTGAATTCGATAAATTTTTGTTTCGTAAAAATTTATTTATGAGTATGTAAATAATTTTGTTATGTTGTTTCCTGTTAAAATTATGATTCTTTGATCGCCACGTAACGATTTATTGTTAAGCGAAAACGATTACAACGTAAGTTACCTAAATATTTTACGTATACATCGTTAAATATTTTTGATTATGTGCAAAGATTTGCAGGAATGTACTTTTTTACACCTTTGGTTACAAAGAAGTTAAGTATATCTAGTAACCTGTTAAGATGCGACGAGGCTGTAAATTTAGATTATGTATAGTTTTCCTAGAAGATTTTCGCTAGGATTTGTTAATCTTGAGCCCTAATGAGCGTGATTGGCGTTGAAGTCGCTTCCACATATGATTCCACATATAAATTTATTTCCAATACTCGTTAGATGAGTAGTGATTTATTTTTCAGTTATTTTATATCTTGGAAGACAGTACACATTGTTGCAAACGAAATATCAGCTGCTAAGCATAACCGCAATAATTTGAACTTGAGGAGAGTAACTAGAGTAAGAAAAGAAGTGTTTTATTTCCTGTCTTATTAGTACAACAGCTCCGCCATGGGCTGTTTCATCTAGGTGACTGCGGTTATAAATTATGTATCCTATTATAGAAAATATATTGTTTGAGATCAAGTAAGTTTCCGTTATTAGTGCTATATCTATGCGTTTTTGTTTCAGAAAAAGTTCTATTTGTAATGACACGTGAAAAATTTTGTTAGCCTTATCCGTTATGTAATTTACATTTTTGTTAAATTTAAACTGTTTTTCATGGTTTATTTTTACGCTCCTAAGTATTGAAAACTCATTAAGAATAGAAATATAGTTTTATTGCAAAACAGTTTACATATGTTATATATGAGTCCTTTATTTATTTCAGAGATGTGAAATTAAGGAACGTATGTGGAGCACGATAGGATCAACGGATGGTTTAGGAAAGTGAGTAGCGATGGCTTGCAAAACGCCTTTTGAATCAGAAGATAAGAGAACCCTGGATATATTCTTAGTAGAGGCTATAAAAAGGATTGCTTGTAGGATCGCAATAGATTCGGCTAGAAATATGGAGGAGAAGGAGGGGAGTTTGAACGTCTCAGAATAGCCGAAATTCGGCAAAGTAAAAGCCGCTCCAACCCCCAAAGCTGACTTTGAGCCATCTGTAAAAATTAAAGTATAAGAAGGAAAGAGAGAGGATAAAATATAGTTAAATTCGATATGAGCAGCGGGAGAGGGAAGAGACTTGACATACGAAGGAAGAAAAAGTAAACTGGGTGAGTAAATAATATCTGGGAAATTATAGGTAAAATAAGGGCACTTGGTGTAGGATAGAACAAAAAGAGAGAAAGCCCTGAGACTTGAAGAAATCAAGGAAAGGATGGTGGTATTACGAGGAAAGAGTTGAATATAAACCAGTAGAAATTAAGCAAGTAGGAATTGGAAATATGAAGATGTTTGTTCAGAAATCGTTCACCTAGATAAAGTCTTCGGATGAATAAAGGACAGGAACCAGTTTCTGCCAAAATGGCTGCAATAGGAGAGGAGTTCAAGGCACCGATACAAAGGCGGAGACACACATTATGGATTTTATCAAGTTTAAGGAGAAGATATTTAGGAGCACTAGCGTAAAGGAAAGGGCAATAATCGAATTTAGAAAGGATAGTGGCCTTATATAGCTTCAGAAGGATATAAGGATCTCCACCCCAATTACGGGAGGAGAGAGCCTTCAACCAATTAACCCTCTTGAGAGCCGACGTATAAAGATAATTGATGTGATCGTGAAAGGACAAGTTACTGTTAAGCACAATTCCAATGTAGGAGACGGAACTAACTAAAGGAATAGGAAGATGGAAGCGAACTGTAAAGGATCATTAATGGAGCACATTTTATGTAGAAGAGAAGGTAAGTGAACGTGATCGAATGCGGAGATAACATCAAGGAAAACAAATAGTGTATTCTTTGCGAATAAGAAATTTGTACACGTCAGATAGAAACAACAATAAACAGTCCGCCGTTCCCAGTCCTGTACGGAAACCAAACATGTTTCTGGGAAGAATACTGTTGAATTCCAGCCACCAGACTAGGAGTTTATTAATTATTTGTTCAAACAATTTTCTAAAACACGAAGCCAAGGAATTAGGATTATTTTTCGGAATAGAAATAACGATAAAGGAGTTCCAAATTGGTGGCGTGGTACAGGTATGCAAGAATGAGTTGTAAATAGAAAGCAAGGTATTCAGTGCGGAGATTGATAAGCTCTTAATAACCATGAAAGAATGCCGTCCACTCCCGGATTAGAGGAGGAGGAGGAATTATTTAAGGAAGAACGGAGTTCATTGATGTTAAAATCGGAAGACAGAACGTGCGTAGCGGATGTGGGTGGAAACGCCGGAGGGCATATTTCCTCCAAGGATGGAACATATAAGGGAGAAATTGAGTCGAGAAAAGAGATGAGCTTCTCCGAAGGAAGGTTGTAATAGGAGGGACGTTCGGACCGTGGGGACTGAAAGGCTTTCGCCATTTTCCAAAGATGAGAGATAGAGGTGGATCTAGAGAACGATGAACAGAATTTCTTCCACGCGTTCTTTTTGCTCTTTTTGGGAATAAATCTGGCCTTAGCATTGGCCTCCCTATAAGCTATGCAATTATCGAAGGAAGAGCGGTACCGGAAGGTCCTGAACTTCAAAGAAGCGACGGAACAATCGTTGTTCCACCATAGGGAAGAAGCGAGAAGATTAGGGTTCCTTTTAGAGAAGGGGATGGGAGGAGAAAAGGACGACAACGCCGAGGTAATCGAGCCGATGAACCTGTTGTATTGAAGAACAGGATCTGCGTGGGAATGTATGTTATAGTGCCGAATCGACCTTAGCCCGAAATTTATCCTGATCAACTTTGGTTAGGGACCATTTGGAAGCATGGGGAACTCTGGAACAACTGGGATCAGGAGGAGGACGAAGATCGTGAAAGGAAAGAATAGTTGGAACATGGTCACTATCGAAGGTACCCTGCAACGTTCTCCAATGACAGCTAAGACCAAAGTTGGGAGAAGTGAAGGAAATTTCAACCGAACTGCGAGTCTGCACGCTTCTAAAGAACGTCGGAGAGTGATCATTAAGAATAACGAAGCTATTGTTAGCGATGAAATTTTCAAGAACACGACCATTACTGTTATAACCAATCGAGCTCTATAGAGGAGAGTGAGCATCCCAGTTACCACCAAAAATAAAGGGAAAAGAGAGAGAATTGGACAATAATGTAGAAGAAAAATTGAGGAGACAAAATGCGGAGGGACGTATGTTGAGATAATATGAACTGGTTAAGCACCAGGTTGGGTGACCGGGCGCCAGAAGGAAAATAAGCGGAGTGATCGTGAACGTGAAAATAAATATCGTTCCTTATCAATATGGTGGCGCTCCATATCCATCCGCACAATCAGATCGGATTAACTTAAATCCGCAAATGGATATACTCATGGACTCAGTAAGCCAAGTTTCGGACAACAGAGCAGTATAGATGGAGTAAGAGTCAAGAATCCCTTACAAGGCCTGTTTGTTGGCTCTCAGGCTTCAACAATTCCATTGGAGAATATTCAACTTATGAGTAATAAAAAGAATCCGTAGGATGAGACGAATGGCTGAACCAGAACGCCAACGCAAGAATCAGAAGCCAACGGCGAACCATGCAGCCAACAGGACTACGGCAGAAACATATCATAGACAAATAATGGAAGAATGAATCAGCAGCAATCCAGCAAAAAGAGTAAATTCAAGAGTGACATACCAAAGGTTAGAGGCCTTGACCTCGATCTTGGAAGTTATTGTCAGTTTGCACCACAAGACAATCCACAGTACAACATGATGATCCTTATTTTTGGATGCCAGTCGAAGACGTAACGGAACGCATACGCGGCTGGTTAATAGAACCGCCGCCCAGGGGGGCAAATCGATATAAATAAGATTAATAGTTACCATGGAGAAATTTTTCAAACGAGAGTTATTCTTGATGAGCCTATGTTTCTGGTAACTTGTCATATAAGCATAATCGAATGCGATTAGCTTTGCAATGGCTATCCTCGAGAAGCTCCATTCTGCGAAGATGGAGTTAGGCCATCCCACAGCGGCTCTCCCGACCAAAGTACCATAGCGAAGAAAAAGTGCAGAAGAAATACCTATAATACTGTGGGTTGCTCGATAGTAGAACATAACTATAATCCAGAGGGAAACAACAGGGAAGAAAGTAAAATAGGAATTAGCAGAAATGTAAGTTACTAGAGAGAAATGCAGAAAGAGATGTGACAAAGTTAGGAGAGGAAGCTATACTGTGGGAAGAAAGCAGATCTAAAATTGCTGCGGATAGGTTATTGACGGCGGATGGAGATGAACCCGACGCAATGGTCGGTGTCCTGTCTGAGGATGAAGAAGGTAAGGCTATATTTAAGTTAGCGTAGGAGGAATTGTCGCTTGAGTTATGTTGAGTGAGAGACCAGCCCCTGGAAGGGGACGGAATTTGATTGGAAGGGAGAGGAGGAAATTGAGGAAGAGATTTATAAGGCGCTTTCGTTTCGCTCTGTTTACGAAAAGTGGGGGACTTGAGGGGAAGTTGTGAATGAGAGGCAGAAATATTGAGAGGAACACTGGCTTTAGAAGAAGGGATAGCGGCTCGGTTGGCATATGAGAAAGCTTATGAGGAATAAGAATTGCTTCTAATGACTGAAGCTTCCTGAAAGAAAACGTTTTCAAAGAACATTATCTTTTTGATGTCCCTTTGTTTAGTCCATTCCGGACCTTGGAACAATGTGCGCCCTTGCAGTTTCGGCATAACGGGGGGTTATGAAGATCAATTGACATTCTGAGAGGGAATGTTTTTGGGAACAATGGGAACAAACAACTGAGGAACTCCGGCAGTGTCTAGCAATATGTCCGAAAAGGAAACACTTAGTACACTGCATTGGAGGTTTAATACTCGGAGAAACAGGAAAACGAAGTTTAAAGATGGAAATGAAATTAGGAAGGAAGTTTTTGGAGAACTTAAGTTCAACCGAATTCGTTGGAACCTTCTTGCCGTCGATAGTGCGCAGGATTCTTCTGACTGAAATTACCCGGGACAGGTGATTCCAGGCCCTCTAAAATGTCATTTTCAAAGAAGGAAGGATGAATACCTGAGATCACGCCTAACCTATATAATGAGGTAATAGGGATAAATGCTTTAAGATTATGATTAGTAAGAAAATTAAGATTTTGAAGGAAAGAGTTGACTGTAGAAGAAGAAGAGAAAACGACAGCAACCCGATTTTTTTGCTCGCGGGGTAATATCCGTAGAAGAAGAAGAAACGGAACTAATAAGTTTAGCCAAAGCCAGAGGGTGGTAGTTACCTATGTTAGAGTCAGCCGAGGTGTGCTCGACTATGACTGAATAAGGACCCGGATGGTCTTGGGAATAAGTTTCAGCAGGATTAGGACTCCTATTGCTTTCGCTAATATTGAGATTATTTCCATCCTTATTGATGACGTTTGTTGAAATATTATTATTATTATTATTATTAATAATGATATTTTTTCTTAGATTCAAAAATTTCATTAACGAGATCGCTACTCTTAGTGACAATGTTATTATTTAGAAGTGTATTCTGAGTAATGTTGACATTATTATTATTATTAACCTTATTTCCATTATGTTCATCACTGCTAGAAAAACTGTTATTTGAATCGGAAGGGTTAGACTACGACAATCGCAAGTCTTTTGAGGGCAGTGATGCCACAAGGGATAGTGGGCTCGACAGTTTACGTTTTGGAGAGCATCAGCAACCTCCATTAAATTCAAAGACAGATCCGTTTTAAAGGGCTTAAGCCCAGTAGAGGAGGCCGCTGCGCGGCCCCCCTTGGGCACGCTCATCTAAACGAATATAGAAGTAGTGAAGACACAAAATAAAACAAAAAGGAAGAAAAAAAAATCTAGAAATAAAATAAACTGCTAACTAAATGTTTCGTTGGTTTTTATTTAATTTTTAGTTTTATATTTGTCCTTTTTTTGGGGTTTTCCCTTGTTGTTTTTGTTTTGTTATTTTTTCTTGCGTTAGGTAAGTTTATCGACGTGGGTTTTCCGTGATTTTGTTTCTCATTTATGTCGCTACTGTCGATCGCAGTTTCGTTACTTTAGTTCACTTCTGATGATAGTCAGTGTAAGCTGGCCGAAACGTTAAGCCGATAGAATTCTCTTTATATCCGCAATTCATTTATTACGAGTATTCACTGTGAAAGCTTGAAACATTTAATAATAATAATAATAATAATAATAATAATAATAACAGTCGAATTGAGAACCGTGCTCGCTGATTAGTAGATAATTTATTGTAAGGAGGCATATTTAAACGCGGTACTAGATACTTTTTTTTGCGTCGATGTGCAGTGAAATTTGGACAGAATTTCACAGTTATTTTTACGGTTACCGATTTTCACTGTTTTCGTTATTGAATTTAATTCTTCGTCATGATACACGCGCTTCCGAATAAATCCGAAAGCAGCCGAATGGTATAGCGGAACCGGCAGAAAATTCGAAAACAGGTTTTTCTAGACGTGATAACGAGTTGCAGAATTCTCGACTCCGTATTGGTTTCTAAGTCAATTATTTTCAGCTGCATTTCGCCCCTTTAATACAAATTCCACATTTGCATTTTTCTAGTACATTTTCTCCGTATTTGACGTGAACAAATATGGAAATTTTATTTTATTTCCCGCGAGATTTTAAAATGCGATTCAAATTCTGCTCGGCGAATTTTCATTTTTGCTTGAAAAGAATTTCGATTTTTGTAAAACTTAAAAATTTCGTTGCTAGCTGAAAATAACGAAATTCGAGCTATAATCTTTTTGAAGGGATTTTTGTTTTAACGTTGATATCATATTTATATTTATAAATCAGTTTTTTTTCTTAAAGGATCGTATTGAGGTTATTCATAAATGCCGAATAGTTTCAATGCAAAACCTAGAGTCCCCGTTTCCTATTCTCGAAAAGGAGAGGAAATCATTTATTTCCGCCGAAAGCTGCATTTCCTACTTCATCTTGTTTGGTACATATATTACGATGATCGAAACAAAGAGTGTGGTGTTTGTGATGACGAACTAAAAGAGATTTGTACAGACGGCTGTGTTGTGGTTCCTTTCAATTCCGAACTTGAATGTAAAAACGTTTTTTATTTTATTTATTTTTTTTTTTTTTCACTATATATAGAGCTCACCAATAACTGTGATTTTATTTATATTTTGTTTTTTTTTTCCCTATATTATATTACGGTCCATGTGCCGTCTGTAATTGCACGGCTACTATCATGTTTTATGTCATCGATTGCCATTAAAAGACAATAAACACTAAGTACGCACCCTTGCAACGTACCATTTTGGATTGTTTTTCGAAGCTGGATAATGAATTTTGTAATCGTATTCGAATCGATCTATGAGGCAGAAAGTGTTTTAAAAAAAAAGTACACTATACTGGCATTTATTTGCATTTCCTGAATTTCTCAATTATAAGCGCTAGTCCTACCTTGTGTTACGTGCCTTCCGGAGATTATCTAGATGTTTATTTATGAATACCTTTTTGTATTTCCGCTTCCAGGTGAACTAGGTGATCAGGGGATGAACAATCTTTATCTTATTATCTAAACGTAGTCGAATAGCTATTATTTTCTCTGCAATTTTATATAAAACATAAATTGTATTGGGATATTTACGTATTTTTAAATGACGATCGAGGTGCTCCAGATATTTGTTAATACACGTTTAGAGTAAATTTTATTTGAATTTTTAGTAAATCGTTGTGAGCTTTTCTGAAATTCAGTTCTGAAGGAATCGCCGAAAGTGTTTGAATATCGGATTACAGCGTAGAGTTGTTGTCTCGTTTTGAAATGGTAAAAGGAAAATGAGTAGTTAGCATTTGATGAATTTTCCGTAAAGGGTCAGCAAGTCCTCAATCAGGAAATGGTGTTGCAATGGAAGAAAATTTTTACTCTCGTTCAGAGCTTTTATTTTAATCCACATGCAATTATCGAAGCTCTTATTGGATTCTATGAAACGATGCCAGCTTCTCCGTTTTTCCTTTAGGATGGAGCAACGTGTTTGCGCGCAAATTCTCCGAAAGACTTGTAAATCTCTTCTGTTAAAGTTCGAAATTTAGTAAGCACCCGAACAAAAACTGTAAATAGCATCTGCAAAAGTCCAAAAAAAAAACAACTAAATGTAAAGCTATAGAGGAAACTTCGAAACAATTTAGCAAAGAATCGCATGTACTGAATAAAAAAAATAAAAGTTTTATATTGTAAAGCGCTAAATAATATTTACTACGATCCGTGGTTTATGCGTTAAACCTGTAGCGTAGGAACGTGCACAAAACATTATATTGAAAAAATAAATCTACGAATGAAATAAAATAAAAATATCAATATCACTACAAAAAAAAAAAAAAAAAAAAAAAAAAAAACAGAAAAAAAGTTTAAAAAAAAAGTTTAAAAACGAAAATGTGAAGTGTTACAATTTTTAACGAGAGTTACGGACAAAAAATAAGAAAGATTAATTTTTGTGTGTAATATTTTAAGTACGAGTATGTAACATAGTTTACATTATTTATTGGGATTAATTTTGTTTACGTGATAAAATAATATTAATAATAAAAAGTATATTTTAATCGATAAAAACGAAACATATGTGTGAAAAAATTTAATAATAAAATTATTTTTTCAAAAATTTATTCATTTTAGTTTCATTCCTTTCAAAACCGTTCGCTTTATCGCAGTTTACTTGAAATATTCTACACGTTTGTATTGATTTATAATAAAGAACCTGGATGAGAATTTATAACTGATGCCGAATTCGATTTTTTGTACATCTTTCAACTGTTGAGATTGATAATAGTAATTTAGGCTTTTCTTAAATTAATTCGTGTAGACAGTTCTTAAGCCGAAAACATTGTTGGTTTCCAAAATGAAGCGACGGTTCGATTAGTAATGACAAAAATTCGGTAACATTTCATTATGAAGTTATAAAACACAGAACTGCGGCCTACTTCTACGCGTGTATTTCTCGCAATAAGTTTCGATAATCAATAGAGAAAAGTCCATCTGTACGCTCTTAAACTGGTTTGCCAGAGCAGCGATAACTCGAATTAACGTTTAGAAACTAGTACGGAAAAGTAACATTCTGTTCTTTCAAGAACAATTATCGATTTTTAATGTTAACATTTATTGCAGATCCAACAAATTAGCGTGAAGAAAAGTAGGTGTTACGAAACGTTGACAAGGTATGTCGCGGATTATGGAATTAAGCTTGCTTCATAATCTGCTTAAGTTAAAAAAGATTATCGAAAACTTCCTTTCTTTTTAGGATAATAATCCGTCGTTACTTTCATAATCATATAACTTTTCTAGTACAACGAATATAATCGATATACATATATTAGATGTATATATGTCCAGTGGAGAATGCTGATTTGTTACCCACCGGTTCTGTAGGGCAGAAAAATATTGAAATTGAATTAACTCGGCTTACGGTAGTTTTTCTGCTGCGATATAAAATAGCGATGTAGCGTAGTCAGAGTTTCGCAACGTGCGCTGGTCGTCGCCAAAGTAGAGAAGTACCTGACAGTTAAACGATTGATTAGACTAACTGTTTGCGCTGTTGTTGTAAGGGTAGAAATTCTTCTCAATACGTTCTTAGTGACAAGTACTACAGGAAAGCGAACGCACTATTGAATATACTACTCGAAACGGACAGACTGACACTAGCGTGTCTTACACATTAAGAATTTTCTTCGCATGCTCGAACAGCGACTTCTCAGATTTTCAATGGCCAGCTGAAAACAGCCTCTTTAGCCAATCTCTGCCGACTAAAGAAGTATTTGCAGATTTACTTTTTAATTTGCTTCGTTGTTTCACCGCATGACTAAAAGTATGACCACCAGACACTGCGTATATACCATACACGGGGGAACGCGGAGACAACTCAAAACCTGCAGAACTCTAGTTTGATTGTCTAATAAGCTACTGCGCCACCTACGATCGTTAATTTCTTACCATTAGCACTGTTATTAAAATTAATTAAGGTTGAGATTTAATAAGAAATCGAGTAATTTTAAATTTGAATATTTCTTTTTAGAAAAGCAAAGTTGAAAAAAAAAAAAACAAAAAAAAAACGAAGACAATTGTTCGGAACTGGAAGAAAATCCGAAAAAAGAAAAACAATAATCGGGAGAAGGAAAAATGTAAGAAAAATTAGTTGAATTAATAACACCGTCGACAGCTTATTTAAAAAATTGAACCACACTTATTTAGAATCCAAAAATGTATAAATCAACCGCAGAGATGGAGGATTGATCGCCCTTCTGCGTTTTTAGATTCCAAAATTATTATCGATAGGTTTACATAGAAAAAACGATTTTTAAATTTTTTATCAAATTCTAAAATACGAAACGTAAAACTAACGACTGGAAAAGTAAAAACCCCTATAGATTTGCAATTTGCATCCACCCCCTTTGTTCATACCGATTTCTAACGTTGGTCCTTAATTTTTATATACCTTATCGCGCCCGTAAAGAACTTTTTTCCTTATTTCTTTTATTTCAATTATTGTAAAAGTGTATTTATTGAGTAGCTCAAATAGCGTACAACAATCGGGAATAATTTAATAATTATGTTACATACCACATACGAGAGAAAACAGAGCGATAAACTCGGTACCGGTTTTCCAGGTGTGTGTGTACATGCCGAGAGTTGTGCGAACAATTTTCTCGCAACGGTGATACTTTTGAATGCTAAAATTTTTATCGATACTTGGGGGATAAAAATTTCAAACTGACCTATTTTCGCTTTCGACGATATCGTAGTATACGTTATTTGGATTAGGACAGGCGCGCATATATATATACATATATATATATATCTACATATATATATATATATATATATATATATATATATATATATATATATATATACATATATATATATATACATACATTGGAGTCGTAAAAATATACTGAATGTAACGAACGAAGATATGGAGTGGGACACACATAAATGCGGTGGACATAAAATTTAAAAAATTGCTCGCATCGCGATCTACCCGATTAAGGTATATAAAACGTATTCGCGGGCGCTAGGCGTCTAAGACGGTACCGATCTTACGATATATTAAAGAGACCCCTTTCGCGTCTAATGTATAAACGGTATTAAACGTAGACGAAATACGAGACGGGAAAAAAGGGTCATGAAGGACCCGCCCCGTCGGTATAAAGAAAACAAAGAGTCGAACAGAATGCGATATTAAAAGTATAAACGATAAGAAGAAAAAAAGGGGCGCAACGAATAAAAAAACGCATCAAACAAAAATGAATAAAGTTTATCGACAAACATTAAAAAGAGGCGAGTAAACGTCAAACTAGAGCGACATAAAACACCGTCTAGCATAAGCTGTTACGTATTTGCACATAAAAAGAACGCGACAGGACGAAACGATTTCGCGCCCGTTATTAAGGGACGACTTGTGTACCTTATTAGGGACGATACCGTCTCGATAAATGAAAAAATTCATCCTGTGATCGGTTTTTCTTTCGACTTCGATGATACTTTTATTCCTCGATGTATGCGAAATTTTCACATTTCTTCTCCGCCATGAAACGGAAGCGTATGTGTGTTACGAAGAATTTCCATATTCCTCCGCTCATTCTGAAAACATTATGTTTCGCGATGGCTTCAGCGTCGTATCTTACTCATCGGCTGGCTGCCGTCGTTATAACCGTAGAATAATGCACCTGTTTTAGACCGGAACTAGTTGCTCTGGAGAATTTGCAGAAGAAATGTTACAGCGAACACTACGGTCTTGATAGGTATAATAAAATATCTTTTTTTTCACTTTTTTTTTCTTTTTTCTGATAGAAAAACATTTGCCTTATAGCCGCCAATATCAATCTTTCCGCGAATATTGCGCTATTTCAAATACAGTTAAGATGTCTCGATTCAAAACGAAAACATTTTTGGCTGGGAGCGAAACAAATTGACCGGTTAATTAGTTGTCGTGTCAAAAAGCTTTCGGACACCGGTCGTGGTCTTGATCTATTATCGTTCTTAGAGGTATGTATTATTTTCGTTAATGAAGGAAAAACTAAATATCAGTTTTTTCTCCCACGCCGCTAATACCAGTTTTGTTTTTGTCTTTTATCTTCGTTCATTACGCGGCTATTTATAACTGCAGCTTTTCCAACAATCTGTTGTAGAAGTTGCCTCGCAAATATTTCCCTTCTTTTCTTCGGTTCCGTTTCAAATTCACATGATCTCTTCCTCAAAATAAAATGATGTCCTTTCTTCAATGAAAATACGGTCTACCTGTTACATTTTCTATTTCTGTTGTTTCTATTTTTTTTTTTTTTTCTTTCTAATTTCAATTTAGATTCTCACGCAATTTCTTCTTTATAGCAAAAATTATTTACAAATATGGGTCAAAAATTAGCATCAAGGTTTAGTGTTCTTTGGTTTTCTTTTGACTCTGATTTATGAATTCTTTCAGCGGAATTTGAAGTTTCCTAAATGGTTTTCTTAATGAAAATTCATTTTTTTCCCCATATAGATTTCTTTCTACAACGCTGTATAACTGGGTAATTCGGAGTTATCGACAATCATTTTAAGCTTCAAATCATTTTCGAACATGTCAAAAGCTCAACAGATTCGAGGAAAAACACGTGAAATGTATTGGCTTGTCCGGCGAATGAAGCTTGAAAACAAACGGCTCAATTATGAAACAATCGGGGTACAGGTATGGGGATGTACCAAAGTATCAAACAGCAACATTATTCAAGCAGCCCAAAATGAATTCCTCCGTATGGTAATCAGTGTTCCATGGTGGTTCCAACGGAACGAATCTTTACGTACTGATTTAAGGATCAAGTGGGTGAATGAAGTCATTAAAGACTTTGCCCATCGTCACAAAGAAAGACTCCATATCCATTTGAGAACGCGGAAGCATTCTACCTTCCGCTTACTGCAGACGATTTAAGACGGCTTAAACATTTTAGATCGAACGACCTAGTCTTGCTGTAGAATTTTATTGCGTGCGTGTGTATATAAATAGCAAAGAATAGTTATAGTGTACTATACTCCTTTGCAACATGTTAATTTACTTTTAGTTATAAATGTTACTTGTTTAGAAGGCGGGCTGTTTTACAAAAACAAAAAAAAAAAAAAATCTGAGGTATTGCAATTTGTATCAGTTTATTTAAGTAATGCACCTTTCTGAAATAATTGGGTACCAGAGAAATCTGGGAAGGTAAAGGCGGCCGAGAGAAAGGAACTGGCCCCAGTATTCTTCTTAGATCCATTAAGCTTAGTACATTGTGAACTTTAACTTCACAATCCCCGACGCCCTGTCAAGGGTATGGGACTTACTTTTTCTTTTTTTTTTTAATACTTTGCAGGTCCCACAAGGCACTAGCCCGTCCGAGGATTCCCAACATAATTATATCATTTATTTGTACAACATCAACTTAACTTAAGTACTACTTTCTGTTACAGCATAAAAAGTGTTAACTCATATATTACTATACTACAAAATCCACGCTCTCATTATTTATCTCATTTATATTACAATTATACCATCATCTAAAATAATATTTCCTATTACAATAAACTTATACATGATAACACTTATATATTACAATAATACAATATAATATTTATACAGCTACCACTCTCTCATTAGCAGCTTAAAACTGGAAATAATAAGTCTCATGTCAACGTAGCGTCAATGTTGTAAGTGATTATTACTAGCATTACGATACTTTTTTTTCTTTTTTTCTTTTGTTACTATTTCTATTGCTCTTTACACCATGCCATCAACAAAGTTTTAACCTTGTTTTTCCATCTCTCCAGATTTTTTTCATTTCGAATTTCCTTTTTGGCTACTTCCGAATTAATTTGATTAATACTTCTTCCTCTACATTGTGTCTATTTTATTGTTAATCCGCCTAGATCGTACATAGCAGGAATTAATCGCAATTTCTAGTCCTGTACGTTCTTGTTCTAGTTGGTAACTGCCTATCTTCGAGTTTAGCATACTCAGTAATTTACTGTAATAATATAAAGCATTTTTAGTGACATTTCGTTATTTTTGTTCCACCAAGTGTGATGTTAGCTCTTGCTCTCGTCGTGTAAGACCAGTTTTAAACATTTTTTTTTGCAATTTGTTGATTTTCCTCATTTCTGTAATTTTCGCCTCACCCCAAATTCCGATTCCGTATTTAATTCTGGATATTATTACAGCTTCGAAATATATCCTTAGGCTTTCGTATGTCATACCTTGTTTTAATTTATATATAGTGCAAGAATATAGTTTACCTGACTTTCCCCACCTCTACAGGTATACCGCTTGAGCTTTCTTCACGGATTTCCTGTGCTGGAAAATGTAAACATGCTGGGTACTTTGATGTTCTCATTAGATTCTAGTTTGTTGAAAAATTTTCTGCGTATGATGATAACTTTACACGAACGGCTTAAATCCGATGGAGAGTTTTATTTAATAGAAAGTAGAGGAAGCCAGTGATTTGTCCAAGCATCTTGGACCGGAGTTGTTCTACTCTATTGATACGGCTTCTGCGTGTTGTTCCGCGTATTTCATTCGTTACTTCTTCATATCGGTATCAGTGCAGCAAGTAAATTAGTCTTTTATATAATAAACTCACAGCGGATTTTCATCCGATCACGTAATTCAAAAAGTTGGGTTTTGAGTTATTCTTCCGTCTTACATAAGTTATACGGGTTCTTCGAGTAAATTATTTCCAGCTATTCGACGCTGTAAGAAAATTATCATTTATTTCGATCCGGGGACTAGTCTGTTTATTTAATGTAATAGTTACCTGAGGGCTTTTAGAATAATTGGTTTTTACCTTTCAACTCTCTGCCCACGTCTTAATCTTGATTAAGTTTACCTGCAACCGTAACGATACAAATTTAGGATTGCTACGAACCGCTAACATGCAGATATTATCGGCGAATATTATCACAGAATCCAGAACGGGAAAGTTTGCAGAATATAATGAATACGACAATGATGCCTAACTGTTGAACTTTTTCTATGTCATTGAATTAATTTCCACTTTAAAACGGCCATTTTACAAATGAGAAATTCTATTACCATGTAAATGTCGTTAGGTGGAATACTCGTAAGTTCATGACTCGGTACGCAATTAAATATCTGCTCGATGAGAAGAAATCGGAAAGATTCTAAAGTATAATTTGTGAAACGATGGGAACAGTTGATGCTTTAAAGCTAAAATATCCGTAAAGGGCAATTATTCATTGCGGACTTATCGTATTAAAGTGTCGTGATAGCAGAAATCTAGTGTCCGGGTCTTGCTTTTCTGTTTCTCTTCTCTGGTTCCAGGTGGATACTTTTAATAACAAACTATATTAACCAGACAACAAGCTAATAATTAAATAACATCTCGATTTACGTGATTCGGTAATGGACAATTCTGACTGTAGGCCTCTGTTCTGAGCTTTTATCGGTCGATCCGAACTAGCTCAGACAAACCTGCTCCTTTTGTTATAAATGGCTTTACACCGGCCTCGATAAAAGAATTCTTATCTATTTCTCCGATCCGCAACAGGCGTCAATTCGGCGTCATCCGTTCATTGTCATTTCGGCGAAACAGTTCATTGTTCATTATTTGACAAAATTTTAGTTCGCTCCTTGAAGTGATTTATTATCGCACTTTTTTCCTCTTTTTGTCTACTTTTTCTTTGGAAGAACAAAAAAAAAACCTTGAATGAAAGTTCCTTTCGACAAACTTGTTGCATATATCATTGATGTAATTATATATCACTCGCCTTTTGGTTATTACAAATTTCCTTTAGATGAATTAAAAAAAAAAATACCAAAAAATAACTGCTAGAGGGGTGCTTATGACTAGATAAGTGAGTGTAGTTGATTTCCGGTACAAGAATAGTTCCAAGTTTTGGTAGCGGTCGTCACGTAGGATTCCAACGTTTCATCGAAAAGATCTATATTACTTTGAATTCGGATAGATGGGAATTTTGTTAGGATGCAGTTGATAGACTGTGGAATATTGCAGAAATGTAGCGAGCTAGGGTGTATTTATGGGTTAGGAAGGAGTGATCTGTTCTTAGGCAAAAAAGAATGACTTTTCTGGTAGTTTGCGAGGACGTCTTCCATGGATCTATGGATTATTAAATTGGTTTTGATTTATTGTTTCGCGGAACACAAAGTTTTAGAAAGGATTCTGGTGAGGTTTTGGTGAGCTTTTTCAAGTCGAATAGTAATACAGGAATATTGGATACAGAAAACATGGTAAATGATAATTTGGCGGCTTGATCTGCTTACATATTTTGATAGACATTGGAGTGGAAAGGATTCAGCTGCTTGTTCGATGCACGCAGTAACTGAGTTATTTCTTCGGATATTGGATGCTATTTCTTTCTTTGAAAACTGGTTTGTGAAATAAAAATCTTTGTTCAATCTTATATAATATGGGTCAGACTTCACTCTAGAATTTTCCTTGGTTTTTTTTTTTTTTCTTTTTTTTTATTTATTTATTTACTCCGCTGTACCTTGCGGTTTTTCAGCCAGAGTTTCTGATTGTTACTGTTATTATTTGTTGTTGATGTGTTTTGTTTTGTTATTCATTGCATGGTTGACAAAGCTGATCAAATTAAAAAAGTTTTTTTTTTACGTATTTCGGTTATTGGTTTTTTTATTATTTTCCGTTTTTCTTTTTCGGTTTTTAAACTTATTGCATTCGAAAATCGAATGTTAATCGTCTCTTTACAGTCTTTACAGTCTATACAGATGTCTGTTTCAGCAATTCTTAATCGTTTCATATAGACACCCCATTATATTTCCATGTCCGGTTAAAAATTGAGTGAAGTTGTAATCGGTATAAAAATGTTTCATTTGTAGTCTTTCTTCTAAGTTTGGTACTATTTCCCCCGTGTTGTTACTTTTCCAGTTTTTGATTTATCACACCTGAGTGTTGCCAGAGTGTCGTATACTACTTGAATTAATTTTATTGATTTGTTTTCGTAACGTTTTTTTGTCGAAAATTTTTTCTTTTTGTTTCCATGTTTTAATTTGGTTTACAGTTTCTAACTTTAAGTGTCTATAGGTATTACTATTGCTGCTATGATGTTGACTGAAGTATACGATATTGTGCAATAACCAGAGATTGTTCCTATTAATATTTTCCTTTGTAATTTTAACAGCTTATTCTTGTCTTTTTCTCGTAAAACTGGAAAATATACTGTAGTATTCTGTTATTGATCCAAAAATGGCTCTTTATAGAGTACTATTCTATCTTTATATTTGAAACCGAACATATTTGAATATAGTGATCTTAATTTGAAATTAATCTTAATCTTGTCTATTATGAATTCGATGTGTTTTCCAAAATTTAAATTATTGTGTCTATGATTATTCCCAAGTATTTTATTTCTTTTACTATTTTTATTTTATCTTTATCTTTATGTATAAGTGCTGTTCAATGCAATGTATCATTTCTTCCTCGCCTTGTTTTCTACCTTTTTAGTAGTGCTTGGGTTTTATTTATGTTGAATTATAAGCCTAAGTTTTGAATGTTTTTACTCAATTTTTTTATTGTTTCATTTATATTGTAAACTTCGTCCTTTTTATTAATTCCTCAGACTAACATTATATCGTCTGCGTAGCTTATCATATTGCAGTGTTCACTGAAATGCAAATTATGAACTTCGCTCATTGCTATGTTGAAGAGTACTGGCCCTAGAACCGAACCTTGTGGTACTCCTGAGTTGACACTCCTATTGTATAGGATTTTGTTTTCTTGATTAAATAAACCGATTCTTCTATCTGTTAAGTAGTTACGAATTATAGTTTGTATTGTACCAGATATATTTTTTCTATTCATTATTTTTAAGATTTCATCAATTTTTATTTGATCAAATGCTCCGGATATGTCAAAGCTGATTAGTAACGTATGTCTTGTTCGTTTTTTATATTTTTCAATGTAATCGCATAACTTTTTTATTGCTAGCTCGGTTGATTTGTTTTTAAGAAAGCTAAACTGATTTTCGTTTAAAATCGCTTTTTTCTTTTATTTCTGTATCCAGAAAATTTTTTATTATTTTTTCGTATATTTTACTTAAACTAGACAGTAGCGTTATAGGCCTGTATGATTTCGGATTTGTTAAATCTTTTCCAGGTTTGTTTATTATTTTAATTTTTCCTTGTTTCCAGATGTTTGGGAAATAATTTAGTTCGATACATTTTTGGTAAATAGATTTAAATATTTTTTCGTCTACTTTGTGAAGAAGTTTAATCATCTTGTTAGAAATTTGATCGGGTCCATTGGCTTTCCTATTGTTCAGTTTTTTTATTATTGTAGTTAATTCGTTTTCACGTATTTGAAGAGTTTTATCTGGCTGAGTCGGTTGCAACTTAAGTGTTCGGTTTGGAAAAATTATTTTATGTTTTTCAATGTTATCGTGTACGATGCATCCACCGACATTAAAAGCAGGCATGTCTACTCTTTGTTTGGTTTTGTCCATACATATTTTATACGGCTTGCCCCAGATTGTCGACGAATTAATCAGTTCTTTCCATTTTTCATGCTTTGTTGACTGCAGTTCTTCCTTGTATTCTTTTTTCAGTTTTCTAATTTTAATCCTTAATGATTCCACTTTATTATTTGTTTTATTTTTGCTTTTTTATAGTCTCCTTTTTAGTTTTTTTAGTATCTTTTTAAAGCTTTCTAATTTTTCATTCCAATAAGGTGTGTCACGAATTTTTGTTTTTGTAAGTGAATTGTGGATTAGTACTTTTATTATGTTTGTAAATTCTATGATTTCGTTTTCTAAATATTTTTTTTTAGTTACTTTTTCAGTGTGTTCTATTTTTCGTTTTATTTGAGGTAGAACATTTATAATTTGTTTTTGAAAGATCTCATAGTCAACTGTTAGTGTATTTTCATTTAGTGATTTACTATCTTTCCTTATTGCGAGTTGCAGACATATTGTTAAGTGTTGCGTTACTGAAGAAGGTAATATTTTTATATTTCTAATGTTCTGGCTGATTGTTTCGTGGACAATTATAAGATCAATTACACTGCTCCCATTGTGATTGTTAAAAGTTTTTATGTTATAAGGATTACAGACGCTTAGATCATTGGCAAATAGGAATTCTTCGAATTTTTCTGCTCTTTTCGTATTATAGTTTATATTGTTTAAATTTTCGTATATCGTTGATCTAACATTAAAATCACCTAACAGTATCGGTTTTAATTCCTGAAATTGTGTGATTAAATGGTTAATTGTAAGAATGTGTGGATCTATACTTTCATTAGGGGAAAAGTGGGACGCAAATAAAATATAATTTCCTATTTTAATTGAAATGATATTTTGAGTTGTTCCTATTATTGACAAGTTTATATTTTTATTATAGGCTATTGCAATATTCGGCTGTGTTATTTCATACTGTTCATTGTTTATTCCATATAGTTTGTTTTTGTAAATATACGGTTCCGGTATTATTATTAAGTCTTGTTCACTATTTGTTCCTTGGTTTTACGAAGCTTATTAATTAATCCTGGCTAGTCTATTCCATAAATTTACTACAATCATTCGTAGATTGCGCACGAGCCATTCTAGAGTATTTTTAAATTTTCAGAGCCCAAATTGATTCAAATAACATAGTAATAATCATATTTCTATCTTGTCGATAGGTTGAATTTTCAACGCTCAAAAAAAAAGAAATAAAAAAAAAAAATCTGTCAGTTTTGAGGGTTTATTAACCTATTTATTATTTAACTGTAAACAGTGTGAAGTTGAAAAATCAGTTTTTCTGAATAATTTAATTTCAGCATATATTTACCAACCACATTACGTACGTTCTTTGCTATGATATAGGACTTCTTATAATGTTTAAAATGATTAATGATAATCAAATTCTGATTTTTATGTTAAAGTAATTCCTGTTTTCCATAAATATTAAAGGTACAATAATAATAATGATAATAATGATAATAATAATAATATTGAAAATCTAAAAAAAATTAATCAATAAAAATTTTATCATTGTATTGTGTGGTGGAAAATATATGTATATATTTTTTTATTTATGTAGCAGGAGTTGATTATTCTTCCATTTATTTCTTTCCATACGTTTGGGAGGAATGGATTGAATAAAGGTCTACGGTTAGTCCAAATGTTATTTACCGCCGAGGCAAAAGAAAAAAAGTAAAATAAAATTCCTTGAATAAAAGGGTGTAAATTTCAATACCTGCTTAAATCTTTAGTTTTTCCTGTTTTTTTCCTTATTTCGGGAATATTTCCTAATTTAATAATTAAAACAATCTATATCTTTAACAAGAGCAAATCATAGTGGTTGGCAAGAATTTAAGATTTCAATATAATTCGTAGGAAATACTAAAACTGCCGTTGCAGGATTTTTTATTAATTTCTTTGCAATTTTAATTTCCAAAATATTCTAATGAAATATATTTTTTTATAGAATAAAAATTATATATACAAATATTTAAAAATAATTAAACAATATTATAAAAAAGAATTATTTATAATGTAACGTTTTTACTAGTGATCTAACACTTATATAAAATAAACAATAAACACATAATTTACGCCTCCTTACTTTCCGTGCATAGGACAATTCGCTTAAAATCGATTGCGGATTGGTCACATATTTACCTTCCATAAATACATATTTAAGAGAAAAATTATTTTTATGTTTGATTTATATTTACCGTGTTCATGATTTTATTTGAAATCCCCCCCCCTTTTTTTTTTAAATTTTATCTCGTGTATTTTACTTTTCTATTTTACAAATTTCATTGATAAAAACTTCCATGAACTAATAAAGTGTCCTAAAATCTTCCACAGAAATCAGTCTATCCACTGGTGAAAATCAGAACAAAATCGGTTCGTTCGTGAGATTAGCGCGGACATCTAAATAGACAAATTTCCCGACTTTCATATATATATATACATTAATGACTACGCCATTTTTACTCCAGGGGCCATCAGAAAAAGTGTCCTTTCACGAAATTTGTCCCAAAAAAGTATCACAATTTTGTGTAACGAAATATGTAACGAAAAAAGGTAACGAAAAAAGGTAACGAAAAAATGTTGCCGAACAGCGTAGCCAATGAAAAAGTTTACTCTTTTATAAGAATTATAAAAGAACTAGACCTGCGGCGGAGGGGGCTTGCCCCCTTCCGAATCCCGAAGGGCCGAGTTATATATATAGACACCTAGATAGATAAATAGATAGATATAAATAAAATATAGATATATATTCATATAAAAATCAAATAATATATATTTCTACTTTTTTAGTGCGTTATCAATATAAATATAAAAATAATTTATTATAAAAGTATAATTTAATAACGCATCCTTTTCAAATAATTAATGCTAAATTTAAAAAAGATCATAATTATTTTCAGTATTCAACGGTGATATTAATCGTCGAAAAAATATTTCATGCACAAAACGGTTGCGAACGCCTCGTGCGTGTGTTGTTTCGTTTCTATTCAGAGCAGACTCTACAACCGCTGATAATCGCCTATGAACTAGTTTTACTGAAAATAACCCGAGACCAGTGGGACGTTAGATAATTTAACTAATCTAGTTGCTTAATAAATCAACATAAAGATATATTTTAATTTCAGTTACGTTTAGTAATGAAGTTAATTAAATTTTTTTTTCCTATTCTATTTTCCGGATTTCAAGGTAAATTCGAGCTATAGCGTATACGGCTAGATTGAGGCGAGCGCTTTTAAAAAGGAAATAACTTCATTATATATAAAAAAGCTATGCCAGAGGCTGGAAATGTTCAGGCTTGGAAGATGGTTGAACGAATGAAAAAAGAGGCCCGGCATTGCAGCGATAATATTAGAAATAACCGTAGGCTGTGAGGAAGATAATTCCGGCCGGCGGTCTGAATAAATTAAAATATAATCGCCGAAATATCGTTCTGTTAGCGGAATATCGCCTAGTTTCAGCGGGCTCTCGAAGCGGCGCCGTTCTCTGTGTGTGTGTGTTGGTATTTTGTTAAACAAGAATAATATTGTAATTCTGAGAAGGCTGTCAGTACCGAATTCGGCCGACTCAAATTTAATAGCATTTTAAAGTAGCTGCACGTTTTCAGCGTTGTTCACTTAGTTACTCTCTTAATTATTCTCATGAAGTAATTAAACGATTTTAAATCGACGCGCCTGTTGACACATTTTTTTTTTTACTTACACGTACGTCTCTGTACATTGAATGTCTTCACGCCGCTTGAAATATCGCAATGCATGATTCACCGATAATAAATGCTTCTCTGAACATTCATTTTTAACAAAATAATTTCATATTGTACTTTTTCCGCACTTAACACGAGAACAATGTCATCATTAACCAATATTATTATTCATGTTCAGCTAGAAATCTACAATCCTGCCGAGATATTTATAGCGCATTTTATAATCAGTACGCTATTCCAGGAATATTTTGTTTCTTTGTCTACTCCAAGTGTCTGATACAATCAAATGGAAGGAATTATAGAACATTTTGCTATAATGTTTACCTATTCGCTGGAATAAATATACTCCTCCGTTACAAGGTACAAAAAAGATCACAATGTTATATCGGAAGAATTTAAACTTGAGAAGGGTGTGAAGAGAGGAATGCGTTTTTTGATCGATCCTATTCAACGTGTGTGTAGGGAATAGATAAATAAAAGTATCATGTTAGTCTTTTAATTGACCAATGGGGCGAGATATAAATTTATTACAGAATCGTAACAGGCGGCGAAATAATTAATTTTAATGTTAGGCCAGCTGCTGTAAGCAACGTACTTGCAACAGCATTAGAAATGAACGTAGCAAATAATCTAACGAAGTATTTACAAAAAAATAGGATAATTGATAAAACACAGTGCGAGTTTCAAAAGGGAAAATCCATATCGAGAGCAATCGGTGAGCTTACCGAAAAAATAAGAGATGGCTTTGAAGAAGGAAAGAAGGTGTCGATAACGTTTATAGATCTTACTAGAGCATTTGAAACGGTTGATCATGAAATACTCATAAACGCATCGGAGAAAATAGGAATAACGAATAGCTTAAAAAAAAAAATGATTTCAAAGTTATTTAACCCAGAGGAAAACAAATGTAAATATCTTAAATGTGCAAAGTGAAAAAGAGGAAACGAATGTAAGAGTACCGCAGGGTAGAAACTTGACGCCAATACTGTTTATTATATATACAAATGGTCTATATAAGGAATTAAGTTACAGTGAGATAGTCTCATTCGCGGATGATATAGCAATAGTTACGTCACATAAAGATGTTAAAGAGGCAGAAATAAGGATGCAAAAAAATTTAATAACAATAAGTAAATGGGCATACGATAAAAGTCTAAGAATAAATGTAAAAAAGACTAAAGCAATGGCAGTGCGAAAAAAAAGAGACAGCTACGTTTTGTAATGTCCAAATAATAATGCACTCAAACTAATGTGTACACTCGATGGGGGAAATACACGAATATTAAATGAAAAACTAGAGATAGTAACATAGGGTTCTTAGTCAGATTTCATTCCTTCTGACTCCTAATTGCTACTATTTATACGTGTTGATGGGTAATCGTTCTTAATGACAAGCCCAGAGGGGAAAAAAAACGAAACAAAAAAAAAACAGATGGGTCAACACTTAAGATGAGACGTACATATGGAATACATTGCAAAGAAAATGGAGCAGTTTTACCAGCTATATATACATTAAAGAAATATGCAACACATAAAACATTAAGAGTAGTTTATTATGCGCCAGTAGATTCGGGGATCAGATATGGAATTCAGGCATGCGGAATGGCGAGAATAGTATACTTGGGGAAAATAAATAAACTGCAAATTAAATGCTTGAAATTAATTTATGATTTCCTTAAAGGAGAAACAGATAGTTAAATAATTAAAAAAGAAGACGTAATGAGCATAAGAGGAATGTACTTATTACTGAAGATATGGGAATACATATCAACAGAAAAGTAAATCGAATTGGAGGAAAAAATAAAAACAGAATATGAGTTGAGGAAACAATAAAAACCTGAATACGAGTTGAGGAAAAAACTTTCGTGCCAACTGTCATTAGCAAGAACGTGGGGGTGGGGGGGGGGGCAAGCGGACAAATATATTATAACTCAGTTGTTAAATAAAATATCTAAGGAAATAGTAGAGAAGGAAAAAATAGGGAAAAGGAAAATAAAGGAATGGCTTCAGGAAGAAGGAAATGTAAAAAAAATAATAATAAACATAAAATAAAATGACAAGGTGCAACAAAAAAAGTATAGGAATATAAAAGAATAGAAAATAGATTATTAAAGATGTAGTAGTTAGTAAATATTACACGAAGTTATACTCTTTTTGATCTCTTCTTCAGAGAAGGAAGGACGAACTACAAAGATTCCACCAATTCTAAATAGAGCATTATAGGGGATAAAAGTGTTGAGATTGTGAGAATTGAGGAATGAGGGATTGTTAAAAAATTTGTTGGAAGCAGGAGCAGGGGAAAATATAACAGAGGTACGTCTTCTACGCTGAGGGATAATATCGGTGAAAAAACTGGAACTATTACTAATAAGCCTGGCCCAATACTAGTGGGTGGTAATTCCCAATGTTCTTATTAACGTAAGAGTTCTCAACAAAAACCTTAAAAAGTCCTGAATAGTTAGGCGGAAATATGTTTTCAGTAATACTGTGAATATGGCTGTTATTTTTGACATTATTATCATTATCGGTGTTGATAGCAGTCTTATTAGCTCTATTAATGCTATTACTATTATTGCTACTATTACTATTATTATGTAAAAGAATAAATGAAAACCGAATGGAATGAAAAATTGAAAATAATACTATTATTTAATATGTACCATTTTATTTTTAATTATAGTAATAGGATCGGTCACCTTGTTTCGGTGGAATTTTGGACGAAAGCAATTTGACGTGGATTTGCTTCGGCGCCAGCGAGTAAGGGTTTTTACTCAGAACATTTTATGAATTACCTGCGTGTTAAACATCGTCATTATGGCTTACCAGATTTATTTCTACGTCACTATAAAACATCCATTCACTGCTATCAGAAGTTTCATGCGAAAAGCCCCGTTTCTCGTTAAAAATTTAGTTTTTCCGCATATTTAGGGAGATAATTTTCAATCTTGAAACAGCATTCCTTAATTAACTACAATACCGCAGCTGATTAACTTGTTTTCCTAAAAATTGTAATAAAAACAATAGGGGAACTGAGATTTCGAACTTCGTATTTGTTCTGTCGAAAATTTATTGCTTAGTCGACTATGTTATACTTGCTACCAGTTAATAATATTTTAATAAAATATTAGCACAAAGTTAAACCAAATATAAATATTTCCATCAGGATCTCGAAAAAAAAAAATGTATATTTTTAAATAATTTTGCTGACTATCTATGAATTTGTAAGTTCAGTTTTATATTTTTCCTTTAATGCGTTTTTTATGTTCATGTTTAGAATATATTTTGGCTTCTTCAGTGCTTTTTCACGCGGGCTATTACTTACACGAACATACCTTTTTTTTCTATTTTATGTCCAAAGGCGGGGTTTACATAATTTTTCATCGATAGTTTTTTTGTTTTTTTTTTTTTAATTTACGGAACTGATTTTGCTTTTTGTTTTAAATTTTTAATTTAACTTTCAAATTGTTACCTAGTGAGTTGTAAATTTTAAGTGAATTT
Organism: Icerya purchasi; assembly: GCA_039619475.1. Classification (NCBI taxonomy): domain Eukaryota; kingdom Metazoa; phylum Arthropoda; class Insecta; order Hemiptera; family Monophlebidae; genus Icerya; species Icerya purchasi. Next base: position 226,896,719 of record CM077116.1, read on the forward strand.
TTAGGTTATTTTAAATTCCATATGTTGACTATTTTTTCGCCGTCAAAGATAATCAAAATTATCCCTCAATTACAGACTGCTTTAAAACAATATTAATTGTGATTTTTCTTCCGATGTTGAAGTTCATATGTCATGATGCTGTTCGTGAACTATTGCATATTTTGATTTGCTATATTTCTCGTTTCTGAACCATCTTTTTATGATTTTGTATATTATAAGTGTACGAAATCTGAAAAAACGAAAATAGGTTAAAAATATTTAAGAGAAATGAATAATCTAGTAAAACTTTGTAAAAATGTATTTTGTAATTATACTATACACATATGTATGTTATATACGCGGAAAAACTAAATCGTTAACGAGGAATGATATTTTCGAAAAAAATTATTGAAAACTTCTTTAATGGATGATGTAGAAATAAATTTGCTAAGTCATATTTCTTATTAACACAAATTGTAGTATTTAACGGATGAAATTTGAAAAACACCGTAAGTAATTCATAAAAAAATCTGAATAAAAACCTCACTCGTTACCGTTGAAACGAATCATGCTGAAAAGATCCCTCTCCAAACACGACACCACACGGAGACTTGAAATCCGATGCAGTTTAAACGATCTGCTTTAAGGTACTCAAGTACTTTTCTTTAATGTCGTAAATGGTCAAATGAGAGCTGTAGTCAAAATTACTCTGTCTGAGAGTTTTCATAAAGCGCTGAAGTTATCCGCAAATAAAACGAACTGACCGTTACCGTGAAGAATGTTTCAAATACCGCCAAACGCCTTGTCTAACGGCGCTGAAGATAGACGCTTTTGGCGGTAATTTGAACTTTTCAGTCGTTACATCCCGGATAGAGAAAGCAGATGCAACTGTTACTGTAAATCCCTCGTAACTTAGCTCCAACAGTAAAAATGTACTATAGTAAAATCTGAGGGAATTACAAAAGAACGTATTATTTATAATTAAGTTTTTAAAACACTTTATCTTTACGTTTAGTTTAGTATAATTGATGTCATCATGGATATAGTTCGAAAGCCGTATCGGGATAAAAACGAGATGAAAGCTGTACTATTTATTACCCCTTTTGCAGTTTTATAGAGAACGAATGTCACATTTTACCGAGTTATTTAGATACGGATGCCCATTATATTTCTCTGCCAAATCCGATCTTCTAATGTTTCGTGGACGGGGATTTTGATTTTAATATGAGAAGACGAGTTGAATCAGAGAGGATCGAATAATTCCGGTAATAAGTAACAAGCCAAGATTCTGAATCGTATCTAATTTATTTAAAGAAAATTTAGATATCGAAACACAGAAGAAGGGAAGCGTAATTTAACTTATAAAGTATTTATAGAGCAAGAATAAGTTCTCTCCCTGAACAATTGTTTGATGATTTTAATAAGATTCAAATTTTAAGAAGCTCGTTATGAAGATAGTAAATGTGATGCTTTCCATTTAGTTTAGAATCAAGATGCACAGGTGAAAAAAAACCCTACACGTGGTTGGCAAAAGAACTTATTCGATTATCAACTTTTACTTGTATAATGTGATGATTTAAGAGTGGAGAAAAAATTCGGCAGATTCGGATTAATTTGGATGAAATGAGGGACAGATCAATATTGTGAAAAAGATGTAACTGTTAGTGTTTAAGCGAATTTTGTCGTTATAGTGGAGTAATTTGTTATGAGATGAATGCAAATTAAAATCGTCCGCAATAGGATGAAGTTTGAAAAGAGGAAAGTAATAAATTTTTGAAAATAGGCAAAATATAAATGTTGAAAAGACGGTTAGAATTCTGGGCTAGTCGCTTATAAGTGACTCGAACGTTAATTCCATTGGTAACGGCGTTGAGAAAATGCGAAATCCTCTTTAAGAAGAAATTACACACACACAAAAAAAAAAAAAATTACACGTGTGAATGGACGTACCGATGCTGATTTTACAGAAAATACAAATATTAACCAAAAACGTTCGCTGAATATCCAAAAGGATCGTGAGAAAAACTATTTGTTAATGACGATTCAATATAGATGACATTTAATGGAAGTGAAAACTGGTTGTCGGACATGCCAATACCCCGAATTTAAACACGAACATTCCCCTTTATGGGGAACTGTTTCTTCTTATCGGTCCACTAAGCGAGTTTTTACAAATTAACTACTCAAATGAATTCAGCAGACACGTCGCCAGCGAAAAGATTTGTGTGACCTGCTTGCGTAGATGGTTTTTAAGAACGGCGACTATTAAGAAATTACAGTTTTAGAAATTTATGAAAAATATTCAGAAGCAAATTTTTCGATGTTTCAAAGCCGGGGATAGGTAAACTCATAAATTCCACGCGAAAAAATATCTTTTTTTTTTTCTGATTAAATGGATCAAAAAGTTCCGAAAAGTCGGTTAAATTAAAAAAAAAACGCGAGGAGCGGGCATCCGGAGAATGATTGATAACTGACAATTCGCTGAAAGTGGGAGTGTGGGGAGGAATAACGTTATTGATAAATTCAGGCAAACATGTATGCTATTTTTAAAGCGCTCAATACAATTAAAATCGCTCAGCCAAAGAGCAAATTTCTTTTAAAGAAGTATTTCTACTAAATTTAGTGCAAAAGTCCGTTCAGGGTTTTTTATTTTTTGGCTTTTTCTTTAGGGTGCAACTTCTCTGCATGCGAAATAAGGAAATCTCCTTAATGCTGAATTTTTTTGCTTGATTAAAATTGGCTTAATAGCGAGTCTTTTTCTATCGTTAATAGTTAAAAAACCAGATTCTCGTGCGTGTGAAATCGAAGGTAATAAAAGCCCTTTGCAAATAAATGAGACGTGCGTATCATATCGAATTTTGTTTAAGTTTAGTTCCCGTCTTTCAGCTAGTTTTTAGTTATCTAACTTCAAATTAATTTAATAATTTTATATAGAAAGCGACTAAAAATTCTGACAGGCGCTAAGATTTTCGAATTAATTTAATAATTAATTTATTTAAAAATATCTACTCTGTAGAAATATACATTTAAAGCGACTTAATTAAAGATAAAAATTCACACGCGCTCTACCAGGACGATTGTATAATGCCTTTTTTTTGTTTGTTTTTCTGGCGCCAGTGAAATTATGAAGAGATCTGAATAGCAGAATCGTGCAATTTTGTTTTAAATTTCTATAACAAACACGATTTTCGCGCGTTAATTAATTAAAATTAGCCGAGTATTAATGAGGATAATTACTTAACTGTATCTTTGGCTGCGCGGATTGTAGTAAAAATATTTTTCATCCATCAGTGGTGATGAGCCAGATGAAATTGTCGTTTTTTTTTTTTGTTTTTTTTTTTTTTTATTTTCCTTTTTCTATCCTGTAACGCACGTGCAGGTCGATGTAATTCGATATACATCGTATTTTCATTTTTATTAAATATTGGGCGAGCCACGCCGCATTCAATATTTTTCTCATTTTCATTCAACCAGACGGTTTTTTTTATTGTTATTATTGTATTTTATTTTTATTCTTTTAGACGTTGCACGAGCTAACATATATTATTCATTAGAAGACCGAAAATAAGGTCTTCATCAGAAAGAGTATTATCCATTTGAAAGTAGTATACTATTTCCGAACATTTCTTTCATAGCCGGTTTTGATGAAAAACGAAAAAAATTAGAAATCAAATACACACAAATAAAACCTTCTATTTCCCCTCACACACACACACACACACACGCACACACACACATATATATATAAAACAAATGGGTCGAGAATTAAAAATGCATGTTTTACGATTGTATCGAAATATTTCAAGTCTTATTTCAATTTCTCACCTGTTAACCAGCGGTTTGTATAAATTCTCGGAGTAAAGTAAAGTAAGTCCCATACCGTTGACAGAGCGTCGGAGATCGTGAAGTTAAAGTTCACAATGTGGACCAAGTCCAACGGCACTAGTGAGAGTAGGGGGGGCCAGTTCACGTTAACGAAAATTCGTACCTATCACTGAGTGGGTTGCATTTATTTTCGTTTCACAAACTTCTATTTCTGCTTTAGATTTCTTTGGATGAAAAATTGAAGGAAAACAATTGACTTTCTAATTTGACGACTAAAGTTTTAAAAAACGAAGGAACAACAAATGTAGATTTTGTGCTCCACAGAATTCACTCGGAAAAGTTATAGAAAAGCTTCTCTATTAAAATTTGCCGAATGCGTGAAGGGACAGAGTAATCGGCATGTTGTTTATGGACAGTATAACAACCAGTTTGGATGAGATGGACATCGAAGACACTAATAAAAATACAATACAACAAATAGGTGAAGGAAATTATGTAAACGAAGAAATCAAACGTACAATAATGCAGACAATAAGAAAAGAAAGAGCAGCAACACTACAAAATCAGCATAAGGAATAAATTACGGAAGATACACAAAAAGTAACGTAATAGAGGTGAAAGATAACACAAGAGTAACAAATAGCGGCAAACAAAGGTGAAAATATTGAAACCATTGGTAACTATGAGTGGTAAGAGAGTTAACAAGAAAGTCAAATGCACTCGAGACAATATGACAGAAGGAGCATTAGCAACAATTAGAGAAACAATAGAAAACCTGCATAACACGGGACTGCGGGGTGTTTAAATTATGAACAAGTGGCTAAAGTGATAAATAAAATGAATGAAAATGAACTAGTAATAGAAACGATTAAAAATATCGTTAAATTTGATCAGATAAATACAAACCTAATTATAACACAATTACATCAGAATACACTAAAATGATCAAATAAAGGTACTGAAATTAAAATTACTAAAATCATACGAGTTTAACAGAAAAATTATGTACAAAAAAAAAATAGTTCCGTAGTCAATAAATAATGATTGGAATACTTCAGTACAATGAAAAACATTGTAAAACAGCGACAAATGCATCACTAGTCATTAGGCATGGCATTATGCCATTAGAAATGAAGATAAGAAAGCTTCCTCCTTTAATAATCCTTCTTCTGCCAATGATGAGCTTAATTCCTCCCTTGCTATTTTGGGATTATCGTTGTCGTCTCTTTATCTTTCTGTTTCCCCTGAGAAGTCTGCCTCTGTAGTTTTTACATTTCGTCCTTTTAACCGTTCCTTAGTTAACCTTTTCCTACGTCAACTATTCCTCTAGTTAACTCCTCTTACCTTGGTGTCCTTCTCAATAGTAATTTATCTTTTTGCGATCATATCAACTACCTATGTACATCGGCTCTCAAGAGATTAAATTTCCTAAAAACGTTGTCTTCCCGGAAATGGAGTGGTGATCCGTGTATTCTCCTCATACTCTTTATAGATCCATTATTCTTTCTAAATTGGACTATTGTTGTTTTCTTTATGCCAGTGCTCCCAAATCCCTCCTCACCAAGCTTGATCGCATCCAAAACTCTTGTCTTCGTCTCTGTATTGGTGCTCTGAATTCTTCTCCAACTCCAGCTCTCCTGGCCGAAACTGGCTTCCTTCCATTATTTATTCGACCATTTCATCGTGATGAAAGATTTATGATTAAACGTCTCTTCATATTCCTCACTCGAAACTCGTGAATTCCTATCAATATATTCTGGGTAATTGGCGTTTTTCTCTCACGGAAAATTCCAATTCTTTCATGCATCTCCCCTCGACTTGTCCTATTTTCTCACTTCATCCTCTCCTATAATAAATCCCCATACTTCACTTACAACTTCTTAGAACTGTCGTTTTGCTCCTAAGCTATTCTCTCTTCTCTCTAACATTAAATCTCTCCCACTTCCTGTAATACATACAGGATTAAACCAGACTGTATCCTCACCCTTTCAAGCTCATAGCACGGTTTTTACGGATGGCTCAAAATCTGCTTCAGGTGCCGGAGCTGTTTTTATTCTGCATAATAAAAACCAACTTTAATAACAAATGGTAAAAATAATTTATAACAATAAATTAGATAAATACCTTATTTAGTAACGTTTTCAGGTATAATCCATTATCAGCTAAAACTAATTTAATCAAAATACTAAACACACTGGAAAGAATATAAGCAATACAAGTGTATATATAGTAAATGCAAAGGAGGAACAAAAACATAGAAGGTATAAAAATCAATAGTGTGAAATTATCAATACTCAATACAAAAAATATAAAATAAAATAGAACAACCTAAAATTAAACTTTTATATTAAAAAGTGCGTTATTATTATTAGGTAGTTGATCGTTTAAAATATTATTTTTATATTTATTTATGTAATAATTTTCTGCGATATTCATAACATTTTCTTTGCCATAAGTGGCCAAAACGGTTACAATATTTTCCAATGAATTAGGTTTATTTTTAATCAAATGTTCGGCATATGTTGATTTTTCTATTTCATTATTATTAAATGATTTTATATGTTCTTTACGTCTACATTTAATTTTTCGCCCCCGTTTGACCGATAAATGATTTTTCACAATTAGTACAATTTATTTTGTATATACCGCTATTTTCGTAAATATTATTATTCTTTAAATTTAAAGTGTTCATTTTATTTCTTAGATTATTTTTAGTTTTGAACGCTACATTTAAACCTTGTTTTTTGAAATAAATTGGTTTATTTATATATTTTATTATTTATAAATGTGAATGTTATCCATCCTTCATTGTTAGTAACATTATTGATTTTTAATTTTTGTATATATTTTGATTTAGATTTTATTTTGTGAATTAATTTATCTATTATTTGTTCATCATAACCATTATTTCTTGCCAAAGTCTTTAATATATTAATTTCTATTTGTTTTTTATTTATATTCATAGGTGTAGTTAATAATCTATTTATAGCAGTCATGAAATAAGCATATTTATGTTGGTTTGGGTGCTTTAATGTTTTATGAATTATATTATCGGTAGTGGTTTGTTTTCCATATATATATATATATATATATTATATGTTAATCTATCATTTGATTTTACTATGGTTATATCTAAAAAATTTATTTTGTTATTGTCTTCTTTTTCCATAGTACGATTTTTATACCTTCTATGTTTTTGTTCCTCCTTTGCATTTACTACATATACACTTGTATTCCTTATATTCTTTCCAATGTGTATAGTATTTTGATTAAGTTAGTTTTAGTATATTTAAAATTTCAGATCCCGATGGATGTATTAAATGTAATTTACAAGATAATAATATTTTACAAGGATATAATAGCAATAACATAGTATTTAATGGTAGTATAAATGAACTTGCAAACAAAATTTTTAAAGAATTTAATAAATTTTAATGAAATCGAGTATCTTAAAAATAGTATGCATTTATATTAAAAAGTGTCAGTACTATTAATTACATGTTTTAAATAAATATGTAAAATGGGATTAACCCGTCACCGAAACTTTACACATGTATATATATATATGTATTATATATAAACACTCGGTCATTTTGGCCTCGCAAGGGGCTGTACCCCTTGACCACTCTTGCTTACATTTCCATCTCTTTCTATTCTATACTTTATATAAAATGATCAAAATTTACAACGTAATTCTAAATCGGTCCATATCAATATAAATAACATAATCACAGAAATCCTATAAAATATAACAAACGTTACATAAAATTGGGACATTTTTTTCTAACGGGGAGTAGCCTGAGAATTACGTTGTAATTAATATATAAATATATGTATATGTGGGAATCTAGCAGTCTTGAAAGAGTGAAATTATTTACTTAAAATTGTCGGATTTGTTCAAGATAAATTTTAAAAACGTTCTTGTGAAGGAAAGGTGCTTTCCACTAGTCTTATTTATACTGCAAGTACGTAACAAAAAACTACTTTTTCAAGTATGGCTGCAACGTTAGATTTTTTTCTTTTTCGGCCTAGTTAGAGACGGTAATGACCGGCAACCTCTGTTCTTAAAGTTATATTCATCGGTATATTGATGAAAAATGCTCGTGGGAGCTTGTATTCTCTACATCAAGCCTGCGCTACATTTTAAGATAATTGGGACCACTTTTAAAAGAACTAATGATGAATTTAAAAAAAAGTACTCCGTATTCTTCCAACTGCAAAAAATATTTAAATGGATTGATCGGATAGAATATATTACTGAACCGATATGTTTTTTCGAGATTTTTTTTACTCTTCACAGCCTTCGCTAATTTTATTTATGTCCATTGTTAATATTTTATGAGTTGGTCATTGTTTATGTAGACAGGAGCATAGGCAAAACAATTTTCAGGTGGAGAGGAGTTATAAATTATCTGAATCTCATTACACAGGTTCGGAAGAGAACACTAATGGACGTAACTGATTAAACTAGTGCTGTACGGGTACATGTATTTTTCATGCCACCGTGAACCGTATATTACACAAAGCTGTGCAATCATAATATCGGAAAATTACATCTGAGCAACTCTACCGGATTGCTGCCGTTTGAAGGCATACGCGGTGTCACGATTTTCGATTAAAACGTTTATTTTTATAGGTTAACACTTTCATCAGCAGTACATCGTAAATGCGCGCATATTTATCGGTCGCATATCAATTTGAAAATAAACAGAGTTTGTAGAAATAATTGCTAAATTTTTATTTTATTTTTTGGAACGTTAATCTTTAACTATCACGTCGATTATGTCCACGCGCTGTTCTGTTTAGTACCTCGTATCGAGCTATTAATGATCTTAATTTTTCATTTTAAAATAATAATGCACCAAAATAATTGGGCCTACAAGCATTTAATACCTTTACGTAATTTTCAATACGCACTTCCCGATGATAAAATGCATTTACAGTTCGTAGACCAATCAGTATGTATCAGAATAGTATTCTCTTTCGCGGAATAAAATTATACCTTTTCAAAATATTATATATAAAAATAATAACAGAAAATGGACACTTATAATTTAAATAAAAATTACACCTATATTTTAATAACTTTATTTCAGTCACTTTAACCCTTTCGAAATATTATAAAAAATTGCTGATAATGCGATCTTAAGAACGACGTGTGGGAGTAAAAAGTATCAGTCGACATTAAAATTAACCTAAACTGTCAATGCCATCGTGTTTGACCTGATTAATTTTTTTTTCAAATCACATACCTCTTACAAATACGAGTATAATTACAATTGTAAGATTTAGATCCGTCAAGCTTGCGCTTGTTGGCGAACCTCCTATATCTATTTTACAGTTTATAAATTGACGTTAAGCACATCCTACATTCATCTGCGTATTCCGCTGTTTTGTTTTTTTCTCATTTGATTATTTCATTTATATTTTCTTCTGTTTGCAAACATTTTTTCAGTTCTTCTTTCAATTTCCTTTACGTTTCTTCATTTATTACTTCTTTCGGTATTGCAACGTTTGCGTTAATATACATATATATTTGTCCGTTATTTCGTTCTGGTAATTCGAAGTTTGATCGTTTGTTTTCCTTTTTGGTTTTGCTTTTGTTCCTTCTTCTAACTTTGTTTTTTTATATATTTCCCATATTTCCTAAATTTCCTAAATTTCCTAAATAATTTCCTAAATTTCCTAAATTTCCTAAATTTTCCAAATCTGTTTATATTTCGGTATACTTTTACCCGTGGCAGATCCACGGGGGAGGGGGTGACATCTCCCCTTAAAGAACCAAAGCCTCTATGAAAAAAATTGTTATAACAGAAAAACTTAATTTATGCTGTAAAAGATTTGTATGAATTTTACCTACGGATTTTAATATTTAATATTTAATACTATTTTCTAGTAAAACTATTAATGTTCCCTTTTTATTCTGTTTTAAACACAACTGTCGTCGATCTTTTACCATTTTTATTTATTTTTAATTTTTATTTTGCAATTTCAATTAAAAATAGTTCAATGAGAAATGTATATATATATATTTAAACTTGCTCGCGAACGAAGAATTCGGATCGGATTACTAAGAAAAATAAAGTCTTTAATTATATTTCTACGTGGTTTTATTCTAATTTTACCTATACCACTAGGAAATATTATCTGCATACGAAGCAGAAGTGTATTTTAAATGTTGTCCTTCGTTGCACAGAAATTTCCCAAATGAACATTCGCTAAATAATACCAGTTTTTACGAGGCTCTTCTCAGATTTGGCAGCACACTTACCCATTTCGTTGGAACACATGCAGTAGCGTTGCTATTAGAAGGAATCACACGCGCGATTTCAGGCTCACTCTGCGCTACATATAAAACGTGTAAAAGTTATAATTTATACCCCGGTGGTATGTTTAATATATAGAAACACATGTATGCGCACACGAGCAGGTCTATGTTTAAATTGGTTTTCACATGTGTGAAAGTGGTAATCGTGTCAGTACAAATGTATTTTTATTCAGTTTGCGGATGTATTGGCAGGTGTGCCGTATGAACGCTTGTTCATGGCTGTTTCGTATAGGGCGGTACAATATTAATTAGCACAACTTCCCGAAAACATTCGCAGCCACTGAGATGTCTCTGAAAACATTACGATAAAATTGTCGCGGATTTGTAAAAGTTATATTCGCCTTCTAACGTTGTAGCACTTTTCGGCTATCTGTAAACTGTACACGGACGCGGTTTCTGAATTCCGCGAATTTAATCGAGGAAAAAAAGTAATTATTATCCAAAATGCGCGAATTAGAGTGCACTTCTAATTTGAACCGAAATTACACATAATATATAGTGTTCTGCGCGGTATGGTAAATCTTCAAACCGTAAACGGGCGTAGGTACTTCACGGCGAAATGGTAATTTTCATAATTAACGATGTAATTTGTTTTTTTTTTTTTTTTTTTTTGATTTTTCTCTCTCTTTTGTAGATGGTTAAAAAAAGTTGTCGACTGTTGTAACTAGTTGTCTGCAAACTGAACTGCCGATTTTCCGATTGTAAGAGCTAACTGAATTTCCGCATTTTCCTCGACTTATTATAATTTCCTCGCAGCGTAAAACAACCGTAACGAATTTTTCCTCCCCTTATTCTCCTTAGCGCTCTCATTGTTACTAGCTTTTGCGCACGCTCCTTTCTCAACTTTTAGTATCTTTAGATCTTCTCTTTCGTCTGCTACTTTTTTCCAAAAACCGCGCGATACTTAATTAATTGGTCACTAGGCGCGCTTACGTCGAAGGAAGAAGGTTGCACATTACGTGGACGTACGGATTAATTAGCACCCGGTCGGTGTTTAACTTTAGTGTGTCCGAATGTTTGCCGAAGTTCCGTTGACCGATTCTTTTGTGCTACGTTACACGACATTCTGATAGCCGGCGAGTTGCCTTATCTATCGTCCATTCTAGAAGCGGGACTTACTTGTGCGCGTGCCTTTTACGGTTATTTAAGCCGGGAGCATTTCACGTTGATAAACAAAACCATGGACTCTGCGTCTTGCTGGTTTAGCTGAACAAGTATAGGTTGACCTTTGTCGATATTTTATTTTCGCGTATATATTTTCTCCGTCTCCGTGTGAGACAGTCACGCGTTCAACGGTTACCTCCGCGCGGATCAAGTTCACGCTCTCGGATTTATTTACATTCGAACGACAGCAGTTTGTTTTCATTCGTCCTGTGTTGCATTCTTCCTTTTCCCTTAATGGATTATTTATTCAGACTCAGAATAACGGAGTTTTTAACCGAAAAAACTTTTATCATCGTGATCGTTACGATGATAGTTAGCGACGAGCTGTGCCACTAATGACGTCGTCAGTTTGAGGCGTTCAACATTAGCTCTTCGCGCTGACAACACCGGCTGTACACCGTCGCACAAACGCACGCGACAGTCTGACAGAGAGGAAGCCTATTATAAAATAAATAATTCGCACGCGTGAAGTATCTCAACTTCGAAGGTGTTGCCGACACTATTGGGAAATCTAAACGCGCCAGCAGCTTTCCGATCGAAAAAAAACGTAAAGTAACTTCAGCGCACCAGAACCGATTTCGGACATACATACATCGAATCTAATTTTTTACCGGGATTCTGTGATGTCGCAGCTCAATCAGTCGACTGCAGAATTATATATAATATTATTCAGTTCACTGGGTCATTTCGGAAATAATTTAACCAATGCATGCCTGTGCGATTAACAATTCTTCGTTCACAATTGTTACAGAATTCTGGTCGATTAATCATTGTAAGTAAATAGAACATTTCGCTTGTCTGCGAATTCCGGTCGGCCATCTGGTTTTGAAACGACGGTATATTACTATTAATTATTATTAGGTTCAGCAAAATCAGCTAAATTTTTATTTTTCAACAGCTTCGATACAGTTCGATAGATAATTAAAAGCCAACAAATTTACCCTTAAGCTATTCGCTACAATTACGATCTCGGCGGAAAGAAGAATGGTGACAAATTTTACCTATCCACCAATCAGTGCCGGTTTCTTTAGGTCACCTTTGCGTTTACTTCTTTATCGCTGGTTTTTTGTCCTTTCCTTTTTAAGTTGCCCCCCCCCCCCCTTGTGCTACTTCTCTCCATCGGACAGATGTCCTTTTGAAGCTGAGTTTTATTTTGCACCTGTGTCGGTCTGCATAATTCCCCTTATTAGTGAAACATTCGTACCATTTTACGGTTAATTTTTGGGTAAATTTTCATTTTTAATATTTCGCAAAGGCTACTATGCACATGTTGATATCATTTGTTAAACGGATTTCCGCAAACTATGTAATAAACGTTAAATAATAATTAAAACATCGCTTTACCGGGAAGTATGTGAATATATTATTGACATGTTTCAATGTTTCATGATTACAATAAATGTTTTTTATTTGCCCTTTTAGGCCATTTAGTAATATATATTTTAACGGAATATGGAGCGAATATGGAGTAACCTATCGGATAGATCATGTACGATACACCGAAACATATCGAGAATATATAGCTATCCAGTAAAAAAAACGGTGTTTTCACTGTTATTTAACGTTTATTATATTGTACATAGTGGTTAAGGTGTTTGGCTGCTAAATCAGAGATACCATGGATTTTCGAGACTTGCCTCGTTCCGGATCCGAATCGTTCACAGGTTTACCCAGCCTGAAACAATCGGGTACTAGAGAAATCTGAGAAAGTAAAGGCGACCAAGAGAAAGGAACTGCCCCCCTCCCCATATATATATTCTCGTCAGATCCATTAGGCTTTCAGTATACTGTGAACCTTAACAATCCCTGACGCCCTGCTAACGGTATGGGATTTACTTTACTTGTATATAGGATCATATTACAACATCGCGAAAACGGAGCAATAATTTATGAACCAGTGAAACATTGCGCGTTCACAATCCGGAAGAGAACACACTGGGTAGTCATCATCCGTAGGGATCTTTTTTACGTAACAAATAAACGGTCTCTATACTGCTCCATGGAGGTTATTCCTGATGGACGCGAACGTTTATGAACAATAAATCTTACGGCATATATTTCGATAAAAATAAACTCACGTACTCGCGACAAATGCTCCGAAGACCCAGTTTAAGGTTAGAAATTTTACAAAAAATTTAACCTATTTACAAACTATATCGATAACGAAAATTTAATACCTTCAAGACCCAATATCTTCAACTCATTCGAATCCGTGAAATATAAATGCATTCCCGAACTTTTATTTTTTTTCCACCTAATTTAATTATTTAGCGAGTTGCCTTGAGGAACTGTTTCATCGAGTTTTTTAATGCAACCTCAAAATGGCAGTGATTTAAGCTGTTATGTTAATGCAAAATGAATTTCGATTTTATAAACTCTTGTACTGTTACTATTTAAGAAATCTGTACAATGCTTTCGCATCGGCGAATGTGTCGCATATGCGAAATGATTTGTCCAGTACTTATATAGCACGTTTTTGTTTAACATGCGCCGCCGATAGTACAGTCAAACCAAATCATGCGGCAGCTGTATTTATAAGAGGAATCGAATATTAAAAGACATTTAATACATTTATAATAAATATTTACGAAAAAACCGGAAACGAAAAGGAAAAAAAAGGTATTCTCATTACGACCCGTTTACATTCTCTGGCATATAATAGAACGGATAAGTTCAATAATACTTTGTAGAACACGCGCGGTAAATTAAATGGAGACGGCAAAGTCGTACACACAGTTTTCAAATTGTAGATTCGCCGTCACAGCAGAATGGTATGATGTAGTGCGAGTGACCCCTGGAAAGGTCGGTGCCATTTCTTAAGATCGCCGGAGCGATAGAAAACAATACACGATTATACAATAGGAAAATATATTCAAGGGAATCTTGAGTGGTATAAAGGTTCCCCTGCAACAATATTCGAAACGACATTTTACTTTTACACCTTGGTTCTCAAATGAGTTGACGCCTTTCGCTTTTTCGGTAACATTAAAGGTCAAGTAAACCCAAAAAAAAGTAACAGAAAATAAAACCTGAGAATGATAGAGTCAGATTTGCGGGAGTGTAATGAACAAGCGAGTTCAGCGGAGCATCTGGAATTGCAAAGCATATTCTAGGCTGTACTACGGGTATGAAACGGCGTATGCTCCGGTACTTGGCTGGCCGTTTAATTCGGGCCCATTTCAACAGCCCCCCACTTTAATATTTTTTTTTCCACATATTGTGCAGAAATATGCACAAACTTTCATCGTTTGTTCACATCCCTATACCCCACAGTATGGAAGAAAAATAGTTGGGGGGTTGTTAACATTTTATCTAACAAAATTAATAAAAAGTAGCTGATGCAGTTGCTGGGGTATTAGTTCATTGCAAAATAATCGTTTAATACTAAAATCGAAACAAATATTATTTATAAAGCTGTTAATTATTTTACATTTTTATTTATTAGGAAATTAATAGGTTTACTTTTTAATGTCTAAAATTAATGTTTAAAATTTATAAGTTGTAGTTTATTAATTTATAATTTTGTGATACACCATGAATACGGGACTGTGTTCCCGAAACACGTCGATGATTAATTTTTAATTTATATTTTCCGATAAAGTTTAATTATATGTTTGTTCAAAATAATATTTTCCTTCAATTTATCATAATTTTAGCATCCTTCATTCAATTACATTAACCATTAAAAAAAATAAATAATGAGAATCACAAGTTCTTCCATTAAAAAAAATTGTCTAAATTTGTTTATTTTTCAAAAAATAACAGGTATATTAAAATATATATATATATATATATATATATATATATATATATATACCTTTTTATGAAATCAGACAAAGAAAAAATATGATATAAGAGACAGAAAAAAAAGTTTGAGTGTGTGTAAAACGTTTACATTTGGTCACTGCAGCAGTTATTTATTTTTATACAGATATAAGAAGTATAAAATGTTTCAATTAGAGAAGTATTACAAAAAGTTAAATTAAAGGAATAAAAATAGTACACAATCAAATGTAATTGTAACACTGATTATTTAAAAAGCTTAATAAAACATATAATTTAACAATATTTTATCAAGAAATAGTTATTAAAAGTAATATTGCATATAAAATGAAAACTTATAAAGGGAACGTATAAAATAAATCAAAATAATCAGCACTGGTGAAATTGCTCATCATTGTAATAAAAAAGAAAAAGAAAAAAAGTAGAAAATCCGAAGTATAACAAAAAGTTGTATGGGCGATATAAAAATTTACTAATCGCATAAAATTATTTTTGAAAGTGTGTGCATTATTTTGAATATACTACAATTTGAATATTAACGCGCTCTGTATTATTTACATTTACCACTGTTTCTTTTGTGTCATGATAGATCTGCCATCCCGATAACTGTGGGCATGGTAATGCCCTACAGTAGTATATGAAATCGTTGAAATCCTATTGTCTTAGATCAGTTCATGAAAATATATTTCTGTGCAAGATTTCTCTTTTTTTAGTTAAATATTTGGATTTTCTTTTTTTAGGACTTTTTGATTAAATGATTTCCCAATTTTCTTCTGTTTTTTTCTCGTCGCTTATTAAAGGAATTTGAAAACAATTAACTTCCTGATTTAGATTTTTTGAAGAATTTTCAACATTTGCTTTTGAATATGTGCATAAAAGTTCCTTATTTTTTGGAATAAGTGGCAAAGTGTTATTAAGTTCAAATTTTTGTTTACAGTACATGATGCATCCCTCTGATCGCAAGATATTACTTTTACAATGCCCGCACTTAATTTAACATTAAATAATTTCATAGAACCATTTATTGATAAAATATGTAACTTTAAAAAATCATCTAATCTTAATGGTGTATCGGCATGCTTTAGAACTATTACAAGATGTTTTTTCATTAATAACTTTATTCATTTTTTTTTTTTTAAATCTGTGAATTTTCTTTTCTTCATAGGCTTAAAATTTTTAAAATTTCCTTGATATGTATAACTGAATATAGCTACAGAATTCAGTACTGGTTTAGCTGGACGAATACCTTTTAATTTGCTTTTACATGAAGTGCAAACAACAATTAAAACAATAATTTAACCAATCCTCATATATTTTTGCTCTTTTATACATTAGAAAACAATGAAGTCTTATTTCTTGTCAAAAATATTTATGGGATAAATTAGTCCGTAAATGAGACTTTAAAATATTGTAACGTTTTACCCTAGTGATACCTGTTCTCTTCTTATTGTAAATAATATCACACGATATTGTACGCTACTCCACTATTCAGCAGTTATTTGGAATATTAAACGTATCCATATATTTTTCCTCATTTTCTAAATCATCAGTTGCAGAAGATTCACTACATTTTTCATGTTTTTTGTCGTCTACAGTTACCTCTATCTATTGTATATCTTCAAAAATACTGATACCTAATTTTGTTAATGTATCATTTCTATTACATTTACCATAGTATACAGTGATTTTGGTGAAATTTCGTAATTTAATTCTTTATATATGGCATTCCAAACAAGGTTTGATAGTCTAATGCAGACTTTTTCTTGGTTAAATATATTCCGTAGATGTTTTTTAATTTCATCAGTAATTTTATTCAGAGATACCTTTAAATGACGTGGCATAATTACTATGATACTGGAAATATCCTGTAAAAATATATTTATAACTTCTTTTGAATTTTGAGATGCAAATAATTTTATAACCTTTTGTATAACATATACTATTTGAACAACTTTAACGAGGTTGAATCTATTGAGGGTTATAAAAATCTTTTTGTTTTTAATTCGAGTGGATTTATTAAAAATTTTTTCGTCTTTGAAAGCTGCACTAAGGCAGATAGTTATAGGCTATGTTCCATTTACAAAAGTGAAATATTCAGTGAGAAATTATATATTTCAAATATTAATGATTATTTTTGTACTCGATTTTATTATTTTCCGCGTCATAATGTTTAAATTTTATACTTTGTAAAATTCAATTTAACATTTATAATATGTCTTATTAAAATTTTACAAAATTAAAATATTATATGTATTTAAAAAATGTAAATAATCAACAGCTTTTTAAATGATGTTTGTTTCGATTTTTGTATTAAACGATTATTTTGCAATGAAACCCCACCAGCAACTGCATCAGCTACTTTTAATTAATTTTGTTAGATAAAATTTTAACAACCCCCCAACTATGTTTTTTCCATATTGTGGGGGATAGGGATGTGCACAAACGATGAAAGTTTGTGCACATTTCTGCACAAACGAAGCACAAACGATTGCACTATATTTTGCAAAAAAATATTAATGTGGGGGGGCAACGTTTTAGCAGCTCCCCAATATCATGGGATAGGGATGTGCACAAACGATGAAAGTTTGTGCACAATTATGCACAAACGATTGCACTATATGTGAAAAAAAAAAAAATTAAAGTGAGTGGGCTGTTGAAATGGACCCGTTTAATTCATCATTATGAGTATTTGTTCTTCCCTCTTTAAACACCGTTGATCCATATACACACTTACGCGTCATATCGTATACTGTGCACACAGTCAGCGATAAATTTCTGTACCTGCAACTTCTTCAGCTGTCAGAAATTTAACGATTGCACGTATCTCGCAACTTGCGGCATTCGTAACATTCACCAGCATGTTTCACGTGTGCGTACAGAAGTTCTACTGATCAGATCAAAACACGACAAACGGCGTTGTGTTCGTATTTCCATCCCGTACCTTCTACATAAATTTCACGCAGTTTTTCGAACAGCGGACGTGAAACAATCCGTGTTACGTTACTTATTGCACTGGTACTGCGATAGCTGAGGAAACTTATAACAGAATTTATGATCGCATCCATTCCATCTTAAAAAACAAAGGGTATTGGAATATTGTTTTTATAAAAAATCTGTAGAAAAGGAAAAGAAAGAAAATGAAAAACTTGAACGACCTAAACTTCAGTTCATAATGTCTGTAGATGGTACGTGAAAAAAAAAAAAAAGAAAAAGAGATCAAATCGCTGTATGGCGTGACGACTCTCAAAGTCATATCACACAGGAAAAGTTATAGATGCTACCTTAAGAAGCAGAGTTACATGGAGAACAAATCTAAGGATTCGCAAGAATATCTAGTACGGAAAGAACAGCACGACGAAGAAACTTGCTCAAAAATCTGCGAAGGCTCTGCGGTAAGCATGGAAATGGAGTCTTTGAAAACGATGTTTTTGAGATCGGAAGAGCTTCATGGTAAGTCAGTTACATCGGTCATGGAGACTCAAAAAAATGTGCAGCTCTTCTCAATGTTACTCCTTATGGCGGCGAACGAGTAGTTGTCAAGAGCGAATATGTATAGTGTCCAAAAAAGAATAGGAACTCGACTTTGAAGTGTGAAGACAATAAAAAAAAAACTCGGCGAAAAAAGTAAACTGACTGAAGTTTTAATAAAAAAGTTAAGCATGTAATACGGATTAGTAATTTAAAGAAATATTAACAGCGTTGCAGACATGAAGAAAGCTATTTGGGCTATGTTCTATCACATGGTATCCACAAACAGAAAATTCCCTCGATACGAGAACTGTTTAACGGGCGTTGACAGCCGGTGAAAGCGGTGGGCAGCCTAAGGCTCTTAAAACTGAGTTTGAAGCTCTGACCCTCTTCCATTACACCACGACGTACGGATAGAAACTTTATATGAAGATTTGTCGACTTGCTGGCAAGATTTTGAGGTGGCCACATATAAAATGCAAATGAAAGTTTCAATTAAAAAATTTGGCGTTTGACTCCAAAGCATTATGAATGTTATAGAAGTTGTAACATTTTCGAAATTCTGCTGTTTGGCTGCTCGCGGAGCTTCCTCCAACGTGCGTAACAAATCGACAAGCAGGACGTTAAATAATAAAATAGACGTAGTGTGTTCTCTGGAGACGAAGGAAGCGAGGAAAGCTAGAGGAGATGATTGAACTGAACCATGCTTATGAAGAAGAAGAAGGGTTGCTATAATATATGGTGCTGGAATAGCTGACTGAAATGTAAGCACATTGTATACATATATTTCATTATTATCACGCATTTTTTTAAACGGGTTTTTCTCAAAATGACCTTGTTTTAATCAGCATGTTCGTGTTTGATTATAAAAAAATCAAAGCAACAATTATCCGTTATAAAATTATTTATTAGGTTGAAAAAATGTAATAATTTTAAATATTTCACTTTTTTTCTTTAAGAAAAACGAAAAAAAATCCTGAAAATTTAAAAACTTTTTTTTAACGTTTCTCAATTTTTAATATTTTTAGCTTTAATTAGAGGTTCATCTAATAATAAAACACGTAAATAATGTAAACAAATTCGTTTCATTATTTTCAAGCAAACTTTGAGATCGGTACATTACGTGTCAAAAGTGAACTTTAACTCCTCAGGACCTCTCTACGAACAGCGGCTTAAAATCTTAAAAGTTTTTCGTGAAAAATACTTGAAAGAAATCTGAAATGTATCTTGAAATATGATTAAAAAGACCTCTCTAGTATGCTTTAAATTAATTCCAATTATTTTTCTCTTTCAAAAAAAAAAAAATCACAAAAAAAAGCATAAAAATAAGCTCCCTTAAACGGAACAATGACGGTACAAAACTTCATTGTGGCTTAATCGCGGACATCGAAGAAGTAGACATTTGCAAGTTAAAAAAAAAAAGACGCAGAATGCCGTGTCTATATTGAAAATTCTTGGCTGCCGTTTTGATTTTTCGTAAATTAACACGTGCCTATCGCATACGTATTATTACATGCAATGAAAAAATTATGATGCTTTATACAGTCTCGCGGGGGGTATTTTACAAATGTTTGAATTTCCATTTCCCGTTGGCAAAGCAGATCAGAAAAACGCGCTTAAAAGCTAGAAAGAGTTGCAGACGTGGACGACTGTTTGTCAGACCTTTTCCGGCCTTTGCAATCGATCAGGCAGAGAAAGGATACTTTTTTCGGGATGTTTCAACAACTAAATAGCAAACAAGTTGATGTTCTAATGTACGTATATATTTCCGTGTTCGATAGAACGGCGATTGTTCTGGCGTTACGCGTTCCGTACAATTTGAACCTATCGTCGCGGCGTGCAAACAGTTTCGTAATATTTTAGGAAGTGAGCCTAAAAGAAATAATAATTTTCGGAAAAACGTAACCTTCTTGCAAGCGTGCTAGCAAACGAGAGTGGACAGCTAAATGTCGAAAAATAATCTTTCCTCTAACAATACGTGAAAGTTCAGCTTTTAGCGAGGCGAATCATCTGTCTGGGCAACGCCGACAGCTCTAATTAAACTAGACTGCGCCGCTATCGTATTTCAGAAGCAGCGCGATAATAATAGCAATACGTAAATGAGGGGGGTCGGCGCTGATATGTGTGCTACATGTTTTATCTCAGATTGTTCGAATGTATTTTCTACATGCATGCTACCGTTTAATAGGGAAAGTTGAAGAGAAAAAAAAGAAGGAAAAGGAGTGGAAAGAATGTTTCGAAAATTCCGATGCGTCGTAGCCAGTGAAGAAATAAAGTTGGAGTTGCTGATAAACGTCATAGGAACTTAAGTGTTCCAGTCGACCGTTTCTTGTTGCATCATTATTTCTGCGGACGGACGACGACAACGGCAACATTGAAAAAAGAACAAGACCGAGCAAATTCGCTCGAGATAAACAATTTAAAACAATGTAGCAAGTATGCTGCAGCAACAGCGCTTGACAAATGACAAATAAATTCGCTCGGCTAACAGGCAAATGTAGGCGCTCGCGTCTAAGAGATGTTCCGTTACAATCATTTTTTTCCCTTCAACCGAAAATTCTAATCATCTTCTTTCGGCAGAAATTTACCGGCAACGAGAGAGAAAGTGCCTGCGAATTTCACGAATTTTACCAAACTCCAAATAGCGCTCTCTACATGGATCGCCTGACCGATATCGGAGTCGGCTTTCGACGACGCGAATCTGTCGATTACCGATGAATTCGTTTGTTCACTGGGCAATCGAACAAAACGCTATCATCTCGAAGATGAGAACTAGTTTCAATAATTGCTCGTTTGTTTCTTTCGGAAATTCCGGAAAAAGTTTAGGCGCTACTATAAATTCGAACCTGGTACCGAACTGCGGCCGTAAGTAACGTTTACACATTTTCGAATGTTAAATATGCGGTATTTACGATGCGAAAAACGTTTTTTTTTTTTTTTTTTTTCTCTGGTGCGAATTACCTTTAAGCATTTAACGGCTCATTTTTACGCTCCATGATGCGAGACTACCTGCGAGGATTGCAGTTTCTACGAAATATGAAACTTTTAATTTTTTTTTTTTTGTTGAACTATGTACAGATTTACGACACCCATTCCAATTAGCTAGTATAAATGTGTTTCGTTGAAACTATACAGAGCCCTGCTGCTGAAGAACCGGTGGAGGTTCCGGGCCTAATCCGAATATCAGACATACCGGACGAGTACCATCTAGGTGAAAGTTAAGTTGGACTTTGAGAGAAAGATACCAATATTCCCTTCAGGTTTCTTACGCTGAGCATGTGCTATAATTCCGTAATCAATGATCCAGTTTATCAGTTCAATTCTATATTGTTAATATACATACATATATATTTTTTCTTTCCTCAACCTTATGGTTTCTGGGTTATATTATGACCATGTTAGATCCGTCTTCGGGAGCAGTCCCCTGCTTTTATGGTGAGATAACTTTCACTGTTTTTTACTTGATCTATATATCTAAGTCTCTAGGTCCTTAATCAATCTTTCGATTAATGTGGTCATCCATTCCGAATGTCCAATCAGATATCCAATCGCATGTTGATCGTATTCCGGATTTCGCGTTATTCATTTTCCTTGTGCAAAATTTCGTCCTTAGTAGTTTTACAGTTTTACTCGTCCAAGCTGTACGTATATATTAATTACAACGTAATTCTTAGGCTACCCCCATTCGAATAAATGTCCCAATTTTATGTAACGTTTGTTATATTTTGTAGGATTTTTGTTATTGTTATTTAAAAAATGTCAAAATTTTATGTAATGAAATATGTAACGAAAAATGTAACGTAAAAATGTCTTAATTTTATATAACGGAAGTTAAATGTTAGAATAGGATTTTTGTGGTTATGTTATTTTTTGTGTGTGTTGATGCCAGTAAGAATTACGTTGTAAATTTTGATCATTTTATACAAAGTATAGAAGAGAAAGAGACAGAAATAAAAGCAAGAGGGGTCAAGGGGCGCAGCCCCTTGCGAGGCCAAAATGGCCGAGTTTATATATATATATATATATATATATATTTATATATTAATTACAACGTAATTCTTAGGCCTCCCCCCATTAGAAAAAATGTCCCAATTTAATGGAACGTTTGTTATATTTTAATTTTTACCGACTTTAGGCCGGCCACTATAAGATTTTGTAACGAAAAATGTCATAATTTTATGTAACGAAAACATGTCACAATTTTATGTAACGAAAAAGTGTTCCAATTTTATGTTACGAAAGTGAGATGTTAGGATAGGATTTTCGTGATTATGTTATTATTTTTGTGTTGATGCCGGTAACAATTACGTTATAAATTTTGATCATTTTATACAAAGTATAGAAGAGAAAGAAACCTAAATGTAAGCAAGAGGGGCAGGTCGCTACCTATATGAGTTTACTCAGGAGACCGCCAGTTGTGAGTGAACCTCTGAAAACTGTGTCACGTTTGCGATAATGGAACAAAGAACCGCGTTTAAATTTTGTTTTTTGTGTGGTAATTCGTTTTGTGCTAGGATCGTACTCGAAGCAGCAAGACTCATCGTCGGTAATGATCGTCTTTAAAAAATTTGGTTCCATATCGGCGGCTTCAATGAGAGTCACGCTCTCTTCCAGGCGCTGTTCTTTTTGTTCAGTCATAAGGGGAAATGCTTTACGAACCTCACACACAGCTTCTTTTTACCGAAAACATTGCTAAGAATGTTATGAATATGGTACTCACTTTTAGTTCATTTGCGATGAACTGACACGTCACTCGCCGATTTTCAGCTAGTACAGCTTGTACACGAGCCACGTTTTCGTCACTAGTCGTCCTGCTCGGTCGTCATTCGCGCGGATCGTCTTCCAACGAGCTCCGTCCACTTTTAAATCGACGATACCACTCAAAGCACGTTGTACGGCTTACACATTTATCCTTGTATGCGTTTTTCATCAACTCGTACGTTTCTGATGCACACAAAAAACAAAATTTAATCGCGGCTCTTTGTTCCATTATCGCAAATGTGACACGGTACACAGAGGTTCACTTATAATTAGCGGTCTCTTGAGTAAACTAATGCAGGTAGCGACCTGAAACTTTCATCGTCTCTTTTTACAACATTGAAGTATAAGTACTGCGAATTTCAAACAAATCGCGCCACTAGTACGGATTTTATAGCGGTAATCCGGGGACTTTTTGTACCAACCGTGTAAAACCGAAACGGATTAACTAGGTCTACATACAAGTGAATCGTAGCGAATGAGTAGCTAAGGATTTTACATATTTAACGGGACGTTTAAATAATATTTTAAAAATTATAAAACATTAAACACAGAAGAAGTCTTTATTAAAAATAAAAAAATTCAAAAAATATTCCGACATGTTTAAGCAACACCCCGCATTCATGGGAATAGTATTATGTAATATAAAGTTAAAAATGTTAAAAATGTTAAAAATGTTAAAAATGTAAACAATGGAAACAAATAAATTTAAAACTTTTAACTTCATATTACATAATACTGTTTCCATGAATACGGGGTGTTGCTTAAACATGTCGGAATATTTTTTGAATTTTTTTATTTTTAATAAAGACTTCTTTTGTGTTTAATGTTTTATAATTTTTAAAATATTACTTAAAGAATTACCAGAAGACGTGTTATAATCATATTGAAATTAACAAGACATTATTCCGGTTACTTTATTTCAGACAAGGAATCAAAAAAATAAAATAAAAATATAAAAAACAAAAAATAATGGAACGACGTAACGAAATTACCATTTTCACTTTATTCATTACGCCAAGGTTACAGTCCTCAGTCCAAACAACTACATCTACAGTTAAAACTTAATTTTCGATGATTGGGGTTCTGAGTATAGAATTACAGTTATAGTAAATAATTTGAACAATGAATAGTTGCTCTACACATATTTTAATGGCAACAACGCACGGTATAACATCAACGAATCCGGGAAAATATTGCGAAGCGTTTACGGAGAGAAAAACAAGAACGTTTTGCGTTAGATGTAATTTTTCATCTTACGACTTACTCGTTAAAATCAGTGTGGCACAAATTACTTTTTTTTGGAAAGCAAACCAGCCGAACATAGTAGTATGATCAATATGTGTACTCCCAGGTAAATAATTTCATCGGTGATCTATCATCCAACTAACGCGTATTAGATCAAGTATTCGGACACTTTCCGGGTAGGAAAGCTCAAAAACATCCTGTTTCCAATTCGGATGCTGTTGCGTTTCTTCCGATTTTTCTATTCTGGTCTAGCTGAAGACTTTCTTAAATTTCCGTTAGATATATAAGAAGCGGAAAATTTCGGATATCGTTGTAATGCGCGTTACCTATCGGCAGTTGCTTGCTTTTCAGCACCGACGGAATTAATAAATTAGCTCTGGAGTCTGAACTTCTGCTAATAATAAGCAATACTGGAAAAAAAAGCTCCAACAAAAACTTTAACAGTTTTTAATTCTTCATAAAATAGTCCCTTGCGATGCGGCTATTACAGTTTCGAATTATATTTAAATAATTATAATTAAAATTGAATTACAGAAGAATAGGCCACACTGTGTCTATCCGCTGCTATTTATATACACATATGTGGAATAAAATCTCACAATACGAGGTCGTTCGGTTTTTAAGACGTCTTAACTCTTTAGATCTAACGTTCCCGGGTTTCGATAATTATGGAGTCTTTCTTCGTGACGCTGGGGAAAGTCTTTCATTACTTCGCCGATCCACTTAATCCTTAAAGCAGCGCGTAAAGTTTCTTCCGTCGGAAAGGAAGGAACTTGTTTCGAAGACTGTTTGAATAACGTTTTTATTTGATGCTTTAGTGTATATTCTCATATCTCTGTGTAAGTCCAAATGGGTCTTAAGATGGTTTAATAAATGAGACGATTGTTTTCCATTTTGGAATGTCCTTCGATAGCCAGTACATTTCACGTATTGTTAAGCACGCTTCTGTACGCTTAGATTGTTTGAGACTCGATCTCCGGAACTGACGAATTGGTGCAACGATAATCCGACCCGGATAATCAACTTGATGGGCATACTGAATCTGGAAGATCACAGAAAATAATCGACGAATTAAATTTTAGCAGGCATATATTTCGTGATTATTTGCAGAAAGAAATGCTTTTGTAATTAAAAATATAGAAATATCACTTCGCAGAATGAGTATACTAATTCAGCTTCTGCTATCCATGCGAATATCCAAGATAGAATTAAAATAACGTTGCTGTCCAACAGGTGTATTTGTAATTATACGACTGGATGCTGAACGTGTTGCGGAAGGATTGATCTGCAGCAATGAGGTGCTGCGTAACAGGGAGTTCTGGGGAGTTCTGACCAAGCGACTGTAAGCCAAGGCCGTGTCCACGGGGGGGTTTTTAGGGGTTAAACCCCCCCCCATGAGAACTGAAATAGTTATTATGAATACACAAAAATCTGAAAAAAATCACAAATTTAAAATAAATATTGATGATTTTTTAGGATGTTCTTACCTACCTTTAAATGAAAAAAGAAAAAATATGTTCCATATTTTTAGGTACTTCATTATTATCTTATGCAAAATTTTTTATTACGTGTGTAATTAATAACATATATGTAATTTTTATTAATGTTCGTATACGGGGTAATTCATTTATGTAAATCAAAATGATGGAAATTATTAATAGTACGAATATTAGTGAGAAATATATTATTATTCATAAAATAAATATGCGAAGAAAATTTTCACTCCCCCCCCCCATTCCAAAATTCTGGGCACGGGTCTGCTGTAAGCCGAATGAAGATAGATCTGCAGCAGAGATAGCCGCCAGGCACCGAACCACTAGAATGAGCCGGAATCGCTTTGGCGCTGTTTGAAATAAGTAACGACCGCTGGACTTGCTGACGGCAGTGCCCGCAGATTAGCAAAGAATGATGGTGCTCACCTTGGTGGCGCGCAACTCTGAAAAGAACTGTTAATCTTGCTGTCTAGGTGAAGCGGTTATTATTAAACCAACTCCGCTGGAGCTGGGATAATCGCTGACTGGTGTTGCTCTGGGGATGCGAATGATGCGTGCATGGTTCAGAACGTGACGAGAGATGAAAATGCACGTATAGAAATATTAACAGGCGGCGCGCCCTACAGCGTGATTGGTTCCGATTCCCTCCTCCCAGGTAAATATATTTACTCACATTCGAAATTAGGAATTATACATTTTATAACATTTGAGGCAACCGACGTGTCCATAAACTCGACATGCGAACCCGGACGACGCGAGATGGACTTTGAATCAAACCAAAGTATACTTACTTCTAAAAGCCGAACAACGATGCCGAGACAAAAGCTAAACCGTCCGAATGAAGTAGCACTCCGATGCCGCGATAGACTAGAAAACGGAAAAAACGGAACAAATTCGATTAATTAAATTATTATATTATTCCGTTTTTTTTGTTTTCTCGAATCTGTTGAGCTTTTAATACTACGTGAGTTTTCCGAATCAGCAGCCGGATGTGCAGATGCTTAACGGATCGGAAAAGTTTTACGTTGGGTTAGACTAATCCGATGTGCGGAAAACTGTGTTATAATTTTCATTCCGGGGAAATTGGTGAATCTACCCGGTATTACCTCGTAAGATAAATAACAAATTTCGGCTACTTCTTACCTTCTATCACGGGCAAGCCAGATCGCGCCTTATAAGAAAAAACTTCTCGTCGCGAACGAAAATAATTACACTTCTTTCGACCATTTTGACTTGAGGAGATTTATCGCAAACTTCAAAATCTAGTCTTCTTCGATTTTAGTGTGCTGTTCGCTGCGGCGCAGCCTATATCTTATCACCCGCTGTTGGCCGCCCATAGGGGTATCATGTTGATTGTATCCAAAATTGCCTTTGCCGCA
This sequence comes from Icerya purchasi, assembly GCA_039619475.1. NCBI lineage: Eukaryota > Metazoa > Arthropoda > Insecta > Hemiptera > Monophlebidae > Icerya > Icerya purchasi. The sequence continues at coordinate 226,924,144 of CM077116.1, forward strand.
ATAAATTCTGTCGGTCAGTATGCGTCGGTGTGCACGAACGATTTTTTCGTTTTAAAAATTGAATTTTTTCAGCCATGTTTCCCTTTTTTCTTTCTTTTGATATTCATTCGAATAAACATTTCGATTCTGGGTAAGAGCTTTTTTAACGATTAGCACAACATATTTACATAAAATATGTAAATTACAACATTACCTATTATAATTTAATAATCATTTAAAATCACCGAATAGTGCAAAAAAAAACAAAAAAAACAAAAAAGAAGAAATTGTAGTAGACATAAAAATTAAAAAAAAAAAGAACATGTGTATTTCATTCTAAAAGCAAATATTTCGGTTCATTTCTTACTAACATTCTTTTATTTTCTTTTTCCTAAATGCAAATAGATTATTTAAGCCTCTTTCAAATTCCAATCTTTACTAATACGTCTTTTCTCTCTATTCTAGTACTATAGATGGGGGATATTCTCTCGCGAAAAGGTGCTTCTGGAATATTCTATTTAATATATTCATTCTTGAAATGTTTATGTTTATCATTTTCCGTGTTTCTATTAACGCTAGTATGCGTCAGTGGCTATTTTTGTCGGGACAAATGCGAGGAAGTGTTGGCAATCTTCAAAAGAATTTAAAGAGTTTACTAAATTTTTTATTACGATCTTCTATAAAAACGTGAACAAAAAAAAATGATAAAATGATGTTCGCGATAAAAACTCTGAACAAATTTGAAACATTTAACATTAGGCTGAAGGTAACAAAAGTAAATAATGATAATCACAACATAAGGTGCGAGAAGTTATTTTTAAAATTTTAAATCAATAACAAGTTCTTTCAAGTCGGCATATTTGTCAATAATGTCGCTGTGTGTAAAAATGTTCACAGCTTTTTCAAATAAGCTATAAAATGGCGTCTGTACGAGTGTCTTAATCAACTTTGTAGGCTATGTTTCCCGTCTTAGAAAATCAGGTTTGCAACTAACGGTCATGCGACGAATACGTTTCAATAATGTAAACACACATAAAATGTCAGAAATAAAACATATAAACGATTAAGCGTATAATAATAAATTACGAATGTGAAATTGTAATATTCATTTCATCAGAACATAAAATATGATAAACGCATGTTCCCTCTCATTCTATTATAGATATACACTCAACGGTTAATTTTAGTATCCCGGACTGTATGTAAAAGGTGAGAATATTACTTATATCTCTGCGCACACAGCATTTTAGTATGCATATTCGCATGCACGTTATCAACTTGATTGTATAATCAGCTCTGTTCGAATGGTTCGGTACGTCCGAATTTGAAATCTGAAGTATTTGTGTTTTCGAAACATGGGAAAAAAGCAACGGCATTAGAATTTTTTTGTAGGAAAAATAAGTTTAATTTTATCTGTTTAAATTGAGTTTTTAAGAAAAAATTTTGATATTATACGAAACAGATGTCTGAAGATATTTCAAGGGAAGCTGACTCTTCCTTAACTTCCAAAGTCGTCACCGTTATGACTACAACGTTATCATTTTGTTTTTGTTTTTTTTCTATTCGATATACTTTATCGCATTTATTCATCCGAATCATCATTTTAAGTATAAATATCTCTTCCATAGTATTTTTTAACGATGATAACATTTTCACTTTTGGATACTGTTCGTTTTTTGTTTTTTTTTCCTTTTTCTAATTTATGCACAGTACATTATCGACTTTCTCGTGTTCACTTAGTTCATATTGATAACTAGCGACGCGTATCTTTCCACGAAATTCAAATCAAATCAAATCAAATCAGTTTATTGTGTAAGTTTAACTGAAAGTTCAGCGACTTTCGGCTTATAAATATACGATTTCGTAAACTTTCGTCTGTTTCTCAGTTTTTCACTTTTCGTCGTTTTTTCTGTCTAAATATCGTTTTGAACATTTACCGTATGCGATTAAATTTATCGCGATTACATGAAACCTTTTATTTTGCGAGTTCTAGTAATAGTAAGAAGGAATAACATTTTCCGGTTCATAGCTTACCGTATGAACCCAGTGTGAGCTTTCTAAGTTTTCTTAATTTAATCATTTTTAATGAATATTTTTTCGATCCGCCAGAATAATTGGAAATGTTACGAATATCACTATCAATAGAATCAGCTGGTTCATCCGCCTAATACCTTGAATTTTACAAATGGTGCGATGACTCAAATAATTTAAAACTCGCTACATATTTTTCAAAAAAAGTTGTTTTTTTTATTTTGTTTGTTTGTTAAAAAAAAAAAAGAAGCGGATTAATAGCTGTTAATGTTTTTTTAAACGGATTTCTTGCAAAAACATTTTAAAAGAAACATAGATGGAAGAAACAATAGAATTTTCTTTCTAATCTAGGATCATAATTATGCTACGTTTCATTAATAAGCGTTCGAAATATTTTCAATCGTGAATATCTGCTCTAAAACCATTTGAACCAATATTAGAACAGAAATTATCATTAGTGATGTAACACAGAAAGTTACAGTTATTCCGAGTCATTTCTGATTGAACACCTGCAGTAATTTTGTTTGCACATATTTAGCGATCGGCGTTTTCGACAACTCTCCGCAGTGAATGTAATTTAATTTATAAATACTTCTCGCGATCCGGTCCCGCAACTACTTACCTCGAAATTTCGCATTTTTCTACAAAAATTACTTACGATCACCCGAAAGAAGAGAACTAAAAAAGACACGAAAAGAGGAACGCAAAAAAACGCTATTAAACGAAACGCCTACCATTAGTAATTTATTTAATAATTTAAACAAAAGTACAAATTATTACGGAGAATAATATTCGGCATTTTCGTCTGTCTGACGAAAAATATTTATTTATTTATTTGTTTATTTATTTATTTACTTTTTTGTTTGTTTTTTTTTTCGTCTGCGCCTTTCAAGGATGAGGCCCTGAAAATTCACCAAGCTGTGTCATGAGATTTTTTTACACAAATCTGTGATTTAGAAAGTGTCACAAAAATTTCTCTTGGACAGTACACGTTCTTCGGAATTAGCAGTAGATCAAATTGTGTGATAGCAGAAGTTGGTATTTACCATGTCCCACACCTATAAATATGATATCGTTAGATAAACCGTTGACTTTGAATATACATAAAATTGTCGCAACGATTGAATAGTTCATCCCGTTTCAGGCATCATCTGTATGTAAAACGATAGTTATCGCCTAATGCCCGTAATTTCTAACGATTTTGGCTTTTAATCCGTAAAAAAATCATTACTGATTAGAACGTCGCTATCTATGTATATTTATTCGTTATTTTTGGCTATGTTTCTAGTTTCTTTGCATTATTTTACATGCAAAATTCCCCGACTGGATGAGCCGTTCGGTCGCTGCAATAGTTTTAAGCACGCTAGACCGTTCGAAATCAGAAATATGACGACAGAATTTTACGTGTGAGACATGATAAGGACTATTCGTATTATCGTTCAATTTGTCGTACTGCTAATTGTTAAGTAATTGTCAACCCAGGGGAGCACATTTTCGTGACGTTCACGAATATTAGGAGTGCATTATCGTGAAAAATGATTTCAATCCTTTAAAGATGAATTTGTAAGTGTTCACCGAAAAATAAAAAAAAAAACGGTGGTTTTTCATAGCAGTTTTAAAGAACTGGTATTGTTTGAGTAGATTCTGCATGCCTTTTTTTTTTTTTTCTACCCTGGGCGCACCAGCGGCCTTGACCCAACAACATGAAAAATTAAGAGATATGACTAAATAGCCAGGCGGTCAGAAATGGAAAAGACAAAGGACAGCAGCAACGGAATAACTGAAGGAAATGGGAAGGAAAGAATATAGGTAGCGTTAAAGGGAGTAGGAAGACCCAAAACTAAAAGTTGGGCGTAAAGAAAGGAGCGTTCGTTAGAGAGGGCAGAACATTCGAACAGGATAAGATTTGAATCACAAATAATACAAGAAGCCTCAGAAGCGTAAAGAGAGAGCAGAAAGGAGAAGGGAACAAAGCGAATCGAAAGCGAGAAGGGGGGAGTAGAGAATGATTGATTCTAAGCCTAATTAAGGAAACAACAGAGGAACGACGACAGATAGGAATAGATCGAAACCAAGGCAAGAAACTAGGAACCGGTTGAATAAGGCGGTACTGTGAAAAGCGATTTGAGAATAAAGATGGATACATGTCAGACCAAAGTCTGGAATGATTAGAGCGTGATAGAGAAAGAATGTTTGAGGAAGGGAAAGAGTCGAGGAAAGGACCAATGCGGGCGGCTGAACGAGCTAAAGAGTCAGCTGAGTCATTGTCCGCAATATTGGAATGACTAGGGACCCATAGAAAGTCTATGAGAATGGAGCGGGACGAGAACAAAGAGGAGACAAGAGATCGAATAGAGAGGATGATACCATCAGAAGTATGAGAAGATGGTTTGAAGAACGCCTTTGGAATCAGAAACAATCAGGAATTTGTGAACCCCACTTGTGCTGTATGTCGGAAATTATCATTTATTTGCGTTGCATTAGTAGTGGACCAGCTGAAATAAGTATATGTATAGGAAAAACGAAAACAAAAAAACAACGTATCTTAGATTTTTATGTAAAGATTTAAACAATTATTAACGCGTGGACGATGAATAAAACGACTCACGTGGACTTTTATCGAAGAAGTCGAAAAAAAAAGTGGGGTAAAATAAAGTGATTGATAAAAATGTCTGTAATATAACAAATTCTAGGTAAAACAAAAAAAAAAAAATAATAAAAAAGGTTATTAATTTCTATGATTGAGGCAAAGCCGTTTGTGAATATATATATATATATATATATAATATATATGTATAACACAAAAAAACAGCGTATTACAAATGTTCTTTTTAATTTATTTATACAACTACGAACATTAACGCACTAGGGAAAATGCTGATAATTTAAATGCTGATAATTTTTAATATTCACAATGGTAGAATTCATATTCTTTTCGAACGAAATGCCTAACATAGACTGCAGCAGCTGATTGAACAAAGTAATTATGTAGGCGATGAAAGTAAAAGACTATTCATTTATTTCGTAATTTTTTTTATCTTTTTAGAAAGATGGAGTTTAACATTTTATTTTCTTTTATCCAGGAAATCTCGACAATTTAGTACGTAAGATTTTAGTTGATTGTGTTCAACTGCATAAAAGAGATCGCGTCTTACAATGTAAATAAATGGAAACTAACAGAGTCTGTGATCTCATAGAAACCGAGAAATTTTATCGTGTTGCTTTACGGTAGAAAATGAGCAGAACAAATTGTTGGATGGGAATAAGAAATAGCCGGTAATGTCAGGACAGCTAAAATCCAGAAGAATCCTAATAAAACTGATAACGTTTCCGATTAGCTTCTGAATACTTGGGCAGCTTGCAAAATAACTGACCTTTCGCAAAATTTTTGAATTATAATAGTTATAACTGATTCCAGAGAACCTATCGATTGCTTAAATGTCGATTCTTTTTCAAATAATCATGTTTTCATTCATTTCACTTAAGCTGTCGCAGGTATTGTTATCCTAAATAAGCGTCGCGAGGGAGGAGAGCGTTCATAGTTTCTTATTTTTTCTCATTGAATCGATGCGTTGTCTAAAAAAACATAAGTGAACGGCTATCAAGAGAGAATATTTTATTATTGTGTAGCTCATTTGCTCTTTTTTAATTATTTTATTTATTTATTTACAAAGCGCTCGTGTACAAATTTAACCGCTAAAATTAGGAACTGTATTATTTTACGGACACATAAGTTACATTATAGATGTCGCATATTCTGTAAAATCCTACATACATGCTGGCTACGATCCTGTTCATCTGCTAGCGTTTCTCCTTTTTCTATTGTAACATATTAAAAATATGTATCGGTATGATGTAAAATCTCAGCGAACCATTTTCAAGCCTTTTTCCTTAGGAAGGAATGGAAAATTTCTCAAAGAATATTCGACGTTTTTTTCTTTCTTATTACTTTATTTATTTTTTTTTTTCTTTCCTGTGAATGCGGAGATTAATATCATTTAGGCGGCTAATAGCGTTGAGACGATGGATTTTTTGCTAGTTCGCAGAAGAGATAAGGAATGAAGGATGAAACGACTATTTAAAAAAGACTATTAGAAATTATAACCAAATAATACATTTCTGCACGAGCTGTTTCACGTGCATTTCAAACGAGTCAGCAAACGGTCAGAGGCTAGCCGTTTAAATTAGGACCGTTTCTGCTCTCGGATAAAAAGACAGACAGGAGGCTGTATTTGTTTCCAGGCATATTAGAAGGATGTTTGTGTTTTTGTCTTGCACAGCAGTCGGATCTTGATTAACTGTTTCCAGGTGCAAAAGAAAATGTTGCTACGCCTACGGCGAAAGAGTGTTGTTTGGTCGAAAGCGGTTGCCTCGGCAAAAACATAACCGGATTATTTGCTTAAGCGTTTCCTTTTACGTGCTGCTCGCGTGCGACACAAAATTTAGTATTTGCCAACGCTCTATTTATTCGCATTATTCTTCCGACTCGCTAGATGAGACTAAATAAGCGATTTTGACGCGATTTCGAATTTGTCGCGATTTTTTCCATTCGATAACTGTTCTGTCCTTATAGGTAACTTCGCCTTCAAAGCATCGCAGGCAAACGACACCGTAATCAGAACGGGCGGAATCGTTCGTAAAAGGTGTACTAACTTCGCTATCTGTCCGAGAGACCAAGGAGTCCAGTTAGATAAACTAGTCCGATTTCGATCGATCGGAAACGGCAAGAACGCAAACACGCGTAATACGACTTTTCCAACTGTGAATCGGTTAAGTTGAATTTCTTCGATTTCGACCGCTTAAACTTGTCATCGTTTCCATTTTACAACAGAGCAAAACTAATTATTCTATCCATTTTATTATCATAATTGCGTATTTACAATTCAACAATTCGGTATTATACATAAATATGGAATATATGCGAGCGTTAATAAAAATATATAGCATACTGAATAACAAATCGGTTAGTTTCATTTCAGTTTTTTCATTTAACATATACCGCACTTTAATTAAGTAGAATGTTTATCAAAGATCATCGCATGTTTCAGAACAAAGTTGTACATATTCGTATAAGTTTCGAATAATTCTTATTTTATCTTATTAAAAACTATAGAGGAATTTGAAAAAGCTTTAAAGGAACTTAAGATAAGGAAAGCGCCTGGATATGACAATTTTTTTTATCAGGTGCCGTACGCTACATAGCGCGTTGGCGCAACCTATTCGTACATTTAGCTGTACCGATATAGGTTGTGTACCAGGCAATTGTAATATGCAACGCAGGTGTACACACGCAAGACCACATTCGGAACTGATTAGTAATCGTTTGATTTATCGATATACAAGTGCAGTCTCGTGTGGGTCTGCTGTGTACTGACCTAGCGCGCATATGATATTGTACGTGGTGGTTGCCATTGCCTTCCACGTGACTATTAGCGATTATTTATTTTTATTTTAATTCTTGTAATAAGTTCGTCGTCGCTCGGGATCGAACCCGTGACCGCCATATCGGAAGTCAAGCGCTCTAGCAACTAGGCTATCGCGACGACGGATATGACAATATTAACAGCGAATTACTAAAAGCTTTAGATGAAGACACAAAAGGAAGGATATGTAAGTTAATCAAAGAAATATACGAAAGTGGGGAAATTCCCAATGATATTAATACAAGTAGGCTAATAATGATACCTAAAAGAAACGGGACGAGAAAATGCGAAAAACACCGCACAATCAGTTTAATAACACACAGTTGAAAGATATTAACAAAAATTATACTAGATAGAATTAAACATAAAATCGAACAAGAGCTAAATGAAGATCAATATGGCTTCAGGAAGGGTAAAGGAACCAGGGAAGCAATACTGGGTTTAAGATTAGTAATAGAAAAGAAAATAGAAATAAACCGGCCAATTTATATTGCTTTTGTGGATCTTGAAAAAGCGTTTGATAAATGTAACTGGAAGTTGCTCAATGAAATACTGGAAACAATAAATATAGACAACAGAGATAGGACAATAGAAGCATTATATGAAAATCAGAAAACAATAATAAGGGCAAAATATATAGAAAAAGAAGCAAGGATAAGAAAAGGGGTCAGGCAAGGTTGCAGCTTATCTCCTACACTGTTTAATATGTACATAGAACAAGCGATAAAAGAATGGAAACAAAAATATAGTAACGGTGTTTCAGTAGGCGGTATAAAAATAAGTATGTTTAGATTTGCAGATGATATCGCAATAATAGCAGACAGCGAACAAGAACTAAGGTGCTCACTAGATCAGATGAATCAAATATTTAAAACATATAATATGAAAATAAATAAAATAAAATGCTTTTTTACAAAAAATAAATACCGACTTCAAGGTTTATTATAAAAATTTAAAAATGCACTAAAAAGTAAAAAATAATTACTCCCGACTAGAAAATATATATATCAGAGTGATATAACTTAAGGTGATAACGTAATTCTTATACAACATTAACTTTTTTGAGTTGGAATTAAATTCATGTTAGGAACAATTTAATCAACATTTAATGCAGTTTTTAATTATTCTTTTAATATGAATTTGATGCCAACTCCAAAAAGTTAATGTTGTATAAGAATTACGTTATCACCTTAAGTTATATCACTCTGATATATATATTTTATCGGGAGTAATTATTTTTTACTTTTTAGTGCATTTTTAAATTTTTATAATAAACCTTGAAGTCGGTATTTATTTTTTGTAAAAAAGCATTTTATTTTTTACTTTTTAGTGCATTTTTATTCAATTAAATTAAAACATTTATTTCCACGGTAAAAACACCAAAAGCTACATTTCCATGGTAATTTGGCAAATTTATAGTATTTTAAGTCAAAAATCTAATCCGACGGTGAAAACAATCATGAATGAAAAGCATCCAAAAAGCTTCAATCTCCCGCATTATTAAGGATAACTCAAAAACTATCGGTCAGACCTTGATCAAATTTAAATGGGACCACATGACAAACGCCACCTTTCAAATAAAAGAAGAATCATCAAAATCGGTTCATATAGAAGAAAGTTCTGTGGTAACACACATAAAAAAAAAAAAAAAAAAAAAAAAAAATACAGTCGAATTGAATACCTCCTCCTTTTTTGAAGTCGGTTAAAAAAAAAACAACAATAATGAGATGTAGTAAAGAAATAGATATAAAAATAGACGGAGAAAAATTAAAACAGGTAAAAAAGCAAAGATATCTGGGAAGTATAATAACAGAAGATGGAAGAAGTGATCAAGATATAAAGGAAAGAATAGCAATGGCAAAATTAGCATTCAAGAAAAAAAGAAACTTCCTGACATCTAGAAATATTCAAAGAGAAATAAAGAAAAAATTTATTAAAGTATTCGTATGGAGTATAGTACTATATGGTTCAGAAACTTGGAATTTGAATCAACGGTTGAGCAATCAACTGGAAGCATTCGAAATGTGGTGCTGGAGAAAAATGGAGAGAATATCATGGACAGAAAAAATAAGAAATGAAGAAGTATTAGATAAAGTTAAAGAGAAAAGAAGTCTATTAAGGAAATTAAAGAAAAGAAGATCTAAATGGATTGGACATTACATATATATATATATATATATATCAGTGGCGGCTCGTGACAAGTAAATCTGGGGGGCTCTAATGTAAAATTACAATAATTTAAAAAGTGTAATGACATAAACTTATCTTGCTTTTTTGTCTACATTTTAAACTAAATAAAACTGGTTTAATGCATTCAAGTTCTGATTTAATTTTAAAAAAAGATGTGAATGCATTTTGTATTTAGATTGAAATTTATTAAATAATATTTTCTAATCTTTTCCTTATATAATGTACAATCCTTTGCGTTGAGTAAGTTTCACTGTTGACGTGTCCACAAAAAAAAAAAAAAAAAAAAAAATTACATGTGGCATAATTTTGTGAAATAAGGTAAGCCAAAATATAAAATCCGGGTCTTCTAAGGTTCTTCGTAAACTATATATGCTTCCTTGCATGTAATATTTTTATTACATTTTTCTTCTAGTTCTTCGAAATATTCTATTAATTTTTCTCGATTTTCGAAAACAATATTCACTGTACGCATATTATAGTTCCAACGTGTATTCTAGGTAATTTACGATTTACAATTTCTTGCAGTAGATCACATCTATGAGCAGAATTAGAAAAAAAGCTTGCTACAGCGGACAAACTTGAAAAAAAGATTTTAATTTTAGAATCCTGGCTTGTTGCTTTTCGCATAATTAAATTCAACTGGCGCGCATAACAATGAATAAAATGACAGTATTTATATTTTTGTTTTATCTTCGCCTATACGCCATTTGTAGAATCGCTCATTATGCTCCATCGTAAGTTTAAGTAATTAGCTTAAAAGGTTAGTCTCTCCAATTAATTTATCTAATTCAGTTTCTAAAATGTTGAACGTTTGAAAAATCACCGTGTAAAGCAAGTGTCGACAAAAAGCAGTGCTTCTTGCATTCAAAAGTAACAAAATCTATATCGCAAAATGTATTATTTAAAGAAGAAAAGCAAGGATAGAAACAGAACAAAAAAAGCAGCAAATTAAAAGAGTGTGCTTCACCGGATAAACGGATGACGCAGCGCGCGACGCCGATCTATTGTTAAAACCGGCTATAATCACGTGTAAAATTGACGAGGGCTCACTTGTCGAGAGCCCTCAGACGCCTTTAAGTTACGCTCGGGAAACTTCGGCTTTATTCGTTTTTCGTGTGTATTTTATATGCGGCTTGGAGGCTCAAATATTCTGAGCCCACGTACTATATTATTGGTTGTTAATATCATGTGATCAAAAAATCAGCTGTTAACGACCTTGACAGTATACTACACTACGAGTAGATCGTACAGTTTCAGCGCAGTAAGCATGAACCCAACAACTGTTATCGGATGTTTCAGCTGTTCGTTTAACAAATCGCGCAAAATGCTTATTTTGCAATTATTTTTAAAATGCACTTTTGCAAAAAAAAATTATTTTGAAATAAAAAATTCGTAACACTGATTTTTTTTCTTGAAGTAATTAAATATTATGTATTTTTTGAAAACACACAGGGAGGCTCGCGCCCTTGAGCCCCCTAGGACGAGCCGCCCCTGATATATATATATATATATATATAGAAATAATGAATATCTAACACAAATAATAGAAGGGACCATGGAAGGGAAAAGACCAAGAGGAAGGCCTAGACAGAAATACATAAAACAAATAAAGGAAGACGTGAAAGCAAACGAATACGGAGAAATATAGATTGAGGAATTAAGAAGAGAAGAAGAAAGAAATAATAGAAAGTAGGAAAAAGAGTTAATGACTACTACCGAACAAATAAATAAACCCGTAATTACTGTTCGAAAAAATTCAAGGTCGGTGTAAATTCTTCTTGCCACGGAGAAAATCATGTGAACGGCTTTTGTGCTCAATCTAAAATTTTGTTCGTCACGAAAAGATGTGGTAAAATTTTATAATGATTTTCAGTTACAACTAATCAGCGGCTAAGGAAGTGACATTTACATTTGCAGCATGGTAACAATTTTCATCAATGTATGATCAACAGTTTTAGTTCGTGTTTTTACTAAAAAGATACTTGTGTGTTTCTTTTATCGGAAAATGTAAATTTATTCACGTCACGTAGATGAAAATCACTATTTCTCGATAAACTATTCGTTGGCGCATTATGCCATTCAGCGTTTCTGATTTACCGTTTAAAGAAGTAGAGCTTGGAATCTAAGTTTTCCCATATATCGGCTCTACCACCGTTCATTTCGGTCGCGCTGCATTTTTTAGGACAGCATTGCATAGCAGATTTTCATTAGCCTAAATGAACTCTTGTCTTTCTTAAAAACTGTAAGGGATCGTAATTTATGTCTGTACGTTTTACACATTTACCAATGTGTACTCGGTTCCTTTCTCACTTATATTTCGTAGATTTGCTAGATGTGGTTCAAAAATTTACCCATGATCCGACATTGTAGACTAGAGTTGTGAGGTTCAAAAGCCGACAACCGCGTTTTTATCTTAAAATTACAATTTCAATAGTCACCGAATTGAAAAATCCCTTCTACGAACGAGTAAACTTACATAAACCTATAATGAATGACTAATCCTAAAATAAGGTCGTCACGGTATAATTTTCTTTCTAATCTGGGTAACATAAATTCATTCCGTTCGATCCTCGTTGATATCGACTAATAGCAACTGCCACTCAATCCAACAAGAAAAAGTTTAATTAGTAAATAACCAGTTTTAGAAGAGCTGGAAAGGGTCAGAACTGCAGAACACATCCTCGAAAAATAAGGAATTTATAAAAGTAAAAATGTTTCCAGGTTTTTTTGTCCCGTTTCGTCGATTTCGTCGATTTCGTCGATTTCGTCGACGGGCAATAATGTTCAACATTTTTGATGACTGAAATATTAAAATGAATATCGATAATACGCATACGTAGAGTAAACCGTCAACATTTACGAGTAGTACGTTCAAAATTTGAACGTCAAGTCTACTTTTCTATAAGTTTTATAGGGATAAAAACTGTGGCGGGGGAAAAAAATAGTCTTTTTCTTTTTAATCGATTCACAAGATGTCGAAATTTATCGTTAAAGAAGAAATGTTGATCAATCACGCTGCGTTTTCTTATAATATGAATAGCGATTTAACTAAAAATATGCGTAGAAATAAATTCAAAATAATTGCATTCATTGTCGTTGCGAAAATAGTAAAAAAGTAAAGTGAGTTCCATACCCTTGACAGGGCGTCGGGATTGTGAAGTTAAGGTTCACAAATAGACTGCGACATATATTTTTTCGCTAGTTTTATTAAATGGAATGTAAATTGAGGATTTTTAATAATTATCTGTTCCGTGCTAGTTTTCGTGCCAGCCTAAAAGTTAGAAGTGCAGAATTTCAAGGCACGCAGACCTCACTAAATCAGGCATGCACAACATATTGCGAATTTTACATACCTCGAATATTAAAATCGGTTATTACTTTTTCGTCTGCGAATGTTAGAAATCTAAGATATATATAGTATAAATATACATATTAATAACTGTGTCATTCTCTGCACGGCGGGGTACACGACATTTTTTATCTCCCGTTAATTTATGTAACAAAGGTTGAATACTGAGTGGTACAATTGCTAAGATTTTGCTTTTAATAAAAGAGCTAAGGATGATGGTGGAGTCAATTGAAAATGATTTTTTTGAAAGAAGTTTAAAAGAAAAAGGATTGGTGGTCAAGAGGTTTTACTCTCTTTTGAAGCCCGAAGGGCAGAGTTTATATTAAATATATATATATATATATTAATGAATATGCCATTTATACGCCAGGGGTTATCGGGAAAAGTGTCCTGTCACGAAATCTGTCTTGTCACAAAATTTGTCCCGATATTAGCGCTCCTATATCCCCTGGTGGTGAAAATTGAAAATCATCAGGAAAAGTGTCTCGTCACGAAAACTGATAAAATGGTTTTAATGTGATATTAGCGCTCCTATATCCCTTGGTGGTGAAACCTGGAACTGAAAATTTTTTTTCTGTCGAACAGGCCGTTCTAGCCAATGAAAAAGTTTACTCTTCTATAAGAATTATAGAAGAACTAGACCTGGCGGTGAAGGGGGCTTGCCCCATTCCGAGGCCTGAAGGGGCGAGTTTATATACATATGTACTCTTATGTATTGGATAGTATTATATATATATATATATATATGTACTCTTATGTATTGGATAGTATTATATATATATATATATGTACTCTTATGTATTGGATAGTATTATATATATATATATATATATATATATATATATATATACTCTTATGTATTGGATAGTATTAAGTAAATAAATCAATTAAAATACTCAGAATCAAAATTATTATTATTCGTAACAAAACAGATCACATTGAAAAAGGGTTTTATAAAATATATTCTATATACCAAGTGCAAATATTCTTATAAGCGAATAAAAAAAAAGGGGGTTATCAAAAATGAATATTATGATTTTTAATTTGAAAAGATATTTATAAAATATTAGTATTCTAATAACAATTAGGCCAGCTTGAAAAATAGCCCTTTGCCGTGGTTATGAAAAGCGGTTTCGAGTGTCTACCATACTGATAAAAACAGACAAAAAAAGGAGCATACGTTAATTTCAGTAATAGTCCCGTTTATTTTCATTTATTAGTAAATTAAAAGCTACTGTTTGAAAATGAAAATATTACAATTTAAAGAAATAAATTGGCGTTAAAATAACAGTACAATTATAATTTCACACGATAAAACAATAGAAATAGAAATAATTTGGTTAGTAATGTAACAGCAGTTTCTACGTGAAATGTAAATAAAAAAATTTGATTTCAACGTAAATAATTACGATCGGTGTATGTATGTAGAAAAATCGAACTGTAACAGACCGATGACGCATACAGTCGCAGCATGAAAGTTATATGTTGCCCAGGAAGATAGGTAGATGCTTTAAAGGTACGACAAACTTCCGAGTAGTCGATGTGCTTCATCAGTGTCCCGACATATGCCGCTAGAATGAATAAGTCTAGATGCAACAGACTGTATTGTGTCTTGCCTCGCGTTAAATAATTAATTTCCAATGAAGTATTTTCATATTTTTATTAAAAAACATAAAAATAAATTTACTATTTTACGGTAGTTCATTTTAATCGTTAAAAGTACTTGAATATTCTTTCCACTTTTGATGTTTTATATACTGATTTGCACTTGTACAATTTTTCTCTCATTCCGTATATGTTCTGCGTACCGTTCCGTCTATATATCAGCGGAGCTATAAATTGGCCAATTATGTTGCAATTTGTTTTCCCTGAAAGAAAAAAGAGAATTTCAATAATCGCTCTAGATTTTAGTTAGGAATTTTTACATTTCCTTCTTTGCCAATGATCGATCCCTCGGATCTGTTTAAACTAATCTTCCTTTTAATATACGGTTCTTCTACTTCTGCCTTTACTTCGGCGGGTTTTTTTTATCATTACCGTCACTTTCAAGCATATTCCATTGCTTCCCTTTCACTTTCATCTCTCTTTACTTTATCATCAGTTTTTGAAGCAGTAGAATCTGTGAAGCTGATCATGTTCCGATATTTTTTTTTCTTTCCACCGAACATTTCGCATTTACAAAAACGCAAGCTTTCTACTTATTTTATTCTGTTCTTTTTGTCTTCATCTTCCGCGTTTCGTGCCATTTAGTTCTTTCAATTTATCAGTATCTGATCGAATCAGAATTTTAATTTCCCTCCTCTCCTATTTTTGCCTGTTTGGAGGTCCATACACTAGTACCGAGTAATTAATATAGGTGCATTGTATGTTTTGCCGAAATTAAGCTAACCCCGATGTACTTAAGTTGTAAGAAAAAGGCGAAATTTTTCTGCTCAAGTTTTTGGATCATTCACTTTTAAGTATTAATAAATTAATAACATTATAGTTCGAGAACAAACAACTGAAATGTACATTAAAAATCACTTAAGCTTCTGGATCTGAGTTATCCCGCCATTACCTAAACTACCAACCTTAATGCCACATTTAAGTATTGTTACAATAATTACAACCGTTCCATATTTGCCTGTACAAAAGCAACAAAAGCATTTCGTATTACGACCTATCGCTGTTACAGTTTTTGGAGTGAATTGTCCTACATTTACCGTATAAAATAATAATTTACCGCATCTAATCATGTTAATTCTAATGGGTCGATTTATATTTGATTCCATGCTCGTTCAAGATGACTGTTCGATTAGACAGAAATATCGAATTAAATAAAAATAACACGTAAACAAAAACACTGAACAGATGTGGCCGACCGAAATAGCTCGGAAAAAAGGATAGTTGGAAGCAGAAATTGATAAATTTCTAAATAAAGAAAAAAGTACAAGAGTGTTATGCTATTATTGCAAATTGGTTTACTATTGAAATCTTTAATGATTGATAAATTTTCTGCTTTTTTTTTGCTTTTTTTTTTTTTTTTGGAAAATTGTAAGTCATTTCTCATTTTTGTTTTAGAAAACGATTATCGATAAATTACATTAACGCTCTGTTAAAAAAATTTCAACTTAATACAGAAGAAATAGAGATGTTTGTTTATTGTTCAGCAACAGGTTGTCGCAATTCAAGTCCGTCGTCCATCAGAGCTAGTAATTACATCAGTTTAACTCAGATAATATAACGTGAAATACTCCGTCAAATGACTAATGCTTTGTAATATAGCGTAGCTGACGTTTCCGAGTGACTTAGATGTCAGCTGCCGCGGTTGGCAATTAACGAAAATACCGGCGTTGATAATATGATGCGCTGTAAGAATTTGTTAGGAGATCCGCAGAGAAGGACAGGGTTCTTAGTCAGATTGCATTACTTGTGACTCCTAATTGCTACTATTTGAACGTGTTGATGGGTAATCGTCCGTTGCTGACAAGCCCAGGAGAAAAGCAAAACAAGGAAAAAAACTAAATAAAATTACATGATTTCTTTCTTCTCGAACGATTCCTTTAGCGGTAGCGCTGAACTGTTACAGGCTTTACATTTAATTGTAATATTAAATGTTTCTTTGTCTTTTTTCGAAATTATTAACGAACGAATGATATTCAATATTTGTTACAAAAAAAAAAAAAAAAAAAATTAGTAAAACTTTTTCTTACACGGACCGTAACGGGAAAAATGAGGGAAGAATGTTCGCGAGCAAAGAACTTTTTGAATAAATGTACTGCTACGGTTCGACGAGGCCTTTTATTATGCACCACTGAACACAGGAAACAGTCGAAAAAATTATGCAGCAGAAGTATAGGTTTTATTTTCAACAGATTTTTTCTTCGTAAACATTTCAGTATTTTGAATTTGATTTTTAACTTCTATTGCTAGTTTTGTTTAATAAGAAATCGGGCTGTATTTCAAGAAAAAGAAAAAAAATGCGGAAGGGGGGTAGAAGTGTTTTCAGCTATATTAGTGACTAGTAGTTGCGAGTAAACTTTGGCGGTTGTTTTTTTTTTCTTCTCTTAATATTAGTGCCGTTTTTAATTGCCAACGCTATTATGACACGGAAGAAAGTAAGTAAGAACATTTTTTCTTAATAAATAAGATGTAGTTTTCATATGCGGTTGTATAAAAAGAAAGGGACTTAGGTGTAGTACTAGATAAGCATCTAATGTGTAATAAGCATATTGATTATAATAAAATTAATAAGACCGTATCAGCTTTGTACTTGCTCTTAAATCATAAATCATACCTTAGCGCGGTAATAATAAATTAATTATCAACAAAATGCTAATAGGACCTATCATTACTTATGCGTATCCTGTACGGTCATCAACCTCAAATACCACTTATATGAAACTACAAGTACTTCAAAATATATGTCTTGTCTAAGCATTATCTGTAAATAGGTATGCAAAAATATCTGAGTTACACGAGTGCAAAGAGGTATCGCCGTTTTCAAAGATTTTATCCTTAATATTGCAAGTAATTTTTGCAAAAATTACGAAGAACACAGTAATGAAATAATTAGAGCAATTGAGAATCGACTAGAGTACATGTATACCAAATACAAACACCGCAGGCTTAAGCACAATCTATTAAGGTGAATCGGTAAGTGTTACAAATGCAGTATTGTTTGTGAGTATATGTCTCAGCGCCTTTATGTATTCAGATGCCATGGATATTTAAGCTCATATATTAAGTTTAAGAAGTGCACAATAACATGTGTCAATTTTTAAGGCCCAACCATTTTTCCGCCTTAGGTAAAGTAATTTTGATTAACGTTTCCTTCTTAAATGTGCTCCATTTTGCTTCCTCTTTTAGTCTGAATCTATATCTGCTTACGGTTTGCCGTCCGGACAAAAAAGAAAAGGCATTTAAAAGGCTTAGTAAAAGTTGATTAGTTACCTTGTTCTTGAAAGAAGTATACTTGTACTTACGACTTGCACCGTTAAAAATATCGTTATGGTAATAGATATAGTTCGTTGAGGATGCACTTTTTGTAAAACTTCAGGAAAAATCCGAGTAAAAGCTACAGCTAAGATAACGTGAAGACCTATTAGAATTTGTAAAAGAGTGGCGCAGTTTTTAAAGGAGCGTGCATTGCGGGATCGACTGTGAGATTTAGTTCGAACATGCGTATTACACTGGTTTTGTGCTAATCGTTATTATGTACATTTTGCAATCGGTTTTTACACAGGTGCACCTTAGTAGGAAAAATGAGGAGGACTTTTAACAGTTGACTCGTAACAGTCCGCCAGACGTATTCATGCATTTCCCTGTTTATAATACGGAAACACTAACTTCATTTATGTAACAACTTCACGAGAATAACCCCATGCCTGCTATCTTGACTGGACAAACTGCAATTCCCAAAAAAGTTTTACAGACTTACCGATTTTTGGGCGGACTTACAATATTTGCTCTACGATACCGTTAAGTGACATTACTAACACAACACGATGTAATTTCAGCCTTGCAACAATGATTTTACGGAGATTAATTGGCACAGGAAGGGTGTAGTGAAATCTTCAAAAGATGTTTCGTTTCCTTAGGAAAAAAAGGAAAGAAACATTATTTACTACAATGATACGTCCATAATTTGAAAGTATTTTTTTTCTTCTTTGGGCTCGCCGTTGATATCATTCCAAAATAATAACTTATTCTATAAAATCGAATACGGCAAGATACCGGGAACAAAACGGAAGCAATTATTGGAACAACTGAAGGGAGAGGGAATGCAAGCAGAAAAGAAGCACTGTAGGCAGGCGGAATATTAACTATAAGAAGATTTGAGTATAAGAGAAATCGTTCGTGATATAAGGAAGAACGCTCAAAAAATATACGATTAGCATCACAGTATAAGTTGGCATTTGGAGGTGAAGTGGGCAAAAGGGAGTAGATGAAAGAGAAAAACGGTAGCGGGAGGAGGGAAGCAAGCTATGTCCGAAGCGCAACCTGTACATCGAGACTATTACGGATCGGCGGAGTGACGGGGAAGAACGAAAACCATGTTTTTTAGGGAAGGGTAGGTTGAATAGTCGAATAGAATACGGTTGGAGGAAGAAGAAGCATAAGTGTCTGCCCAAAAAAGCTTGAAATGGAACAGTTTGGAGAGGGAAATGATGTTATCTGCGGAAAACTATTAATAGCATTACCGTTTTGTGCAGTATTATGAGCAAGTAAGTCAACACACTTTCATTGCCTTCTATGCCGGAATGGCTGGGAATCCACAGAAAATCAACCTGTATAGAGTTGGATCTAGATAGATTGGCAATAACGGTGCGAATGTGGAGAACGGTTGAATCAAAAGGTGGAGTAGGATGCGGTGAATAGATGGATTCTAGGACACTCCTGGAGTCAGAGATTATTAGAAGATTATTGGTTTCGAATGTGGAGGAAATAAAAAGAAGAGCGCGGAAAACTGCATACGATTCGGCATAAACGATGGAACAATGAAGAGAAAATCTGAAGGATGCTCGTACTCTGTGAGAACTTTTAGATCCGTCAGTAAAAATGGCCAAATGAGAAGGAAAAAAGAGTTGCATTATGTTTTTGAATTCATTATTAGCAGTATGAATCGAAAAGGATTTGCCGGGTAAAGGTAATAAAAAAAGATTCGGTGATGTTAGAATGTCGAAAAAATGAATTGAGAAGTAAGGAGTTTTATTATAATAAGTTATGTGTTAAGAGAAGGTGAGTAGCCTTCGAGAAATGTAGGACAATTCTATGTGGAAAAAGTGCCATTTATACAGTACATATCTATAGGAGTGGATGAGATTGAGAGAGGAAAAGGGAAGTCGTTTTGTTAGGAATCTATATCCAAGAAGGGATCTGCGTAGAGATAGGTGAAGAATATGGGACTCCGTATGAATAGCTGTAATGGAAGTAGATTGTAAGGCTCAGTCGTCGCGATAGCCTAGTTGCTAGCGCGCTTGACTTCCGTTACGGAGATCACGGGTTCGATCCCGGGCGATGACAGAACTTATTACAAAGAATTAAATTAAAATACTCGCTAATAGTCACGTGGAAGACAATGGCGAACATGCATGCCATCATATGCGCGCTAGTTCGTACACAGCAGACATACACGGGGGACTGCACTTGTATATCGATAAATCAAACGATTACTAATCAGTTCCGAATGAAGTCTTGCGCGTGTACACATTTGTACTGCATATAACAATTGCTATGAACACTATGCCTATGTCTGTACAGCTGAGATGTACGATTGTAGTCGTCGACGCGCAGGAATTAAGTATAGCGTATAAAGAAGAATAAGCAAAGACGTAAATATGAATTTTGAAGACCCAGTTTAATAAACAGACTTTTCGAGGCGCTTCCATAAATAAAAGAGCGCTAGTCCAATTTAGAGTGAATTATATTTTTGTAAAGAGTAATTAAAATGCTTGGCAAAGGATTTAAGTAAGTTCAGTCTTTTAAGTGTAGAAGTATGTAGATGATTAATGAATTTGAGAGTATTTGTAATTCATTCGCCCAATTTGGTGTAGTTTACTGAT
Organism: Icerya purchasi; assembly: GCA_039619475.1. NCBI lineage: Eukaryota > Metazoa > Arthropoda > Insecta > Hemiptera > Monophlebidae > Icerya > Icerya purchasi. The sequence continues at coordinate 226,944,660 of CM077116.1, forward strand.
GTGACATTCGAAAAAAAGGGAATGCGGATACATGTAAAATGGCCGATAGAAGCAAGAGACTGGTTAACAGTAGAATTCACGGTTGCTATATTTTGCTGGGAAGAGAAAGAGATGCGTCAGAAATACTACTACCGCGATAAGTAGATAAAAAATGGGCACGATACGGTTGTAAGTTCAGTTTAGAAACGAAAAACGGAAAATGTGATTACGCACGAACAAGAATGTCCTGTCATCGGTCGATATTAAATCAGCCGGTTTACATTTCTTTATTCTATCTGAAAAATCGCGCTCTATGCGCCTTTATAACTTCACCAATAATTAGCGAGAAACAACGCTTTATAAATGGCGAGCGATCCTTTCAGTTTCTTTTTCCTATTCAGCACTAGCCCAGGTTTAAAAAAATTACAAAAAACCAAACAAAGCAGAATAAATACAACATAATCCATTGAACTTTCACCTTTGCAGTAAAAGGTTTGGCTAGATCTTTTTTTTTTTTAATATTTCGATAAACAGTTTATCCCCTTCTTTTTCTGTTTTCGAAAGATTGAGGTACTATAAAGTTTATTAGTATATTAAAAAAAAAAAAAAAAAAAAAAAAAAAAATCCTCCCGGTTCCGTCCTATAAGGGATACCGTCAGAATGGCAGTAAAAGAGACTTTGCCGGATTATCATTTGGAAAAAACTAAGTGAAAAAGACTTTCGTTCATGGTAGGCAGTGAGTAAAATTAGACAAAAAAAAAAAAAAAAAAAAAAAGGAAAAAAACAACGAGAAAGAAAAAAACACATTTATCTCAGCGACTACAAATTCTACTGTTGGTCAAAGCTCTCGGGCAAATAAAATAGATTTAAAATGTGCCGGTGTAGTCGTCGGGCAATTTCGGTGATGCGAACGCGCGAGTAATTGTTAAAAAACAAGTTAAAAAATTGTAAAATTTTTCACCAGCTCGTCGGAAAGAACGTTCGAATTTTTATTCGATCAGATACGTTCACGTCTGGCCCCATGCAAAATTCCTTTTAAATCCGGTGAGTTTTGTTTACGATGTATTTGCAAACTGCCGCCGTTTAGGAAAAAAACAAAACAAAACAAAATAAAACAAAACAAAATAAAACAAAACAAGACAAAACAAACAAACAAACAGACAAACAAAAACAATAAACAAAAAATATCGATTACGAAATGGAGAAAATTTTGGCGACGATAGGCTGAAAACGGCACTCTGTGCAGCAAGATGAGCGACATCGATTGCCTTCGTTCAGGCGTACGGCAAATAAAATGTGCGGTTAGCCATTCGGACGGAGACGTACTCGCCCGTATTCGAGAGTTCCACGTTACGCACGTTGCGTGCAGCGTTCGCAGGCGAGGCCTCTACCTCTGCACACGTGACCAGGAAAAATCGTGCAAGATGAAAAAATTAGAGCGCCCCTCCGCGCATTGCAATGTAACTCTATTACTTTCATAATTTCCAGCTGCTCTGATTTTCCAGTTAACGGCTCGTGTCCATTAATCCGGGCGCAAACTGGCGACTTCTGACATTTCCAATGGTGACATTCGAAACACCGTTGACTGATGGGCGTCGTGTGTAGGTTTATTTGCCTGATTTAGTTGAGCTTCCAAGTTTTTGTTTTCATCAAGTCGATGCATTTGTGGAACCGTTTTTTCACTGCAGCAGTTCGTTTCCAATTTCAACCGGATTGTTTTGGCTCAGCCTAATTTTCGCCGCTTTATGTTGACAGACGGACACCGTTTTCCGACACCGACGACCTACCTCTAGTTGCGCCTAAACCCCGTTTGCCGAGCGGGCAGTGGACGTTGTCGAGCGTTAATTTCTGTTGCTTTCATTCGAAAGAAACGCAAGCGCCGTGTTTTTGAACTTTCCCCAAGCGCGCGCGCGGTTGTAGATGCTTCAATGGTTACATTCCACTTCTTGAGCCAGCGCTCGGCTTCCTTGAAGAAGCCGGTTCGATCGGTCTTAGAATCCAGAACGGTACGTGTCATCAAAAGTGCCGTTTTTATGGCTCGCAAAACAATGCCGAGTGATGGGTTTTTTCTTTTTTCTTTTTTTGCTTTTAAAAATTCGCGGAAACTGACTTAAATGGAAAATCGAGAATAAACATCATCCGGTGGAGCAAAAAACAACGAAATTCGTTTTAATTCGAAAAAAGTATTACACTCCGACACCAGATGTAATAATAATGTTCTGCAGTATACCGGTTTAAAATGACACGCCGCGGTATCTATTTCTCGGCATACTGTAAGCGGACGGAAATATTTTAAGACTCTTAATACGAACCTGACCAAAATCGACATCTGGACATTTTGTTTTCTAACTGCCGGCGAAGTTAAATCGTAGACGAGTTGAAATTGCAAAACAATGTGAGCTGCCTCGGGCATGTGTCTGACTCGCTTCAATCCTAACGCATAAAAAAAAAAAAAAATTGAAAAATGGAGTAATGCAATACAATAAAGAAAACGCCGGATGTAGGATTTTTTGTTGAAGGGGAAAACATTTCCCCGTCGAAAGAAAAAAAGTGCTTCAATGAGAAGTTTTACCGGTGCTGATGGTAGAAGGTTCATGTAAAGCCTCCGAATTTTTTTCTCTTAAAAAAACGGTAATTATCTTTAATATTTTCCAGATATACAAAATTTACATGTTTACAATAATTTCGCGCGTAAGGGAGCCGAGTAAGCGTCTGCGTAATTTTCTATACCATTGTGAAATTTAATCAGCCTTAATACCAATTTCATCCCTTTTCTCGGCGCTCGGCTATTGTTTCCTTAATCAGACTGATACTTGGTCATTCCCTCCTTCCCTTTTCTCGTTTTTCTTTTTCCTTCTCTCTTTTGCCCTCTCCACTCTATTGATCCTTCCTTTATATGCGACCCCAACCATATCCTTTTTGAATACCCTGCTCTTTTTCCTGATGGATCTTCCTACCCTTTTCGATACTTCCTTTATCCTTTCCTTCCCATCTCTAGCCGTTATTCCCCTCTTTCTTTTCTTTATACTCTCTATCTCCGATCGCCTCAGAGTCTGAGTAGGTGATCTAATTCCATGTAGTTGGGTCAGTGTTGACACCGAGTCCATAAAAAAAAAAAACAAGAGATATTTAATAAAGAATCTTTTAACATCCTGTTTGTTAATTATATAAATTTGTTTGTTATATTTGTATTTGTCATATGACTTACTGCATTGTGATATTGGTTTATTTTTTCCCGGGCGTAAGTTAAAATACGGATACACTAGACACACTGATATTTTCGACGACTACATGGATCGCCGGTTTTGACTAAATCGCAGATTCTCTTCTTCTGTACACCTTCGAATGTAGGCTATAACTGTGCTGTCGTCGTCCTGCTGCTGCTGCTGCTGCTGCTGATGCTCGTCGTGTGGTTAAAAGCTGGAAGGGTTTTTAAATCGGCTTCGTGTACTTCTCGAAAGATCAGCAGATAGAGATGATTACGTACCTCGGTAGAACATTAACGGCTGACTTTTCCGAATCTTATCGCCAATCTGTACACGTTTTAAACTACACCGAACAAGGTTAGACGAGGAAAGATCATTAGCGCGTCGCCATCGGCGCATTAATTGTCGCGCAACCTGTCGTGCAGAACGCGCGGTACCTCTTCAAAGTCGCGATCCGGCTTAAGCGATAATTCACCATCGCGCGAAGCGGCGTATTAAAAAATGCAAATTAATCCTATTCTGCGCGGATAGGCGTGTGCGCCCGTGTTAATTAGAACGCTGGCGAGCGTCGGTCCCGGTTGGGGGGTTATTAGCATATTTTAACGGGGGCCGAATTCTCACTCTTAGACGAAGACGAGGAAAACGATGTGTAGCCAGGCTCTTGCGATATTCGTGTTCCGCGTATAGTATTATTATTTCGTTTACAAAATTAACAATTTTTTCAGCCGAGATATTAAAACCAGAGCTGTACCGGGGTACTACGTCTCTGTCCATTTGGACGGGAAAAAATTTTAAACCGAGCCTCTCGGATTCGGCCATTATAAGCCTCTGGCGATTTTCCTTTTTTTTTTTTTTTTGTTTTTCGAATAACCATTAACCGGATTTTTCACAATCTAAAAATAAAAACGCCTATATCCAGCGATTGGGAAAGAAAAGGGGCAAAATACATAACTTTTAATGAACGGTCGCCCGAAATTATCGATATTATACGATAATACACATTCGAAAGAATGGAAAATTGCGAATTAAAATCGCGATCGTCGAGGAATAACTGAATTTTCAAACAGACGCGATTTGTGTTACCTGTAAATAAGAAAGGAACGGTGATAAATTCCGAATAAGATTCGGAATGCGATCGAAAAATGAATAATGTAAGATGCGCAGTTGTCGGCTACTTTTAAAATTTTCATCCCCCTCTATTTGCTTCTCACATTGTGAGAATTGTGCCGATTTTAGACTGATAAATTTTTATATTCTTAACCCCCTTCGCGGTTTTTAACGAAATTTTGAATTCCGAAATGTAAAATTTTCAACTAGCACTGTGACAAAACACGGGCGCCGAAAGTTCAGTAACTTTTGCATTTCGGAATTTCAAATGAACTAAACTGTGTATATGTTCCAGTTTGAAATATAGTTTTTGCAGTAATGATCCGATTGTGAATGGTTACTAAGAATGAATCAGTTGTTTCAGTCAGCAGAATGTATATTAGGGAGAAAAAGTTGGAAAGATTCCGAATCAATAGAAATATCGAAGGATCAAGGAGTGTCGGCGAAGCCGTGGCTATAAATATGTTCCCAGTGATGATGGTTTTTGCAAAAAAACTTTAAAAAAAAAGAAAAGGGAGGTTTTCTCAAGAACCGAAACAGACGCAGAAAATAGGAAAGTACCGAGAAGGACAGACTGCTGATGGGTCGCTTTGGTCATATTCTAAGCGGTTAAAAGGCACCGCGATTTGCCAATGCTGCTCAGGAGGTTATAGTTATCACTAATATGCCGCAAGTTTAATAAATATCTTCGTTTAACTTTAATCGACTGAGATCTCTACCGCGACGCTGAAAAATATCGCGCCGAATAAATATCTGCCAAATAAAAATAAAAGAAAATAAAAAAAATGAGTAATCTACGTAATGAAATAAACCGTAGTATCTGTCTTTAGTCTGTTAATCGTTACGGTATTTTTCCTTTCTGTTATTTCTTTACTCTTTTTAATACTTTTCTCCAAAAGCATCCGTAAACAAACTATTTAAAGGTAAACAAACTGTAAAACTAAAATTCAATATTATTATATTATAATTAATCAATATCAGGAGGCCTAGGCTCCCAATCGCTTCGATCGCATTGTTTTATCGTTAATAATAAACGTTTCTAGTTGTCTACTCTATTTTAAAGGCAGTACTGGTATAAATAGATTAAAAATATGCCGATAATCTTATGCAACCATTCTTCCGTAAAATGAATTTTTTCTGATACGTTCTCAAATACTTAATTTTTAATTAGATCAGAGGAATGTAATTTATAGCGCGATTTCTGTCGCGTATAATTGTCAACTACTGTTTTTTTGTTTTCTCAGTTATTTCTGATCGTTTGATTAATATTGAGATGATTTTCGGAAAATTTTTAAACAAATCGAATTGAAAATAAACGGAAGAAAATAAAAACAAAAAACGAAAACGTTAGTTGAAATTTAGAAAGCGTGACATTTGGTATATATATATACATACATTTATCCACATTTACGATTGTTTTTTACGGGAAATTTATACAGGGCCACCGGCTCAGTTTTAAATTTTGTCATTAATCTGAGGAAAATGAAATTACTATAGTAAAAGCCGGTGGACGATGCGAAATTACCGTTTTGAGTAATTTATTATTTTATTCAATTATTCTGCGGTCGCGTGTTTTCTGTTTACCATGCCAACGTGTTCCGGTAAAGTTAAGAACTTTTTTACAACAACGTTAAATGTCTGCGCTACAATTGTTTTTTTTTTAAGTTTAATTATCTCCTGTTTATCTATTTCAATTATTTCAACCATTTTTTAATGTACAATACGCTTTCAGGACAAAAATAAATTTTTTACGACGTTCCAAAAAAAGATCATTCAACGTGATTGTTATTCAAATTTGGTTCATTTACTTTACCGAAAGGAAACCATTGCGTCACAAATTGAAAAATCCAATTTTCATGTTTGAAACATTAACATGGTGCTGCACTTGAAGTTAATTTAATAGCTTTTTCTTTTTTCAGAAATGTGTACAGAGAATTTTAATTTAAAAAAATTAAACTAAATCATCTCTCACATGATGGCGAAGACGATGAAATATTTCATTCTAATTCGTTATAAATAGGTTTCAGATTTTGCATGTGATGTATATTTTGTTTTGCTTTTAGCTAAAACTTTCATATTTGAAGGTTTCAAAGGTTGTAGATTTAAATTACGCTAATTTTCATAGTACATATAGATGCATATTTTGAGAATTTTTACATATTTCTCATAATTACACATAAAGAAAAGGTACACATAGGGGGGATACGTAATGTATACACAATTATATATTCGAAATAGTAGAAAGGTCGCGGAGTAATAGTGGAAATTTTAGATGGAGTGACAGATGAAAACGAAATCTCTTACACTTCACCTGAAGTGGCCAAACATTTAAATATTTACCAGATGTGTCTTGCGATGTAGAGAGGTCGTGTTTTCTGTAGTGAAAGCTACTCTAGCAGACAGAAGATATAATATTCATGTTGAAAATTCAGAAAAAACTTCTTATTGCTGAATGTAATCACTTTTAAATTTAGATTTATAATTTTTGTTTTTTTTTTTTCAATAAAAATTTCAGACGAAAAGCAAAAGATTTTATATAATTAATCTATACTATCTACTATGAAATTTTTCGTGCATATTTGGAAGTTTTCCAGTGCGTATAAATGTGAACCCTAGTTATAGCCTAAAAGTGAATCGTCGGGAATTGTGCAATTGAAGCGTGTAAAATAAAGTTAAGGTCATCGAAGTAAAGGATAGAACGACGGGTGGGAAGGAAGATTAGGTTAGACGGGTAGATTTTTTTTGGGGGGGGGGATGCTGACAAAGAGAATTGAGCCATGTTTGACGAGAAAAAAAAAAGAGTAACGTTGAATTAATTATTTAGATTTGTATGCGGTCAACTGTAGCATCAATGAAAAAATACAAGTTCGCATGATAAGTAAAAGTATGGAAAATGCGGAAAGTATATTAATGAGGAAAAGCTGGGACTATGGGCGTTATATAGATCGCCATCGAGAAAGGCGAAGGCATACATAAAGGAAATAAAAGAGATGAATAAAAAATACTTCGATAATGATACGACAATTTACAGTGAGCAAAAAAAGTATGTAGACATCCGTGATAGAAGAAAAAATGAGGAATAAAAGAGTGAAAACGAAAGTCATTTAATGCTACTTTGTATATAAATAGAAAAAGGAAACATTCGCAAATACTTAGTATACGGAAACAAAAGACAAAATAAAAAAATCACAGCTGTGGTAAAGGTAAACGATTACAAAGCAGAAATTGCACGCAAATAAAGTATATAGACTTTTGAAAAAAAGATGTTTAAAATGACGAAAAAAACTGAAAAATTAACGTGTCTAGTACTTGGTGTGAGTACCTTTGGCTCTAATAACAGCTTCTAACCGCCGGAGCATCGATTGGACTAAAGTCTGGAGGTAACTGGATAAAATATTCTGCCATTCCTCAAGTAGCCGTTTTTTCATCTCGTCTCGGTTGGAAACTGTGCGCTGACGAATTCGACGGTCTATATAATCCCAAACATGTTCTATCAGGTTAAGGTCGGGGGATTGTGGAGGCGTTTCCAACACTCTGCGCCGCAGTTATAGAGTAGCCACTCGCGGCTTGCATAAGCCCTATGCTTGGGGTCGTTGTCCTGATAAAAACGGTAAGATTCTAAAATTCCGAGTTTGTCGGCACTTGCGCGGAGATGTTTTTGCAAAATCGTAATATAGTGGTCTGCGTTCATCGTTGTGTCGATAAATTCCAACGTCCCTACTCCTGCGGCCGCCACACACCTCCAGACCATAACATTTCCACCTCCGTGTTTGATTGTACAATTCAGGTTTTTCTCCTGCAATTCTGTCCTAGGCCTCCGCCATGCTCTCTGTTTACCGTCGTGACCAAACAAATTGAATTCCGATTCATCACTGAACAAAACTGTTTTCCAGAACGTTTCATCGGCTGAAATATATTTTTCCGCGAATGCTATACGTTTTTTTCTATTGACGGGACTTATGAAGGGTTTGCTACGAGCGATTCGAGATTTTTAACCAGCCTTCCTCAGTGTATTTCGAACCGTTTGCGCTGCTACTTCCATATCAGATCGATCGACAATCTTACGACGTATCTGTGGTGCACTTACTTTCGGATTCCGTGTAGCTGTGCGAATGATAAAGCGCTTATCCTGCTCAGACAATTTTTCGGGTCGACCAGCACGGGCCTTTCTTGCGACTCTACCTTCATATTTAAAGCACCAAATAATTCAATAAACCGTACTTCGCTTCATTTCCAACATGTCCGCAATCCGATCGCTCGGCATACCCTCGACGTACTTCGAAATCACTAAACGGCGTAGCTTGAACGGGGTCTTTCGCGAAATTTGACTCATCTTGACGCACCCATTCGAATACGATTCTTAATGCGGCTAGTTTGGTAGTGATATACTGTACGTAGTAGCCATGCACTGTGACGCATTACTCATCTCTTATCTTCTTACACGTATGATCCATACGTGGGGAAAACCTCTTACACTCAAATGTCTACATACTTTATTTGCGTGCAACTTCTACTTTGTAATCGTTTACCTTAACCACAGCTGTGATTTTTTTATTTTGTCTTTTGTTTTCGTACACTAAGTATTTGCGAATGTTTCCTTTTTCTATTTATATACAAAGTAGCATTAAATGACTTTCGTTTTCACTCTTTTATTCCTCATTTTTTCTTCTATCACGGATGTCTACATACTTTTTTTGCTCACCGTATATAGGAGATATAAATATAGATATCGGAAAAGATAATTCATTAGCTACAAAATAAAAGAACACGATGGCAGGAATGGGATATGAAAGTAAGTTGGAAGGATTTACAAGGGAAGAATGGAGGGAAGATAGGCTAACGTAAACGAAAATAGATCATATTTACACCAAAAAGAAGAAAAGAAATATTGATTTTAATCATTACAATACAGACATGAAAATAGCGGATCACAATATGATAATGTGTAAAGTAAAAATGGAGAGGGAAAAAATCGAAGAGGAATCAAGCGAAATAAACAGAAGGATCGTTATAGAAAATTAAGTAAAAAATAAACTAAAAATGATAAAATGGGAAGAAAAAAGAGAGGAAATAGAAACTGAAAAAGTATACAGAGATATAAGGGAAAAGTTTGAAAACGTCTATGAAGAATGTAGCCCAACAAAAAATATGCAAGCAAGTGATTAAACACGTAGGAAAAAGGAATGGATGACACGGAAAATAATCGAAATGATAACGGAGACAAATTGTATAAAAGAGTAAAAAGAACAACCAAAATACGGAGTTAAGAAATAAGTATAAGCAGCTAAAAAATCAAGTAAACGCAGAAAAAAAACGGCAAAAAGACATGTTTAAGGAGAAAAGTTTTGCGGCAGTACAAGAGGACATCAGGAATACATGGTTAAATATAAATAAGATCATAGGAAAAGAAAGGAATCTAGGGGTAGATGAGATGATCGAGAAACACTTTCTGAAGGGGCAAGATGGAATTGAAGTTGCGAATAGGTTCAGCAGAGAATTCAAAAACGGTATAAAAAACTAGAACGCAAATGTAACAAAATATTATTAGGGGAAAGAAAAGGGAATGAACCGAAAGTAAATGTGTACGTACCTAAAGCAAACATAGAGAAAGTGGGGAAAATTATTGAGGGATTGAAAGAAACAAAGGCCACAGGACTAGATGGGATAAGAATAAAAGATATAAAGACAATAAAAACATATATAGTAAAAAAAATTACGAAACTGATTGTTTAGTTTATTTACTTGCCGGATGCAAATCAATATTACGCACAATGGTTAAACCAATTGTATTCAAAATAATAACATCGAAACGAAAAAATTTGTTTTAAGTAAAATGCAAGAGCTGCACGAATAACGAATGAGAGAACAACAAACAAAAAAAAAAAAAACGACCATGTTTTTTAACCGTTGGTCAACGGTCAATTTTAAACTAGTTGCCACAGATCATATCGATATGAAATTCGACTTATCGATAAACGATATTTTCGATTTATATTTAAATAACAAATATTATTTATAAATAAAAGAATATTATCTACGATTAAACGAATATTACTTAAGAATAAACAAATATTATTTACGAATAAATAAATATTATCCAAACACTGATAAATATGACTCTAAGTGAAGGAAAAATACCAGATGGACTAAAAATATCGAAAACGAGGCCAATATATAAAAAAGGCAAACACAGTGAATATGAAAATTATAGACCAATTGCAGTAAGTAATGTAATTGCAGCAATCTTAGAAAAGTATGTAGCTAATAGTTTAACAAAATATTTACAGGAAAATCAGATAATTGATAGAACACAATTCGGGTTTCAAAAAGGAAAATCAACATCGAAAGCGCTCGGTGCGTTTACAGAAAAAATAAGGGTAAATATTGAACAAGGGAAGAACTGATAACATTCATAGATCTAACTAGAGCATTCGGGACGATTGACCATAAAATACTTATAAATAAATTAGAGGAGATAGGAATAACGCACAGTGTTAAAAAATGGTTCGAAAACTACCTAAACCAAAGGAAAACATGTGTAAATGTATTAAATGCACGAAGTAAAAAAGAGGAGTTGAATGTGGGAGTTCCGCAAGGTAGTAACTTAGCGCCATTACTGTTTATTATATATACAAACGGTTTATACAAGGAATTAAAATACAGCGATATATACTCGTTCGCGGATGATATAGCAATAATTACAGCACATAAAGATATCAAGGAAGCAGAAATGAAAATGCAAAAAGATCTAATCACAATAAGCAGATGGGCACATGATAAAAATCTAAAAATTAATGTATCAAAAACTAAAGCAATGGTACTACTTATGAAAAGGGATAGGTATGATGAATACTGTCCAAATTTAATAATGCACTCTAACGAATGTATACATGAGTGGGAAGAAAGAAATGAATGTGAGAAGATAAATTGCCAGAAGATAGAAGTCGTGACCCAATATAAATATTTGGGGGTAATGGTGGACCAACACTTAAGGTGGGACGGACATACGGAATACATTGCAAAGAAAATTAGGACAACATTACCAGCATTATACACTTTAAAGAAATATGCAACAAATAAAACGTTAAACATGGTGTATCATGCGCTAGTGGAATCGAGAATCAAATACGGAATTCAGGCATGGGGAATGGCTAGGAAAGCATACGTGGGGAAAATAAGTAAACTGCAAATAAAATGCTTGAAATTAATATCGGATCACAAATACGAGACCGAAAGTGAAATAATACAAAAAGAAGACGTACTGAGCGTTAGAGGAATGTATTTATTCATAAAAATATGGGAATACATAATGTGACAGGTGAGGAAATAGAATTGGAAGAAAGAAGAAAAATAGAATACGGGCTGAGGGAAAATTATTTGTACAAACTGCCGTTAGCTAAAACAAAGATGGGGGAGCAAACAGACAAATACATTATAACGCAGCTGTTAAATAAAATGCCTAAAGAAATAATAGAGGGGGAAAAATTGAGGTGAAAAAAAAGAAAATAAAGGGGAATGGTTACAGAAAGAGGGAAATATAGGAACAATAATAAGCATTAAATAAGAGAAGAGGGTACGGAAATAGTAATAAACAAAAGTGAAAAACGGGAAAGGGAAAGAGACAGAACAAAATAAATAAATAAAATAATAAAAAATAAAAATAAAATAGATAATAGGTATTAGTTATAGCTAAGTTAGAAATAAGGAAAAATAGGATTAGTTTGTAATCAAATATTTGCGCGGCGATAAAATTGTATAGTATATAAGTAATATAATGTAGGCATATTGAGATTTAAGAAAACTCGTCCACAAGCGTATAGCTTGACGAGGAAATGTATAAATATTAATAAATATATATATTTTCAAAAAAAAAAAAAAAAGATAGAAGGGGAGCGACAACAGATAGCGAAGGAAAGAAGAGAACAGATGCTGCACTATAGGAAGTAGGAATATTAAGTCTCAGAAGTGTTGCGAGTAGAGAAGGAAACGTTCAGACGACAGAGTGGAACATTCGAAAAGGATGTGGTTAGAATTACAATCGTGGATATCATTGGAAGGATGTAGCGAACAATAAGGAGAGTTTGAAAGTGATAATCGATGGCGAGATCCAGCAAGCTTTGATCGAAACGCAACCGACATAAAGAGGAAATATTTGCCTTTTATTTATCGACATGTGAAGATAGTTATTGTGCTCGAAAAAGGAGAGGTGACTACTTAGGAACAGACCAAGATAACAAAAATTATTAACTAAGGAAATAGTAATGTTATTTACAGAAGAGTTTACTAAAGAAGAATTAAAAGGTCGATAAGTAAAATTATTACAAGTGAATTTAGACGGTGAAATAAAAGGGTGTAAATCTGAGAGTGAACTTATTAATCTTGACAAGGAATTATTCATTTCTTCGTTTGCAGAGGTAACATCGTCAGGAGTAGAATATAGGATATCATCAGCAAAGAAAAGGGTAAACGACCCTATTGGAAGGGAGGTTATATTAAAAATATATATATCGAAAAGCGTAGGACTTAAACAGGAGTCCTGCGGATGGTACACAGTTCTGAAAGTAAAATCAGGAAGTGTAGAAAGATGAACCGTACGATACTGGAAGAGGCGAATAACGATTGAAATAAATTCGTACGGAAGGTTAATGGAAAGCATTTTATTTTGTACGGTCGGAAGATGCACATTATTAAAAGCATTGAAACTATCAAGAAACGTAGCTAGAGTATAACTTTTATTTAAGAATAACTTATAAATATCTGAAAAAAAGTAACTAATGCAATCGGAGGGACCGAGACCATACTGGGTAGAGTAAATCATTACTTTCCAGTCACCAAATAAGATTTCTATTTAGGATACTTTAGAAAAGTTTCCTTAGACACGGACCAAGGGGTATTGGACTGAAGGAAGAAGGATCTTTTTCAGGGACTTTAATCACAAAAGAGTTGCAGGAAGAGAGCCGGTGAATAAAACAGAATTAAAAACATTGAGAAGGATTTAAAGAGATTGGATTGATTTGACAATTTTTTAAGAACGCGGCAAGGTATACCGTCTAACCCTGCGGAAGAATTATTAGCATTATGTAATGAATAACGCAGTTCGTTAATGCCATTGGAAAATGAAGGAGGGAAAAGTTCTTCAGAGTTGGGTACATAAGAAGGGAAAATAGAGTCGAGAAAAGGAATTAACTTTTGCAAAGAAATATTCGTAGATATAGGATGGTGGGAACGGAAGACTTTAAAAGCTCTAGTCATCCTGCAAATTTGCGAAAAAGGAGTGTGACGGGAGAAAGGGAAACAACATTTTTTCCAGGAATCTTTTTTGGCCGATTTGAAAACAAATCTAGCCTTCGCATTCATCCGTTTATAGATTAGACTAGCTTTTAACCCGTGACGTTGTCCGCGGAGAATTATTATTTCAAGTAAGCTGTTTCGACGTGAAAACAAATATAAATGAAAGAGATTTTATTATTAAATTATAACTATAGGTTTTTTTTTTTTATTATTATTGTTTTTTTTTATCAGGTATTTACTTCTATATATTTTTTTTATTATTTACTTTTATGTAATTATTTTTGTTTATTTACAATTACAGTAGTAAAATTTTAATTCAACACGTTTTTGTAAACAACGTTTTTCAGACGTTGTCCTGCCAGTGTATATTCATTTACTATTAAATATATATATATTTCAAATGGATGGCCTTTATATTACAATGAAAAGCTTTGTCGTAAAAAAATCAGTTAAGCGGTTTAAGTGTGAAAAGGTAACAGAGAGACAGACAGACAGAGTTACTTTCGCATTTATAATCTCGGCAGCCCTTTGAGCAGCGTGACACTCAGCGTCTAAAGCTTGCCGTGCCTGAGTCTGTTCTAAGGTCTCGGCAGCCCTTTGAGAGGCGTGACACTCAGCGTCTAAAGCTTGCCGTGCCTGAGTCTGTTCTAAGGTCTCGGCAGCCCTTTGAGAGGCGTGACACTCAGCGTCTAAAGCTTGCCGTGCCTGAGTCTGTTCTAAGGTCTCTGAAACCGTTTGAGAGGAGTGACGCTCGGCATCTAAAATCTGTCTGGTCTGTGTCTGCTCTTGAGATTCCTCAGTTCTAGCTACTTTCGCAGCTCGAACTCTGTTAGAGTTACGCGCTAGATCAGATTTACGCCTGCGAGGCATATTGACAGTAAAAATAATAAGAATTTTTTTTTTTTAAATCAAAATATAATACGTTTATGTAAATGTTTTAAGGAAATCTCCGGCCTGCTCACTAAGTACCTATATAACTATTTATGATTTAATAATAAAACCTCTTTCATTTATATTTATATTGACTTCGAAACAGCTTACTTGAAATAATAATTTTCTGCGGACAACGTCGCGGGTAAAAGCTAGGAACGGACGAACGAATGGCGACTATCGAAGATGAACAACACGTTAATAAAAGCTAGCTAGTAATTTTGTTTACATAACGAAACCGATTTCTGGCGTTCTGATGTTTCTTAGAATTTCCGAACAAAAACATCTGGCTGAATAAAATAACATACACTAACGAACGAATACGTAAGAAATAATAAAATTAATATAATATTTCCAGAATAAAAACTATCCTATGTTCTTTCCTTGACCTCAAACTATCTCCATACAAAATTTCATCTAAATCGGTTCAGCGGTTTAAGCGTGAAAAGGTAACAGACAGACAGACAGACAGAGTTACTTTCGCATTTATAATATTAGTAAGGATAGTAAGGATAATTGGAGGTTGAAGGACAAGCTTTTGAAAGCAGATGTACTAGCATCATAAGCGGCTTTGCATTCACTATTCCACCATATAGATGAAGCAGTGATGTACTTCGGATTTTTAGGAAATTTAATTGGTGGAGAAGAGGAGGACAAACTTGAATTAATGAACTGTATAAATGAGTTATAAGACTGAACAGGATCTATATTTGTAGGAATACACGAAAGAGGGAAGTCCAGTGTGTTGCGAATTAAGATCCCAACGACAAGAGCATGAAGGGGTTTGTGGGATGGAGGGAAAGGGAAATATTACTGAGGGAGATAGAAGTATAGGAATATGATCGCTGCCAAAAGTGTTGTCCAAGGTTTCCCTGAATGAATTAAGGCCAATGTTGGGAGAAGTGAAAGTAAGATCAATGGAGTGGTAGGTCGATTGATTTTTAAAATAAGTGGGGGAAAAGGTCGCTTAAGAGTGTAACATTAAAGTCGGCAATTATATCTTCCATTTCGCGTACATAGTAGTAATGGTATAAAAGATGAAACAAAAAGAGGAAGTAGATTTATTAACAAAAATATGAATTTTTTTAAAAATTTAAATACGTTAAGATATTTAGTAATGAAGAAGTTATACGATTGTTGAGTTCGTAGGAAGAGGAGAATCCGCAGAGGTCTGCTGATTATCATCAGAAGGTTAATTTATTTTTCTAAGATGGTGTAAGGAGAAGATTAATACAAGAGTTTATTTCGGAAGGATTAGAGATAAAAATAGTTTCTTCATGTATATAGAAGGACGGATAGACTAGAATGAATACTGGACAACAGATCGGAATGTGATTTGTTAATATTGCTTTGATTGATCGTAGGAGAACCCGTACCGCAAACTTTTTATTTGAGAAATCATAATTACTATTAGATGAAGAGAATCATGAGGAATAGGTTGGGAAATGAGTAGTCTTAATATACGAAAATGAAGGAGGTTTAGCTGTACGTACATGTTTTAACTTACGTAATACGGGATATGCATTCCATGTATTAGAATCATGAGTCGGATGAATAAGATTTGGAAAGTTATCAGTGATTGCTGAACTGTAACTTTGAGCTTTTGTAACGGTTTTGGATTTTTTGATTTCTATAGCTTCTCTGTAGGAAACATTATTTTCATGAGCCGTAACTTTTTTGATGTGTGTAGTTGATTAGAATATTCGGGACAGGAGCGGTCAGTTGGTAAATTGAAACACAAATAGCAAATGATGAGTTAGCTAGACAATGGTTGATATCGTGATATTCAGTGCATATAGTGTACACCTAACTTTACTTCTGCATATGTTTTTAGAGTGTCCATAGTGAAGACAATTATAACATAACATAAGCCTGCGGATACATGGTTTAACGTTAAATTTCATTTTATAGACGTATACATGCTCAGGTAAAGCAGAACCTCGAAATTTAATTTCAATTAATGCCATAGGTATTAACTGATCGGAAACTTTTTTTTTTTTTTTTTGATACGTTTAATGCCGTTAATAGTACAAGAAGATTCCAATCCTTCAATAATGTCTTCATCCGTCATGTTTGTGTCGATATTTTTAATTACTGCGAATCGATATGTTGAATTGTTCGGTATGTAACCCTGAAGGTTATTTTCCTGAAGTAACGGCGAAAGGAGAAACGAGTTTGCGGATAATAAAAAATTAAATTCTAATCTAAGCCTATTTCTACTCTCTGAAGCAGAATTTTTTAATTCCATAGGTGTTTGTAGACTTAACAATGGCTAGAGGGTGTAAACCTATAATGTTTTTGTCAATACTTTCAATTAGTATGTAGAACGGACCTACATAATTTGAAATAAATAAATAATCGAAATGTTTTCTGAAAAAGTATTTGTTAAATTAGACTCGTTAGATGTTATTAGTTTAATTTCTTTCTCGGCTACAGCTGATAACGGAGATAATGGTTCTGAGGTTTTGCGTTTGTTGTTGTTGTCGTTAACAGCGGTAAACTATTCTTTCGCGTCGAGGAGGTTTTAACTGATTTATTATTAGCGGCGGGGTTCCTTGGGGACCCCTCCACCTTTGTGGCACTCATTAAAGTCTGGTGAGCTAGAATTGTAAAACAAGGGGGGAAAAAATTAAAAAAAAAAAAAATAGAATTGCGCAGTATCAAAAGAAAGATAAGATCGTTGAAAAAAAAAAGGTAGCAGAGATAATAAATATAAACACCATTATCTTAGGAGCGCATAGGACGTTGTCATTGTTGGAAATCTGTTCACTAGCGGGTGTCCCACCCTTAACGGTTATCCAAAACTCCTAGGAATTCCAAGATCTATTTGAGCTATGTATTTAGGAATCCCACTACCATCCTTTCCAAACGATCCTCTCCACAGTGTACTATCCCTCTCCTTAAGAAAAAGGGAATTAACTGGAACTGGGACTTTACACATCAGTATGTTGAACTCCCCTGGGAGGATACTCCGATTGTTGCGGACTTATCGCTGCTAAGCGATCACTCGGACCAGGATGTCAACTGTCGCCCTAGTACGTGGCGGAAAAAATGAAATTTTTTCCCAGTTACAGTCAGCTGTACACAAACGGTGCCAAAAAAAAACCCCTCAAGAGGTCCTCGCCGGTGACCCGCGCTGGTGGCCCGCTCCTACGAAGTGGAAGGAGTTGTTCATGCGGTTCGGCTCCACGACTTCTGTTCAGTGTTGGAGGGAGGGTTGTATGGTATTTTCTTCTGCTTGAGGGAATAACTTCAGTCTTACCCCCAACGCCGAAATGCATTTCTAATCACAAATTCTTTGCAACCGATTAGAACACTCCAGACACCAAAAACTTTACACACACTGTCTCGAGAAGTAAAGCGCATCATTAACCTGCTTTTCGGGCTGGCTCACAGGTAACGTTCTTGTGGGCCCCGGGTCATGCCGGCGTTTCGGGGAACGAGCGAGTAAATTTGGCTGCTAAGGCAGCAACATATAGCCCAATGCCTGAAAGAGCCCCTCTGCCTCAGCTTGAGTCACCCTTTTTTCAGCAACATAAGACAGAGATATGGGAAATTATGTGGTCGGCTCATACATCATGGCTGCGATCCATTAAGGTGAGCACTGATCCTTGGTGGTCACCGATATTTATGTCCCGTAGACAATTTGCAGCATTGACTAGACTCCGCATAGGGTACACAGCAATATTCCACAACTATTTGCTGGAATAAACATCTCCTCCCTCTGCCTGTTCCATATGCAATTTCCCAATTTCACCGATTGTTGAACACGTTTTGGAACATTGCCCGCCCGCAGGCACCTCCAACTTACCGTCGGTTGCGTTGTCAAACGAACCCAAACAGGTCCAGAATACGCTACACTATATTAGAGCGGCTAACCTATTAAAACACTTCTGATCTTGCACTGATCCACGTGCTGTAATAATTCCGGCAATTGCACGCAGAATATCGACTAGATAAATTTAAAAAATAAAAAAAAAACAAAAAATAAATACTGATTAATACCAGAGAGAACTAGTTATCAGAATTATTTTAAATGGAAAAATCTTACCCGATTCAGATGAACGCAGGAATACACACTATCCACATATATACGATGAAAGCAACTTGATTGACGGGTAGATAACAAGCTGATTTATTCGAAAATGACGAAACAAAGATATCAGACCTGAATCTAAATCGGGACTTTTTGCAACCATACGCTGATGATTTTTTATCTTTTTCATTTTCCCTTGATATCTTTTCTCCCGTCCGAACAGTGAAGTTTTCCACGGCTTCCCCATATCTTTCTTGAATATCCTTTTCCCTCAATTGAACGATTTGTGTTTATATATGTCAATATTTAGGCTTCCGATAATCCCCTGCAATTATTCCTTTTCTACGTTTCTTTATTTTCTCAATTTCCAATTGGATTACTATCTAATTTATTCGCTCTCCTTCAAACCGTTTCCGGGCAAAAGTTTTCTGTTAACGTGTGTGGAAAAACGAAAAAAATAAAACAAAAAAAAAACCAATAAAAAAACATAACATATCTATTTTAATACCTGGAAAATGTTATTTCTGTCGTTTTTCCAGAGATATTTAACGCTGCTGTGGCAGAGATATTCCTGTTGCATGGTTAAGTTTTACAACCCACGGTCCCCAGCATGTTTTGCTATTAGATGTGTTACGTTATGCACTAAATTTTACACCGACTTAAGTGATACTGTATATGGTTTATTGTGCAAGTAGTTCTGCTGTATCGCAAATAGATTTTTGTACGGAATTTAAACCGGATTCGGTTATAGTTGAAATGTAGTCTGACTGTTGCTGACACCGACCAAGATTGGAAACTCATAATTACATTGCATAATGAAAATAGGGATAGAAAGTTGGTCCAAATGTAAAAAAATCGAAATAATCGGATTAAGCAGGTATTTACAAGTTAGTAAACCGGACGACGATGGTGTGTGTGGGGGGGGGGATAAAATGGCTCTCGGAATTAGTTGAGATGAATTAGAGCGGCATTTTGCTGGGGCGTCGACTTTTTTCATTTTCAGATGTGGTTTGAAAGTTTACACGATTAGAATACACCGACACGGCTAATCCCGTTATTACACCACATTCGACAGTGATTACATGGCTATTCGACGATTTCGGACTTTGCGAGAGTTGAGAATCGGTATAGTAAGCTTGCAAGGTTTTCGATAACGTTCTTTGTGGCAATCAGTAGAGTCTCCTTCGCTTCGAATAACCTCAATATGCGATCACGTTTTGTCCCTTATCTGGACGCCTGAAAACACTGTTCTTTTCAAACACTACATTCGCTTACTTCTAGTCTAAATTTTACACCATCTTCCTTCAGACGTTTCATTCGCAAGTTCCGCAATATGTATATCTTTGATACTGAATAAATTAGCAGCCCGTTCTTTTGAATTCGTTTCCGCCACCACCATCATAATACGAGTTCGTCAAATAAGCATGCGCATACACGCACAGACACACATGCGTATACAAAACGGTGGTGTAATTTTTAAATCGGTAGCCGAGTGAAAATAAGGAAACGAACTAATCCCCTATCGGCGCTGTAATTAAGCATCTTCGATGATTTATTAGTCAAAGTAGAATCACGGCGTACAGAGTGAGGAGGTGAGATTAATGCGGCGTAATTAATTTAAGCGCATGAAATAAGTAAAAACGTCGAACCGGATATGACTGTTACGATTATAATCGTAAGCAGCGCTATCATTATCGTTGCCGTTGTTAAAAATATCACTTTCCAAGCTAATGAAATATAGCACGTTAGCCGTTTTCCACAACTAATAATTACGCACCGCCGAGTACCCCAGAGTTTCTTCTTCGATTAATCATCAGAATTACTGGCCGATGATGAAAAGCGCCTTTACTTTTTTATTAAATATTAGCCTAATGAAAAATGCAAGAAGCGCTCGTAGCAAGTCGTAAAAGTTTACCGAAGATGCCAAACGACCAGAAAAATACTCGCCATTCCGAATTAAATTGTAAACAGTCATTAATTTAGAGGCACCGTATGATTTTTTTCCCACACGCATGCGGGAATAATTGCGCGTTTACCTTTACCCCTATCCTTTTCTAATAGATGAAAATATATGTGTACATCGTGCTCTTGACCATGAATTAAATTTAAAAATAAATTCGACGAATCAGAAATAACACAAGTGCTTTCAGCCGACGGCGAATTCGGATTTTTTCTCCACTACTTTTCTAAGGCAAAATGGAATTAATTTGACGTACAATCTCGTTCACGCACTGCTATGCAAGCACAGAACGAATTTAGGAGAATTTTTTTTTTTTTGTAAATTTCGAAAAACAGAAAATTAATTTAACCAGAAATTCGTATGTGAATTTGAAAACAAATAAATCGACTTTAAATAATTTACATGGATAACGAATTATAAGTGATATTTTTAACTCTACTCAAAATTTTTAACCCTGTTCAAAATTGTTAACCCTGTTTAAAATTTTTAACCCTGTTCAAAATTGTCAATCCCGTTCGAAATTGTTAATCCTGTTCAAAATTGTTAATCCTGTTCAAAATTTTTAACTGCAATACTTGCGTCGCAAAGGCTGCACGTTATTTTTCACGTTTTTTTGAACTTTTTGCCAATGCCGAAAGATTCGTTCAGAAAATGAAATACGGTTTCATAAATAGTGGTCTTTCAACCGATATATCACATGCCCGGGAAAAAAAAACGTTTTTTTTTAAAACTTTCGAGCTTTGGGTAAGGCCTAAATATCTACAGATTTCCTATAAATACATACGTTTGAGATAGGTTTTGGTTTCCCCAACTTTTTTACTCGGCCTATTACTTACGTGAATATTCTTTTTTTTTTGCTGTTTTTGGTCGAAAAAGGGGTTTTTAAATTTTTTTTTTTTATCGGTACTTATTTGATTTTATAAAAGAGCTTCTGCGTTTTGTTTTATGTTTTGAATTTCACTTTTAAAGGGTTCTGCTATGAATTTTTTAAAGGGAGTGATTTATGAGGACGTTTTCAATTCCATATTGTATAGTCTGGACGATTTTTTTAGTTCCTTGCCGCCCAGAATAATCGGTAAAGTTTTTAAGAAGAATTTTATTTGTAATTTACAACCCAATTTTGTAGTTTATAATTCAAACCGTGTTCGTAAATTATTGACTTTTGTTTAATATTTTTGCCGTTTCTTAACCATCTTATTAGAATGTGTACAAAATCTTAAAAATTGAAATGTACTATTTAAAAGGAAATGTGACAAACTTATTAAGAAATCTAGTTAAGTCAGTGCGTCCGCTCACATTAATAAACTTCTCTGATCCGTCAATAATCGTACTGGTTCGCTGCACTATCGCTTCTGTACCGCTATATTTGTCACAATCGACAATCCCAACTCCACCTGCGACAGCGTTATCTCATACCTATTGTGTACAATCCTCCGGTCTGGAGTTCTCTTCTTCCAAATGCAGTTTCTCGGTGTTTGATGATCGTGGACTTAATGGGCAGATAGCTGACCTTCTGCTAGTTTCTGGACAACCCATCTGCCATAATTGTAACTTAAAGTATTTAGGAGAGTGATTGTAGATGGAAATCCCATCTTCATTCCCCATTACAATATAATTACTGCAAAGTGTGATGCTCTTTTTAATATGTTAGCCAGAATTCAACTAAATGTCTGGGCATTGTCTTATAGGGAGCGGTACATACTCTATAAAAGTTTAATTCAAGCCTTGTATGGGTATAGTGCCGCTGTTTATGTTAATAAAAGAATCCTTTCAAGGGTTAACCCTCAACAAA
Organism: Icerya purchasi; assembly: GCA_039619475.1. NCBI lineage: Eukaryota > Metazoa > Arthropoda > Insecta > Hemiptera > Monophlebidae > Icerya > Icerya purchasi. The sequence continues at coordinate 226,966,961 of CM077116.1, forward strand.
GGAAATTCTTTCTATGCCTTGCCTCGCTTTATAAAACTTTTCCAGTATCTGCAGCCTATGTGACTTGCGGTGTCCCGCCAATGGATTTGTATCTCATTGGTAGGGCGATGATTAGTAAACACAGGTTGGTTGGTGAGTTAAACTCTATGGAACAAAATTGAAGCTTCTGAAAAATAACTGTCTAACAATTCAACAGCCTATTTTTAATGAACTTTTTAAGAAACTCGTTGCTGAGATAATTATTTCCGAGTGGCAAAGACGGTAAGACACCCAATAGAGCGCGCTCGGAAAATTCTGATAACTGTTCGGATACAATCAACGTTCTTTGGCACATTCAATATCATACTAGTGCCGGAGATAAATCTGATCGTGTTTGGAATGACCATGGCTGTTAGTTGTGTAGCGTTTTTCGGAGTTACGATTAAATTGCATCATCGGAGGAGGCACGTACCGATTAATCTGCGATTCCATTATTATGAATTCTAAGTACACAGATGTTTTGTGATCATACGCACTACTAGAGACGGTGTCATTTTAAGTGTAAATGATGAGGAACGGAAAATGCAGCCGCAAAATGGTAAACGAGCTACAGGTGAAATGTTTTTGCTGCTAGCATCGAATCATTGATAAGGAGGAGACAAGGAGAGATGAAATAATAAACTTTTACTACTCATTAATAAAAACGGAAAATCGTATAAATTCGGAGAAAGAGAACCGGAACGAAATATAACTTGAACTAGAACGAACAACAGAAATTGAGAACTCTCAACTCGTACGAAATGAAGCTAATTGTCGAGCGGAAAAAACTCAGATAGCTCACAGAGTTACTGCGAAGTAAAGATATTTACAAGCCAATAATATAGTCTTTCCGAACGCGCGCATATTGCTCAATAAATTCTGTCGTGCATCCCGAAAACGTAATTCTTACCCACAGAGACAGAGGCAATCGATAAAAATTAATTTAGATTTAATTAGATTTAATTAGATTTAATAAGCGTTTTTCTTCAATTGCTTCATTCTTTATTTAACAATCGGACCGCTTTAAAACCGGGCCAACTGACATCATACTCGTTGCCGCACGATGATTAAACTAACTTCACCTTTTTATTATTTTTTTCCGCATTATCTTTAATTACCAGGAAAAATGCTCGAAATCCACTATGCTGTCAATTCCGCATCAGTACATAACATCGGAGATGTGAACCGGAAGCGAAAAAAACTAATTTGTTCAAGAGCGAATGTGTAACAAAATTCCCTGTCTATACACGCATAAAACGCGTAATACATATACATTCGCACACGTTGGTTGAGTGTTTTTTGGTTTCTGTACGTTTGAAACCATAAACGCAATATACAATTTTCAGTTTTCAGGAGGATTACAATAAAATTTTCACGTTTCGAAAGTTGAAAATAAATAAAAAACCAGTATCAAAAAAAAAAAAACAAAAAAAAAACGAAAAAACAACATATCGGCTAATTTAAAATTTACTGGATTAAGTTATTGAACAGTGTGTAGAGTAGCTGAGGTAGTTTGTCGACAGGCGTTAGGGTTTGACGGATAATATTAAAAATTCTTTTTTGAAATATGCGCTTTAAAAGAATTTAAATTAACAAATTAATCAGCTTCATTGCTAATTAAGATAAATAAACGGTGTACAGTCGATGTAAATATGACGTGAGAATCGGAAAACGACTAAATTATAATAGTAATAATAATAGTAATAATAATAATAATAATAATAATAATAATAATAATAATAATAATAATAATAATAATGATGAAAAAACGGTGCCCTTTGCGATTCGCATAATTAAAGTCGTAAGAAGTTACCGAAGGTGACGCGAGGAAACAGCGATAAAAATTGGGCGAAAATATTGACGAGAATTCGATCATTTTACTCTTAATTCGCTTTCATTTTCCTTTTTTCATTCTTTTCTAATTGCATTCTCTTATTACCTTTTATGCTGACTACATTCCGCTTTAATTTGCGACGTCGCTACCGATAGAAATTTCTTTAAATGTCTCTTTCTCTCTCTTTCGAAAAGTCTCTTTCCCGTTTGCAGATTTCGGCTCTTTCATTTTCCGCTTCGCTGAATAGTTTTCTACTTTTGTTCCTTTGCTTTCCAGTCGTACAGTTTGAAAAGTGAATGAATATTAATCGAGCAGCTTTTTATTTACGAGTTCTGCCATCAATCTACCGGCTCCAGTTCACTTTTTACACTTCATTATAACTATAATAGGGTAATTTCCTTTTTATTCTCAGTAGAGTTTAGTTCATTTAGTTCATCTTTAAAACTAAAAGAAGATAAATATTCACCCGAAACACCAGCAGTCGAATTCAGTTCGTTGCTGAACTATAAAACCCCGCAGCTCACAATTTATATATTGCACGAGTAGTACTACGGCACCCAAACTATTCACGGCGCGCAGTAAGGGACAAATCTAATTTATGTAAGTAGAGTACTTTACTTAATCTATACGTCAAAAAATGTAAAACTAATCTGGTTTCCCGATTTTACAATAGAAAAAAATTACCGAACTCTAATGTATTATATTCAGTAGGGTCTGTTTCTTTTTTTTTTTTTTTTTTTTTCATGAAATATTGTGATCCACTTGTATCGTTCTTCTTCTTCATCTGCCGTCTCCGTTACGAAGGTTGGCGATCAACACGGCAATGTCTTTTCTAGACATGGCAGATCTGAACATTTCAATGGGCGAACAGTGGAACCAACGATGAAAAAATCCTTTATCCACGAATGCGGGCGCCCTTTTAATCGTTTGCCCAAAATCCATAATGAGACGTAAAATCTCATATTTTTGGCCTCTCCCTCATGAAGTGGCCTAGATAACGTAATTTAGTTTCCTGAACGAAATTTAGTAATTCCGGGCGTTTATTGATTCTTTCGAGAACTTTTTTTAAGATCCACGGAATTTTCAGCATACGCCTATACGAATATAATTCAAAGTCCTGTACACTTCTTTCTGAGATAGCATCTAACGTCCAACTCTCGTTTCCGTACAGTAAGGCCGAGAAAAAACGTAGCAGCGCAGAATTCTAATGCGTAATCCGACATTTAATTCCCTTCCGCCGAGCAGGTTATTCATTTTTATGAGCACTGCTCTCGATTGCTTTATTCGCGATCGGATTTCTTTCTTACAGCTATCGTTGAGAAAGGTACCTCCAGGTGTGTCTAATTGATTTGACCTGTTCTGTCCCATCTGCTTTTATCATTCATTATACAGGTTTCTTAGAGAACAGCATTACTTTTGTTGTAGAGCTGTTGATAGTGAGCCCATAGGTGTCGCTATAGTCTACAAGTTTGTTCATTATTTTTTGCAGTTCTTACTGACTATCAGGTATCTGTACAAAAGAGAAATTATAGTCTATGCCAAAAAAAAAAACAAAAAAAAACCTTTGCATCACGATCTCATTGCCGCGCAATAAATAACCTAAATAATATAGAGAGAGGAAATAGAGCAAACTTTCGAAGAACAGTATTCGAGCGCGGCTAAGAAAAGAGCAGACAATTAATATCTTTTGAAAATCATAAAGATAAATGATCGCTGTAAAGAATCGGTGGGCGAGCTCGTAAAATTCATTTTCGCCCGAGTGTTCCTATACCACGATATCTAATTACCGCAGTTACACATTTCCTTGTTTACCGTATGCCCGATATATTTAATGAATTTTGTAATACCACGGTTTAAAAGCTGGTGTTGAGTTTACGTTATCTGTTTAATATTCTTTCAGACTAATCAATCCTGGGGTACTTAATTATTACGCTGGACCGCATACTTCTCGGAGGAATTGATGCCGCTAGTGACCACGTCAACTTTACGGTAACTACGATTCCCGTATAACAGCCCTTGCTTTGTAAATTAATCGATGTCACGGGAAATCAAATGAACTGTGAACAAGACGCTTAACTGCATATTAAAAATCTCTCACTTCCGGTCATCTATTGTTCAAAAAATTCGATTGTATATACAGATGCTTCCGAAGGCGGTTTTATAATCTATTTTCGCTTTTAGAGTCGAAAAAGTTGCCTCTATTAATTTCTCGGTTTTTAGATCCGTCAGCGAATATGAAAATGACTTTGTTATAAAGCGCTTCAGCGAGAAAAAGTGGATATCCCTTGTAATGATGCTCTCTATTCTACGCTTTACCTCAAGCTTAGTGTCAATCCATAAAGCATCGAGACATAATCTGATCTTGAAAATATAATGAAATTTCTAAAGTTCTCGGAACCTCACAATATGTCCGTATTGCTTTAATGGCATTCGACACTTTTTTGGAACTACTAGTACAAAAAGAAATTTAATTTGCATCGACACCAGCTAGTTTATGATCAAGGTACAACATTGAGTCCGAGACCAGTAAAACGCAGCTTATGTAATAATTTTAGCATTTCCAAAAGATCCGTTGAGCGTTAGAAAAACATGTTCCAAGATAGAGAAATATATTTTTAGTTTTTTTGGTATTTTTCGGGACAAACGTGTGTTTCCCCCTATGGTCGTTATGCCCCTTTTTACTTAAACTGCTTTAGCTTTACTTTATTATTTTTACATATTGGTTAAGGTATTCAATCTGTAAAAAAGCGCATTTTCTATCATATTTTTTATAATTCAAGTAATCGTAATATGCATTTTTAATTAATTATGGTACTTAGCGAAACAATTCCTTTCTTTTTGGTAAAGGTGAACATTACATAAAGTACACATATTGTTTGTCCGCTTTTCTTGCTTGTGCTTGTGGCACGGTTTACTACGCACCGCTTTCTGGTATTTGATTTTTCCATGGGGTGCGAAGATAATTGTCTTTTTACAGATTTGCATCATCGTTGTCTGATAGTAAAACTATTTATCAAACTCGTGAGTTACATCTTGTTTAAACTGCAAGCTAGACAGTAGTCTTTCATACTTTTTGAAACATATGAAGCTTATAGTAGATGGTACGTGCGTTATTTACACCGATGTATCAATAAGATCAAAAATACAAGTATATAGTTGAAAAGAATACTTAATTTTCGATCCGCGATCTATTTCATAGCACATCTTGATCCGTCAGTAGGTGTGTACTACTTTATTATACCCTTTGAATTTTATTATGTATTCGTCGATAGACTTTTGCATTATTAAGGGTGATGTTTCAAAAATATATCGGTCAAGAAAATTCTTCTTTCATATACCTAAGCATAATGTGTATGGGAAATCTCTTATATATTTAAATTCTGTTCGTCTAGTACACGATAATTATAATCAGATCATCTAAACGTAAGGAATTTTAAAGATTCGCTGATTTGGGTTCATCGCGTTTTTGTTGTGATTATTAGAATGAATTTCGAGTTCCTTAAGATTTTTATATTATCGGAAACTTTGGGGGATGCGAAACTATTTTGCTAACTTTATTTGCATGCCGTTTACTAACGATCATGAAAGGTTTGTCGAATTCAAGTTGAATTATCGATTAATTTTTTGATTAAAGTCGTTTACGTAATTAAACCAATTTTCTCAGCAGTTCTCTTCGATTTATCAGACGTAACGAATGATGCACATTAGTTTTAAGCGAAAATCTGAGGTTTGCTTATGGGTTTTGACGTAAACGAGAAGGAATAATAATCTACTCTGTACATTATACCGAAAGTATCGAAGTGAAATGATTTTCTCCTGGCGACCCACAGAGAAAAGCGGTTTTTAACACCACCAGTGTTGGAATACAGATTTTTGCTAAGAAGGTTTTTGAAAATTAAAATTATGTGACGCCGTAAATTCGTTTCTTTTTTTCTGGACAGTAGCTTTATGTTGGCCTCTGTAAAACGTACAAATCGATGACGCGGACACTAGCTTCCTCTAAGTGCTCGCCTTCTCCGCAACGAATATACCTAGAATTTTTCTTACCTTGTCTAGCTCGATGACCGTATCTGAGGCATCTGAAACACTCATACAGCGTGTGTTCGTAAACAAGCCTGACATCCATAAAAATACCCGCGAATTGACTCTAAAAAGATTTACGAAGGAACTGATGTCAAACTGATCTATTTAATACAAGATCATTTTGATAGTTTGATTTTCAGAATGCTCAACATCAACACATCCTGAGTGACAACAAGTCAGGAGACTTCGGGTGGTCGGAATACATGTTATCCGTTAGCTCCGAAACAGCGGCAAGCAGTTATAAATCATTAGCATCAGCCTATTTTTAATTTCAATAATACCTTTCGGTAAATTAATATTTTTTTTTTAAATTTCGTCAAATTTTAAATAGCCGCCCTGAATTAAAAGCATGAAAGCTTTTATTATCGACAGGATTACTCTCTAGGAAAGAATTCGAAACTGAACTGTTAGCTATTAATTACATAGTTACCGAAGCGAGAAAACGCGTAAAAACTAAAAATTCTCGGAAAGAATATGAACAATATTCAAAAGAGTTTGGTGCTCGTTATTAACTCCAAATTCGAATTGACGAAGCGAGGTGTGATATTGAAGGGAAAAAAAAAACAGTTTTAACACGAGAAAAATAAGTATAACGCCGACACGTCGAGTTCAAATAGCAACAGTGTTAATTAGTGTTAATTATTATTAGTAGTGATATTTTATTATTGTTATCAAAATTGCCAGTATGCTATCTTCGCTGTATAGTTTTCTATAGATTCTGAGGTTTTTACTTAAATGCGGCATCAAAAGACTGGTTTTGTTATCATCGTTATTTATCGTCAGAACATTACTAACCTCTGCGATCTGTGTACTTTTGTTTTCACGTAGGATGCTCCCATCCGTCGTTTACGTCGACATTCGTGTAGGTCGTTAGAGGCCCGGGAAGTTTAATAGTCTCGTAGAGTAAAGCGAGAGAACAAAAAATGTTAAGACGTCAATTATAAACGCTTTTGTCGACACGACGCTCTTCAACTTGTTAGACCTTGATAAAACTCAGTAAGATATTTACATGTTAAAACTGCTACGTACAGATTTCTGTTTAATAATTTTATTAGAAGTAAAGCATAAATTACGTTTTATGTGGGGGGAAAATGGAAAAAACATCATAAAATATACTTTTCCAATCTTTTTTGATATTGTCTACCATCCAAAAGCTCTTAATTTTTTTGCACTTGTTCGCCCATATATATATATATATATATATATGTATATCAAATACTTTGTCACCCCTTTCTGTTTAATAAGATTATTTCGATGCAAGCGAAACAATAAAAATAAATGAAGCTACAAAATAATGTGCTTGCTTAAAGTTATTTTTAACATATCGGATAGTTTATAATTTTGAATATGTTTTTCCGCATGTACCTTATATTTATCAATGGATACAAAAATATCATCGGGAACAATGTTTTCCTTCGGATAGTGTAACTTTTGGCTTTGATAATTTTAGAAATGTCCAATTTTCCTTTATTTTCACCAAAGTCCGTTTCGAATTATAATTATTCGCTACGAAAGTAATTTAAAAATCATATTTTTCGTACCGTCTATGTTTTTCGAAACTTCCTTTTGATACTAATTTTTCCTTTGATAAACTATTTTTTTTTTTTTTTTGTTTTTTTGATTTAAATTTATCAGATAAAACTAGCCTAGAACTCTATTCGTCAATTAATTTTTTAAGTGTACTTACTTTGCTACCCTTTGACGATGCCGTTTTGCTTCATTCGTGACGTTGTATTTGTATGTTCTTGTGTTTCTATCAGAAAGATTTGAAATTTTTCGTTTTAAACTTCTTGGGCTTATTACTGAAATTGAGCTACACGAACCTTTTTCAAATAGTTCGATACTCTTACAATGTTTAAGTGAGAAAAAAAAAACCTATCCATCCTTTCTGACAGTTTTTAATGAGAATACAGATTGACGTATTTAATTATTATCGAACTTTAAATATCCAACGAAACAAGAACTAGCAGAGTCGTATAGAAATGTTATTGGCATATTAATTATAATAAAATGAATCCTCAAAAGTAAACGTGAGAATAATCGAACATAGCTAAAGTTTTAGTTGATTACGATCCGCCTGCTCGCATCCGTGAGAGGCTTTTATTGAGCGAGAGCACATAACGCTGTTCAACAGAGATACAACCAGTTGAAAAAGTGTGGATATCTTTGACGAAAACAAATAAAACAATAAAGACACAATTACCGAAGCGACCCCATTCATCAAGGTCTTGTTTAATATTTATTTCGAAGAAAGTAATATGTGGCTGGTTAATTTTCGATTTATCTAACACGGAAGTTTTTACATACTACCTTTTTTGCTTTTCATTTTGTTTCCCATATTTCGAGCTATTAACGTGAAATTCCGTGTCTTCGATTCTTCTTTCGAGAACAGCTATTCGAAATTTACTTTATTCCATTGTACTCGTAAGCTTTTCGTTGAGTATATCACACCTGACACGACTTTTTTTTCTCACCTGCTTTGCTTGGTTTCTCACGCGATTCACGTTGAACAGACCGATCTATTTCGTTAGCGCTTTTTTTTTTTTTTTTTTGCTTTAACGTCTAAAATGAGCTGGTTTCAAAAAAAAAAAATAAATACAAAAGAGGATAAAAAAAAATACACGTTTAAATTAAAACCCTAGATGCTTGCATGAAGTCGGAACTCCTTTATTGTTATCCCTATTCCAAAAAAGAATGCTAATTCTTTCCGTCCTATTTCCTTGGCTTCGTGTTTTAGAAAATTGTTTGAACAAATGATTAATAAACGCCTAGTCTGGTGGCTGGAATTCAACAATATTCTTCCCAGTAACATGTTCGGTTTCCGTACGGGACTGGGAACGGCGGACTGTTTATCGTTGTTTTTATCTGACGTGTACAAATCCCTTATTCGCAAAGAATACACTGTCTCTGCTTTCCTTGATGTTACCTCCGCATTCGATCATGTTCACTTACCTTCTCTTCTACATAAAATGTGTTCCATTAATGTTCCTTTACAGGTCGCTTCCTTAATTCTCAAGCTTTTCTACAATAGATCAATTCAGCTCTCCACTCCCTTCTTCTCGGAGTCTAGAGTGGTCTTTCGGGGTCTTCCGCAAGGATCATGTCTTAGCCCTACTCTCTTTAACATCTATTTCCATAGCCTAGCTACTCTTCGGATATCATCTACTTCCTTATTCTTTGCCGATGATATACTCATCTACTCTTCCTCAGTTAATCTTTCTTCCGCCGTCATGGAGCTTAACAACTCTCTTTTCTCTCTGGATAATGTGTTATCCGATCTTCACCTTTTTACTTCTCCTGAGAAATCAGCAGCTATGGTTTTCACTTATCGTCCTTATAGTCGTTCCTCAGTCAATCTATCCGTGTGCCATCTTCCTATTCCTTTAGTTAGTTCTGTCTCCTACCTTGGCATTGTTCTTAGCAGTAACTTGTCCTTTCATCATCACATAAATTATCTCTATACGTCGGCTCTCAAGAGGATTAATTGGTTGAAGGCTCTCTCCTCCCGTAATTGGGGTGGGGATCCTTATATCCTTCTGATGCTATACAGGGCCACTATCCTTTCTAAATTCGATTATTGCTCGTTCCTTTACGCCAGTGCTCCTAAATATCTTCTCCTTAAACTTGATAAAATCCATAATATGCGTCTTCTTCTTTGTATCGGTGCCTTGAACTCCTCTCCTATTGCAGCCATTTTGGCAGAAACTGGTTCCTGTCCTTTATTCATCCGAAGACTTTATCTAGGTGAACGATTTCTGATTAAACGTCTTCATATTTCCAATTCCTACTTACTTAATTCCTACTGGTTTATATTCAACAACTGGCGTTTCTCTCCTCGTAAAACCCCAATCCTTTCCTTGATTTCTTCACGACTCAGGACCTTCTCTCCTTTTGTTCTATCCTACAACAAATGCCCTTATTTTACCTATAATTTCCTAGATTTTATTTACTCACCCAGTTTACTTTTTCTTCCTTCGTATGTCAAGTCTCTTCCCTCTCCCGCTGCTCATAACGAATTTAACTATGTTTTATCCTCGCTCTTTCCTTCGTATACCTTAATTTTTACAGATGGCTCAAAGTCAGCTTTGGGGGTTGGAGCGGCTTTTACTTTGCCGGATTTCGGCTATTCTGAGTCGTTCAAACTCCCCTCGTTCTCCTCCATATTCCTAGCCGAATCTATTGCGATCTTACAGGCAATCCTTTTTATAGCCTCCTCTAACAACATATCCAAGGTTCTCTTATCTTCTGATTCAAAAGGCGTTTTACAAGCCATTGCTACTCCCTTTCCTAAACCATCCGCTGATCCTATCGTGCTTCACATACGTTCCTTAATTTCACATCTATTTCATTCCCGTTCTGTCCGTATTGATCTATTGTGGATTCCTAGTCATTGTGGAATTTCGGGCAACGAGTTAGTCGACTCGTTGGCACGTTCGGCTGCTTTAAACGGTCGCTTTATTAGGCATTTCCCAGCTCAAAGTCTTCTTACTCTTTCCTCGCGTTGCCATCGTGACTGTTGGTCTGATCTCTATCTTTCTTCTTTTTCCAATCCTGCTTCCTTTTACTTATCCATACAACCCACTCCTCCTCTTTTTCCGTGGTTTGTTGATTTCCCCAACATGAGGCGGTCAACTATTTCATCCATAATTAGACTTCGGTTAAACCACAGCTTGCTTCCTGCTTCGCTCTTTCGTTTCTCCATTACTCAGTCTCCTCTTTGTCCATTTGATCCAACTTCGTTTGTGATGCGAACCACATTTTCCTTGAATGTCCTTCCATTTCTTCAGAACGCGCGATACTGTATTCCGGTCTTTTGCGTCTTGGCCTCCCTACGCCCTACAGCGCTCACAGCATCCTTTCTTTTCCGTCTCCTTTGGTTATTCCTTTGTTAGCTTCTTTCGTATGTTCCATTTGTAATATTTTTCCTTTATAATTATTAATACCATCATACCGTTGAAGTGAGTAACGTCCTTAGCCGACATGCTCAAAAAAAAAAAAAAAAAAAAAAAAGTCAGCAAAAGATACAAAACCGATTAACTGGGAAAGATGAAGGAAAACAGACTCGACTCGGGGAAAAGAATAAGTACGGGTTGGTGAGAACCACTTTCTGAGGTATCTTATTAACAAACTGCAGACGGAAAGAACGTGACAATAAATTAAATAAAAAAACCGGAAATGTTCGCCATTTTGTATAAAATGTCGGTCGTCATGAATGTCACCTAATGTGTGTTTCTTTGCTGCTGTTGCAGTGCACAATTGGTGATAAAAACGTATCCATCGCGCCGAGCAAAATGGAAAACGGAAATAAATCAAAAAATTAGTTACCTACACACCGACGGAATAGTACCGATAAAACTGAGAAGATAGTATAGGAGGAGGTGAGTGTAATGAGTAAAGGAAAATAGGTGTACATATTATCAGAGGGAATTCCTTCTAATGCGGATTCTGTTGAAAATATCTCAAAAAACTTTTTCTCCGCATCACTTTCAGACGAACATACTCACTCGCATCTACGAATTACGTTGAATATATAATTTAGTAATTAGTATGCATTTCAATTACATCTTTAACGCTTACACAGTCAAGCTCGAATTGTAAAAGACTAGATACGCGGAACTGGATCACTGTTATCGAAACTACGTTTAATTACGAAAACACGTTTTATCGCAAGAGCTGCTTCATATTCGTGGTATTTGTAATTAATATAGTTCTGATTATGCCGACTATTCTTATTTATAAATTTAAATACAAAATAAATACCCGTCAGTAACAAACCAAAGGTAAAAGTATACATTTATATTTTAATAAATTTAAATTTTAATAAATTTAAATTTATTGAAGTATAAATTTATACTTATTTTTATTTGTTACTGATGGGTATTTATTTTGTATTTATCAATTTTAACACTTTACGGATTTATCTATATTTATTGTATTTATCGCGTTATGCAGTTTTAATCAAAGGACCAAAAAGAAAAAAAAACAAAAAAACATTTAATTCTGGGCCGCTCGATATTTCGGTTTTAACGACGTAAAAGAAATAAAAGTCGACATCAAATCTGCGGTAATATTCTTTCAGTGCACCATTTTAGATGTCATTTCAGATGATTAAAATATGAAAAATGTCTGAAAGCGGAGACTCTTTTCTTCTGATTTTTGCACTAAAATCGGAACATTTTTAACGTAAAAATATCGCAGAGTTTGTATTATCAATCAATTGTCTGCAAGATGAGAGTGATTTCGTATCGTATCGGTGGATAAATTTTCAATTTCGAAAAATCCGCCGTTAATTTCAGATATTTTCGTAGCCATTTGTGACGCTTCTCTTCAACAAGACTGTAATTGGTAAACTTTTACGCGTAATCTTATATTTTTCCTTTTAATTTCACGAGTTACCTCAAAGGAGAAGATTATAGAGGGCAAGAGATTAATTCTAACTGTAAAGATCTCGAACAAGAGCAATTATCGAATTGTAACTGAAATTTTTGATTTAGAACTAAAACTTACATGAACCAAGTGTTGTTTGGTCGACGCCTTAGCTCATAACTGAAGTGTTTACCGGGTAGATTGCATTGGTTCTTTTTCGCAATTTCGATGATATATAGTCTCTCTTTATTCTTCTGTTATTTATCTTTTACTTTTTTAGACACAGATCTCGTCATCAATTCACCTGCATACCTGTTACAGTTATCGTTTATTCCAATTTTTGGCAATGTAGCGCTACATTCACTTTTGCCCTGCAAGCTCTTATACACCGCACCGGTCGGTGAATTATTTAAAAAAATTGTTGTACCGTAAATTCTACACTTACTTCAGCCCGAGAGAATAAAAGAAACTACATAAATAAGAAACAACATATTTAGAACTTCTTAAACGATCGAAACTAGAAATAAACGATTGAACACGCCCATCACCTGCACGTTGGATATCACAATATGCGATTACCAGTGTCACGTAAGAACGCAAAGACTTACGCGGTTTTCACGCTGGAAAGTTTCTGGGAACTGAAAATCGGGCAGACGTTTCCAGCGGGGAAGGGCTCGTCATTAGAAAGAAAATGAATGCGAAGGAAAATTGTCATGGAGATTTTTTTCGTTGCCGTTAACAAGTGCTATTAGTCAGACCGTTTGTTTCCATTTCCACTGGCTTTCTGCTGTTAATGGCTATTTCTGCATCTTTTTTCTTTTTAGCGTCTTTTTTCGTTTTGTTTTTCTGTGTGTACCGCCGCAAACATAACTTTTAACCTACAGCTTGAAATAGCACAAAAAAGGGAAACGTTCGAATTGTTTTAACAGTTCCTTTGCCTCTCCTCCCAAATATATTAGGCTACCTCCAATAATGGCGGCATTACTTTTAAAGATGGGATTTATGTCTAAAAATTTCCTTTATTCCTCTTCAATTTGAAACAAATTAACCTGAGATAATTAATCATTTAATCTTTGATACGGGTTGTTCCGAATTTACACGGCTGTTTACCGATAATTCCGATTTAGAAAAAAGTTTACGAAATTTCGGCATTGCAAGGATATATGCCTAATAGGCGCGCCATTGCTAACTTAAATCCGAAAATTTTTTCATTAAATGTTATGCCAGGTTATTGCTTTAAAAAACTCCGACTGATTTTCTAAGTCAATGAATATTTGTGAAGTCTACGATAATTCTTTTTGTCTAGGAATATCATCTGTACATCAATGAGATTCGCTTCTTCGGTTCCAAAATTGAACCCAGAGGGGTCAATACTATTGTTTTTTTTTGTCCAGGTCGCTCTCTCTCTCTTAAAGTTTTACTTACATCTTTTACTTAGTTAGACGGTAACATCCGGATAACTTTTTGAGCGATGGGAATCGTTGCTGCAGATTAAACCTTTCTCCGTACTGTTTTAACTTTCTTACGATTACCTTCTCGTCAGTGTTGGTTGTGTTCTTCACAGTACCTTCCATCAGTGTTGCTTGCTGCCTTTCACTAGGTCAGTTGAGAGCATATCACCCGTGGGGATTTATTCAAGTGGTAATTACATCGATTTTTCAATTTCTTGTTTATTCTACTTGCGCCGTTCTACTTATTCTTTGATCGGTTTGAAATAAAGTTTACATTCAAATTTCAAATAATGTTGCATCGTCGCATCGGTTACATTCAGGATACTAGCAGATATTATGATGTGGTTTAATCTGATATCACTTCACTTCCTTGGTATTTTTATATTCCGCTGTCCTATTCCCGGTCGTCTTGTTCGTAACTACGCTAATTTGTAGATTGCGTTTGGGGCATTCCCCCAGTGTGGCATTAAATTTCGCAGACTCCTCTGGGTACAACAGTAATCACATTAGGTCTACCCCTCTTCATTAATGACATTAATTAACTGCTGTTCAACTGCGACAAATACGAACGCAATAGGAAAAGATTTTATGAAGGATTCATTTCATGCAGATTGTTCATTTTTTATAGTGTTCATTATTTACTTTGTTCTTGACATACTGTAATTTTTACTACGGTCCGCTTTGTAATTAGTAACAACATTTTGGTTTAATATAAAAAAAAAAAGTTTATTGAAGAAAACAAGATTATTATTAAATTTTTGTCTTATTTAATTTTTCTTTTTTTTTTTTTTTTGTTCTTTTTCCTCATTCATTAGACTTTACTATTTTGTCAATGAAGGCAGTTAGTTTTATTTCATTTTATTCTTTATCGATTTATTTATTACATTCTTATTTTTTCTTACGTTGTAGTCTTTCTTCATTCTTTTTCCCATCAGGCATTGTGAGCATTGTCAGGCAACTATGGTCATATTGTGAGATAGGATTCTTTTGGAAAATTTTTATTTCTGTTTATTGAGTTTCATTGGGCATTGTGGGCACTGCTCTGCAGTTGCGGCCATATTGAAGAATGATAACTTATTTTAATTTCTTATTCTTTCTTTTTTTCTGGTTAATTTCATTGGGCATTGTGGGCACTGCTTTGTAGTTGCGGCCCTATTGTAGAATGGAATTTCCTTTCCTCGCATTCCTAGTCTTTATTTTTCTATCTCTAGTCATTTTTCGTATCTAATAGTTTTCTGGCCAAATGAACTGTATTTGTTCGGGATAAAAAAAAAAAAAACAAAAAAAAAGAACAGCTACATTCTTCAAGCTCTCTTTATACATTCATCCTGTGCGGCTTTTATTATTCTTCTATTATTTCGCTAGATTGTTTTCGTTTTCTTTCATTATTTTTTTTATTTGTTTTGCCAACTCAAAATATTAATTACCGATTAGCCGAAAATAACAGCACTTTGACCCCTTGTTTATGTGTTTTACCATAAAGTAAAATGGGTACACGTGAGTGTGAGAAAGAAGTATCAATTTTCCTTAGATTATTAATTTATCGGTGTATATTTTGTATACTAATAGAACAGGATGATGTATATGGGGAATTTTAAATTTGTCTATGTTAAAGTATTTTAAGGCTTTCACCTAAAGCCTAAAATTATAATAAACTCGATATTTCTTTTTGGACAAGCATATGATAAATTCCTCTAGATATGTCGGTTTTAATTTGCCATGTAAATTTTTAACTTACGATTGCGTAGCAATTTCCAGTTGTGCGTCTCCCCTTTTTTCCATACCTCATGGATTTCATTAATCACTTTTACTAACTTACGTAAAAAAAGAAAAAGTAACGGAATTTCCTCTTTAGCGTGATAATGGCATACTCATTAATACTTAATGAAAATATACCCACATCAAGAATTTATGAAGTATGTTAAGTTTTTTCTTTTATATTTTAGAGTAAATGTACAATAAAAATCGAAATTAGAACGGAGAATTGTGTGTTTTTTTTTTGTTTTTTTTTTTTTTGACAACCTAAAAATAAAAAAATAAATGACATAGTCAATTGGAACAACTCTTTTATATTAAGGGAATAAGTGTATCTGTTCGGGAGCCTTATCCCTTAGCGAGGTCCGAAAGATAGAATTTTATATTTATATATATATATATATATATGTATGTATTAAAAAAAAAATACAGAAACTGGATAGTTGAGGAAATAAGGACAGCTAAAACAAATTTTTTACTCCACTGAAATAAAAAAAAACAAGATATGCAAAACACATATGAAAAACGGTACACAATATTTTACATGGGGCAAGGCTTGAACAGTTAATTAAAACTTTCAGCAGGAATTCAGGGAATTTTTTGCGACTAATCTGGACATTTTGCCATTCGGTATGCCATAACAAACTATTCACAGTGTTTAGGATACGTAATAGTGCACATCCTTTTACATTTCTAAAGCAACCAAAAAAAATCAATAGAATTGATAATTAAGAAATTACAACAAAAATAAAGGACCCGGATGGGACAAAATTTACGTTCTGTCATAGGGCAACAACTGAAAGAAAGTGTCCTAAAATACGGGGATTTCGGTAGAAACGATAAAATTATACAGAGCGCGATATGTAAAAACTATTTTTTCACACAACTGAATGGGATATTGAATATAAGAAGAGCGAGCGAGTACGGTACCAGATGTAGTAATAAAGGAGTAAAAAATGTTGTAATCTCGGTAAATGAATGCAAGGTGGTTTTTAGATTATTCTATAGCATTTAGTTATCGAGTTAACACTGACCTTATTATTTTTGATTAGACCTGCTTGCTAAAGTAGTAGTTTTATCTCATTGAAAAATAGCGATACGTACTATTTAACGATATTGGAAAAAAGTCATTAAGGTTCGTAAATAAGGACGAAATACCTAAATTGTGAAAACTGTTTGATGAAAAATACTTCATTGTACTTACCGAGTAACTGTTGTGAAAAATTTGCGATTTAAAAAGATTACGGATAAAGAGAAATGATCTTTCGCAGGCTTTATAAAGTGACGAAAAAAAAAAAGGGGGGAACGCGTTATTAAGCTCGCGCTCAATATTTAATGAAAGAAACGAGAATGCACTGATACGGCCGATAGTAAAATTTAATTCGCAACGGATTAGGAACGTCTAATCCGGCGGGAATTATCGAAAGGACGCTGGCTAGATGTTAATCTTACGGGTCTCGCGTAAAATTCAATCAATAAGAAAAACGTACGAGATAATGATGTTAGAGTGTTACGAAGAAACGGGCCCGAAGACGACCGAAGGAAGTTCGTATGATAAAAATGTACACGCCGTCGTCGGATGAAGATAATTTTTTCCGAAATTCACGGTGGAATTCTGGGAGAGATGCGAGCAGGACGGTGCAGAGTGAACCTAAAAGCACGTGCTCGGCTTGTAGGGAAAATAAGAAATGAACGGCCAAGTGGCTATCAAAGAGCATAAGTTAGGCGTCTCAGGAATGATATGTGAGCGGCAGAAGCGCGTCTTGGCGAAGGAATTCGCTGATGCAGTCCGAATTCCCGATAGAGCGTAAATTATCGAGATATAATCCAGACGTTTTCTCTCGTCCGCCGTTGCCCTTTCGAAATTAGTACCGGCGAATTCACGTCAAACTGCATTTTCAACTTCTTCTCCAGCGCTATCTCGGATATTGTCCGAGACCGCGTCCAGTTCAATTTATTCGGCTGGCGTGAAATTTTCCCCCCTGAAATTAGCACAAATCCGGTAATTACCGTTCTCTCAATGCCGAAAGAAGGGGCCTTATATCTCAAGAATCGAACGTTCAGTCGTTTTTTTCTCTACCATTACCGGAATCGAGTCAGCGACACAATCGTTAATTTAAAGTCCCAGCGTGCACTAGCTGAGATCTATTCATTAAGATGTAAAAAGTTTGTAATCGAACTTCGACGAGCCGTAAAAAGAAGAATATTTCGGTGAAATGACGTTCTTATGAGAAATAGAATATTACGCGCAATGAGAATATTGAAAATATTTATTTATTTATTTGTTTATTTATTTATTAATAAAATAATCAAAATGAATTCGCTTTATTAAAAAAATTAATTTGCTTTATTAAAAAAATTAATTCGATTAAACTAGCTTTGGAAAACGGGCATAGTCTTCAACCTGGCCCTTTCAATCTTGAGCTATTCTTTTAAAATCTCCACGGCTGAGCGCTGAATCATTATCTAATATTCCCTTTTTTCTTGTTCTATGTATTTAGTCTCCGTTATTTTTAAAATAGGTGCGTCTCTCATTTTTCAATATACACCTTTACGAAATCTTTATGTTAAAATGAACGTTTTTGAATAGTCCGGAAACGGAATACAAAAAAAAAACTAATAGGCGAAATCTTCCGCGCTTATCAGGTAGAGCACTTCTGCAAGTTTGAACGCAACATCTCATGGTCCGGACCCGTTTGCATGTATGAGAATGAGGAACGGTGGTATAAATTTGGAGATCCCGAAATTTTGCAACTCAACTGAGAAGTAATATAAGTGAAGAAAATCGCTGGCGCTCTTGGCAGCATAGCCGACATTTATCGGATCGAGAGATAAACCAAAAATTAACTGGTTTATCTATGCCTACATCCTGAACGAACTATAAAAGGGTCCGATCGTTATGATTTTTTCGAAGAACTGACTATTTGAAGACCTATACAGTTGTAAAGCTGCAAATATTTTCCGAGTTGCGAATAAACGAAGTAAACCTATAATTTTTTCGCCGTTCACTTGAGGACTAGTGTGACACCGGATGTCCCTCGAATAGTTAAATGCCCTATAAAAATTTTGCGAGCTGGAAAACGACGTAGAGAGCTATCTTTACTGAAATAATTACCGCATCGTCCGTAGTAAGAATTCCGTTTCTCAAACAGTATACAGTTTAACCAAGTGTGATATACTGAAGGTTAACTCAATCATTCGGCGGGATCGTAATGCATTTATTGCCTCAATTGTGATCCCCCCGCTACCCGACAGGGTATTCATACGAACCGAAACTTTACATTAAGGAGTATTTTGACAGAGTTGATGGAAATTTGTATACGTTAATTCATTGTTTTTTCATATTAAATTTGCGACTTATAATTCCACTTATTTGAATTAATTCATTAAAGTGCAGTAAAATCAGGATTAATTTTCAAAATATAATCGATATTTCAGACCTAAAATTTTGGCTTCCAAATAAAGCCTATACTGAACTAAACTTACACACATGTTGAATTGTTCGAATATATATATATATATACATATATACATGTTTGATCAAATGTTGTAACACAAATTAACCTGAGGTACCAAATATATATATATATGTACACGGCTAATTTAGTCAAACGTTTTAGCGAAATCTATAAAACTGAACGTTATATTGGTATTTTGTACATTTTTGAATTAGCGGTTGTTACTGAAATTCTTCTTGTTCCACATTCTGTTTTATTGTCATTTCTCTCTTAAATTTTGATCTGGTAATTTTAACGTACAGCTTACGTACGATATAGTCTGACTACTCTCTCTGTGCCTATCGTCTGTCTCGTTTCACCGGGTAAATTATTATTTTTCATTACTTTGTCGGTACCATTTTTATTATGTTTGCAGCTGTTATTGACACTGTTTACTACAGCCCATCTACGCCTCCCATTTTATCTTTTTCGAGTCTTCATTTTATTTTTGTAAATTAATATTTAACTTGTATTTTTAGTTTTATTTTCTTTTTGTATTAAGTTTGTAAAGGTCGAGTATGTTTATCTCTGCATGAGTTTTTGTATGTAACACATTTTAATTTCGATCCGATATAATATTTTAGAGTCCCGTTCCGGATTAAGCACTCGAGACAAACGGTATTTTTGTATTTCTGGATTATTATTTAATTTTTCTGATTCTACGATCTCCCCTGCGTATCTAATTTACGTATTAAGTTTTATATTGCAGAAGTTTTATTTACTGATAAAATTTAAATTCACGCGAAAGAAAGAAGTACGGTGGAAAGGGTTTCGAAAACTTGTTGTTTTTATTTCGGTTTAATGAAATTAAACACGCCCCCGTTCAGCAGTTTACACTGTTGGCTGTTGCAACACTCACCTGTAGCCGACTTTTATACACGACGACCGGAATGTAAGATCAAAAGATTTCTCGAAGTTCCGCAAAACTTTAATGCAGGAGTGCCTTAGAAATAGCGCTATTAATCAACAAATTCTCGTTGGCTTCTTCCTCAATCTCGAACATTGAATTAAAAATGTACTAGAAGTGAAATCAAAAAAGACCGTCCAAATTTAATGCGAATACCTCGGAAATAGGCTCACGAAGAAGAATTAAATTCCGTTGACAAACATGCGGAATAAATATTATAACACCGCCTAAAGCGTTTCGCGATGGACGGAAATTTTGCGTTATATTATCTGCGAGTTTAGAAATATTTCAATAAAATTTGTTGTATCGTTTTATTTGAAGCCTGATTGATTTTTTACACTGAAAAATAATAATTCTGTATAATCCGCGTTGCAGGGAAAAAAAAATTAAATATTTTACAAAAAGAATTGTCGCCTACACATAAGCTAAACGCGTTTATAATAATTTCACTCCGGCTTTCGAGGACAACTTTTTCGCATACGATGGTATTAATATAACTCAGCCTTGCTTAAAATTCGTTAATTATATAAAATACAATTAATAAATTATAAATATGCCGACCAGTTTCGGCTAACCATAGTGTATCAAGATTATATAGAATTTTACGTGATCGAAATTGTTCGGCATATTTTTTAATAAGTTTTTAGTAATTGTATTTTATGTTACTTTGAATTTTATTAAATAAACAGCGTTGAAGTTTAGCACGATTGGACTTAAATACGCTGGCCTCGTACAATTACGCGGTTAAAATGTATCGTAAAACGGACTCTTACGAAATAATGCACAGTTATATTCGAAATTTCGAAAAAAAGTAAAGTTTAAAAATTTATTATTCTTCCAACAATAACTCGGTAATATTTACGGTTATCAATTCAATTTAACGTATTCTAAAAAAGTGGTTTTCCTAGTCATCCGAGTAATCAGTCACGCGAATTACTATATTTTACAAAAAATTCCCTTAGACTTGCATTGAACGTATAATCCGACCTGAATCAGTAACGCATGGTGCTAAAACCGATATGGTTGTACGCAGCTGAATTATGGCGATGCGCTTCCAAAAGTAGTGTGAACAGAATACAACGCTATCAAAATAAGGTGCTACGATCCAATGATCAGGAGCACCATGGTATGTGTCCAACCAAACACTACATCAAGATTTACAAGTGAAATACAGAAGAAACAAAGCTGGCGGTTAAAAATCACTTTTTTTTTTTTTTTTTTTTTTTTTTTTGGGTAATTGTACATTATGTAAGGAAAAGATTAGAAATTGAGGAAATAAAGAAGGCCAACAAAGGAACTATATTAAGAGAGGGGAATGCAAGAACCGAGTGGACACTATAAGGAGTAGGAAGGCCAAGGCGCAGAAGACTAGAATACAGAGTAGAACGTTCGGAGGAAATAAAGGGGCATTCGAACAAAATGTGATTCGCATCACAGGTATAATAAAAATCACTTGTCGAGGTTGAAATGAAAATGCTCTTGCAACGAATTTACTAAAATGACGAGCAAGTTGCAACAGGTTGAAAAGAAGGAACGTTACTGACCTAGCGTGATTAGTCTATAAATAAATTCGGAATCGGCTGATGGACAGATCTCTTTTTTTTAACGGGGATTGCATGTAAACAACGGATCTTCGCCCAGAAAAGACACGTCAACTCTTGTCATTAGGTCTCCCTACTCCCTATAACTCATCCTTTATCCTCTCCTTTCCTTCATCTTCTGTGGTGTCCGCACTGCTGTCCTTTGTTACGTCCATTTCGGACGACCGCCTAGTTATTTAGTTTTTTAGCTTAGTTTTCCTGTTGTTGGGTCAATGCCGCTGGCGCGCTCACAAAAGAAAAAAAAAAAAAAAGGTACGAGAGAAAAAAATCAGTTAGATGTAGAATCGGTCAGCTATTGATAAAATAAAAGAACTAAAGATAGGAACAACGGAGATCAACGGAAACAATAAGATATACGAAGCGCAATAAGAATTAGGGACTTTAAGTGATAACAGATCGGAGTAGGTTCACGAGGGATGGACAGTCAAAGAAGGAAATTCACGGTCTTATTAACATTAAAATCTAGTAAATGACTATATAGTCAGTTCTAGATGTGAAGAAAAAACAAAATATATATAAATCCGACTAATGATGTCATTCCGACTGAGAAAACCAACCAAACGTATTTGCTCAATTTAAGAGATTTTATAAGTGCACATATATATATATATATATAAAAACTTTTAATACCATCTATTTTTTACAGTGGAAAAAAGTGATTTAATTAAGTTTGTTAGAAATGAAACTGCATCGGGGAATCAAAAAGATAAAAATTTAACATAAAACCAATTTCGTTGAATAAATTAGAAAAATGTTAAACATTTTAGGCATTATTTTTTCTATTTCTGTTCATGGGTAAAAATCTAAAAATATTAAATCTTCTGAAATAAATTTAAATTATTATAACGAATTATTTTGCCGTGGAACTGAATCGTCAGGGCTCATGAAGTAGAAGGAATTTCTTGCACTATTTTTGTTGATTATTTAAATTTTCTGCTATCAATAGTGTCACACTTCTATGATTCCTGATTGCAAGTTGCACAGCTACAGCTGCAAGAATACCTTTGACGATCCCACCAGATTTTTCAACCGATGCCTTAATCGATTTGGTCGATGTAGCCTACATTTAGCACTAATTATTCCGAAGCACACTCTGCAGTTTTTCTTGTTCCTGAATAACGATAATTCAATATTTTTTCCTCAACTGATAAATTTCTTTTAGAATACGATTGCGTCAGATGAAACTTTTAATCATCGCCGCTGAGTAAAACGAAAGTCATATCGAAGCTTCTGGGTGGGATGGTTTCTTTATAAGAAAAAAAAAAAAAGTGTTAAAGCTGATGCTGCAATTGTGTCCTCACTACTCCGTTTTCTAATAGTTACCAACATCAATAATTATAAACCTTCAATAATGGTCTGCAACAGTCCGCAAAATAATTGTAAAGAATTGTTTTCAGTGGTAATATTTCAACTTGTTCACGGACATTAAGGCTTCTAATATGTTTTCCATCTACCGAGTAAAATATTTCAGTAAACTGTTCACCATGTTGCACTGCAAAATGTGTATGAGAAATTAATAACTTAATTTCCTATAGTTGAATTATACATTCTAAACTGTTTCCCGATAAAACGAATAGATAAACCGGTAGGCGAAAATCTAGAAGGACGATGTAGAATTGCATCAAATTAACAAAACTAGGACAAAGTAAGAATATCGTTGAATACAAATTTCATGAGCAATACGCGATATGTTCAAAATTAAATATTTTGTAAGTAAGCAAACACGGAAATCTCGGAGATCTGATATATAGACACGACATCTGAAAGAAAAAACAAAATTAGAATCTGGAGACAGAGCAACATCTGTAATAAAATACAAATACTTTTTGGTAGTGTGAGTTTTTTTTGTCGTGTGATGTTGTTAGTGCACAACAATCATTATCAAATACGCTTTCCAATTTCGATGCTTGCGGTCAAAATATAGAGCAATCGTTTTCCAATTCAGTTTTCGGCAATACAGAACACTGCAAAAACTGAAACTTTTGTTTTCGGAAAAGAGGTGTTAGCGTTGGAAGCCAGGAAAATTAAATTCAGGGCAAGATGATGTAAAAGAAAAATCAGTGAATGAAGATCGGGACTTTTTGTTCTTGAAGAGTATTAAATACTGTCATGGAAAATCCTAATAATCTAGATAAAATGAAAATGAAAATTTCATTCTCGAATTTATCAGGCTACCCCAGAGGCTACTTCTTCCCCAACCGCCTGTTCCTTTGAAGTCTGCGACGTGATTCGAAGCATTCGACTGAATGTCAATTGCTCGGTACTGGATGCTGAAATATACGCAGCATTTTTCTGTTTGGAATATTTTCTTTCTACAGAGCCTACATCACAGAAAGCCCTGCTGGTATCTGATTCATCCGCGGCCTTATTGACAATTTCTAATCCCCTCACCAAACATCCTGTAGCAATTCGAACCCAACAGGTATTATACGAACTTATTAAGAGACAGTGCTCCGTATCCTTTCTGTGGGCGCCCAGCCATGCAGGGATTCCTGGAAATGAACGCGTCGATACATCCGCCCGAGCAGAAATATATTGCCCCTCGCCTAGTAACAGCCCACCTCCACCTTATCTCTCGAACATAATCTTGAATAATCTCACGTCCTTATGGAAAACCCATTGGTCCTCGTGTCAGACTTTCTCGAGGTTAATTAAACCCTCAACGGAACCATGGTGGCCAGAAAAAAGCATCTCCCGCAGAGATTTCTGTGCACTTAGCCGCTTGCGCATAGGCCATACGGCCATGTCGCATAATTTTATTTTGCAAAGAACCCCCTTTCCTACGAATTGTCCTTTCTGTGGCCAATATGTTGTTCCCTCAACTCCTCATATACTATGCGACTGTCCAGCATTATCACCTCACCGGCCCCTTTCAATTAATAACAAAACAGTCACCAACATTCTTGAGAATTCCTGTAATGAAATTTTATCTGTAACACAATTTATCAGAACTAGCGGAATAATCAGATATCTATAAAAAGAAACTGCGCATCTTCGTACTGTAATAGCCACAGCAGTTAAACACGGTACAGGATGTTGCTTTCACAAAAATAAAAAACAAAAAAAAAAAAACAAAAAAAACTATAAAATGTAGAGAAGAAAATAATGAAAGTTATCGAAAATCACATGGGCAGATAAGTTTATATTCTCTAATTAAAGATGATGTTGAATCAGAAGAATTTGTCAGAAGAATTACAAATGAATTTAATTATTATTTTCGTTTACACTTATAATATTCGGTTATAATTTTTCTGTTGTTACACCTGTAAAAAATATTTCTGTTTTGTTAAAAGTCAAGTACTTCTCCTCTCACCCAGTTTGATCGTAAGCATTTTGACAAGCATATAATATATATCAGTTCAATTAATAACGTAGGTATAAAAAACGCGCAATATATTACGACAATCGAAAAATAAAATATAAAAATTATAAAATACCTTAACGTAAGGTATGAATGTTCATTACGTTCTCTACAATACTTTGTTTATTCTTTTCCTTCGTTCTGCTTCGGCCATCTAAGGGCTTAATTTATTTTTGTCGGATATCTCTGATTCTACTTCGCTCCTTGCTCTCGTTTCCCCAGTTTTTGAGCCAATGTTCCTTCGGTAAAAATCTCTTCTCCGAACTTAAAACATATCTGAAAATCCTTTTATGATAAACGCCGGTCTTCCTACGCGTTAGTGTACGCAATCTACACCGTAGTTTTTTTTAAACAAAACCTTAATTGCTTGTTCGATTTATCAACTACATACATAAGAAATATCTTATAAATCATAGCCGTTCCATTGTGTCATTCTTATAAAATTCAGAAATTTTTTTATTTTTATACGCGTAAGTCGATCTTATGTTGATTTTTTTTCTAATCGTATTTGCCATTTTTTTTTTTTTTTCGGAATTTTATTATAATTCGGTCGCATTTATAATGAAACTACGAGTATAGAAATTTTTCATTCCGGTCGGTTTGCAGAAAAATTGATAGCAGCGATCGAGTAGCAACTTGATCCATATTTTATTTGAACAATTTGCAAGAATTTTCGCTGCGAGATTGAAATTAAAAACGGATTATTGCATACTATTTGTAAAATGTTGTCAACATTTGAGAAACCCATTTGCAAACGATTAAAAAACACAACCAAAAAATTAATAATCTTCCTGCGCGATTGATAGGAAAAAAAATTGACTATAAAAGTTTTTACATGTCTCATTTGTGTGTTTTCGGAAATTTTTCCGTCGGTTTGTTTGCACATTTTCCGGAAATAAATTTAAAACAAGTTCGACGGATTTTAATGAAATTTACACAAACTACGAATATGGTCGCCCCCGCACGGGGGGCGAGCAGTTCTTGTTCTAAGAATTAAAAAAACAATCAAATAGAAAATCTGGTAAAAATAAGATTGCTCCGATTGGCCATTAAAATCTGTACAACGCAGGAATTTGAAGAAAATTATTACTTTTTTTATAATTTTTTTGCAAAATAAACAACCATTGAGTTGATTTTCGGCAGGAACAATATGATTTGAAACTGAATTACAATGCTATCGATGTAATTTTTAATATTTTTATTACGAATTTTATACCGAAATGTCTTTGAAAATTAATTTCAAACTAATCAATGAACTGATTGTACAGTTTTATTATTACAGTAGCGAAGTATTCTTTTTTGATAGCCGAAATATCTTTTTCAATACTGCCCTCCGCCGAAATGCAAACCCGAGGATATTTCAACTTGAATTACACTTTTCGAATTATTTCGATATCTCAAAAGGTTTCGAATGTAAAGTATCCCTCAATTTTCTTATAAATCTACATTACAGTTTTTGAGCAAAATTTTTCTTTTTTCTATGCTTCTGAATATGAATACTTCATTGTATTTTTGTTTTTGTTGCTTATAAACTTCGATGTAAATCGTTTCTTATTATTTTACGTGTTTTTATCGAATGTATCTACTGTGAAAAAAAACAAACAAATAAATATAACAGAAAAAATGTATATTTTACGTATTAAAAAGCAGAATTGTTCAAGAGAACTGACCTAAAGATAGCACTGAAAAACACTGTTTCTAACAAATAGTTTAGGTGATCAGGAAATATTGTAAAGAGGAAAGAATACGATAAATAAACAGTGGAATAGGGAAAATTCGTTTACCAACTAATAATAAAACGTGTAAAATTGTAAATCAACTTGGTAGCAAATATTCAACTAGTAATTAGATAAAGTCGTTTTTGAACTGTACTAAAATAGTAAAAATAAAATAAAAGAATGAATAACGAAAAGAAATTCAATCGATAAAAACATAATTACACTGATGAAAGGTACAGTTTTCCGTTGAAAATATGGTAGCAGAGAGCAGATAGCTTACGCCAAGATCAACATAGTGGGCATGGTTTCGAAATGCGAGACTGCACTCAAGAGCGTGTCTGCCCGCATTAGCTGCAAATGACTACAACCATAGCGATATGTGCTCCCACCATACACCGGAAATCATTTCAGGAACCCTAATCTTGAAGATTAACACCAATTTCTGTACGCCAAAACCTCCAAAAACTCTATCCTTCCTGCAACTCTATCTACGTGAACGTCGCGTTATCGCACAGACACTATGCTCTATGTAGCGACCTCTAATAATTGTGCGTAATTGTGAAAAAATAAGACAGACCTGAAAAATATAGCGCGTATGCCATAGACTAGTAGCTAAGTACTGTACATTCGTTACTACTTTAGTTGCACACCAATTTTTTGTGACTTTTCTCAGTCTAGTACTCGATCTTTATAGAATCTTTTACAATGCGATCAATTCGTCAGATGACGCATGCAGTTAACTTAGATATTGCTGTTTGATAAAGCGATTTATTAGAACTCAAATAGAAGTACTGTGGCAAATGTTATGATTATAAATATTGCCGCTGTCATAGTAACTCTATACGATGAATAAAAAAGATATACTGTGGTCAGTGGGGGATATGTAAACGGAAGTTAAAGGAGGTTTAAAAATCCCACCCAAGCACAATTAGAAACGTTTATTTCAGTTAATTCGATAGTAAAGTATAGTCACAGCAGAAGCACAGGTCCACAACACTATGCTCCATATATCATATCCTTGTGCCAGGAAGTAAATATAAATAAAAAAACAACTATTAAAAATAATATATTACTAGTATAAAGATAAGTTACATATGTTAACTGGTAACTATGTTTCGTAACTGGTCAGGAAGCGCCACACTAAGTAAGTGTGTCCTCCCGCTATATAATTTTCAGGTTATCGGAGCTCGATAACGGTTTGTGCGCAACCTTGTGCTAAATTACTGTCAACGTTCACATCTGAAAACGTTCCAAATTCTCGTTACTTCCATTGCTCAAGTTCTAATTATTTTCTATAATCGTCACGTAATTAATTTGTTTTACTTGCACAAAATTACAAATAGGCATGCGCACGCAAACAACAGGGATGTGTGAACTTGCAAATGAACCAAACCGAGCATTGATCCAAAAGCTATTAACAAAAACCATTAAACATAAATAACCCCGTAGCGATCAAAATAAAACCCAATTATAGAACAGTTCATTGGATGAGTAAATTAGATGTTAACCCTAATATTGTTTGCTTATGTGTGTGTGTGTGTGCATGTTAAGTCGATAGCAGTAATCAAAATGTGACTAATATGCATATATTTGGAAGACTATTAATGTATGACAGCTCCAAGAGGTATGTAGCCACGTAGTAAACTATATCGAGCAGTAAAGGAGATGCTGCTGTCATTAGAAAGTAAAATATCAAATCGCTATGAATAATTCCGTGCAATTCGTGTTTTGTCTTCTTCTACAGTTGCTGTGTACGGCTTATTTTCATAGCGGTACATCTGATGATATATATTTTGTATAAACTCTGAGAATGTTTACACAAATGGTGTAAATTCTAGCGAGCAGTTTCGATGATGAGGAGTTTATCTGATAGTAAACACAGTAAATAAGGGAGCTTGCATAAACTTGCACTTCTTATTAGTTTGAAAAATATCATTCTTTTATATGTAGTGACAAAAGGCAAGTAATCCGACTAAAAAACCATAATTTTTTGTTATAAAATAAGAAATTTGAAGAAAATGGTACACTCTTTTTTGTTAGAAAATTTTCACTTGAACACACATGTTCTTCTGTTGGTCTAATGAGGGGGGCGTTTTTATTTTGTACATAACCTAGTTTCATAGCATTGTGTAAAACCTCCAATTTGCAACCATTCACAGGTTTATATATTTCTACAAGTATCCTTTGCTATTGAATAACGGAAGATAATGACCCTGATATAGAAATAAAAACGCGCATCGAGATAGCCCGGGATGTATTTATGAAGATGAAGAATGTACTTTTTTTCTTTTTTTTCTTTCTTTTGGGTTTCAAACACAAATTCCACCCGTTGTCTGTAAGAATGTACTTTGCGATAAAATATTAAATTTGGAAATCAAGAAGGTGTTCAGATACATTTTAAACTTTCGTGGCTTTTTAGTATCGATCGTCCTTTATTTTCGGTGAAAATCACATTACAATTTTTTTCGCTTTGACGTTTCGAATACTGTAATGAAGAAAATTGTGACGTGGTTTTCACTGACAATAATGGATGAAAGGTGTTAAGATGTTATACAATATGGTTCGTACTTCTTTATGGGTGCGAGACGTGGACAACAAAAGGATATATGGAAAAGCGTATTTCATCATTCGAAAAATGGTGTTATCGGCGAATCTGGAAAACACCATGGACCGAAAAAATGAAAGATGCGGAGGTGCTACAATTGATGAAAACGGATCCGGTACCAATGAACATAATTAGAAAACGAAAAACAAATTTCTTTGAACATTTTATGAGAGAACCAACATATCACCTTCTGCAAACAATAATGATGAGAGCGGTAGAATGGAAAAGGGGCCGAGGGAGAAGAAGGATTGCTTGGCTCTAAAATATTAAGACATGGACTAGAGTTACGAAATCGGGGAAAATTATTGCAGGTCGCAAGAAATCGAGATGCATTTTGTCAAATGGTGGAGTTCATCAAAAATGGTTAAGCGATATCCGAATCGGGTTGCACGAAGAAGAAGAAGAAGTTTGTGTTGTATCGGCGAATAAAAAAGAAAATTATAAATGAGTACGTGTGAAAAGAGATCCCTGCTTCGCAGATATGATGTGTGTGTAGAACTTTGAAATAACAGAGTATTGGAAGAAAAAATCTGTAGTTGTGTAGATTGAGTTGTTGTAAGACACACATGATTTACATGCATCCATTATGTATAACATCATTTGATACGTAAGCTCTTTATTGTCTCGTTACATTCAAAACTGTACTCACCTCCCCTGTTTCATTTCATCCGTGTGTGTTTAGTCTTCGAATATTGCAGGGCGAGAACTCGGTAAACTGCACTAACATGAAGTGTAAAGTTAAAAATTTCAATTTTTAAATTGAAATATCATTTTCCGAAGTTCACATCATTTTTTCACCGCCAATCCTAATTTTCTTTCCCAGTCTACAATTTCATTAAAAGATGAGTGTTAATTTGGTACAATGATATTGTACTAAGCAATATTTTTAATGCATCTGTGATAGATAAAAAACTTTAAACTTGACAGAATTGCAGCCATAGGAAATTTTAAATATTTAGGTACATATATATATATATATATATATATATATATATCCATAGATTCTTGAACTGGAAAATACACATTCAAAGTCTAAATTCGAAAATAAGACGGTCAATTCCAGCTTTATATAAAATAAAACAGGTTCTAGCACATCGCACACTACGTATATATTATAATTCAATAATAATGTCTAGAATATTATATGGAATTCAAATATATTATGTAAGGCTAACGAAACGGAAATAAATAAAATAAGCAAAATGCGGAAAAGGTGTTTGAAACTTATACTTCCCCACTAGAAATAAATCGACTTAAGATCAATTATGTGTGAAAGGAAAACAACGAAATGTATCCTAAGATGTGTACTATTTCTATTATAGATTACTAAATATAAATAATATAAAATAACCATCTAGGCAAAAAATTCGGTTAACAAGAAACCAAAGTAATACATATTACATCAATCCTTAAGGAGGTGTAAATCTGACGATTCGGTTTTAATCAATATAATAAGTACAATCCCTAATCATATATTAAACGAAAAAAAAATTAGTATGCGGTTAAAGAAGTAGGAAAATGGTTGAAAGAATATTGTAAAGAGTAAAACCCAAGATACTTTTGGAATCATTCTACTTTTTAATTTTCTTTTCGTATTCTCTTTTGATTTATTTATTCTCGTCCTTTCTTGTTTTCTTCCTCTGTCATTTCTCTTTAAAATAAGATAAAGTTTTTTGATTTAATGATATTTAGTTGCTCTCGTGTATCGGTATACAGATGAGTATTTACGGCGTGCGTATGTATTTGCATGTGTGTATTATGTTATAATTTATATAATCTTAAGTTGACTACTAATATTATGATGTATAGAATAAGCAAGAATAGTTGTAATTTTGTATTTTAAATAAACGTTAATAAGAGTGTCGGGCACTCACACAACGGGCATACTCGCCCTGTGAGAC
Organism: Icerya purchasi; assembly: GCA_039619475.1. Classification (NCBI taxonomy): domain Eukaryota; kingdom Metazoa; phylum Arthropoda; class Insecta; order Hemiptera; family Monophlebidae; genus Icerya; species Icerya purchasi. The sequence continues at coordinate 226,998,058 of CM077116.1, forward strand.
CCGAAATTTATTTAATAAATGTAAAAAAAAAATTCTTTCTTTTCAGGTTTTGATTTTTTTTCGACATCACAAAATTATTTTTGTGTACTCATCTGAACCCGTAACATTACTACAGGAAATTTTTTGTTTTTGAAGTCTTTATTGTTTTCTGTATCGTTTTTTTGGCCCACGCTAAATATTTTGCTTCACTTATCTTTCATCGCATGATCCGTAATCGTAAGTGTTGGGATAAAACAAGCGGCAGATAGATATTTTACAACATTCCAAAAATTACAATTCACCAATACTGGGATTTTCCTAGAGCATAATTACTAGTTTGAAACAGCATTTATACGAACGCCATCTATAACCAAGGGCATCAAGTGGGTTGTGTATGTCATAGCCTCATGTATAAATGCCTCAAATTGCCAGTAAGTATCATAGACCTCGGGGGCATGTAAAATTTACGTGGAAACAAACGACTCGTCAGATTTTGTTGTTATTACACCATAACAGGTGTGCAGAACATATCTCCAACATTGTACAGTGACAAACGATTTTACGAAAAGTAAACAGATGTTTGTTTGCGCGAAATTGCGTGAATAGGGTTTTTCATAGAAAGACTAGCCTTGTTTACTGTAAACATTTAATGGAACAAAAACAATACGTGGAAATTCTGGGTGCATGTTGAGACATCTTCCTTCAAACGAGTTAGAAAAAAGTATATCGATATATACATATACATATCGATATACATATATACATATCGATATATATATATCTGTGCATAAAGATAGGATATATATGTCCGGCAAGATGGAAGCAAAGAAAACGTTTCCGCTTACTTTTGAACTACAACATTTCCTAACATATATGATAATGTTGACGGCGTGTGTGTCTGTGTGGTAGGGGCATCATTAATCCAGCGCAGGTGAAATTTTTGAATGTTTTCAATATGCGGCAACTGGATTTGAAAGAGGTCTTACTCCAACGAAACAGCGCTGTCTAACCATCTACGCCGCGGCAGTTAGTCCTATTTTAGAGTTCTTTTTCAATTTCTCATAAGGAGCAACTGCCACCACCATTTCTCATTGTGTGAACTTTAATGCGTATTATGCAGCAACCGCTTCTATTTAAATGAAAGAAAGTTATTTCCTTCAGATAAGATAATACATCTTTTTACATTGAAATTAATATTTTCAATAACTTGTTGACGCATTACGGCCATCGAGCTAGTGATAATTGAATACGTAAAAATGATTGAACTGATTTGCAAATTTCGACTGCTTAAATGATGATGTCTATTGACGCAGAAACTGATCCGTCGAAGAATTTGAATTTTTCGGTTTATGAGAAACATTATTCTTTTCGAGTTAAATTTTGCATTCGTTTCGTTCTTGTAAAAATGAAATTTTATTCGATTTCGACGAGCGATAAAATTATACGAGAGGTATTGTTCTCACCTTTTACGATTAAGAACTTACACAGCTTAGTTGTTATCGAGTCGAACGCGACCTTTATTCCAGATGCTCGTGCGAATATATTTTTATAGAGAAACATTTTTGGTAAATCCTCCAGAGTGACTTTCTTTATTTTCCTTTTCTTCCGATTCTTTGCATAGACACTGGCGTACATAGAGCGACTGTGCATACAAAGTGATTTCCATTTTATGGGCACGATAAACTGTCGCCTAGAAATAGATTCGCCAGATGAATTTGAATCACACTGCTATTTATAGTTTGAAGGAATCAACACAGCAGGGGTAATTGTGCAGTGCACCTGTCTACTTCGATTCTTAATTATTTGATAAAAATAATGAGTAATTAATAAAAATAACCGGTCATCTGAAGATTGAATATTTAGAGTTAAAAATACGCTAGAAGCGTCTTTTTTCAGTGGAATAACTCACATTTTTGCTACTAGGGAAGATGGACAAGAAAAACATATTAGTGAAAGAGTGCAAATATACGGAAAATTACTGAAATATCCGAAAGAGATTTTTTTTTTTTTTTCCCTTATTCTCAGTAACTTTGGGTAAGGCTGTTTATTTGTTTAATTTACAATTTTTACTATAATGTCCATTACAGGCACTATCCATTTAAGTTTTTGGTATCCTGTAATCTCATTTTACAATCATATTAAATTAATATTTTCATAAACTTAAATAAACTAGTATTTTAAACTTAATTATTTTTCGTATTATTATATAATTGAATTTTTCTTACGATATATAATTTCTTCCTCGACAAATTCATTAAACTCTTTAAATAGATTTGTAAAACTAATTCTGTAGCGTATAAATTATTCGAATATGTTATTACTATGGCTACATTCGCTTAATATGTACCTAACATCATCTAAGAAGCTACATCTTTTGCAATTTTCGTTATCTACAATTTTGAACTTATATAAATATACTCTAAATATGTCCGGATATAAATTGTACGTTAAAAAAGTTGGGCACCAAGTGTTTATTATTTATTCGTTCTATGATATTTGAAAAATATTGTTTCGCTAGCCCATTATAACTGTCCCATATATTTTGATATTTGTTCGTATAATATTCATTTAAAATTAAACTGTTTTACATTAAGCACTTTATTTTCGTAAATGTAACAAGGGGGGGTATCTATAAATTACGTTACTGAAATTGTGATTAATTTAAACTTTATTTTTGATTAAAAAGATATTTATGTGTTTTTGCAGTCCGTATTCAATGGGCGTAACACCTGCGATAACTATCGCAGCCATATAACTCTGATCGTTCTATATACTTTAAAAAGCTTAATAGCTGCGGTTCTTTTGAAACATCTAAGTATATTTTGAAATCTCTTTGTCTTTAACATATAGAAATAAAATATTGGGTAAAATTATACACTTATACAATAATATTCCCTTTTTATAATTTATCCGGTTGCTGTTGTTCTATAGTTTATTGAAAATCGGTATGAATTTGTTGATTTTATTTTTGATGCGACTAAAACGATTGTAAAATTTTAAGTTATTATCTATAATAACACCTAAATATCTGATTTGATCTGTGTATCTAATATTAAAACCAAATCTCGTTAAATTTAGTGGCTTTCTATTAGATTATCCGTTAAAGAGAATAATATCAGAAAGAGTTTTTAATTATCGTCTTTCTCCTTACTTTACAAAAAAACCAAAGAGAATTATGAAATATTAGTTAACATGAAAAATCGACTCGGTAATTTACTCTATCTACGTAGATTCAAATTTTCTTCAGATTCCAATATCGTACATTGCGATATTCGTCGTTACCAAAATATCACTCTTTTCCTGATTAGGAGATGACCGATAATTCAGATCCTCTTGAGATGTATTCGCAGGTAATATTTAATATATCTTTACGCGTCTTTATTATCTTTTCTCCTTTTTAGCACTAAAGATTCGAAAAGAAGAATGTTTCTAGCATACGTTATTTCAGGCCCGTGACAAAATTATCAGTTTTATAGAATAACTAAATTTTCTTTAATTTAATTAAATTAAATTATTTTTAATCCACAAATTAGCATATAATTATTAATGCAAACAAAACTAAATATCATATAGACAATGTGTGGAATTTTCGATGCCAAAAAAAAAAAAAAAAACACGTTTCTATAATTTTAAACAATGAATTTTTTTCCTGTTTTTTTTCCCCTGCAAATTCTTGTATAATATCGTTAAAATCTACTGAATGGAGAAAATCTGTTTCGATCGTTAATCTTGATAATTCCGATAATCTATGATCTGGCATGATTTGTACATATATTTTATTCTTTTTAATATCGATAAAGATTTTTTCGCCTCACAATTCGTAATCGGTATAGTTACAAACATTCTATATGCAATATAAATGTTTCGAAAAAAATCTGTTATTGCACGTTTAACCATCCATGTCGGAGGTGGGAGCCTCTTTGGGGTCCCTTTATAAGGCGGAGTCCGGGACTGCAGCCCCCCCTCTAAAACCAGTCCTGCGTCATTTAATATTCTTAAAACGTTCGTATTATCCGCGTTATTTTTTATTTTAAAAAATTACTCGTGGGGAGCGCAACAAATAGTAGTGAATCTATGCTTTAACAATAGATGAGAATATAGGATGTTTAATAGAAACGGCTGGAAGTACAAGAGCACTTGATTAGAATATTTCGTTCGGATGAACAAAGGACAGCGCAGGCAGGGAGCTAAAGCGAAAAATATTATAGAAAATGGTTAAGTGTGGATTAATCGTAGGCGAATAAGGGAGACTATAAATAAACGGTGGAAGTGAAGTTTAAAATTAATTAAGAATAATTATGTTGCCAAGATCTAAAATTTTACACAGAGATGAATGATTAAAGCGTGAAGTTTTTTTTTTTTAAAGCAGAAACTCGGGCCAAAAAACCTTTGTTTGTGTTTGGAAATCTAAATTAAATCAATAATGAAACAATGAAAAAAGAAAAGATACGAATAAATATTTATTCTTTAAAAAACCAAAAAGTCAATTAATTGTATTAAAAACGAAATTTTTATGGATCTTTTTAGAATCTTATGTATTTTACTTTACTGCCTAATATATTTCTTTTTGGATTACTGAATTAGAGTTTAAAATTTCGTTGTAACCCTTCCTTCACTCGAATATTGTTTTTAACAACCCTGTTCCTCCGTACTATACAGGTACGAGCATAAACAGAGTGGAGCAACAAGCTGTACTTGAAAGTAAAGAAGGCAGAATTCTACGTTGACAAGAGCAAAAAGCTGCCTTAGATTTTACAGCTGAAAGCTGACTCGCGTACTGATGTTTAAGTCAAATTTGTTTGTACACAAAACTTTAAAGCCTTTTTCTCGCACTTGACATTTTTAAAGTCCGTGGACACTGTAACTCGAAAACCAATGCACCGATTCTTTTGAAATTTTGTACAGTGTTTCTGCACATCAATTACGAGGTAACGCTGGGAGGGTTTTTTTCTTTTTTTAATTATTATTTATCTTACAATAAAAAATTTGTCAATTTTGATGGCGAAAATCGCGTTTTTAACTTCCAAGTGTTGACAAAAATTAAAAAATCAAAAAAAAAAAAAATCCTCCCAGCGTTACCGCAGGAAAATAATTAACTAGCAGTAGCATTTTGATTTTTTTGATTTCAGATGACCAGTGGTGAGATATAGTGTCCACCGCAAAACAACTTTTTTTTGAGGCTTCTTTGAAGATTTGCTGCTAACCGGCTTATTTTTTAATATTTCTTATTTAAAATTTCAGAAAATATTGTTCAAACGTTACTTTATTATATTACACTTAATAAAAAATATTTGCATTTATTGGAGCATAAAGAAAAATTATTGAAAATGAGCCGTTTTTTTACCGAAATTAACTTTACCCCCCCCCTAATGTATCAAACACTCGTTGCCTTTCTATAAAAAGTTTTTTTTCAAATTACAGTATTTGCATACACTTAATTGCGTTCGTATTTTTAATCAATTAGCTCCAACTATCGATATAAACATTTACTAAAAATGTATGTGTGCACTGCAATCTGCAGAATTAGTTGGTTCAGATCCTCATAGTTTGTTTACGCATTTGCATAAAGAGCTGTCGGTACAGGAAATGGTTGGTTTATATTTTAGCAGCACTCAGTTACAATAATTATCAGGCGCATAGTCAAACATGGCATTTATTAGCCTAAACGATTTTACTTTCACGAGTAATTTGCCTATTCCCTCAATTGACTGGAAAGTCACTAAGTGATTTGGCAGCGAAACGGGATTATTTAATGTAAGTAATTTTTGCTCAAATTACGCGACGGACAAATCCCAGTTCATTTTTTAGGAAACAGTATAGTTTATGCTACTTCAACACTCATCAATCGGTTCCAGTCAGTTCTGACCGTTATGACCTGCGAGCTCTCTCCACTATATCCGGTCTTGAGTCGTGTTAATCGCTACCTGACCAAATTGACTTCGTAAGCCGTCAGAACACTACCGCGCTGTAAATGCTTATAAAATGGTATTTTATTAAATTAGCGAAATCTTTATCGAAACATGCTGCGAAACTAATAATAAGGGTTCTCTTTCGTTATATTTAATTCTGTCCTTAAAATGTTTTTCAGACTACTAATTTCAGATTTTTAATATCGAGTTTATTATTTTGGTTAAGTATTGTTATATGGGCTGAGGTCTATTGATTAGCAAGCTGCATTATTTGCAACAACATAAACTGGTAAAAATGACGATTGAGATGGTAAGAGGGTGTACGTTCCATCGTAGGCATCTCATTTAAGCTCTTGGTTAAGCTCACTGTTTTTCGCCAAAAGACAACGCCTAGCTACTTTCCTTTTCGTTTTCAGTGTGTTCTGTCGACTAATTGTCTGTATCATTGGCTTTCTTTTTGCGGTGTCAATGTAGAAACTATTTATTATTAAAATTGCTGACTAGTTTCGGACAGCTGGGGGGTCCATCAAAGCCATGGTTACATGGACCACATGTAACCATAGCTTTGATGGGCCCCCAAGCTGTCCGAAACTAATCAGCAATTTAATAATAAATAGATTTTATATGTTTTTATATTGTGTTTGTTACGATTTATATTCAATGTAAGATTGAATACATGTAAATTTTTTTTTATTAAGTTCATTACGGAACAATAGATTTTTGTTGATTGATGAAAATACCGCCAGAGTATATTTATCGTAGTAACTTTGCTTTTTGTTCCTTTAATCAAGCTACATAACCGAGTGGTTCTGAAAACTATAGATATGGACGTGCTGTTCGGAAATTAATTTTTATTTCTTTATGGAAAATGTCTCGGTTTCCTAAGCAAAAAACGGGTGTTAATTTACATAAACGTTTTTTTAGTAAAAGTAAAAGATTAGAAAAAGCTAATTTATCGTGTAGAAAGAATTGCTTAAAATGAAAAAAAAAAGCGATTTAAAATAAATGTTTCTCATGATTTATCATAGTAGCACCTTTAAGTCTGTTTACATAACTCTAAGGATATGTATCAAATGTAAACAATTTAAAATTAAACGTTTTACTCCGCTCTTTATTTAGTAATTGTTTAGTATCAACTCCTTAATTATTCCCGTTCCGCTAACTGCAATTTTATTCGTTTCGCCACTTAGAATTCTTTTCTTGTTGTCTGCATTCATTTTATCAGGCTTTTCTTGATTTATGGTAAATTCTTTAACTGTTGTTGCTTTTTTTCTAGTGCTTGTTTTGCAGTAGTAAGCTACTACTCTCCCTCAACTCATCTGTCTACCCATCCAACATTTCACCTGTTGTGAATCTATTAGAATTGTCAATCGTATCCACGATAAAATCAGTATCACCCCAACTCAAACTCATCTGTCCACCCACCCAACATTTCACCTGTCGTGAATCTATCAAAATCGTTACTCATATCCACGATAAAATCAATATCACAGTACCGAACAGATTTATCCATCTTTTCTAATTCATCATCTCTTCAGGTGCTCTACATAGCGCGTTGGCGCAACCTATTCGTACATTTTTAGCTATCGCAATGAGAGACTAATTCATCATATAATCTTAATATTAGATGTTGTGTACAGTGCTACAAATATATTTCTGTTGCAGTTATTGCCTATATAATATTTCTTAAATTTGTAGTTAACCTGCAACATCTGAGCCTTTAAAAAATTCTACATTCAGAGATATTAACCGGTCCCCTAATAATAGTTGATAGAATCTGTAAGCGTCACTTATACATATATTCTGATGACCCAGATTCAATCGTTGACCAAATTTATATCACAAAAAAGTTTACTCAATGTTTAGCTACACAGCTCTTTTACCCGAACTCGATTCTACGTTTAAATCTATTTCTATTTTTTTTAGAAATATCAGTAGTATACTCTTGATTTGATTTGTTAGACTGGTCTATAATTTGATCTTCAAAAAATCTAGAATATGTCCTTTCCATAGTTTCTAACTCTCTCAGAAATCCATACTTCTTGTATATTTTTCATAGTGCAACTTTTTTCATTTGCTTTTCATTATTTCTTCTGTTATTTATGTTTCTGCAGTAGACCATTTCCAGAGTCCCTAGTCATATGGGGATAGAGGGTAACGAAACGGTAGATTCCTCGGCTCAGTCCCGCTTTTATTTCACTAAAATTCCCGCTTCTAATTTGCTCCCACTGTGTAAAAAGTTTCATGTCAGATTTTAGTGAGATTTTTACGTTTCCTCCTTTTCCAATCAACTTTCCTTTTGTTTTTCCATCCAACCTAATCTTCCTACTCGGCCTAGGTTTTACAATTTTCCTTCGCTTCGCCGCCCTGTTATCTTCTCCATTATCCGTTTACCTCTCAATCATAATTTCTTCCTTTCTCACGTTTTCGTTTTCATCTCGCACTATCCTCCCTAGTTGCCCTCTTCATCATGACAACGAAGCCGTCTGCGATCCTGACCATATCTTCTTTGAATGTCCATTCCTCGTGAACGAACGTACTTTTTTATACTCCGCTTTGTTATCACTTAAACTCCCTAATTTTTATTGCGCTTCGTATATCTTATCATTTCTGTCGATCTCCGTTGTTCCGGTCCTCAGTTTTTTTATTTTATCAATAGCTGACCGAATCTACATCTAACTGATTCTTTTCCCTCGTGTCGTTTCTGGGCGAAGATCCGTTACTGATATTCCCAAAGGAGGAGTTTATTACAAAAAAAAAAAAAAAAAAAAGGTTTTCTAAATTATTCCACTAGTTTTTTTTGCCATGCAGCTGGTCGGTGATTGCTTGGTCAGTTATTTTCTTCATTTCCTGAAACGCGCAAGCCTTCTTTGGCGTTTCCTTCTTCTCTGTACACACACACAGAGATACAACCTATATGTCGTGGTCTTGTTGGCTTCCTGACTAGGTTGACTCTTGGTTCTTCCATGGTGATGGTGCAGACAGTCGGCCGAATAATATTAACACTTACTCAGAACTGCAACTAAACAGATCGCTTTCGAACGGAAATATTTCCTTCAACGGTTTACAAAAATTTGTTTGACATATTATGACGACGGAGAGCATCCGTTAAATCCATTTTTTTCATCCTATAATAATCTTTAATACCTGATTACTTAGCTTTAACTTTTAAATTTACCAACTTCATATTATTCCGGTTTGCCTCGCACTGAGTACACATATACTTTAAACACTACATCCGTTACGCTCGCAGCACATGATGGTTTTGGTATTTTAAACTTTATTCTGCCAATTATTTTAACATTCTTCGCCCATATTTCAAGGGAAAACGGTATTATTTCTCCACTTAGAAAAATGAAAAAAGTTCTACAAACATTTTTTCATAAATATTCCAATCATATATATGTCATCATGATTGACACTGATAGAGTACATAGAGAAATAGTGGAAAAATGGAATATGAAATGGAAATACTACGAGAGGCGCTTCGGATGTACGTATTCTCGGCAATGCAAAGTAAAATACAAACAAACATCGCTACACCAATAACAAAGTGAACTCTCTTCTGTTCACATTGACTCACACTCATCGTCTCAATATTTGCACAGTTTACGATTACCTAACATAACATTATTCCGCAGAACCATGTCGTCACGAACAATCAAACGATAAAAAGCAAACGGAAAATTATGAAGAGAAGGAGTCCTACCCTTTTTTCATAAGCTATCCGGTAACTGTTCTAACTGTGCCACTGTTTAGAAATTAAGAAACAAAAACAACAGAAAAACTAAAAAACAGTCCTTTACCTGATTTATTTATCGAACAGCTTTGTTTCTGCATTTGCTTATAAATTAGCAATCAGAGTTGACGAGCCCCTAGACGTAGTTTAAAAAAACATAATTCAAAATAATTTGTCTGATTTTTTTTTTTTTTTTTTTTTGATATTTGGTTGATCGATCGGAGAAGTGGTAAATCGAAAAACATTACGCAGGATACTAACAAGGATTACTGGTTGAAAAAATAAGCAGTACATTGCGAGAATTTTGATTTCATATCAAGCGATCTGACTTTTATGTAGCAGAAGTGTGACGTATACGATCCGCTTAATGCAGACAGTTTACTTTATAAAAGTGAAAGAATTTAAAAACTCCAACAACGAAGATGAGAAGTTTAAAGTATTTTTTTTTTCTTTTTTAAACTGCCGAAAGCACCTAATTATCACATATTACAAATTTTCATTTTATTTTTTTCTAAATGATATTTTAAATTTTAATTATGTCGATATTTCCTCCGAATGATAAATACGATGTACATGCAAAACGTTTTTGCTTCGAGTTGGATTTTTTTCTTTAGTTCACTAAATTTCTTTCTGTCTTATTTTAGTGCCAAGTGTTGTATTTTTCCGTCACAGGTATTCGACGTTTATTTTGTATATTTTTTTTAGGACATAATTAAACAAGAACTCCACAATTAACGAGGATATATTTTAGACACCCGCTAAACAAGAAAGAAACTCTCAACTGGATGTTCCACCATCAGAAGAAGAAATTTTATCAACGATGAAAAGCTCGAAGCGTAATAAAGCGCCCGGATTAGATGGTAAACTGAATGAAGTGTATATAAATTAGGCGGGAAAGTGTTAACATCGCAATTACATGGTCTATATAAGAGATTTTGGAATGCGAGCGCTCTACTAAAACAACATGTCAAAAACGCAGCCATTGTTTGTACATATGAAAACAAAGAAGATAAAACAGACTTCTTAGTTATCGAGGTATTTTTCATCAACCGCTAGTAAAGTTCTGAACAGAATCTTAATGCGACTAGAAATATTAATAATAGATAAATATCCTCTTGAAGAGCAATGTATCTTTTGGTAACAACGTAGTAGATATGATATTATAAATGTAAACAACTTAAATTGACCGTTAACATTCGGTTACTGATGTTATATTTTTTTTCAATTACACGAACAACATATGACATTCACAATTCACAAAAACATATAACATTATCTGTACTGTAAAACACATTAAGTTCATGTTGATATTTATGTATAAAATACATCGTTTTGATGTTATTCGCCATAAGCATTTTTCTGCCATTTATAATATAGTGCGGTTTACAGCAGAAAAATACGTATACAGATATGATATCCACAATAAGTCAACTAGTGGAAAAAACTAAAAAATGTCCTTGATGTGCAAAAGGCGTTTGATACTGTAAACGAAAATGCACTTTTCAATAGTTTATTTCTTGTTTAGACAATGCCTGAAATATATCCTCGTTAATTGTGCAGTTATTGTTTAATAATATTTCAAAATATTTCTTCCATCTGTGTTTAACTTCCTCCTCATAACGCAGTAATACGCCTGATGAATTTTTCACAGTAGTTTTACGCCTAAATATGGGTCCAACTAACGTGTTAGCTAATTTGCGAAAATGGAATTACAGACTCTTTTAAAATATTCACTGGAGTTAAATAACAATGCGTACTCTTGCATCTACACTATATGAGTACGATTTGTTTTGTATATCGCAAGAAGATTTTAACCTCTGGAATTTAGAATACTGATTTGATGGAAGACTGTACAATCTGTCGAAATTTAAGACTAAAAATAAGGCAAACATCTTACAATACGTGGATGATTGCGTCATTATAAGTAAAAACGCCGCAGAGCTACAAAATGCGATAAACTTCCCACACGAAACTTGCAAAGATTTTCGACTGCTCATCTCAATTGCAGAAAGGCAAAGATTATGGAAGTGCCTACAACGAATGAAAGTTATACTTTATTGATGGAAATAAGTTAAAGTAAAGGACTTTAAATACCTTGGGGAACATTGTCGCTGGCGATGGTAACTTAGGTGAAGAAATTGTGTATAAAATAAGAAATGCGATATGATCAACAGACTTTCCAGGCGAGTTTTTAATAATAAAAGTTTAGCAACAGCTACTAGAATTACCGTGTATGAGACCGTAGTCTTACCAACAATGTTTTTATACGATGGAGAGACTAGAATGATAAAAATGGAACAACTTAAAAAGCTAGAAGTTTGTCATCTAAGATTATTGAAGCAAATTCTCCGTATAAATTTGGAAAGATCTCGTGTTCAACAAGAGTGTACTGCAAATGATCGGTTGTTATTCAATTATACAACAATTAACGAAGTTACACCTAAAAGATGGACAGGACACGTAATAAAAATGGAAAATGAACGAATTCCGAAACGTACGTTTTATGGAGTATTAAATGATGGCGCTGGTCGTTATGCTACAAAGATGTAATTACAGGTACAATCAAAAACGACTGGAATAAATCCGAGGAAGATATCTCATTGGAAACGATAGCCAAAAACAGGAAGAAATGGAAATTATCCGTAGACATCATCGTGAAACAGCATATATATCGGCAATCAAAGAAAAAGAAGGAACATCGTAACGGTAACCTTACCACCGCCGGAAGAACAGTAGTTCGTTGTTTTAATTTTAGTCCAAAAGTTTTAAATTGATTTAATCTTACATATTAACGGAGTAAATCAAGAATAATGTTGGATTAATCGAAATGACACTCATACTCATGCTCGAGTGACCTAGAATAACAACAATATATATATATTTTTAAAAACGAACGAAAAAAAAAAAAAAAACGGTTTTAAAAAGAAAAGCAGGATCTTAATAATACACTCATAAGAAGTAAAAATGGCAATGCGTTAAAGTGTGACGGCCGTAATTTAGGCTCAGAAATTTCTGAAGATTTTATTAACTTAAAAAAACGAATGGTTTACTAAAAGATTTATCCGAACTGATCTGAAATTAGTAATCTGAAAAACATTTTAAGGACAGAATTAAATATAACGAAAGAGAACCCTTATTATTAGTTTCGCAGCATGTTTCGATAAAGATTTCGCTAATTTAATAAAATACCATTTTATAAGCATTTACAGCGCGGTAGTGTTCTGACGGCTTACGAAGTCAATTTGGTCAGGTAGCGATTAACACGACTCAAGACCGGATATAGTGGAGAGAGCTCGCAGGTCATAACGGTCAGAACTGACTGGAACCGATTGATGAGTGTTGAAGTAGCATAAACTATACTGTTTCCTAAAAAATGAACTGGGATTTGTCCGTCGCGTAATTTGAGCAAAAATTACTTACATTAAATAATCCCGTTTCGCTGCCAAATCACTTAGTGACTTTCCAGTCAATTGAGGGAATAGGCAAATTACTCGTGAAAGTAAAATCGTTTAGGCTAATAAATGCCATGTTTGACTATGCGCCTGATAATTATTGTAACTGAGTGCTGCTAAAATATAAACCAACCATTTCCTGTACCGACAGCTCTTTATGCAAATGCGTAAACAAACTATGAGGATCTGAACCAACTAATTCTGCAGATTGCAGTGCACACATACATTTTTAGTAAATGTTTATATCGATAGTTGGAGCTAATTGATTAAAAATACGAACGCAATTAAGTGTATGCAAATACTGTAATTTGAAAAAAAACTTTTTATAGAAAGGCAACGAGTGTTTGATACATTAGGGGGGGGGTAAAGTTAATTTCGGTAAAAAAACGGCTCATTTTCAATAATTTTTCTTTATGCTCCAATAAATGCAAATATTTTTTATTAAGTGTAATATAATAAAGTAACGTTTGAACAATATTTTCTGAAATTTTAAATAAGAAATATTAAAAAATAAGCCGGTTAGCAGCAAATCTTCAAAGAAGCCTCAAAAAAAAGTTGTTTTGCGGTGGACACTATATCTCACCACTGGTCATCTGAAATCAAAAAAATCAAAATGCTACTGCTAGTTAATTATTTTCCTGCGGTAACGCTGGGAGGATTTTTTTTTTTTTGATTTTTTAATTTTTGTCAACACTTGGAAGTTAAAAACGCGATTTTCGCCATCAAAATTGACAAATTTTTTATTGTAAGATAAATAATAATTAAAAAAAGAAAAAAACCCTCCCAGCGTTACCTCGTAATTGATGTGCAGAAACACTGTACAAAATTTCAAAAGAATCGGTGCATTAGTTTTCAAGTTACAGTGTCGACGGACTTTAAAAATGTCAAGTGCGAGAAAAAGGCTTTAAAGTTTTGTGTACAAACAAATTTGACTTAAACATCAGTACGCGAGTCAGCTTTCAGCTGTAAAATCTAAGGCAGCTTTTTGCTCTTGTCAACGTAGAATTCTGCCTTCTTTACTTTCAAGTACAGCTTGTTGCTCCACTCTGTTTATGCTCGTTCAATCTACTGTGCGCGTCCATTCATGAGAACTTGACCCTGTACTGATGTTTATCTCTTGCATAAATGAGAGCAAAGCAAAACAGCCCTCATTGAACATACATGAAGCCACATGAGCTGTGATTTCAACCACAGTTGAGGTACCACTCAGTGATTTTAGGGTAATTTTCCAAATGAGTTGATTCAAACTTTCACTGTTGTTTTGAGTGAATCCTCCAAGATTGCATAATTAACGATATTTTAGAAATAATAATTTAAATACTTTTCACTGCCAAGTGCTCACGCGAGCACGATCAACTTTAAAATAAACTTAAAAAGCGATTAAAGGTACACCCCGGAAATGTTTGTTTTACTTCAAGTTGCCGTTTGGTAAGCAGTTTGCTTTTGAGGCATCTGGAAATACATTGTTTGCCTCGGATCAGCATAGCACCGACCAACTTTAACAGAATCAGCTCTGGTAATCGAAATGTTGAAATGAAATACGAGGATCAATCGGAGAAGAGAATAAAATAGGACACATACTGCAGCGACTAATGTCCGGGTATGTTTAGCGAGAGTTGTAGCCGATAAACGGAGTCGTCTGAAAGGTAACTGTTAAGAGAAAAACCACAGAATTTTCGATACAGGTGAAAGGCTCTATTTTCGGCTGTAGAGTTTAGATAATTTGGATGTTTTCGACGCTAAACTGTAGCGTGATTTCTGGCATGATTTAGCGTGATTTAGCGTGAAATGAGTTTGGACATATTTCAGGCGCTGTTATAAAAAAATCGCGAAATTTAAATACGAGAAATGAGAAAGAAAGCGTTGTATAGGGGAGTAATAAATGACGGAGAAGTTAGGAGTAAATGCTGCGTGTTTCCGGTAACGGTTTCGAAATGCGTTTGCTCAACGCAGGAATGAGTGTAGGGGAAAAATGTGCGAAAAAGATTTGCAATAAAGGCAGGACTGGCGTCAAGTTAAGCACAGTTAATGTAAATTAAAGAGGTGGCCGAGTACGGTAGGAATTATGGGGTGTCGGCAGCATTTATCCATCAGGAAAGATAGGTAAGCAAGCTTGTTTGTCGGGTGCCAAATTAAACGTTCACATATCTTCATTTAAGCAAATTTCTCCTTCGTAATAAATTCGGCAATTTATTGTGCTCATATTTCTGCACCGACTATTTATGGCATTTAGTTCCCACCGGAATTCGGACCGCCCCATTTCTAATTTGTTCGCGGTAATTTTTCTTCTATAACGCATAAAGTTACAAAAAAACATAATTACATGCGGCCAACTTCTTGCCATTAGGCCTCCCACGTTCTAACGAAAAATATTACCACAACTTTCTTCTCAAATTTCCTTGCCAACACTCCGCTGGTTGAACGTGTTCTTTCGGTGCGTATGCGTGTGTGTTTTGGAGCTTGATAAAAGATGGCTACTGTGATATATTGAGCACGTGGAAATTAAGTTTGTTTTATTAGATTGTAGCAAAATTTTGAGCGAAAACGAGCGAACTGAAGAAAAAGTATGACGCAAAGACTGATGACGCTAAATGTTTTCAAAGTATAAGCGTTTTTTCGAAGCATACGCGTGTTCGAATTATAAGCGTTTTCAAAGTAAAAGCGTTTTCGAAGCAGTGGCCGAACCGGTATGAATGTGGCATCAGTTTTATCGGATTGCAAAGAGTATTCGGATGTAGACAATATTGCTACGATTTTTTTAGTTTAAATAAATTCACTATTGGATTGGTACAAATACTTTGAAAAATCGCTACTTTACCGCCTAGTATAAAATGAATAAAATCAGTAGTCGAGATTTCTAGGAGATCGTCCGACCAGTTATTCACTCTCTACTATGATAGAATTCCGCGGGAACAAATAGCACTCATCGGGGAATTTTTGTATTTTGACAAAACTACATGTATTTACAATCTGTTAGCTGTACATAGGATTGGAATAAAAACAAAAAAAATAATCCTCAGATAAAATTTCCGTATATCATTCAAGTGCTAGGTCAGCTAAAATTGCGAGGAAATTCTTAATTCAGTTTAAGTCCTGAAAAAATGCTCCAGAGGCTTTTCTCTAGCACGTACTGTTTTTAAAGCAATAGTTTCAAAAGTGTCATTTTTCCCTTACGCTTTGAATTCCATAAAAAGTGCTTCGGTACAATTAAAATCAAACAGGTATTCCACACGCTACAATTTTTAACCGACTTTTAAAAAAGTAGGAGATCCTTAATTTGACTGTTTTTTTTTTTTTTTATGTATGTTACCTCGGAACTTTTTTCTAAGTGAACCGATTTTGATGATTCTTCTTTTATTCGAAAGCTTTCGTAACGTCCATTGTTAAAATTACCATTTTATGAGATTTTCTTTTAAATTTTTTAATAATTTCTCTTGTACATATATATATATATATATATATATAAAGCTGATCTTCGTTCCAATGCTATTGATCAGTCTTTCAGTCGGGACAAAACTTTTTGATTCATCTTACTTGAGAATTTATATCTGGCAGCTAAGATCTGATTTCGCGAATGTTTTTTCACAAATTCACATTCAGCAGCAGTCATTGTTTTCTTTCCACTACAAATGAAATATTGTTCTCAATGAAATTTTTGAATATTCGTAGTAAGTAAACAAGGGAGCAGCGTAGAGTTCAATGTGAGCACAATAGCTCTGTGTATACTACATCAGAAAAAAAGATATAGCTGTACAATTATTTTTTTTTAGCGTAAATTTTAAAAAACGGAGAAAAACCAGCACTCACTCTTTCGACACTCTAATTCTTTTTAAACTTTATTTATTTCAAATATTGTCCACAGTCCTTTTGTAGTGATGGCACGATCCAAGGAACCTAATCTTGTAAATTAGTATTCCTGAGTGATACCGACTGTTTTTTACGTTTTCAGGTGTATTGTATTTCGAAAGAAACGGTTTGAATTGTATTAAATCGTTTATCAACTTTGCAGACAACCCTTTGGTAAGGAAGGTACATTACCTATTATACAGGTTATCACATTTAAACTCCGAAATGTCCTTCCTATGGGTGCCGGCTCATGTTGGGATTCCAGGCAATGAGCGTGTCAATTGAGCAGCTCAGGCGACATTGTTCTCTCCAATGCCACACAACCCCCCTCTTCCCCCTACATTGGCTCATTTATTTATGCAGCAAACTGGAGAAGAATGGCAACAGGAATGGAGATCTTCAAGTACATTTCTCCGAAGCATAAAAACAACCACGGAGCCTTGGTGGCCCACAGACGGAGTTTCCCGCAGAGATTTTTCTGTCCTGAATCGTCTCCGAATAGGACATACAACCCTCTCGCACGGCTACATGTTCACGAGCCAGGAACCCCCAAATGTCTGCCCCTTTTGTAGTCAACCGAGCGCCCCATCCACCAATCACCTACTTCTCGAATGTCCCTCTTTTGCAGTACCACGATCCATGCACTTCACCACTTCCTCTACTTCTACGATACTGTCAAATGCTCCGCCCGCGGTCGCAGCTGTATTAGCTTACATGCGGAGCAGCGATCTGTACTATCGCGTTTAATCCCCTTAAGTAGGCTCCATGTGCTGTAATAGCCCCAGTAGTTAAACACGGCACATGGAAACCCTCATATACAATCTTAGGGGGAAAAAAAAAAAAAAAAAAAACTTTGCAGAAAGTGCAGATAATTTTATTCTATTTTTAAATAGTGATAATTCTCATCAATAAAACGTTCGTCAGGCTTTATATCTAGCAACTTTCTCGTTTTCATTCACGACGTTTACAGCTCAATCTCGGATGAAAAAATTGTAAACAACATTATATGTAACATATTAGTATTGCGAGGATGAATAAACGAATGGTTATTACATATACAAATTTCGATTCTTGATGTTCCAACTATCTCAGATTTTGAAAATCCATGCTGAGATGTTTACGATGTTACGAAGAATATCTTCTAATTTTACTTCAGTCATCATCAACGATCTCCCTTTTAAATGTCTGTACAATAGTGTTTTGACATTTCCGCTGGCAGAAGTTTCCCGCATTATGTTGAGAAACATAAAATTCAAAAAAAAAAAAATCCTACCGCAATATTTCAAAGCAGTTGAGGAGATCGAAAATGCCATCTCGAGTAATCCTTTCTCTTTGGCTGAAGTGACAAGTCAACGTATTCTACATTTGACACGCCGCAAAAAGCGAACTCTATCAAAAATTCATCGGCTTCTAATTACTTTAATTCAACTGTAATCGAAAAGCAATTCCCTAAATATTCTTCCCTTTTACGTTTCCCACCGGGTAGTAGACCTGCATGGTCGTTCTTATTTTTCTACTCTGGTATTGAATAATTTTACAGTGTTCAATCTTTACACTATTCAGTCTAATTTCGCGTTTAATTCCATTGCCTGAAGAACACTTGTAAAGTTGAAGTCAACAGACTGTAGTGATTCCAGCTCTTCTTCCAAATTCACAGAATGAGAAAAAAAGCGTCAACCTCCGATCACCTTAAAATCCACGTCAATCAGAAATTATTGAAGGTTTCAAAATTTTTGTCACACCACTCAAATTCGTAAATAACTTTAAAACTTTATAAGATGTAACTGTTAAGTTCCATATCAACAGGTGTATTTATCGTTATTATTATTATTATTCTTTTTGACCTTTCCATTGTAACTAATCCTATATTATAATCGATGTATAAATTTTCGAATAGCGGTCTCTCGTTTACTTGAAGTTATTTTAACTATAGAGTTTGAAAATCAGTATTTACGCCTTTAAGTCTTAGATAACTGCAAATGGAACTGTCGTCGCTTAAAAAAAATATATACATATATATGTTAGAAATTTCTTTTTTTTCCCTTTTTTCTTTAGGCTCACCAGCAAGGAGCATTAAACCAACGACTAATGTTAGAAATTTTATTAGATCAGTAAACTTTGTACTTATTTCAAAAAGCTAGCTAAAAAAACTCTTCCAATGTCAAGAGTTGTATTATAATTAGGTTAAATCAGACCGATGATTTGGCTCGGCAGTCTTAAACCGAAATAACACCTCTGTTTCTTTATTTATATATTTTTTTTTTTTGCATCTGATCCAACTACCGCTAACTTCGCTTACATATCAATCCAAATTTTCCCTATCCTATACATATCTTTTGCATTTACATTCCTTCTAATTTTAATCTCCATAACCTTCTACTACGCTTGTTCTTCAATTCCTTTCGCCATTCCTTCATTGTTAGGAGAGATTGGAATGCTCGGTTTCTCTTTGGGATTGCTCCTCTGAGAACACTAGTAACTCCACCCCTGAAGAATTACCAACTCACCCCCTAGCTTCTTTAGGAACGCATCAACTTTTATAGTTTTTAACTGACCTAAATCGTAGCTTCTCTAAATACGACCGTGTTATTCTGTCTTCGTTACGAAAGGTGGAGGGGTAAATATCTGACCAAGATAAGTTAAAATCAGAAAGGATGAAGAAAGCTCCAATACCGCCAGACCCTCTCGAACTATCCGTCTAAATGGTAACTTGAGAAGGAAATAGGGAATTGATAGTGCTATGGAATACCGGTTTAATTACGGCTTGGAAGAGGTTTTTCGAAAATGAGAGAAGAATAAATACCTTAGGAAGATGTCAGAGATCAGTGGTGTTGAAGAAAAAAGTAGAATAGGGGAGATTATTAAAGTATAAGGCCAAAATGAACTAAGACGATGTGAAATAAAAGCTAGGATAGGGGTTTTGCTAGGAGTAAAGCGCCAGCTATTATAAATCGAAAGAAGAGACTGAACAAGAGCAGAGTACACGGGTGGAAGACGTTTAATAAGAAAACGATAACCTAAATAGTATCTACGAATGGGCAGGGGAGACGAATTCGATTTAGTAAGAATAGCAGGGATTGAAGAGAATTTAAGTGCGGCAAGACAAAGAAGAAGTCAAGAGTTTCGAGTTACATCTAGTTTTTAGAGAGACGGCTCTTGGACGCACAACCATAAGTAAAAGAACAATAATCAAATTTGGAACGGATAATAGATTTTTAAAGAGAAATAAGAATACAGGGATCACCAACCTCCTTCTAGATGACGACAGAGCTTTCAGCAAACCTTTTGACAGTAGAAGCAGAAAGATATTTGTGATATGTTTAGAGAAGGACAAATGACTATCACGAAAGGTACCAAAATAACAGAGGAATAATATGAAATATACGAAAATTTTACATTAACAATAATAAATGCGCTTACGAATGCGCAGTTGACTTACGCGATTTGCAAGTCCGTAAAAATAAAATAAAACATTGAATTACTCTTGCAGACTAATTTTGGTTTTTGGACGCGAGCAGCTCGACTTTATTAATGCATCAGTCGTATCGACAAAAAATTCTTTACTCTCTCCTTTCTTGATATCTCTACAGCCACTGATAATGCTTTCTTCTTCTTCTCTTCGAATTTGGCCATCTATGGACCGCGTGAAAACAGCAAACTTTTCCTTTTTCGTTCTTCCCAGTATTTTTTCATTATTTCACTGTGCTTTTTCTTCCGATCATCTGTCCATTTCTGCCCTGTTTTCTTCCTTTTGATTTTATTGAAGCCATTGAGTTCTTTAATTTTTTTCCTAAATTCTGTTCTGTTTTCAATAGTTGATATCTCTATTTGCGCTTCATTAAGATCTTTTTTCGTGTTCGAGAACCACCTCGGCTTGGACTTCAATCTATCAAAATGTTGAAAGATTCATTTAGTTAACCGGGTATCATCCATTCTCTGGATATGCGCATAAAATGCCAACCTTCTTTTCCTCATTACGTCGGATAGTTTTTCTACTTTCTTATACATATATTTCCTCATTTGACCTGTTCCTGAATGTTTCTCCTACTTTTTGAGGGCCAAGAATTTTTCTTATGATCTTCCTTTCCTTTTTCTCCAATCAGTGCCTTTACTAGTTCTTTCAACTTCCCGACTTTTAATAATAAGTTAATGTTTAGTGTTCCAAACGTATATTTTGTCTTCACTTTTAACTTCAGTTGCTTTTTACATGGTGGTTTAAGCTCTCCAGAAATGATATGCTTGAATGCACTACTGATGTTTCCATCAGTGGTGGATTCTCTTTTTAGATTACCACCTGGAGTATTAGTTCCCTTTGACTGACTTTCCATCATGTTTTATAAACCAAAGTTTGCTGTTAATATATTTCTCGGGGGGGGGGGGGGGAGCGGTTAACACCGGTTCCAGGATTAAAACTAGAATTGTAACTTCTAGAGTTGGGATCCTGCCTTTTATATATAAGTTATTTTATATTTATTTAATGTATTGCTGACTGCTGTAGGTTGTAGCTTGAATTCGGGCTATGGCAAAATGGGGGTTGTAATCCCATTTCCACCTTCCTCGTTTGTGGCAATTCCTAGGCGCTACTACTATCGGATTAACACCGATACGTTCACTCTAGTCAAAGCGTGCAGGGGTCACCACGAGCAGGTGAGGTAGGTGTTAACGTAAAGAGGCTAGTTGGAATGATGGCACTCCAATATGTTACGCATTCTACGTCATTTGACCCCCTGATAATGCTTTATTATTACGTTCTGTTCTTTTTAACTAACGCTACAGATCAGACTGCGATGTTTTCTATTGTTTTTATTTCTTAGTCGTTCAGGATAACTAAGAGAATGACCGAACGAATCTAATCGCTAAATATGAACACATTTAATATGTGGAGACAACGAACGTGTCGTTATAATATTAAGTTGTTCACATCGAAATAATACGTAAAATAATCGTACGAACACGGCTAACTTCACTGTAAATAGAACGTGCCTTTTGTTTTATCAAATCCGAATAGAACATAATGAACAGCTCTATTTTAAGGATACGGAGATAAGTAAGTAGAAATTTATTATAATTTTATAAGTTCAACTTTTTAAGGTCACTCTTGACGCTGCCTTTTCAATTGGTTCTTCAGGCCGAACTTTAATCATAAAATACCATATAATATTTACTAGGCAACCGGCTGTAAACACAAGCGTTGTTTTCTTATTCGTTCACTGCATAATTAATGTAAATAATTTATCTTCCATCTATGTATGTGAGCGTAAAATTAATTAAATTCTCCCGTACGGTTTTACGCGATTCAATTGTAAACCTTTCAACCGAATCTTACCGTATCAATTTGGCGCAGTCACAGTTCGCGATTGCCGGCTTATCCCTTTTTTTACCTTTATTCTCTTTCATATTAATAAGTTGAACTAACCCGTTAAAAGCAAAACAGCGCGACGTTACTCATCAGCCAGATAGCACTTATACCTAGTGCAATGTAACGTAATGCAAACGATAACAATCTGTACCGAAAAAATACCAACATTTGTGCATATAATACGTATATCTTTTCTTTCTTAAATATCGTTTCTGCGCGTATAACACATCAATCGAAAAAGATTACTTTGTCGTCCTATCGCTTACGTAAACGATTACAGTGATTTTAATTGAAATAAACGAGAAGCCCGTCGTGATATAATTTAATAAACACTGTAACGTTCTCAATTATCGCGATGTTTACTTTTTGATTTTGGCGGTTAATTGTTCAGCAGCTAAGAAGGTAAATTTTGCTTACTTTCGTTTTATTAAAACTAAGAATATTCTCCGACTCTTAATAGAAGATAAGAATGTTAAAAAACAGCATTCAGAGTTTTTTGTCGCTTTTAACTTTTTGTTTTTTACTTCGTTTTTGTAAACTATAATCACCCTTATCTCTCTGCTGGTATTTTACATGCTGCTATGTACTCTGAGGAACCGTGAACATGAACTAACTTTTATGTAATTAATTTTGAACTGTCATACGATTTAATACGAATTATTGAAAAAAATGATTACTTTAAAAAAAAACAAAAATTAAGCGATTCATAAAGCGTTGTGCTAAATTTATAAAACTCCATTTTATTTACTCGAAATATGTTACTATCAAGTGTTCGCAGTAGGCATAAAAATACTTCCAAATTTCCTTGCGGCAAACGGTACAGAGATAATGCCAACTAACATTAAACTCTTGTATGTCGCAATATAGAGCTATTTATAGTTCTTTATCTTAGTTTTTACCGGTTATTGAGTCAATGCCGCTGACACGTCTACACGCAAAAAAAAAGAAAAAGAAATTTGTTGGAATAGCAGTAGAATAGAATGAGGGAAATGAGAAAAAAAATTTAATAATGAGTATTTTTTTTCTTCTTCGGATTCCATTATCAAATAGTAAAAAAATTCAATAATAAATATTTAATTAAAGCATCATCTAGCGATCTATCCTAATATGTACTTAGTTAAACAGGATCCGCTGACAAATTTCCACAGAAGTCACGAGTTAAGAGGGTCCTTTGTTGTTCATTCTTTTAACAGGTTTTTATACGTTTTAATGTTAAGAACGATTTAATCTGCTTTGCATACTGACATACTGTTATATACATAGGAACGTTAAAACGCATAGTTACTATTAAATATTTAGACTATCAGACGAATTTAAAACGTTTATCGTTTGTCTTTTTTTAACTTATGGAATTCGATTTTTATACTTAACAGAATGAATCATATCAATTTATCTCTTACGTTAGATTAATACTATCATACCGTTGAATTGAGTAACGTCCTTAGCTGACATGCTCAAAAAAAAAAAAAAAAACGGTTATAAAAGAAAAAAAAAACACTAGAATTCTGGATTTAGGTTCACTTTTATTTAAAATATTTATTAACCCGGAAATAGTAGGTATTTTTTTTTTTTTTTTTTTTTTTGAGGAAGATTTTTAGTCGATTATAACAAAAACTGTAAGATTTAACTGAAGTAATAAATCCGTTGGAAACCTACTAAAAAGAAAAGTAAACCGCGTAAATTTTATAATTATGCTGCACTTCGGATTCCGCTACAGACAGTACAACTAATGTGCTGGATGGAGTAATAATGTCATTGTGATAATTTACTACCATATGTATACGTGTGGTAACTACTTTAAATGTATCAAATAATCATGATTATCCGAACTGGCTGTTATATTGTTACAGTGTTACAGTTGCGCTATAAATTCACAGAGAACGTAACTGGCAGATCATATGAACAATTACTATATATTTCGTAAATTCATTTTGATAAAACAATTAAAAAATCTGAATCATTTTCGCAGTATCGTTCTACTATTTATTCTGTGGAGTCCATGTACAAATAATTCGATCGGATAAATTAATTGAATAAATTAGATTTAGATTTTCAAATTGAGATTAGAGAGATTACCGATTTTTATTAGCTAAATGTCGTGAAACTGTTTTGAAATTAAGAAGAAATGTAGGCTGAATTAATATTTTCGCACGCCGCTTATTTTTTCCAAGATATTAATTAAGTGGATTCAAATTTTAATGAGAGCGTAATGTCAGCGATGTTAAAATCGGCAAATTCACCGGGGAATATAAGCTGTTCCATCGAACGATGTGTTTTGCGAGCATTACGCATCTCTATGTAATAATCGTACACATACGCCGATGAAATAGCAATGCTAGACGTATTCGAAAATAGTAGCGCGGTTTCGAAATAAACGACTATCCTCATTATAAGAAACATCCGCTATGTCGATGACAGAACCTAATGGTGTGGAATCACCGAAAAAGTACAACATTTGGTACATATGTAATACGATATAAACCGAGAAATGAAAGCAGACCAAATACCGCTGGAACAAGTATCTCGTTACCGACGGCAGCTCGAGCGATTGTAACGTGATAACGCGAAAAAGATGAAAATGACGCAAAAACGAGGATAAGAATAATTATAGGGAAAAGAAAAAAAAAAACAAAAAAAAAAAACAGAGCGCACAAGAAAGAATTAAGTCTAAAAATACTTAAATGTGGCTTGCATGCGGCGCAAGCAACACCGAAGAGAAAATAAACTTGCTACCAGTGTAGGCGCGAAAAGATAAACGAAGAGGCTTCATACAAAAGCTTTGAAAAAAAAGCAGAAGCAATTCTAAAAGGTAAACAAAGGTACATAATAAGCAAACTAATAACGGATGACCTGTTTGGATTCTTGCTGAAAGGTTGCAAGAAATTAATTAAAGAAACGAAAAATATTTACTACAACAAAAGGAGTAGAATGTAGAATTTTGAATTATTAGTGTTAAATTAATTAATATGATTAATCGATACCTGTACTAGAATTTTGTTCTTGTTCAAGTTGAAGCATTGCTTTCCGCGTGCCAAACACTGATATGCCATTTATCCGAGTCTAACTTGAAGAGATAAGAAGAATTATAAAAGATACACTTATACTTTTTAAATGCTCGCGCGCGCACGCATAGGATCGCTTGCTGGTTGTAAAAAGCGACTAAAATGGGGAATATCGTATGTCCTAAAATATCGGAAAAATATTTTAACTCATACTTGAATCCTTTATTTTTCCGTTGCAGTGGATTACCAGCTGAAATCGTTCGTCAAGAAAATCTGCTCGCTAGTTCATTCGAGTAAGTGTGTTTTGGAAGTCTTATGTTTCCTTCCTGATCCTTGCTTATTAGTCCTTTCAACTGCAACCGCTAATTCTCTTTCCGTCCATTTTCATACACAGCATGGAATGTAGAAAGTACAATGCTCAATGTGCGCAGTGTGGAAATAGTAGTTGCGGGAACCTTGGAAGCATTACACAAATGAATATGCAAATTTACCTCTTTACAATAATGCCGATTGGTTACTATAAAATAAGTTCCGATGAACGCACTCTAAATGATGCAGGAAACGTTGAAGAAATATATGTTCTATGCAGAAGACATAATGATGAAAGCATATTAGTCCCTATCATAATTACATGATTTAGAGGTTCAACGTAAACACCGTGCTATATGTTCACATTAGAAAGCTAAATGAAAATCGAATTTGGCTAAGTAAGTTTCACGCCTCTTATAATTAAATAACAATAAAGAGACGCTTCCAACGGGGAATCCAGTACAGATCTCCAAACGTATGCAAGCAGGGGGTTTTCACTGGATCTGGCAACTCCGACGTCACAATCCGGAAATTTTCGGGAGTGCAGAAACCACTCTAAATCGCCCAAATTTTTCCCAAATTTCCCTCACGTGTTATTTACATAGTTTACTTTTCTCAGATAAAAGTGTGTTTAAAAATAACCGCTGATAAATAAAAAAAACTCACCTGTTGTGTGTGGGTGTGTACGGTTAGGGGAACGGGCGGTACACTTTTGCAGTGGCTGCGGCTAGGCGTACTCGAAAAAAATAGATATTACGAAAGATCGGGAAAATTCTTCGAGTCTGAAAATAAATGGCAATTCGTAGTAGGATAACGATTATGTCACAGCGTCGAATGGATTGTGTGGGAGTTGAATATGTACATGGGAACCGATGCGCTTTTAGCTGTGGGCAGGGCGTACTGAGAAAAATACGCTAGGAACGATTGAAAATTCGGGTTGTGACGGCAGAGAGAATTTTCCGGAACAGTGGGAAAAAAAATATACTCAAATTAATTTTGAAATACTTACACTCGGAAAAGTGAAAAATAAGAAATGTGTGAAAGTACACAGGTGAGGCTTAATCCTGCGAAATGTAAAAAAATGGAATAGAAAGTAAACAAATGGTAAGATCCAGTTTCAGGCATTTGCATCCAACATCGCACAAGCAGCATTTTTCATTGTAGGTATCGTGGTAGCAGACTTTGTCTTGGAGAGGCAAGTGGGACTTTAGTTTTGGGCTTTGGATATAAATTTTTTTATTTGTAAATGGCTCGAATTACTAAACAGACTCAGTCAAGGGGATATGAGTTGTGGGCTCTTTCCTGAGATATACGTTCCAAATACTGGTTAAGAATAAGGGACGTCGTACTTGGGTAAATCTCGAAGCTCCGAACTCTGCAATTTGAGTTATTTTTCTTCTTCTTTAAACCTTCTGACGCCAATATTTGGCGTAGGCCTCTGCCAAATTCTTCAACTAATACGACAGATCGGACTTGGGTGGATTTTTTTAATCACTCCGATATTTGGAAATGTTGATGTACAGGAGAGGGGACCGGAGTAATTCGCGGAAATTTGAGGGGAAATCGGGTTAGTTTTTGCAGTCTGCACATAATTTTAGTAGTGTGACGTCAGAGCTGCCAGCTCTGACAAAAACCGCCTACTTATGCACTTTGTATTTAGTACACAATAATTCACTGAAGGAAGGTTGACTAATGATGTAAATAGTGATACGAATCGTGTGTACTTCATCGATTAAAAATTTTCAGAAATTACAGAAGGACCCCTTAAAGAAAGCGTAGTAATACTCTCGTATTATTATAACGGAAGTAGACGAAGCAGTTGAAAGTATTTTCTTAGAAAAACGATTAACAAAAAGGCATATTTAGAAATTCTTAATAACTAGACTACTAAAAAAATACTTTTAACAACTGTGCCTCTGCAAAAATGTGAACACTTTTTTGAATATAAGCGGAGTTACTAACATTAAAGAGTTCATTGTCTACCAATCTGAAATAGATGGGTACCCGTTCCCGATACAGAAGTGCAAACCCGGATTAAATGTATGATAGGCTCGGGGCTACGGAAATATTAGGGGCCCTTTTCGGAAGTGACGAAATTATCAGTTTTATAGAATAACTAAATTTTCTTTAATTTAATTAAATTATATGATTTCGAATTTACGAATTAACATATAATTATTAATGCAAACAAAACTAAATATCATATAGACAATGTGTGGAATTTTCGATGCCAAAAAAAAAAAAATAAATATATATGTATATATATATATATACATATATTCACCAAAGATTTGCATAGAATAACAGTGTGTGTGCGTGTGTTACGCGTGTACACACACACTTTCATACAGGCATTTCCTATAAACGTAGATTCCGTAAAACAAAATTTCTGGTACGTTTTTACGAAACTCGAAATTTTACCATTAAGAAGTTTCCTCCGGTAGGAGGAAATAAAAATGGATACGAAATTATTAACAAATAAATGTATATTACAAAATGCACTCCTGTAAAGTTAATTTTATTTATTTAAAAAAAAGTTGATGTATATGACAAATGAATGATTACTTTTTTATTATATGTCGGAAGTAAGTGTCTCTTGGGGGCCCCTTTATAATGCGGGGCCCGGAGCTTCAGAGACCACCCTTAAATCCGGGCCTGCTGAAGTGCATACAGTTAATATCTAAAATCAAATACCGATTGTGCATCTAGAGCGAAGTTATTCGAATACATGTATACTTTGCAAATTCCCCTTTCGAGAGACTCGAGTACATTATGCAAAAGGTTAAACTCTGCATATCGTTTTTTATATATATTGTTGTATTCCCGGGACGGAATACTAAGTACCGATCAATTATTTCGCGTAATTTGAAATAAACCTAGTCGAAGCTAGTTATATTACGTTTATTTTAATATGACGACGATACAGATCGCGGTTATGTGTAAAAAAACCGATAGCGGCTTCCGTAAGTCTGTAACGACACGATTAGAGCAATACGATGCTAAGGGCTAATCGGACCGACCGGACTACCGAAACGGTTATTCTGGGTGTCCCAAGAATACTCGACTGACCAAAAAAACAATTCATTAACATTCAACAACGACGGTTCGACAAGTCGATACGTCACTCGCGACAAACGGAGAAGTCACGGATATGCAGCGTAAACGAATAATCGGCTGCTTCGGCCGTTTATAACAATAAATGAGGATTCTGCGTACAGCGGATGTAAAAATTCGGAGAACGACGATATGACGAAAAGTTGCGACATTTGCAATGTAACTTATAATAACTGAGAAGTAGTGGATTCGCAACGTAAGCGGATAAACGATTATTTAGCCTGCAAATACAACTGGGCAAGAGAGAGGAAAAAAAAATAAAGTAAAAAATAAAATAAAAAATAAATGAATAAAGTTAGTCTGAGAAATAATATGGAAGTTGGCATACAACACTCTCCTTCCCTTGTATAACAAAAAAGAAAAGAAAAAAAAAAAAAAAGAGCTAAAGTTAGTAGTAAAAGTGAAAACATAACAATTGACAATTGGTACAGTACAGAAATTGAAAACGCATTAATTCGCTGGCACGTGATGTGGAATGCGATTAATTATTGCTGATGGCTACACCTGTGCGATGATCTGAGGAGGCTGATCTATTCGAAGTCGTTAGTTCGGTGTTAGGATCTAAAGAAGGTGTAGGTGAGTTCTTGGTTGACGGCAGACGACATTTAATCCAACAGGCGTTCCATTTTAGGAACAAAAGTATCACGATGATAGAAACAACGACCGCAACGATGATAGTTTGGCTGAGGTTGGAGGCGTTGATTTGGAAGTCCTCTGAATCTTTTGTGTTCAGCGTGTGCAGAATCGAAGCAAACTCCGCGTCAACTGAATCTAGGTTGTCGAGGGTAGCTTCATTTGATCTGGTCAGATTGATTTTTCGTACGTTTTTGGCTTCCGGGCAACATTCTGGGATGTCGAGATCTATCGTGGGGACAACGTGACTAAAGTTAGCATTTGTGGTGGAGCGTCCGTCCAAAGAAATCGATGGCTCGGAGGCGTGGCAGTCATCAGCTAGAGATATTATTCCGGCGCCTCTGAGACGAAATTCCTGAAGGGCTGCAGTCGAATCGCAATAAACAGTAAGTATGGTGAGATCAGGAACAACGAATAGCCATCGGTTATCGGAAAGTTTCTGGAAAATATTGTTCTTGAGGGGAATGGAAGCGACCTCGCAATCATCGGGAACACTGGTAGTTCGGGACAGGTACAGGTCAGCTTCGCAGGGCATCTCTTTGTTAACTTTTCGGATGATCTGACTTTTGCACAGATGTATAATATCTCCGTCTCTAAACCTTACGGTGATACAGCTGCTAAAGTCCTTGTAAACGATATACTCCGTAGACAAGCGATCGATCAATAGGTATTTATACTTCGGTCGTATATAATGGAACAGGGAAGAAGAGATATTACTTAAGGAAACGGGATAGGGAATGATATGGAAAAGGAAAAAATCTACGTTATTCACCAGGGGGATTTCTATTTTATAAATTATTAAATTATCATAAAATACTGTATTAATTATGCAAATTTCGTAATATTTAAATACGTGACGCGGGTCGAGAGTAATAGGGAATCTTTTACCTTTTGGCAGATTAGCCAAACGTAGTTCGATTAGTAAATCCTTAGGATTAATTACTTCGGGGTGCAATACATTATTCTTACTAAATAAGATCGAATTAACAATGGAGTCGTATTTAAAGGTTAATTCATTCCCTAATTCTAACATTAGATTAATATATTCGCTAACCGACTGAACGTATAGCGAGGATTCGACCTCATCGCTTAGATTGTGAACGACTTTATTTAGCGTTTCGAAATTGGCGTTTATTATGTGCTCACGGAAAGCTAAGCTTGCGGCTGATTCATTGAAAATTCGAATTGTTTTCCTGGTGACCTGAACTTGTTCCTTCATTAATTCATTTAATTTATGATCATCATTTGTTACTTTACGAATGGACTCTGAATAAAATTCGCCATCATCAGAACTCGGCGTACCGAACAGCCATTTAAGAATGTGTGATCCTCCATTGAAGATACCACGCTTGTGGATCACGTGACCACACAAATGTTGGATCGTCTGGAGTTGATCTTTCAATTTAACTATTTTACCGTTAATTAATTTTAAAGTTTGATGACAATTCAAGGAATGTAAATTATCTTTAATGTGATGACAAAGACCATTGGCTTTGGCAGAGAGACGGATTAACACAAGTAATTTTTGTTCGGTAAAGGAAATATTAGTAGATATGATGAGAGTCCACGTGGTACTGGATATCTTAGCAAATCCAAGATGTTCGTAGAACAGGCCGGAATGTCCAGAGACTTCCGTAATGTTATTGGATGTTGGACGAGGGAGTATGAGGTTATGATAGAGCGGAATGACCGTCAGTAGGACTAGGAGAGAAGATACAATGACAAGATTGGAGTTAGACCGCTGGGCAATCGTCATCATCTGAAAAATACGGTTTAATCAAATTGGTATTAAATTTTACGTGCCTCCTACCGATTAATAATAATACCACATTTGGTCCTATTACTTTAACAATTTTATACGGACCTTTAAAATTAGGAGTTAACTTATTAAACCTAGTGGTTTTATTTATTAGCATCATCAGTTGACCAGCCTTAAATTCGCAAGCGTTAACTTTCTTATCGTAGTAATTTTTAGTTCGAGATTTAGACGCCATAATGTTTTCGCGAGCTATTTTATGTATACTATTTAACTTTAGCTTGAGGTTGTTAAAATAGTCGTCATACGTATAGCGAAATTCCGGTTCTGCAGTGAGCGAGCTCGGGATATAGGGCTTGTGGCCGAAAAGTAGTTGGAACGGAGGGAAATTGGTAGTTTTGTGTACATTAGTATTGTACGAGAAACAAGCGTGGGCGACGAAATCATCCCAATTGTTTTGGGTTTGATTTACAAAGTGTTTCAGATAATCTTTTAATGTCAGATGACTTCTCTCCAGGCTACCATTCGTTTGCGGATGATAGGGAGTCGAAAATACGTGTCGGACTTTAAACAACTTGCATAATTGGTTGATTATTTCGGAAGTGAACTCGGTACCACGATCCGAGAGTAGTGACTGAGGGATACCGAAGAGACTGAAGAACTTAACTAGTTCTTCTGATATCGTGGTAGCCTCATGGTTCGGAATCGGTATAGCGTAGGAATATTTCGTCAGATCATCCTGCATCGTGAGGATAAATCTATTCCCTTTTTCCGTTATAGGGAGAGGGCCTACTACATCTATGGCTAGACGTTGAAAAGGGAAGGAACTCGTGGTAGTGATTTCCATGGCGTTCTTAACTGGTTTAAAATTGGTTTTATTGGCCTGACACGAGTGACAGTTTTTTATGAACTTACGAATATCGCTTTTCATGTTATACCAGTAATACTGATTGCGAATCTTAGCGTAAGTACGAAAAAACCCGGAATGTCCGCTGGCGGCGGAACTACGAGCTTCGTGCAAAACTTTATTTATTTCTTCCGGAGATTTTAGCTGCGTTTTTTCTTTTCTAATAATGACCGGTTTTACGTTTAAGTCTTTAAAAATATAATAGATAAGAGCTTTAAATTGTTCATAATCGACGAGGGTGTGCGTATCCGGAATTTTATTTATAGAAACGTGTTTTTCATTAAACTTTAACAGAAGATTTGATAGAGTTAGTAATACGTTAAATAGCACACCGTAGTCTACATTATCGAAACCGTTTACCTTGAAACAGCACAGGTAAATAATTTTATTATTTTGCTTAATGCGCTCAATACAGCCGACCTCCATATTATTTACGCTACTACGAATCCAACTTTCATTCATAAAATTATTTACGTTGTCATCATTTTTACAAGAAAATACAACAGTCGGATTTTTATCAAACAGTTTACAGTTAATCTCTTCTATATAAACCGGCTGACGCTGTTTTTTGAAAAATTTCAGAAATTCATTATACGTTACGTTACTTTCACTGTTACTCTGTCTATTGTTATTGTTATTCGTAAGAAATACCGAATTAGGTCCTTTACCGTTACAATTAGGAGGATTACGTGATAATGCATCAGCATTATTGTTTTTCCTACCCGGTTTATACTTTATTTCGTATTCGTACTCGGCTAGTTTGAGCCTCCAGCGCAACAGCCTAGAGCCTGGGTCCTTGCAGTTAAATAGCCACGTTAACGCTTTATGATCGGTAATTATTGTAAATTTTCGCCCATAGAGATAGGGTCTGAAGTAATTTATAGCCCAAACTATGGCGATTAGTTCTTTTTCCGTGGTACTGTAATTAACCTCGTGATCATTCAGTGTTCTACTGGCATAGGCGACGGGTCGATCTTGACCGGGAGTACCTTGCGAAAGAACAGCACCAATAGCGAAACCACTAGCATCAGTAGTGAGAAGGAATTCTTTAGAAAAATCGGGATACTGCAAAAGAGAATCATTTGTTAAAATGTTTTTAAACTCGATAAAGGCATGCTGCTGGGGCACAAATTCCATTAATTTTAATTTTAATGTTATCATAGTAGATGGTGCCTTTCTTTAATCTCTCTTTCTTAATAATTGAAATGTCTGAGCCAGAATCGATTATAAATTTAAAGTTATTTGTTACAGATTGCTTAGAACGAAAAGTAGCATGAATAGCATTATTATTTACGCAATTAACATTATTATTATTCTTTACGTTATTTTGGACGCCTTTACGAAAATTTAGATCCTCCTTGGTTCGGCCTCGGTAACCAAGTGAGGTTTGTAGTTTAAAGAATTCCTGCCTGCGTTCCGACAATTTTCGAAGGTATGCCCTGGTTTTTTACAATACCTACAACGCTCGACGTCAGTAGGTTGCTTATTACTATAATAGTGCGACTTATTCTTATACCATGCGGGCTCCTTCAGAGGAGAGAATGACTCGCCACGATTATTGGGCTTTTGCACTTTTAAAATCTGTTCTTCCCGAAGGGCGATCGGGAGATAATCGTTTAGTGTGAGCAAATCCCGATGTCTTAGCATCTGAGATATTCCCGCGTGACAATGAATAGTGAAGCGACTTATAGAGATGTCTCTGACCATTTTTATCTGGCCTTGTACGAGTTTGTCATCAGTCTCAGGTTCTAAATTATACAGGATGCGCGCAGTTATACTGTCGATCCTGGCATAATACTGAGCGATGCTTTCACTCGGAAGCTGCTTAATAGTTACTAATTCCTCTAGTAACTGGGAATAGAGTTGCTTATTCTCATAAAGGGTTTTTAGTTTATTTTTCAGCTCTTCCCAAGAGCTGTATTTACAATGGGCTAAATGAGCTTTAGCGTTTCCGCTAATCCTACTTACTACAAAATATAGGAGTGGTAATTTTTGAGTGTCATGAGCTAAAGTGAATGCATTGTTCGCGTTGGCAATAAAATCGCTCAACTGTTCTCTGTCTCCAGAGAATTCATGAGATATCAGTTTAGATAAAAATTCTATAGAATATAGAGGACTGCCCTCGCTCTCGGATTGACCTCGCGTTTGCGGCGCCATGACGAAAAAACGATTTACGAATATTAATAAATACAAACAAATACTTCGAAAAAATATGTATAAATAACGATAATAATAAATTCGAGTAAGAAAGGAAAAGAGAGAGTGATAATGGATAAATGACCGAAAAGTATGACCGTAAATACCTCTTAGTAGGTCCTTCCAACGTATCGGGATGGATTTCAACGTACTGGTACGCTGCTGCAAATCCTAGATGAGGTGATCGCTTTTCCGGTTGGTTACGTAAGTCCTTCCTGCGTAAAGAGATGGATCTCAACGATTTCCTTGAAACGTCGCTGATGGATCCTACCGACTGCGCCAATTAATGAGTGTTGTATTCCCGGGACGGAATACTAAGTACCGATCAATTATTTCGCGTAATTTGAAATAAACCTAGTCGAAGCTAGCTATATTACGTTTATTTTAATATGACGACGATACAGATCGCGGTTATGTGTAAAAAAACCGGTAGCGGCTTCCGTAAGTCTGTAACGACACGATTAGAGCAATACGATGCTAAGGGCTAATCGGACCGACCGGACTACCGAAACGGTTATTCTGGGTGTCCCAAGAATACTCGACTGACCAAAAAAACAATTCATTAACATTCAACAACGACGGTTCGACAAGTCGATACGTCACTCGCGACAAACGGAGAAGTCACGGATATGCAGCGTAAACGAATAATCGGCTGCTTCGGCCGTTTATAACAATAAATGAGGATTCTGCGTACAGCGGATGTAAAAATTCGGAGAACGACGATATGACGAAAAGTTGCGACATTTGCAATGTAACTTATAATAACTGAGAAGTAGTGGATTCGCAACGTAAGCGGATAAACGATTATTTAGCCTGCAAATACAACTGGGCAAGAGAGAGGAAAAAAAAAAATAAAATAAAAAATAAAATAAAAAATAAATGAATAAAGTTAGTCTGAGAAATAATATGGAAGTTGGCATACAACAATATTTTTTTTTTCTTTTTTTTTTAAATGGGTTCGGTGCCAGCACTGACCCTACTACATGAGCTTAGATCACCTTCTGAGATTCTGAGGATATCGGTGATAGTGAGTGCAACGGAGAGTAGGAGGGGAATAACGGCTAGAGATGGGAAGGAAAGGATAAAGGAAGCATTGAAAGGTATAGGAAGATCCAACGCCAAGAGTTCGGCGTATAGATTTTGATATATGAACAGAAACGAAAGTATAAAACTGGTTTTAGGTTTCACACAAGAAGAGCAGAAAAAGAAATAACAGAAGACGATAGTTTTCAGCGTTTACGACGCACACAAGAAAACATTGAAATTGGAAATAGAAAAGTTACGATTCATCTGTTTTTTTTTCGTTTTTTGAAGAGATATCTAATCGGTAATAATCCTTTCAAAGGAAATTTTAAAATGCGGCAAAAAAAAAAAAACTGTCTAAATAAGAAATTAATTAGACGTCCTCCATAAGTAAAGTGCATCGAATCTTACAAAGAGCGACAGGTTCAAGCTGTGGTTTTGAACAATACTCGGAAATCTATAGTGACGATATGTCCGTTACAATTTGCGGTTAACAGATTACCCTATGTATAAGCAGGGGCTTGGTCAGTCTCTCTTGTGTCCACACCCGGACGATAAAGATAAGTTGACAGACACGGATCATTTATTTTTCGAATGCAGCCGGAAACACTCAAACAGTATTATATAATAATTCATATTGGTTATAATCTTAGAGTAGACCTCCAATGGAGAACAAGTTCGCTCTTGGCTACAAATAATATCGCCTTGTATTGGATATTACATACTCATTTATAATGTCATCAAAAGTTGTAATTTAATTTTCCTCTAATATAATGGCCAATCGGTTGTCTTGCATATAAGTTAAAAAAAAAAAAAAAGATAGAAACTCAGAAACTCGCTCTGTAGTGATGAAATATATGCGGAAATAACTGCTTCCGATTGTGCCGGCTGGGGCGGTACATTGTGAAAAACGTTCGATTTTCTTATTTCATTTCCCATTCTTTTGCGATTGCGCGTTCATTATCAATGTTGAACGGCGTCATCGCTGCTCGAAAGACCGTTAAAGCGATTGAATGCTTTTTACGATTGTACGAAGGTTTTTTTTTCCCAGCTTTCTGTCAGTTTATTGCACAGCGCTAATTAGACCCTCGCCACGTGTTCCACGCGGAATTAATGGAAAGTAATTTGGAACATGGCTCTCCGAAATTTCGTCAATTCTCTTTAGGGAAACTCGCTGCGTTTCGTTAGTATTATTTTTTTGTAACACGGCATCCGGTTAGAAAGATATTAACTTTTGCATTTGTAATACTGTTTTAATCTGTTACCATCATAGTCGCTATTAGCGCTGTTATTATTATTTTTCCGCCGTTTGATTTTATTCGTTAGTTGCTGCGCGCTACTTTTAATTCGTAATAAACATCAACGTGTATCTTCGGTCGCTCGAGAAATGTGACGACGTTAATATTTTATTTCGCTACACTAGCGCCGCAAAATGAAATAGTCTGCTCGATTATTTGTTCAGACGTAATTACACGAATAAACACATTACTCGTCTAGATAACGCATTTAGTAACGATAACGATGTCGAATTTTTCAGCGCGCACTTGGCACGGCGTGTTTGTCATCGGCAACAACTCTGTTCAGCACTTCCATTTCAGAGGCGTTGTAAAGTGATAAAATCTTTGCCGCGATAATAATTTTTTCCCGCCTTATTCTCGTCCGGACTAGACAACATTCAAAGACCGCGTCGACAGTTGCGAACCAGCGAATGAGATAAAATGGCACAGCGAGAGAGCAGAAACATAATTATCCGGGCGGCGAAGCGCTGTTTTATTACCGTTCATTACCGGTTAAATTACAATAATAGAAATGCGCGCCCTCTATAGTTCCAGTAAAGAACCTTTTATCGCACTGGAATATTCCGAAACCAAAATCGTAACCAACAGCCACTTATCTGCATGCAACGAACTTGGAGAGCCTTGGCTTCTGACTCTCTTCTCTCTCACCGGAACCGTTCGTAATTCTAAAAGTCCTCCTCCTCCTCCTCCTCCTCCTCCTCCTCCTCCTCCTCCTCCTCATCCTCCTTCTCTTTATAATTTCTCCCCTTTCATTAAAATTCCGTGAAAAGCTCTTACCATCAAAACCGTTTCTTCTTTATGTATGCGAAAAAACAAACAAACAATAAAAAGAAAGAAAATCGGAAAAGTTTTACACAGTCGGTGAGCCATCATCCGAAGAAAATCGAATAACTGTAAGATGATAAAATCAGATTTCGGACTAACAGAATGCAGAGTGGTTCCCCCCAAAGGCAGAGGAGAACGAGGAGCGTAACCGGTTGACGAATAATTAGAAGTGAGACTGACTGTAGGGGACGATCTGCGAACAAGCAGTAGCGATGAACGGCGGAAAATTAAAGTGAATAGTACCGACAGGCCGGTCGCATGAAAAAACCGGATTTTTCTTTTTCTTTTTTTTGGGGCGTGTCAATTGACCCAGCACGCAAAAGAAAATTTTCGATATTCTTAAAATTTACAGAATTGGAATTCGAACCATGAGTGGAGGAACACTAAGTCCAACTTTAAAACTTAAAAACTTAATACCTATTATCATGTAATGGAAAAGTAGTGGCGTAGGAGAGAAGTCATGCAGGACTCTAAATCTGCTAACTGCTTCGTGTTTTTTGTTTCCGGTTTAATAGCGCATCTCCTTATCGGGATTTTCAGTTGAAATTATTTTCAATGTTAGCTTTCGAGTTATTGACTACTTCCCGTACTAAGGTAAAATTTGAATTGGAAGTAAAAACGCGCATGTAAAACAGCATAAAAAACAAAAAAAAATAACAGGACAGAGAACAAAAATCGTTCCGTGTTTAAAATTCAAATTTTAATTATCAACGAATGAGTCTCCCCATACATCTTCTTCTCATGTATTACACTTTTTTAAACTGATGGTTGCAAAATAATAGTGGAAGGTGTACGCGTTTACCCCCTTTCTTCATCGTTCTGAATCTTTCAGGCTCCCTTCTTTACACTCTATCTGTGATCGGTCTCCATTTTACGTGCAATATCTTTCATTTCCACAAACTAACGGAATCTTCAAATTTTTCATCATTTCCGATTCGAAAAGCATTTCTTCCGCTCCTTCTAGTTTCTCAAACGGTGTTATTCTGCTTACCTTCAATCTACTGTTCTCTTTTCTTATAAGACTTTTTACATTATCGAGGGCAGTGACAATTGTCTAGCTCAGCCGGCCAACCTTAATGGTCTTCTTCCTAGCTATGCTTCAAATTGAATCCTCTTTTCTTCGATCAATCACTCTGAACCTTGTTTGAATTACCCTTTCTTATTCTCTAATCGCGTTATCTTCTCGTACAGTGTGCGCCCCCCCCATCTTCATCATCGGTTCCTACTCCCTTCCAGTGTTATTCTACCGTTGTCTCCATAATCAGATTAAGAATTAATCATTATCTCGCTTCTCGTTTTAATTTTTTCCTATCTCCTTCTCCTTACTGTCTCCCCTCCACCACTGATTCTACCCACGTTTTCTTCGAATGTTAGCCAACGTTCCCCCTTTTGAATTCGAAAATCTCCAAGTCTTTCGGCTCCGTGCAGTACTTTTTTAACATTTTCTTCCCATCTCCGACAATGATTCCCTTACTTCAAACCTTTGTGTTCTTTTCGTCACCTCTCAGAGTTTTAACGTACTAGTCAACAAGTGGTTGGGTCTAAAGTCGAGCCAAAAAAAAAAAAAAAAAAAAAAAAATCCAGAAACTTCGGGCACACTGCTGTTAGTACGGAGGAGGGGAGCGTGAAACACTTATGAGTACTGCTTTAGGTTTTCGCCAGCGTCCGGTTTTTGCTATTTTTTAATTTATACGGTCCATGCGCTGTGTGTAATTGCCGGGATTATTACAGCACATGGATCAGTGCAAGATCGGAAGTATTTTAATAGGTTAGCCGCCCTAATATAGTGTAGCATATCCTGGACCTGTTTTGGTTCGTTTAACAAAGCAACCGACGCTGTAAGTTGGAGGTGCCTGCAGGCAGGCAATGTTCCAGGACGTATTCAGCGGTCGGTGAAATTGGGGAATTTCATATGGAACAGGCAGAGGGAGGAGATGTTCCTTCCAGCAAATAGTTGCGGGATATTAGGGAATTTATAATCGTCATAAATACACAACGACGGTTTCATTTTTGTTGTTTCAGCTAGCGAAATCCATTACGCGTTAAATTTCTTCGTTCGACGTTAAACCGACAATGTTAATGAACTTTCCGCGTGTGCAGCCACGTCCTATAATAAAAATGCTCGCATAATAGGTGCGCCGTTAAAACAAGTTTATATCCGATCCAAAAATAAGGAAATTGTCAATATTTCTGGTAACATTCTAAATCACATTTCAAATTGCACCGTTTTTCTTTTGTTTTTTTTTTTTGTTTTTTTTTTTTTTTGCGAACGGGAGCACGTCAGTCAACGACTTACGTCCTGAAACGAGCGAAAAAGGAATTAAATTTTAATTCGGTCAGCCACTGACAACGAACTATATATTTTTTATATGTAAAATAATACGCGCTTACATTATGAAAATAACTCGCTGATGGCGGTCCGGAAGTATTTTC
Source organism: Icerya purchasi (assembly GCA_039619475.1). Taxonomy (NCBI): domain Eukaryota; kingdom Metazoa; phylum Arthropoda; class Insecta; order Hemiptera; family Monophlebidae; genus Icerya; species Icerya purchasi. The sequence goes on from CM077116.1 coordinate 227,037,838, forward strand.
CGTCTTTATTAATACTGACTTGAAAAATTCACGCGGTTTAATTTACATAATAAACTACATCGGCAGAATCGTTGGAAATGAATTATCCTCCAGCAGAGTGAAAAGCCGCTTTTAACGATGCATTTTTGCTCCGAAAAAAAAATTAAATATTAATAATTAATCGTAAATCCAGGTCGTCGGTGTTATTATATTGCGAATTTGAATCTTTTGAATTTCTGATTTCGCGCACGACTTTCGCCTTACAGCTTCTGTAGATTTTAAACCCTACAAAAACGATACAAATAATAGTAACACTTTAACGATGATGAAGAAAACGAAATATAACCTCCTCTCGGATACGCAGTTAACGGATTTTAGGATCAAATTTTCTTCAGCTTCTGCCGCCCGCCACACAATTGTTTTTTAATTTTCTTCGAAGAATAATACTGAAGCGCCCAGTGTTTTATATCGAACGATCAGACCTCAGCTATTTGTGCTTCTTCCTTAGAAAAGAAGGTGTAAGGCATGTGTCGATAATTTCTAAAGCTCCGGTTCGCGGTACTTACCGTTTATTCGAAGTAAACTGCTCGATAAGTTGTTGGGAATTGTAGAATTAAGCTCTTTTCATAATGTACTTAAAAGAAGAACCTCTCTAATGGGAAAATGCGAAGAAGAGAATGTTGGGGCCGTTCCTTTTTCCTTTTGGGGTGCCAATCTGCTTCTCTCAACCCCGATTTCTGCAATACGCAATTATTCAAAGTGTTCAAACGCTTTCTTATTCCGTTGAATTCTGCATGCTCCTCCTTAGTAAAATTCCTGCTTCAGTCATACTCCTAATATGCTACTGCTACTACGCCTCTTTCATTGAATCGCTTCTCATTCTTTACGGATATTTTTTTTCTTTCCTCGATATTGTTACAGACGATAAGTACTTAATTTGCCCTTCCCTGCGCTGCAAAATTTCCTCCCCAGAATTCTCTTTTTCAGCCCTCTTGCGCTGCATTTAGTTTTTCAACATTTCAGTCCTTTACTACCTCGATGAATTATTTTACAGTCGTTCGCTTTTTTTTTGTTTTCAAATATATTAACTGTTTTTGCATTTTTGCTCTATTAAAAAGGTAAATTTTTTTGAAAGCTGCCGATGATTATTCTTATCAAGTTCGTATTCAAATTTCTTGTGTACGAATTTTATTTGCAACTCATTTCCGCGGTTCTCAAAAATCCAATATGAGTTCCCTCCCTAATAGCAAATTTCCTTTACTCCTGAACTCTCAGCCTTTCTGTTTCAAGAATCGCCGGTTTATCGACCCCAGGATAATCGCTTTTTATATTTTTCATTTGGCCTTACACAACTTCCTGTAATAATTTCTGCTCCACTTGTTGGTTCAGTATTACCGATCCCTTTTTTTTCTACCGTCCTTTAAATTTATTCTCCAAGTCGCAACTAAACTGGAATTCTACAGCATCATTTATTATTTTCCCCTTTCCCATTTATGTAACCCGATTTTTGTTAAAGGTTTACGGAAGGTCTTCGTTAATCGTTTCAGTAAAATATTTTCGTTTTCTTTGCTCCCGTTCGTTTTCTACAAATATGAATTATTAACTGTCTTAACATCTTCATTTCCTCTAACCGCTCTATTTCCGTCGATTTTGCAGCAATTTATGTCTTTATACTGTCATTCAAACAGTTTTTGTGCTAACAAAGTGACGGAATTTTTTGCTCAAATTCTTCTTTCCTGTTTCTGTTTCCAAGAATATTCCGCATTTTAGTCTCTCGTTCACATAAGTAATATTTCGCATTAGACTTTGGCCACATGTTCACCTTTACATCAGAGCTTTTCTACTATCTTAATTTTTCATTTAACTCCCGAGTTCTCGAGTTTTCCTTGCGTCTATCGTTTTATATCTTTTTGTATCGTTTTTCCAACTGGCTCGCCTATAGTTTAACCGTCCTTTATTCGCTAATTTTTAGCTTCTATGCTGTTCTCGATTTATTTCTCAGCTCTTCCGAATGATGAAAATTGTTTCTGTTTATTTTTGTTCGAATTCTTTCGAACTTTTAATTACTTCCCGTTGAACATACTATTCAAAATTTCCATTCGTTGCTAACGCACAAACATCCTACGCTTTTTATTTCGTCTTTTTGTGCTGTATCTTCTCTCCATTTCCACCTATCGGTCATCCCTGCTGTCAGTACGGAGCAAATCAAAATTTATTTAACGAATCTCTTGCCCTGACTTTCAGACATTTTGTGTTAATTGTTATTACGCGCAATGAAACTGACAAAAACACTTATGACATCTGCCAGCATGTAATTTAAATAAATTACAACTTTATTAAGGGGGGGGGGGGTAAAGTTAATTTCGGTAAAAAAAGGCTATATTTTCAATAATTTTTCTTTGTGCTCCAGTAAATGCAAATATTTTTTATTAAGTGTAATACAATAAAGTAACATTTGAACAATATTTTCTGAAATTTTAAATAAGAAATATTAAAAAATAAGCCGTTAGCAGCAAATCTTCGAAGAAGAATTCTGCCTTCTTTACTTTCAAGTGCAGCCACTCTGTTTATGCTCGTTCAATCTATCATGCCTGTCCATTCATGAGAACTTTACCCTGTACTGATGTTTATCTCTTGCATACATGAGAGCAAAGCAAAACAGCCCTCATTGAACATACATGAAGCCACATGAGCTGTGATTTGAACAACAGTTGAGGTACCACTCAGTGATTTTGGGCTAATTTTCCAAATAAGTTGATTCAAACTCTCACTGTTGTTTTGAGTGAATCCTCCAAGATATCGCTGCAGAAGTGCCTTTTTAATCAAGTCCTCATATATAGGTTTAATTCCTTCAGAAACGTCACTTGCAAGTGCAGTGTAACTGTGTTTGAATTACTTCAGGGCATTTGCAGCTGCAGCTTTCTGCCATTCACACCACGAGTCTTGGCCGTCGGGCATTTGTCGTGCTGCGGTTTCTCGTCCATCGAACAGTAATAGTAGTAAGTAGCCCAAATGGCACAAAAGTATTTAGTTTTTTTTTTTTTTTTTTGGACGATGTACCTTTTGCTTCGACATCGTCTGTCTTGCGTTTCTAGGGAGGTATTACTTTTTTTGATCGATCTAATCTGGAACTGATAATCTTGCGATCTTCTCTGCTAATTTTCTTCGGCATTTTACTAATGATAAATACACAATCACAGCGAAACTAGAACATACGAAGTTCATAAGAGCACGAAACAGCTGCCAGGTAGCCGCGCTACGTAGCTGCCCAGTAAGTGTGCAAAACCGGAACGAAGCACCGCTCACTCAAAACTCTATAGGTCCGTTAGTTTTGTTGCGATCGACTTCAAATTTTGACACAATAATCTTGAAATGTTGTACATCCATATAAGAAAATAAAAAAAAAAAGTTTAAAAACTTCTCCCCCCCCCTTAATTTGCCAGTTCCGGATATTAATCGAAACCGAATAAAACATCTACTCTTGATTTGACTATCAGCAGATTTTTTAACCGTATTTGAACAAATCGCACAAAATAAACGTACAGTAATGTAAACATACCACGAGAACGAAATTGTGTTTGAGTTTTAGCATTTAATTGAAATATAACTAACACGTCCTCTTTTAAATATTATATTTTTACAGTTCTACACTTTGTTATTGTTTCTGGAAAGGGCAAAATTATCTTAGTGTTTCCTATAAATAAACAGTTCTATCGGATTCATTCGACTGATTACGGCGTTTAAATTAAATTAGTTGCGATATTTTAAAAGCGCCGAGAGTCATTTTAAAAAAGTAGACTGCTAACCGAATAATTTTTACATGCGCTTTATTTTCTCCTACGATAAATTTATTATTTCTCTTTCGTTTAACTTTACGTGCTAAACCATTATTTGATACTACCGGATATTAAAAAGAACGACTTTTTGTTTTTTTTAAGGTCATTTTGGGATTCAAAAATAATCGGTATATTTCCAGCCCCGCAATCAGCTTATATTTAAGTCGGCCAACAAAGTTAATCTATTTCTAGCTATATTGCAGTGAAAATTGTTTTTACTACCTGCTTACCCGCCTGCTTCCTCCGGCTTTAAATGTTATTAATTTTTATCTCTTTTTATGTTTTTTAATTAAAATATTTATGTAAAAATTCTCCCTCTCTGGGAAAAATGCCGGTCACAGTCCGCTGTTGACTGGCTATTATTATAGTTTCGCTCAGTATGGTTATTACAAGCGAGCCTGGCGTATTTTGCATTTAAAAGTGTTAAAAAGACGTAAAAACATTGTAGTATTGTAAAGGCTGACAAGTAAACGCACACTCTAAAGGAAAATATACGCTAGCAAGTTTCCTCTGTCCGTTGAAAGAAAACCCGGTACAGACGAACACCTAGAATTACCTTTACTTTGTCTATGAATGCTCGTCTAATCTCTCGGTAGGTATTACTGTATAACTATGGAAGAGTCGATTGCCTATTTCGAAAGAATGTTGAAATGAAGAATTATGAGCTCCCCGGAGATGAAAGTTATTGCGATCGCACCAAAAATCGGAATTAAAAACTGTATAACGTGTATTTATGTTTCTGAGTGTGGGAAATTCCCAAAAAATTTACGGTATTTTTTAGCAATTTAAAAAAACGCGGAAAAAAATTTATTTTTATCTTTATCAAATATAAATCGATGTGTAAAATGAAGCAATAGAGTTTGTTATTAAAAAAAGGGTAGAAAAGGGAATTTTATAAATAAATTCATATATATTCATATATGTGTACGTGCATCTAATAAGGGCCCACTTGGTCGATCACAGAAACGGCGCTACAGCGATTTTAAGTGAAATAGGTCGAAAATCGCGATTTTTCGTTTATGCCCGATAAAGTTAGGTAGAAACCTACTCTACACAATGCCGTTTACCGCATATCTGTATAAAAGAATTCGACCATATGTCGAAAAAAAATGCGCAAAAATCTTGTACCCAAAAGTTTGATTTTTTTTGTAAATACTTGTAGATACATAATACAAAGTTCTGAACCTTGCTTTCTTGTCATTCTTTCATTGGCCCAGTGAGTGGTCTGAATCATGATTTACCATTGACAGAACGTATATGGATCATAATAATTATTGAATTTGTGCTATTACAGGCCATTTCAGGTTGTAGAAGATCACTGAATGCAAAAATACAAGTTGCTCAAAAGTAAGTTTTTTGAAACTGCAACTTCAAAACGCTATAACCCGGTTAATTTTCGACGTAAAGGGCTGGGAATGGTCTCATTCGACTGGGAATGTTATTTAGTTCCCCGTAGTGGTCTCAACTCCATACCGACCAAGTGGGCCCTTATTAGATGCACGTACACATATATTCATATATACAGACATTGAAAAATAGCGCAGTAGCCTAGTGGTTAAGGTGCTTAGCTGCTAAATCAGTGGTTACCAGTTCGAGACTTGTCTTGTTCCGAATCCAAGTCGCTCCCAAGCTTATACCTAATCTGAAATTAATTGGGTACCAAGGAAGTCTGGTAAAGTAGAGGCGTCCGAGAGAAAGGAATTAAAGGATACGGTGACTTTGTAACGATCTGTATTTTTAATCTGTATTGTTCCTACACGTAAAAACATTTTTTATAAAATTTCAACCGCTTTAAGTTATCGGAAATTAATTAAGTGAATTATTATCGTTAATATTATTACAATGAATACGCTTTTTTTTTAAATTTCTAGTATCGCAATAATTATATGCGGTATTGTTCAAATTATCATCGTGTGCATTTCTGCTGGAACGTGGAACGTTTTGTTAGTATTTCCATTCGCTTTCATTTCGATATCTGCAGTTAAATTTACATAGTCGTTAGCGGAAATATTAAAGGCATATTATAACTGATATCTTTGTCAGTGTGAATCTCGATCGGTGCTTTAATAGAAATTTAATTAACAAATAGACAAGGATACTAAACAGTGATAGTCTCGTTGACAGAAATAGAATAACTATGTTAACCGGTATACGGAAATCTGCAACGATCGGCCACTCCTTGCGCTGGCGATGGAAACTATCGAAATTAACCCATTGTGGTGCGGTGTAATCTCAGTATATAGACAGTAGTGCAGATAAAATCAATCGCTACTGCGAGCGATAATTTTACCAATATACGTTTCACGCACTTTCAGAGATTAAACTTCGCACTCTATTCACATGCTAGATTTATCGGCTTCAAAAAAAAAAAAAGTCAAGTAAGTCCCATACTCTAAACAGGGCGTCGGTGGTTGTGAATTTAAGTTACACAGTGTACTTAAGAGTCTAATGAATCTGAAGTGAATGCTCGGACAAGTTCTTTTCTTTGGCCGATTTTACTTTCCCAGATTTTTCCGGTAATATTCGATTTCAGATTGGATATATACTTGGGAGCGACTCGGATTCGGAATGAAGCAACTTCTCGAAAACCCAATGATACGTCTCATTCGGTGGCCAAGTTAACTACTAGAATACACCTGTAAATTGCGTGAAAAGCAAAAATATTTAGACCATTGCGGTAAATAATCAAGTAAAAAGAAAAATAAAGATAATTTTTGCCGAGACAAGACAGCGCCTCGTTGGTCGGCAGAAAATTCAATTAAATACAGAATTAGTTACACAGTTTAATAACGAATAGATCACAGAACACAGTCGCATTATAAAAGCCACGATTACGGATCGGAATCATTCCAAACTAGTTGACAGTTTTCACGTGTGAATATATACGTGATTTTTGCAATCTTTTCGTTATTCAATTGTAATACACGCATAAGTTTGTTGTTAGTTCACTATAGGAACATCAGATTACAATTCAAGTATTTTGTTTCAACGTACTCTTTCGGTTACTATAAATTCCAACTAACCTTCGTCTTGCACCTGTCATAATTTATGAAATAATTCTAATTGCTTTCTTCGTTTTGCATGGTTTCATAATGCTGTTTAACCAATTTCAGCGTCTGCGAGTCAATGCAAGGTTCTGTTGTATATTCGGATCATGATTATTTATCGTCAAAATTTCCAACAATGCTCAATTTTACAGCAAAAGATGTAAAAAACATTTTAGTATGTGTGTATACATGGTACATATAATATATATTAATGTTAGTTTTGTCATAAAAAATGACACGAGGCCTTTGCTCTTCTTCAGCAGATTTGAAAACTAATCGAAAAACTCTGGAAATAATACTGACGCAGCGTGAAATATAGTTTGGATATGTGTGATAACCGTTCTTTGTTTGAACAGTGTGGCCATTGGCTTCGATAGATGCAAAAAAAGTTAAGCTTTTCAGTTAACGGTTAAGAAAAATTTGTGAAAATAGCTTTTCTCGGGAAAGCGCCTACAGAGAAAATTATCAGCCCTCCTTGGGCGAGATTTACTCGTATATTCCGATTTATTAACATTGTACAGTCATTTCACGTACTCTATGCGGTAAGAAAATTGCAGATGAAGTTTAAGAAAAATGGAATTTTCATTCTAATCGAATGGAAACTTCTTTTTCCGCACTATCCGGCTACGTGCTCAGGGACATTTTTTGAAAATCATTCGTAAATATAAAATAAAATCGTTTTTCCGATTTTTACTAACTAGAGCTTCCTTCAACAGTTTTTTCCTTTTTTCCTTTTTTTCTTCTTAAAAACTTCACTGAAATATTTTTTAATAGCGAAGTATTTGCTGTCGCTATTCATTCGTTTAGATAATTTCAAACAAGTTAAAGTAATTCTGAGGATTGAATTTAAACCGGGCAGCTTAATGAGCTTTTACATGTGTCCCCATCGATAAGAAGAGACCTCTACGTACTGGAAACATGAATACACGTACACACAATGATCATCGCTTTTCTTTGAGTTATTTAAAGGCAACGCTGGTGTCATTGACGTAAATTGTTTTCGGATTAGAAGCTGGTCACCTATATTGTTACTTCAGTTCTGCCATTAGGAATAAACATGGTCAACTATTTAATAAAGGAAGCTAACACTCCGGATCGGCTTACACGAGATATTTTTATTTTTTTTATTTTTTTTATTAAATTTTATTTATGGTCGCCATATGACATCTTGGCCTTCAGCGACCTCGAAATTTAAATTCGGTTCTTAAAGATTACGTTATTATACATCGTTTACATTTACAAAATTGATTTCAGTATTTGCTGATACTTAACAAGCAAAGCAAAGAAAAAGGAAAAGAAAACAAAACAAAAGGGTCACGCGATGTGTGACAAGCGTAATTGTGCATGAAAATTTAAATCAATTTAAAAAGTGAAGCGTTTTTTAGAAAATCTATTACTTTTTTACACACATTGTCGTCCATTGTCAATCCTGGACGAGTATTATTGAGTCCAGCTCGGGCTCTGTCTGGCTGGTAGGCGTTACAATCGAACAGGAGGTGTTTGATCGTCACTGGGTTGTCACACCGTTGGCAAAAAGTTTTCGGTACCTTGGAAATTAGATAGGAGTGAGTGAGGTGCGTATGTCCAATACGTATTCGAGTGATCATTTGTTGTTCCCACCTGATGTAGAGCAACAGATGTACTGTGTCAGATACAGTATTTCTCACGTTGTGAAGCTTACTGGGAGTTTGCAGCCAAATAGAGTTCCAGTAGCTGATTGACGCTTTACGGATCATCTTGGAAGCTTCAGTAAGTGTTAGCCTATTGTCTGGCGAGAATTCGGTCGTGGTTGCAGATTTGGCCGCCTGGTCAGCTAATTCGTTTCCTTCGATATTACACGTGGTATTGTTAGACCGATATATAAAAAAGGAGTGAGAAATCAATTTGAAAACTACCGTCCAATAACAGTAACATCGGTAATAGCTAAAATTGTTGAACACTATGTTGGTAAATATTTAAGAAATTATTTGGAAAAAAACAACCTACTTTTAGAGAAAAAAGATCCACGGTAACTCTATTAAGAACGATTGTAAATGAGATAAATACAGGACTGTCGATGGGGAACCAATTTTTAATTACATTTATTGACCGATCCAAAGCGTTTGACCTAGTTGACCATGAATTATTGATCAAAGACCTAGAAAATCTGGGCATTAAAAGTGGTTTAAAAATTATATGACAAATAGGAAAAATATAGTTAAAATCGCAGGAAATAAAAGTAATGAAAAAACTATTCAATACGGGGTAGGACACCATATTGGCCCCTATACTTTTTCTTATTTACACCAACACGTTACACAAGCATATTAAAAATGCAAAGGTTTACGTCTTTGCCGATGATATTGCTTTATTAATGGAGCACAAAAAATTATAGATCGCGGAAAAATTATTACAAGAGGATGTAGATAATTTGAGTAAATGGGCACATGATTGGAGATTATGTATAAATATAAAGAAACCAAAAGTATTACACTTTCGGAACAATTCTAAACATAAGATACGCGACCCACGATTCATAATAACGATTGCTTTCATGAGCTTCATGTAAATTAATTATACCCATCTATGCTTTTGTCCACCGTTAGGAAACGTAAATGACTTTAAATATCTGGCTATATATATATTGATAAATCCTTGAACTGGAAAAAACAAATTTAAATTTTAAACTCGAAAATAAGACAGACAACTGCAGCTTTATATAAAATAAAGCAGGTACTATCAAACACTACTCATATACTCTAATTCAATAATAATGTCTAGAATAATATATGGAATTTAAATATGGGGCAAGGCTAAGAAAACAGAAATATACAAAATAAGTAAAATACACAAGAGCTGTTTGAAACTTATACTCCCCCACTGGAAATAAATCGACTTTAGGTCAATTATGTGTGAAAGGAAAACGGTGAAATGTTTCCTAAGATGTACTATTTCTATTATAGATTACTATAATTTAATGTTAAAAATATAAAATTACCATCCAGGGAAATAATTCGGGTAACAAGAAACCAAAGTAATACATATTACAACTATCCCCGCGGTGTAAATTTGCGATTTGATAACACTGATGACTCAGTTTTAATTAATTTAAATAAGGGCAATGTCTAATTATACAATAGAGGGAAAAAAAATTGGTCTGTATAAAAAGGAGGTGGAAGAATGGCTGAAGGAATGGTGCAAAGATTGAAGATCAAGTTATGTTCCATATCTCGCTACTCTTTAATGCTTCTTTACTTATGGATTTTGGTTTTGACTTTATCGTGTCCTTCCTGGTTTTTAAGTTCCTATCAGAGGATCATGTTTTTCGATCTGGAAATATTAAGCTGTCTGCACGTACCGATGTATAGATATGCACATTACGCGCTATGTTATGTATTGTCATATGTATGTACACTTTTAATTAAATATTATTTTAGGTCTTCGTCTTCCTACTCCATACAATGACTCTTATGTTCTCTCATTTCCTTTCTCGTCAGTTGTTCCTATTCTAGCTTCTTTCATTCATTCAATCTCGCACCAGATTGAAATCTAATATGTTATTTTCCTTTTGAACTATTACTTAGATTCCTTGGCTGATTGGGCTGTTTCTCTTCGTTGGCGTACCCATAAAAATAAAAAAAATAAAATAGGTTTATTAGTGTTTTTATTTATAGAATAAGTTATAATTTTTGTAATTTGTATCTTTGTTTAATAAACGTTGATAAGAGTGTTGGACACTCATACAGCGGGAATTTTTGCCCAGTGAGACCCGCAGCTTATTTAAAAAAAAAAAAAAAAAAATATTCAAAAGTATCTCAAGTTGCACCTGCAAAGTGGGCCGAATATAATTTCGAATTTTCGGCTACGTATCGAATCGAAGGTATATACTGAGAAACTTTCAGCCGTTTTCGAAGTTAAAATTTTATGATGTCTTCTGTCGGAAAGCTTAGTACTTTCATCACACCTTTTTAAGAACGGCTCTTGAACCGCCTTATTTTCTTGTCAGTTTTCGTTTTAGTTCAATTAGAAGATAAATTTTCGATTCGCTATTTATTCCGATGGATATAACGTTGTTATTTTTTGTTTTTGTTTTTCTTGTTCGTTTTCTTGTTATTTATTTCGGGTTTCGAATTTTCGTTTCAGTCGCGATTATGAAAGCTAATCTTGCAGTAAAAAATGCTGAATATTTTTCATTATCTCTTAGACGTGCGCGATATATTCTTTTGTTTTATTTCATTTTAATTTTTGCCTATAAAAAACGATAAATTAAGAAAGTCACTTCACGTGGCAATCAATTTTTTCCAATTTCAAGTAATTTCACCGTTTTTGAAAAAGTCAGAAAAATCTAAATTTAATTTTAAATCAGTCCCGTTGACAAAGCGAGTTTATTTGTTTTCATAATCTTAAAGAAAATATGGTAGTCAGTTCCATTCTCTATTCGCCTTTATTTTGCCAAATAATTTATAATAAATATTCAAGATTATATTATTATATATATATATATACATATATGGCAGGCAGCGACTCGAGTCCGAAACAGGATAAGTCTCGAACTTATGACAACTCTGGTTTGGTAACATTTTAAATAATGCCCAGCTTTTGTACTGTTTTAGTTTTTTCAGTTATTTTAATTATGCAGCCGATGAGAATTTTTTTTCAAAATAAATTTCTGATGACCATACATGCTACCAATTCAAGTTAAGTCGGTCAACGTTTAACGAAAGGTAAAAATTAAATTGATCCATTATACGAACAAACAGTCAAATAATAGTTGTAATTGATAAAAGTCCATCGGTGGCTAGCGCTAATATGTGAGCAGGCAACCACTCTGTAACTGCCAATTGCAAGAGGCTAACCTGCAAACACTTACGACAGGTTTCGGAACGTCCTTGTGGCCGTAGAGGAGAAGTAATTTTCTTCAACGTACTTGACAAAGTGATAAAGAGCAAATACTGGAACCAAAAGTTCGCGTCTAAAGAACACCGATCGGTCTCGAGGATGTAATGAAAACGCGAAGACGGCATCCAAACTTTCTGTTTGCTGATTACCCACAACAAGCAAAGCTATTAAGATCAAAACACAACAGGAACCATCTTCCTAAGCATTCCGATTTAATGCGTATACATTTTTATGCGCACATGAACTTGTTAAAATAATCGTATATACGTAGATACAACTATTTTTGCGAGAGTAATTGAAGCAAATAATGAAACGGGCTTCACAAACCTGCCGAAAACGAAATGCTACGAATAATCAGGTTGGCGGTCGGTACACGGAGTATATTGCGGCTGCACTGATTGTCAGCATACAAAAAGGCTCGAAAAAGAGAGCTGGAAATTTTAAAACAGCTGTAAAAAATAATGATAAGATCGGGAATATGGCAAATGAAAATACTAAAATAGACAGGAAAACGGGAAACTTGAAGAGAGAATAGAAAGAAACAAAAACTGGATGCGATTAAAGTATCAGAGACCAGGTAAGGACTGATGTAATAGAAAGTGGCGGAACAAAGTGGTTTTACACCGATAAAGAAAGTGACGTAAATGGTGGATAAATTTTATTAAATAAAAAAAACGATGAAAAATATTATACAAGTAGGTTGTAAGAGTGGTAGATACGGTTATCAAAATGAACTAATAAAACTCTAACCGCAATAACAAACATCTTTTGTTTTGTATTTATTATTCTATAACGTATGCCTTACACTTTCAAGGATCCTGCCAAGCCGCACAGCTTGCCGGCACAGTTCTAAAGCTTAACACATGTCTACAATCTTTATTTAAAAAATCTTTTTTTGTCTGCTCTGCATTATAATCCGTGTGTGCATCTCTATGTATACCATTACAATCGTCGTCGTCTATTATCACTTGATTTTGAGTATGAGATTATCTTCCAATTCGGAGGAGAATTAGAGGATAGAATAGCCGCGCAATAGATAAGCTCGTAAGCAGGAGCGTAGCCTAGTTTCCGTGCTGCCGACCAATGATAGAAAGATACCAGCGGCGAGGCGAACCAAGACGACTGAGGTCTCTGCTCACGTTGGTGCGATTGTTTTCCGGCTGAATATTTCTATGCGACGTTAACACTCATGACTACATTGGGAACTGTAGACGTTTGATTTATCGATATACAATTGCAGCCCAAATGTGTCTCAACTGCTGTATACTAAACTAGATCGCTCGGTATCGAACCCGAGACCTCCGTTAATAAATTAACTATGCTGAAATGAGACTGCAGCCAAATAGGACTGTCCCAAAGAATAATTCACGTACAACTAACGAGTTTTGAGGCATGTTACAGTTAACGGTAAATAAAACGTATATATATATATATTCTACTATATTCTATACACTTCATGGATCCCTAGTTATGATCGTTCGACGGTAAAGATCAAGTCAAATAATGCGAACAACGATGTAGAGCAACGTCGTATCCCTCTTCTGAGCCAAAAATCTAAATGGGCTACAGAATTGCTGTTTAATGGTTAACTTCATTTTCCCATTTTTTCCTCGATGTCAGAAAGCAGGTGAATTTCGATTGCGATCCAGAGCAAAATTCTTCGCTTCTGTCGCAGGTTCAAATTCCTCTGCTGTAGCCGGGCCACTGCACTAGAATCCAGCGTCCTACATGTATTTCATAGTCAAAACGAGTAGTTCACGGAGTAGTTCACGTAAATCGGTTGAAGGATGTTTTCGATCAGTAAAATTTCATTGTAAAAGACTTGAGTCTACTCTATGGGAAAATGCCTTCTCACTGAACTGAATCTGACTGTGTTGTCTTTTAAAAAATCCGGAAGGAATTTCTTGCTCTAAAATTTATTTCGTTGATTTAGGAATAATAATAATATAAGAGGTGCGGCGTCAGAAAACAGAGACGCGGAATATTGTGCTCTTGCGGGGATATTGTTTTAGACGAGGAAATATGAAGGTGTAGGCTTTTAAAGGTTTTTTTGGTGAAAATCCATAATGCGTATTTTCATTTTTGATAACAGAAGTTTCCATTCTCACGAATATACACGTATATTTTTAAGCTCCATTTCGCGCCGGATTCAACGATAGTAGTATAGTCGCGATAAGTACGAAGATCACATTTTCTCCCTGAAAAGACATTATCTCAGCTCTACACACACTCCAGACTCAAGTCAGAAACCGGTCGAGTACCGACATTTTAAGTAAGTTTTGCTGCAGTATCCTGATATTTTCTGCAGCATTAATACGCCCCCCCCAGATTGCGTAACGTAGCTGTCGGCAGTGAAAGATGCCTGAAAGGTTCCATTTTTGAGGTTACGTAGTTAGGATGTAATTGAAATGCTTCAAAGATTTAAATAATTCGTAGAATTCTTTTTAATCAATCGGAAACGGCATTTAACTCATACTAATTTGAGATTGTTAAGTAATGATAAGTTGATAAACTCGCTGAAAAGTTGTCTGGCTTTTAAGAGAACACAATGATTTACGGGGACCCTACAAAGTTCTAGATTAAGTCGTGAGTTCGTACGATTACCTTTCGTCTATATACAAAAGACGATTTTATTACAAGCGAAGATCATTAAAGACCAAATTGCATTAATTTAATCGTGGCGGTGTTTAATGACTTTGAAATTTTACACGGATAATATTTATAACGGTTCTTCAGATGTATACATTCTCCGATTTTTCCTTTATCGCTTATAGACTACCGAAAAGACCGATTTCGTCAGTTATTGTCTACACTTTGTTTTATATTTATTGGCTTATTCGTCTGCGGATGCTTCGATGTAATAACTAACAAAACGATCGAAACTATGCGTATGCGGTGGTAATTAATTTCAATTGCAATTGCAATTGCAACAGATTTCAAATAGTTCTTTGCATCATATTCCGTGCGACATTAGGAATCCAAGTTTTGTATTCCATTAATTCTGCCATCGAATTACCGCGATTAATTTTTATTCCTTTTGTTTTTATTTGTTGTGTCCGAATTTGGAATCTATTTCTGCCTACACTAAATCTTGAACAATAAAATTATCAGTTACATTTGGTATCGACGGGAACCAGGCTAAGCTCGTTTACTGAATGAATTATTATTTTCGATTTCTGTTCTGTCGTCAGTTCCCCGAACATTTACTTTAAAAAATATTTGTTCCTTTTCTCTCTTTCTTTTTAGCTTAAAGGATTCGAACGTTTTATCCTATTATTTCCATTAATTTTTGCTTTAGCAGTCGCAGAGCTGTATTCATATAAATGTTCACATGTGTTTACAAGATTAAACTTACCGAAATTAAAATCAGGAGAAATTTAAATGATTAAATTAAACTTTAGTTTCACAAATATCAGTGGTAGCATTGAGGATCAGAAGTATAGGCGAAAAAATTTGACAAACGCACTAAAACCTTTGTCGGTTAGTTTTGTATATCTGTTGGATTTCTTGATCTTTTTATAGCTTATTTCAGTGTGATATGACTTGCTAGAATTTTCTGGCCAGTACCAGCCAACGAATCGACATTATTTTAATTTATTTTACGATCGCGCAATTACTTTAAACCCTTAAGAATTGCTATTGTCAATGGTGTTAGTATGTTTTTCATCTGCTACGGCAACTAGTATTACCGGTATAAAAAGAGTCGTTCACCGTTTGTCACCTTTTTAACATTACACTGTCCCTCTCACGTGGTATATTTTTCTGATTTTTCACTATTCTCAAAATTTTTTACGAAGCCAGAACAACATTTCTTTTTTTTCCCTCAGCTCTGATTTTCTCGCATATTTACTTTCTCATATTGTTGTATACATATCGAGTACTCGAAACTTTCTTAAATATTACGCACACCGTCACGAAGTTTTGGCCGCAATATATGTGTAATTATACCAGCTTTCTGTGTGCACAGCACCTAGACATTTCCAACAATAGTATACCATTCTTGAGATTCTGATTATGTATTAGATGAGAAAAGTCCGGAAGAAACGTATGCCGTTCTTGGATTTCCACCAACGTAACACCAGTAATTTTTTAACATTCACTTTGATAATCTCGAAGCTTTCATCGTATGCGGTGATATAATTAGGTTCCACGATTAGTCGGGAACAAGTTCACACTGTTATTTTGTTGTCCGCTTTAAATCACATCGTTTGGGCTTGTCTTTCTGCGTTTTTAAATTCGTTAGTCGTTAAAGCGCTTGGCTACTAAATCAGAAGTGTCATAGGTTATCGAGACTTGTCTCGTTCCAGATCCTACTCACTTCTTGGTACCTACAACAAATCTGAAATTTAATATCGGTTATATTAGAGAAATCTGGGAAAGTAAAGGCAGCCAAGGAAAAGCTCCTGCTCTCATTAGTACCATGTTGGGCTTAGTAAACGGTGAACCTTAACTAATTCCCGATGCCCTGCTAAGAGTATGGGATTTATTTTACTTTATACTTTTTGCGATCTTTGAAGTGTCGCTTCGCGCATGTGGCATGGCAGAACCTGTATGGGTCGACCGACCGCGGTTTTAAAATTTTGCTCGATTACGACTATTTTTTCTACAGGTTTTGTCACAGATTTCTGCCCCACCACACGTGTTTTCTTCTCAGTTGTGTTCGATTGATAATCGGCAAAAACAGAGACCGCTGCATATATCTCGCGCAATTCAATCAACTTAGTCATCACTTCTAACTTGAAAAAGAAGCGTTTTATATTGCAGTAAAATCGCTTCTTTTTTCTCGACTCCGTACAGAGACAGCTTTCTTTCGAGGCCCACTCCTTACAGAAAAGCATTATTTTCATCCTATCTCTCACTAACAATACTCCAAGGACCGTTTACATAGAGTAAGCTAAATCGGTCGACGACATGCTAAACCGTTTACTTGCGCATCAAAACTATACCCGATTCCCGCATTATGTGTCAGTTTTCAACATTCTTCCTCGCCCGTCCAAGAGTGCAACTGTTCTCAAACTGATAGGAACTAATTTTGAAAAACAAAATCATTTGCTGCAGCTGGGGGAAACTTTAAACGTTAATTTTCCAACACTTTCTCCACTTTTGAAGTCCCAATGCATCTGATGGTCGAAATTATTCACCGTTCAATTATAATACAACCGTTGATAATAGTTTTTTTTTTTTTTTTCGTGATTTCCAGTTCATTATGTTTACAACAGGCTAATCAAAAGTGCTATCTGCTTCGAACGTTATTAAACGTACCAACGGTACGTAACGTATTAAAACGAGCACACGGTATCTTAAGGAATGTTACGAAAATGAAAGCCTACTTTATGCGACCTTTTTTATTCGATATTTAAAACGTGTTTCCTTTCCGATATTCAAAAGTGGAAGCGGAACAATCAGAGGTGATTGCGTTCCAGGTAAAATTTTTCTTTTGCCTATGAAAATCTATCTCGCCTAATAGTCGATATTGATTGTTACAAGTAAAACCCACTTGATCCGTTTCACTACCCTTTGACTGACGTGTTCTCCGCGGCCGAATAATATTTTCTTCTTCTAAAGTTTTTAAATGATACGAGAGCTGAAAAAAGTCTTCTTCGCTTAGCTCAACCTGCGTCCAAATTCATCCTAATTTCATCCTAATTTCGCATCCTAATGTCGCATTCTAATTTCGTATCCTAATTTCGCATCCTAATTTCATATCCTAATTTCGTATCCTAATTTCACACCCTAATTTCATCCTAATTTCACTACGAATAGAATCGTTTCAGCGAGAACTCGGCCGTGAAATTACAAACTCCTGAAACAGAAAAACCCGTTCGTCGCATTAACGTTGTTTCGTTAGTTCACGCGTGTTAGCGCACTTATCAGAAAAACAGACGCGTAATTTTAGAAGAAAAAGAAGGAACCTAATTAGACAGTAAGTCGTTTGTAAATGTTTATTTGTTAACGGGCTGCCGTAGCGCGACGGCACGGTGGGCCACAGCGGTTTCACAAGTTTTCCGTGAAATTGCACTCCGAACACTAACATCTGCCTTTATTTATTCGCAGGCTAGTGAAATTAACTCTGAAAAGCCGCTTTTTCTTTCTGCACACTTCGCTATTATCTTCCAGCGCTACATTTGTTTTGTTTCTAGATTCGAGTCCCTTCGCGTCCTTCTTATCCGTCTTCTTGAAGCGAAATTACCCAAACTGCCCATATTCGAAATGGAATAGTCCAGAAATGTAAAATGACATGATGCGAGACCGAATTGTCGCAAACGATAATTACACAAACTCTTCAGGCTAGCCTTAGAAGGCTTTTCTTTTTTCCTTGGTATTCTTCGCGTCCGAATAAGGCGGTTTTTAAATTTCCATTTTGAAGTTCGGTGCGAAGCTATGTTGCCATCATCTGCATTTCAAAATAAGATTTTCCAAGACCGATCGGGGAGGGTTCCTTCACCGGGACTGGCAGTGTTGTTCGACATTCGCTCAACTGCCTAGATGGCGTTTATTTCGTTTATTGCGTTATTCGCACGTCAGACTGCCATTGTCGATTCCTTTCTTACTGAGAATGTCAGTGGCAGCCTCGTTACTGTCAAAATTACATTTCCTTGTCGTGCATCTGCCGATTGCCAATTGTAATTCGAAAAACTTTACGCTCCTCCCCTACCCGGTTTAATTATTTTTTCATTCAACCGCTGAATTGTGTTACCGAACCCATTCTATTATTAGTTATCGGCGCCGCGGTTCGCAATCAAGACTTTTTCTGTAGTCTCCGGTCAATATGTGTCTGAAACAGCCTTCGGATAGAGAAGCGAAACATTTAGAAAAGTGTTATTTGTTCATTGTTAAAATTAAAATTTCTTCGCTGCATAACTTCAGCTGCGAGAGATTATTTCTTTTCAAAGCGTTATTAAAAGTTTTCCATTCACTATCGAAGATACAAATATTATTTTCATTAAATTCATCTACTAAAAAGGCTGCTTTAGAAAATTTTTAAATTCTGTTTTCTTTTTTAAATATCCGAGTTTTCCACTTATCGAAATGTACTTTATATAGAGCTAAGACGGAATACTGATCAGTGCGGCTGCGGTATTTAACGTGATGTTAATGGTTTCTTTTAATTTTTTTTTCATTGTCACCTGGTAATTTTGTGGTTTCGATTATTATGTCTTATTCGCATTAGAGATGGAAAAATACTAGCGTGAGAAGGGAAATTATAAGTGAAACGAAAGTGGCGCAGTAAATTTCGAAAAATTATCGGGAGAAATCAGAAGCAGAGACGAGAAAAATCTGTGTAGGCCGATGGACAGAGTGAAAATCACAAGAACCGGAGATCAGAAAAGCCCGAAGCTATTATAAGTTGATAAAATTTCTTTTTCAAGAATTCTGCTCGGAAAACTTTCTGAAAGTTCGAAGGACATAATAAATGTTTAGAGCTTACTGATAATTAATTATTATTGTTATTTTTATTAATGTTGAATATTTCATTATTTTTTACAATTTTATGTTAGATTTATTAATCGGGAGGATAGCTATTGAATCGCATTCCGTTATTTAACCGTCGTCGTATGGTCATCAAATATTTTACTCCCCATCCATCGTGGTTCGTTTATTGAGTAAATAATTATATCGGTAGTTTCGCGATAGATCGAACATCTCTTCATTCATTTATTTTACCGTTAATTTTATTTTTTGGTCTTCATTCTATTCCTCTATTGTACTGTTTGCTTTTTGAATTCTTTTATTTTATTCTTCCTGTTATTTTCCTTAAATCAAAGTTTGAAACAGCCTTTTTCATCGCTTCCGTGTAACCGATAATTAATCGATTAGTTTTCAAATCAATCAAATCAAATCAAATCAATATATTTTTATAAAATTTCATACATGCCCAAAATAGCGCGAAACATGGGGTACAATAGAGATATGTGTACGAGAAGAAAATTTCATAAAAAGAAGGTTTTACATATAATTTTAAATTCAAAATCGTAGTATCTTCTGCTACATTTTAAATTAGCTTCAAGAAACTTATCAACATAAAAAGAAACAAATTGTACATGAAAAAATGAAAAATAGCTTTTCATATCTAGTATTCGATTTTAATTAATGGCACCAACCTAACTACGGTCGTCACTAACGTTGATGTCTCCTGCAGACTGACAGTTTAAACTGCTTATATTTCCAGTACACTGCCACCATCTTTCGATTTATGGGGTACCCCCGTTCAAATACTAAGTGGCCATCATATACCTCACGCATATCTTTTTCGGCAGTGGTGCGCTCATCTTTCGATCATCGCAAATGCGATGGCAAGCTTTCCGAGGAATCAATCGACAGGGTATGCTCGTTCGTCCCAGAGTCAATCTACCGAATCGTTCACCCCCGTACAACGTTAGACACCGCTAATATTCGGCGAAACATTCCTAGAGCTTTGTTATACAGTTAGAAGATATTTTGCCCGGAACTGCCGACTTTCCTTGTATAACCTCGGTATGAAGGTCCGTGATGTCTCTATTTCACCAGGGGGCATCGTTTTCTAGTTGCGTCCCGCCTGGTATGTGTACAGTCATGGAGCGACAACGCTCTAAAAAAATCTCCAAGTTTCTCGTTTCAGTCGTTAATTATCGTATCACGTTGACCGTTGAACATTGAAATCGCCCCCCATGACTATATTACGCCGCATTAGACCCGCTAGAATACTGTCCAGAGAACAGAGAACAATTTCAATTTTACGGCTAAACTGGCTGTACACGGATATCACTTCAGTCGCGCACGTATGAAGTGGGGGTCGGCGTAAACGGTCCTCGCCACTTCAATGTTGCGGGGGTTGGCGACTAAAACAGTTAACGAAATGTCCGAAGTGTTTACGACCAGCACCTTACCACTCCTAAGAAAGGACAACGTGCCAGACGGCGTGTACGGCTCTCCCATACAGCTGGCCTATCCCCTTACCAGGTTACACATCACTGTGTGACCTGTGCCATTTGCCACAATGTAAATGGTTTTCTTCGCCGAGACAAACTCGCATTCGGCACAACGTACGACACACGATGCCGTCAGTCGCGTGCTCCGAGGGCCGTTAGGCAAATGGCACAGGAGGGCGGCAATGCCCTGAAAACCACCGCAACGTTCTTGTAACTTTTGACGTCATGACCGATACGTAGGCATCTGTGACACTGAGTGACCAAAAAGTGATCAGTCACCGTATACAACGGCCAGCATACGGACACCCTCTCGACAGCGATTATTGCTGTGCGCCTTTCCGGAGCTACCGAGTAGATTCAGTCTATCGCCCGCAGGTCCTTAGGCCCGGTGTTTATCAGGGTTCAGCTGAAAACTCGAACTGTTTCCGTACGACGGCCATCACCTATTCATCAGATGAACTGGTACGCGATTTATTTGGATAGCGACGAGATTTTCGGCCGAGATGATTAGAAGCGACGTCAGCTCGACTAAAGACGAACTCTTACTTCTTCCGGACGTCCTTTTTCCACTAACCGTCCACGCACAGCCATTAGGTGCCCTTCTGTCGTGGGGCAGAAAGAGCTTCTGTTGCTGTCCAGTCTTCCTCTGCAGTATACCACTTATAGCGTTTCATTCTGCAGGGTTTCAACGTTGCATGAGGTTCACCCGCTGCCTTGGTTTTCCGTCTTCTACGCTTTGCTTGCAAGTTCTGTGAACTGGCGGTTTCACCACCTCGATCTGCAACTTTTTTGGTTTTGGAATTCTCGTGCGCAACCACGGATGTGATCTCTTGCTTGCCGGCTGCAGTTAATATCCCAAAGGATGAGGTCCTTAATCGAGCGCTTGCCAGTTGCCTCTTCTTAGCTGCGTTTTCTTCACATTACTTGACTGGAGCCACCGCGAGATAAGGAGAAGGGCTTGGCCAAAGGCTTAACCAGTCCATCTCTTCCATCACACTCGATTGATAGTCGGTTTGAATACTTTTGACCTATCGGTGGTCAAAGCAGTCATTATGTTTAACACTTTCCGAAAGATGTCCAGCTGCGACAGATTCGAATTCTAGGACTGACTCTGTAGATTGACGGTAGAAAATCAAATAGTGTATTTCTAAAAGTTTCCGGCTACTTTCCCTCATCACTAATCACTCATCATCTGTTTACTCGGCAAAAGAACCAATTTCAGACGATTCAACGCCGACAATGTCGATTTCTAAGTATAAGACTCGAGATGAAATTATGCTCAAAGTGAAGGTAGCTCGAATTTTTTCGAGTTATTTCTTTGTTTGATAGAAAGTACTTCACCATTAATGCAATAGAATTTCACAACAGCCGGAAAAAATTCCTATTATTTTCTAATTAGAAAGTTAAGGCGAAAAAATCGGCTATTTAGCTTTTTTGAATATGATATTACATTGAAAATGCCGCGTTATTTTTTGATTAGAAAATTGAAAATATCCGGTTGCTTTTGGTTCGGAAAAGTTTTTAAAAATGCGTTACTTTTTCATCATAAAAATTACGCTGAACATTTTCGAGTTCATCTGCGCGAGTTGATGAAATTACTACTACGCCGAAAGAAAATTTCGCTAGCTCAACAGATGGGTACAACAAGCAGAATTCCGAATAGCTTTTCCTGTTCGGTTTTTACCGCTTTCGTATACCACAAAACCGACGGCGTCTTTGGGAACAACCATTTCAGCGAATTAAATCCGGAAGAAAACATAAATATACACTGAAATTGTAAATTGAAAAATATTTGGCGACGACGTCAGATACCGGAAAAGAAGACAATAACGAAATATATACTCTAGTTCTTGGCGGAAAATTTAAGTTTCCCGGATGCGGTTGGTGTAATCAAATTTGTTTGCGAGCACCGTGCAATGCAACTGCCGAGCCATATTCTCCTCAGTTTATTAAAATTATAATATTCCGTTTTCTGTATTAATATAAATTATTGTAAAACAAATTATGGCAAAATAGAATTATTTCAGAATAACACATAAAGGTCGACCTGTTTCAGAGTTTCGCATATAATCGTGGTATAAGTGAGATATTAAATTATTGCCACGATTACAACCGCGAAACATGTCGGTTTTTATGTATCATTTCGGAATAATTAAATTTCCTGTTGCCGTAGTTTATTTTACAATAATTTATATCAAATAAAGTAAGTCATTAAAGAACGTCTCGCGAGTTGTAAAATTGAGATCGATGTACTTTCTCTCCGACCAAATTCTTCCTTTTATCGGTTGTTTTCACATTCTCCGATTTCTTCTGTTATTCAGTTTGATTTTTGAACTAGAGGAACTAATTGGATCCGGAACTCTGCCGGAACCGATGAACATACCTTATAATCACTTTTAAGTATTCAAGTACGAAGTTTGTAAAACAGCAACGATTTGAGAATTAATTTCGAAAAGAAATTATCAGTACGAAATTTCATCACTACTATTGAAATAAATTTAGGGCGATGCCAGTTCAAATAGGAGATGTTGTTTTTGTCGACAGAAAAATAATCGTTATACCGGAATTAACGACTCTCCGAATTGGAAAATTATTAATTTTTATCGCTGTTGCCGGGAAATGAGTCCCCCCCCTACTACCGACGGTTTGATGGTAGTGATAAGAAAATTAAGAAAAAAAAGAAAAAAAAAAGACCGTAATGCTACGATTGAAAACTACCACCATGAGAGGAAAAAAGGAAGAAAAACGGCTTCCGTTTGAAATTTGTTATTAAAATGCAAATTGTTTCTTAGAAGAAAAAACAAAAAAGTCCAGATTTTTCCTACAACCGTTAACCTTCTTATGAGCTAGTGGTACATATTGAACGAAACATATCGCGTAAATGCCTGGGTTTTTCCATAGGCATTTACCTGCGAAATATTTCATAAACAAAAAAATTATCATTAGAGGCTACATGTAAATCATTAAGATTTTTTACTCCGTACTAATTGCTGATTTACTTTTTACAGATTTGAGTGAAAGGCGAACACCGGGGGACGGGAACGAAATTCGAGCAGCGTAAAAACTTAGTGAGTTTAAGTAATTTATTTACCTTAAAAAATTTTCCCGAATTCGTAAATATCATTTATGAGCTGGTATCATGCATTTTTTTTGCTTTATCCTCTAGTATTGTAACGAGTTCACTGGATATCCAGTTTATCCCTGAGGATTTTTGCAATTCAAGATTGTCTATCGCACATTCCAATTCGCATTTGCAAGATACTTGGTTCTTTCTCATCTTCTTCTACAATTGCCTCATCATCTTCTATCCATGCACGGTTTATTCATAGTAGAGTTGTTCAATCTTTCCATCGGTTTTGCATATTTCATCTTTTTTCTATAATAATGTTTCCATTATTATTTTCGGTATTACATAGTTCCCTGAATCTTTGGTTGAATTGCTTCCTCATTTCCCTGTATGCTTCTTGCACATTTATATTTTTGCCAATATTCTTTCATATTTTTATCTAATCTCTTCTGTAGCTTTAATTGCTTTTCTATTTATTCGATTTTTGTTCTATATTCGTTTAATTTTCCTTCTAGTTTCGCTTTCTTTCACCGACGTGAGTCGTACTAATTCTACCGTTATCCAGGATTTGTAAATTGGCTTTTGCTTCTCATCTATTTCTTTCTTGTAGTATTCCAATTTATTATTGTTATCCTTTCCTTCTACACTAGCGTTATTAATTCTTTTCTCAATTTTTTTTTCAAAAGCCATCGTACTGTTTTTTTTTTTTGTTTTTTTTTGATCCTGGATAGATTCCATTTTTTGTTTCGGTTATTAATCTTTACGTGCTTTGATTTATAGTCTGCTAGTCATTATGATTGGAATATAATCAGAATAGCCATTTGCTCCTTTGCATAAGTTGATCTGTTTTTTATATCGATGCCGAACTAAAATATAACGTAGTTTGCTTTATTAAAAATGTTATAAAAACATGTGTTACAGAAAAATTATACTTTAAAAATATTAAAATAAAGCTGACATGTTTCGCAGTCACGTACAATCATGGCATTAATAAATTAAGTTAAAAGTTAAATAAACGATATCATATTTGTCAATCTTATAAACTAATACAATGTATCGATATGTTATGATTGATTGTTAATTTTAAATAGCGGGTTATTATTAATTATAAGATTATTATCAATTAAATTATCCTTAAATTTATTAATGTAATATGTTTCGGCACTATTAAGTAAGTTACAATTATATTGATATATTTTATTATTTCTAATTTTAATCTATATTTATTAATAATAATATGTTCAGTAACGGATGATTTATTAATATGTCCGTGTTTCATAGCAGCAGTAGATAAGAACGCACATTGAGATAGCCCGGGATGTATTTATGAAGATGAAGAATGTACTTTGGGACAGAAAATTAAATCTGGAAGTCAAGAAGAAGGTGCTAAAATGTTATGTGTATCGTACTCTTATATGGGTGCAAGACGTGGACAATAAAAGCACGTATGGAAAAGCCTTTTTCATCATTTGAAAAGTGGTGTTATCGCTGGATCTGGAAGATACCATGGACTAGAAAAGTGAAAGATGCGGAGGTATTACAATTGATGAAAACGAATCTGATATTAATGGACATAATTAAAAAAAGGCAAAATTAATTTCTTTGGACATTTCATGAGAGGATCAACATATCACCTTGTGCACACAATTTCGATGGGAGCGGTAGAAGAGAAAAGGGGACGAGGAAGAAGAAGGATTTCTTGGCTCCAAAATATTAACCAATGGACTGGAGTTACAAAAGTAGGAGAATTGTTCCAGATTGCAAGAAATTGAAATGTATTTCGTCATATGGTTGAATCCATGAAAAGTGGTTAAGCTATACCCGAGTCGTGTCGCACGAAGAAGAAGAAGAAGAATGCTCGTTATAACGGATGGTGCGACGCATTTGTCCTATATCATATATTTTGTTGCACGTGCTACATTTAATTTTATATATAGCGGATTTATTATAATTATCTACGAATTTATTGGTATTAATTAATTGATAATATAAGTTATTATTTGTTCTGTACGATATTTTAACTGATTTCCGGAGTAGTAGATAGGTAAGACTGTCTGATGTGAAAGTAGTCCAGATTTGTTTAGTGTTATTATTATTATTTTGTTTAATTTAAAATATAGTTTATCTATTGTATCAGTTTTAAAGTTATTACTTAGCGTGATATTCTTTATTATATTAAGGCTTTGTTTTGTTTTTTTTATCTTATCCTTAAATACACAAATATTCTTCTTTCTACTCTCATAAAAATCGACTAATAAACACCCCATTAAGTAATAAAGATAAAACAAAAAAGAGCTTAATACAATAAAGAATATCGCACTAAATAATAATTTTAAAACTGATATAATAAACAGATCTGGGGACCACTTTCACATATAACCCGGCAACAGACAGTCTTACTTATCTACTACTCCGTAAATCAGTTAAAATATCGTACAGAACAAATAATAACTTATATTATCAATTAATTAATACCAATAAATTCATAGATAAATATAATAAATCCGCTATATATAAAATTAAATGTAGCGCGTGGAACGAAATATACGATATAGGACAAACGCGTCGCACCATCCGTTATAACGAGCATATTGCTGCTATTAAACACGGACATATTAATAAATCATCCATTGCGGAACATATTATTATTAATAAACATACGATTAAAATTAAACATACAAGACGACCTAGAAATAATAAAATATATCAATATAATTGTAACTTACTTAATAGTGCCATAACGGAACAAAGTTCGTAGTGGAATGTAATTGTGTAACATGCTCGCCCGATGAAACTTCCGAGTGAGAAACGCTGACGGTATTATTAAACAAGAGAGAATATATTTAATTTACGATCGCATCGGTGAGATTATTCCGTTTATTACTTTGGTATACGGCATTAGCCGAGCCAAATTAACAATTAGATTAAGAATATTATGTTACTAACATTTAATTGACGCGGTAATATAATTATGAAAAGTACATCAACTGCTGCACCTGCATCTGCAGTGCAGTCACCTACAAATGTGACACAGAATGAACAATTACTGCAACAGAATAAAAAGCTTCAAAAGCAGAATGAGGAGTTACAGAAACAAATTAGCAAGCTACTGAATGAAATAGAGAAAATGCAGAAAACGATAGAATTACTGTCGGTTAGTAAAATAAATTCAGAGAAGTCTGAAGTTGACAAACAGTATTATACCGATGAAAATGAAATAGTCAAAGAGACTGAATGGTTAGTCAAAAAAAATAAAATTAATAATAAAAGAAAGGGAAGTGAAATTACACCTCCGCAGAGAAAGGATAAAAAAAGAGGTATAAGACCACCGGAAAATATACAAACCGATGTTCCTCATTTTCGCTATCAAGGTAAACCAAAACCATTTTTTGTGGCTAATGTTTCGGATTTTAAAAAACTAGCAAATGTAATCACGCAAATTGTAGGTGATGAATTTGTGTGTAAACAACTGCCGGCAAATCAAGTTAGCGTAAACGTTGAAACGGTAGAAAATTATAAAAAATTAGAAAACATTTATCTGAAAATAATTTTGAATACCATACTTACTTATTAGATAGTGTGAAACCAATCAAAGTGGTAATTAAAGGATTGCCATCAAATATGGAAGAAAACACTATAAGAGAAGACTTATTAAATCAAGGATTTAATGTATTAAAAATCAGCAATATATGGAAAACAGTAAGTGATGCTGAAACAAGGATAAAAACTAGAGTACCAACACCGATGTTTGTGATTGATTTTGATGCCAAGTGTGACGTTGAAAAAATTAAAAATATTAAAAATATATGTCATATGCTTGTTCAAAACGAACCATGGAGAAATCCCAAAGGCATGCCACAATGTAAGAGATGTCAAGCCTATGGCCATGTAAAAAATAGATGTTGTCGTAAACCTAGATGCGTCAAATGTGCAGGCTCCCATTTAACAGAAGAATGTACAAAAAAGCCAGGTGTGCAGATGTGCATTGTGTGGGAAACAACATCCTGCTAGTTATAGAGGATGCGAAGTAGCAGTTGCTCTCCAAAAGAGAAATAAACTGGCCATTGGTAATAAAGAGCAAAATACCTTACCACAAAGAAATAAGGAAAATGATCAAAAAAATAGTGATGTGATTAGAGATCGTTCTAATAAAGACAATCAAAAAGAGCACATGAATCATCAGATAATTAACGCTGATGATAATGATGAAAAAGAAAAATCGTCAGAAAACCTTATTAA
This sequence comes from Icerya purchasi, assembly GCA_039619475.1. Classification (NCBI taxonomy): domain Eukaryota; kingdom Metazoa; phylum Arthropoda; class Insecta; order Hemiptera; family Monophlebidae; genus Icerya; species Icerya purchasi. The sequence goes on from CM077116.1 coordinate 227,065,793, forward strand.
AAAATTAGAAATGTTTTTAGAAAAACAGGAAAAGAGAATAAATAGAATTTTTGATAGATTAAATTCAATAGAAAGGCAGTTGAATAAATCTAACAATAAATGAACTTGATAAAGATAGCAACATTTAATGTAAATGGGCTCAAACATAGACGCCACGAAGTCGAAATATTCTTAGTAAAAGAAAAAATCGATGTATTATTAATATCTGAACCGAATATTGCGCAAAATACTTTTATCGAATTTAATGGTTATTGTTTGTACAATACTATGCATCCTGATGGAGGTGGGCGCAGAGGTGCAGCAATACTAATTAAGAATAGCATAAAGCACCATGTACTAGGAGAAATTAGTACAAATCAAATTCAAGCTACAAATGTTAAAATAGATACTAAGAATGGAGGTTTAGTAGTATCAACGGTTTACTGTCCTCCTGGTAACCAGATAAAATTTGACGTATGGGCTGATTATTTTAACATGCTTGGCCCTCGATTTATCATAGGAGGTGATTTTAATTCAAAGCACACATATTGGGGTTCAAGAGTTACCACAGGAAGAGGAAAACAGTTGTTACAGGCAATAAAAAAGTTGGGATGCAAATGTTATTCAACAGGGAAACCAACTTATTGGCCGACTGATCAGAAAAAGTTACCTGATTTGATAGACTTCTTTATTGTTAAGGGAATTACTGAAGGAAACATAGATATTGACGACAATGATGATTTTGTGTCTGATCATTCTCCAGTGATCATGACCGTAAGTAAATCGATAATCCTAAAGCAACCCATATGCTACACTTACCAATAAAAAAACCGATTGGGATCTGTTCAGGAAGCTGTTGGACGAAAACATTGATTTAAAATTATCGCTGAAATCTAAGGACGAGATTGATATAGCTGTCATGCAGCTTAATGATGCAATACAGCAGGCTGCATGGAATTCTACACCCGTAAAAAATTATAGTAGTAAAAAACAAAATTTACCGTTTTATATTTTAGAAAAAATCAAGGAAAGGAGAAAGTTTAGAAAAATTTTTCATAGAACACAGGAAAAAACAGATAAAGCCAAGCTGAACAAACTAAGTCAGGAAATTAAAAGATTGGTAATTAAATTCAAACAAAACACGTTTAAAACCTATATAGAGAATCTCTCCCCTACACAAGAGACGAACTATTCTTTATGGAAAGCTACAAAATGCATTAATAGACCACAACAGCAAAATTTCCCTATTAAAAGAGGCAATAACGAATGGATAAGAAGTGACAGAGACAAAGCTAATGAATTTGCGAATTATTTAAAACAAGTATTTACACTTGATACAACAGATGATGATAAAAACATTGTGTATCAGCAAGGGAAAGATGGATCTCTGAGACATTTTAGACCTAGAGAGATATATAATGAAATAAAAATAAATATGAATGTAAAGAAATCTCCCGGTTTTGATTTAATTTCGGTACAAATACTAAAGGAATTTTCAAAAAGAGGCACAACGGCACTAACTCAAATATTTAATGCTATAATAAGAATTGGATATTTTCCCCAACTATGGAAAGTAGCTCAAATAATTATGCTACCTAAACCCGGGAAAGTACAGACAAATATTAAATCATATAGACCAATTAGCTTGCTACCCGTTATTTCTAAGTTGTTTGAAAAATTATTATTGAAACGATTGAATCCAATAATAGAGAATTATATACCCAATCACCAGTTCGGATTTCGAAAAGCACACTCTACAATAGATCAGATCCATAGAATAACAAAAATAATTGAAAAAAGTCTAGAAGAAAAGAAGATCTGTACAGCGGTGTTCCTTGACGTGGAGCGAGCGTTTGATAAGGTATGGCACAAGAGATTGGTAATTAAACTTAAGAAGATATTACCAATTAAAGTTTGCAGAATTATTGAATCGTACCTAACTGACAGATATTTTAGAATAAAGCATAATGATGAATACTCGGAATTGCAAGACATACAAGCAGGAGTACCGCAAGGAAGTGTCCTCGGACTAATTTTATATTTATTATATACCGCTGATATTCCTGTTAACGAGCATGTCACAACGGCCATGTTTGCAGACGACACAGCTGTGATGGCTATGGGAAATAATATAGAAGAATTAACTATGAACGTGCAGTCCTACATCAAAAACATTTGGAAGTGGACAAGAAAATGGAAAATAAACCTTAATGAAGAAAAATCAGTACACATTAACTTTACAAATCGAAGAATCCAGTACTGTCCGATTGAAATTAACTCAAAAATTGTACCCAATATAAAATGCGTGAAATATCTAGGTATGCATTTGGATTCGGGATTGAACTGGTCTATGCATATTAATAAAAAAGTAGAACAACTAAAGTTGAAAATGTTGCAGATGAAATGGCTTATTGGAAGACAGAGTATTCTGTCGCTGAGCAATAAATTGTTGGTTTATAATCAAATACTAAAACCAGCGTGGAGTTATGGTTGTCAGCTTTGGGGTTGTGCTAAAGTAGCCAACGTAAAAAAAATCCAGACGTTCCAGAACAAAGTGCTTAGGACTATCACTAATGCCAGGCAATATGAAAGAAACGATGATATTCATCGGGATCTTCATGTGCCAGAAGTTTCACAGGTGATAAAGGAACTGGCAAGAACGCACTGTTTAAGGCTGCAAAAGCATGTAAACACAGAGGCGAGGCAGCTTCTGTCTGATCAGGATGAAGTCAGGCGGTTGAAAAGAACTAAACCTCATGAATTAACCGAAGAAAAAATATAATACAAGAAAATGCAGGATCGTCCACTGGGAATCTTAGTGCATATATAATAATACAATTAATTTAGAGTATTACTGAATGTTCGTGAACCGAACAGATTGTAATAAAAACCACTTAAGTGGGTTTTTTTTAATAAAAAAAAAAAAAAAAAAAAAAAAAAACAACTTAATAGTGCCGAAATATATATATATATATATATATATATACTACATTAATAAATTTAAGGATAATTTAATTGATAATAATCCTATAATTAATAATAACCCGCTATTTCAAATTAACAATTAATCGCAACATATCGATACATTGTATTAGTTTATAAGATTGACAAATATGATATCGTTTATTTAACTTGATTTATTAATGCCATGAATATTTGTACGTGACTCCGAAACATGTCGGCTTTATTTTAATATTTTTAAAGTATAATTTTTCTGTAATACATGTTTGGATAAATTTTCAATAAAGTGACAATACAGAAAATGGATATAAACATTTATAACTCAAATATAAATAACCTAGTTGGTACCTTGCTATACCTACCGGAAAAATCCACGTATAAAATTTTTCTTTCTGAATTTGTAATGACAAGATCATGACTACTGCAGAATTCAATTAGCCCCGTTCGCTTCTTTTATTTCTTTTGCTCAATTCAAATCTTCCTTCAATATTGATCAATCTTTCTTTTCTAACTACAACATTCCAATCTCCGAGCATTATTAATAAATTTTCTCTATCTTTCATTTTCAATAGGACTTTTTCTATTTGCTCGCATAATTCTATTTCTTCGTCGTCACTACTAGCCGTTGGCATGTAAATTTGAATAGGTATCAAATCTGTCGGATCGCTTTTTATCCGTATCATGATTATTCCACCGCTATTATATACGTTTAACATTATTTCTCATTTCTCCCGAAAAAAGAAATCCAACTCCTGCACTTCCGTTTTCGGATCCGCTGTGTATAAACCTGTAATCTCCACTCCAGAAATCAGCATTTACCGTTCATCTATATATCGATCTTCATCCGTATCATTTCTGTTTATGGATTTTCTAATTTTCCACACTGTTTTAAAGATCTAAAACATTCCAAGTTCCCATTTTCTATACTTTATTGGGTGTTTTGGCTCGAACTCTCTCTATTTCTACGAAATTCTTCACGTGCCGTGTCTGTGTTAGGGAATAGTTAATGGTTCCATGTTTCCTTACGTATGATTTTCTGTCAGGGTTTACTCCCTTAGCCGAAGAAACCGGTTTTTAAGCGTCAGATACTCGCCTTTTCGCTCTAAATTGATATTCACAAATCCGACTGGGGCAGCACATTATCACGAGCGAGTTGTTGACAGACCGCTTGTTAGCGATGCAGTTATAGCTTAACGATATTTACGGTAGGAACACTTTCGGCAAGTGAACTTCCCCTATTTTAGCGCCAACGATGTACACGTGAGCTCTACTTTAGCTTTCTTCATCAACGCTAAACCCGCCGAAAAAGAAATTACCACTCGGCACGATGTGCACGCGCAGAGTTCACTGGTTGTTGTGTTTTCGTTTCGCCGCCACGATGGGACCAGCACTATGTTGACAATCGAATGACTACTTACTAGAGCATTCAGTTCTACTTACACAATGCGGGCCTCGCGGGACCTAAAAGCTAGTACAGCGTGTATATTGAAAGTGTAATTCGTGCCCTCAACCGAATAAACGTGACTGATAATTTGGGAATTGCGAGAATCTGACTCAAATACATTAAGGTGGAGGAATTTTTTTTTTTCTTTTTTGTTTTTTTTGTAAATACAAACGGGTAGCGGAAAATTTATAAAAAGAGTTATAAGGAGAACGAAAAGGAAGGAAAGAAAACATAACTGTTTTAAACGAAAAGTAGAAAACGAAAAAAAAAAAAAAAAAGCCAACATAAGAACGAATAGAATTTTATTATTTATAGCGGATTGAATGGAAAACGTATTATTGTAATCCGGATAGGAAACTTAGATGACGGTTGGTGCTTTTACCAGTTTCCATTTCGTTTTGAACAATTTTTACGTAATTCTAAAGTTCGCGTCGTCATTATTTTTTTTAGCCATTTTCCAGATCGCGCGAAAGAAGAGAAGCCTCGTGGAGAGCAAATTCTATTTGTCACGCCCGAGTTTATAAAAGTTCTTACACTATTTTAAATTTTTTGCTCTTTCCCGTTCATTTCAGCTGAATTTTGTTTATTACGTTTTTCTTCTGTCGCTTTTTCCTGGTTTTGTTGGCACCGTTCTCGGCTCTTGTTTATATTCGTTCGGTATTTTCCGCTATGAGAAAACGTACACGTTTTATCCGGCGGCCGAAAGGGAAGCATTTTATATAGGTAACTATCAACCAAATACAATATCGCAACACAGCTTTTGTCATCACCTTCGTCAGCATTCCTATAAAAATGCTGTTTCAGCAATTTATAAATATTTACGCAGTTTCGTTCGTTCAGATTTGACTTTCCGGTCAATTCTCAACTTGAAAATTTCCTATTCGTTCTTTTTTATACTTCCGTTGTATTGACCGAGGGGTGCATCGGTTTCTGCCCTTTAAAATTATTTCGAGTTTCAAAGAATATGCATTATGTGTATACACAGTGGCGGATGCACGGGGGTAGATAGGGGACATCCCCCCCAAAAAGAACCAAAGACTCTATGAAAAAATTTGTTATAACAGAGAAACTTAATTTATGCTATAAAAGATTTGTATAAATGTTTTATACTTATGGATTTTAATAATTAATATTGAATACAATTTCCTAGTAAAACTGTTAATGTTCCTTTTTTATTCTATTTTAAATGTCGCCGATCTCTTGCCATTTTTATTTCTTTTTAATATTTATTTTGTAATTTTAATTAAACATAATTCAATGACAAATATATATATATATATATATATATATGTATATATATATTTAAACTTGCTCATGAACAAAGAGAATTCGGATTAGATTACTAGCAAACATAAAAAAAAAGTAAAGTCTAATAAAAATGCTGTCTTTCTTACTATTTCTAAACTACCATTTTAGCAAGAATTACATAACTTCGTTTTATTTTTCACCTCTAAATTTAAGACAAAAGTTAAATTAAAATTTGTAATAGTTACAAGTATGAATTTTTAAAACATTTTTAAATTTCTATAAAGGTCGCTATTTGATTTTCTTTATGAAATGAGAGGTATTTCTCAAATCCACTGCCTACCGTAGAAGATTTTACGTAATTACATAATTTCCCGCCCCCCAAATGTAACTTCCCCCCAAAATATTCTTCTGGATCCGTCCCTGGTATACACACACATATATATATATATGTCTGTGTTTGTGGGTGTGTTCAGCGGATAAAAAATAGCAAAATTTATTAAACGTATTAATGGCTTTTACTCATTTCGCGTATAGTTCAGGTAATTAAAGAAATATTTAAATATAGGTAGTGCGGTAGCCTAGTGGTTAAGGTGCTTGCTTAACACGTCGGAGGTATTTTTCGGGAATTGTCTTATTCCGGATCCAAGTTGCTCCCACGTTTACCCAGCCTGAAATAATTGGGTGCCCGAGAAATCTGGGAAAGTTAAGGCGGCCGAGAGAAAGAAACTGACTCCACTACTCTCATTAATGTCGGCTTAGTGTGTTGTGAACCTTAGCTCCACAATCCTCGACGCTCTGTCAACAGTATGAGACTTACTTTACTCGCTTCATTTTTATTTAAATACAGTTTGTATTTATTTTTTATTATTTAGCATGGTGATCCTGAAGAATTGATAAAATGGATACAGTTATTGTATAGGGGGATGCAAAAAGCAAGGTGAAATTTGCAGTGGGCGAATTCGATGACTATCCTGTTCGAACAGGTGTACATCAAGGCTCCGCGCTCTCGCTCTTACACTGCTTAATGTAATTATGGATACAATTACGCAAGATATACAAACGACTATGCCCCTGGACACTCTTTTATGCTGATGATGTTGCACTAATCGAGAATTCAAAAAGCTCGCTCTAAAATAGAGTTCAAATTTGGCGTGATTGATTGGAAAAGTTCGGCCTTAAAGTTAACGTAAGGAAAACAAAATTCTTGCAACGGATATTAACGCAATTGGGTCTATCTAAGTCTGCGGAAAATAACTGCCTCGAACAAGTAGCTTTAAATACCTTGGATTACAGACCGAAGCGGCTTATCCGAGGCAGTCCGTAGTCACATAAACACAACATGGCTGAAATGAAAAACTGTAATCGGCGTGCCGTGCGACAGACCCGCATGCCCATTTGGTTAAAGTCCAAACTCTACCGCACAATCATTCGTCCAGTTGCCTTGTATAGTGGTGAGTGCCGGCCAGTGTCACAAGGCGAGAAGAACAAGCGCTACATGCAATGGAAGTGGGCATGTTAAGATGGTTAATGAGCATCCGTTTATCCGACCTGATATAAAAACATGAGTGTATTTGCACGGCAATGGGAGTGGCACCTACCCTAGGTAAACTCCGAGAGAAATGTTTAAGTTGGTATGGGCACCTGTAATACAGGCTCAGGAAACCGAAAATGGTTCGCTGCTGTTAGTAGCGCATACATTCCAAGTTTCAAGTAGAGGACTATCTACCACCGGGACGAAGATGGCTCGATGGATCTCAAAGATGTCGGCTATCGATTCAGAGCCAGCGATAAACCGAGATAGCTGGAAACGGTCTATTTACACGGTAGACCCCGTACCGACGGGAAATTGCCATTGATTGAAGAACAAGAAAATAACACACCACATGGCGCCAAAGTATTGAGAAAACATTAGCAAGTAGAAGTAGTAAGACAATAAGTGAACAAAGTGAAAAGTGTTACGTGCAATTTGTAAAGGAGCGCATTTCATGGATTGTTTAAAATTCTGCGCACACGCACGTTATCGATCGGCTTCGTGAAATTTAAAATTTCTGATTATTTTGTGAATTGGGCTATTTTATTATTTGCGCGTGACGGATACTGTGCCTACGTACTTGTGTTATCATTTTTTATGTGACGGAAATCGGGTTACTTTTTTTGCGTTATAACGTTTTATTTTAACGTTATGTCGTTATTGTGTTATTGCGTTGCGGATCTGCATTAGGGGTTGTAGTGGAATGCGCTTAATTAAATTTATCGTGAATGTTTTTGATCTCCAGGAAGAAAGAAAAGAGATTTTTTTGAAAAGATTGACGAAGGCAATTAAAACCAACTTTTCTATAACAATCATGGAAGACAACCCCCTCTAGGAGTTCGTCCATAGTGCGGTTTTAAGGATCTAGTTATATCGATATAATACATATACATATATATATGTATGTTATGCAGGGAGACAAAAAGTCAGAACCATCGAAATTTTTTAAACAAATTTTTAGCGTAGTACATAAAAGTTAACGAAAATTCAGGGACAAGGTTTAAATATTTCCAACTCTTTAAACATCTTGTGAATTTTAATTTATAAAGGTAGAGTGCACGATACTGAAAGCAATCTGCTTTTACAATAGTTACTACTGGACAGGCAATTCAACGACACAGAGTCAGCAAGAGCGTGCACCGTATTTTACGGTTTCAAATGTAGCGTGTAAATAACCGTTACGAGAGACACTTTCTATGTGGGTAAATTATGCATCCAAACAGAATCCATCTGAATAGAAGACAAACATAATTACACTAAAAATTAATTAGAAATTTAAACTTGCTTAGTATTAATTTTCGTTTGAATTCATCTAATTATTGAATCATTATTTCGCGTTTATGAGTCAAAATATTTACTACGATGTCGCTTTTATTTCGATAACAGAGTATAGCAGAGTTCATCGAAAAGGTATTACTAATTATTATGCGCACCTATTATCCTATTAATTTTTTCCGCTCATCCATCATCCGTCTACCGTTTCTATTAGACTAACGATGCGCGCTTTCTTCTTACCTGGCAGCGGCTTCCGACAAAAATTAATTAAAATATAAACGTAAAATACGTGAAACTACAAATTTCGCCTTAAATGTATCAGATTTGTGAGAAATTGTATTAAAAAAAAATATTTCCTATCGAATTTCAAAAACTCCGATCGAGAAAGAAAAGACGCGGATTTGTTTTTCTTCCTGCTTAGCAGTCTTTTTCCTCCTCTATCGTGTATCGCGCATCAGCAGTTAGTTTTAAGTGTTTCGTCTTATTTAAAATTACATTATTTGTCGTCTGAACTTATTTTAAGAGATTATATTAAAGTTCAGTAATGTCATTTATTACGCAGCGAACGTGAAAATCAATGAAAAACAAAATTGTTATTATTACTCTTTTTTTTTTTTTTGCTATTACGCGTAAAATTTATTACAAATAAAAGCTAGAACGATGCGATATAGGAAGTGGTAAAATTAGAATCACTTACGGTGAAATCGAAATAACTGATTCGTAGTTACGCTTAGTTTGTCTAGAGTCTTTCGATGCTGTTAATGGGGAGGGAAAATGTTATAATTAAATGGTCAACGCATTATAATGAATTGCCATCATATACGAAGAAAGATTTATTCATTACTCGATGTTAAGCGGACATAAAAGAAACGAACAATGTAACGGCATGGCAAAGGCAAAACTACGACTAGTGATGACGGTGATACAGCCCGACAAAAAAGAAGCGAGTATTTCCAGATGAATAATTTTTACATGTAAAGGAAAAGTATCTATATTAGTGGTGAATGTTCAGGTATTTCTAAATGCAAAAGAAAATTAATAAAGAAACGGATCTACCGGTACTTCCATAGCATTATTCAGACTAAAGAAAAGGAAAATGCTCTTAATGTGTAAGAGATGTTAGTCGGTCTCTTGATGTCGAGTAACAGTTGTAATAGTTTCATTGCAATTTGATGGTTTACTCACTTCTATGCTGCGTTCGTCAGGCACAGTGAGTACTTAACCAGAGTCATTAAGAATTCGCATTGAGAAGTATACATGCACATACAGTGTATGTATCCGATCAAATTGGGAGTTTAAATAACCAAGTGCTTTTCTACTTCAAAAGAGCGACCAAGTGCTGTGTACATTGCAGATTTCTTTTTGATCTAGGCAGTAGCACTCCGTATGATGTAAAATCTCGTAGAGTGTTTGTAAAATACCACTGCACTATTGCTACGAAACTGTGACCAAATGCCACAATTTTACAGACGTTACCACGTCTGCGTTAATTTTTCTGCCATCATCACGTTGATCCATCTTCCTCTTCGGCGTGTCGTACGCAGTGTTCTGCCCGTAAATAATTATTTATTATGGTTTCTGGCCGCTTGCATGATTTTCTAGTCCACTGTCGGACATTTCTGGTCCATGATATCCTTCTTCGACCTCTACCCCGTTTCCCTTCTATTTTTCCTCGAATAATCAAACGTAACAGTTCATATTTTTGTCCCCGTATAATATGACCAGAATAACATCTATTGGGGCAAAACTGATTCGTATGCCGTGGCGGAAACGGCGTGTCGTCGTGCCGTCATGCCCTCTCTCCGCCGCCGCTCGCTACTCGCTTGTGTGTGCGTGGCCCGTATACTATATACTTCGTTGCTTTTACGTGTGAGTGTGTACATTGCGTGTGCCTCCATTCGTCTACAATATACTTGATACAGTATATCGACACGTCGCCGCTTGTATACGTATGAGTGCAGGCTGCAGTAAAATGTCGAATATGCGGACACGTAATCTACCGATTGACAAAACACCATCTACCGATTGACAAATCACCATCTACCGATTGACAAAACACAATCTACCGATTCAAACCAAAGGGATTAGTAAATCATCTATTAGTATATTATTTATTAATATTAATATATTACCATTCTATTTCATTTGATCATTTTAGGTTAGAAATGTGTATACTGTTGCCTACAAGCACTTTATTTTCTACACATGCGTACAGCAAACGCGAGATATATATGCATATCCACGTGATTTAATTCCTTTTTCTGTGTGTGTGTTCATAGACATATAAATAAACACGTTCAGTATACACGCACGCTTACGATACATACGCGTCGCATCACTCTCTCTCTCTCATTCTCTCTCTTTCGCAAGCCTCGCATCACTGTTTCTCTCTCTTTCTCTGTTACTTACTTGCACGCACATAGCTCACAACTGACCAAGAGGCGCACAGAGTTCAGCTACCTGGCTATCTTTCTCTCGCGAACATCGCATCTCTCTCTTACATGCACATTAACGTAAGCAACCCTCATGGGATCTATTTCCTTCTGCACGCACCACATCTCGCATCGCATCTTTCTCACTGTACTTTCTTTTAATTTAATTTGGCTTCTATTTTTATAAAAATTTTAAACTAATAAAATTCTACTTTATTTTCGTAGTATACAAACAACATAAGAGGATAGGTGATATCATAATTGAAACTCACATTGACAAAATACATCTAATTTGAGACATATCGTACATATATATATATATATATTTTTTATTAACGAAACCCTCTATGTTTGCATTTATTCTACTTCATATTTGATTATTAGCTTTTTTTTTAAATTATAGATTCTTTGATTAACCACCTATTATTATGATGTTTCACATTTGCCAGGCGTCTCGTGACGGCCTTCTTTTTTTTTTTTTTTTTTTTTTTTTTCAGTGATTTTCCGATCTAGCTCTTTTCAGCACATCTTCATTAGACCTTGATTTATAGCTATGAAAATAAAAAAAATTGAAATAACCAGCAAATACGTTCGGCGAAATGTGGCCCTAGCGTAAATCTGGCAACTGTGACAAATGAAAAGCAGTACAGAGACGGTAGTATAGCGAACATCGGCAGTTTGCAAAAGATTATTAATGTGAGCAGCAGTTTCTTGTAATTTTCCTTTAAATAGTGTATAATGTACGGAATCCTGACAAGATGGTTCAGAAACGACAAAAATATTCAATTAAAATATGCAATAACTTACGAACGGATTGACTTATTAATTTTGAAATCTGAAACATTAAAATACAATTAGAATTCTTTTTAAAACCGCATCTTTAACTTCAAGTTAACCGATTATCCTGTCCGGCGCAAAAACCCAAAAAACCACCAACAATATATAATATGGAATTTAAAACGACCTCAAAAATCATCCTTAAATAATTTATAACTCATCAGCAGTTAACCTTTTAAAAGAGAAACTGAAAATATGAAACAAAAAATGAAAGCTCTTTCATAAAAGCAGAAAAAATTTCAGTTAAAAAATTATATAGACCCTCTCTTTAGGCCCAAAGAAAACAGCAAATAAAACCATGTTATCCTAAATTATAATAGCTCGGGTAAATTAAAAAATGATTTAAACTTTTTTGGACCAAAAACAGCAAAAAAAAAAAAAAAGGAAGTTCACGTAAGTAATAGCCAGAGTAACAAAGTTGGGCAAACTAAAACATATCCCACACGTATGCATAAAAGACCGCTTTGTAGGAAAAATATAGTCGAGCTTACAACTGGAGCGCCGAAAGCTTGAAAGTTTTGAAAAAAATATTTTTTTTCCCAGCCATGTGACATATCGTTGCAAAGATCGCTATTTGTCGGCAATGAAACCCGCATTTCATTTCCTTAACGAAACTTTCAAAGTTGACGAAAAGTTCCAAAAAACGCAAAAATGACGTGTCGCTCCCCCTTAGCGCCTTTTTCAGTATAATAGTTGAGAAAATTTCAAACAAGGTTAAAAATATGCCCGTGTATTTCTCCAGTTTGTAGCATCCGGGGGAGTTCAATTTAAAATTTGGACCGTCGGTGGTGCGCCAAAAGCTCGAAATTTTTGAAAAAAAATATTACTAGTTCCGAGCATGTGTTGGTAGAAAGATCGTTATTTGTCGAGAACGAAATCGCACTTCATTTACTTAACGAATCTTTCGGAAAGTTCAAAAAAGCACAAAAAACAACGTGTAACCCTCTTCCATCGCGACGCGAGCATAATATTTAAAAATTTTGAACGAGGTTAAAAATATACGAATCCTCGTATACTTCCCTAGTTTGGGATATGCGGGTTTCCAGCTTTAAAATTATACCCTCGGGGCGCTGAAAGCTCGAAATTTTTAAAAAACATTTTTTTTTTTTTCTTAGTGGAATGATCGCTTTTTGTCTTGAACAGAATCGTATTTCATTTCCTTAACGAAACTTTCAAAGTTGGCGAAAGTTCAAAAAAATAAGAAAAATGACGTATCTCTCTCTTTTGCAGAGCGAAAAATTAGATTTCTTTGTTTTGAATCTAGTACATTATGTGAATATATAGATATTGCGGTTATCGTTAACATACGGAATCCTCAGCGCATGAAACATCATGCTTGATTGAATTTGTTTTTATTACAAGACAAAGGCGTTATATATACATCACTTTACAGTTTTAAAATTACTTAATAATCCATTTGATTTATTCGTTTTATGATTCATTTTTAATTATTTTATTTATATAGGCTACATAAATTACACTTATAGGTTTTAAAAATTACATCTAAATTTTAATCATTTTTTAATTTCTCGAAATTAAAAAAAAAAAAAAAACATTAATTTGTTAATTTAATTGAGCATTTTCTTTTTTTTTTATCCTGAACAAGTACCGCGGAAAAAATCAGGATTCGTCGTATAACTGTATTTGTATATCTCCATTTTAGATATTATGATGCACTACAAATTCCTCAGTTTCTGAAAATTACGTCTGAAAATAGGGTGATATAATAAAAACTTTGTTTCGACAACTGAAAATTTAATTAGAACTCGGGCACTTGTTCAAATCTTGTAGAGAGGAAGGTTCGGTAGCGTGAACGGGTTTCAAGAGAACAGTCAGTTTGTTTTTTTTTCAATAAGTAGTATTTTAAAGTCGTTTATTCTTTTGAAAATTGACAAAAAAAGAAAAACCCTGTTTTGAACTTCTTCTTATCTTTCAAACGACTCCCCCTATTCGAGGAGAGTGTTGGTCTATGAAGTTGCGTACATTTTTAGTTCAGAAATCATGACGAGGTTTTTCTCGTTATTATTCAACACGATGAAAACGTAGCCAGTGCAAGTGTAAACAATTTTGGTATGCGTCGTTAACTTAAATAACGGATCGGACGGCGCCGCCAATCAGCTAAGACAAGTATGTTTCGTTTCGTTGAAAGGTTAAAAGGCTAAAAGGCTAGTGTGTGTGCTAAGGAGCAAAAGATAAGCGAATTATTAAATGGTCAGCGCCGTCCTAATTGCAGGACAATAAATTGTTGCCAGACTACAAGTTGAACACTGGCAGAACGTATCCGGTAGCGACAGTGTAATAAATATTCGGTCGTTAACCCTTTATCGTTTAACCTCATTAGCAGAATGGCTTTCGAATGCAAATTTAATCAGCGATAAGTTTCCCGGCAAATTTTCCTAGCGCGGCCAACAGATATATAAACTTCGAATACGTAAAGTCCATTAATCGAATTACGGCTGCTAGTCGGAAGAAAAATCTTTTCGGAAAAACGGGAAAATGTTCTTTTCTCGAAGTTGGCGAGTTTGTTTTAGCCGGCAAGACTGTGAAGAAAAAATGGCGCATTCCAGTGCTCCGGATTTTCTGCGTAGCAACAAGAACTGTCGGTACGGAGGGAAGCGAAAATTCTGACCTAATTCAATTTGCAATTACTTTTGCACTTTGCTCGCTATTCAAAGTTTTCAATGGATGTCGTTATTTCGCGAGACTGCTCAGCGGTGTATGACTCTAGAAACAAAAAGCTGAAAGTTTCGATCTTATTTCTTTTGCACTGCCATTAGACTGTGAAATGCTGAGAATGCTCTGCTAGTCGTAATGGGAAAAAGAGGCGCGTCTAAGCTGGTTACGAATTTTTTCTGAAATTTGCACATTCCTTTTGTTTTCATTTACTTAATTTAATGCTTGTTTCAAGTGTCGCCTTAACGACCGCAGCCACAACAAGTCACGGTGAACAAATGCGTACGGAGATTAACCGGCTGAAGACAGAGGACAAAGCTCTATTACCATCGCTTCTTTTAATACACGTCCGCTTATGTCGTGTGAAGTACGAGTACAAAACGCTGACTGAATATGAGTCTACAGTGATAGACGAGTCTTGTTTGGAAGCACGCAACAAACGGCACGTGACTGAAAAAATAAGAGATCTTAAGTGACCTAATCATGCAGGTTGCTGTGCTAAAACGCCTCTTAAATTTAAATTATTTCGGAAATAAGGCGGCCTTTCCGAGGTCAAAACTTGCCGGCAGTTAGGTAAAATAGTTCAGTGTCGTCCACCATGACGGCAAACGTAAGGCATGCCGATTATGCAACGTATATTCGATAGAAACATAGGCGTGTACACTCAAGTGATAATCGCGATAAAGTAGAATTATGGATTTTGTATACGAGGAGTCTGTTCACGCAACAGTCGGCAGTTGTTATTTTCTTCTTTAAGCAAAGAGATGACGAGAAAAGTCCATAATAAATTCATGCAGATAAGAATAACACACTTGAAAGTGCTGCCGTTAGTGCTATTGGGCTTAGTACATTGTGAACCTTAACTTCACAATCCCCAATGCCCTGTCAAGGGTATGGGACTTACTTTACTTTATTTTAACCATAATGAATAGTACCACTTCGGCCCGAGGTAAAAGGAATATAGAAGAATGTACTAAAATATCATTTAATTAATCATTAATATCATTGTGCAACGATTTTCAGTTTTTTTTTTCCATTGAGAAAGCGAAACGCTGTAATGCTATAAATTTTCGCCAAAGAATTGTCGCATTACTCAATTTAGTACTTCATTTTGCATATTACGGTCGTCAAAGTTTTCGTTCAACTTTTCAGAATTATTCCTGTAATTGTAGGAATTATTCCTGTAATTACTGGAATTATTCTTGTAGTTACCGGATGTAATTACCGGAATTATTGCTGCAATTACTAGAATTATTTCTATACTATTCAGTATCTACATAGGTTTCACTTCTCCTTTTAAAGTTTCACATATTTTTGCTCATTTTTTCTTCATACTTTCTTGTTGCATATATATACTACCACCGTATGCTATTTCGGTATCCCATAATTAGTTTGCTTTGTTTATTTTGATATCTGTTTCCCATTTTTGTAATTTTTCCATCGTAAATGGTTTTCCACTGAATTTGTAGAGAAATACTTTCAACCGCATTTCTTCTCTGCTACTGCTAGTTTGATGTTTTAAGATGGCTGCCGCCTTTTTAAGATTGCCTGAAAACATCTTTGGACGTACTGCTTCTTGTATTTAGTTTACATTTGAACTTGCCGGAATACTTATTACTGCCGGTAAAGATCGCATACTGACGGTCAACAGCAACTCCAGCAGTGTCCTGAAATTCCTTAGGAGACGGTCATCTACTTCCACTGTCAGTAATCATTCTCCATTTACGATTAATCGTATTTTACATTTAGTTTTAGTGTTTTATACTAAGCCTGATAACTGTCTCATCTTATTTACTGGCTGTGTACTCCGTATATGCGTAACACTGTGATTAGGTCGTTTGCTTTATAACCGGTCTACTTAAGAACGAGAGTTGTTTACTTGTTCTCGTATTGGGTTGGGTACCCGATCGTTCACCCAGAAAAAAAGTATTACGATCATGAAGCTATCGGCTTCGAAACGCGTCAGCGGCTATATTTACATAAATTATCTTATAAAAAGTTTGAAACAATGTGTGTAACAAACTTCAATAATAGCAGTTAAAATTAAACAGGAGCGTTTATTCTACATCTATGACTTCCTTATTATTATTACTATTATTATCGTAATTATATTTGTTATTGTGATAAAAGAAAGTACGAAACGTTTTCTTTTTGCAAAGATGCGTTTTGCAATTGTTTAAATTAAGAACACTATTCATCGGTAGTAATATCGTTTTTAATAAATAGGTACCTCACAACGACTGAAACTTTAAATAAACGGTATCAGTGAGTTGCAAACGTGAACGACATTAAATATAAATGTAATTTTTCTACATCATCTTTCTTAAATAAATTAATGTTATTATTAACTGATACTAAGGTCTATACGAAACGTACGCTTAGCTCGGAGAAAGTCTATTAGCCGAAGCGGATTGCAATATTATATCTCCAGTCAGGTATTTCATATGGACATTTTATTTGCCACTAGTTTACAACGATACTGTTAACTGCAGTGAGCTTACTAGAAAAACGAGTCAGGTGAGAGCAACGGTCCTGGTCGTTACTTGTTTCATTCTTCATGGCGGAGCATCAAAACAAATTGCTGCTACTTGGAGAACGGAACTTTAGCGACGAACGTTGATTAGTTTCTCAAATTAATTTAGCGATCATGGCGTAAACCTGTGCTTGACCCGAGTTCCAAAGACGGCATCTGTTTCGAATGGCCAATCAAAACGTTTCACGAAAACTAGATTCACGCGTAATGATGCGACTGCTAAAAATTGATGTTCGGAAAAGTATCTTTTTCGCACGTCCTAACTTAGTGGAAATTACATCGAAGTGTCTATTAATTCTAGTTGTAATGTGGGAGGGAGAAGAGGATAAAAGCAAGCACGATGTTCCCTGAATAAAATGAATTTTGTATTTTCTAGTATTTTGAATTTGAGCCTCAGTTAAGGCACTATATTACTTTCTGAAATGATGTGGCGGTGAAGTTTCCAGATGCAACATGCCAAGATCCTCACTATGAACGTAATTGTAATTTACGTCAAAAAAGAATTGATCTTAACGTGGTATATGTAAAACTTAAAAACTAATATGCAGTTCTACGTGTTCATCGTTTTCTGTGGGGCTGCAAATACTGATTTATTAAATGAGCCGCGAAGTAAACCCGTCCGCCGATGTTGCAATTATTTCACTATTAACTGTTATCGATTATTCGTATGGCGGGTCGGATTAGTACATTTTTTCCCGACGTTTACTAACCTCATCAGGATAGACGTTTACTCGATGGAATTACAAGTCACGTTTTTTTCTTTTTCTTTTTGTTTTGAACATTAATCTGGCCTAAGTGAAATTTTTGGAAGTTTCAATGTGTGGCAGCGGGATACTGTGAACGAAACACAATTAATTAACCAGCTATGTCACGATAGCTGGTTTTTCTTGCCCTCTTTTCATACAAAATTTAAATGGGAATGTACAAAATGATCCGTTAATTCTAAAGATAATGAAAAACCACCGCTAAATAATGGAACAAAATATTAAATGACGATTCTGAAATATTTATTAACCGGTGTACTGGTGACTTCCGGCGAAATAACCTTGAACAAATCTTTTTAAAATGCAACCGTTGATTGGAAATTTTACGGTAGCGCTATGACTCGGTTTAAATGATTTATATTTTTCGTCGATACACAGATCATTGCAAGCGAGTGTATGACAAATATAAATTCGCGCCTGAAAAGATCCTGTCGATTAATAACGATGTGGGTTGGAGTCGGTGCAGGAAGAAAATAGACCATATCAGTGGAGTTTCATTCGCGTAAAGTAGTAACTAAATTTAAAAGTCCGTTTTAAAAAAATTAGAAAGAGGAAATATTATGCAGATCTCTTAAGAACATTAAATATTAGTGAAAAGAATGGATTCATTCCTACTTATACAGAGTTCGTTTTCTGAAATCGTGCATAAAAAGTAATAATCGCGTTTTAATACATTTCAGAAGAGTATGTTTTAGTCTAGATTAAATACAGACGTATGCATACTCATATATCATATATATATGTATATATATTATATTTTAAGGGAGTCCTCTAACTTAATGACAATGATCTCTGTTTAATTAATAATTACATAACGATAGTATTATCGTAGTGTTACCGTTAAAGTGAATTAATCAGCTGTTGGAAAAAGATGGAATACAACAGAAATATACATTTAATAAAAAACATACCAACACACGTTTAGCAGCAAGAGCTACTTATTCATCGTACTGATATATATATATATATATATATATATATATATGATAATACTGTAAATTGTTATTTACAAATACTTTTTTATTAAACAATATATTCCCGTTATGTTAATTGTCTATTATGTGTCCCGTGTTCGAAAGTGTGTGATTAAAGCAAGTTAGTAGAAGTCGCGATGGGAAATATTTTCTTGCTTGTTGCTCCTACAAATATTCCTTTTGGTTTTATTGTTGTTGTAACTAACCATTTAAAAATGTAGAGAAATTCGAAGACTAAGTCTATACAGTGTAATTCGCTCACTCGGCTTTGTTAATATCGTTCATAACGAGGTCAAAAGTGGGCGCATCTTCTCCTTCCCCAATAGAAAGCTTACGTTAGACGGGGAATTTCTATTAAAAAAAATCTGTCCCTTTTTACCGGCATCGTTGGCATATTCACTTAAAGTAAACTATAAAACTGACTGGGAAATTCATAAACTGCACAAAGGTGACCCGCCTACATCCTTCTAACCGTTGTGAACATTTGTTGAAGTATACACGTGAAAAATTATTAAACTGTATACCTTTCTTTTTTTTTTTTCACGCGATTTTTAGTTTTTTTAATCGAAACAAACTTCAATTCTAACAGATAACAACGTGTCGGAAACTAATTTGCGACTTGCAACGTACTACAAATTAGCCGCCATTATAAAAAAAAAGAAACACTAAAAACTTAAAAGAGACAGACTAATATATAAAGATAAAAAAAAATAATAGGAATAAACTAAAATAAAAGGATAATAAAAATGGAGAAAGAAAAGAGGAGCGGGTAAGGATAAACAAGAAGTGATGGAAAAAAGGAAGGAGAAATAAAGAGATAAATTGCTCGAACAGATTTCATTTTTATGGTTATTATCTTTAATTTAAAATCCCTTTTTTTTTTTTTTTTATCTTCAATAACTCACATATAGGCTTTTTTTAAAAGCTTAAAAAATCGAGGCTTATATATGTTCCATAGCGTGTTTTGAAAATTGGAATTCAACAATGCAAGAGATAAATAAACGGAAGGCAACGGAAATGTTGTAAGGAGAACGTATTAGAAAGAAAAAATGATGAAATCCCGAAAGAAACAAAAGAAGAAAGAAACTTGATAAAGTAAAAGTAAAAAGCGTAAAACGAAAACTACGAGGGCGTAAGCCATAATAATCGCAGAATAATCGTTTTAGAGAGATAAAAGGCCGAAACGAGTCTAACATTTATAATGAAATGCGTATTTGATCAGTTGCGGATGTGCGCAATCATCGAAAACTTTGAACGATATCAGCAGGAAGATATTGCATTTAATGATGAATGAAATTATTTTTCTAGTTTGTTAAAATTTTTAGCTTTTTTATTAGCATTGACTCTGAATCTACGTTATTAATTACAAAAGCGAACAGAATTGAAATCTTTCAATTTTAAGGATTTTAATTTAGGCGTTATTTAAATGTTTTTTGGAGATTTTTTTACAAAAATAACTCAAAACGAGAAAACTATGATTCTTAATGAAAAAAAGTGCAAAAAAACATGAAAAAACCAAAAAAAGTGAGTCAAACTAAACGCATATAGAAAAATAATCGGTAAAGAAAATCGGATTCACCTGTTGCACTATTACATAGAACGGAAGAACAAAAGAGAAGAGTTAAATGAAAAGATTATAGCTTTAAATAGAGCAATCGGAGATCTGTTTTATTGAAAAATATTATCAAAAATGAAGACTTTGGAATGTGTGTGTGTGTGTGGTATAACATAAAAAAACGTGTGCATTAATAGGGAACAACAAGAGAAAAAGGATAGAAGAAAGTGACTGCAGAATCACGCGTTTTATGAGCAAACAGGAAGCCAGAATATGGTGATAATGACTAAAACCTTTTTATTTATCTTTTTCGATTTCCGTCGGTAGAAGCAGCACTGGGCACTGATCGTAAGATGTTCGTTTAACATGCTGCTGAATATCACGGAAACTATTCAAACGCGATAGCGAGTTAAGGAAATTAGTAGTGTAGGAGAAACACGGTCAGAATAGTTCGAAGTGACTAGGATAATGTGTGTGATCACGAAGAGTTTACTGAATTATAAACTGAAATGTCAGACCGAAACAGAAAGACAACGCGGTGCATCTCCTACACACTGATACTTGGAATCGTGCGTGAGAATAATTTCGTGATTACGATAGCGCAATTTCGGAACTTGGTGATAGTAAGATGTTCGATAAAATCGAATTTTTCGCAAATTCAGTGAGGAAAATTTCATTGCGATAATAAGCGGAGGACCGCAACGAATTTCGACTGCTAAAAAAAAAAGAAAAAGTGGATGAGCTAAAAAGGCAATCTCGTAGGCGGAATGTTTCTTTGGCTTCGGAAACTTGTTTGTTGAATTTAGGTCACCGGGACCTAGTAGAGCGCGCAGAGAGCAATTCAGTTCAGTGCGATCTTTATAGATTTCACGAGAAAGTTCCGCGACATTTCATAGGGTGCGCTGGAAATAGGAGAAATGGGAAAGGCGCCAGCAACAGTTTGAAATTGAGAAGCGATTTTTATTGACCATGCTGAACAGTTTGAGTTTCGCATTGACCAAGGCTTTGAAGAGTGAAAATCGATTGGATTCAAAAGAACCTTCCTCGTATTTAGAGTATAATTTTCCTTGTTAGTTTTTAGTCATCTCGGATATACATATTTTCTCAAACTGACCGCATTGGAAATAGATATTAATGGTATGAAAACACCGACAGAGGTGCGACAGAAGTGCCAAGTTTAATTAATAAAAGACGAACTCCGTACATTCACTTGAACATAGGAGCTGCTTACGAGATAGTTTGCAAACGGAGCCTCTAAAGCTGGTGGAACTGCAACAAAACTGTTTAAAGAAATGTCAAACAAGGTGGTCGGGCTTAAAGTATTGTAAAACACGTCTGATTGCGAGTTAAATTCGATTAAGCCGCCCAAGGACTATTCGAAAAGATAAAAAGTCGTGACGAACAACTCTGGAATATTGACGGACCCGTTAAAAATTCCGTGAAATAGGCGATAAAAAATCAAAAAAGAAGAAGTCATTATTAAATATTGTACTAGTTGTAAGTCACACTTTCACGTTCCTGCGTAACTACGAGTATATGGAATTTTAAATGTGAACCGGATATCAGTCGATTTTTAGTGCGATCGGTTTAAAAATAATGTAGTTGTAAATCTAGCGCGATGTAGGCTGAGAAGTCAGATAAAATGTGTTCGATTTTGCTTTCTTCTCTTTCTGCTTAGGCATATTAACTAAGATAAATATTGGAAAAAAGAACGAACGCATTTACGATTCCATCAGATATTGCCCGAATATATAAGGTAGAGCAAGGATGATGGACAGAAAAAAAAAGAAAAACGTATAACAGCAGCAATAAGGAGAATGAAGTTCTCCAATGTTTTAATGACCGCTTAATTTTGTCACACAGAGGAGTGCGTGGATTACAATTGTAATCCCCACACATACTTTTGTATTCCCGGTGACTATTATTTGTTTTGTTTTTTTTGTCGTATTTTTGATTCTTATTCGGTGTTTCGTAATTTGTTTGAGAAATTAAATGAAAAACACGAAAACTAATTTAAAACCAATGTTTCGTCACTTCTCCTTTACATTGAATCTTGTGTTATTCTTGAAAACATAGATTATGAACATCAAACAGATGATCGCTACAGTTCCGTTTTTGTATTTGTGATACACCATTTGAGAGTAGACTTATTTCTTCCGTAGTCTCGTAACATCTTCCGATACTGTGCGTCGGCATTTTCCTTTCTTAACCAGTGTTTGCTCTATACCTAAAATAAACTTGGCTCGCCTTCTTATTTCTCGCGATGTATTTTCTTTTTGCGATCTCCGGGAAATTTAGAGTTTTATTATCCGCCAAACTATTTCTTCAATGAAATCTAGCCGACCGATTTTATCCTTTTTCCAATTACACGTTTAAATAGCACGAACATTTATACTTGTAGTATTGAATATATCACGAAACGTCACCGTAAATTATTACGAGCAACACTATACTTTTGAAATAATTGGTCTAATAATTTTGCTCCTATTTTTGAGTTTTTCGTAGAATTTTATTATTTCCGGTTTATTTTTACTTCCATCGGCATAAATTTTATTTAAAGAAGTACAATTGGTGTGAAAAAACTAAACAATATTTTTTTTCGGTGAAAATTCCAGCAATATTTTTCATTAAATTTTTTGCGAAATGTTCCGGAAAAAGTAGATTTCTTTGCTGTGAACAACAAATAAAACGTTTTCCATTAATATTCCTCTTGAATTTACATCTTCAGTTATCAATCTGTTTCGGAACAGAACTGTCCATCTTTCTATCCCTTTCTTTTCTGATTCCAGGACAGTTTTTCGAGGTCTTCCGCAAGGATCGTGCCTTAGTCCTACCCTTTTTAACATTTACTTCCTTAGTCTTTCTCCTCTTTCTATTCCATCTAGTTCGCTATTCTTTGCCGACGATATTCTCGTCTATTCTTCTTCTGATGATCTGTTTTCTGCCAATGAGGATCTTAATAACTCCCTTGCCGTTTTAGAAAATTCGTTATCCTCTCTTCACCTTTTAATTTCCCCTGAGAAGTCGGCCTGTATCGTTTTTACATTTCGTCCTTTTGATCGTTCCTTGGTTAACCTTTTCATGTGCTAGCTATTCCTTTACTCACTTCTTTCTCTTACCTCGGCGTAATTCTTAATAGTACTCTATCCTTTCACGATCATATTAACTATCTCTACGCGTCTGCTCTCAAAAGACTCAATTTTTTGAAGGCGTTGTCTTCCCCTAAATTGGGCGGTGATCCATATATTCTTCTCGTGCTGTCTAAATCCATTATTTTATCTAAATTTGACTATTGTTCTTTTCTTTATGCCGGCGCTCCCGTTTCCCTTCTGGTCAAATTTGATCGCATCCAAAACTCTCGTTTTCGCCTCTGTATTGGTGCCCTGAATTCTTCTTCGATTCCAGCTCTTCTGGCCGAAACTGGCTTCGTTCCTCTTTGTATTCGAAGACTTCACCTTGGTCTTTCCTCACTATTTCCTGCTCACATCACGATTTTTACGGACGGCTCGAAATCTGCTTCGGAGGTCGGTGCCGCTTTCATTCTTCCCGCCCGCAACTATTCCGAATCATTTCAACTTCCCCCCTTTTATTCTGTCTTCCTAGCCGAATCCATTGCTATTTTTATATCTTCAACTTCCAATTTAATGAATTTCCTTCTGTGCTCCGACTCGAAGAGCGTTTTAGTAGCTATCGCGTCGAACCCTCTTCTTGTCCTATTATTCTCTTTATATTCGTTCTTTGATTTACTACTTATTAACTTCCCGTTCTATCCATATTGACCTGCTTTGAATTCATGGCCATGTGGTATAGCTAGTAACGATCTCGCTGACTCATTAGCATGCTCGGCCGCACTAAATGGACCCATTTCATAGGCAGATTTCCTTCCCAAAGTCTTTACTCTCTCTCTTTTCGTTCTCACCGTGACTTTTGGACTGATCTCCATAGGTCCTTTTTCTCCAACCCTAACTCATTTTGCCTTGCCTTACAGCCTTCTCCATACTTTTCTCCTTGGTTTAACAATTTTTCTAGTATCAACCGTTCTGTCACTTCTTCCATAGTTCTTCTTCGTTTTAATCATAGTCTGCTCCCGGCTTCTCGTTTCCGCTTTGCTCTTGTTCAATCTCCGTTGTGTCCCTTCAATCCTCCTACCTTAAATGTCGCCGGTGACGCGAGTACTATTCGAATGTTCCTTCATTTCTACAGAACGCGCGATCTTTTATTCCAATTTGCTTAACCTTGGCCTCCCTACTTCTTACAGTGCCCTCTGCATTCTCGCTTTTCCATCTCCTTCTGTTGTTCTTTTGTTAGCCGCCTTCATTTCTTCTATCTTTAATCGTTTCTTGACATAACCCGTCGCTCCATATGTCTTTCTATTCTTCTAATCTTCTGTGCTGGGTAAATGTCCTGTGCCGACGCGTCCATAATTCATAAAAAAAAAAGAAAGGTGGAACGCTTGAAAACTATTTGTCTGTTGCAATATTTCTATCAGTACCTTCCACACCAGTCAGAATAATCACAAAAATATATCTTGAACCCAGTAGTTGGATTCGAATATTTATCTTCGTCTTGTATGTATAAACATTTTTTATAAAGACCGAAGTAAAGATTATTATTATTCCGTACTTGACCGGTTTGATATATTGTCCGAAAGCACGACGTCCTCTAAAGGCAATAAGCTGCTCGTCAACTGTTAGATATTCCACTGGCAGTAAAATATTTTTGAAACTGATTAAATATTTCTTCAAAAAACATTTTCATGGAAGCTAATTTATCGGGTGTTGTCTCTTTTCTTTCTGATTTCGTATGTCATCAAACGTAGGAATCTAATTAAAGGTTTGAATTTTTTATTACTGGTCTCGCTAAATATAACGACATTCAATAACGAATCTACAGCAACTGTCTCAGATTTTTTCACTATTTCTCCTGGATTTACCACGATAGTTGATCTAAAATAAACATTCCGTAAGAACTCTTATTTCAATTTCATCAGTTTAGTATCTCTTCCGTGTTCAAATAATTTTCCTCGCTTCAACGTAAAAATTAGTATTTATCGTCATCGAAGAAATGATATCATTCTCCATGAATAATTTAAAATAGTCTATTTATACAATAGTAAATTTGAACCAGGTAATAATAAAATTTTGTCTTCCAGTAGGTGCCACCGTATTAGGTTTAATTTTGCACCGCTTAGTAATATTATCTACCTC
This sequence comes from Icerya purchasi, assembly GCA_039619475.1. Taxonomy (NCBI): domain Eukaryota; kingdom Metazoa; phylum Arthropoda; class Insecta; order Hemiptera; family Monophlebidae; genus Icerya; species Icerya purchasi. The sequence goes on from CM077116.1 coordinate 227,091,206, forward strand.
TCCGCCGCAAAAAGAAACAAATAAGTTGAATTCTGACACTTTATTCTAATGCTTTTTCAGACGTTGAATGTAATCTCTGCGTTTTTATCTTCTTATACGTTTGAATCATCATCGTCTGCGTATTCCGTTACATCTTCAAATTTCCTTATAGCGTTTTCATACACGTGGCATTTTTATATTATAAACTAATAAAAAAATGTATTCACTTTTTGTGTTTACGCAAATATTCGACAATATAATACAACATATCAATAACACACACAAATATTTGAAAACCGACAAACGAATATAAACGGCAAATGGAAAACTTGTAAAAAGTATGTTACCTGAAGTGGCGCACGACATATAATCGTAATGCAGACTACTGTTATAAAGGTAGATGAAATTTCAACAGTTTATAAGAAAGACTCACGTAAAAGTCTCTGTACGAAAATCGGTGGATTATATACACTTAATTCACGCACCCGGTGAAAATAATATGAAAGATAATGTTCCTCGAACGTCACAGATCACACTGGAATGGTGAAGACAGGATGGTAGGGAGCAAGCAGTTCGTAATGGAAGCTTAATAATAAGTTGATTTGAATTAATTGTGTTCTCTCGAAAATAACACCCGTATAAATGAAATAAAACCGAATGGAGAAAAAAAAGAGGGGAGAAGGTATCGAGCGCGTTAAAAACTAAGAAGAAAAATAATTCTTTCAGGGAATATAATACGTAGGCGATGGGGTGAAAAAGTGATGACGGTTTAGAATAACGATAAATTTTGGTCCGCTTTCGGACGCATTTTAAAAGTTTAAAAAAGCAAACATTTGTTCTTTTGTAGAATCATGCGATGGTCATCAGAAACGAAGGTGATCTCTTCCAGGAATTTTTATAATGCGATCTCGAAAAATCGCGCGTAGGCCGAAAAGCTAATTAAATAAAAATTGCAAGTTGGCACACTCGTCAATCATTCCACAAACTCCCAATTCGCTCATACCATTTGTACAAATTAGACAAAAAAAAAAGAAAAAAGAAAAGAAACAAAACGTATAGCAACGTTTTTATAAATTTAACAAGGGCGCAAAAACTTTCGACATTTTCGACCGCTTATGCGATGACAGCTTACATCAGTTGCACCTTTTAACGCGAACAACTGATAACAGACAAGTCGGACGGGGGGGGGGGGTCATGACTGAATGTCTGGCGCTGAATTTTGCCTTTTGAGCACGTTCATTAAACAGCCTGAAGGCAAATTTCGGGTGTTTCGGTAACTTTTATTTGCCCATCATGACGTTCAACGTGTCCACCACTTTTTGAACACGTTTGCATGTAACAGAAAATGTTTTTTGTTTGTTTCTTTTCCTAAATGAATTCGCTGCCCAACACGTTCGCTATTACAAACGGTATTTTAAAAATTCACAATAATAATAATAATATCTCTTCTTTATAGTATGCAATTTTGTCGCAAAGTCCTTTTCGACGGTTGTAATACGGACAGCTGCAGGAAATGTTGAAGGACGTGTTTTCTCTGAAACGTTTTTGTATAAAATGAAACAAAAAAAAAAAAAAAATTGACGCAGCCGAAACGTCCTACTGGACGAGCAACCATCATTTGCTTATTTCAGAAGAATACGATTAGCAGCCCCCACCCCAATTTTTCTATGACTGTATATAATCAAGTTCCGTCCTTAAAAAACAGGTGTTTTCTTAAATGTGATCTCTAAAAGTCTGAAATGTTGTCACGATTTTGTCACATTTAAATTTCTGCTGTAACAAAATTCTCAGAAGCCGGAAATCTGCCACTTGTAATACAACTAGATTAGTAATATTTCATTCGGTATCATCTGATAAAAAGGTAACAACAACAGGTTGCATCCGCAGTAGTGCAAAAACTCGTCTTCTGGGAGATTAGCCAATCGGGAGTGCTAGTATTTAGTCGTGCGACCAGCAGTCCTAACTATAAAAACCATCGACTAATTGTAAGAGTACAGGCTGACGCGTATATAATGGGCAAATGAGTGTTGCGCGCTAGTGTGTAATACATGTCAGCGCAATGGTTAATACTTCTGTGGTCGTGCGACTAAATATAGTGATCGGCCAATGTTCCAGAACACAGGTTTCTTTACTACTATCCAGCTACGTGAACAAGTTAAATTCATAATAAGTATGATTGGACGCGAGATGGCCGCCCTGATCATTTTAGTGGTGCATTAACGAAAACGGAAACGAAACAAAAAGCAAACAAAACGGTTAGCGGAATTTTTGTTTTTCGTTTACCACTCGAGTCGATATTTTTTGCTGCCACTTAAATTCGCGTCTAAAATCGTTCATCCTCTTATCTTTGCTAGCTACTTTTTTTTTTTTTTCTTAATCGTTTCGGAGTTTTAAGCTTTTCTTTCAAATCGAATTAAGTCAAACTTTTCTCGCCCGTTTTTATTTCGAAGGATTTATTCGAATTGGCAAGCGCTGCCGAATAAATAGTTTCAGGCGTATATTTGTCTTTCTTCATAATCAGCTTTGACCACATCCGTTTAGTCTCGAGGCTTATACCGTTTGTATTTTGAGTCGTTAATAACAGAGGAAGAGCAGAGATCAAACTACTCTGTTCAACCGGAAGCCGGTTTACACCGAGGTAATGAAAAAAAAAGAAAAAATCACTGGCAACATCTGAATACCACCGTTTTCCCCCGGATGGTAGGAGCTGCGCCTGTTTCAACGACTTCTCCATAATACGTAGTATGATGTGTCGATAAAAGACCGATGGCCTGTCTTATTTTACTGAACACAAAGTAAGCCGGTAAACCTCGTATTCCGTAATTTGAAGGATTAAAGAGATACAACTTAATCAACCGATGTGAGTTCAATTTCTCCTTTTATATTTCATCGGTTCAAAAATTGTATGTGGTAATTAGCAACCGCCAATTTTAAAGCCGGGGCACTTTAAACAACTGGCCGTGTTAATTTAAAAACACACCTTAGAACCGTCGTAGAAATCGACAAATCGTAGATGATTTGCGGTTGCTAGAGATTCGTCGCTATGATTTTTCGAAACAAGTCATGAAAAGACTGCTTCAGCAAAGTCGTTTCCAAGAAATTAGTTGCTCACTCGTGTTCATTCAATGGTCTGAATTGAAAAATACCTTCTCCTAACGCCTCTTCGGATAATCGTTATTTCCAGACGAATTAATAACTCGTATTAGACATAATCGTACCCTATTACAGATTCATCCAAGTGGATTTGTGATCCGACAGCAGTTGCTAATCAACATGCGCGCATTATTAAGATGAAAAAAAAAAAGTTTTTGAAAAATTCCATTTACAAATTAATCGGAGAAACCAATTAAATTTAGGAAAAAATCTGTTTTCCATTATAGTTTCATTAATTATTTATGAATTATTCATTAATTTTTCATCAGTTTAAACTTTTTCTTTTTGTACCTGTACAAGTAATAAGCTATCAGCGGCTTTTTCACTTAAATACCATTGGGGGGGGGGGGGGGGGGGGGGGGATTCTTTATAAACGGATGACCCCAATTCTGTGAACGTGACAGTCCTGTTACTGGGCAATAATAATAATAATACTTTTACAGCGATTTTGAGTACGAACATGTGATATTAATAAAAACAATAATAGTAATGCTGGCGTTTCGGACTGCACTTTTCAAACGTATTACACTAAGTGGTCTAGATGGCTAGCTTGTAATGTTATAATTAATAGAAATAAGAAATTTTCATTGCTGTAAAGAATAAATATGAAAAAAGAAAACAAAAAAAGAAAAGGGGAAATACTGCGAAACATTAACTATTACAAAGACAGTTGCGACTAAATTTGAGGGGAATAAAAGTTTGCCGTCATTAATATTTATATCGTTAACGGCAATTTGAAAGCATTTAATATACCGCAATAATAACATACTCCACTTTATTTTGCATAAAGTCAAAAAATTTTAACAACTAAATACGTACGTGGTTCATCGCGGTTGTGTACTTATTTTCTTTTATTATAAGTGTTGGACTTTTGTTTTTTCGACAACTATATAAATGACAAAAACCGGTTTACAGAGATTGAAAAAGTATATTTAGTGTAATATTCGTGAAAGTCAAATTTCCATACAATTCGATGCGTAAATATATAAAAAAGCTCATTTTATTCGTGTCAGCAACGATTTAGTACGTAAAACGTAAAAAAGGTCTCAATTATGTTCGATTAAACAAGTAGCATAGGAATTAATAAGGAGAATATGTATGATCTTTTCTGCTTCAGTATAGTCGCGAATGGTTCCCCTTATACTATTAGTAGATTGTAATCGGTATCGTAAGAAAAGTTTTAGCTTTTTTTTTTTTTTTTTTTATGACGTGTGATATTTGTAATTAGTCTTTTCGTTTTCCTTCGTTTGATGCCTTTGAAACAAGTTGCAAGTTAGTTAATCCGGTGTGTAGTCGAACATGGCGCATAAGAAAAGACTGATGAGAAATATGTTTTTTAACAGAAAAATAGGACTTTTATTCCAGCGCTATTATTTTGTAAGTACATTGAAAAAAGTAGAAAAAATTAAACATGTGCGAATCGAATATAGCACCGCACCAGAAAGACCTACACATTCATTTACAGGATTGTTTAATTTGGTCAGCGAGATCGGCTATATACTCGAGGATATTACCGAATTCACTGTAATCGGCGCCGATTGTAAAGCGAACCGTGACTTTTCATATAAACGAATGCAGTTTCATTATTTTCCTCTGTAAAGACGGAGGAAAACGGGCTGCTGCTTATCGATCGGACGCAGTAGAAAGAATCGGACAAACGAGGCGTTTCCGATAGATGTATACGAAGTGCAGTTAACGGGGACTATCATCCGGATGATCATCGGAGAAATGTTCTATCGGCCGCAGACACATTCAAAGCGAAACGATGAGCAAACACAATAGAAATTCTCTTCGGCAGCCATCTTCCTTTCGCCTAATCTGGAAAAGTGTTCCTTCATTCGGACAACGTAATAATGCAATCGGTGTATAGAGAAGTAATTTAAATTTGTCGCATCGGAGACCGTATCGAGACCTTTCTGCGCGCGTATAATGTCTTCCGCTTTTTGAATAACTTTCATTCAAGCACGTACATATTTTGGCGCGAAAGCCGCCACGCCACGCTAGTTTCCCTGGAATTTCCTAATTTCATTACGTAAGTCGGGAACCGTTCTCAGACGTTTTCGGATGACGCGCAGTTGAGCAATGCACTCGCGCCGATATTGAGATTCCGCAGGCCGACACGACAAAACGCCGAAAATATCGGACGCAGATCGAGAGCATCTTTATTCCTTTTTCTCGCTATTCCTACGCTGAAAATTAAACAAGCGGAAAAGTCGCGCTCCGCGTCACCGAAAACAGTTTTAATTAATCAACTTTCCTCTCGGAAGCGACTGTTGTCCCGTCATTAATTCCGGTTCCGGATCCGGAAAAATTCCCAGCAAACAGTTAGACTTCAATTAAACTAGTTACCGCTACCGACGACGGCCTCTTCTACCTTATTGACCATTTCTCGACCCGTCGCCCCGTACGTCCTTATTTCGAAGCGAATTGAAGATTAATTCGGGCCTCGGCTACCCGTTCGCTCCGAGCTACGCCTGCTTTCTGTTCAAATTTCCGTTATAAATTGTTTTTTCTTCGCGCAACCGGCGTGCTTTTTTGTTTCCGCCCTATCCCCGCTTATTTCGTCGCGAATTCCGAACTGGTTGAAAACTTTTCTAGCGAAGAAATACCGTTAAACTTGCAAAACTAGTCGCACCGGTTTTGACGAGAGGTCGCTGGCCATGTTTGCATCGAAGTAACTGCCTATAACGGATAGGGATGTCGATCGGTAAAACATGTACCCCGGTGATCTCTGGATCCTCGCTATCCGCGTATTTTTTAAATTGGCTAATCTTAAAGTTGCAGATATTTTTCTTTTGCTTCCTTTTGGTTTTCAATTTTTTTGACCGATTTCTTTCTTCTAATATTAATTTATCAGCAAACGTTCCCCAGTTTAAATTGCAGTGGCCATTATACTGCGCGCATGTAGATATTTCGGAAGCGGATATTACGGATATTACAGAAACGGATATTGAGGAAGCGGATATTACGGAAACGGAAATTGTGGAAGCGGATATTGAGGAAGTGGATATTACGGAAACGGATATTGAGGAAGCGAAAAAGACAGTTTGAAGGAAGCATCGCCGTGCAATGGTTCGTGCACTAAAACTCACAAAGCTCTTGCCAAGTCTACGCGCGTATAAGTAAAGGACCCGTCGTGGTCATGCGCTTGTGTTCGGCAGCTAGCCTATTGAAGTCTCGCCGCTCCTCATGAATCTTATACCTAGTTTACAGCGTGAACGCGCGTGCAGCTAACAGTAATTTCACGAACCACTACCATCTACGCCAAAAGAATAATTGTGTATCTTAAATTACAAGACAACCGGCTATTCCGCATTCTGCCGCTTTCCGGCGACAGCCCTTACTCATCCACAAGCAGATATAAGGCCAGCGGTGGTATGCTGCACAAGTTGGTTCGTTTGTTTAAATAACTGTTACTTCCATAGCAAGCCATGTTGCAACATCTGGAGCGGACTCCGTTGAGGATTGAAGAAATTGTCGAGGCCTCTATTTATATTCAAGTCAAACGGAAATTGTATTTGGCTTACCGGCCGTAGCGCACTCTAACTCACTTTTTCGAAGCTACTCCGCTATCTTAGCTTCTATCTTCATGAAGAATATGCCAATATATGTGTACCCACTCTTCCTGTAGCTCTTCTGAATCTGCTCTTTAGCGTTCCAGCAGAGCCGAAATTTCATAAAACTTTCGACGGGTTTCTGAGTAAAGCGATGTTTAGCGCACGTTTTCTTGTATTTACCACCATGCGCAGTGCTGAACACCTTTTTACGATTTAGTGCATCTAAGGAATTATCTTTTTTCGCCACGATTCTTTTATCGCGGGTGTTATAAATAATAAGGGTTGTCCTGCGCCGACTCACTCGTATAATAAAACTAAAAGCTAACTGGAAAAAGGAATGCCGGACAAAATTAATGATACAGTCCACAGTGATAAGTGATCGTCCTACATCGAAATGTCTTTATTGTAAGTGGCGACATAGAACTACCGAGAACGATAAACTAAAAGACAATAATGAGCAAATTATTAATAATAATTTATTATTTTTCATGACGAGCGGAAACAAATTGCTACACATGTAAACTGAACATCTGATAATTTAAATTCACACGAAACGGAGTAAAAACGGAATTTTCATTTTAACCGAACAAATCGGGATTTCAAAATATTACGGAACTGAATTTAACAAAATCATTACGCAAAAGTTTAAAATAACTGAGTGGGAAGCTTCACTATGTCGAACATTGGTGAAATTAATGCGCGTAATTTTTTCAACATCTGAAGAATTTTATTTTTTTTAAATTGTGCAAAAAAAAAAAAAACAACAAAAAACGATTGAAATATACGCTATGGGGTAATACCTAAATGAAAAATCTAAATTCTAGCTCAAACTTTTTTCTTTCAAAAATAACTCGTTGGTCCTAGCGATACTGTTCGTAATTTAATAATTTCAAGACATGAAGAATTATCCACTGATGAAACAGAAGGAAATGAGAGAATACAAGCAGCACCGATATGGGGAGTAGGGATATCTAACAGTGAAGAATAGAAGGACGATTGCTCAGCAGAGAAGGCCACACGTTCAAATAAAGTGTGATCAGCATCATAAGGAAAGTGTATGGAAGGGGGGTGAAAAGAGCAAAATGGAGCAGATCCAGATGAAAATCGAGAAAATGGTTAAAGTGAAGGCAACAAAAAGCAGAGATTGTAGAGCGTTTAAGAGAGAGAGCAAGTATCGAGAAAACTACGGATAAAGTTGAAGAGATGGTTGAATAGAGAGATAAAAGGAGGCAGGATTAGAAAATGAAGAAGAATAGGAGTTGAGCCATATAGTTTGGAATGAACGATGAAGAAACTTTTCCAGTTGACAAAATAGAGGTTGTTTCCTTTAAACTGTACCCGTTTAATTCATTCTCAACTGGTTCAGTGGTGAGGAAACTTTTCAATCGCTAGTAACGCCCAAACCGATTATGATGTATGCAAAAATCGAAACAATCAGATAATGCACGCGCGTACAACATTAGAATGGGGGTGGTAAAATTTAATATTTATATGTTTCTTTATTAATTTGACGGTTATGTCTTAAATGACATTTAGTGAAGGACCTTTGAATAGGGAAACGTGAAATAATGAATCAAATTTCATTCAGTACTAATTTCTAAAATACTAAATTTACAAATCCAATAAATAAAAGAAGGAAGGAATAACGTAAATACGGACACAAAAAAAACTTCCATTTTAATTATACTTGGAAAGAAAGAAGAAAGAAATATTTATTTGCATAAATAAATTACATTACACTCATGACATAATTATTAATATGTGTACCGACACAAGTCTTAGCACATAACTAAATTAATGAATATAAGTACGACACGATATGCGACGTTTAACTTGGTAGGAAAAAGAAACAGAAACCTACTGCAGGAGGGGAGGACTTAGTGGCTAGTGCCACATTACGTAGATATTAGTACAGTGATTATCAAATAAAATAATTTAAAAATAAAACTAAAACTAAATAACTAGTACTAACGTCATAAAATTTAGAATAATACATTATGCTTAAGTCTACGATGTTTGTACTTGGTATGCATGGTGCGCAGTTGCCTGGAATCATCAATAGAGCTGATAAACACATTCTCGTGCCCTACACATTTATCACAGAACTTGGTAGTTGCATTTAGAACATAATCTCTGATTTGCGGTAACTCTAAAATGTCCTGTATAGATGATCTTCTTCTTCTCGTGCCACCCGATTCGGGTATTGCTTACTCTTGTGTATATCTGTATTTGCTCCAAGAATACGTCTTAAGCATCGACTTTGATTTGCGATTGAATAAGGGATATACTAGCGAGATAGCTCTGGTTGTTTTAACTGTGAGAAGTACTCGATATGTTTGCTGAAAGTTAGTTTGTTGTCTAATATCAAGCCAAGATATACGATTAGATCAGGCAATGCCAGTTCCAGAAATGATTAGTTTTCTTGGCAATCGCCCGCGAGTGAAGAATATAGCTTGGGTCTTTGTTGGATTAATCATAATCTGCCATCTGGTAAAATACTTTAAAACGTGTGTCGTTGAGGCTCTCTGAAGTTTGTTACTTGTGGTAATAGGTCTCTATAGGAACTACAATAGAGAGAAACATCGTCAGCATATAAAGCGACCTCAGTATTAGAAATTTTAGGAAAATCCCCGAGAAACAATATAAAGAGGAAAGGTCCGAGGACACTTCTTTGCGGTACGCTGCCTGTCCAGTTTTCCTTGTAGATTGATAGTTAATGAGTTAACATTAAAATAGTCTGTTGTTAAGGTAGTTCATAATTATTTTAATTAAGTAAGTAGGAAATTTAGAATTTAACAGTTTTCGGATACGATGCCAGCTTTAGCCAGATTAACCCGGAATGTTTATTTCGATTAAAATTGTCCGTGATAAATTCAGTTATTCCGGTAACTTCTTGCCGAGTAGTTTTCTCTCTATACGTCTAATTGTAATGTGTTCCGAGACGTTCGCGAACTTTCTGGAATTTCGTTTCACCGTGGCTTTCCGCTCAAATGGTCGTCCCTCTTGTCTAACAACTTTTAGACAGACATTGTTACTTCTTCGTCAGTAGACGCTGCGCTTTCACCTTCTTGCCTGAGATGTGTTTGAATGTTGCTCTTATATTCAAACGAAATACGAAAAAAGCCAGGCTAATAAATTTTTGACGGCGACTTTCTCCATTCATCGCTATTACAAATCATCCGATTATTATATTTGACACGATAAAAAGTACTCGCGCTGTTTTATTGGCCCAGTTATAATTTACCGTTTATACATTCTTTGGCATTATTATAGCTTAATGTTGCACACGTTTCTTTGAAATGTATGCCAAACTTGTCGTAATGCTGATCAGATCGTTGTTAACATTCTAACAATTTCATCACAACCTGGTTTATTTCGTTGCTCGACCGGCTACTGGTTAGTGCCTTGGATGCGGCTATCGAGAGTCCTATTCTCGATGCCACGGTGCCCACAAATACGCCATTTACTTCGATACATGCGCTCTACGAAGGAAAAAGTTTCTTTTAAAGTTGAACTTTATTCAGAAAACTCGGGAAAAAATGATGACAACCGAAAAGTATAGGAACAACTGAAAAACGTTATAACGTTATAACGTTATAAAATTTTACGGAAAAAAGAAAAAGAAGAAGCGGTTGTAAAGCACGTTCTGGAATGAAATAGAACTACGTAAAATGACTGGTGACGATCAACTGCGTCGTCGTCTGATTATCTTAGCTGTTACGGAGACATTATATTTTCCACTACATAACGTAATGTCGGTATATTAAATAGTTAGCAAACTATGATTATTACATTTCTGAAGAGAAAAACAACTTATGCAAGAGGAAAAAATCTGCTGGGAAACCGGCATTAGCCGAACTAAAACGAATTTCCAAAATATTTCCGTCAATTACTAAAAACTAGAAATAAGAAATATATGTGAACATTCTTTTTTATACGACCGATTTTACTTCTTGGGCAACATCGAGTCTGGCACGAAGGGCTGATCTATAAAATGAGCAACCTGCTATCGGAAAATATGTGCCAACTTCTTGAATCATATATCTCTGATAGATCCTTCAGAGTTTCTTATGAAGAAGCAAAGTCCAAATTTCATCCAATACAGGCTGGTGTTCCACAGGGTAGTGTCTTAGGACCTTCTCTGTATTTATTGTATACAGCTGACATTCCAACAACAGCCAAGACGACTACTGCTACCTTTGCAGATGACACAGCCATCTTGTCAGTTGGCAATTCCCCAGAATTGGCTACGCCTAACTTGCAACATGCAGTAGAAAAAATTAGCAAATGGACATGTGATTGGAAGATCAAGATTAATCAAGAAAAATCAGTGCATGTTATGTTTACGCTTCGTAAATCTAAGACCTGTCCTATATATCTTGATCGTCTTCCTATTCCGAGATCGGACTCTGCTAAATACCTGGGTATGCATTTAGATTCCAGGCTGAATTGGAAGACGCATGTCAAAATGAAAAAGGAACAAACCATGCATAAATTAAGACAGATTTGTTGGCTGATTGGGCGTTATTCTAAACTCAATCTGTCTAATAAGCGTTTGATTTATTGTCAAATCATCAGACCGATATGGATGTATGGTATTCAACTCTGGGGCTGTGCAAAGACATCCAATCGGTTGATTATTCAGCGCGCTCAAAATAAGTGTCTCCGAAATATCACTGGAGCTTTTTGGTATCAACGAAACGAAGAAATACATTCCGATTTAAATATTCCATGGATCGATGAAGTCATACGTTATATTGCAGAAGCGCACGAATACCGACTTCACAGTCACCCAAATCTAGAGGCTTTAGAACTGCTACTTTCCGATGATGACTTAAGGCGCCTTAAGCGCACAAAGCCTTATGAACTAGTCACCTAATTTATTCTGTAATATATTCGTATGTATGTATTTTGTGGATATGGGCATATACTTGGTGTGCGTGCGTGTGAGTATTTATATGCGCGTATGATTATGTATATATCTGTATATTAGGAGTTATGTAATTGTACATAGTTTCTACTCTGCTCATGTTACAAATTAGTTAGATTAAGTTGTAACACTGTTTTAAAAGTAGTGCTAATTTATTTACTATAATAAGATTGTACTGAAATATACGTGTAAAAAAAAAAAAAAAAAAAAAAAAAAAGGTCAAAGTTACAGGTATATCGAAACCCGTGATAATCTGATAAGAAACAAGAGAGGTACCATTAGGTTTATGTCTGGAAATTTAATCATATGCGTTACGATTACTGCTACACTGAATACACCTACGCTCGTACTAACGTGCAGATTCATATATTTTGTATTTTCATTCGTTATGGTAACAATTTCGAGGTAAAAATTTAATAAAAAAAAACAAAAGACAAAATAGTGATACCGGATTCAGTTTTTGAATGATTCAAATATGTGGAAAAATAGTAAGTGCAAGATAGTCTGCAATCTTGTAATTTAAAAATATTACTATTATTATTATTATTATTATTATTATTAATAATAGTAGTATGCCATTCAAGATCTCCAGTATCTTATTAACAAACTCAATCTAGTTGGTCAGACGTACAACCTGAACATCAATGTTAAGAAAACAAAATGGATGCTAGTTAGCAAGAAACAGTTCAGTCAGGCTATAATCACTCTTAATAATGAAATTGTCGATAGAATTGACAAGTTCAAATACGTGTGTTGTTACATCACAGAAAACCTAGATTTGGATATCGAAATAAAAATGAGATGTAAATATGCTAGGACAGCCTTCAATAACATGAAAAATTTACTCTGCGATAGATCTTTATGCCTAAGTATAAGACAGTACGTACAATCTTACATTTTTCCGATTTTGTTGTACGGTATCGAATCATCGAATCAACGACGCTTAATAAAAGATAAACTAAGCCACTAGAATGGAGATGTGGCTACATAGGAGAATGTTAAAGATTTCGTGGATAACCAAAACATCCAATAACAGAGTACTAGAAATGGCAAAGACCGAAAGAATGCCGGTTAAATGGATAATAGATAGAAAAGTTAAATATTCTGGCCACATCATAAGAGGACAAAAATTTGAGATCCTACAGCTTATTATCTAGGGGAAATTGGAGGGAAAAAGAAGTGCAAAAAGACGGAGAACAGACTGGATACAAAACATTAAGAATTGGACTGGCATCAGCTCAATCCATGATCTCATCCAAGGAGCAAGAAAACGCAAGTTTTAACTGCCATCTGATCGACAACGCTCTAGGAAGAGTACGTCACATCAAGAAGAAGAAGAAGAAGAAGAAGTATATTATTATCGTTATTGTTTGCATCCTATTTTAAAAGCATACGTCTGTCAACTTTTGAGTGTCGCTGCCACCGGCAGATCGATCTACCGGTCGCAACATGTACTACAGTGTCAGTCCTCGATGCAATGGACATAGTCCGTTTTGTGAAAGCCCGATAAATCGAAATCACCGGGAGCACAGCGGCGTCCGTATTTCTGTCGCTGGTAAGCTGCACGCACCAGACACACATATCAATTTTCATATTAATGCGAAACCGGCTGCGGAGGGGGGATTTGATAATTTTAAACTGAGTACAGGAGATTTACCCATATGTTGTTTATTAATGATAAGTTCTTTGACGCGTCTAAAATCTTCATAAAACTGTTGGACTTGCTGCTTTTCTAACGTTTCGATGGAAAAAATCTGCATCAATCGCTTCTCTCTTACGGTAGAGAGATACATAGTTCGTTGAACTGTGGTTCGTTATATCAAGGACCGCCTGTACACGTGAATTACTAATCTCAGCATCTATTACACTACCAGCGATATTTAACGAAATAATTCGGTTTTTAGAGACTTTTAAGATTTTTCATTCTTTTCCCACGGTAACGTACGGCGTACCTTAAGCTTAATTAAAACGTTCAAAAGGAAAAACATTAATAAAATTATTTGCAATTTACAAAGAAAAATTCAAGACGAGGAATATTTTTTCGCCGCATCAATAGAAAGTCGTTAAAGGAACAAATAAAACCCGGTTGATTGGCAACGACATTTTGTTCCAGATAATCTCCGTAGTTCAAATTGCGACGCTACACGTTCGAAGATAGAAAAAACCTCTGCAGAGTTAACGGACGATCGCCCTTCCATGAAAGAAAAAAAGTAAACCAAGATACTTTTAGAAACTTAATCTTTTAAATCGTTTGTAAACAAACGTAAACGTAGTAAATTTTAAATTCAGCATTAGCGCTGGTTTTCGTATTTTTGGTAAATTATGTCGGCTAAGCTAAGTAATTCAAGCGAAGTAAATTTACAAAAATTTTACATTTACGGCGTCCTTCAGTTTCTGTTATTTGAGGAATAATTTTTCGAAAATACATATTTACCGTTGAATTTTGTTCGTTTGCTTAGATTTGCGCGCCGGCGCTGCTTGCATCGGAGAACAGGTAAGCTCAGATTTAACTTTTTCGCGAAAATACCGAGAAAACAAGTGTAGAGATTTAATTCTTTGCGCAATGTCATTTTGAACAGTGATGACACACCTAATGTTGGATTATTAGAATGCCATAGTTTGTTTACTTTTTAAAAAGGAAATACGAGAAAGGTATTTCAACTAATTTCCGTAATTATTAATGTTTAAAGGAATACATATATCGACTGTTTGGCGTTCGCGGATGATTTAACCATCTTTGCTAATGATTTAACGTCAGCAACGAATAAGATCAACCAACTAATAAAAATCTCGGAATGTGTAGGCCTTCAAATATCTGTTGAAAAAAGCCAAGTACATGACAAATATTAAAAACAGCCCAGACTATTTTAATACATCTGCTGGAAAAATAACGCGAGTTAAAAAGTTCAAATATCTAGGGGAACTTATACAACAAAATGGACTAGAAGAAGAAGCAATGAATAGTAGAATATTTAAATTAGGTCGGGCATATCACTTGGTGAAGAATGTTTACGATAAAAAAGCAATGAGCATAGGAGCAAAACTAAGACATTATGCTACAGTTGTAAAACCAGAAGGGTTATATGCATCGAGAAACGTTAAATCTAAACAAGAAAATATTAACAAATCAATTAGAAATAAGGGAACGGAGAATCCTGAGAAAGATTATAGGAGTTAAATGTGGAATGACGGACAGTTTAAATGGGTTTCGAACTATAAACTATATAGCAAAATTGAACCATTGTCCATATCAATAAGGAAAAGAAGATTATTATTTTACGAGCATATTACCAGAATGCAAGAGGACAGGTTAACCAAGAGAATTTATGAATTCATGAAAACGAAGAAAATAAGACCTGCATGCTTCAATGAATGTGAAAAGGATATCAAATCAATGGATGTTACTGAAACACAAATGTTTAATAATAAGGAATGGTTTCATAAAACAGTTGCCGACGTCAATCTTTAAAATAGAACACGCTTTCGATAAGCCATAAAAGTGCCTTGATGGGGGGACTCAATAAATACTGGAAAGATGTTAAGGAAGGAAGAAGGAAAAGATGTAAAATGAAAACTTAGTTGTTTAGCGTAGTCCATAGAGGCTCGAAAAAAAAAAAAAAAAAAAAATGTTTCTTTCGCTTGCAGCTTCTTTATTAGAACTGATTTTTTTTTTTTTTTTTTAAAGCTTTAAACCATGGCAGGTAAAATTAAAATTTACCCAAAAATATTACCAGGTTATTTGGCCAGCGTGCAGAGATTTAAACCGAAAAGTCGGCAAATTTATACGAATTAATATAATTCATATTGGTCTTCTTTTACAGTTTTCAAACTATTCTCTTCGTTACGGATGCGGTGTAGGATAAAGGTCACCACAGTTTTTCCGTTTGTTTTCTTAATGGTAATTAAAACGATAGAGGAATAGAAGGAAGGCAGAAACTTCGTTCATAAAAAAAAAAAAAAAGAAAAAAAAAAATTTGTTGTTTTTGATTGTTACCTGTCTGCGAAATATAATTTATCCCGATTTTAATGGAAACTTTAAAATCGATTTTAACGATTAATCCGAAAGTTTTTTTAAAAAATAACATCGGTTTTCTTTAGATAGTGAGGCATTAGTTGGCTTTCGGACGACCGCGCGAGTTTAACAAACGGACTCTATAGAGACAGGATTTTAGATCATGTATCTCCATCATATTCTGCATCTCGTTTCATAAAAAAGTAAAACAAGGAAAAAATGGTGTTATGTTAATTTTTTTTTTGTTACTTCTGGAAACCGTTTATCAAACATTTCCTTAAATATTCATGAATTTTTCAGAAAATCATGTATTTGGTGAAAAAAGTTATATCTCTAACTTTGACGCGCAGTAGCTTACGGGTCAGAATCATACAGTGAACAAATTTATCGGCATAAATCATTCGCGTAAGTTTGAACATTTAAACAAAGGAAAGCTGACTTTTAAATTATTCACACCGTTTTTTAGAACTGTCAAAAAAGGGAAAGTTTTATCTTCCGTACCTCTCGATATATGTATATATTCATTAAACGAATTTAAAGAAGACTAGATTTTCATCTCGTATGTTTACTATTATAAAAATGCGCTCTCATTAATCGTTAATATACATCATTAATTACCTCGTTAATCTGCCGGTTGCTATTTTTGTTTTTTAATATTACACATTACAACTGGTTGAGCAAGTCACATATAAAACCATAGTAACAAATCGTACGGTGATTAAATCTGACAAATATGTGTTTCCTCCTTATATATTTTTGCTTAAATTAAAACTTGCAATATTATCAGTATCAAAAATTTTTTCGAAAATTCCTCAACTCTTTATGGCAGTATCGGAATTGTGTTTTTTTTTTTTTTTTAAATCGACGTTATCTGTAGAATAACGCAAAAACAAGACAGTTTTTAAATTTGAATACCGAAATTCGGGGAAATATACATTTAAAATGATAAAACCGGGAGTTAAAAATAAAAAATAAAAAAAAAAAACTTTTTAAAATAGCCTTTTATTTATGCTCTAAATAGTACAAAATAACTTTCGTAGTGTGCGACTACCAGGTACGCATCTTAAATTTAAAATCTGAAACCACAAAATATTCTGAAAAATAAAAGAGGGGGCCGCAATTACAAAACTATTCGGTGTGTGTGGTATTGTGATGCACAACAATGGAACAACATTAAATCGTGATTGTAGTTTTGGTTTAGGATGTATTATAATATTAATATTTAATTATTAATCTGCGGCCCCTGCTTTTATTTTTTAGAACATATTTTGTAGTTTCAGATTTTAATGTGAAGATGCGTATCTCGTAGTCGCACACTAATAAAGTTATTTTGTACTTTTTAGAGCATAAATAAAATTTATTTATTTATTTATTATTTGAATTAGCGTGCCGTGTTCAGCAACTATTGGCTAGAGGCACGGATAATTACAAGCCTTGCAACATTTCTGTCGAGTTTGTCGCCGACCAAAAACGATGATTACTCACTGTGGAAAGTGACCAAACGTTTTAAACGGCCAACTATGTGTATTCCACCAATACAAAAACCCGACAGTAGCTGGGCTCGTACTAACTTCGATAAAGCGGCGCTTTTTGCCAATTATCTTTACGATGTATTTACACCAAATCCTCAAGCTGCTGACTCCATAGATATCCTCGAATACCTGGATAAACCGCTGCAAATGAGTTTACCTATAACACCGGTTGCCCCTAGTGAGATACAGCAACTCTTCAAAAATATGAAACGGAAAAAGTGCCCCGGATTTGACTTAATCACAGCAGAGCTTTTAAATGAGTTACCACGCAAAAGTATTGTATTTATAACACAAATATATAACGCTGTTCTTCGCAATCAATATTTCGCACTAGCTTGGAAGTTCTCACAGATAATTGTTATACCGAAGTCTGGAAAACCGTCTGAGGTGGTATCATCATATAGACCCATCTCGTTGCTTCCTGTCCTCTTAAAGATACTGGAAAAATTAATTTTAAAACGGTTATTTCCAATATTATCTAACAATACAATTATTCCCGATTTTCAATTTGGCTTTCGTAAGAACCATAACACTATAGAACAGGTTCACAGATTAACAAAGATTATTGAAAATAGCTTGGAAAACAAGAATATTTGTACGGCCGCGTTTCTGGATGTCCAGCAGGCTTTCGATAGGGTATGGCATCAAGGATTATTGTATAAAATTAAACTTCTGCTTCCTCACTCCTTCTATCTACTATTTAAATCATATATACAAGAAAGATATTTTCGAGTGAAAATAACCGATGAATACTCAGATATTTTTCCGGTAAGGGCCGGGGTTCCACAGGGGAGCGTTCTGGGTCCAATATTGTACCTGATCTACACGACCGACTTCCCGATGCTGGATAATACAGAAGTAGCTCTGTACGCGGATGACGCAGCCATCCTGGCCGTTGATAAGTGTGAAAACACAGCCACAGAAAAACTGCAGGAGTCACTTCGGCATGTGGAAACTTGGCTAAAACGATGGCGCATAGTAGTCAATGAAAGTAAGTCGACGCATATTTCATTCACAAATCGAAAAATTGAACGCCTGCCAATCAAAATAAATAACGTCGTAATACCACATGCCAATAACGTAAAATATTTAGGCATGCACTTGGACGCTAGGTTGACCTGGGGTACTCACATTCAAAAAAAAATGGAGCATTTGAGGTTTAAAACTAGAACCATGTCGTGGTTGTTGGCTAAGAGATCGGGCTTATCGTTAGACAATAAAACTCTATTATATAAAATAGCTCTAAAACCGATCTGGCTGTACGGTATACAGCTGTGGGGCTGCGCAAAAACATCGAATTTACAGAAAATACAACGATATCAAAATAGGGTACTGAGAACCATTACTGCAGCCCCCTGGTACGTCTCAAATTATACCCTCCATAATGACTTGAATGTCATGTCTGTGGAGGATGAAATCAAAAAACAAGCAAATAAACATGTTGCCCGACTTAGCATCCATATGAACCCACTTGCTAACAATCTGCTGGATAACTCCGGTGAAATACGTAGACTGTGGCGAAATAAGCCTCTAGACCTTGTCCAGCCATTATAAAGTTCAGAGGGAGTACTGTTGAGTACTACCCCTTCACAAAACATTCTTTATCGCAATAAATTAATCGCTAAATGAGCACTAAAACCGGTCAGTTGTGATGGGAAAAAAAAAAAAAAAGAGGCACGGATAATTACAAGCGAATATAATAAGTTAACGAGGAGTGAGGTTATATTGTATGATATAGATTTGCTTGATGTAGGAAACGGATTAAGTTCGAAAGGATTATGGGGTCATC
Source organism: Icerya purchasi (assembly GCA_039619475.1). NCBI lineage: Eukaryota > Metazoa > Arthropoda > Insecta > Hemiptera > Monophlebidae > Icerya > Icerya purchasi. The sequence goes on from CM077116.1 coordinate 227,110,158, forward strand.
AGAGAGAATGGTAGATAAGGAGGAGGGAAGGTTATGTGAGAATCTGAGGGCGGAGAACTGAGGACATTCTATGAGGACATGGAGAACAGTTAGATTAGTGTTACAAATATTGCAGATTGGAGCTGGGGTCCTTTGCAGCAGATGGCCATGTGTGCTTTGTGTGTGTCCCAGCCGGAGTCTGGTGACAATTACATCGTCCTTTCGTCGGGTTAGGTGAGTCGTCCACGGTCGAACGTTTTGTTTGATTTGGCGAAGTTTATTGGAACACGGGACGGCCAGCCATCGCTGGTGCCATAGTGTGGCCAAAGCCAATTTGAGATGGCGGACATAATCTGAAGCTGGTACCGGAATGTCTGGAACGGGGAGAACCGTTGCAGCTTCCTTTGCTGTTCTGTCGGCCAGCTCGTTTCCAGGAATTCCCGAGTGACTTGGAATCCAGAGGAATGATATCGCGCGAGCAGGGGCAGATATTTGTAGATTGGCAACTTCCTTCGCAATGGGGTGTTGTTTATCGTTATAGACATCGGATATGGAATTCAAAGCCGCAACGGAGTCGGAACAGATTACTACTGAATTGTCTGTTTCCTGATTCAAGAAGAACTGTAGTGCTAAGAGTATTGCGTATAGTTCAGCCGAGAGGATGGAGAAGAATTCAGGAAGTGAGTATCGAATTAGTGCGGCATCTCCTTTTATCACTGAACACCCTACGAAAGTGTCGAAGATAGACGCGTCCGTAAAGAGTACTGATGCATTGCGGGCATATGAAGATATCTTTGATTTAGCCTCCTCGGAGATAATAGGCTGCAATTTAATAAATCTAGATCCACTTTAACTGGATTGTGGTCCCATGGTGAAATGACTGCGGCTGAATGAGAGATTAACTGTGGTTGCCTAATGTTGATGGTTGATAATATCCGCTGGTAATGTGAGAGGATAGTCTCGGCTGTTTCCATTCTAGCTTGAAGAGTAATTGGAATTACACGCGGAGGTCTGAAGTTTGAGGCGATGCATTGGATGTAAAAGTTGGACGAGCGAGCCATTTTTTGAATATCTGGGGGCCATTCGGGCGTCTCTGCATGTAGACTATCGATGGGAGTAGTGCGGAATGCTCCTGTAGAAAGCCGTAGAGCTGTATTATGGATGATGTTTAATGATCGTAAGTAGTTCTGGTTACCTGTTGAGTATATCTCCGAGGCATAGTCACATTTGGATCTTATTACTGCGCGATAAATTCGAAGTAGCGAGACACGGTCTGATCCGTAAGTGGTGTGTGCGAGTTTTCTTAATAGGTTAATTTTCTGGAAGCAGGATTGTTTCAATTGCTTTATATGGGGTTTCCACGATAGAGTTTTGTCAAAAAGTAGACCGAGGTAACGAACGGAGGAAGCTGCGACCAGCTGATTACTATCCAGGTTAATGGAAATTTTGTGTTTGCATTTCCGAATCCGACAAAAGTGAATAGCCTTGGTCTTTGAGATGGAAATTTGGAGGCCATTTTGATAGCACTATTCGGAGATTCTTGATGTTGTTCTCTGTAATACTTTCTCTCCAATTTTTATGGTGTTGCAGTTCACGAAAATGGTAAGATCGTCAGCAAACAGTGAGCACTGCACCGGCGGTTGTACAGCGGAGGGAAGATCACTGGTAGCAATATTAAATAGGGTCGGGCTGAGGACAGAGCCTTGTGGGACTCCGTTCTTTAGTGAGCGTAACGAGGAAGAGTGCTTTCCTATTCGAACGATAAATTTCCGTTCGGATAAGAAGTTACTTATAAACGATGCTAAGTTACCTCCAAGGCCCCATTTGCAGAGCTGAGCCATAATTTTTGATCTGTGAATTCTGTCGAACGCCTGGGTAAGGTCGAAGAAAACAGCTAACAGGTGAGTTTTTTGAGCTGACGACTCTATTATAGCATTATGAAGAATGTACAATGGGTGTAACGTAGAACGCCCGCTCCGGAATCCAAACTGTGATTTATGTAGTCGGTTTTCCGAGTTTAATATTCTGTTCAGACGGCAGAGAACTATTCGTTCAAAAATTTTGCACAACACCGAAACGAAACAAATCAGTTGTCCCGCCAGATCAGCCTCAGACTAACAGTCCTCACGCCGAGATAGACGCAGAAGGCAGCGCTCCGCCCTCGATGAAACAAATATTCCAACCACTGGAGGAAAAATTTATGGAAAAAGAAGGCTCCTACCCAATATCTTTTGTCAATTTTCAGCTATTTGTCGACATGTGCCAAGGAGCGCCTATACTTCAGGACATAGCAGCTGAATTCTCCACAGATATTCCTGCTGTTATCCAAATGCTTCGGGACAATCACCCCTTATTAACGGACAGATCAATGAAAATTCGTTTCACCAAAATAATTAACAAACTTCAAACCGAATTGCAAATCGTAAACAATAATCCATAAATCTGCGATCATGAACTCCCTTATATTGAATTGGAACTGCAACTGAATTTTCGCTCATTATGAAGAACTAAAGTTGCTTATCTCTACATATCATCCAGCAATAATCTCATTGCAAGAAACAAGGCTCAAAACAAATCAAATACCAAACCTAGCTTCTTATTCTGTCCTGAAGTCCCCCCCACCAGCTGGGCGCAATGCCCACGGGGGTGTCCTATTAGCAATACGGAGAAATCTGTCATTTCAGCACATCCGACTTAATTCAGAGCTTCAAAATCTATGTATTCGTGTCCATCTTGACCAGCCTTTCACTCTATGCTCTTTCTATCTCCCTCCACAAGAAACTGTAATTGTAGCTGATTTCCTCACTTTAATTCAACAACTTCCGACACCGATAATTCTCGTTGGCGACTTCAACTGTCATACTCCTTGTCTGGGCAGTAATTATACCAATCCTAATGGTCGCTTAATAGAAAATCTACTAAACACTCTTAACCTATGCATACTAAATCCACCGGAGCCCACGCACTATAGTTTCGCGTTTCGTACATGGTCTAAACTAGACTTAATCATTTCATCCCCTCAAATAGCCAGTTCCTTAATGGTATTCCATCATGCTGATCTCGCGGACAGTGATCACGTTCCCATGCTGGTCAATAAAATCGTCAGCTCAGCGTCATTAGGAACTCATATAACTCACTGGAATTACAGAAAAACTGATTGGTCTCGCTACATAGCCCAATGTCGCACTATTTCGCTGAACTTAACCGAGGATATTGATTTCGTAGTGGATAACTTCACCTCAGCTCTACTCAATGCAGCACGGTCAAACACCCCAGCGCCCAAACAACCCACACGGAAGCTAATACCACGACCGAATGTGCTACTGCCATTCGCCTCAGACGCAGTGCACTGAGAAAACTAAAATCGGCCCCCACAATTGAACTCCACACAGCTTACAGGAAAGCTCGTGCAAAAGCAAAATGGACAATCAAGCAGGCTCAGCGAAAAACATGGAGAGATTTTACCTCTACAATCACAGCATCAACACGAGCAAGCCTACTGTGGTCAAAAATCCGCTCTTTAGACCATCTCTCATCTAACTTATTTCCCGCAGCTATCAAAGTCAGCAACTTCCGAACAAGCGATCCTACCGAAATAATCTCTGCTTTCGCCGATCACTATGAGCATTCTTCCACTGGTACAGATAACTCGCACACTGCGGAACAGCTTATTTCCTTCAACTCTAATTGTGATAACGAGCCATACAACCAGCCCATCACTCTCCAAGAACTATCCTCAGCTATCAAACGCACAAAAGAAGCTGCTCCCGGTAGTGACAATATACACATCTCCATGCTCAAAAACGCTCCCATTGAAACCCATCAAGTCTTACTCCAAATATACAACAAGATGTGGACTGAAAACACTATTCCCTCGGCCTGGAAGACAGCGATTATTACTCCCATCTTGAAATCTAACAAAAATCCTGCACTCACAGAAAGCTATCGGCCAATATCACTAACCTCGGTGTTGTGCATAAATAAAAGGCTATCTTTAAAAATAAAAATTTATTTTTTTTATTTTTTAATCTGGACTTTTTACTACGTATTTCAATAAAAAGCAATAAATTTAGAATTGTATTTTATTTTGCTTTATTTTATTCAATATCTTTTTTTTTTTTTTTTTTAAATTTCCTTAAATTGTATGTGCTGTGTGTAACTACTATGGTCATTACAGCACACACAAGGGAGGGGGGTAATTTAAATGTGGTGAGTTAAGCCACTCATTTTAATGAAAGCAATAATCCTGTTGATGGAGATTACCTCGTTTGAGAGGGTCTGCCCCATATCTATGGGTAGGCCAAGTTGCCTCCGCAACATAGTAAACTTTTGGCAGGTAAGTATTATGTGGGAAACTGTCGGTTCGGTTGTCTGGTTGCACAAGGGGCATGTAGCCGGAGGCGGCGTTTTATCAATTATATGTTTGTGCGAAATAGCGATGTGGCCAATTCGCAGCCGGCTGAGGATCTTAAAGTCGTATCGGGATGTTCCCTCCGGTGGCCACCATGATTCAACTGTGGGCTTAATGGTTTTTAAGGATGTTGTTGCAGCTGCCCATTCAGTTTTCCACTGGTTTTCGCACACCTTTAGGAATATATATGTTATTGATGAGGGAAGCTCCGCGTCCTGTGGCATTGGCGAGAGCAAGGCAGAACATGCTGCTCTGTCGACACTCTCATTACCAGGCACTCCAATGTGCCCAGGAACCCACAGCAGCGACACGTGACTATCCATTAGCTGCAATTCACTCAAGTAGTGATATATTTTTAGGATTAGCGGGTTGTTGAATTTTTGACTTCTAATCATGTTCAAAGACTGTAGGGAATCAGTAACCAGGAGGAAATCGCTGGCTCTGGTGTGAGTTGTAACGATGTGGTGGAAACAGCGTGCAATTGCGTACAATTCTGCATCCAATGCGGAACAGGCATCATTGAGTCGAGTTTCGCATGAGATGTCGTGACCTTCGACTGCATAGGCTGCGGGCAGTGGACCTGCCTCGCCAACTGCCTTGGCTCCATCAGTGTAGTAAATTAGGTGGTCCGGGTACTTATTAATTGCCCTAACTGCCGCTTCCACTGTGAGGAGAGAACTTGTTGAGGTTGGAAGCTGTTTCAGCGACACATCAATATTTATCTGGAACGTGATCCAAGGGGGAATAAGGGTATTGAGGCTGGGTGTTGACCTCTGTACAGACGTGATACCACATCTTCGCAGGTCGGCCAGTAATTCTGGTAGTGGGTCGCCGGGAAAGTTTGGTTCAAGAAGATAATGTTCCAACTTTAAGGGCTGAAATTATGGTACATATTTCGCAGTATGAAGTATTTTCGGAAGTAGGAAAGTGGAGGGCACCCAGCTAGAACGCACATGCTGGCAGCTGGAGAAGTTCGATGCACTCCCAAAATGGTTCTCAGTGCGGAGTGATGTATAGGATCAAGAGATTTCAATATAGATTTGCTAGCTGAGGAGTACACCTGGCACCCGTAGTGGATTTTCGATAAAATCAGCGATCTGTAGATGTTGAAAAGGAATTTAGGATTAATATTACATCTGGGGCTAGCCAGATATTTCAATATAGGGATAGAATTGGTGCAGCTATGTTTTAAGTTGGCAATATGAGGTTTCCAAGTAAGTCTAGAATCAAAGATTAATCCAAGGAATTTGACAGTGGCTTTCTGGGGAAGAGGAAGATTGTTCAGATTTAGGGATACACTTGGAGAGGAACGGCGCCCCCTGCAGAAATCAACATATACGGATTTACTTGCCGAGATGGCTAGACCGTTGTTATCAGACCAACTCTGTATTTTATCGATAGTTTTCTGGAGTATTTTTTGAGCGATAGGAGGGAAATTTGACGATAAGGAGATGTTAAGATCATCGATAAACAGCCGGGCGGTTATAGGCGGCGAGATGCATTCGGCTATGTCATTGATGTAAATTATGAATAAGGTTGCACTTAGAGCAGAGCCTTGTGGCACGCCATTCTCCGTTGGAATGGGTGCTGATAATGATGTAGCGATCTTAACCCGGATCGTTCGGTTGCTTAAAAAGCTAGCGATATAATTGCCCATCTGGCCATTTATTCCTGCGACTTTGAGCTTTAGCAATAATCCATGCCGCCATATGCGATCAAATGCTTTTTCTAAATCGAAAAAGACCGCATATGTATGTTGATGGCGGTGGAAGCTCGTTATTATTTGCCGTTGCAAAGTTATTAAGTGATCGCCTGTCGATCTTGCTTTACGCCCTCCGGCTTGTATAGGAGAAAGGATATTATTTTGTTCAAGGACAAAAAAGAGGCGCCTGTTTACCATTTTTTCCATTACTTTGGATAAGACGTTTAAAAGGGAAATTGGACGATAGCTTTCAGGACGGAATGAATCTTTATTTGGTTTTAATATAGGAATAATGTATGCCATTTTCCAGAATTGAGGAATATCGCCAGATACCCATATTTGGTTATAAATATTAAGAAGAAACTCTTTTGCCTGCGCTGGCAAATACTTAACCATGTATGGATGAACAGAGTCGGGACCAGGTGCACTGTTTCGAGTATGAAATTTGAGTTGAAAGTTTAATTCAGCCAAGGAAAATTTGCTGTTGAAAGCATCCGTGGACTGTTGAAGGAAGGATAATTCTTGTTGTTCATAAGAAGCTTTTCTAGATGTAAACTTGGTGGAATAGATTAAGGAGGAGAACTCATTCTGGTAGTGCCGAGCGAAGATATTCGCAACATTGCTTGGATCGGATACAACTGAGTTGTTATGGATTAATGAGGTAGGGGGTTTGGATCGATTAAGGCCATTCATCGATTTAATTTTTGCCCAAGTCATTTGGTTAGATGTGGATTGGGCTATTGAATTAATGAAAGAGGTCCAGGATTCTCGCTTCTTCATCTTAATTATGAAACGTGCTTTGGCGCGTAGCTTTTTAAATTCAATCAGGTCACTGAGTAATTGTGAAAATTTATATTTCCTGAGAGCTCGTTTACGGTTTCGTATTGCTACGGCAATTTCACTGCACCACCAGGGAACACGGCGTGGGCGGGGCGAGGGGGTAGATTTAGGGATCGCCGTTTCCGCTGCAGTAAACATAGCCTCAAGAAGTATCCTGATATTTTCTACCGCAGAGGTCCTGAGTTGATGTGGGACAGAGACCTTGTCACGAAACGTTTCCCAATTTGCTTTGTGGAATAAGAAGCGAGGAGTTGTTGATGTGGAGACGTTTGGTATAGGACTTGTGGTATGTATTATAATAGGGAAGTGGTCGCTGAAACACAAGTCGGGCAGTACTACCGACTCCAATTTAGGATATAGGACAGGGGAGGAGAACGGCAAGTCGATAGTCGAGAACACATGGTATGAGAGGTTAAAATGAGTGTGTGTAGGTTGGGGAATAAAGCATAAATCAGTATTTAAAAGAAGTTTAGTGAGGATTGCTCCGTATTTGTTTGTCTGTCTTGATCCCCAGATCGGGGAATGAGCGTTGAAGTCCCCTAATAGTATTATCGGTTTAGGAAGTTGTGTTATAATGGACTCGAGTTCGTGGACACTATTCATGCTGTTCGGGGGAATATAACAGTTACATAGTGTAACTGGAGAGTTCGATAAAAGAGGGGCATGTATGGTGACGGCAATAACTTGTAAAGAGGAGTTGAGACGGACTGGGTACGCGGGGATAGAGGCGTGGATAAGAGATAGAGCACCTCCTTTCGCCCTCATACCTTGCGTATTGTCACATCTAAAGAGTTTATAGTTTTTTACTCTCGGTTGATGTTTTGATTTGAGGTGTGATTCTTGTAAGCATATAGCATAGGGGTTATGCCGTGCAATTAACTGCATCAGTTCAGCACGGTTGTTATTAAAACCGCGACAGTTCCACTGCATTAAACAAGATTCTACTGCCATCTTGGTTCTAAATAAGGTTGTAATATTGTACTGACTTTGTAAGATTTTATGGACAACGGAAGTTTATTAATTTGTGTTGGATACGTTGCCGTCGCTATGATGTCGCTCGTCTTCAGACGTCGTGATAGTTTGTTCCGATAATTTTCTTATAATTCGGGAGCAGCGACTTTTAATGCTTCTACCGATCAGATATGGTTTAACTGCTGTAAGCATGTATACCAGCTCGTCATAGTTCCTTGTATAATCAGTTGCATAGGAAATGTACTTTGGGTTCGTCGCAACTACCTGGATAAATGTTTTGAATTCTTCAAATCCCATCATAAACGTTGATTGTTCAGCGTTGAAGAGGTGTTTGGCTTTTCCAGTTACGTCTCCTGGCTCTAGGGTTGGCTGGTCGTTATGTGGCTCAATTGGTACATGCTCCCCTGTGTTATCTGGTTGATTAATGTAGAGAGCTGGTCGTTTAGGTAGTGGCCGTGATGGGAAAACCGGCGGTCTCGGGTCAGCAACTGCTTCTGGGGTCTTGGGATGAGGCCGTTTCAGCGGACTAGCGTCCGTGTCCATCTCTATTTCCGGCTGCTCAATTGTGGCATTTGAATTTATTTTGTCTGGACATCTGGTGTCTACCGTTAAGGGGGAGACATGGGTTTCATTATGTACTGTTTGGGGCACATCGCTATCATGGTCCGTGGTTGGCTGTTGAGGTTGGCAGATGGTGTCTGGACGGCTGGGATGACTTTCTTGTTGCGTGTTCACCAGTTTATTCTCGTTTCTGCAGTTTGGACACACGTGGTCTTCGATTTGTATGAAAATTCTATGATCGTGGTCATTATTTTGTAGGAGAAATGATCTAGGAATATTTGCACAGTTCACATGCTCCACATACACCTGTCTTCGCCAGCTTATTACATGTGCAAACTCATCGTCCGAGGGGTTGACTCTTAATATTGATATTGGTGACAGTAGCTTAAGGGATAGTGCAGAAGCGAGATATGACGAAAGTGTTTCATTTGGTATAGTGGCCGATACGTTTGATAAAACAACCCTATTAGCCGGTTGTCTAATTCGTGCTGCCTGAATTGTACGCTCTGCTAATGTAATTGTTCCGCCTCCGGCAAAAAATTCGTCAGTTATTTTTTGCGATTTCAGGAAAATAATTATGCGGTCTCGACTGTACGAGACCCCGTAATTATATCGAGATTACTGCCAGTGACTGATTTCACCGCAGTAAAATAGTCTCTGAGCGAATGAGGCGGGAAATATGGCAGGATGATGCCTTGTTCGTCTTTTGGGTGATTAAAAGCTGTTAGCGGTGTTATTTTCGTTGACTTCACTTTATCAGCGAACGAGATATTTTGTTTATTTAACGAATTAAGATTTTCAGAAGACTCGGTTTGAATTTTAATTTTATTAACTAACGTGCCATTTAGTTGATTATTATCTGCATCCGCGGCGCGGGAGTGTGTAGTGCTTTGTTTGACGGTAGCGGTTGACGATAATGCTACGGCTGCGGTGTGAAGTTGGTGTGTGTTGTCTGTTGATCGGATGATCGGTTGCGTGTGTGGGGTAGGTACTTGTGTAAGTGTGGTAGTGGCTTGTGTGTTCGGGTTAGTTGTGTACGTGTGAGAGGTGGTTGTGTGTGTAATCATCTTACTGTTCGCGTTACTCTGGTTTGGAGCGAGCGGAAGAGGATCCGCAGAGATCGACTGATTCTTATCAGCGGTTGTAGTGGCCGGCTTATGCGGAGGTGTGTTGTGTGTGTCGGTGTGGATCTTACCTGGTTTGTGTGCTGCGTACTTACTACCGGTGGTCGTTTTGCTTCCGTCCGGTTTCGGTGCGGCGGCCAGCATGTTTGCTGGCGGTGGTGTGCGGGGCATCTCACGAGATAACCCCGAACGTAATATTTCTTATCAACAAGACGAAACGCGAGAAACACAGCTGTGATAATCTAACTTCTAACGATCTTCCTATTCAATATCTTGATTATAGGACATTTACAGAAATTCGTGTTACATTTTATTATTAAATAGTAGATAGCATTCTTTCAATAATATTGTCTTTTGTTTTTCATGCAATACATGCGGAATCCTCAGCACGTGAAACACAATGTTTGAGCGATCTTTCCATTGATATATCACATGACCGAAAAAAAAAATATTTTTGAAAATTACAAGCTTTCGGCGCCCCAAGGGTCCGATTTTAAAGTTGGAAACCCAAATGTTCCAAATTAATGAAATACACAAGGTTGCGCATTTTTTTTAAATTTGTTCAAAATTTTTAGCTACAAAGCTGAGCGGTTACACGTCATTTTTTGTGCTTTTTTAAACTTTTAGTAAACTTATAATGTATAATAAAACAAACTTTAATAACAAACAATATAGAACAATAAATTAGATAAATACCTATTTAGAAACGTTTTCGGGCATAACCCATCATCAGCTAAAACTAACTTAAAGGAAAACTTAAGTATGTTTTAAGTTTTCCTTTAAGCTAGTTTTAGCTGATGATGGGTTATGCCCGAAAACGTTTCTAAATAGGTATTTATCTAATTTATTGTTCTATATTGTTTGTTATTAAAGTTTGTTTTATTATACAGTTTTAACAAACAGGATGTATTCACCTACATAAACTTATAATGTTTTGTTAAGAAAATGAAACACGAGTTTGCTCCCGACAAATAGCGCTCTTTCCAACAGTATATCATATGCCCGAAAAAAAAAAAAAAATCCAAAAGTTTGAGCTTTCGAAGCCCCTAGGGGCTAATTTTAAAGTTGGAAACCCAGATGTTCCAAACCAAAGAAATACACGTGTATGTGCATATTTTCAACCTTGTTCAAAATTTTTAGCTGTAATACTCACGTCGCAAAGAGGAAGCTACATATTAGATCTCGCGCTTTTTTGAACTTTTCGTAAATTTCGAAAGTTTCATTAAAGAAATAAAATACGGTTTTGTTCTCGACAAATAACAATTTTTTCAACAATATATTACATGCCATAAAAAAATTATATTTTTTCCCAAAATTTCGAGCTTTCGGCGCCCCGAGGGTCTAATTTTAAAGCTGGAAACCCGGTTGTTACATAATATTGTATTGTCATTTATAACAAGCATTTTTGCGAAAGGACACTTTTTTAATTCATCGGGAAGTAGGTGAAACATCGTTCGCAAGATTCCCCCCAGACAGACCGAATTACAGACAGACAGAATGACAGACAAACAGAATTATAGACAGACAGACAGAATTATAGACAGACAGAAGGACAAACCGAGTTAAATAAAAGGCTATAAAAAACACAGTCCCTTTCAGAGCCTCAGCAATTGTGCGCATCCAAAAATCAGTGCCTCATATCGCTCATTAAATACAATAAGGTCATAACTCAAGAAACGCTATTTCACAGGAAACGCAAATTAACATTTACATTTACTATACTTTGAACGGTATATCCGTTCCAAAAGTATTGCTTATTTACAAATATGGCGTTCTAACCTCAAATTGTACTCATAAAATACATTCCAACTATACACACAACTCAAAATCGCTATTTTTTTAGTTATAACGTTATTGTATTTAGTGAGCGATATGTAAAATAGCATAAAAAAAAAAAGAAAAAAAAACCAACAAAGAAGCGTTACTTCTATATTTGTACAAGTACATTATTAAAAAAAACTGTAGAGCCGATTTTATGGTTACTGGAGGGTTAATCTTTACTTTTTCATCCGACATTTTTTCGTTGTTAAAATTTAAAAAAAAAACCCGAAACCCGCAAATTGTGCAATTTACGAGTAAAAATTCTGAAACGATCGCAGCGATGGTCATCAGCGGCTTCAAATATTATTGCTTCGATTCTAAGAAAGAAAATGTCTTTAACGACTGTAAAGGTAAATTTGATAAAATAAATATTTTCAATATCTTCTTTTAAAAAGAATTAATATTTCACTCACGTACATTACTGTGCTGCCGATTTTGGCGGAGAAGTTACTTCAGGAGGACGTTGATAATCTCAGTAAATGGGCGCATGACAGGAGGTTAGCAGTGAACATAAATAAATCAAAGATAATGCATATTCGAAACATATCCAAACATGCTACTCATGAACCGCGGATTATCATCCGCAGTAGCGAATGTGTCCATGATTTATATTTAAGGAACAACAGTCCAGTTTGCGCATGTAAACCATTAGAAAAGGTGCAGGATTTTAAATATTTAGGGGTTTTTATAGATAGCAATATGAATTGGAAAAAACATATACAAAATTTAAGTGTAAAAATCAGACAGACCATTCCAGCATTATATAAGATGAAACAAGTACTTCCATATGAAACACTAAAAATTTTTTTTTTAACGCAATGATAATGTCTAGGATATTATATGGTATTCAAATATGGGGAGAAGCGAAGAAATCACAACTTAACAAGATAGCGAAATTGCAGAAAAGATGTTTAAAATTACTGCTTCCTCATGGGGGGCATAATAATTCAACATCATCATGGTGGATGGGTAAACAGTGTGATGTCGCCAAAAATGTATTATTATTATTATAGATTATTGGAGCTCAAAACCAATAATATCAGAACACCATCAAGACCTAAAATTAGAGTTACGAGACATCGAAATACGAAATACTTTATTCATCCAAGGGGGACCAATTTAAGGATTGATAATACACAGCAGACAGTACTAATTAAATTACTACGGGAAATTCCAAGTAATATATTAAAGGAGAAAAGATTAGGCGTGTGGAAGGAAGACGTAAAAAAATGGCTGATAGATTGGTGTGTAGATTAAGAAACTTTCGAGGATTCTTCTATTTGTACTACCATGTCGGTGACTTCTTTATTTCGTAAATTAGGTTCCTAAATTTCTCTTTGCTCAGCACAGGAACTACAACAGGTGCATTTAGATGATTTTCAATAATGTAGCGGAAAAGATCTTCTTTCTTTTACATTAGTGGGAATGATTATTCTGAGTGTGACTGGTTGGTGATGTATAGGTGCTAAGTGTGTAGTCATAAGAAGTTACTGTACTAAATTAATTAAATTACTATAGTGATAAGAAATATTATTTTAGATGTATTGAAATGTTATTAGTAAATTGTAAATTTATGTCTAATAAACGATAATGAGAGTGACGGGAACTCACGAAACGGGCAAAATTGCCTTGTGAGACCCACAACTTTCTTATTTAAAAATAAAAAAAAAAAAAAATTTTTAGCTTTTTAGATATTTTAATGCGAATTTTATTTTGTTTAGTGGCGTATTCATATCCAGTTTTGTTTTGTTTATTGTTTTATTTTTTTTTTTTTCTATAAACGTTATGTGATCGCTGCAATTCTTTTTAAAAATGTAGGAAGTAAAACAAACCAAAAATTTCGACGGTTTACCGTGAAAGGGCCAGCAAGCATTGACCTTGGTACATACACAATCATCAAGATCAGTTCTGCTGTTCGCAGATTTTTAAGAATATTTAATGTTATTCAGAGATATAATTATTTTGATATTATATATTTAAATGTAGGTGAATACATCCTGTTTGTTAAAATGGTATAATAAAATAAACTTTAATAACAAACAATATAGATCAATAAATTAGATAAATACCTATTTAGAAACGTTTTCGGGCATAACCCATCATCAGCTAACACTAACTTAAAGGAAACTTAAAACATACTGAAGTGAATATAGGGAATACATGTGTATATATAGTAGATGTAAAGAGGAATAAACATGGCAGGTATAAAAATCTATAGGTTGAAAATGCAAATAATTAATATAAAATATAAAATAAAACAAGAAGACAAAAAGTTAAATTTTTATATTAAACAGTGGAATAAATTCTGATTAAAAGTAAATTTCAAGTATGGAACAGATGAAGAAGATTTTGATGCGAGCTCCATCGAGAATATTACTGTTTGACGCACTGGCGCAAAACATCATAATTTGCAGAAGTTCTCTCGTGATTTTAAAAACTCGAATCCACTTTGTCACGTTCAGCAGAAAAGAGTTTTTTTTTTGAGATTTCCGCAGAACAATCTCATACATATTGTCCTTAATGTGCTTCGTGAAAAATGTGGTTGGCGCCTAGCATTCCATAGATACTTTCCTTAAATGCTTCACTAACTATTTGTCACCTTCGTTTTAATCACAGCCTATACTGGCTGCAACATTTTCTCACGGTTTATTCAATTCTGTATTTATTCCATTCTGTTCTTTTCACCTACTTCTATACGCTTTTTCTGTAACCTTAATATTATGTTTCATCTGAATGTTCGATTAAAAACAATCATCCTTCTAGTCATCTTTACCGAAACTTATAGTGTATGTTCCTCGCATAGTTTTTTGTCGTTATATTCTTTCATAAGAAACTCGTTTTACCATAAAGGTAAACAGACATATAGAAAGACACGGATGGTTCGAGGGGGCCTGGTGGTGTTGGTGCTTCTTTCATCCTTCCTGATTTTAACCTCTCAGAATCTTTTCGACTTCCTTATTTCTGTTCCATATTCACAGCCGAGTTGTTGGCTATCCTTCGCTCTATTATTTTCATTTCCTCGAATCAATTTTCCTCTAAGTTTTTAATTATTTCTGACTCTTTGAGCGCCCTTCAGGCCATATCCTCTCCACTTCCTGATCATTCGTGTGACTTTGTTATCCTCCGTATACGTTCACTCATTCACAATCTTTCCTATCTCCATTCAGTCAATACTGATCTGCTGTGGGTACCTGGCCACTCGGGCATATTTGGCAATGAAGCGGCTGATTCCTTGGCTCGGGCTGCTGCTGCTTCCTCTCGTCTTTTTTTTAAAAAAATTCCATCCGTTAACCTGCTATCAGTTTGTAAAAGCTTTCATATCCGATTTTGGTCGGATACCTATGTTTCTTCTTTTTCCAACAGTTGTTCCTTTTACTTGTCAGTCCAGCTTACTCTTCCTTCATATTCATGGTTTCTTTTACATCCCTCCCTTCGTCGTTCTGAAGTTGTTTCCATTGTTCGTATGCGCTTTGGCCATTCTTTGCTGCCTTCTTCCAGATTTCGTTTCTCCTTGATTTCTTCTCCACACTGTCCTCTCCATCCGGATGATGCAATTATTTGCGACGTCGATCATGTGTTCTTCCAGTGTTCTTCCCTCTCGGTGGAGCGTTCTGCCTTATATTCTTATTTGCTTAAGCTTGGACTTCCTACCCCTTATTGTGCATCCTATATCCTGTCCTTTCCTTCCCCACTAATTATTCCTGCTATTTGTTCCTTTTTAGTTAAAATCTCTGATCGAATCAAAATATAACCGACTTCTTTCCTTACCTTTTGTTTCTGGGTAAAGGTCCTTGGTTGACGAGCCCAAAAAAAAAAAAAAAAAAAATATACTTCAGAGTCGCCGATCGCTGAACGACAACCGGTAAACGAAAGACAGGAAGACTCATAAAATTGCTCGAAAGTTTCATTTAGGAGAACTTTCAGTTTTTACGGTTTTTTTTTTCGATGTCTTTTAACGCTTGTAGCTTTCCGCTCTTGCGCATACTGCGCTAACACAAATTCGATAATAGGCTCATTTTTTTACACAGCTTATTTTTAAGAAAATTTTCCTACAACGGTGAACTATAGAAAAAACATCTTAAAACGCTCGTATCGCGGAAAAAGCCGACAGAGATTTTCGGAGATATAAAAATGCATTTAAAAAAGTCTTCAGAACAATTAGGAAAATAGAAGAAAAATCGGTCAAACAAAATGTTCAATTTTTCGTTAAATATCCAAATCTTGACGGTTTTTGCCAAAGCAACAACTGGCTCGGCGGTTCTTCTTTTGTATAGTTATGAAAATTAAGCACTGATGTTGTAATGTGTTTAAAGGCCTATACCGTTAGATGGGGTATTTAAATGAACGCGTAACGACCTACTAGATAGCTGGGCAATAGTTAAATGAGCGGGAAGAAATAAGAGAATGGCGCTCGAGAAATCGTCGCACAAGCGAGCAGCTATTCGAAGAACAGCGACACTTTCTGGCAGAAGGCTTTTGCCGCGGTTCACTTAAACTTCCGGCTAGATGTTTTTTTTTCTTTCGTCCTGCTGTCGCGCGTTTACAAACCGCAGCCGAAGCATTTGCTTCTCGGAATTCCATGCTTTCCGAAGCAAATTGAAATTAGTCGAATTATTTCGGGCCACATTCGCGCCCAACCGGAGTATAAGCAAGACTGATTGTGACAGACACGTATTCGGAAAAGTAGTCCCGGTTGCCGAATTATTCCGACTATTTTTAGGTGTTCATTTTCTACGGACTGTTTTTTTTTTGTTTTCGTTGTTTTCGTTGTTTTTTGTTTTTTTTTCAAAGAAAAATTCCTACGATTCGTTTTACGACTTGGTAGATTGAAGCCAGCGACGAATGGAAATCCGAAATTAAGCCTTTTGATTAAAGTTGGCCGCCCGCGCTCGTCGCTAATTTCGAGAATCCTTTACAAATTGTACGTGATTTGCTAAATTCTCATCCATTGTTGGCTAGGCATTTTATTAACGAGATATTTCCTTCTGTAGAGCTAATCCCGTTTTATTTTTACAGCCGTTCTCTTCTGGTCGTATGCGCCGAATGTTCGCAATGGTCGCGCAACAATGGAGAACTTGTTTTTATGGTAACTTCATCATTAAGGCCCGCGCTTCAGTTTATTTTCTAAAGCGAACACGAGCGGCATGTTGATTTAAACGTAATCAAATGCGTTGAAAGTTGTTGAAACTGAATAGAAGTAAATTTCTAGTCCGACTAATTTGCATGTTCTGTTGTCTGCCCATGTCGCTAAGAAAACAGACTAGGGGCATTCCGAGCGCTAATAACATACCACCCTGAACCTGCTTAGAGTGGAAAATCTTTTATTTCTCATCTTTGTGTTTCGTGTGCGACGATCATCCGAGTTTTTTTCCCATTGCTTGAAAATCGTTAGAAACTGTTCCGGTACATGTTAGCGGTGACTTTTCTATTTGCCTGCGTTTTTACATTTGCTTACAGATCCTCCGTTCATCGTTACATCGTCGTAACGTCACTTTACAAATTAGCCCGATTTGGAGGATGGTTTGCGGGATGGTTTGAAAGATGGAAGATAGATAAATTCAAAAATATCAATTCAAAAATATCCCGCACATATACATACATCACTTCTGTGATGAATGTTGTTCAATACTTTGATGAAATCATATAAACTGTTTGTATGAGTAGGTTATTTTTACCATTCCATGGCTATTTACAAATAGCAGCAAGTATTTAAACAGAGCACAGATAAAAGTTGTCGAACCGTACTTTTAAGAAATGAAAGAGCTTTTAAAATAATCCTTCTCTTGTTGTTATTTTTGTTATGCGGACTTGGTTATTTTGCGCGCATAACTTTCAGCTAGCGTAAAATTTATTCAAAATTACTAGCGTTGATAAATAATTTTAAATGATTCGACCATTAGTCAGTTGTTGCACGTACGGTATTATCGAGAAGTATATCAGACACGGTTTTCATGATATTTCCTTTCAGTTAGCCAATGGAAGTGCGACAACGGCCACAGGCATGCCTCTGCAATACATTTCACCAAGATTATTCATCGAAGGATCGCAGATATATGCGAGAAGAACTCGGAAGAATGGCAGTTTGGATTTAAAAATGGGTTTGGCACACGCGAATCATTATGTATATTAAACATTTTAGATCAGAGATGCAGAGAGCTCAACCATCCTTTGTGCTTTACAGATTACAGGAAAGCTTTCGACTGAACTATTGATGGGAATTTTGAAAGATATTGGTGTAATGAAAGCAAATATAAAAATAATACAGAACTTATATTGCAATCAAACAGCTACGGTACGTTGTGAAAATATTTGTGCGGTCGAAATTAAGACCAAAAGAGGAGTAAGACGAGGCTGTGTATTATCACCTACATTGTTTAATGTGTATTCAGAAGCCATTTTCAAGCAAGCTATCACATCAGTGGATGGAATTAAAGTCGGCGAAAACAGAATATCTAATATCAGATACGCTGATGAGACAGTGACAGTATCGGAAAGCCTCGCCGGACTACATGCTTACGCGGGTTCACGAGGTTAGCCTAAGCTGCGGGCTGGAAATAAACGCGTCCAAAACAAAATGGATTGCGGTGGACAAATGTAAGCGAGACACTAATACGTCTGCAGGCAATATACATATCGGCTCGGAATAAGTTGAAAGGGTGTCAAGATTTCAGTATCTGGGCAGAGCTGGTTCTGTGAAGAGACCGACCAAAACATTGAGATTAGAACCAGAATAGAGAAAGCTAGAACAAAATTCCCCTCACAATGAAGAAATTGTTTACACGAAAAGATATCAGCCTACTAGGGCCGCATTCATTGTAATGAAAAATATCGCTCGCTTCAACTGGTTTTATACGAAAAAATTGCCGGCAAAAGAAGCGTGGGTGCAGTCGATTTACGCCGGATAATCGCAAGAAGATTTAAGTGTAATACTGCCGTTGATAGAGTGAGGATGGCCCTACCGATCGCCAAACTTCGGTCGGAGACGGCGTGAAGCAAGAAGAAGATTATTATTATCGTCATTCACTCTGACTTTTCGGATATTAAAATTTTCACCGCCGAGTTAACGCTGGAGTGTTTTGTAAAAAGCGCTTGGCATGGAATTACCCGATCAGCGACCAAAAATTTTACCTCGTGTAGGTAAAATTTATTATAGTCCGTTCAAGGAAAATGTGCCGATGAAAAAATTTCGATAGCAGTCGATATTTCAGCGTTCTTGCCAAATGTTTAATATTCTTTAAATTCAAATTTGATTTTTTTTTGTTCGAAATGGCATATTTTTTAAATATATTTTAAAATCATCATTCTAATAAAAAACAAAAAACAACTCTAACACGAATTTATTAATTTATTAATGAAATTAATTAGTTTATTATTTTAGTCTTATTTTGTTTATTCATATTTCCCAGTTCACATATTTAGGCTCGTTGTGTAATCCTATTAATAGAACTGCACAATTTATACTTTAATTATAAATACGAAAGTGAAGATTTTAAATAATGAAAACACACCAATAACAGTTACTTATTGTTATTATTATTTCACTTAATCGTTCAATTAAATCAGACATGGTGATAAATTTATTTGAGTATCGTGTAATGTCAACCACTTACTATTTTTATCAGTGGGGCAGATGGTATTCGTCTTAGTAATTACAATTGCATTTAAAAAATTTATTAAGAAGTAAGTAAGAACTTATTGTAAATAACAAATTGAAAACGTAAAGATAAAATAAATTTTCAATTTACATAATGATTTTAAATGTTAAACAAATTAAAGGACACACGGTTATTATTAAATTCGATCAAATGATAATACTTTATGAATTTTGAATTTAGTTTTATTTTGTTTAACATAAAAATACTTCAATGCAGAAAAATAGCGCGATGTTTGCAAATCCGACTTTCATATTATGTATTTTTTGCTATATTTTCGAATATTTATGAAATTTATTAATACTTCGATTGATCTGGAAATTTAAAAAAATCGGAAGCAACGCTCGATTACTAGAATATTTGACTTTTTAGGATTCCGTATACATATAATGTACGGAATCCTTATAAGATGGTACACAAATGACAAAAATATCAAATAAAAATCAATAATTCACGAACGGCTTGACTTATAAACTTCAAATTTGGAACATAAGTTACAATTAAAATTATCTTTAAAACGATCTATAACTTGAAGATGACCGATTACCCTGGGCGGCAAAAAACCGAAAAAACCGTCAAGAATATATAATATGGTACATAAAACGACCTCAAAAATCACTTAAAAAATCATAACTCGGCACTAGATAAACCTATAACGCTGAAATCCAAAATATAAACTACAATGCAGGAGTACTTTCATAAAATCAAAAAATTACGGTACAAAAGTTATGTAAAGTTGCCCAAAAGTTCAAAAAACCGCAAAAAATGACGTGTCCCCCCTTAGCGCCGCGAGTATTGTAGTTAAAAATTTTGAATGAGGCTAAAAATACGCACATACCCGTATATTTCTCTAGTTTGAAACATCCGGATTTCCAACTTTAAAACTGGACCCTCAAGGCGACGAAAGCTCGAAATTTTGTAAAAAAATATTTTTTTTTCCGGTAATGTAAAATATCGTTTGAAAGATCGCTATTTATCGAGAACAAAAGCTTATATCATTTTCTTTACCAAAAAATTCAAAGTTGCCGAAAAGTTCAAAAAAGCGCGAAAAATGACGTGTCCCCCCCCCTAGCGCCGCGAATATTACCGATAACAATTTTGAACACGGTTAAAAACATGCGCTTCCACGTATATTTCTCTAGTTTGGAACATCCGAGTTTCCAGCTTTAAAATTGGACCCTCGGGGCACCGAAAGCTTGGGATTTTGGAAAAAAATAAACTTTTTTCTTTTTTTTTTTTTTATAAATAAGTTGCGAGTCTCATATGGTTAATTTTTCTCGTTGTGTGATTGTTCGACACTCTTATTATTGTTTATTCAAATCAAATTATAAACTATTCATGCTTATTATATAAATCGAAAAGAAATGAACCTAAATTAATATATTTCTAAATAAATATGTACCTATATAAAAACATGCGCATACACATACACTCGCTATAAATAGGCATCTACGGAAAAATACACGAAGATAGCTTATATATTCAAATTCACATGTATGATTGTCTTTGAGAGGTAAGAGCAGGAAAATAACGAAAAGGGAAAGACAAAAAAAGAAGCAAACAAGAAAATATATAAGCAAATAAATGCATAAATGAATAATATAAAATGGAAAGATTCGGGACGTAGCATGGTTTTTAATCGTTGCGCCAGTTTTTTAGACATCACCCTTTTTCTATACGCCGATTCCTTTTCCGTTTAATGTATGATTGGGGATAGTACACTCATTAATTAAATTAAATCTAAAAATCAGTTCGTAGATTTGCTCCTCTAGGATAAACATATAATATGTATTACTTTGTTTTCTTGTTGTTCGAACTTTTTTGCCTGGACGGTAACTTTATATTATTGCTATTAAATTCTCTCAAGTAATCTATAATGATAATAGTATACCTTGGGAGACATTTTATCGTTTTCCTTCCACACATAATTGATCTCGAATCGTCTCCCAGTAGGATATAGTACAAGTTTCAAACACCTTTCCTGAATTTTACCTATTTTAATGATTTCCGTTTTCTTAGTCTCTTCCTATATTTATGGAAATGTATAAAAATTTTGCTAACTAGTTTCGGTTGTATGTAACCTCATAATCGTGTAAGTTGTAATTATATTGCGGTTACATGGATAACCGAAACTAGTCGGCAATACTTTTAAATACAGCGGATATCTGTTATAACGGCTCTGAAAGGGAACGAATAATTTGTTTCCTGTAACCGGTTTGTCGTTATATCGCATATTAAGCGTAGTATTTTAATTTTTTAATGGTTAAGATTTACCTGTTACGTGAATGCATAAAACCTTCGTGAAATATTTTACAGAGTAAATTTTTCCACTGATTAAACAAATGATCACCTATTTTTAATCATACTTACATATCTTTTTTAATAAATTCTAGAGGGCACTAAATTTTTTTCTTATAAGGAATATATAAAAACTATGAGAACAGAGCAAAAAAATTACTATTCATCGCCAGTTCAATTTTTTCTTATTTTTAAAGAAATTTATAGTTTTCAATTTCTTATTATAGCAAGATGAGTAATATGGGGCCTTTTTCCGATATTCTTTATAATGACATAAGAGATCTTCATCAGTTTTATTAAGTTTACAATAAAATTTTAACATGTTAATTAGCAACATAAGTGAAACAAGAACGTACGAATTTTCGTAGAATTTTGCCCCGGAGGGCTTAAAAATAAGGGGAGGGGAAACTTACTCCAAACACCTTCACAGTAGTCTCCTCCGAGATCAGCCCACCGCCGCCAACGTTCGACCCATTTTTTGAAGCACCCTGTAAACCCCCCGAATATAGGTCTATTAGGACTCTCGTCGTGACACTTTCGACTTCGGTAATGTCGTCGTATCGGTTTCCTTTCAACTGACTTTTGAGTTGAGGGAACAAATGAAAGTCGCACGGAGCCAGCTTCGGACTGTAGCGGGGGGACGTGGGGATGCTGTGGAGCGTCAAAAACTGACGTGCTGCAAAGGACGAGTGTTCTGGAGCGTTGTCGTGATGCTGCAGCACCCAACCGTTTTCGGTCAATTCGGGTCGTGCGCGGTACACGCGGGCTCGTAACAGCTTCAAAACTTCGATGTAGAATGGCTGCATTGACTGTCGTTGATGTCGAAGAAGGCGATAAGTAGAGACTTGACTCTTGATTTGGACATGCGAGCTATATTGGAACACCCAAGACTTAGGTCCCCGTGATAATGGACGACATCCATTGGGTTTCTTCAGCGTCAATGCGATCAATCATGTCCTGACAGATGGGGATCTCTGGAACTCTTTTTACTTAGATGTGAGCAGTTTTGGAACCATCTTGCCGCACAGTTTGCGCATCCCTAGATCGTCATTTCGCGGTTGATGTTTAACTCTTCTTCTAACATTCAACAACTCACTCGACGGTCTTGGAGCACGCGCTTGCGCACCCGTTCAATATTTGCCGCCACGTTTTTGCGGTAGAAGGACCGCCGCAGCGTGGATCGTCCGGGACTGATTCACGGCCGCCTTTAACCGCTTAGCCCACATGAAAACAGTCGGTTGTTTCATAGCGTCTTCTGAAACACGTCATTTTGATCACGTTACGTTGCTCAGTATTTTACATCGCACATTTTCACAATACATGTAAAAATATTACTTTGTTTAAACGACCACAGAACGCGAGATATACGTGCTACCGTTATTGATTCAGAAATGTCCCCTCTTTCCGACGAGACCACGAGCACCATCGCAGTGTTAATAATTCTACGACAACAATTGTCACACCTCGTATATCTCTATTCGGTTCTAAGCAAATTTTATTTTTTCCTTTTTTTTTTTTTTTTTCAGTTAAATTTGTTTTCAATGATCTTTCCGAATTAAATTTAGTCGCTTTGTCGTTTATCAAAATTTTTGACGAAATTAACGATTTTTTATTATAATCGTTATAAAGAATGTACAGAAGTTAACGTATAGTTTTATGTTATTTTCTATCGGCTCTAGACTAGTCTCTGTAACTGGCACGTCGTTATAATCGATTTTCACTTTATTCCTATAATTGTGTTTGTGTGAATTTGCTCGTAACATTTCGATATTACAAAATATACCGTATGAATCAACTTATAAATTCGATTTACATTAGCAAGTTTTAGTAATTAAAGAAAAGAAAAAAAAGAAAAATTTATTATTAACTAACTTCATTACAATTGCTATTAACTTATTATTTAGACGTTGCGTAGTAGCCCCATCATAATACAATAATACTATGTTATGTATAAATACATACCGAATGTATAATTATAAGCTAAGTATTATTTGCTTGCGGTAAAAAATTGGAGAAGAAAACCGGGGCCTCAAGAATTGACATATATTATTGTGCACTTCTTAAACTTAATATTAGCTTAAATATCCATGGCATCTGAACACATGCATGTGCTGAGATATACACTCAGACACTCACACTGCATTTGTAACACTTACTGATTCACCTCAATAGATTGTGCTTAAGCCTGCAGTGTTTGCATTTACGTATACATGTGCTCTAGTCGCCTGCAGTCATAATTGCCAATTGTTCTAATTATTTCATTGCTGTGTTTGTCGAAATTTCTCAGAACTTACTTGTAATATTGAGGATAAAATCTTTTAAAAACGACGGTACCTCTATGCACTCGTGTAACTCAGATATTTTTGCATACCTGTTTACAGATAATACATATATCTAAGACATCTATTTTGAAGCACTTGTAGTTTCATATCAGTTCTAATTATATTCCGTGATTTTATACCTATTTATTTATTTAAAGACGCAGCATGTTAAATAAGTATTATAATATTACTGTAAATTAATAATGGCGAGATCCAAAAATCGAGTTATGTATTTCTGCACGAGTAATAGGAAACGTAACGAAAGAACTGTTATTCTTTTGTAACGGTGCTTTTTTTACCCTTTTCATGTAACCCTTTTTTTTTATAAGTTCGTTTAATACTCACTTTAAAGAGAATTTAAAGAATTTCGCAAAGAATTAATTGCTGACCATTACTGTTTAAAACAAGACAAGAATGAGGTAGTCGATTCGAATCAGTTTGTGTCAGTGTCGAGGAATAGCTGAACTCTACTATTGTTTTGGCTGAGCATTGCGAGTACTTTTCCATCAGTGAGTGTCGGAAATAGCCCACTGAGAAGAATATATGCAGTGTAAACAGTCAATCAAATCGAATATTTAACTAACCAAGTACTCCTCTACGTTGACGAAACAACCAGTGCATTGTACACTGAACATTTTTATTTATTTATTTTCGATCCGAACAATAGCATCGTTTATGCGACTGAATATCTTGCCAATTTTTCTATCGTAGTGTTGACTTCTGACTACAATAGTAGTGAACAAGAGTTTATGAATGCGTTCGGCGAAATAATGTCGTAGAAAGGTATAGAAGCGGTAGTACAGTGTGAACCAATAAGATTATGTCAACAATGTGAGTGGACTTCGCCGATCTATGCATTTTGCTGAGAACTTTGTCTGGTGTCAATATGTCGCTTCGTTCATTCACCGCCACTTAAAATTGACAAAGCGCCAGGCTACCGTAGCTGCGATTTTCCAGCGACAGTATGAAAATAGCGATACATGCGCAATAGTCACACGGGATATATTTATCATTGAACCTTTTTTCTAAACAGGTTAACAAGAGATGATTGTCAGTGCTTAATCTACCTATTTGTAACTAACTAAATGTTTGATACACTTCAGTTGTGTTGTTTCAATATTTATTTTTCTGCTATTGAAGTATGCGATAGTTTTTTTTTTTTCAAAAATAAAATGGAACAGCCACTTCGCATTGCATTCTACTTTGGCGGTCGCTTTAAAAGAATTTGTGCAAATCAAAATCCCATCCTGGCTCATAATAATACGTTAGCCATTTTCATCCTATTTAATAGATACTTATTAAAGATCAAAGAATTCTTTGAACATATAACGAATTGGAAAGTATAGGATGTTAACGATAAGATGGCAACCGAAAAATGCTTAAAATTCTTATTCGAATCTGGAATGATATTTTGAATGTTTTTGAAGCTAACATAGATATTATATTTAATATCCTGTAAAAAAAAATGTGGATATATTGTTATGCGTTTAAAAAAATGGGAAATTTAAAAATAGAGTATTTTAGAAAACAAATGGGTGAATAGGTTTGATAATTGTTGGAAGGAGATAAGGGACGCTAATCTCGCAATAGAGAAAGAAAAATGGATACGAAATTGAATTCCTGAAAAAGATTTATATCACGTTAATATTTTCGAAGTTATGAACGAAAGATTTGTATCGATACAAAAGTTGCAAATTAAGAACGATCAAAAATATAAAGAAACTCCATTTATAAATGAAGAATTTCTTAGCAGCTTGATATATGGCGAATTGTTCGACTTGACGGGCTTGAAAAATGAACTGGTAGAGATTTCGAATTTGTTAATAATCCATGGCTGATATGAGATTATTAGAAAATTCGAATGTAACGTTAGAACGATTTCAGCAGCTGCACATGTCATGCTGCCTAATTTGCACTATTATTGCTATTGCTTATCCTTTGAAAGATCATTTATCCATATCAAAAGAAATGTTTCTGATTTACACCAAATCTCTTCACAAATATGTTAAACATTCGGCTGTATACGTCTATGCAGATGACGTAGCACTTGTAATTTAACACCATGGCATTCAGGTGGCCGAAAAACTGTTGCAAGAGCATATTAATGTCATGAATAGGAGGACACATGACAAACACCGAACGATTAATATAAAAAAATCAAAGGTTTTTTATATAAGGACGTCCAGCAGATATAGAACATACAAACCGTGTATTATATAAATACATAGTAATAGTTGCTTACACAACTGTTTGACTCCTACCTTGAATTGTGGTTGTACTTCGCTGGAAACGACGGATGCGGTTGAATGACTAACTTTTGACAGAACATTATCCTGGGACAAGCATATTACAAATTTATCTAACAAAGTGAGGCAAACGATGTCTGCATTATATCGATTAGCTCAATCAATACCATACAATGGTCTTCGTATATACTTTAACGCTAAAGTCTTGTCACGAATATGATATGGAATAACAATTTAGGGGAAGCAAAAAGTACAATAATCAAAAGGATTAGTAATCAACAAAAGAGATGGTTAAAGATAATAATCCCCCAAAAAAAGATCAGAATAGCAGTAGCTGGTGGAGAGAGAAAAAAGAAATGTCCCTAAAGGTGTTATTTTATTATCACTGACTGCTGGAGTACGAGACTAATAATACTCCATTAGCGTCGATGACAAGAGGTAGAATAACTAGGAACCATAGGGAAAACTGTATTATACCCGACGAAAATATATAAATAGCAAGATAGACAACACGGATGAGGCAGTTTTAATTTAATTGCTGGTACGAATTCCAGAAGATTTAATAAACACACAGAGATAGGACTTTGGAAACTAATAATTAAGCAGTGGCTGGCTGGAAACATAAATGCAGGACAATAAGTTACTTTTTAATGGTATGTGGGCAAATGGTGGAGAATCGATCATAAGTATATATTTAAGACGAATGATCGCCAAGTGTAATCGTATGTTAAGTATAATGTAGATAGGATAGGTAGGTATTAAGAAGTTTTGTAATCATATTTATGAATAAACGATAATAGCGTTGGGCACCCACAGATGGGGCAGTATGCCTTATGGGACCTGAAACTTATTATAAAAAAAAAAAAAAACAAAAAAAAGAAAACGAATTATGTGTGATACCACAAGGAAACTACTGTTACATATACGCAATCAATTACGAGTACAACATTAAACAACTGCGGGTTATATTGAGAAATGGATGAGCTTGAATGAATTTTTTAAATACCGCGATTAAAATTACATTCGGCAAACAGTTAATCAAACTCATTATTCGTAATATATAATGAAGTAAAAACTTTTATTGTAATGTAATTCGGTCAAATTCTTATAAAATTTTCTACCAATAAAAACCAATAGGAGCGGAAATGAAATTTAGCTGTGGCTTATTTATATTATAGTTGCCTAGCTGGATAACCCATTTTAGCTTTGCTATCATAGAAATTACGAATTACTACTAACGGAATTTCTTAACACTCGCTTGTAACTGGAACAGTAGCGTAATGCTCGTGACATTACGAAAATTAATATGAAAAAGGCAGAAACAGAAGCCAAGCAAATCCTATTTATCGAATGAAGTTGAAGCAAAAAGTTTTATGATAAAAATTTTGCTCACAGAAAACAACACACCGAAATATTTAACGTGTTTCACTTTCTTTTTTTTCATTTTTTTTTTTAATATTAAATAAATTGATATGCAAAAAAATCCTCAAAACTCTCAAAAAGGCAACTTTTTCGTTTGTCTGCTCTGATTTGAGAAAAAAAAAATTAAAGAACATAATAAATCTGTTTTTTACGAAAAATTTTAGCACTTTAATCAACTGCTATTTAATTCAAAGGAACACGCTATGCTAGGCTTTAAGATGTAAATTTTCTTCTAATGAACTTTTCTTTCGTTTGTTTGCATTTTAGCTTCTATCCTTTTTTCTTTTTCAACTATTACAGATATATATATATATATAAACATGTATTTAAAAATGAAAGGAAGGTTCTTGAAAAAATTTTTCAACTCTGCCACCTTCAAAAAATTACCATTTGAGTTGGTTCTCTCGCCCTTCCTTTACTGATTGCACTCCGGTACAGACTTCTTAGCGCTTTTCCTTCTTGTCTGTTAACGGTGATTAATTCTTTGGTCGCGCGAAGGACGGAGTAGTAAACTGCAGACTGATTCTAAAGTCGTTAGATGAATTTCATTTATTAAAAGTTTCAGCGAGGAATCGATCAATGTTGGACACTTTTTATGAGTCTATTATCCGCGGCGTATTAGATTATCAGTGCTTTTACCTCCCGCTGCCAGTTACATAAAATCCTCACTCACCTTTTTCCTCTAGAATTGGGGAAGAGAAACCTTCCATAAACTCGGGCCTGGTAATTTTTAATTTTAAATATGGTCACCCGCCTCTGTTCGTCCGTCTATCTTCGCTTTGCAACATTTAAGTTTTTCACCGTTTCTTTTAGACATTAGCCGTTTATTTATAGCTTCTTCTTGTACCTCAATTTCGGCCATTTTGCTAAAAGCGAAACGTTAATGGAATATGCGTGTAATTACGTTTATATTACCTAAAATCGCGTTTTAAACTAAGTGCGAACGATTTAGTATTATTCCGAAAACTTAAAAAAACCGGATTAATCAGTTTCTCCGTAATTTAGCATTCGAACATGCGTTACGCCTTGCATATAGTATGCGTCGAATATGAACGCGATCGCATAGCAATTTTAATTTATTCGATTCACGCTGACCTACCAGGGCCATGAATTGAGCAATTGAAATTATCGCATTCGGTAGCTCTCGACTTCATGTAAGTGTGTAAGTTTTTAGTTAAGAAGCTACTAGAATAATTAGGACCAGCGAATTATTAAAAATAAATAATTGTTAATAATAGGGAATCAGCACCTGTATACTGTGTCTCAAGTATTCTGGTAGAAAATGGCGAACACTGTACTATATGGTGCATGGTGAAAAAACAATGGCCAAATTCGTCCGACGTGCAAATGCACTTGGACAGCATTTGCACATTGAAAACATTCACGAATTCAAGTCTTGCATGTTGCCATGGGTACTAGACCGGTATAAGAGAATGTACGGAATCGAGAAATAGTATATAAACAGTGGCACAATGAAACTGATTGCGCAAATGGAATTTTCTATCTACAGAAGGCCAGCAAGCGTTCGCGGGCATTTACGAGACCACAATTCATCTGCCGAAAATATTACGCTTCTTCTTGAAAAAAACCTCGTTTAATTTTTTCGGATTGTAGGAATAGAAGAAGAAATCGAAGAATTTTACGAAGAACTGGAAGAAGGAATGAAACAAGCTAAAGACGGCGACATTGTATATATAGTTTAGGAGATTTTAATGCAAAAATCGGAAAAGGAAGCGAAGGAACAATTATCGGTCCTTTTGGAATAGGAGACAGAAATGAAAGAGGAGAAAGACTAGCGGAATTTGCAAGAAAACACGAGATGGCGATATGCAATACATGGTTCAAGAATCACGAACGAAGAATATATACTTGGAAAGGTTATGATGGTAAAGTCAGGAACCAAATCGATTACATTTTGGTTAGTGCACAGCACAGAGGTCGAGTTAAAAATTGTCATACATACCCATCGGCTGACTGCAACAGCGACCACATCCTTCTGGCAAGTAGAAATAGAATAAACATGAGCAAAAAGAAAAGGCACATAGATAAGGAAAGAAGTGGCAGATGGGATACGAATGGATTAAAGAACGAAAGGATAGCAACGGACTATAATAATCGAATTGCCAGAAGACTAAAAGATGGAAAGGAGAACGGCGTAGAAGCAGGCGCAAAGACAATGTGGAACACTTTCAAGGAAGCACTGAGACAAACTGCAGAGGATATGCTGAAACAAGAAAACCAAGTCAAAAAGAATAAGCACTGGATGAAGGAAGAAATAATAACAATGATGAATGAAAGAAGGAGAATAAAAAACCGAAACACCGAAGAATATATAGTATTAAACAAGAAAATCCAGAAACAGTGTATTCAGGCAAAGCAGGAGTGGTATGAACAGAAATGTAAAAGAATGGAGGACCTTGAAAGCAGACATGCATACCGTGAAATGTATGTAGAAATAAAAGAATTAATGAAAGAATGGAAAAGAAAGAAAAATAAGATAATGGTAATAAAAGATATCAAAGGGAAGATACATACAGAAGAAAACGAAATAAAAAAAGCATGGATAAAATATATACAGGAACTATATGGGGACAACACAAGACCGCATTATAAATCATTAAATACTGCGGGAGATGGCCCAGATATATTATTACGAGAATTGGAACAGGCAATCAAAGTAGGCAGAGGGAATACAGCGCCGGGTGAAGATAGAATCACCATGGAAATTATAAAAGCATTGGACAAACAGAATAGCACTGCTGGAAATTATGAACAAAATATACCAAGAAGGAATAATACCAGAGGACCTATTGAAATCGATTATTATACCAATTCCAAAAAAGGGGAACGCAATAAAATGTACCGATTACAGAACAATAAGCTTAATGAGTCATATACTAAAACTTCTACTATCAATAATAAACAGGAGGGTAGAAAATAAAATAGACAATCATCTGAGTAAAACACAATATGGCTTCATCGCAAAACGAGGAACAAGAGATGCGATTTCGCTACTTCGAATCCTCAGCCAAAGGGCAATAGATGTGAATAGGGACGTATATCTGTGCTTTGTGGACTTTGAAAAAGCCTTCGATAGGGTACAACATAAGCAACTAATGGATATACTTATTAAATACGGATTAGATCAAAGAGACATAAATATAATTAAACATATCTATTTGAACCAGAAGGCAACTGTACGAATAGGACAGGAACAATCAAAAGAATATTGCCATATAGCAAGGGACGTACGACAAGGATGCCCGTTGTCACCGAGACTGTTCAACGCATACGCGGAAGAAATAGTCAGAATGGGAAATATTAATAGACTCGGATTTAATATAAACGGAACAAGAATAGCGCACATAAGCTACGCTGATGACCAAGTATATGTGGCAGAGTCCGGAAGAAATTTACAAAAAATAATGAACATAATATCAGTAGAAGGCAAAAAATTAGGAATGAAAATAAACGTTAAAAAGACAAAAGTTATGAAAATAGCCAAAACATTAAATAGACCTCCTGTAGAAATATATATATATATATATATATATATAGATGGGGAAAAAATTGAACAAGTAACCAAGTACATATACCTGGGAAATTTAATTACAGAAAATGGGAAAGACGATGATGAAATAAGAAGAAGAATAGGCTGTGGCAGAACTGCATTTAATAATTTAGAACGAGTGCTTAAAGATAGAAAACTGAAAATACAATTAAAAATGAGAAGCCTTCACTGCTTCGTATGGTCAACAATGCGATATGCTTCGGAAACCCGGACGATATCATCGGAGGCCAACAAAAAGAAAATCAATGCTTTCGAATTATAGTGCTACAGAAGAATGCACAGAATATCACGGCAGGAAAGAGTAACAAATGTATTAGTATAGGAATAAATGTAAAATTGGTAAACCAAACGGCTAATAAATATCATCGAAGAAGCAAAAAAGAAATACTTTGGACATAAAATACGAGAAGAAGACCTTTTCACGACTACCATACAAGGGAAAATTCAGGGAAAAAGACCACGAGGAGGAAGGAGACGGATGGATTACATACATGGAATAGCTGGAATAAATTCACTCTTGCAAGAAATACAAATGGCCAGGCAGAGACAACTGTAGTAAAACGAAGGACCGCACCAACCTCCTGAATAGGAGATGGAAATGATGATGATGAGGAATAGAATGAATAAAAGTGTTGCTCTATTATTCCAAACTTTTATCACTAACTGCTTTTAATGAAATATAGCCTCGATTTAGCATTGATGTATTATCGAACAGTCTAATAAGGTGTTTTAGAAATCGGAAGAAAAAGTAAGACATGAAACTATCGAATAATTCTGGAACAACAACGGCTTAAAAACTTACGAAATGTATTAGTTGAAAAATTCCTTCGGAAAATGCATAACCGTTAGATAGTCAATTCGTCTGAGGAGAGCCAACAAAGAAAGAAAAAAAAACGAAATTTAAAAATTCATCCCCCTCGGTGGTAATGAAACTGAAATTTAAAATACACAACGCAACATTGTACAATAATGACCAATTCATCTAAGTTCCAAAAAAAAAAAAAAAACGCCAGCCGAAGATGTATTTTTTCGTAAATGATATATATCTTTACTAAGTGATGAGAATTGAAAAAAAAAACAAAATGCATCTTATACACAAAGGGAAACACCGTTTATTTCTATTATTCGCCGTAAACTTGGAAGTTCAAAAAAATTGTTTTTATCCTCGGCCGTGCTATATATTGGGAGAGTATTAAAAAACTGTGTTATAATTTCTTAATTTGGAAACAGTAAAGCGGTGCTCCTGCTCGTTGATTGGTGTTCTGAAACATAGTTTTAACCAATCGGGAAAGGTGTACACACATTTAGCTGCACGAAAAATATTATAATTTATTGAGCGAATATTATATAAAGCAACGTAAAGTTATGTGAAATTCTTAATCAAATATACAGAACCTTCATGTCCGATTTTTTTTGGGGGGGGGGGGGGGATTTTTTTTGTGGAGGGCTTTTCATTATCTATCAAAACGAAATATTTTCACGTCGATTAATATTATTAATGTACATATGTATGACGTTTGTGCGTAATTTTTGTAGCAGTCCGATCAGTATAATAGTGCAGAAAATTAGTGCTTGCGAAAGAAACAAGTTTTGAAAAAAATTTTCCGCGCTATCTAAAAAACAAATAGAGCTATAAATTGTCATTTGAATGTCGGAAACGAATTTATTAAAAATCGTAATTTTGTCATGTACAGAAAACAACAATTCCAATCGAATTTAACTAACAACGTGGGAATTTACAATTAAAATAACGTCTAGTTTAAAGGTAAAATTTCCAACGGCAATAAGTATGCAAATAATCAATTTTAGCTTTATTCATTTATATTTTTTTTGATTTATAAAATTCCGTAAATGTAAATGAATAATGAAATGATAAACGGTAACGTTTTAATTTAATTCATTTTAATAACACTCGTCTTTGTTCGTCCTTCATCGTGACATTCCTTTGTCAGTCTTTTGAAATTTATAATTTTATAATTGACGAGGGGTGAATTGAAAAATTTCTTGCACTAATAACCGTTTCACTGAAGAAACTTGGGCATGATGCGGAAAAATTTAAAAGTGAACGGTAAAATAAAATAACGAAACCACCTTGTTATACGATTATTCTCTTTCGGTTCCTCTGCAGATTCTTAGTAACAAATTTTGTTCCCATCGTTAATACTTTCTCCGGTGGCGAAAGTTGCACAACGATCGAACGATAATTTTCCAAGTCTTCCGATTAAAAAGCTGGCACTGCGTATTTTACATTAAAACGTGTTCAAGTTGCCCTGTGTACAATTTGAAAGTTCGGGAGGTCGTTAAGTTGAGAATTATCGCGCTTTGTAGTAATTATATTAAAACGATAAGGAGTAAGAAAAGCTATTCCATATTTATACGAAATCAGCCGAATGTTCTCGTATATTCGTATAATCGATAAACATATCTCAATGGTTTAAGTTTACGGACTCTTTACTCGACATACTGACTAATTAATCTTCCATCTAGTACAACGCACGGACTAATTTTTTAGTTTTTTTTAAAAGTTTAACGGAGAATGCCAGCCAGGTACTATTACCGAATACTAAATAACCGAATCTACGTGCATATGGTGAAAGAAATACCTGCAGAGCAGGCTTTACGAAACGACGGGCTACACGGGAACAGTAACATAAAATTATTGATAGAAAAAGAACGCGAATATGAAGTACCTCTAGTAATGTGCTTTATAGATTATTAAAAAGAAGCTTTTGGTAACATTCAATGGCATAAACTTTGGGTAATACTAATTGAATTGGGTGCACCAAAGCATATTGTATATCTCTTAAAGAAGCTATACCAGACTACAATCGCAATATTGCACGTATCGACACTGCAAAATCAAGAAAGTTCTCCGTTCAGAAAGGAGTCAGGCAAGGCTGTGTATTGTCGCCCATGCTAACTTGTACACAGAATATATAATTAGACTAGTCTTAGAGCAATGGAATGGCGGAATAATGATAGGAGGAAGAAGAATAACAAATCTTAGATTTGAAGATGATACAACGTTAATAATAGCTGCGAATATGAAGGAGATAGAAAAACTTCTAAATAGGCTGCAAAAAAATGAGTACGCAATATGGATTAAATATAAATAAAAATAAGACAAAAGTAATGATAATCGATCGAATAAATATAATACCACCTCATGAAAAGACACTCACCGGTTATGAAACTGTAGAAAGTTTTGTATAGAATTAGGGTAATTTCTAGAGAACAAAGGGGGCACTGAAGGTGAAATAAGACGGAGAATCGAAATTGCCAGAAGCGCCATGATAAGGATGAACAAGATTTGGAAGGACAACTCCATTAGGAAAAATGTCAAAATTGAGCTTGTCCAAATGCTTGTATTTTCCAACGTGTTATATGCAGCGGGGAGACATGGACTTTAAAAAATATGGACAGAAGAAGAATCGACAGTTTTGAAATATGGTGCTGCAGACGACTCCTTAGAATAGCAGTGTGTTTCGTATAAGTGTCACACAGATTTTACATAGAATGCCACAAATACAAACGTTAATTCTAGCAGCAATATATTATTAAGTGACCCCCCCCCACCACCAAAAAAAAAAGAAGAAGATTTAAAGGGATAATAAATGAATATTACGATATTAACAAGTTCCGGGAGTTACGGGAAAATTATAATGGAGTATCTTTGCAATCATAATCGAAAGAATTAACTAGATTTATGTGTCGAATTATTTTAACGTACAGTTTGTATCATGGAATATCCAAGGATTATCTAAAAAGATTTAAAACTTCAGATTCAGATATACATATGTATCAGATGTAATTTACCGGATAAAATTAGGTACATATTTGATAAATGTTAAAAGCTTTCACAGTGATCACATTACTCGTCATAAATAAATTACGGGGACATAATTGTGTTAAAAAGAAATTATATCCGCTGAAATATAACTTCTTTCTAACACAGTTGTGTCCCCGTAAGTTATTTTACGAGGATGCAATGGCAATAACGTAATATCTAATGGTAGTATAGATGAACTCAAAAACTATTTAATGAATTTATATAAATTTCTTGTTAATGAAATCGGGCATATCGTAAAAACAGTTTCCATTCATATTAAAATTTCCTAGTATTAAGTACATATTTTAAGTAGGTAAATATAATAATAATGTTTATCGTAATTAATGGATCACTTAAACTTAATCGAAAGAGGGGCACATTATTCAACCATTGTGGAAATATTATAAATAATAAATAAATATATTTCACGAAAAAGAGAGAAAAAAAAAAGAGATGGAGAAAGGGACAGGGGAAGCAAACCGTGCACAAAGCGGAGACGTCAGTTACATTGAGAAGTAAAGTTTATTAAAGTTATTCTAACGGAAAACGTATTTTAAAGATTTTATGCGTGCTTTTACATATTTGTTTTTACATTTTAGACCAATTTTTTTTTTTTGCTCATTTCTAAAAAATAAAATATTATTTTAAAAATTGAAATGCAGTTAACATAAAAAGTTCTCTACAAGAGCCATACGTTCGTGTAGACGAGTGCTTCATTCGCTGGAAGTCGGCGTTTTCCATTCATAGAAGCTTTTGCACGGCTCCTTTCATCGATGATTCTGCTGGAACAGTCATGAACGAACGAAATTTTTACTTTACTTTCGGTTCAGAAATTGAGCGGAGAAAAACGGTCCTTATTGATAGAGGTTCTTAAACTGGGAAGCGCGTCTCCTTAGGCTAATTCTAAAAAAGCTGTCTTAAACATGTGTCTCGCAGAGAATTCAAAATGTGCAACGGAAAAAAGATGACAGCTGGGATTTTTCAGCTACCGCGTTTTTATCGTCGATCGGGTTAACAGAAAACTTTTTTTAGCTACATGTATACGTGTACAACAAAAAAAAAAAAAAAAGAAAAACAGTCAGACCCTTTCCGAATTTGATGTCAATAATACCTATATATTAACTTAGTTGTAACGTCCAGTTAAAGTGCGCTATTGAATTTCACTTTTTCGCACTGGCCTGCGGAAATCGCGTTCAGCTGCGTGCGTGTAGGGTGGCTTAAGGGGGTATTCTGGTCTAGAAGCATAAATTTTGGGCTTTTGTCGAGCTCGATAAAAAATATATTTTTACTATCTATTTTTTTGCAAGATATTTATTGATATTTTAAAAATATACAAAAAAATAAAAAAAATTGAAAGAAAAATAATTAAAATTAAAGAAGCTTGGGGGTAAAAAAAAGTAGTGTTCTGGTTGACACAATTACACAGCCCTTCTGGTCATCTAAAATAAATTAAAAAAAAAAATTCTAATGTCGTTATAGCTCCTACCTAAGAGAAAACGGATTTTTTTCTCGCAAAATGGCGGCTGTCTGAGGGAAAAAATACATTTTTCAATCTTTTTTTTTTTTATAGTTTTTAATTTTTTAAAATAGTAGAAACATAATTTTGACACGAAAGTGGTAGGGACGACAGAAATTTTTAGTCCATATTCATTTAGAAATTTTTCAATATTATTTATTGTATATTTTATTACTTAGAGTGTGTTCAGACTTATTTGCTATAATCACTGCAATATCATCCACGGACGTTATTAGTTTACAGTGCCGAAGCAGGTTAATTGTGATAAAATCTAGCAAAAAAGCTATATTCTGCAAATACGGTCCCAGTAGTACAGATACACGATCCGGTAGTAATAAAAGTAAATTTATTACGAAAGCAGTGATTTAATATATTTAATAAGTTATCGTTTAAGCTCAAGTCGGATAGCAAATACGATTAATTTATTTAAATGTATACTACCAAAAGCTTGAGTAGTGTCTAAATAGGCATACGTTGTACGATTTTTGTTTATAAAATTGAATAGTTTGTAAAACACTGAAGATAGCTAACTCCGCCGACTTGTTTTCAAGATCGTTATTAATTATGTTACTTGCGCGATTGAATTCTTTTAATTTATTTAATATACATTTCTCATAGATCTTGCTAAAATTTGAGAGTAGCGATATAGCTCTATATGAAGAAGAATCAGTTAGCGGTTTATTTATTTTAGAATAAACTTTGGGGTCAGTATTAATTCCCATGACGTAAGTAATTTTTAAAATTGGTAAAAAGCCTTCATTGAAAACGCAAACAGCTATTAATTTACAATTTCAACTGTCCGTGTTTTTGTTTGTATATCCGATTTTAGCGGGATTTTTACAATCTTCCCTCGATTCGATGTTATTCAGCACACAGTAAAGATACGTCGCTCAGGCACATGTTACTGTCTTAGCTTTTGACTACTACCACTCGGACACCAACGCAGTCTCTATCCGACGAGATTGCTCATACGAACGTGCGCAGGGATTTTTTGGCTTTGGTCGAGTAAGCATCCTTGGCGGAACCATATAGCGACAGCAAATTAAAATGACGTTTGAGAGATCGTAAATTAATGAAATATAATAAGGGAATATGTTCTAGCTCGAACACCGCCAAAAGATAACGCTACAGGTACCGAATAATCCCTTTTTTACATTTTATACACAGAAATTAACGCTCAAAACGATTTATTTTTAAACTGCGATCTACGTACGTCTAAGTTTTTCGAAGATTGAAGTTAAAATTAAACTGAACTGAACGGTGAATACGAAAAGATTTTCTTCAAAAAAAATTATACGTTGGTAATCGACTTTTAGGTGTTTGTGGTTACATCTATACTTATACATTTATATAATGTCATCATATTAAAAATGGTCAACTCCGGGTTGATTAGTCGCTGCGGCACTAAAATAGCTACAACTCGTTAAATTACTGGAATTTTAAAATTTTCTCCCGAGGATATATTTTTAACGGTCTAAACTTTGCGAATATGCAAAAAAAAAAAAAAAATTGATTTTTTCAAAGTTCTAAACCGGAATACTTTTTTAAAATTATTATAGCGAATCTAATATTTAAAAAACTTAATAAACCGTCGTCTCGTAATTAAATGGAGATTTTTTTTTAAACAATTTTCGTTCGCTTTCGAAATCGATATTTTTTTACCGTTTGCGTGCCCTAAAGGACAGTTAGATAATTTAGATAAAGCAGGGACTGCTTAAATTTTTAAAAAAATCTCATTGATTAACGGAGAGCGGGTACTTCGGAAAAATAAACGAATGTGAATCGAGTGAGTTAACTTATGGTGGCTATGTATACTTGTTATTTATCAAACTTCTGGACATCTGTGGTAGGTTTGCGAACAGATTTAACGTGCTTCAAACGGGGACACCCATCCACTTCAAAACTGATAGATTCATACTGTGGCTTGCACTCTACTTATCGTAATCGGGAATGAAGAGAGAGGCGTTTGAAATTCTTAAGATTGTTGGTAAGTGTCGCGTTTAAATGTAGACCTTTCGCTAATGGCCGAAAATTCTGGTAAAAATTTTGTGATTTTAAACAGTGCTAGATCGGTCGATAACCGAGCTTGTAACGAAAAGCGAATTTCACCGAAAAGTACGAAAGACTATACAAATAACACCTGCTACGACTCGGTGTCTGGTCTTTAGTCAACTGGCTACTGGTTAAATTGCACTTTAGCCTCGTATAACTAGAATTGCAACAGATATATAGGTCGGCTTAATGCTTTTGAAGATAGCGGAAAATGTTGATACCAACCCGCACGAGTGAAGAAATGAATTACCGATGTAACTTTTCCGCGTTTTTAATCGAATTAATTAAAAGTTTTCTTCGTAGTAGGATTTTTCATGCTGAGCGCTCGGATAAAATGGTACGTCCACTGACAGTTTTGGCTGCTATGTTATAGAGCAGCCTTCTTCTAGGCTGCCTTCTGTGTGTTCATTTATCATCTGCGAGATTTTCCTAAACTTAAACATGTCGCGAACTCTAACTCTCTGTCTACGGATAATACTACGTTATAATGCTTCAGCTCCCGCGGACATTATTCTTTAATACGTACATTACGGTACATTTTTAGTGTTATAGGTTGAAAACATTTTTGTCTTTTTGCTATTTAGTAAATGTTTTATTTCAAAGGTGTTATTTCTAGCAAAAACAAATACAAATGAATATTGTTACAATTGCACCGATTTTTTACCATGTTTATTCCAAGAAGGTTATTTTACGTTTATTTTCATTGTAAAATTTAAAAAATATATTTGATTTGATTTGATTTTCCACAATTTTTCATAACTTTAACAAAAAGTTCGGGCGCCAGCCTTATCAACGCAGAATAAAAATTAATAAACGGTCGATTTAAATGAAGTGATCTCCGATTTCGAGACCCACTTTAGATGAAGATTCTTCCAGCAGACCGGATATAGGCCCGAGTGCTATTATTTCGTGGCAGATTAAATAGAAAATCTCGGCAATAGAGATGAAAAATTGAAACATAAAACAAATAAGTGTATTGGGGGGGGGTCCTCTTAGGTCCATTTCCTGTCTTCTGCATAGAATAACTGCTTCTACAACAGGTTTTAATCTCCCCTGATTATCTTCAACAATTTTACGACATTCCAGATTTTCATAGACACCTTGTAATCATTAGATTTGACTTCTTCGAACTTTACAAAGTCTAGTACTTGCTCCGAAGCAAAATTTGTGATATTTTGTATTTGCGTGATGATCAAAGTTGTCTAAAATGTTTTTCCAGTTTCAGTTGATAGCTTATTGACAAGGGCTGAGCTTGATAACCACGTCCGCCTTGCGTTTTTCCAAGTAGAACATATAGTTTGCAAAATGCCCCTTGCATGACATTTGAATGCACAAGTCATGAGTGCTTCGCAGTCCCCCAATGTTGGAAAGAAAAATTCATTTTGCCAGTGAAACTTTAATGTATCCGGTGGTTTCCAAGGCTCTTTTAAAGCTTTCAGATTTTCCTCACCACTATTCGAAAGACTAGAGACAATACGATATACAGTTTTTGACAAATGAACTTGGACATTCCGTCAATGTTGACATGTATTTTATAACTGAGGTGATTAAAGAATTTGTGTCTCGTTTTTTTTCCAGTACAAATAAGAAACCATATAAATTTTAGACGATTAAACATATTATTAAATTATCTCATCTAATTGAAATAGTTGTTTAGTGTTTAATCTTAAATTCGATGACTCTATACCGGCACTGATGACCGGGAGCTTTAAAAAAAAAGCTGTTATTATAGTTCAACTCGAAAACAAAAGGAAAATGGGAATTTAATTGTCAAAAAGGAGAAATCAAGTTAATGAGAAGAAATGGAACGGAAAAAGTTAACGAGATGTGCGTGAAGACCGGGATTAAAAACTCTTTCCATAACCAAAAATCAAACGAGTGAGATTAACCATATTTTTTTAATTAAAACTTGCAGCGACAACTGAAAAATCTCGGTAGCAGTTAAACACAAATTAAATATTAAAAAAATACCTAGCACAAAATGAAATAAATTTCAAGTAAAAAAGTATATACAACCAGAAATAAAATAAAACAAATATTAAATGAAATTACGCTCGGCCGGAAATAATTATAAAATAAATATTGAATAGAAATCTTCTCATAATAATAAATTTGGCGTATCTCTATGCTAAACATACATGATATTGTCAATTCTTTTGTGTAACGTAAAAATGTTTACACAATGTTCAATGAACGTTTAAAAACGTTAACGTGTATGTGTGGAGAAAAAGTATTGGGGAATTTTTGAACAGTACTCCTTTCTCATCGGGCATAACCGATGATGAAAAAAGTGCGTGCCCGTCGAAAAAAATCCAAGAAGAAACTTGACAAAATGAACTATCCGTACGACCTTTATTACAGATATTCAGAAGTACAAGTATAATATCACTGAGATCATATTATTATTTATTTATTTATTTATTTGCAACAATGTACAAACAATAGCCTTTCGGCCAATTTCAGTTTGCATTTATAGAGTTAAACAACGGTATATTTAACTTAATAATCTAGCTGAAACAAACTCACATAAACCCACACTAGCAGATTAAAACAATATGACCGAACAAACTTACAGTGGTAAGTATATTACAATACGCCGACATGTATTCCGCAAAACTTACAATTGCATCTACATTCAAACTCAGTTATACATACCTACTCAATGTACACACACTAGCATATGTTCCCCAAAACTTCAGCTGGCAAGTAGCTATAAAATTTGAAAAGACAAGAGTATTAAATGTACTCTTAAGAAATGAACAGCACAGTCTGAACAATATATAAGCTCAGTGAATATGTGAACGGAGAAGTAGAGTTGTAGTTCAGTTTATAATGTCCAGCAGCAGTCGACTAAGATCTTTAAAATTATGACAACCCAGGATGTCAAGTTCACACTGCACCTATCTAAAATGTTTTCGTAATCACTCACAGTAGTAATGCTTCCATTGAAGAATATGAAAAGTGCTGTGTCTTAGTTTTCCGTACGTGAAACAACGTATTTTTCCGGCAGTTGAATGATGGAACTTTAATACCGATTCTTTTCAATAAAAATGGAGAAATTATCTCTTCATAAAGTATTTTATACAAAAAACAGACCCCAGCAACACGTCTGCGACTCGCAAGAGTCTTAAAATTAAATGTGTCTAATAAATCTGTGTAAACTGCATTAGTTGGAAAATACCTGACACGTTTAAAAAATAAATTCCCTCAAAAACTGCATCTGGACTGCTTCTATTTTTTTGATCATTATTTTAGAGAAGGGATTCCAAATAATAACTGCAAACTCTAATACTGGTATATAATGTGACTAATGTGTACCATCAACAACATAGTTTTTACAATTTCTGAATAAAAAACCCAATACCCTTCTTGCCTTACTAATCGTATGTAATAAATTTGCGTTTGAAGTGAGTTTGAAACCAAAAATTACCCCTGGATACCGAATTTCATTTTCAGTTTCCAGGTAAACGTTCCTTGTACTATAAGTTGATGTAATTGTCTTTAATTTCCGCGTAAAAATGATAATACTCTGATGTATTTACCGGAAGTCTATTTTTTATACTCCAACTTTCAAAATTTACGATATCTATTTGTAGTGGTGATACATCACCGCTGTTTTTTATTTCTTTAAATATTTTCGTATTTCCTGCGTACAACAATATGTTAGAGTGTTGTATTACTCGGAGCAGTAAATCATCGGCTGTATAATAAAAGCAGAAGAGGTCCCAAAACTGAGCCTTGCGGAACTCCCGATAAAAGTAACTTTCAAATAATTGTAATAATTCTCTAGAAAACCCGAATTCGTTAAGTTCGTTTATTAAAATATTATGGTCGACTTTATCGAACTCCTGTCAGCCGCGCTTTGTTACACCAAATATATACTGTAATTAATTGAAACGATTAATCTTGTTACATCAAAGTTACATGAAAATCGCCAGTATAAGATAAGAATGTGTGGGGACTCTGCCGGTAAAAG
Source organism: Icerya purchasi (assembly GCA_039619475.1). NCBI lineage: Eukaryota > Metazoa > Arthropoda > Insecta > Hemiptera > Monophlebidae > Icerya > Icerya purchasi. Next base: position 227,152,451 of record CM077116.1, read on the forward strand.
TAGAAAAGAGTATAAAATACGTTCTTTAGTGATTATTTAAAATATATAATAAATTGGAAAGGAGAGGGGTAATTATTTGAGGGCGGCAGGAATTTGTGCTCAACTTACGAAGACGAATAAGTGATTTAATTTTCTTTTCATCGGAGGAGAACTTTTTTGGCCGATGATTGGAATTTACTGGTTAGTAACAACAGCTGGTTGTAGACCGAAACAGAATATATATATATAGAGTATATTCCTTGTTCAAAGCCAATTTTTTCATTATGCAGATTGAAAAAAGTTTTCACAACATTTAGGTAAGAAAAAATCGATCACGATTTATACTCTTACAAGCGGCGAAACCTCCCTACTGAAATTAATTAAAAATATGTTAATTTAACTAATTTTCCTAAAAGATGCAAAATTAAGTTATAACAAAAAAAAAATAATGACCATAATAATTACAATAATAATAATAATTTATAACGATAGAATAAATAATCTAGCTCGGTTGCCATGTTATGTAACACTTTTAGCGTGTGTACGAGACGGTGCTCTAAAGGCTTCTTAGTGTGAAATACACAGATGTAGAACGAAGAAAAGAATGTATTCAAAAGAAAAAGGGTAAGAAGAGGAAAATGTAGAAGGGAAAAAGGTAACCTTTCTGGCGTACTAAATCAGTATAGAGAATAGCCAAGTGCTTCTTCTCATTAATTTTGTATTCTCTACTTTGAAGAAGGCTTACTATCAATTAACGTTCTTCCGTAGTTCAGTTGAATTAGCGATAGTTTACAGAAATCTACTTAGAAAACCGCTGGTTATTTTCTTTTTTTTTTTCTATTTTCATCTACGTATTCGCGCTACGATGAATAAGAAGGTACGGAAGAATAAGCTACCGAATATTATCCTCTGTAACGTTTCGATTATTTAGCTATTGTCTATGATGTATTTAACAACATCGTTAATTTTGTTGAACTATTTTTTTTTGTCGTTGAATTGAAAATAATGTTTTAACCCTCGTTCAACATGGAAAAGTATACATTATTGAAATGATAAAATTATTTCCGTTAATTTCGCTACCTACCCTAAAACACAATTGTAGTATACCGGCAGTAGTGGACTGCTTTTTGTTATTAGTCTGTATTACTAGTTATTACTTTTCTTTCTTTTCCGACTCTAACAGGCTAAGCAGCTTTCGGGACATAATCGAAGCAGAGGTGTAAAACAGGAACAGTAAAAAATAAATTTTGTTTAAGTCTGAGGCTAAATAAAATGCAAATTCCACTTATCTCTAGAAAACAAGAAGAAATAATTCCAACGGATAATAAGAAATAGGATTAAACTAAACTAACAAAATCTTCAGTATAGAAATCAGGTATTTCGGAGCAGAAATAGATCTACAATAAAATATATAATCGATAAAATTAAAAAAATATTACAATAAATTGAGATCGCTTCGCAGTAATATAGTTCTATATAATCCTTTTTTCCGATCAATTACGGAACGGGCGGAATATTTAAAGATATATGTCCAAAAATTAAAATCACCGCTTTATATCAGTATGCGAAAGTTTATGTACAGTTTCAGGTGATAATCGGTGCGTGATATTTTTGGTTAATCTTTAAATAAAACAACTCGAAAACAGACAAATCGGAGGAACAACTTCAACACGAAAATACCTCCCAAATAAAAAATTAAAGAAATGAAAGAAAGAAAAGATAAAATCTGGAAAAACTAATATAAGAAAGATATTGCAGGCAGACATACCAAAGGCTCTATGTCTAAAGATACATGTAATATTTGGAAAAGAAAAATGTGTGGCATGAATTACTACAAAAGGAAAAGTAAAAGCCACACCTCCTACGGCGCTATTAGGCACTGCACAGTCGAAACACATTAAATCAGATACGTACTATCAATATCTGTTTTTTTGGTTGTTTTTTTTTTTTTTTTTATGATTCCCAGTTCGGAGAGTAAAACCGATGAGAAAAATTTATTGGAAATATTCATTGTATGAATAATAGATGGATATCTTATACCATTATTGTCTACTCTATGATGTCTTTACATTTATGAGTAATTCTAAATAGCAATACTAGTTTGAATCTGTGTTCAGATATATTCCTCTGCTCCAGTCTGAATGTTTTCCTCTAGTTGCTGTTTAGTGATCAAAACAGTTTCCACATATTTCCCCGTGTTCTTCGTATTTTCTACTCCACTAAACCAGTTTTTTGTAATCAGTACTGATGTTATATTTCTTTCTAACGTGATCGAATGTATTGCAGTGTAAAAAGGTAATATGATCCGGAAAATTAATGCTTCCATTACAGCGGAAGCAAGTGTCATTATTTATGAATTTAAATTTTTGTTCGGCTATTCTCTGAAATTGCTACGACCAGCTAAGAATTAAGAAGGATGGAAGTTTGGTTTTAATTCTTCGTTTTGGAGTCTGTGAGTTACGTTTTAAATTAGATTAAAGATTCTTCTATCTGTTTGCTCATTGGAATGTAGTTCTTGCCATTTGCTGATGTATGATGTTTGTTATTTCCGTTATTATTAGTTAGTTCTTTGTTTAACTTTTTCTCTTTTTATACGTTCTTGATTTAATTAATTTTTTCAATCTGATACTTGGGAATAGTTGAAAAATATGGTATGCAACATAAAATCGATGTATTCAAAAACCGTCAAAAAATTATGCGTAAAACACGAACATAAGTAAAATATGTAATAAAGTCTCTAAATACCTTCCTAGTTCCGGTACTTACATATTTATTTGAAATTGTCAAATTCAGTAGCCGGAAAAGCTGAAAACTTATTTAACGAATATCAAATATACCATCCGCACGTTGATTTAGAACTTCGTCTTTCCCCGAACCAAAGGAGAAAATACATCGGAAACGCGTTTTATATGTTTTCCTTTAATGTATTTTTTATGCAAACACACGTTTCCCCCATACACCATTGTATAATGCCGTCTTTACAACTTTCGGTCTATCTGTACACAGCAGGTAATATCAGTGCATGATATCTTTGTACATAGATATCCGATATCGGCTATGTAAACTTTTTCTCCTTAAAATGCACGCATTTTTTTCAATCATCAACCAATACGTGTGTATGATTCAATTTTTCTTTTTCTTACATGTCGGTTATAACGATACATAGTTATTGTCACAATCTTCGTAGATTACCCGTATATATATATATATATATATATATATATATATATATATCTATATATGTTTTATTTTGATAAGAATTGTTTTCTTAATGCGAGTATATGTAAATTATTGATCTTTTTTTTTTTTGTTCGAGGAAATATTAGACGTTTTAAATCAACATGCGCGGTGATGCATCCGATATTCTTTAAGTATGCTTGCAGCTCTTCTGGCTCAGTACTGCTCAATTTGACTGTTCCCGATAAATACGAGTATGTAAGTACTGTACTGTGAATGTATTTTTATACTATGTACTCTGCTTGTGTTCACGTTTTGCGTACATCCGTTTTTAGACGATTTCGAATACATCTATTAATTTTGGTTTCATTATTTTATATCGTATACCGTGTTTTTCAACTACTACTTATAGTACGTATTTGGTTCAACATGTTCCGACCTAGTAGCATCATAGGAGTATGGTTTTTTTACTTTTTATCATATAATTTTAAGTCGTCCACATAGAAGAGGCGGTTTAATAATATCTTTGCTGTTTTTTGGTTTGTCGTAGTTGCATATTTTTTTAATGCTGAAGATATCGGATTTAAGGCTACTTCTTGAAATATTCCGTCACATATGTTGTATATGTTAGTGTAAGTTTCTCACTAAGAAAACTGTAGAGTGTTCATCTACTGGGTAACGCGCTTTATGTATCATCTTTGAGGCAGCTGTAGTAAACTAGATCCTATACTTCTTTGTAATCGAAATATGCCAAAACGCTTACATTATTCAATCAACAATTAATTATTACTTACAACTGGTTACAAGTTTTTGTTTTCACTGTATATTGTACTCAGATGATCGTATATATTCTATTAAATGGCAAACAGGTGATTAGTCTACACACTTTGCCTTTACTTAATGATCGTCCTTCAATTTCAGATATATTATTCTGAATAAATATAATATTATAACTTTTTATATCAGAAATTATGTATTTTGTCCAATTCTACCGATTCTACCTAATAGTTTTTACATTACCATTACGACTCTTTGTGTAATTTATATTTTCGCAGCTGAAACTTTTAGCCTTTAAGTAGACATGGTTATTATCGTTCTTCTTTCTTTGATTTCATTGCCAATTTCGTTCTTACCTGGTTACAATACACATGTATATTTACTTGATTTTTCGTTGTTTTTTTATCTGTTAAAACATCTGAATGTGTACAATTCATTTTGCGTTCATCTGTGTAATATTCTTCCTGCGCTAACTTGTCGCTTTGCATTTTAACTGCTAGAATACGCTCTAGTTTTGGAATTGTCTTTTTCCCGCGTCCATCTTTTATATTGTTCTCATAATTCGATAACTTCCGTCTACTACGTGTGCATGCTGAATTAATGTACTGACATATTTTCTGAATCCATTTTGCTATATTTTACAATGTAATTTTCCAGCCAATGTGCTGCATTGTGTGTGTGTACAGTTCTTTTAAAGTGTTAATCTTTTAGACAGCGCTTATTATGAGTTTGTGGTTGTGCACTTAAGAATCGAATTTTTTATTATCGTCACGTTTAAGAATTAGATTCGTTTCAGAGCAATTATATGATTAAATTTTCTTTCTATATATTGAGCCCCTTGCATAATAGGCTATCAATTTGTTAAAATTTTTGTGTTGAATGTCGTACTTTGGTCGTTCCTATGTGATCTGCAATGCGCTGTGTTGGAGCATTTGCTATGTTTGTTATGCCATGACATTGTAGGTGCCCTACTCAATTATCGTAATTTCACTCTTTTTATCACCGCATTAATGATCTCATTACATTTTTGGTCCTTTTCGGGAAGCACATTTTGTAGGTCAGCTACTGAGAAAGTTAACGCTACCTGCTATACTAGAAGCGTCGTGTATCCTTCGCTGCATTATGATATTTTTTACCATTATTATTACTGTCAGGTTTATTATTCGAGAATAAGAACTATTCTCTTAAAAATGGAAATAATTTATAATCAGCAACTTTCGAATCATTAGTAGAATACTTAACCGACGATAAAAATTTGAATATAAAGAACATAAAAAAAACGATGTCTTGTGACCTTTTGGGATTCAAAACCGATATATTTTTCGATTTTGGCAATTGCGGGAGTGTTACTTAGAGTAACAACAGACAAATAGGACAAAATTTCCAAAAGTGGGGTTAAAAGGCTTAATATAAAGTAATCAAAGGCAAAAAAGTAAACGACATCGAAAAATAAGACGATTAGAATATTACGAGAAAAGTACACGCAGGCGGCGTACTCAAGTGATATATAAATTTATCCGAAGAAAAAGAATAAATAAATTCGGAACACTTTAAAACAGATTTCCATGCTACAGAGGCTCTATTACCGGACGCGGAAATGTTAGTAAATATTTAAAAGGTTTTCGGTTTACACGGAATAAGGATATTTGTAAAGAATTAATAAATTAAATTATCTGTTTTGTCTTCAAAAAAAGGTACAAACGTAATTTATTCGTAAATAATACCGATTTAAAACTGACTTCGATACGAAATCTTACGAAGCGTTGAATTGCTCGAGGAAAAAAAAAAGGCATGATTAACTGGTCTATGAGTTAATTAACAAAGCTAACAGTTTCTACGAAAAGGTAATTTTAAGAGAACGGCAGTGAACAGAAAGCTCGCGATATTCAATAAATTTTTGTTTTTTGTTTTATTTTAGAAAGGGAAGAAAGACAAATTATTTTATTTTTTTTTTGCTTTTTTGAATTTTTCAGAAAATTTGCAAATTTCCTTAAGGATTTGAAATAGAGTTTCGTTACTTCTAAGTAGCGAACTATCCGCCAGTGAAGGCCCGGGAGAAATTTTTTTTTCGGATTTCGGGGTTTTAGCGCCTCCAGGGTCTAAACTTAGTAACATTATCGGGGCTATACTCTTTTTCTTTAACGCTTTCTTTTATGTACCAATGTTCGGCATGCGTTTTGTTATTCCAACTGTTCTATAGCTGAGCTGCCTCCTACAAAAAAAAGTTACCTTAAGGACATGGATCTTATGATGGTTGAGTGCAATTTAAAATTTTGTCCGTTCCGAAAAAATGTGGCGACGAAGGAATATAGCGAATTTTATAATAATTTTCAATTTTTTGTATATTTCTCGTGAAAGCTCTTCATGAAATACTCTCGATTGTTTCATTAAGTACGGTGCAATTAAAAATTGTGGCGCAAACCATTAAATAACTAATGTATTTTTTTCAATATAAACAGCGAAAATAATAAACATACACTTTTCGTTACTTACTCAACCTTAAATTGGTATCGACAGATGCTTATGTTTTTAAAACAAAATTACGACTTAAATTTTAGTGGCTACCGTTTTAAAACATTTCTTCTGTTGTTATCAGTGTTTATTTATAACATATTTATTCGCTATTTTTTGTAAAAGTTAGTTACAATTAATAAATATAAATTTTCAAATTTTATTAATTATTTTAATCGTAAAGATCGTTTGTTAACAACGTACATTTCCATCATTTTTCACTACATCATTCTCACACTGAGGGTAATGTTAAAATCCTATTTCCTCTTACTTTTTCAGAGACGTTTACTTTTTGTACATAAAACGTAAGTTTCTCGCGAAAGCCCTTTGCAAACACGTATCCACACATCTTTTAGCCAGCTACTGTGTGACGTAGTTGATTAGGCAGTGGCGTTTGGTTTACACAAAACCGGGTTCGAATCCCACTACAGTACATTGTAACTTCCAAGTATTTCAATTAAGCGCTAGGTTAATGCCCGTAGTTGATGTCTTTCTCCTCCCTCCAAAAAAAAAACAAAAAACAAAACATGTCAACACCGGGGAAGACATTGTTGAACACTTCGCGCGCAAATAATCGCGCCTTAGCAGGTAAAGACATATCCGTGATAATAGATTTCTTCGGTACTTTTTCTTCTACAGGAAAAAAGCGGTTAAATTAATTGTTTGCCGATATTTTTTTCATGTTATTTTACGAAAAAAAACGGTTTTGTTGCGACGCTGTGTTCCTAAAATTTCACGCTTAATAAATTAGCTCAATTCCGGAGCCTGCTTTTAGAATGTTCCTATGCAATTTACGCGACATACAGCATAAATCTCGATTTATTATTATGGTTTCTTCATGCGCTACGTTTGGCAAAGATCTCAAATTTCACTATTGTAGCGTTCAAAGAAAAGCCAACAACAGATCAAACGAGATTGTGCGCAGTTCGATTTATCACTGTGTTAATTCGTTCTCGCATATTCAAGCGAGTTCCGTAATTCGCCGAAAAAAGTCATTATGACCCGTTCGATTTATTGACGGGAAAGTGTAAAACTGATTAAGAATACCCTGTGCGCCTATGTAAAAGCAACACATGCACGCGCAGCGGGGCACAATTTAATTCGTAACGTAATTAAAGCGTAGTCGAACTGGGGACAAATTACATCTAAGCTGTGCACTTGGAGCTGTCTGCTGCCTACAAGTAGAACAGCAACGTATACACTAGTGTCTACATCTTGGCGCAATTATTGCTCATTACCGGTTGTCCTCTTCTTAATAATGGAGCTAAACTTTCGTGAAGCTTTTGGCGCCATTCTCTACGACATATTTCGCCGCTTTAAGTAAACACCGTTGCTGTAATTAAATTTTCTTCTAAAGTTACCAAATTTTCTGCCTCACACAATTCGTATCGTTCCGATTTCCAGCGCACCTTTATTAAACCACTATACGCTTAACCGCAGCCGGCTGATTTTGAGATTAATTAGAAAACGCTTACGCATAAGCGAGAGGTACTATTTGAGAAGGAGAACACGAATAGAATGGTTTTAGTGCTGAAGATTTCTTAATTATTTTGCTCGAATTTTGAGTTTATTTTTGCCGAATATTCGGTTCTTCGTAAGAACGCAGTTTTTAAGAATTCTGAAAGTTATCTGTCTATATTAAGCAATTTCGCTTGAAAATGCGAAGGAATAATTCGATATAAAGCAAAAAAAGTGCAGCTTTCGAGAACATTCGTATGATCCCATCGCAGGACTTTGCTTGCTACTGCAAAAATATTTGACGAAAAAGTAAAAGAGAAAAATTGGAGAAGCTGTGCAAAGGTGACCAATTTTCACACTAGCAGAGAAGCTTCAATAATTTCTGTCGGCATGGGAGGAAAGCAACGCTGCCGATGAATAGAAGTCAAAAACTTTGCAGGTTAATGATTCACTCTGTTTATTTATTTATTTATTTTTTCTTTGAAATTACTTCTTATCTCTTTTGGCGAAATGTGTCTGCGTAATATTCCGGTTTTCCCTTTTCATAAATTAAACCACTTTCGTTATCGTATAACTTGTTAAAAATGCTTATAAATTTCGTTAATTTTCTTTTAATATAATTAAAGTGTTTATAAAATTTTAATTTACCATCTATTAATGCTTTTAATCATTTCAATATTTAACCCGCACTGATTTAAAAGTATAATCTCTTCATTTACTTCGTTCAGTATTATATAATTCCAGTTTTTGCTACATTAATGTGTAGATTAAATTTATAAAAAAAAAAAAAAAAAAGAATTACTGTCTTTCTTAATAAATCTAATTTTTTATCAACCGCACGAAACAAATATAGATCCAATCACGAACCCTTGCTATATACTCCCCTGATGGAGTATTTCTTATCGCTCTATAAATCTATGATTATAATACTGATTTTATATATTTCATGATGTATTCGTTAATCTTAAGTTCTTACTTAATTCTATTAACCTATTCAATATTTAATACAATTGAACGCCTTCGTAATGTCTAATGTTAAGAAACAAGATGTATAATTTGTATTTTTGTAAGAATTTACTGTTTGTATTGTTTTAAAAAAAAATCACAGATTCAACTGACTTACAATTAATTATATTGTTCGTTAAGTTGTTTTAATCCATGCAAAGTTAGCTTTCGAAAACTATATTAAAGAGTCTGATAACAGTGATTGGCTCTAATTCATTTTTCAATTTATTTGGTTTTGATAATATAACTGCTTTTGATACTTTCCGTTCGTTTGGATAATTCCGTAACAGTACATTAATAAATCTGCTCGTTATTATGTAGGGTAATTTAACATTAATTATTTTAAGTAATCCATTTTAGAAATGGCATCTCTAAACTAGTACATAATTATTAAGATTTTTTATGCAACCAAAGTGATTTCTTCTTTAGCTACAATAATAATTCGGTTAGGATTTGAACGGTTTTCTCTTTAAATATAGTTCCTCGCTTAATAGTTCAATTCTTTTTATCCTTATTCACGTAGTCAGTTAATTTAGGTATTTCTACATTTTTACTTTTACTTAGTAAAATTTTATATTTCAACTCGAAGGCCGATTTTTTACTTACTTTCAGCCTGTTTAAAATTTATATTACAAGGTGAAAAAAAAGGAACAAAAACATTTCCATTAAGAGAATCAGAATAAGTTAAAAGGAAAGCGGCGGAAAATAAATTGTAACGATTAGAAGTCAGGAGGAAGCAAGTTGGAATTTGCAAGTTAGAAGGCAAAACGAATAGTAATGAAATGAAGAAAGGAAGAGCATATTTCTGTACGAATCTTGAAGAGGTGCAAGAAAAATGTTTCTGATCAAAGGAAACAGGTTTCGAAACCTTCACTTAAATTAAACAATATCATTGAAGGTTAAACTGTAATGCGAAAAGCCGTTGCTGTGCGCGCTGATCGGTCTCACACCGTCGAACCGGTGCAACAGCGCAAGTGCATTTTGACATTATGTCTTCACTAGCGTAGTTTTTGTAAAATTCATCGTTTACGTTTATTTTGGACCACCATCCCAAAACAGGATAAAGCGTTCCGATCGCCGCCAATGATACAAGAATGCGGTAAGGATTTAAAAAAGGTAGATAAAGCTGTTTAAGATTATAATTTAACGGAAAACATGTAAACAAATTTGATATTAGTTGAATTTTATGTTGAAAGAAACGTCAAATTACGAGTTGTAAAAGAATGCTAATCTTAGGAAGGATGTGGTTCCACCGTGTTCCTGATCTGGTGAGAATATGTGACAGCTTCAAATAGAGAAATATATTAATGGAATTTGATAACCAAGTTTCTGACTATGTCTATATCATAGCAGAATCTTTAAAGCTTATTTTTCTTGCTGGAACGCTACGACAATTCTATCGGCAGACATTATATGTAGATCGCATTTTATGAGAGAAAAAAAGGAGAGATCAATGCAAAATGTTGGATTAAACGAAGACGATCATGTATAAAAACAAAGAGATAAAGAAAAAGGAGAAAGAAAAGAGAATTAAGTATGGAAATTTTACATGTATTCTAAGTATTTTCGACGGGTACGGAGAAATTTTTCTGAAGCAAAAGTAGTAGTAAGTTTTCAAAGTTGGGTGAAATAACAATGTTGTTATTTCATAAAAGTTTCCGATAATATTTGAACAGGAAATTGTGTCTCTGTTTGTTGCATGTAATGGAACAGGGGAAGTGTGTTTTAAAGTCCATTAATTGCTTGAAGAAAAAAAAAAAAATGGCGTGAGAGAGACAACGGTTTTATAAGGCGTTTTCCTAAAAAGTAGGTTAAGAATAGAAACTTTCTCCGGGTGCATCGAGTGTTCGAAATAATCTTCAACGAACTTTGTAGGGTGTTTAATTCCTTCTTTAACTCTAAAAAACCTGCTTCCAAAGATTACTAGGACGGAGGAAATAATTATCTTAAAAATGTCCTCTTCCGAAACAGTGTGGTGCACTTCTAATATAATCTCATACCTGCGCATAAGATGAAGTTGGTTATGCTTTCAAGCTGTTATTATCAAAAAAGGATTTTAAATTACGGAAATAACTGTAACCAAAGATGCAGAAACGAAGAAAGCTGCAATTTTCTTTCTAACCTTATTGTATTAACTATCGCTGCTGGATAATTTGTTTTTTGTTATTCAGACTCTTCGGGTGTGAATTGTGGTCCCACATGATCGATAGGTAATTGCTGGGCCGCTGTCTTAGATACTTAAAATTAATGATATACTTTTTTTTTCGGTATGAGTCAAAATGTTCCGATGTTTTGACGAGGTTGCTGAGGGATTAGAAAGACGTTGAAACTGAGGACAGTGAGTTGATGAGCGCGTGTTAAGGGGGTATTCTAGTACACGAATTTAGGTTTTTTCAAGCTCAATAAAAAAAAAAAAAATAAATATTTTTACCATCCATTTTTTTATTATTTATTTATTCGTGTTTTAAGAATACACAAAAAAAATTATCAAAAAAAAAAAAAATTCAAAATTTACGAAGCTACAGGCTGATGAAGTGGAGGGGTAAAAAAAAGGGTGTGTCCTGGTTGATACGATTCCAACCTTTCTAGTCATCTGAAACAAAAAAAAAAAAAAAAGATTCTTAATTAGTAAGGATGTGATTATAGCCCTTATCTCAGAGAAGAAAAAAAAAAATTCTTGTAAAAACTTGAAAAAAAGGGGTCGATTTTTAACCTTTTTTTTGACTTTTCTAAATTGTTTAAAAATAATAAAAATCAAAATTTTGACCATATTCTGGCAAGGGCTATAGAGTGATATATAAAGAAGATCAATATATCCAATTTCAAGTAAATCGGTTTATTAGAACTTGAGATGTCTCATGTCAACCGTGTTGGGGAAAAAAGTAGTTTCGAGAGAGAAACACGTTTCAAGTTTCGAAAGATCCAAGTAAAGTTTCAGCAGCAGTCTAACTGTCATAGAACGGTACCGTTATACTTAGATTTTCTTAATCGGAGATTCCTGCTTCATACAATGAACTTTCTTTTATTTCAAATTGTACATTCTCTGAAGTTCTAAAACTAGGCGAGCAGTCCCAGCTTCCTTTGAAGCATCAAAAGCTCAGATTTCAGAGCGTTCAATCCGAGTCCCGCCTGGCAGTTTAAATGTTCTTTTTTTTTTTATCTACCTGGACGCACAGCACTTCCTTCGTTACTTTTTTTATCCATTTTACACTTAATAAATAAAATATTCACGCAAAATTCTATTTATTTGGATTGTACATGGAGTACGCATATTATCGTTGCTCCAAGATTGGAACGAAACTGACCTGAACTGAACACTAAGCAAGAAATGATTTCAACAAAATACGTTACAATGGCCTTCGTTTAATCAATTTTTAAACATATATATTGTATATATAATGTATAAAAGAGTTTGATTTATCCTCAGGCAGTCGAAGAATATCTACCGTTTATTGTTTGATTCGCTCTGACTGAGCCGATTTAGTTACCGCGTCGCGAAAATAGCTATAACACCGTAAATAATTTTAATTTTGAAAAAGGAGCATATTCTTAAATGTCTAAACTATCGGAATATACAAAAAAAAAAAAATTTGACATTTTCATATTTCTAGACTAGTATACCCCCTTAAGTTACTTAAAAAGCTATTGTTTAAATCCTAGATCGATAAAGGATGATCGAAATTTTTAGTCCCCTTACTGTTATGGTTATCAGAAGGGGAGGAACACAACTATTACATCTTTCGTCTTACAAAGACGAGGCATCATCGCAAAATTAATAAGCGCAGGGATTGATACCGCTGTCGATATTTAAGGGAGATATTTAGAAAACAAGGGAGGAAAAAAGAAGTTAAAGTGAAATAAAAACAGTAACAAACTAAATAGATCTAATTGAAATTCAAGGGAAAATAGAATTAAGCTATGAACGATCGAAACGAAATAATATAGAAATATTAAAAACACATAGGGCGAACGAAGTTAAATTGAGGTAATCTAAAATTCCGAAATAACTGCGAGTGATAATTGGAATGAATTTACCGTTTTGGTAGAGATAAAATCCGAACACACATTACTGACAAGAACGCCGCTTTCATCGCATATGTAATACTCAAGCTTGGAACTTAACTACGGGATATGTACAAAAATTGATACTCAATATTAATAATTTTAAGAACTTAAACTAAATCACATGCAAACACACTTTGCAGTAAAAAATCTTAAGCCCGCAGGTCATTTGAACAGACAAATGGAATAAATTAATTTCCAAGCGAACAATTAGTAAAATAGTCGGATCTAATGATACTAAATAGTTCATAGCGAACTCAGGCAATGACCGATAACGAAAACCTACGTCCAGAGAAATGTTCAGACTGGAATAAAATGTTTCTTATTGTGCACAATGAATCACCTTTGTTAAAGAGTTTCTTACGTCGAAGTAACCTCCTTACGGACGCAGATATTGTAAATAAAATGCCCCGTACTAATTAACTGCTATTTGGATAGAAGTTTATAATAAAAGTTTTTTTTATCGGATCAGTCTGAAATGTGTTTCTTTTTCCGTTTTTTTTTTTTAACGATGGGACTTGTTTTTTTTTGTTTTTTTGAAGTTAATTCCGGAATTCGGACGATCTTTGTATTCATTTGAAATAATTTCATCGACACGGTAATAACAGATGAAAAATCTTCATTATTGAAAAACCTCCGGCTATAGAAATAAATGCGCTTACTGATATAGTTCGAAAGGTGAACCCTTGTAAACGTATTAATCGGATAATTAACTCGACTTACTAGACGATTTTTGTTTCGTTCTTTACCTGTTCATTATTAATTTGAATTGTAAAAATTTCGTCGACAACCACCTTCTCGAAAAATTGATGAAAAATTTAAAAATAAAAAACACGCTTCAAAGTACTGCTTAGTCGACACAATTTTTAAATTTTGAAAGAAAGTGTTAATTTCCTGAAGAAGTGTACACCTTTCTTTTTTTAATTGAAAACATTCTGCGCCGGTTCCCCTTTTCCTCATTGCGATTGCTTTATTTTTCGTATATTTTTATTCTTTAAAAATTCAATGTTTGTCTCGAAAGCTGCATTACGTAAGATATTTCACGCAACTGAATTTTTCGTTCGGCTTTGCAACTTCAAAATATAATCAGGCGTAAAAAAAAAAAAATGGTGGGGGGAGGGTAAAAAACTGATTTTAAAATGATAGACTGGTAAAGGTGGTACTGGTATGTAGTTGAAAAAATTCGGAAAATGATATAAAACGGTTGAAAGGGTATAATGTACGGCGACGACGAGCTGGGACCGTTGCTCGTGTCAAAGAATTTTGATCGAGTACTGGACAGCGATAACGACTCGAGAATTCGTGCAGAGTTGCTTTTGACGTTTATGATACTATATACATTTATGCGTTTAAAGTCGCTACTGACTAAAAGTGAAAACAGTTTTCGGATAAACATGCAAAAGGTAATTGTTTTGTACTATCGGTCTTTGCATCGTCGTCGATGAAGGAATACTCGAAGAAGCTTTGTGAACGGTTTATCTTGTTACACACTTCTTCTTACTTCTGAAAATAGTGTCCCAGCCTAAAAGAGGTAGCGATTTTTCCGTTTCCCAGTTCGGATTTTTAGTTTCTTTTCTTTCTTTATCGATTTTATGATAGAACATTCGGAATAAAATGAACTGTTTGAAGCGACATCGACAGTACTTCGTCACAACTGTTTCCGTAATAGTTCATGATGCAATTGAAATTGTTTCGCTTTTATTGAGAATGAAAAATGTATGCTATTAGCATTGAGGCGAACGTTTACAAACAATAAAGTTTATCTTTTTGGAATGCAGAAAATTCTATTCAATATTTTTTATAAACTTCGGAAAAGATTTTGTTTCCTTTTTGACTTCACTGATCAGACTACTCGTTCTAGCATGCGGCTTGTATCATCGTCGTCATTGCAGTATTACACTACACACTTTTTGAAACTAATTATAAAATTAAAAATATAAAAACTTCAACTTCTCCAATTGGGTGCAATGCCAGATACACTAGTCGAACTAAAACACTTCAACAACTTCGGACAAAAGAGGCACATTCAGTAGTTGTAGTTAAGACTTGTAAAGGACGAAGTAATAACAAAAAAGTTAGCGAAAAGGTAACAACCGGGAGGGACCAAAAATCGGTAAAATGCTTTCACAGCTTTTATAATCGCACTATGCTAATGTTTTGACGATAATTCCATCTTCGTTTTGTACCATATGTTAGATGTTGTCTTTTTTTTTTTTTTTAGGGCGACTCTTTTCAAAGGGCGACCATTTAAGATATTCTCCGAATAATGTTTAGATTAAGAATACGTGTCAATAATAGTTCAAGCGCAACAAATGAAATATACTGAAGCTCAAAAGATAATAATAAAGTGATACTTCGACAATGCTACTGGGTCTACACAGATTCCGCAAAATTCAACGAGACAACTTTCCTCTCAGCCGCAGTTGCTACGTATGAAATATTAAACAACCGCCCAATACCTCAAAATGAGAAACAGCTGCTCTCCCTTCTTTATCAATTTTTCTTCTTTCATCAACTAAAATGAAACCCAAAATAGACTTTCGTTTCATCCTTTTGCGTCAAATCAAGGCCGCCACCCGACCATAGTGACCTCTGGAAGGAATCTCATGCGGAGATTACTGACTTTTAAATCGTATATAAACCGGATACGTTGTTTTCATTTGCGACTAATTCTATCGACTAATTTTCTATTCCCTTAGTCCGGCAATTCTGATGGTCTTAAATTTGACCTCCTATTCAGGACACATTCTTTTAACTACGTTTTTCGCTGTGAGTGCAATCGTTCCTTAAGCGACCAACTCGCTCTCTTAACTATAAAAATAACTCATTGGTACGCGGTATACGGAAGTGTCATCGAAAAAAATAAAGAGTGAAGCGAGTTGTGATCCGGATAAGCATTGGATCTAAACAGCCCTTTTCGCAAGATAGCTTTCGTAATGTAAAATTATCTTTATAACACACTAATTTAATTTGTGGTCAATAATTCTTCCGTATCGTACGCTGTAGAGGGATTCTTAAAATAAAATTATTATATTTTTCTCTTTTTTTCTTGTAAATAGTCGCTATATTCTCTATAAGATTATTATCGCATAGTGCCTTTTTCAGTTTTATTTACCATCGAATTGTCCATATATGATTTATACTACATATATATATATATATATATATTTATAAAGAAATTTTACAATACCATGCTCTTCATCCACGCTCACGCAACTAAAACAAATAAACGAGAAAGTAGATAATACGTGTATATACGGAACGGTCCCTATTCAAATAATCGCAGCGGCTTTCGAAATATATTAAAACGTCATTAATCATTTTTTACACTTCTTACGAGGAAAATAAATTTTTTAGAAATAGACCTCCAGCCCCCTTCTGAATTTATACGTCAACGTATACCCGTATAAATATGGTAGTTTCCCTTGGTGATTTGCAGGCGCTTTCCGCGCGACTATCAAACGATTATTCATTTTAATAATTTTTTGTCCGCCACCAGCGCACTTTGAATTCAAGACATCTAAAGGTCCGATTATTCTTTGGACTTACAGACGCTATAATTAAAACAAAAAAAAATAAGTAAGTAAAAAAAACTTTTACAATACAATAGGATGTTTAGCAATTTTTTCTTTTTTTTTTTTTTTTTTTTTACTTTTCACACATTTTTACTGTGTAAGTGCGTTGTTCACCTGAATTTTTTTTCTAACCATTCTCCTTAAAAACCTACCCGTAAGAATGGTCAGAACTGAAAAAGCAAGTACCCGGAATAGATTCTCCGACGAAATCAGTGGACGTTACAATTATAGAAGAGAGCTTTGTAGAGAAACTGAAGTAGTAAGTAAGAAAAATTGTAGGAATTTCATTAAAACTATATATAGTAAAACTTCTGAATAGCGGACAGTCGGGGGACCAAAACGTTTTATTCCGGTACTAAGAAGTGTCCGCTAATGAGAAATAATAATGTATGTACAGATTACTGAAATTTACATTATTGTGTATTGTATTTAACAAGAATATAAAAGATCGTACGTAATATAAAAAAATACAGTACATATTTTACTTAAGACATGCATGCGTCTAAAATATATAAAAAAAAAAAAAAATGTTCGTATAATATAAAAATATGAGTGTATGTACAGTACTACTATACGGTACCTACTTATGTTTTTATTCTATGATTAGTTCGTAAACAAGTTAGGCAATAGAGTATAAATCACTTTTTGTTTTATAGAACGCAAAATAATCTATAATTTTAATCACTTATGTTCAAAGTATTTTTTTTTTTTATAGCGTATCGAACATATTTCAGTTTTGTGTGAAAAAATCGGTAATTTTACTTTGTTTCTTTCATTTCAAATCCGCGATTCGACATGCACTTGCAGTTCGGATATCATTTTTAAACCTTCAGCATCAGCTTTATGCATAAAATACGATTTTTTTAGTTTTCCAATAACAACTAACGAGTCGACATTATTTAGAGTTTCACAGTCAACTTCAGTAGTTGTGTCTTCTTCGCCATCATAAACATTATTGTCATCACAGTCTACTCTGCATCATCGGATGGATTTTGTTGTTGCATGAATAATTCATTTAAGTCGGTACATGGATATTCCACATGCAATCTCTTGTTTATTAAACAATAATCTGAGGCACTGATTGATTGAGAAGGTCCGTTATTGGGAAATATTTTTATATTGTGTCTTATGGGAAAATGCCGAGGATTTTAAAATTGTGCGGTATTAGGAAATGTCCGCTATTTAGAAGTGTCCATTAGTAGAAGTTTCACTGTATACATAT
This sequence comes from Icerya purchasi, assembly GCA_039619475.1. Lineage (NCBI taxonomy): Eukaryota > Metazoa > Arthropoda > Insecta > Hemiptera > Monophlebidae > Icerya > Icerya purchasi. The sequence goes on from CM077116.1 coordinate 227,170,217, forward strand.
ATATATATATAAATTTTTTTTTCTTTTAATTTACAGATTAAATGGAATTCGTTCAATTCTTTCGCCGCTTCAGTTTCTTTACGAAGTTCTCACTTTCATCGGCGCTTAAAGCTGCACGTCTACCGGGATTTGTCGTCGGTAAATCTATTCTAGAAAATTGTTTTTCAATTGTGAAATAGGTCGTTTTCACCCCTTTCTAACAGCGTCTAAATTATGGTAAAAAAACAAGTAAACATTGGAACTGTTGGTTTCCTTTGTTTTACTAACTTCCGCTAATTCAGTATATCATTGTCGACATTTTTCGCCATAATTCTTTATGCGCCATTTTTTTTATTATTTTTGCCTGCGACACATTCTCCGCGAATTTTTTTGTAATAAATTGTCGGTCACATCTTTTAGGCCGTGACACTTTTTTTCACGAACGGATAATGTTATTTTCCGAATCAGAGTTAATGAAATAACGCGTGCGGAAAAAAAAAAAAAAAAAGATTGCTTAAAATTAAACGAGCCCTTTGTTGAGATTTATCCAAAAAACACTGTACAACTGACTGAGGCTCGTTCGAAATCAGCGAGACTTCAGCTAGTGCTGATAAATTAAAAAATCGGAGATTTATAGTTTCTGTATCAATTTTTATCGTTTATTTCAGTAACAAAATGGAGGAAATTCATCGCAACATAAAACTGATTTTTCGTTGCTGTTTTTGAGAATCATGCTTAAAAATATATTTGCAGTTAAAATGATGAATCTTACAAGTCGTATGAGGTAGAAAACGTCCGCGTCGTATTGTTGGAAAAAATTCGTGAAGAATCTGTCACAGGTAAAAATAATAAATAAAAATGGTAAAAATAGTTTCGCGGTAAAATTGTGTTACACCTACAAACGGCACGGTATTTGATTTTTTTTTAAAATAATTTTGATAATTATTAAATTAACGGTAATTCCGAAATATTAGCATTAAGGAGACAGATTATCGGCCGATTATTTTTAATTGCATCTTAGAGAAAGCTATCAGAGAATGGAAAATACTGACGATCGATAAAGAAGACAGCAGATTCAAATTTAAATTTAGTACAAAGAATAAAGGTGCATAAAATCGACCATGTAGAAAAAAGATTAACCAGTTAATCAATATATCTATTTGGAAAACCAAGTACATGACAAATATATCAAAGACAGTCCAGACTATATTAATACATGTGTGTCGGGGAAAATAGAACGAGTTAAATTGTAATATATAAAACTATAACTTTTGTAACGTAAATTAAGGTTTTAAAATATATAACTTGTCATATTATCGAGACAAACGATTACAGGAAGAAATAACACATAATATTAAATAGTTTAAATATCTAACGGAAAGTTATACAACAAAATGGATTAGAAGAAGAAACGGTGAACAGTAGTTAAGCCGAGCATATCATTTGCGGCGAAGTATGTCTACAATAAAAAAAAAAAAAAAAGAACAAAAATCAATGACTATAGGAGAAAAACTAAAACATTACATTCTACAGTTATTAAACTAGAAGAATTATGTGTATCAGAAACCGCAAATCTTAACAAGAAAGGATTAAGTAACCAATTAGAAATAACGGAACATGGAATTTTAAGGAAAATTGTAAGAATAAAATGAAACGATGTTTCAAATGGATATCAAATGAATACAGAGTAAGATAGAACGGCTGCCAATAAGGAAATGAAGATTATTATTTTACGGACGTATTACAGAATGCAGGATGACCGGCTAAAAGACGAATTATTTTGGAATTTATGAAGACCTAAATGGTTCGATGAGTGCTGCGAAAAGGGCATGAAATTAATAAATATTAATGAAATTTTGCAAATGATTGACAAAAACTTATTCCGTAAAGTAGTTATTAATTCAACCCGTTAAAATAAACCAAGAAAGTCAGAAAAGATCGCTTTCGGTGAGCCGTAAAAATGCATTTAATTTGAAAGGCTCGAAAAATATTGGAAAGGTGTTAAGGAAGGAAAAAGGAGCAAGGTGTAAAATGAAGACTCGGTGGTTTTCTAGCGTGGTCCACAGAGGCTGAAATCGGCGGAAAAATAAATCCATTTATATATGTATACACATATGTATTTACATAAAACTCAATCGTTCGGGATAACAGCTTTCTATAATTTTTATAGAAGAACCAGCTTTAATTGATTATTTGAAACGTTACCCATAATCAATACAAAAACGTTATGAACGGTGCAAGATTTTTCTGACATATACTAATAACTGTGTACCATTTCTACGCCAGGGGAGGGTAGTAAAAAAATTCTATCAGCAATATATTTATGTATTCTGCGAAAAATGAGAGCCAAACCTGATAATTTTTATATAGGAATTACAAAATAGAATTTCGAATGATCTCCCCTAATGGGGAGGGATTTGAGAAGAACCAGATTTTTATATATGTATGTATGTATACGACAGATCTCTCGAGAATTATTCCGAGCATATTTACGCATTTATAATAATGGATAGGCGGAGAAATACCGCCTTAGGCAGATGAAGATTTCTTAAAAAGCTGTTGTGAATTAGCAAATTACTTTAATAAAGACTTGAAAGTTTCCGATTAAAGTAGCGCTCCCCGCCGTCGTTAATAGCGAGCAATCGTAAATTTACAAATTGAATTTATCCGTAAAATTTGAAATCTTTTCGAAAGAAAAATTTCAGTACGTTAAATGTTAACGAATATACACTAATACACATGTAAACTGCTAGATAGTCGATTATTATTATTTACGACAAAATATAAAATTTTAACGTGACATTTTTATAAATTTTTTAACAAATTATTTATTATGTTACTTATTTCATATAGGAGAAAATCGTTAACATCATCGCCATTCGTTAATAATGGACCTCCACTATTCGAGTATATGATTATTAAGCTATAGTAGAGCGCAAGGAAACTATTAAATAAATTTTTCGTCATCGATAAAGCAGGCGCATCATTGAAAGAGAATATGCCAAATATTGGAAAGATGGTTAAAAAAGACCGGAAGATAGAGTAGGTGGATGGAACAAAATATATCACGAGTATTGGAGGAAGCTACGGAAAAAGCTATCAGAAGAAGAGAACTCGAGCAGAAATGAAATGGGACTATAGAAAAGATAAAAACGAGCACTATCTATGGCAGTCATTAAGCTTAGCCCAAGAAGTATAAGGCAATAAAAAAAATTACAGGCTGTCCTAAGTCGAGAAAATGGATCACAATAAGTCTGAAAAATACGGATTCATGAACGCGTGGAAATATGTAAGCAAAAAGCAGAAGCGGGTATAAGAATCGGAATAGAACCAGAGTCAGACATACTCTTGTCGAAAGTAGAGGAAGCAAACCGAAATCTGTAGAGAAACAGGCGAAGATGCGATAAATGCCGGAATAAAGCTACTGGTCGTGTTATGAAAGTGGCGCGGTGCAATTCGGGAGACTGGAAAGTAGACGAGGTACGCACTCAATTTTTATTCCATCGCACGAGAAAAGCTCAATAAGAAAACGCGTAAATTATCAGATGGAAGCGCTGATGTCGCACACCAGTAAAACCTTCTTAAGAGTTCTCAAACACTTTCTTCGTAAGCAGATTTTGCCATAGCACGCCGGTTTTACGCCTGGTGAAAAAGAATTCTTAAGTAAGGGAGTATTATAACGTTCCGTCGCTCATTTCTAAATCACACTGAAGTGTTTGACTGCGTGATAGGTGCTGTGCGATGTTTTAACTTAAAGGGGGGTGGGTGTACTTTTAAAAATTTATACAAGTGTAGTTGAGTAAAATCTCGTGACCTCACAGTTAGACGAGAAGCCGGACAGGATGGCATAATTTCGTCCTTGTTTTTCGACATATACATTAAGTACATGATAGAAGGACTTTGAATGATGGGAATGGTGGCAACAGTTGGTGGTAAATGCATCAGGAATCTGAGATATGCTGTCAACACGAGACTGTAATACTGATGGTTCTCATATCATGGGAATTGAGGTGGTGCAATTGTGTAACTAGCTTAAATCAGGGTTCATGGATCGTGTAAATACGTAGAAGGTCACAATTAACCAGGGTGGCCTCGATGGGAACAGAATAATTCAACAAAAATAAATCATTGATTCGGAAACAATAAGGGGGTCGGGGGGGGGGGACTGCTGATATAAAATGTATTAGCACGCTGGAGGTGTGAATGTAGCGCGCTAGGTGTTACGGATTCAATGACGCTGTGTCAAGAGTGATCGTTTCGATTTGAAAGAAGATTTGGCGGATATTGTCGTAAGACGACTGTTTAGTCTTAAGAAAATATCAATCGAAAGAATGGTTTGGGGCGGAAGAGGCAAGATGTTTCAAAAGATGAACTGATCAAGTCCGCGAAATGACTAATGAAAATTTTTTTCCGGTTTTATGGCGGATCGTACGGCTGGAAAAAATGTATTGTTCATTAGTGTAGCTATGGCCCGGTGCGTGCAATGGTGATTAGATGAAACGAGGTAAAATTTCTTGTCATCGTTTCGATTATTTATTTCTTTTTATTTCCTTTTTCGAGTTCATCAACTATATTAACCCAGAGTGTAAGAGAAATGTTTCTGCATTCTTAATTAGCAGGAAATATCCTACTCGAACGCAATACTACTGCCTAACTGACTACGACACGGTAGCCGGCCTAATTGAATAGTAAAAGTATAATTTGATTTATAAATGTTATTACTATCGTTATATTTTATTTTTTGCTACGGCATTAAGCAACATTTGGTGACTAACTAATTTTTTAATATTGTTATTAATACGTGTAAATTACACACGGCGAGTATGGGGATTGTTACTCCGAAATTTGTCGATGTTTTATTATATTTTCATAATTTAAATAAATTCCTACGAGTTAATGAGTTTTAATTAGTATTATTACTACTAATATTAAATTATCCCTATTAATTATTGTCGATCATTTCTGCGTCGTTTAACTTTACACATCCACGATTTTCTAATTTAAATCAAATATATCTTGTAAGTATAATTGTTATTTACTCGTATTTGTCGAATGTACTACCACTAAGGAATGGTGAATACGTCGAGATGACTGCTAAATGCTGTTGCAGTACTGCTCAGCTGCGAATCAAAAACACTGTGGCAATCTATCAGCAGAACTGTGTGGCTTCGAAGGAATTCGAGCAGCTACCGTAATCGTTACATACCGCGCACGGCTATTGAAGTCTGGCGACCAAAGCGTAACTTCGAAACAGAGAAAAAGTATAATAAACCGTTGCACTGGTCCTCCCGCTTGTGTACCGTGCTACACATTATGAGAAGATTTTCTTTGCGTAAACGAATTCAGCCACTGGTCGAGCTTCGTTAATCATGCCGAATAAACCATGAAACCAAGCCTCTACGCAGAGCTATTGCAATCATCGTATCGATGACTTCGAATCAAGCCAATGTAAACATCAATAAGCAGGTATAGTCGACAGTGCACGGCCAAGTGCACTTCTAGAACGCATTTCGCCAGTGTAGAGGAGTTCTCGATAAATTTTGCGAACAATTTTTTTTTCTTTTTGGGGGGGGGGGGGTAGTTTATGCTAGGTTCAGTCTTTAAGAGGCTACCTTTTAATAGCGCCTCGGGTTTGGCACCTGGAAAACGGGATAAATTCTGGACGCTATCGATAAAACGTGCTGCACCGTGTATTATCACACCTTCAAAATGGCTCGTCGCGGATGAGTTGTTTTTGATTTTCTCAGAAACAAACTATTATCGCAAGGGCCGAACGCGAATGAGCATTTTCAATGACTTCAGACGAGTTCATTTCGTAAGTAAACAGTATTAAAAGGGTAGATTATTCGAGACAGAAAAACCCGAAATAAATTTTGGCATTTGACCAAGGAAATAAAGGCGTGCGAAATCTCCGACAGCAGCCTATAAATCTGAACGGTCACCACCACCGCAGTGGGAAAACAGAGAATGTCTGCTTGTTATCAGCTGCAGTTCGAATTATCGTCGTTATCCCGACCGGTGATAAAGGATTAAAACGGCGCAAGATTTCTCGTTTGGAATAATTCCAATTAGAGTTAAGTTGGTTGATGGTGGATACTTTGCCCGGTCGACGCGTTTTAGTTTTGTTTTCGTTTCGGCGCCCGGTCGATATGGCCCTCATCGAGGTGAGCTCTCCAAGCTGACTTCATTGTTCCCCCTTATTCTAGGGAGGAAGATTTTCACTGATAACGCGAAAAGCATGCCCCCCCCCTCCCGAGTTAAAACAAAAAAATAAAATAAATGAGAAATGAAAAAAAATTTTCAAGCTGAAAGGAAGTCTAACCGAACCACCATTAGAGAAGCTTTCTTAGTTCTTCGGATGGCGCTAGAGGCTATAGTCATTCAAAGTGCTAAAGTCCCCGGGGATCATAAAAGCATTATACGTTTAAATTTTAAATGCAAAAAAATCCCGCCAAATACGTGATGAATACACCGGCAGTTGTTTGCTAGAAAAAGCCTATACATTTTGGCCATTTTAGAAAAACAGCGTTGCTGCATTCAGTCGGCATCTTTCTAGTCGCGTCGTTTTTACTCGACTTACTATTCAACCGTGCCCGTTTGCAGATTAAAATAACTTTGCGTTGCGTGTATTATTTTTTATTCTTGTTTAATTTTTAGTTCATTTTTCGGTCTAATTGTCATTTAAAAATTTCCGTTTCTATACTTACTTGAATAAAATATTTTACGCTACTACGGTCACTAATTATTCCGGAACAGCCAGTAAACAATCTACTCTGCGAATTCGCATGGGCAGGTATTCTGAAAAAAAAAAAAAAAAAAAAAAAAGCTACACCTACATTAACAATAATAATGCCGGCCAATTTTCTAGTGGGTGTTTCGCTTGATTAGAGTCGGGTTCGATTCCCGCTGCAGCACATTGCCACTTTAAAAAAATTTCACTTGCACTGAGCGCGTCCAAAAATAATAATAATAATAAAAAAACAACAATAACAATACTGTGATTATGAAGCTACTCGGAACGCACCATTGTGTCGTAGTTTTAAATATATTATTCATATTTTATAAAAGTGTGTGTGTGTCTTTCATTTAAAAATTTGCTTTATTATTTATATATTTTTTAAAAAAAGTACAAAAAAGTAACGGCAGAATCTTCATTTCAGATATATATATCGATAATAACGCTTTTTTTGAAATATTGTAAGAAACAATCAGAATGGCTCGTGCTAATGTCGTACTGAGATTTATTCACCACAGTTCAGCCCATTTAATTTTTTGTTTTACACTGATTTTTCCATCTGGTTCCTGTACTAATTTCGAGCGATTTAATCGGTAAAAAATTGAATCAATTGATGAAAATTCGAATTCTTTTTTTCTTTCCCGGTAACTTAGCGATTAGTTTACTATTCGCATTTATTCGCAAGGGAATTGTAAACGACGTTCGAAAATAATGAAGCACTTTCAAGTTCATGAGATACCACCGGTGTGTTTATTTCATCACTCTTACAAAAATCGAAACACTGTAAAAATTACTGAGATCCCACTATCGACGTCAAATCGACAGCGCTGCCCGGTTAGCAGGTTACCAGTAGCTGTGGGTGAACAGTCGAACCTGTACATGTTTAATCCAAGAACGGTAATCTACGTAAATTATACGTGCACTCCGCGCTCAATCGTCTCTGCGGGTGCCCGCGTGTTCGAGCTGTTGTCTCATCCCTCGAAATATGCTAAGCCAATTAAGTTGTTGTTAAGACCACCGTGTGTGCTTAAAACCTGTTGTTGCGGTGTTCAATTGCTGTTATTCACCTTCCATTTCGTATAACCGTACTAAAGAATGCGTCAAATTCAGGCCATTTTGCAAGAATTTTTTGATTCAACCGATCCAAGGATTGAACTGAAATATATTACTATCGATAACTGGGTTTGCAGTGTATCGTTAGGTGTAGAATTTCTTGGAAAAAAAATAAAAAATAAATAAAAATTAAAAGGAAATAAACGAGAATTTCCAAAAGAATTATCAGATATAACCGAAAAGTTTTACCTTATTTACGGAGTCGTTGACAGCAAATTCTTAGAAGGTCAGAGATAAAATAGACTCGTTTATTTGCTTCTATCGACTCATTGTGATTCGGTCATAAATAATACAACTCAAAAACTAGAAATAATCCATAATTACAATTCAGCAAAGGGTGGTGTAGACACCTACGATCAAATTTGTCAACACATGAATTATATTGGGAAACAATGCGATGGCCGCTTTATTTTTTTTTTTTTTACAATATCGTAAATATCTCCAAAGATGTACTACTACTATTACAGGTTACTCGAATATAAAAGCAATAATATAATGTTACCAACTAGGCCAAAAACTCGAATAGCATGAAATCAAAATAATATACATTACATTTATCCTAGAGGGGCAAATATACGAATTGATAACATACGATGATTCGGTTTTAATTAAATTAATTTTTTTTTTTTTTTCTTGTGAAAGCAACATCCGTACCGTGTTTAACTGCTGTGGCTATTACAGTACGAAGAAGCGCAGTTTGTTTTTATAGATATCTGCTTATTACGCTAGTTCTGATAAATCGTGTTACAGATAAAATTGCATTGGGGGAATTCTCAAGAATGTTGGTGACTGTTTTGTTATTAATTGAAGGGGCCCGGTGGGGGTGATAGTGCTGGACAGTCGCACAGTATGTGGGAAGTTGAGGGAGCAACACCTTGGCAAACAGAAAGGACAATTCATAGGAGGAGGGGTTCTTTGCAAAATAAAATTATGCGACACGGCCGTGTGACCTGTGCGCAAGCGGCTAAGTGCACAGAAATCTCTGCGGGAAATGTTTTTTTCTGGCCCCCATGGTTCGGTTGAAGGTTTAATTAACCTTGAGAAAGTCAGGCCCAACGGGCTTTCCATGAGAACGTGAGATTATTGAAGATTATGTTCGACAGATACGGTGGAGGAGGGCTATTACTAGGCAAGGGGCAATATATTTGCTGCTCGGGCGGATGTATCGACGCGTTCATTTCCAGGAATCCCAGCATGGCTGGGCGCCCACAGAAAGGATACGGAGCACTGTCTCTTAATAAGTTCGTATAATACCTGCTGGGTTCGAATTGCTACAGGATGTTTGGTGAGGAGATTAGAGATTGTCAATAAAGCCGCGGATGAATCAGATACCAGCAGCAGGGCTTTCTGTGATGTAGGCTCTGTAGAAAGAAAATATTCCAAACAGAAAAATGCTGCGTATATTTCAGCATCCAGTACCGAGCAATTGTCATTCAGTCGAATGCTTCGAATCACGTCGCACGACTTCAAAGGAACAGGCGGTTGGGGATGAAGTAGCCTCGGGGGTAGCCTTGGCAGCATCCGTGTAGAAAATGAAGTGGTCGGAGTATTTTTGTATTGTTTCTACTGTCAACTGAACGATATTCGGATGCAGGGATTTATTATAATTCGTCAGGGAAAAATTAACATCAATGTTTAAAGGGGCTCACGGCGGAATCACGGTGTTAGGAGCTAGGTTAGGAAAAGGGATTACGCTCACGTTGTGCTGCGATAGGAGGGCCAGGACTTCTGGGGAAGGGTCATTAGGGAACTCTGGGGTGTTGGGGAGGTCATTTGTGTCAATAGGACAGGCACGTTTACTAGAGAAAAGAGCGAAGGTCTCACGGTGGTAATAAAAGGTTCGGAAATACTTTAGTGGGGGAGTGCCTAACAAGGCACACAAACTTACAGACGGGGAAGTTCTTGTTGAAAAAGGAGGTGGTGAAATGGCTGAAGGAATGGTGCAAAGAATAAAAACAAACTGCGTCCCAATTCCTCACACCTAAATAGTTCAATCATGCAGATACCGATTATATACTTGTTCTATGTTGTTGTTTTTGTGTCGTTCCTTTTTCGTTTAACTTACTGTTTGGAATTATTCCAAAAGAAGATCTTGTTTGTGAATGCTATCATTATATATTTGTATATATGCTTATCTAGAGTGAGCGTATGGTTTTTCTTCTTTTTATACATAGGTATAAGTTACATATATTTACTAAGACATATATTAATTAAGGTTTATTTAATTTCGATGTATATAGTAAGCATGTATAAATTTTTAACGTGTACAATCTGAATAAACGATAATAAGAAGAGTGTCGGACACTCACACAACGGGCATACTTGTGAGATCCACAAACTTATTTTAAAATCTAAAAAAAAAAAAAAGAAAATATGGAAGTCGTTAATGCCTATGTAATTTACATCCACAATTACTTTAGAAAGAATAAAAATTAAAAACCGTTATCACGTTTAAATTTTATGCCGAAGTTACATAAGCAATTAACAGAAAAACGTTTAATAAAGATGTTAAATACCGCAACGCGGAGAACAAATATTTAATGGATACGATTCGAAAAATTCTTCGAAAAGCGAAATAAAAACACAGACTTAAGTACTAGTTTGTCACATAATAATAATCAGTAATGACCGAGAACGTATATTGCACAGTTACTTGCAATTATAACAGAAGAAGAATGACTACAGCATATCCATATATACGGAATAGACAAAGACAAAATAGTTCAGTATCTCTTTTTTTCCTCTGTTTATTAACCGATTTTCTTTTCTTTTTTGTTTAGTAGCTATTTCCGATCATTAGTGTTATCAGTAAAAAAAAATTGAGGAAACAGTTATTCTTTTTTCTTATTCGAATAAAAAATGAATACAAAAAATGAAAAATAAAATCGCTATTACCAGTGAATCTGTTCCTATTAAAATGTTTTAATTCTTTTTAATAATCATCAATATTGTGGTATTTTTACAGCGTACTAAATCTTAAGGTATCATTTAATATCAATAAATAAGGGTTTTTAAATTGTGATTTGCTGTTGTATTATTGAATTTACATTTTAACTGAACTGCTTTGTAAGAACATATGAAAATGTATGCTCTCAGATATATATGATGAACGAATGTATGAGAGTAAAAAAAAAATTTTGAAAATATGCAAATTCATATAGGTTTTCTTTGAATTTTTAATGATCGAATTTCGACCAATGGGCGGACACTAGTTGTCGCAAAGGTGGCAGACTATATGCGATGAACACCAAAAAAGAACGTGCGAAGATTGTTAATTTTTAATTTGATCTAGTTAAAATTACTTAGATACAGAGTTTTTGTTTTTCGTTTTTTTTTCCAAGTCTATTTTTCATGTTCACTTAAATTTGAGTGCAATTAAATTAATTAGTGCTCTCGCTCACTGGTCAAAATTCGGCCATAATTATTATTAAAAATTTGAGGAAAATATATATGTTTGAATTTTCATATTTCAAAAAATTTTCTTTTCCACTCTTACATATATATTTTGTTCATTGTCCACGGTCTGTTCAAAAAATGACTGAACTTTTGAAATTGCTACACGTGGCTACGTTCTTTCGAAGCAAAATTGGGCACCTACTGCATTACGGTAGTTTCATCAGTTAGCGAATAGAGCGATCAAGTGAACAGGTGCAGTCAGCGCTCTGCGAAATAGTGTGAAAATGAAAATGAAGGACTTTCTAGAGCAACGTTGTAAAATTTAATTTTGCTTAAACATCGGCAATCTATTTGTGAAACATGGGCATTAGCAAGCCCATAAGGAGACCTGTATGAGCCGTACACAGTGTTACAAAGTGGTTTACGCGTTTCAAATCGGGCAGATCATCGATACCAAGGAAAATGCAAGATCAGGACGACCCTTGACGTCAACAAATGATGAAAATACTGATGTCGTTCGATCTGCGATTCGTGGAAATCGTCGTTTAACCGTGCGGGAGGTCGCGGGAGAAGTCGCGATCAGCATTGGGTCGTGTTACGACATTTTGACAGAAAAACTTGGCATGCAACGCGTCTCAGCAAAAATCATGACAACGCGCCAAATCACTTGTCTCTGCTGGTTAGTCGATTTTTGGCCAATAATGGAACAGCCGTACTTCCCCATCATCGCTACTGTCCAGACATGACTCCAGAAGACTTTTCGAAACTAAAATCCACCTTGAAAGGACGTCGTTTTCGAAGTATAGAAGAAATTCAAGAGAAATCGCAGATACAGCTATGAGACATCACACCAAACAAGTTCCAGGGAGCATACGGACGGTGGAAAAAAGCGATTGAACCGGCTCATAGCAAGCAAGGGGGATTGAAAGAGACAAACGTGTGTAAAATTGTAATTATTACAAAAAAGATTTTACGACGAAAGTTCGGTCTTTTTTTGAACAGCCCTCGTATATCTAAGAACATCGCAATTTAATATGCACTTGCAATACAAAACAGTTCATTACCATTATAATTGAATAAAATATACAATATAATTAACAGTAAATCACAATTTAAAAACCCTTATTTACTGATATTAAATGAGACCTTAAGATTTATAGAGTACACTGTAAAAAAGCCAATAATAATGATTATTAAGAAAAATTGAAACATTTTAATAAGAATAGATTTACTGGTAATAGCGATTTTATTTTTCATTTTTTGTATTAATTTTTTATTCGAATAAGAAAAAAAGAATAACTGTTACCTGAATTTTTTTTTACTGATAACACTAATGATCGTCAATAGCTAATACTAAACGAAAAAAGAAAATCGGTTAATAAACATAAAAATGAAGTGACGGTATGTTTGTGACCGCAAAACTCAAAAAGTAGTGGATGAATTAACTTGAAATTTTTACACAATGTTGTATTTCCATATAAGAGTGTTTTTACATACTTTTTATCCGAAGGTTCCCTTGGGAACGGGAAATTCCAAGCGTTTTGAAAATTAACTGTGTATGCGGAAGGAAGTATAATAGTTTATGTGTGTGTGTAAATACAAAATAGCGGTGGCAGCCTCTGATCAGGGATGAGAAGAGTGAGAAAGAATATATATAGGTGAGAGAGCGGGTGCGGTTACAATAGATTCGTTGCAAGGGAACGATCATCATCGTCGAGCAAGCAAACAAATTGATGATGATGTAAAAATAAAACCTGTTTTTACGACACTGTTAAGGGTAGAGGGCTGGAGAAAGTTGAACCGCATGCCATTTAAAATTGTGATCTGCACTATTGCTTCTTACCAAAGTGTTCGTTATTTTTTTGACAGTTTTCTTTTATTTAAATGCGCCTAGTAAAATGAAATAGGTAATATCAATAATAAATTAAATGAATAAAATATACCATATTTGAAAAATCAAGTGAATAAATTTGTATCGAAAAATATAAATCAAAATGTAACGGAAAGAAAAAAGTAATTGAAAAATACGCGATCCGAACGATTGAAATGAATAAATAAAATTAAAATGGAGATGAAAAAATAAATTTGTGACGTAAAATAAATAAGCCTAATTTAAACTATCGGAGAATGTATGAAATGAAAACGACACACATAATCAAATCATTTCTCATCAGATAAATTCTAATCTTTTATCATCTTTTTTTCCCCTTTGTTATTCTTTTTTGTTCTCAATCACTAATTAAAAGATTAATATACGGTCACACTTTCATTTTTACCGAGTACTTTGAAAATGCCAGTGGTGTGTTTGCGATATAAATAAATCATTCACATTTGTATCTGCGTATACATATTTGTTTATATAATATTTGTGCAGATGTATACTCTGCTTATAGATTGTAATTAACTGAAGAGATACACATTAGATAAAGTAATACAATATATATATATATATATATATATATATAGCTGAAAATATAAACATGTAATTTTTTTTTAAATTTCAACGCGATTGCTTGAGTGTTTTTAAAATAAGAAAAAAATCTAAAAAAGAGATCGTAATAGAACTAATTTTAGAATTCAGTTTCATAAATTGCGTATGTAAACATAAATAAATATATATATATGAGTGTGTATAATGGTTCACAAGAAGTCATTGGACCATACACTGAAAGACTTATTTGGTGGAGTATTGATGTTATTATCCGGTGTGACTTCAGGCGAACGCTTTTCCACTGATACCTCACTCAACACTAGCTGATGAATTGGTATACTTGCTTAAAATATTCAACTTTTTGGAGCACACTAAAAAAAAAAATTCATTTAACAACGAATATAGAGAATTCAACTTCAAAACGATCCAACAGCTGCCATATTTTCAAGACAATTATTCAAAGTCGATAACGGTAATGTACCTACAAATTCAGAAACAGGAAAAATCACCTTCCTATCTAATTTCTGCAGCATCGTAAATTCAATAGAAGTATTACTAGACAAGGTATTTCGAAGCATCGAAACAAACTATCAGAATCGCACATGGTTTATTGGAGATCCCCATTCTAGCGGCTAAAAATGTGTTGACGTACACGACATGAACATCATTCTAAACAGAATCGCAAGTGAAACGGTAACATACAAATCTATCGACTCCGTGATGGGCCAAAGTGAAGTGGTGAATTTTCCAATGGAATATCTAAGATTCACTCGATATTCTTGGGTTACCGTGACATATTCTGAATTTGAAAATTGGGGTGCCAATTATATTATTCCGAAACATCAGTCAACTAAAGTTATGCAATGGTACACGCGATTAGTAGTTAACAAATTGATGAATAATCTAATTGAAGCAACAATTCTGATCGAACCTCATAAATGTGAAGATGTACCACGTATACCACTTATTCCGACAGATATGGCGTTCCAGTTCAAGCGACTTAAATTTCCAACACGCCTTACGTTCACTATTACTATTAATAAAACGCTTTGCAAGCGTGTGGTTTGGATTTAGGAAATTGCCAGATAAAACGGACGTGGTACTCTGGCATCTTCGTAAAAGCATTCTAGTAAATTTCTCTGAAGTTACAGCATGGTACCAAATTTGATGCCATCGATTTTAATTCAGAACCGGCACTGGAAATGAAAGGACAGTGTTGGCTTTTGGGGAATACTTTCAAAACTGTTCGATTAATAGCAATACTGATCCCGGTCTAAGAATATAAAGCGCCAGATTAATATTAGTCTTTCATCTTACTACTGCGGGAAAAGTTCCATATTGTTTAGGATTATGTATCTGAAACATATTAGTATGATCCATCCGGTTGGGGTTCTCCGATAGCATCATTTTTGCTACATTCCCATAATGTGTACTGATACTATTGCCGGGCTGGTTATACTAGGGAGCGCATAACCAAGCCTTTTTCATCGAGATGGTCTCTAGACATTACATACGCTCAAATAATTCACACTGATACTTTATGAATGAGGTTCGTTCTATCTTTTTCCTCGCAATATTGTTTATACCGGTTTATACATATTATGCGGTAATTTTATATTGTTGTTCCTCGCAGATAGCTCCCCAGCTATAATCTTGGTATTTTTCCTATTCTTAATAATAACTATCGGAGGCATGGGTTTTTTAGACAGGTATATAACATTGACTTCTTCGTCTGCTGACCGTCTGTAAAGAAACCCGCATTTCGCTTTCGTTATTTTCTCTACACTGATCTGCAAGTAAGATTTTTTGATCGCCTTCGACTGTTGTTGTTGTTGCTGTATCCCTGAAAAGGGCTGTTTCGTTTGTTTGCGAAATTCCGCATCCGAAATAAAAGTGAGACATCCAACAGTACCCATTCGGCAATAAATTAATTTAAAATTATATGTATTTTACAAATTGGATTTCTTTCGGACGTTGACGAAATTACCAGATAATGTACATTTGTTTCTTTTTTGCACAATGAATATAGGGTATTTTGGTTATTTCATACCGTCGCAAATTTCACATTTCACCCCGATAAGATTGTGCACAAAGTATTAAAACATATTTTTCCTTTAAAGCAGTCGTTAAACAGTAATTATTTAAAACAACATTTCAATAAAATGTATACAATATGTTTTTTTCAGTATTGTTTAAAATTGTAAATACGCGCATAATTTTTTTGCACATGTCAGATTATGTAGTGATTTTTTTACTAAACGGAAAAAGTCAAGTTTGTGCGAATGAGAAAATTTTCGTTAAAGGTTACGGACGTTTTTCAAAATTTCAAAAATATGGAAAGAATAATTTCGGGGTAAACCTGTTTCTATTCCTAACTGTTCTTATATCTATTTTAACAATCTCATCGGGCGTTAATAGGTATTTATATTTATTCATATTTATTTCGGTACTCGACGCTGGAGTTAATTTTTGTTATAATTTATCATACGCTGAACTAAGTGATTTGTGCAAAAAAAAAAAAAGAAAAAAAAAAAAATTAAGAATAAAATAAAATAAATAAACGAGAAAGCATGATTGATTAAACGTAAAATTCAAGAATTCCGGTTCAGGAATGTTTGTAAAAGCAATTTGATTCTGATCGTATATTTTTTTAATCATAGACTTGTTCCGAATTGATTTTAAAATATTTAAAAATAAATATATTCTAAACGGAAGAGAATTTAAATGATTTATTCAGAAGCATTTAAAGGCGTAATTTAAAAATTGAAAATCGTGGATCTGTTTTTTAAAAAGTTAATCAGCATGGGGCGCAATTAAATTTTTGCAAAATCACTTACTCAGCAATCTCAGCTTCTTATTTTTACATTTTTTCAAAACTTTTTCTTCGTTTTATTAAAATTTCCTCTTTTATCCTATTTATTTTTTGATTTCTTTGAAGCGTTTATGTTGATGGTTTCAATTTTGAAATTCTCTTGTTCTTCTTTTTTTTTTTACAATAATTTGCGTAGAAATTTTCATTTTATTCAGATTTCCGGTTTTTTCTTTTTCCCTTAGCACAACTAACTTTGGCTCATTTTTAGCTTATCAAAATGGTCAAAGATTCTTTTTGTAACCGGGTGGTCTTGACATGTGCCTAAAATTATGTTAATCTTTTTTTCTTGTCGCACTGGGCAGTTATGTTTTTATAAAGTTATTCATTCGACCTATTTTTAAACGCTATCTATCTTCCATTCTTTGGCTAAGAATTTTTCATAGAGTACGTCTTTTTTTTTTTTTTTTTTTTTTTTTTAAAAAAATCGATCTACCGTACGTAATAAATTCAGCTATTCCTTCAAAACGTTCCGGTCTAATAATTGCGCTTCGTAGTGTCTCGGTTTTTATTATTTTTAATGGTATATGTTTCACGTCAGCTGAAATGGCATTTTCATTTATTCGAAAAAGCGCTTGCTAATTTTTAATTTAAACCCTCGAATTTTTTTAGTCTATCTTTTTTTGCATTTTTTTCATAGGTGTCGGCCAGGTGTATTTTGATTGCTTGTTAAAAATTTTGTTTTTCTAAAAAAACATCTATAATCAGCTTTTTCTGCTATTGCATTTAAAAAATTAATTCGATATATTATTGTGAAGAAATATCTATCATATTTGCAAAAGCCAATCACGACTGATTCGTAAATTCTCCTTTTCGTACCATATTTTGTTATATTTTAAGTCTTCCGAGCGTGTAGTCTTTCTCATTTTATATTTATAATTTCTTCTGGGCCACAATTAATAGTTCAAAATAATCCACCGCCCTGTGCTTTACTCTCATTATAATTTCAGGTGATTTGGAAATTTGATTCATTCATTTTTAATTCATATTTAAATTCTGTTAGAGTTTTTTTTTTAATACGTTTATTTATTGTCGCTCAGCAACTCTGCCTATTTGCGACGAATACATAAAGAGTTTACATCTTATAAATAGAGTACAAAGCGGTTAATTTTAAATATTTCATACGATTTTACAACAAATTTAAATTTAAGTTAAATTATATCTTATATTATAGAGTACAAAGAGGAGGTTGACTTTAAATATTTCATGAGATTTTTATAAACCAATTCATCATCGCTTAAAATGTCGCAAAGCGATTTCCCCTCGAGGTTGCAGTTTTTTCTATGTTCCACATACTTTTTACATTCGCACACTAGATGTTGTACGGTAATGATTTCGTTGCAAGTATGGCATTGAGGAGTTTGTGTTTTTTCCAAGATGTATTTATGCGTTATCGAACAATGACCAATTCGGAGACGTGCTAGGACGATTTCTTCTTGTCGATTGGTTCGATACGATGTTTCCCGATGTTGCAGTTCCTTTTTGATGAGAGATAATTTATTTGAACTTTGGGTTTGTTGCCATTCGGTTTTCCATTTTTTCTGAATGATTTTCCTAATTGATTTGGTTAACAACTTGTCCTCTTTTTTTGCCTTTTTGATGATTACATTAATTTTATAAATTTATCTGTCTATAACGAATTTTAGGAAATTTATTTTTAATTTTACATTATCCCCATTGCTTTGCAGCTGTTTATTCTAAAATAAAATGCTTTTTTACAAAAAATAAATACCGACTTCAAGGTTTATTATGAAAATTTAAAAATGCACTAAAAAGTAATATATCAGAGTGATATAACACTTAAGTGGTGATATCGTAATTCTTATACAACATTAGTACTTACTAGAGTCGGCATCAAATTCATATTATAATAATTATTAAAAACTGCGTTAGATGTTCATTAAATTGTATTTGTTGTTCTTACTCATTGTTAACATTTTTTTAATTATGATAAAATTAAATTGTTCCTAGATATTGTAACATGAATTTGATGCCAACTCTAATAAGTATTAATGTTGTATAAGAATTACGATATCACCTTAAGTTACATCACTCTGATATATATTTTTTCTCATCGGGAGTAATTATTTTTTACTTTTTAGTGCATTTTTAAATTTTTATAATAAACCTTGAAGTCGGTATTTATTTGTTGTAAAAAAGCATTTTATTTTTTAATTTTTAGCGTTATGCTTGAATTTTTTTCTTATTTAAAATCAATTTTTTTTCACATTATTCTCCATATTTTTTTTTTTCAATTTATTTATTTATTTTTAACATATAAAGCTTTCTCCATACTTAATACTTAAAAAAAATCGATTTCTTTATTTTTAACTGAATTTCTACGGTAAAAACATCAAAAGCTACATTTCCATGGTAATTTGGCAAATTTGAGGTTGAAACTAATCATGAATGAAAAGCATCCAAAAAGCTTCATCTCCCGCATTATTAAGGATAACTCAAAAACTAGGGCACAGAAATCTCTACGGGAAATGCTTTTTTCTGGCTACCATGGTTCAATTGAGGGTTTTATTAGCGTTAAGAGAGAGTCTAACATGAGGACTAATGGGTTTTCCACAAGAACGTGATGTCATTAAAAATTATGTTTGCTAGATAAGGCGGGGGAGAGCTGTTATTAGGCAAGGGACAGTATAATGATGCTTGGGCGAATGTATTGACACGTTCATTTTCAGAAATCCCAGCACGGCTGGGCGCCCATAAAACGGAAATGGAGCGCTCTCTCTTAATAAGTTCATATAATACCTGTTGGGTTCGAATTGTTAATGTTTGGTGAAAGGATTAGAGATTGTCGATAGCTCCGCGGATGAATCAGGTACCAACAGGGCTTTCAGTGATGTAGGCTCTGCAGAAAGAAAATATTCCAAACAGAAAAATACTCCATATATTGTAGCATCCGGTACCGAACAATTTCCGTTCAGTCGAATGTTACGGATCACGTCGCAGACTTCAAAGGAGCAGGCAATTGGGGATGAAGCAGCTCCCGGGGTGGCCCTGGCAGCATCCGTGAAGAAAATGAGGTGGTCGGAGTATTTTTGAATTGTCGCTGCTGTCAACTGACCACTATTCAGATGCAGGGGTTTACTATACTTTATCAAGGAAAAATCAACATCAATATTCAAAGGGACCCACGGCGGGATCGCGGTGTTAGGTGTCGGATCGGCGGAGGAAATTACGTTTACATTGTTCTGCGATAAGAGGGCCAGGATTTCCGGGAAAGGGCCGTTAAGGAACTCTGGGCTAATGGGGCAATCATTTATGCGGATAGGAAAGGAGCGATTACGAGAGAAAATAGCGAGAGTCTCACAGTGATAATAAAAGGTTCTGAAATATTCTGTAACATGGCGCGCAAACTAACAGACGGGGTGGTTCTATGCGCGCCAAGTATGATGCGAAGAGCCGTGCGGTGCACTGGATCAAGGCTTTCAAGTTAAAACTCCGTAATCATGGTTGCAGCATAATTAATTAAGATTGTTTTTTTGTGTAAGCTATTACCGGTTTATAAATAAATTTAATTTTTAACATCATTCCAACATTTAAAAAAAAATGGGTAGAAGCTACCAATGATAGCGCTTCTCAATATGGTCTTGTTGAAGTCAAAGGTTGTAAAAACTCAAATAATTTTAAATAATTGCGAAATAAAGGCTACATCCTAATGTATACACTTGCAACTCGACTTCCTACGCTGTGATCAGTTTTTTTTTAGATATAATCAAACTTCTAGCTGAAAATTTCAACACTGATTACTTATTTTTGCGCATTCTGCTTTCACTTCGTATTTCAGGATTCTAGAGCAAATAATTTTAATGTGCTAAAAACAGACTCAAAAGTATCAGGCAGTTCATGGTTTGTTTTCTTGTTTTTAAATGTTTTATTTTAACAGAATTTCATGATGAAAAAATTCAAACTCGCTACTTAATTTTTAACATTTAGCTTTTACGTCCGTACTTATGGCTTCTGTAAGAATGTGTAGTTATTAAAAGTAGACGATAAAGTTTCGTATCAGTTTAGAAATAAACGTTTTAAGAATTCAAAGCTTTCAACTGAATATTTAAAGTTGACTTCGATTTTTCTATTTTATTTATTTATTTTTATTTCCTTTTATATTAGTGAGTTCATGAGAACGGTATGATGTAAGTAATTTTTGATACAGGCGAAAATGATTTTTTTTTTTTTTTTTTTTTTTTTTCACTAAGTCAGCAAAGAACAGAAAAACAACCGAAATGATTAGAAGAAAATGTTACGAGAAGTGGGGCTGCTTATCTCCCTCGAACAGCTAGGAATCCACAAAAGATTGATCTCAATCGATCTCACATATGAGAGTGTGTGACGAGCGTAATATATAATATGGAAGGGGGAGAAGGGAAAGGAGTTGAAATGGTTTTCCGAAATGAAGAGATGAAAACCAAGAGAAAAACACGTAAGAAAGCAGCAGATTGCCCATACAAAATTGAGTAGAAAAGAAAAATTAAAAAAAATTCAGAATAATCCATGACTAATTAAGAAAAAGAAATAAATGAACTACTATAATAGCACAAACTAAATACACTATTTTTAAAAAACTATGAAAGTGGTATATAAGTGAGGAAAAGATAGGTTAAAGGGCTTTCGAAAATTCAGTTCTGCGATATATTGAGAAACAGATTTGTGGGCTGCAAAAAAAAAAAAAAAAAAAAAAAAAAAAAAATGAGACCGAATGAAGAGAGAAGGAACGTTAGTTGGGTGAGGAATAATCTACTTAGGAAGCAACCATTTAGTGCAGGTGAACGTGCCGAAGAGTTTCTTTGCGGAGAGAGTCGACAAAGAAAAAATAGACCCGTTCACAAAAGTGTTCTGGAATTTAGTTATGGATTTGATTAGGTGGAAGAAAGGGAGCCGATTGATTAATTCGACGTACTTCTAATAAATAGGCCGACAGAGGCGTCCTTTACTGGTTCGAAATTTCGACCAATTCGCATAACGAAAACGTTGTTCTGATAATATTTTAGCGGTTGAAAGGGTTCCTTAGGGGAGAGTTACGCATGTACTGTTCCGAATGTTAATAACTTCGAAGGCGACTACGAAGGAAGCTACTAATTTGTTTTGTATTCCGCATTTGCCGGTTATTTATAATTAATTTGCCGCAGACTGAATAGCAGCTCCGTACCAAATAGCAGTTAGCGTTGAAATGCTCCAAGCACGCAAATGTACTTTAAATAAACGATTCATTTTTAGAAGCATTTGCGTGTCCGTTTAATGTTGCGGACAAATTAGCTGGCCGCATTTGTTTACGGTGTTATCCTACTTTTCCATTCGGTATTATTTTTTCACGTGAACTGTCGACGACGAAAATCTGCTACAAACAACCGGCGAACGAATGAGTTCAGTCATTAAGGATATGAAAACGAAATCGCGCTTTAACGAACTGAAACTGATTTGTCGAGAGGTTTACGGAACAATTTTTGGTAAGGGAACATTTGGAAATGGGCAATTTCATCACTGCGGATCCGGAAATTAATTTCAACCTTGTTCTGCTCTTTTTGACGATGGTATTTGTAGTCTTACCTGTTCGCTTATGCACTTGCATGTTCTCCTATGTTCCATTCTTGCAGACACACTCTTGCGCGCCTGCGTGTTTTTCAGCACGTGCTTTATATTGACCTCCGCCGAAGGAATGCGACGGAAAAAAATTCCGACATTGCGTTCGTTTATCGTACGGATATTATAATGACGGTAAAAAAGCGTTCTTTTCGAAGAACCAACTCGAAAGTTCTTTTTCTATTCATAGAAGAACGGTTCTTGAAAAACCGTCTCGTTCTAAACATTCTGAAACTGATAACGCTCACCGAAAACACTCGTAAACCCTTTTATTCACCTTTCAATAACGATACTTCCAGTAATGTAAAAATAATCGGATTATTTGTATACTCGGTTTCAATAATTAAATCTAAATACGCGAAATAATCGTGTCAATAATGCAAATCGTAAATATTTAAATTCGAATTATTCCTAAAATCGATCATTTGACGATTAGCATAATAGAGAGATAAGTAAAAAATATACGATTTAATTTTATAAAGAAATTTCTCCAGTTGCTCGTTCGTTTTCAATTCGTTCAACTCGACTCAGCAGTCTCGTTCATTAATCACATAGTTTTTTTTGTTTTCAGTTCTAATACGATGAAAGAACAGCCGAGAATGAAAAACGAAGTGTTTTTACCAAGAATGCTTTTCGGAAGCGATCTTCATCCCCGACTACTGTTCTCGAATAACGGATCGCGAACAAACCATCATTATAAAATATTTGTTAATTATTAAAAAGTTGTTTAAAAAAAAAAAAAATGCGCTAGTTGCGGATCTTTCTTTTAGTCGCAAGAAATTACTTCAAAATGAAACAAAAAAAAAAAAGGAAAACGATATAAATAAAAATCACGAATGAGTTAATCAGTATGTGTGCGCGCGCTTGTGTGTATGTGTATTTTTAGATTATTTTATACGTTGCATTGTTTTCATTGTGTTGTTAAAAGAAAAAAATTCGTGTATCGACGGAAATAAATAAAAAAATATAACACTTTATTACTTAAGATTTGAAAAAACACATTAAAAAGTGCATATGCAATCGAAAACAGTAACGAATCCAGCTCCAGTTCTTACACTGCTAGGGAGAAATCAGAGAGGAACAAAACAACTGCTGGAATGCCGGACAAACATTTTTTTTTTCTTTTTTTTTTTTAACGTCTTCGACGATAAGGACATTTTTCCGAGAAATGGGAAAAAGGAGAAAAAAATGCTTTACTCTTAAACGTTTAAGGACAGAGGGGATAAATCAAGAGGGCAGGAATAACGTAATTAAAATAAAATGAGAAAATATTAAGAAGGGTACCGAGTTTTAATGGAGAAGTATGGAAGGACGTTAAAAAGGTGAACATTGAAAGAAAACATGATATCAGAATTATAGAATAGAACAAAATACGAGTATAAAAACCGAAGAAAAAGCAAAGACGACAAATAGCCGAAATTGTGGAGCGTTGGAGAGAAGGGGGAGGGGGGGGGGGTGTCAGGAACTAAAATTAGAAAGTGAAGCGGAATCTAAGTCGTAGTTTAGAATGAATTTCATTTACGGGCAATATTACGTGTTGAAAATGTGCCCAAAAATCTGTCACTGGACGAGCTTCTCATTTCCCTCAGTACCTAAATGGCCAGGACTCCACAACAGATCGATATCGCGATCGCTGAAATATCACTTATTTTTATTTTTATTCGCGGGACGATTGCGAATCGTTTTTAACCAGTTCGATTGAACCTAAAACGAACACAACACAGTCCCCGTCTCGAGTCGTCAGCAAATAATTTTCATTCGTACGAACTTAACAACAGTCGGCAAGCGGAGGATTATTTTTAGTTTTTTTCATTCCGACAACCGTGCTAGCCTACGCATCTGAACATATTTACTTTTTCTATATTGTAATTGTTAATTTAAAATTTAATTCGAATTACGCGACCGGGTAATTTATATACTATGACGTGATGTATATCGTGTAAACGCGAGCGGTTTAATGTGTTTTTCGATTGCGAGCACTTTTTTTCGCTACATTTTCATTTTATTGTACTTTTGGTTTTTTCTTTCGTCGCGAACTGGAACAGAATGGGGCGGTTTGTTGGCCGTACAAAAGTTGTATAAAAAATTGAGTTGACATTTACGATCAGTTCCACATAAACTGTACAGCGTTCCCGCCTCCTACACGTATATAACTTCGGCTTAACTTTTAATTACTCGTCACGTCAGAAACAGACCTCCAGCTGAACTATGTTCACTCGAAACACAACGATGGTCCATCTATATAGAACAATAGCCTAGAAGCCTAGCGGTGGCGTCTCGTTCGGCATGAAAGTGTTTTCATTTGCACCATATCTGGTTAGAAAGTTATGTTGCCTTTGTGTTTACTTTGTGATGACTGGCTCGATGTAGGTCACTTCAATTGTTATTACCGAATAACCGCTCCCTCCGAAGTACCTTTTTAAATAAAACTGCTGCGCAAAATTCATATCAACTAACTTAATGAACAGCGACGACGACGACGACGACGACGACGACGACGACGACAACGACAACGACCAGAAGCACGAAATTTATACAAGTGCAAAGTGGAATTTTAAGCCGCGTTTGACTGTCGAATTTTCCAGATACCAACGCCATCCAGAACGTTCAGCCAGCGAGAAATTAGAAACATTACACCTAAACGCTACTAAGAATTTCTTCCTTCTAAACGACTTTCCATATAAGCACATGAGAAAGCACGCACGATACTTTTGTAAAAACTTCCACCCCGCTATCGTAGAAATCATTTTTTAATCTATCTAGTTTCAGGGCTATATTGAAATCCCTTAGGTTCCAGTTATTATTACAATCGCCGTATGTATAAATAAACGAAAAATCCCGTTTCTTTTTATTAATTCGTTTTTTTTTTTTCATTCATTTCCAATATACTCTGCCATGTTAAACTTCTGAAATTAAATTGGATAGTAGAGAAATCTGAGAAAGTAAAAGCGGCCGAGACAAAAGAACTGGCCCCAATATTCCCATTAGATCCATTAGGCTTGCTACATTATGAAAAGTTTAATTCCACAATCCCCGACGCCCAGCTAAAAGGGTATGGGACTTTAATTTTTTTACTTACTTATGTGTAACTGCCTTCCGCGCTTATGTCGGCGAATTTATCGCAAGGAATGTGTAAACGATCGATGTAATAAAATAAGAATTTGTAAATTTCTCTCAAAAATTTGTTTTTTTAATTTATAGAAAAACAAAATTTTTGCATACCATTACGAATCATACTAAAAAACTGAATCTCCCTTCAGTCATATTGTCCGTTTGCGATCGTCGTGACTAACCATCATAGACCAGTGGACCTGTCGCCATTTTTCTGTATAAGGATACGATATTTAAATGACTCTCTGTTAGTTTCCGCGCTAATATTAAACATACATAATTCGATTCTTTCTATACTTCGTCATGGGACCATTCCGTGAGCACCCGGATAATCGTTTTTTTTTTTTTTTTTTTTGGTGGGAGGGGGGAGGAGAACAGAAATTTCAATTAATCCACGCCGTTTTTGAAATAAGACATTTATTTTAGCCATTTCTTGTATAACTTTAGTCGAGTATAACGGTTTTCGTGACGTTCTTTTATAGGGTTGTTTTTCTATTTTTTGTATTACCCTTTGCGGGGGCAAAAAGTGCGTTGTCATTTAAAACTCCATCACAGATGCACTCTGGTCATGATATAACCTCGGAGAATACCTACGGCGGTTTACATCATTGCCGATACTGCAATTTAAATGTAATTGACAGCATCCATCGTACCATCTTCGATTGTGCAACACTCAATGATATAAAGAGAACAATATTAATCCAAACATTAGTCATAGACAAAATTCTAGACGATTACTTCGATACTCTCATGAAATAATGAAGAAAAAAAGCAGTTCTTAAACCGTGCGTGTGTCCAACACAAATATATATGCATAATATGTAAAAAAGGTGTAATAGAAGTTACCGGCGTAAATATGAGATACAAATATATTTTTCCGGTTGATCTGAGTGTAAATAATAATTAGAATTTTCCCTACAAGTAGATATGAGCGTGTGTGTGGGGGTGTGTCCGTTTATGAAGTTATTTACTGTACACCGATTAAACAGGTGTAAATTTCAGTATTGAATGTAACATTGTAATCTCTGATTGCTAGACATACGGAGAATTATATTTTACTTACTATATAATATGAGCAATTATCTATTGTTTAATATTAATTCCGCATAGGATAACTAAGTTGTTATCACCATTGCAATTACTTAGAATTTATTATTACTGTTCCACCTGTATTACAAAAAAAAAAAAAAGGAATAAATGAATTTACTCCACCGGTTACATCCGGATTGGGAAGAAACTAAGAATAATGCGCCGAGTAAATAGCTCCATAATGTATTTTACATTTCGTTTGTTTACCTATGTGAAACCACTTGTGGGGCAATATAAATAGTTTAGTGGTCATAATGGTTTGTGTTCCTATTGTGCGGAAGGCGTTATGAGACAATTTAAACACTTGCTGCCGGTAATGGTCTATCTCTGAATTATATAACGGGGCTTATAAACATTTTCTGACTATTATGCAAATGAGACTGTGAAGCAGTTTAAACACCTACTAACCGTTTCAATCTTGAATTACGTAGCTAAACGCTGCCGAGAAATTACACAGTTGCTGGCTTCAACGGTTTGGGGTTTAGAGTGACGTGATGCTGGAATGGCAAACTTCGTAAAACCATAAGCTACCGCCATTTGTAGCTTTATGTTCGACAGACATAAACGGTGTTAAACATTCGTAGATTGTAACGCTGATAGAATGAATCACCATCTAGCTGACGATGTTGTGTAAAGAAATAATCTGGATTTCTGAGTAGTCTGGGCTATATAGTGATGTAAATGACGAAGCCTTCCAATACGCATATGTCAGAGTGCTACGAACTATTAACGAATCAAATATCCGACTAGCGCTTGCTGAAACTGATAATGAAACGAAAACTAACGATATTTTATTCACTTAGTACCTACGTGTTTCAGGACTAAAACTCCATGATCACGCTGCACTATAACAACAACAAAAATGAAATAGCGCAACAACAAAATTGCAAACAGTGAAAAATACAGTTGTATTAGTAAATATTCTATACACATATATAATCAAAAATTCTGCATATTTTGTAGTTTGTAAAAATTTTTTAAAAAAATATTAGTAAAAAATATTTATAAGAAATTTAATAGATATTATCTTACAAAATAATAATTTTCAAAATTTATTCAATCGATTCTCTTAAAAACATTTTTATAATTTTGTAATATTTAATCTTGATTTTAAATTTTATTTATATATTATCATGAGCCTACAGTGAGTAACGTGAATAAAATATTGATTTTGTGTTTGGAATTCTGGCTTTACTATGCTGTGGGAAATGAAAAACATAGATTAAATTTTATATTCCTTATTTGATTTATTATCGATCAACACAGCATAGTATTTCGTATATAATTCTCTCATAATGTTCGAACCGAGTAAAGTAACATAGTTGATATTAAATGGTTCGAACGGTTGGGAAGTTGGAATATAATTCCGATGCCGTATCAACACAATTATAATAATAACGTAGAATTAACTAAGGCTAGACGTACTGCCCGACTAAAGCGACGTAATTTTGCCAAAAATTACACGTATGATAAGCATGATGTGTCGTTGCGACTGGTCGGGCAGTACCGACAGCTGATCGACTACCTGGGTTTTCGCGAGTCTTGCGCTCGTTCGTCAATTAATCAGTATCCGTTTTGGCTCTGAAAGAGTTACCGTCGTCGAAGCGTGTGCATGATCGGCGCACTCGCGTGAACTTTTAATTAGATTTATTTTGCCGGAAGAATTTTATACGTATATTTATTAATTGTTGTTTGTCGTGGATTACTCGTGTATATTATTTTTATGTTCGATAGTATAATAAAAGTTACTGTACTAGCCACCGAGAGGTTAAGTGTTTCAAAGTCACTAGAATACATATAAGTATATGCCATTTGATTAACTATCATATTTTATTTGTGAATACGCAAGATCCTGGGCAAATTAGATAATCGGAATAGACACGGCGGTCCGAGCCACCGTGAGATAGCTTGATAATAGCTCAAACGCCTCTTACTCATGAGCCACTGAAGAGTGAGCATACAATAATATGTATCTATCTATATCTATACCTATATTTATATACAAATATGTATGTATATATAAATATAAAACTCGGCCATTTTGGTCTTTCAAGGGGCTATGCCCCTTGAAACCTCTTGCTTTCATTTTTATCTCTTTATCTTCTATACTTTGTATAAAATGATTAAAATTTATAACGTAATTCTTACTGGCATCAACACAAAAAAAATAACATAATCACAAAAATCCTATCCTAAAGACATTTTTTCGGTACATAAAATTGTAACATTTTTTAAATAACAATAACAAAAATCCTATAAAATATAACAAACGTTACATAAAATTGGGACATCTTGGGTTACATAAAATTGGGACATTTTTTCCAATGGGGGGTAGCCTAAGAATTAAATTGTAATTAATATATATATATATATATATATATATATATATATATATATATAATTTCGATTATTCATTATTATATCGATTTTTCACCGGTTTTGTTTATTAATTTTTGGTTATTTTTGGTACACACTGTGATTATAGAGTTTTAGCTTTGAACTATGATTAATATAGTACTATTACTTTTTGCGTATGTGTTTATAATTACATTTATAACATTATTACGAAATTACACGATACGAAGATGCCAACAATAGTTTTACTGAAACGGTTGGAAAGGTTAATTCTATACGGCATCGTGGGTGCAGTATATCTAATTGAAAACTGAACTATTTTTTAAACTATCGCTATTATTATGTGAAAAAATCCTTCGACAATTAAAGAGCACAGAACGTCGTAGTTTATTAAGCGATTTAAACGGGTAGATTTGTTTGTTAAGGCTAAAATACCGGGAATAAAAACAATGACAACAATTGAAAACTTCCATCTTAGTACATTCTGCTGCCAATAGGTACCAAGAATTGTACGCAAAGAATAACTTCAGGTTTTGTCCAATCGGAAGAGAAGGAGATATTGAAATTTTTAAGTCAAATTGCGTGTAGAATCGTATATCATGCAAGCTGGCCGACGATTCCTTAAGCAGATAATCGTGCTTCTTGTTATTACAGATTCCGGGTCTATGTCCGTCATTTCAACTTGTCCTCTTGCTACACTTTCACCGAGAAATCTAATCTTTGCCGGAACTTCGAAATACATTATTTCAAATGAATTATTATCGTTTCCTACCCGCCCGTTCCAAATAGTTTTGGCACCTGCCGGCGACATCGCATTTTTGAGATGTCTGATTTTTCCATTCTAGAAACAGATCGCAGAGTTTTACGCCAAATAATTTATGGTTTTACATCTGGTCAGTTTGGTTTATTCACAGCGACTTGTATCGTGTTTTCTTATTCAAATTCTGCACAGCGCATTTTTCGATTTTTAGATCCGCGCTAACTGCATACATTAATTGCACTACCACTTCATCGTCTTCCGTTGCTGCTCGTGATTCCTAAACTGCAAAAAATCATAGCGTTCGTTACATTCAAAATAAGCGTATACAATTGTGATCACCCCTTTTTTTTTTCTTTCTTTATTTTCTTTTTTTTTTTTTTTTTTTTTTTTTTCGGTGGAATCATATAAAACAAGAAAAACTTTCCATTTCATGCAGCGATAAGCACCGTGTAAGTAGCCAAGGTTCGCAGTAGTGACTGCACTAGATGCGAACGATCCCGGATTAAAAATTCAAGTCATGCCGCACTGAAGTGGTCCTCAAGTCTAGACTGCCGAAGAAACTTGCCGCTGCATCATCGTTTGCTTAACCGATGCCTTTTTTTTTTTTTGTTTATAGTTTCGTAAATTGTAAAAATTTGTAAATCAAAATTATTTGAAAAAGTGAATAATCGAATTACTACAATCGTTTTAGCGGAATATAAAGTAGAAAACTGTTCGAAGTGAAGAAGTGATTTAGCCCCTTTAATTTATTCGATTACTTCACCGTAGTCCATGACCGATGAGTAGTGGGTTATACGACTATTTTCCATTTCCATACTCGTGCGTTATTGACTAGTGCCTGTGTTGCAGTTTCATATATTAATCCAATTATTTGTTTAATTATATCTGTCCATTTTTGGTCGAATTTTCGGTATTCTATTTCCAAAAGATAACCGAAAATTCTCTAAATTCGGCCCACAAGTCCGCGATACTAAATGGAATTTTTGTTGAATTTCCCTTAAAACAGACAGGTTTGTTACTTTTTCCGTACATCAAATGCCCGGTCTTCTTCTCTCGCACCGCAAATGGGTCCATACGACGTCAGTCATTTGCTTTTTGCTGCTGCATGTTTTAACACCGTAAGAGAAAACCTAAAACATCATCGCTTATATCAAGATTTTCGTCATTCTACAAACTTCAGATTTATAGGGTCTCTTATACTCTATAGCAGAGCTTAAGTATATAATCATTTATTTGATTACTTCGTGTTTTCCGATGTTAGCTGTGTATTTTTTTTTGGTTTTCCGGATCAGTTATAATTATTTTAGAATTTTTTCGATCAAATTTTAATCTTCTTCACTAATGCGGCCGGGGTCTATTCATCGTAACCATTATTTCACGTTTCAAATTTTTACTCCACTCATAAGTATTCCAGCTAAATCACTGTTCTAGCATTGTATGTATAATGAATTTAGCGCGGTGAAGGGGACAGTATACATCTATGATAAACCCCGCTTTCCAATTTCACATTTTTTTTAATATATTATTTTTGCGTTTTGTAATCGTTTTCCCCGTTTTCACGTAAATGATTAATTATAGTAATTAAATGCATTTCCTAATAATATTCGCATTTTTGACCAGCGTGTACATTGGTCAAAAGTCTATTCGTACTACTTTCAAAATCTAGACACAACAATATGTAATGTTCACAACGTATTTCAATTAGGTTTGGCAAATGGTGAGAATTTGATCTTTTGTTCCTCCGAAGAACCAGCTGGTTCGAAGAGAATTTAATATGGGAAATTAAATCAGAAAAAAAGTATTTGCGACGAAAAAAAAATAATGTTACTAGTAGCGAAATAAAGAAGTTTCTTTTAAATTTAACACGTAGAAGTACAATTAAAAATTAAAGAAAAAACATACATATAATTCTATCAAATAGAAAATAACTATGATAAAGTTGTTTCAGAGGGACAATTACGCGTTCAATCGGCAATGACGTATTTCACAAAATTGACCGGTGTTGAAATCGAATTTAGTTTTGCGTAGCTAAATATTGCCGCGCCTTATGCCGCCGACATGTCTATAACAGTCCGCTTATGTAATCCTTTATGTCCACAGGTAACTACAGATATACCTGTTATAATTAGATCTGACTGAAATCTACAGAACGCCGTTAAAATGTATCGAACAAATCACGTGACACCTTTGAAATATTGTACGAAAAATCCTTATTACCAATCGAGCGGTTTTATTTAACTTAAATATAGGTGTGTCTCTGTATCAGTCAAATCTGGCGAATAAAATTTATGCCGCTTTTTACGATAACAAGAGTAATTTTTTTTTATCAAATCGTTTACCGTAATAATAAAAGAATATGCAGTTAGTTTTTTAATTTTCAGTAATACCGACTTTTTATCATTTCTTATGATGATTTTTTATTTTGGCTTGGAAAGAAGCTATTTGGCCATTATTAAATTAATATAAACATAGAACTAAATAATCCGCCGCAACAGTTATCCGAGTTATTCAATTTTAATATTATTCCTTACAAAATTTGAAAATGTCAAGCAAACATGATCGTAAATGTGCTAACATTATAATGTCAGTAGAGAATAATTAGGAAGAAAAAAACTAGCCAGGCCAATCCCGAGGTGAATTATATTCTCGAACTCTACTGAGCAGCAAAAGTATGAAATATATTATTATAAATCATGATGTTCAATAATTGAAAATGGCAATATTCGTTACATATTTGAATCGATCACATACCCTAGCTGACCTGTATCCAAAGTAAAACATTATCCTTTTATATGTATATATATATATATATATATACATAAAACTTTTTTTCCTTCTTATATATATATATATATTTTATAGGCGTATGATTAGCATTAGCCAACATAAGAGAGGAATTATTTTGACTTAAACTAAATTGATTTTTATGAATAAATTTAAACAACGCAGGAGGTCCTATATCGCAGCGAAGTACGAGTATATATATACAAAAGACGGTGATAGATTGATCTGTGCTAATATTAAATCATTAAGATAAACTGATCTTCTAACTTCAAACAATTCATAGTTAAATAAAAAATCGTTAATGGGGGGGGGGGGGGGGGGGGGGTAAAGTTAATTTCGGTAAAAAAAGGCTCATTTTCAATAATTTTTCTTTATGCTCCAGTGAATGCAAATATATTTTATTAAGTGTAATGCAATAAAGTAACACAGCGAAACTAGAAAATACGAAGTTCAAAAGAGTACGAAACAGCTGCCAGGTAGCCGCTTTACGTAGCTGCCCAGTAGGTGTTCAAACCCGGAGCGGAGCACCGCTCACTCAAAACTCTATAGGTCCGTTAGTTTTGTTGCGATCGATTTCAAATTTTTACACAATAATCTTGAAATGCTGTACATTCATATAAGCAAATAAAAAAAAAAAATGCAAAAAAAAAAGTTTAAAAACTTTACCCCCCCCCCCCCTTAATGTCCTGTCTAAAACTGACAGACGCATGATAATTACAATGTTGGTTGGATCGATCTAGCCTTTGAAAATATAAAGAACCATTGCAGTGGCGTAACTGACAAATAATTGTGATAAACTTCGAACTAGACTAGCCGGTATCGATGGATAATTTTGGTAAAACCGAGGAAATTTTAGGAGTGAAGCCTGAACGGTGCTATAAACTTCACCTATTGTTGAATAATTTTGTACAGCCTGTATCCAGTCACATTTATTATCCCTCAGTACACCGATAAGATCAGTTGATTAGAATAAATGGAAATGTACAACTCGATTCGTTAGTAAGCTAAGTCGGCTTGATCGTTAAGGTCTATGCTATAATAAGTTAGCACCCCGCAGAACTTAATTACGCCTTAACATTGCATTACCTAAACATACTTTATCTTTAAGTTAAAAATATCCATTTTTCGTATTGTTATTTTATTGAAAATTTATCAAAACATGTATTATAAAAAAAATTATAGTTAAAAATATTAATATAAAGCCGACATGTTTCGGAGTCACGTGCTCTATAATCATGGCATTAATAAAAAAAAAAAAAAAAAATTGTCTTGGCAAATAAAAGGGTGACTTTTATAATTAAAATGGCCTTGTTGAAGAGCTATCAGAACAAATAGCAAAGCTCTTTCTGCAATTTAGAGCATTAAGAATGTGAATCAAGCCTTATCAATAGACAATAGTTCTGCGATAAATCGCCTCAGATGGAAGCCCGAATTTTCCTACTGTGATGTTACACATTATGAACGCTGCCCCTGCTCTTTTGGCATCATAAAATTTTGATCCGATCGGTGAAAATTTGTGGGTGGTTAGGATAAAGAGATTCCATTACAACTGAGAAGCGTGAATTAATTGAATTATAAGGTAACCGTTTATTTAGATCTGTAAAGGAGGATATACCAATATCTAATGCAGCCAATTGAATATCCCAAGTTATACTAAAGTATCCGGAGGGCAAAATAGGAATTAGTGCCGAAATAAACTCGCAGTATTTATTACTTCTACTGATATAAGGGGACATTTTATTATTAACAAACCTCCAGATTGAATGCATTAATTTAAGAACAAGGGGACCATTCAGATAATTACAAAATGTATCTATTAGAGCTATTCTTCGAATATAAAATGGTGGAATTCTGTATTCTACTTGAAGACCTATCGTGTGACATGATCTAACATTACCGGTGATAAGTTTTAAACCTGTATTCTGTAAATAATCCAGCTTCTTAAGTCGTATATGTTGGAGGCAGCTGCACAGAAAATCGAACCGTAATCCAACTTAAATCTAATAGTTATTTCAACAAGCAAACCTAACGTGAGTGGATCTCCTTTCCACGATGAATTACTAATTACCTCAAAACGGAGAACATATTTTAGTAATCAACTCAATTGATATGGAAGGTCCCCGGCTTACGAATCCAGCTGTAAATCTAAATATTTTACGTATTTATTAAACTCTATCACCTGATTTCGAATTTTAATTTTGGCCTCTTACTTATATATTAAAATGGAGTAATATACTTTCAAAAGTATCTGTACATATATTGACTGAGACTTGGTCGCTTACTACGCACTTAAATATATCTTTCTGTTTTGTAAATACAATAAAGTCGTCAGCATGGGATAACATGTGCGACTGAAGAGACAACTGTTTGCCAGATATTCGGGTTACATAATAATAATATTAATTTTGTACGTCACCGCAGCAACGCGTTTGATAAAAGTTGCTTAATCAGTTCATTTAAATGGGTTAACATTTGAAAAAAAAAACAAAAAAAACATTCATAAGTGGAAAAAATTAACCCGTTTTCAATAAAAAATGATTTTTATTTGTTTTCCATTTTTTAAAATTATCATTACGAAACTAGTTTAAAAATTAGGGGATAATTTTTTTCGTTTTTCATTTTTTTACCTTATTATTTAACATTTAAAAGGTATTCCCATTTACTCGAGACAAAAAAAATAAGTGTTTTCACCTATTTTACGTTATCGTAAGCAATGCGGAACTGCACAGGTTATTACGGTAAACGGCAGTTTCGCGCTTGATTTCCCCAGTTTGCATCGGTCCATAATTACTAAACTATCTCGCCTCCGTTTCTCGCATAGTCTCCTTCCTTCTTCTCTAAATCGCTTTTCCTTGGCTGCATCTCATAATTAACCATTGGATCCTGAAGGTTCCCAGTATGTTTGTGATGCGAATCATGTGTTCTTCGGGTGTTCTGGTTTATCTCGTAAGTGTGAGTTACACTTTGTTTTCAACTTTAAAAGCTTGGTTTTCCTGCTCCTTTCAACGCCACCTATGTTCTTTCTCTGCCTATTCTCTCTAGTTAGTTCCCTGTTCTAGAGGTGTTCCTTGATTCCATTGTCGATAAAATAAAAATATAGTTTCCATTCTGTTTCATGTATCTCTATTCCATTTTGCTGGGCTATAGTGCTCTCTGGTAGCAAACCCAAGGGAGGTGAAAAAAAAAAATAAAAATTTTCGCGCTGAAGGGGTATTGAAACGTATTTTACGCGCGAGAAAATTTAGATTAAAGGATAACGGAGTGTTGCAAATTTAGCACAATAGAAAGTACACGATGGACTAACAGATAACGATATTACGAACAAAAAGGACAAGTTGACGGTATGAAACAAGACATATGTGCTCTATTGATTAGTGACAGAGAAATCTTGACGGGGCGTACCTTTGAGTAGATGCCAAGATCCAATTGAAGGTTTAATAGTTTTTAAAATAGTTTGCTAGGAACTGCAGTGTGTTGTCCACTCCTGTTTAGACTTCTTTTTATCGACGGTAGTTAGCGTTGAACAATAAATTACTGCTCGAACGGCCACTTAAACTCTTTCATTCGCAAGCACTCTAGCATGACCAGTATCGTACAAGAATGATGTTTTTCAGTTCTATTTTAAGATGTTAAGATCTGTTCGATCTGACCCATAGTTCTAGTTGTAAGTGATGCCACTCTCTGTGTCACGAAAAACTCTCTGCGAGTGTCGGTTGATGATTAAACGATTCGGTGTACAATTCAACGTTGAGTATATTGTACACCTATCATCATATGATCGATAATAATAGGTTAAGCTGAACACACTTTAAAAGAATAGACACTGAAGTTGCTAGCGTGATACTATATAGGTTTTTGTACTATCGATAGAAATATAATCGGGCCAATACCCCCCATCGCCAGTTAGAGAACATTAATCTTTACTAATGTTTTTCTTTTGTTTTATAGTTGAAGCTAGAATACTGCCGAATTACGAGCACACATCTGTACATTAATTTTAAATGTTTAATAATTAATATCTATTTATAGTTTATTCTGTTTCGAAAAATCTGTTTAGAACCGCCGCTCTCCAAAGTATCGCTCTGTCGTGGATGCAATTCGCTACGACTCAAGCGTTCGCCCGTATTCCAATATGTATGTTCATTTATTCGCATTATCTTGTTAGGAAATCGGTGCAGATAGAAATGCGTTATAATATTTTTCATCTTTCGGAAAACCAATCTTAATTTTCTCGTATTTTCCGCTTACCGTTACGAAACCGCGAGACATCCAGTCCACGGTCCTGTTCGCTGTTATCCGAAATCTTAATTTTGTTTTCCACCCCCTTGTCACCGGAGTAACACACACACACACACACCTTTTTTTTCGAGTTTCGTCACCGATCGTACACGAAATTTTCCGCCGTTCGGTCGAACTGATGTTGCACGCGCTTTATTTAGGCGCGTCGGGAATTTTACTATTTGACCTAAATCGCTCCACGAAATCTATCCTCTGGAAGCGCGCTGGCTTTTCCGGTTTATTTAACGTGCCTGGAAAACTTGAGCATTTCTCTTCCTTGCCGTCCGTCACGGATATGCACAGGCGTGCGTCTAGCGGCCAGATAAAAAATAAAGCACGGACGCTAGAGAGGACACCTCACCGGACAGAAGACGTTTCTCGAATATCGTAAATTTGAAGCGGTAGAATCGGAGCAGCAGGTTACTTTGACTAAGTCGGCTTATTCAGACGGATAATAATCGGGTTCGCGCCGAGCTCCTGTAAAGGCGAACTAGGAAACTCCATCAGCGATGTTAGGAAAACAGGGTGCGCTGGTAAAAAAGTGCGTGTCGGTGGAAGCGCGCGCGCGTGCGAAGATAATAATCAGATTGTTAAGAGTCTGTGGAGGCGGCCGAGTTTCCCGAAGAACTATGTAACGAGCTAAAGTTTCTTTGTTTCATTTCGCTGCCGTTTGATCGGCTTTCCCGAGATGATAAAGTCGTCTAGAAATTTTCCGATATTTTCACTAGCCCATTAAGCCTACATCGCCGCCCCCGGTAATCGTTCTCTAGCCGCTAGCTCGCGCCGTATCCGCTAGTTCATTTTTCTTCAACTTTTATATTTCCTCTTCTACTTTTCTTCGCCCATCATTTCCGTATATAAAAATTGATTACTTCGGCAGGAAAATTTTACGAACCATTGAGCAAGCTCGTTACCAATTGTGCGTACGATCGCGCACTGCGTGTCTTAAACGCCGCAAGAAAAAATTCAAATGGCCCGCCACCGAACAATTTTCCACGCATAATTCCCTTTAACCGAAGTTGCCTTCGCAAATAGGTCTGCCTTAGTTTCGACGATAATTTACGCGATTCCTTTTTTTTTCAATTTTTTCGACACGGATATCTCTTATCAATCAAACATTCGCGTGGAGCCGTTTTTCGAAAACCGCAAGATTAACGTGGGTAAAATTATTCAAACTGATCATTTTCTATTGCACGGTTCAAATGTTTAGAAAAAGAACGGATCGCTATTGTTGATTTCTCTCGTACGTTGAATACACTATAGCGTAGTAGTTTAGTAGTTAAGATGCTCAAATACCGAACCAGAGGTCACGGGTTCTTGAGATTTCTTCCGTTCCGGATCGTGGTCATTCCTAGGAATATGTGCTTAATTTGAAGTTAATCGGGCACCAGAGAAATTCGGGAAAGTAAAAGCGGCCGAGAGAAAGAAACTGGCCCATACATAATATTCTCTTCAGATCCGTTAGGCTTAATAATGTCGCAATTCATGATACTTTATGAAACGATTAATGGAACTTACTTTAATTACTTTAATAATTTGTAATTAATCTCTTTAAATAAAGGTAAGGCGTAGAAAAGATTTTTCCCGGTGATACAAGCGTAGAGTCGCATACTAGTCTCTAGTATCGGCTGTTTCCACTCCTGTGTAGGCGTGTTATTATTTGCGGAATTCGTAGAGCTCAATAATGTAATCAATTAGAAAGTTGCGCAGCAAAAACTGAAGAAAAAAAAAACGAAATTCACTTAAGATGATCGTAATTCAGGTTACACGAAAGAGTGATGTATAAGAGATGGTGCAGAAAATGTGTAAAATGCATCGCACAAAAAATTCTAGCCGCGTAATTTTATTCAAGTTAAACATTATCATTCCGTTAGGCCAAAATTTAACATGAAATTTGGAATTTCTCGAACGGCTGCTGAAAAAAGATATATCTAAATGAGCAAGACGTCCGGATGGCGGCTCCATTCAAAGTCTAGGGCATTTAGCGTTATCGAAAATGGATTATTATTAAACATGCTTGACGGACAACATTTTCTCGAGAATAGGCACGAAAATTAGCGGATTGAAGAAACTTAAATGGGCACATTCATATTTATAGTACTGATTTTTCGATTACAAACGGTACACCTTGGAAATATCGAAGATAATAAGAAAGAACCGGATATGAGCAAATTTGTATGGGGTCTGTTTAAAAGTTGAGTAGGTTAGGTTTTTAGCTAGATGATTTTCATTATAAGTCAATAAAGAGCCTCTTAAATAGTGCCAGCGGATACGGGTTTGAAGTTTTTTTCCTTTTTCTTCCGCATTGATCATTATTTAAACGTTTTTTATCAGTGTAAATTTCTGAATGTAAGTGTTTCAGTTAGATGAATAAATTTTCAATAACATGCCTCGAGGTAGAGATATTGGTTAAAAAGTATATAAGCTGTATGGAAACACTGTAGCCAACTACGCCACATGTTACCATGTTGGATAGAATCAGAAGACAGAAAGAGTCGTGTCAAACGGATTGTCCGAGCGCGCATTTTAAGCTGGCCATTTAGTAAACGACGTCGTAAAAGATTTAACATTTCGTCTAAGAAGAACGACTACATGCGCAATTTTCCAGTGCAAAACGAAAATAGATTAAACTGTCTCGCCGTTCCGGCAGGAACAAATATATTAAACACGACAACATCTGATTGACGAGTTTTTCAAATAAGTCACCTAAACAGTAATTGTCTGGTGGGAGGAAAAACAATTGTGGTACTAAATTTCATCCCTTAGAGGGACCTTTCGCGCTAATCCACTAACGCGGGCTACGCCGATTAAGGTCTGAAATTCCACGTTCTAAAAATTAGCACGAAAACACGACAATATTAATGGGAAAATGTTTATGTGGCCGTTATATTTAGCCTCGCGTCGGTTCAGTCTGTTAATTAAAATGCTAAAACATATTATTAGGCGCTCTTCCTTTTTTTTTTATTATTGTTCCTGTCTAAAAGATATTCTCTGTATCAAAACTAATTCTTAGACAATCAAAGGGGGAATGTCCTCTTCATGGTTCCTGAGAGCTCTGCAGCCGCCAATCATTGTTGACTTCTACATGAATCACAGAATTCCGACAGACTAATTAGACTTCTTTTAGGATGGTTAATGTTTTCCCCACCGAGATCAGTTTTATTAGCTGCTTCGAAAATTCTTTTAGTCTCGCATATAGACACATTTTTATGAACTCAAAATGACGTCATCTCGCTTGTCACGTTTTACTATTTTATAATTCGTCTATTTTCAAATAAGTATTCCCTTTTTTTAACCCAACGTTTTTTGTTCTAGAACTCGTTTTGTTACTATTATTCTATACGAACGCGTCTGTCGCGTCGACCCAACAACTGGAACGGTTACGGGAACAAATCTAAATTTGTGAGACGACGAAAGAAAGGAAGTAAAAAAGATTGAAGTAAACAGATTTGGAGCTAAACAAAGAGAATCACAGATTGGCAAGATGACTAGCCTCTTTCTCTAACAATTGTTCTCTTTTCTATCTGCATACCCAAGTATTTTACATTTTGTGGCTCTGAATATCGGTTAGTAAATAATATATGAGATGATTTACTTTCATTTGTTTTACAATCGAAAATTTAAAAGCGTAAATAACGCTATAGACAATATTACCAGGTAAAATAATGGAACTGGTGAATTTTTGTTCAATGAATTTAGTTAACCACAATTTATCATAGCATCTAATTAATAACACGCCATATTCGCAATCACTTTAAACACAACACGAAATGAAAATCGATAATGCTTTATTATTGGTAATGTTACCAGTAAAAAATTGTGATTATGGGAAATAATAATAATAATAATAATAATAATCGAATGAAATCAAATATTTTCATTATTACTCCTATAATACGTAAAATATGTCGCAAGCAGTGAAGTAAATAGTAATAAGATATAAAAAAAATTAAATTACACATTTTATTCTTACAATAATTTGATGTATAAAATTTGCTAAACCAAGACATACAAAATTTCGTTCGGTAACAATTTTTGATAAATAATTGTACAAAATTTACAGTTTGTTATTAAAATAAACGGTTTATAAACACACGTTAGTTACTAAATTTCCTGATAGTAAATAAGTACATAAATTCCATTAAAATAAAATAATCAAAGTTACATTTCATATTAATTACTGTCAATAATTAAACTAAAATAACCTGCGGTTATAAGTGAATTTTACTAAAACAGTATAAACAAAATTACACTACATATTAATTTCCGACAATAAATAATTATATCAATTTTACAATTTATTAATAAAATAAATGAACCTGACCAGATGGATAGACGACATACAAAAATTTATAAAATATAAACATTTTCACAGAATCGCAGCAGATAGACGTGAATGGAGTCGACTTGAGGAGACCTACGCCCAAAGTTAAGGCTTTATAAAGCAAATTTTTTATATATTACGTAGCATTAAGTATTATATTTTACTCATGTAGGCATAAAATAAAATAAAATAAAATAAAAAATAAAAATACAGGTTATACGAAATTTTTACAACGAATCGGTTCATAGCAGCAGCAGTACATGATGGATCCATATTATAGTGAGAGCAATATTATGTCGAAAATAATTTAATAAAAATTTACACCTTTTTATATACTTTTTAAGGTTTCCATTTGTGCACTTCCGTAATAAGTTGTTGAGCTCTTCAGCTTCACATAGAGTGCCTGAATTCTAGAGTGAACCTCGGTAAAACGATTCACAACTTTACATCACAAATTCTTGTTATATCCTCTTTTTAAAATAGGAGCATAAAACTGATTTATGTAAAAATAATATTTATATCTAGAAGTTTATTTTCAGTGTCGGTAGGGCTATTTGCACCGAAAGGCTTAAGTAGCCTTTGTTGCGATAATTTAACTTTTTTGTTACACTATCCCACTGCGTTAACTGGAAAGTTAAAACTGATTGCTAAAGTGGCATTTAAAACCGATATACATAAATGGTTTTCATTTAAAATTTCACGTCAGTAATAAAAAAATATAATTTATGTTCCTTAATTTTGGTTCTAAGTAATTAGTATGTTGATTCCATCTAAACTTACAGTCCATATTTAAACCAAAGTATTTAAAATCATAAACTCGTATTTAAAATTATATCCTTATATTTTCCCATTTATACTGCAGATTTTGAACCAATTTAAGAAGGTATTAACATTACCCTGAACAGCTGTATCCAAATATAAATGTAATGCGAATTATTATCAACATTAGTAAAGATTCTTTCTGATATTTGTAAGTCACACAACTCATTTATATATTATATATATGTATGTAAAGAATAAAATTGGACCGAGTATACTTCCTGTTGGGCAATGTAAAATCATTATGCACTTTTTAAATTTTTAAGGTTTGAATCAATCATGTATACTCTTCCGGAATCCAGATAAGTATAATTTGAACAGAAAGATTTTGTGACCAGCTATATCAAACACTTTATGTAGGTCAAAGTATACAATTAAACAAAACTTATCGCTTTCTTGACTTTTAGTTATGTACGAAATATGCTTGAAGAGAGTATTATGGGTACATCTTCTTTTTAAGAATCTATGCTGATTAACACAGAAAATTTTTTTAGTGCTTATATAATTTTCATCATTAATGTAATACGTTTTTCAAAGATTTTGTATATGTTCAGTAAAATTCATATATCAGTAACGAATCCGTGGGGTGCGGATATGGGACATACCCCTCAAAGAACCAAAGCTTCTATGAAAAATTTTGTTATAACAGAGAAACTTAATTTATGCTATAAAAGATTCGTATGAATTTTACCTACAGATTTTAATAATTAATATTTAATATTATTTTCTAGTAAAACTATTAATGTTCCTTTTTTATTCTATTTTAACTGTCGTCGATCTTTTGCCATTTTTATTTATTTTTAATTTTTATTTTGTAATCTTAATTAAAAATAGTTCAATAAGAAATATATATGTATTTAAACTTGCTCACGAATAAAGAATTCGGATCGGATTACTGATAAAATTTAAAAAAAAAAGAAAAGCCTAATAAAAGTACTATCTTTCTTACTATTTCTAAACTACCATTTTAGCTAGAATTTTATAATTTCGTTTTATTTTTCACCCCTAAATATAAGACAGAAGTTAAATTAAAAATTGTAGTAATTATGTATTTTTAAAACATGTTTAAATTTCTATAAAAGTCGCTATTTGATTTTCTTTATGAAACAAGGGCTATTTCTCAAATCTACTGCCTACCATAGAAGATTTTACGTAATTATATAATTCCCCCCGCCCTAAAATGTCCTTCTGGATCCGTCCCTACATATAGGTGTATATTTCGCCAATTCACATTTACCCACTTATTTGCATACTAGACCAATTATTCCTCATTTTAAAATGTCTGGAAATTTTGCCGCCTTTACCGATTCCTTAAACAAATAAGTGAAAGGCTCGAAAAAGGACGTCCAATTTTTTTTTATTAGCAATACACTGATAAGTCATCAAAACCAAAGGATGATTTATTAGGTGGTGACATTTTACTTCCAATAAATTCTATAAGTGCAAATAATTCTAAACTGCTAGTAGGGAAAGTTTGTAAATTGAAATTTTCATTTCGAATCAATTCGGTAATGGTGTTTGAATAGTATAATAATAATAATAATAATAATAGTAATAGTAATAATAATAATAATAATAATAATAATGATAACAATAATAATAATAATGATAATAATAATAATAAGAATAATAATGATAATAATAATAATAATCAAATCAAATCAAACTTTATTATTATTAATATTTTACAATATTTTCACAAATGCTCAATTTTACGCGAGCAGTGGATTCATACAGTGATATTATTAAATTTTTCAAATTACAACACACATTGTTGAAGATAAAATAAAAATATGACAAACAAAAATTGAAGAAATAAAGTAAAAATAAAAAAGTAAAAGAAAAGGATACGCGCACTTGTAATATATGTAGTACGAGTAAGAAACGAAGGGTAATATGAATGCAGTTTAATAAAATAAACAATTTTAACACTAATAAAGATATTTACTGATATAAGTATGTAAAACATTTCAGTGCTATTTAGCAATTACATTATACAGTACTAATTATTTTTTTATTCTTGATAATAGTGCTGTTATAAATACTATTCTCCCTCGATTACCAGTATCAGATTATCTTCGAATTCGTAGCAGAAATATTGAGAAGCACGTGAGCCAGAGCGCAACCTAGCTCCCGTGCTGCCGACCAACGTGAATAAGGTTATCATCAATGGCGAGGTGAACCAAGAGACTGGGCTACTCACGTTGACGCGATTGTTCGCCGGCTGAATATTTCTATGCGACGCTAGCGCACAAGCACGACTACATTTCGAACTGACTACAAATATACTTGTATATAAACTCGGCCATTTTGGCCTCGCAAGGGGCTGTGCCCTTTGATTCCTTTTGCTTTTATTTATGTCTCTTTCTCTTCTATATTTTGTATAAAGTGATCAAAATTTACAACGTAAGTCTTACTGACATTAACACAAAAAAAATAACATAAGCACAGAAATCCTATCCTAACATTTAACTTTCATTATATAAAATTAAGACATTGTTTCATTACATTTTTCGTTACATATTTCGTTACATAAAATTGTGACATTTTTTTAATAACAATAACAAAAATCCTATGAAATATAACAAACATTACATAAAATTGGAACATGCTGCGTTTCATAAAATTAGGATATTTTTTGGGACATTTTTTGGGACATTCTGCGTTACATAAAATTGGGGCATTTTGTAGGACATTTTTTTGTTACATTCTGCGTTACATAAAATTGGGGCATTTTTTGGGACATTTTTTCGAATGGGGGGGGGGGGGGTAGCCTAAGAATTACGTTGTAATTAATATCTATTAATTACAACGTAATTCTTAATGTCACAATTTTATGTAATGAAAAATGTTAACGAAAAAATGTCTTAATTTTATATAATGAAAGTTAAATGTTAGGATAGGATTTTTGTGATTATGTTATTTTTTGTGTGTGTTGATGTCAGT
Source organism: Icerya purchasi (assembly GCA_039619475.1). NCBI lineage: Eukaryota > Metazoa > Arthropoda > Insecta > Hemiptera > Monophlebidae > Icerya > Icerya purchasi. The sequence continues at coordinate 227,214,799 of CM077116.1, forward strand.
AAGAATTACGTTGTAAATTTTGATAATTTTATACAAAGTATAGAAGAGAAAGAGACAGAAATGAAAGCAAGAGGGGTCAGGGGGCACAGCCCCTTGCGGGGCCAAAATGGCCGAGTTATATATATATATATATATATATATATATATAATAGTAATAATAGTAGTGATAATAATGATTTGGTCTTAAACATAGATATCCAGATTTAAGTTTTCACGAACAGAAGGTGATCGATCAGTCAGGAATTTTCGTCTCTTTTTATAAGTTCGTAATTGAACTTTTAATGTGTGCGGTAATGCATTGTATAAGACTGCACCTCTATATATACAAGGATTGTATGCGTGTGTGATATTTATTAAAATGAGGAATATTGGCTCGTTCTGAGGTAGAAGATCTTGTAATTCTTTCTGACCGTGTTATATTAAATTTCATTTTATTTTTGTAGACAAAGTTTAGAAGTTGTAGTTTATATAATTCTTGTATTCTCAATAATTCTTTATTAGCAACTTTCCCGATAAGTTTAAACATTCTTCCCTGTAAAGCTGTAATAGATTTTAAATGGTAGTCAGCTATCCCACCCCAGTGTATAATGCTATATCCCCAAACAGGTTGATGTAAAGCTAGGTTCAATTGTCGTAACTGGGTTGGGAAAATAAGTTATTTAGATAATAGACAATGTAGTTCAATTACCTTTATTTCCGTTCAGCCAGTAATGTTTGTTGAACAGAAATTAATAATAACAATAATGAAAATAATAATATAATTACAATACAATAGGAGATATATTAATTAAGTGTTAAACATAAAAATTAACATAATATCGATTAGAGCTATCAAGTACGACCTCAAAGTAATCTCTAAAGAACATAACTCACTTATGCGACCAATACGAGAATGTCTACTAAAAAATATTTTGTCGAATTCAGGCACGTTTGCTATCACGTATTCCACAGCGAAAACGGTGTTGGAAAAGGACGTTACAGTGTGAAATTTGAATAAAAATACGTAAATATGTCGCCTTAAATAGAAAAACATCGTATTTTGATATGAAAAATATCGATTCGAAAATCTACGCTAGTTGCTATCATAATCCAATACTATACGCTCCCGGCAGCTAAACGAAATATGCGAACTTTGTTTTTTGGTTTTATATGGAAAAGTATTTTCTTTGGTTTCAATCAAGACATTTTTTCCTGGAACAATATAAAAATATAATCGGAAAATATCGCGCCCGTGTTCTTATTATTCAAATTTCAACGTTGGAGGTTGTTTAACTTTTTCCAATCTTTTTTTAAATTTATTCATTTTTATATAAATCCTACAAGAGCTACACGTATTTTACATTTAAATAATATAACAGATAGCTGTCTAAAAAACACCGCATTCAGTACCCGTTTACAGTTTCATACGCTTTTTCATTTCAGCGTTTAGATTCGAAAATATTTCAATTCCTTCTTTTTTTTTTGACTTTATTCGAAGCCACCTTTCTCAGTAGACAATGTGTTCATAAGCAGAGCCCAGTCCGTATATGAATACATTAAAAAAAAATTAAGTTTTTCAGCCGATTTTTATTCATTCATTCGTTATCTTCTCAACCATTCGGTTGGTGGGCAACGTATTTTTACATTTTTAGCTGTACCGATATAGGTTGTCTACCAGGCAATAATTACATGCAACACAGGTGTACATACGCAAGACTACATTCGGAACTGATAGTAATGGTTTGATTTATCGATATACAAATGCAGTCCCGTGTACGAGTATGTCTGCTGTGTACTACCTAGCGCGCATATGATGTTGTACGTGGTGGTTTGCCATTGCCTTCCACGTGATTATTAACGAATATTTTAATTTAATTCTTTGTAATAAGTTCTGTGGTCGCTCGGGATCGAACCCGTGACCTCCGTGGCGGAAGTCAAGCGCTCTAGGATCTAGGCTATCGCGACTACTTACTGAATCGGTAAGGTAGGAAAATTATCAGGGTTTGAAACATCAGAAATTAATACTGGCTCGCTGATATTTTCCCTCTCCGTGTAAGAAACGCTTTAAAGACTCATAATTTTATGAATCTTAATGTTTAAAAACTTTTTAAGGCAGGTCCAGTTCAGAATGCGTTTATTGCTGCAGCGAATGCAGAAGTGCCGTTCCATTGCAATAGAAAGATAGGCGAAAATGATAATATACACATATACGCAAAAAAACTATTAAAATACTTCTTAACTCACGATTGTTCAAACATGAAGTCTTTTTTTTCTCTCGCTGTAACAAGACGATATCGCTCTTCTTCATTTTAAAAATGTCCTCCTAGTTTATCGAAAGTTTAAGATACACGAATGATATGTTAAACTTCATTCGAAAAAGTGAAGTTGAATATTTAACGCGTGCGGTGAGGAGAAGGTGTTGATAGAGCGCCTAGCTGCCCCGTTTATTGATAATTTTCTTGATATGCAGTTAGTGTATAATACCGACATACACATTTGCAGGATTGTCACCCGTTTAATGCTGCCGGTGTTGGTTTAGCGATGGCTCACCTTAGCAATTTACATTTTTTACATAGCGTTTACATGTAATAACGCCTGTTCATTCTGTAATGGATCATTTTGCAACAAATGCTGTAACAATCGGTTTACATCTCGCAGTGCAAATCCACCCGTTATAAATGTATACAACGCGTTTGATTGAACTTTTGTGGATTCCTGGTCATTTGGGCATTAATGGTAATAAGGTGGTGGATTCCTTAACCCGTTCTTCCATTTCCGCAGATTTTTTGGCACCTTTTCTGCTCATAATATTGTCCTTCTTTCTTCAGCCGTTCATTTCAAACTATGGCTTAACTCCTACTCTTCTTCATTTTTTAATCCTGCCTCCTTTTATCTTTCTATCCAGCCATCCCTTTCTCCTCGCCTATAGCTCCTAGATTTCCCTTCTCTTAATCGCTCTACAATCTCTGCTATGAGTCACCTTCGCTTTAACCACAGTCTTCTTCTCGCATCATTTTCACGGCTTTCATCTACTTCTACTTCATTCTGTTCTTTCCATCGCCCTTCCACACACATTCCTTGTAATTTTAATCATGTTTTATATGAATGTGCGAATTTCTCTGTTGAACAATCCTCCACCTACTCTTTTCTATTAAAACTCGGAATTCCTATTCCTCATAATGTTTCTTACATTCTTTCATTTCATTCTGCTTCTATTATTCCTGTTCTTGAATTATTTGTATCCCCTATCCTCAAACGTTTAAGAACATAACGTTATTTTCTCCTTTTTCCCATTTCTTGGACTAATGTCCTCGTTGCCCAACCTATTAAGGAGATACAAAAAAATTAAATAAATAAAAAAAAACATTAAAATCTTATTGCATTAACGTTACAAAATTATTTTAAATATTTATATATATATATATATATAAACGGTCTGTCTCAAAAGTTCCCGAACTGGTCTCGTAAAATCGAAACTGGTGACGCAATTTCAGAAAATTTTTGATGATGATGTTTCTAACATTCGTGTATACGTGTATGAAGTTTTATTGTATTTATTTAAATAGATGTATCGTAGTGATCGGTTGCATGTGACGTGGTTTTTTGCGCAGTTACATTTGCCTGGATGGCCAACGATTTCTCCTTTCAACTGTAATTCGAGTTTTGGGAATAGAACCCGTCCGGGAGGAACAATTTTGGCGAATAGGCTGGGTGGTCCAACACCGCGATCATTTTCCGTGACAAAAACTGCCACACAATTGTCGCGTTGTGCGCCGGCGTATTGTCATGCAAGCGAAAAAGAATCCCGCGTCACTTACAATTCTCGCCGAACTACTAGTTGGATTCTTCTGACTAACTGCTTAATAGTACCTAGACCACTGATTGAGGCACCTTCTTCCATAAATTCTTTGTGAATCACGCCATAACAATCGAAAAAAGTGATCAGCGTGGTCTTGATGCGCCACTTCACGTTCTCCCACTTTTAAACTGGCTGTATGTTTTGGAACTTTTGGGACAGACCGTGTATATGGGGGGGGAGGGATTTTATTCTACCATTTTAATTTTGAGTTCGGTCGCCATAGTCATTAAAAGCGACCCAAAAAAACAAAAAGAAAAAAAAGAAACAAAAGAAAAAGATTATCTACAGAAATCGTTACTTCTGAATAACACAAGTTTACTAAAAAATGTTTGAGACGAAAATAACGGGCGTTGTAATATATGTGCGGTATCACCGTTTTCGAGCGAGTAAAACGGTATCGCAGTATAAATTATATGTACACCACAACGGTGGTACGTTTTTTTCCAGCGTGTCTATCCGCGGACACCGTTAATAGTCACTCTATGCCAATTTAGATAGAACAGAACCACCACCACATCTAGAATTACAGTTTACACGACCTAGTCTCGGCAGTCCACCCAGCTTTGGCCCATGGATAAGGCAAATGTACAATATCGTGGAAATGTCTTTTTACTTTTATAGCTTTCTTAATCTTAGCAGTTATCACCATCATTGGCAAATATTGTATCGAAAATATAGAACACTACTGAACAACCATGATGTATCAATATAAATGTATATAAATTTCAGCTATACAGATACAGACATAGCGATCATGGCAATTATTACATTCAAAACGCGAGGGTACACACGCAAGACTACACTTGCAACTGCTATTATGATTGTTTGATTTTTATGAATGTACAAATGCAGTCCCTCACGTGTGTCGTCTGCTGTATACTGACTAGTGCGAATATGACGGTATGCATGTTTGCCATTGCCTTCCATATGAATCTATTAACGGTTGTTTAATTTAATTTTTCGTAATAATTTCTGAACCTAAAATTTTCGTAACGGACGCCAAGCGTTTCAGCAACTAGGCTATCGTAACATTCTTATTACGACGGTTGTAACGATGATGTATATTTCAAGTAAAACTACAAGACGATACTATTTTTACACCGCGGGTAACAGTGGGAATTACAGAAGACTATCATGAGGGGCTCCAGAGGATGTGCTCATGGTAAGGCCCGAAAAATCCAGCTATATACATGGTTTCTTAACGCGATGGAATTAGTATAAAAAATTATCTCTCTTTTTTTTCTTTCTGGAAAACTCCGACTATAATTGCGCATTTTCATTTGCACGGAAATTATGACGTTTCTGTTTGCAACGCGATCGTCTTTAAAATATCCCGCAGCAGTCGCTATTCAGTTTTCACGAAGAAAAAGTTTCCGGACGACAGTGCTGTGAAATAAACTTTCATTATGACAGTGTAACTCTTTGTTCGTAAACCCTCGCGCGCAGCGGGAGACGTTTTTACTCATCTCTTTCTTGCGCACGACATACGTAAATATACATACACAGAGCGTAATGCAGCATAATTGTCGTAGGAGCTATATACGAGGGTGTTTCAATGAGTAAACGGGAACAGTGATATAAAGAGAGGGAACGAAACTGGCTACCGTGGTGACAGTGGTACTGTTCGATTAGTACGTGTTTTCGCTGTACACATATGATCGGATATTTCCAGGTATGGCTCGTCGATTGCGTTTGAATGATCCCAAACCTGCGGAACCACCACTTTCATATTTCACACACATCAACAGCAGTGCACTGTGCTTTGCTCTTTCTAAAATTGTTAAGCCTTGTGAAATATTCCGGAGAATGCAGGCACCGTAGTTCATGCATGAATTTCTTGAGTTTTAAAAATGGCCGCCAAAGTGTAGTGACAAAAAAGCCCAGTGGACGGCAACTGAAATTTCGAAGCCGGCGCTGATGAACAACGTTAAACGGTGAATTTTAGAAAACAAACGGATTTAAATCGAGGAAATATCACATGATCAAGAGAGCTTAGATTTTCGAAAACCCTACGCACCAGAGATTCGCAAAAGTTGCCACCGGTTTACGTAGAAACTCGTTTGAAAATTTGTTCGTAGCTCAAAAAAAAAGTTTCGATGAAGAGGGAAAGTAATTTTTGAAGAGAATTATAATAAGGAATGAAACATGGTTACATTATTATGAACCAGAATCGGAAAGACAAAGCATAGTTTGCAGAAGCTTCACGCCTCAATTTGAGTGCATCTGCAAACAAAGTGTTTTTGACTGTAATCTTTTGTCATTATTTGCAAGTACTGTTATGGTCAATCGTGTGTCCAGGCCCGGGACAAGCAATAGGTGGCAGCTAAAAACTTCGAGGATTGATTTACAATTTTTATGCCATTTCTTCCGTTTATTCATACTGTCCAGCTGGCAACTATATGATTTATGCGCTTAATATTTGTTTTCTTCGGCAATTTTGGAAAAAATTGTTTTGTTATCGGTTAATGAATTTTTCGCAATAAATCCCGATGAGCAGATAATAGCAATACGCGCGGAAGCTGTGTAATAAAATAGAATTTACTTACATATGTGGCTTGCCGAACTGAACCAGTTTTCACGATCGCAATCCGTTAAGATAAATCTCGTTCCGCGAGAATATTACAGTTCATCGTTCGTGAATGCATCATTTGAAAGGAACGTTGGCAAATTATCGCTCCAGAATCGTTTATACGGATCTTACTGCTTTGTCAGTATTGTTTCATTTCTTTCGGAGAAGTTCATATTGAAAACGGCACTCGCGCGATTTCCGCGTTTTCTAAAGTCGCTTTATTTAAAATACCTTCAAATAACAAATGAGCCCTATACGTCGGAAGTGAGGACCTGCAGAAGATAGGAGAATTGGAAAAAAAAAACAGTTAAGCGACCCCGAAAAATGGACACAGTTCTTTGCGGTGTATCTTTTTCTAGGGCGACGAAAAAATGACACGGTCGTAAAAATGAACTAGCGGCTGCGTAGAAGATAGAAAAATAGCAATTTATATTCGACGAAGCGCCATGAGGACATTAAAATTTAATAAATCAATTTCGAAGAGAGCGTTCGTTCCTTTTACGACGACCGGCACTAGTAAAATTCTAGTCTTCTTTATAAATGTATAACGGATACGCGACGCTTCTAAATAAGTCGCACGTGAACGATGCGAACGAGATTTCAGGCGTAGTAGCTTCGGCAATTTGAGTATAAAGGACAGCCAGAATTAATATGATACTTGAAGCATTTGCGCGAATTTGCAATGGGACGCGAACCGACCCTTTGCTTTTTTCTTTTGTAAAATATTGTAAACACGTGTATGGAGGGATCTTGCAAGCGATCTAGTAAACAACCAGCGCAGTTGTCTGCATATTTCATTATTACCACCTGATGTGTCTAAGGCTGTTGCTGGCTGGTGTTTCATCATATAAATTAAATTTTTTTCATTTTAATATTTTAATCGAATGTCATAAGTAGTTTCACGGCAGAACTTTAAGAAAATCGAATATATACCATAATGTAAGATTGTAACTTTACGTATTAAATGAAAAATTTTTTGCTTTATAACACTAACACGGTCGACATATTACGCGAGAATTAATTTAAATTCGTACGACTGGTTTCGAACAACATCGGTTTATTGTCAGATTGCACTGTGATGATGATAAACCGATCGTATAAATTTAAACGAATCCATTTTTTAGGATTCCGTACGCATACAACGTGCGGCATCCCCGCTAATAAGATGTCTCAGAAACGACAAAATAAAAATCGATAAAAACATCAAAATCGGATCATCAATTTTAATTGAAATTATCTTTAAGACAATCTATTATAACCTTATAAGACAATCGACTACCCTGGGAGGCAAAAAAGTCCAAAATAACCGTCGAGAATAGATAATATGGAATTTAAAACGATCTCAAAAATCACGCTTTGAAAATTTCATCACCATTAAAAGTGTATACGTTAAAGTTCATAAAACACCGTAAATCGTTGAAAATTTTTTTCCCGTAATTTTGACCAATTTCCACCGCTCTAAAAAATCTGAAAAAATTCGGAATATTATTTTTCATCCTATAAAATGTTTCTATAAGTTTCAATATCAAATTCCTTCATAGCGGTAATTTTTAGGCGAGTTTTTGTAATTTTCAATTGACGTTTTAGTTTACTTTTTTGCCTCGAGAGACTCTATAAATGACTAGGTTATTCGTAATTCCCCTCAACCACGACTTGGGGTTTTCAAAAAATCCGTTCATAATTCGCAGATATATGGTTAAAAAACACAAAAAATATTGTTTTGTGAGATTAAGGGCTCAAAACTTTCAGAATCGTAGTTTTTTGACGACAAGATAAACATATTGGCTAAATTTCAACCGAACAGAGAGGAGGGCCGATTTTATACACTTTTCCAAGTATACCCTTTTAACAACAAAAAGTGAGACGGTCTTTTACGACATTTAATCTAAATAGCTCGATTACATAAATCAAAGGGAACGAAAAAAAAAAAAGAAAAAAAGAAAAAAAGAATGTTTGCATTTAGAAAAAAAAAAGTGCAATTATTAAAAAGTTGTGATCACTTGGAATTCTTTTATTACATTTTTTTCCCCGATTTTTTTCCGGCTCTTTTCCGCAGACAGGAACTTTGCAATGAAGATAATGCGTGTGGTATCTCCGGACAAAGTGTTCTTTTACAGTTTACTTCCGAAATTAATTTGTACGAATGATCCCGATGATAACTGTTTTCATCTATCATCTATGGTTCGCAACTGCGGATTCGGTTGCTGTACTCGAGAATAAAAAGAGGTTTACACTCAATTTTCCTCGTTATTATCTTCCCTGTAACGATATTTTTATCTTTACTGTCAAAGTCAAAACTTAAATATTAACCAACTCGACATCATATTTGTGACACGTTAATTCGAAGAAAAAAACCCAACAAAAACGGAATAATAATAGGAAACAAAATAATTCCTTAAATAGCAATCAAAAGTAAATTTTACTCGGTAACTTATTCGCGCAAATTAACATGAATGCTAAACGTATTTAAATAAAATGTGCTGAACTATCTGATGAAAGAGCAGGGCACGTGTTAGAGTATATAAACACGATCCCTTATGCGCTGGGTGTGAAAAATTTTGCGTAGGTTTTACTGCCTTTTAAATGTAATCAATTCTAGTTTTCTTAGTTGGCCAAAGTGTTACGTTTGTTTTTTCTTTTAAAATCACTCTCTTCGGTTGAACAATATTTCGTTTCATTCTAAGCATTTTAGTGATTGTGACGCGTACGCTGTTTACATTTTCTACAGCGGTGTCATTTTTGCCATTTTTGTCATAGCTGAAAAAATCCTGTAGCCGCTGGTGGAGTTCCAATTGCCGATAAAAATATAGGTAGCAAGAATATGTAGGTAGAGCTGACGCATTTGGGGGTGGCGGGATGAAATTGAAATTAACAATGGTAGGGAGGAAACACCGTCATAACGGGTGTAGGGAATGTTTTTTTTTTCGGATAAAGATAAATTGTCGAATTCAAACAGTTCAAGATCGTTTTGCAAGGAAAGTAACGTGAATGTTAAACCGGTAATCGCTCCAAAGAACATTTGCCGATCTCTTATGCCCTTGATTCCGATGAAGAACTTTGTTAATTCGTTAGACCGCATTTTCAAATGTGATCAACGGAGTTGGTGTAAACCGAAAAGCAGAGGAATAGCATAGCTACGCCGGAGAAGGAGAAATAATGCAGCGAGAACTTTGCTTTATGCAACAGATAAATTTATAAATTTACTTTGTGAAGTTTAACTTGCTGGGCCTGTTCTAATTTGTTATGTATTGTTTAAGAAGCCACCGTAACTTTCTTTGACAAAATATAAAGGAATAAATAAATATTACCGTGCGCGTGTTTTTTACTCGATTATTAACGCATGCTGCGACGGACCAGTGCTGAGTTGTAATCGAATTCGTTAAGTATAATAGGTATTGCTGTTATCTGTGCAGATATTGTCCCTCTCTCCTTTCAGATACGATGCAGAATGGTCAAGTATTACGTGTGGTCTGTTCTTCATTATGATGTCGAGGTCAAGCAATAAGCCGGTTAGACGCGTTCAAATGTGGACCATTCGCGAGATGCTGAAGATGTCATGGATACAAAAAATTAAAAATTCAACGGTTCTTGAAATAGCCGGTATTGGAAGACAGCTTTTAGCCGTAATGTAAACTGGCGGCAGTCAGGTTATATTGGCCACATCCTGCATGGAGAAAAAAATATTTCTTACTGCGTCTAATATTGCAGGATAAACGAGAAGGCCGGCGTAGAATTGGTCGTAAACCAACGTCATGGTGCCAAAATATCTCTATAAATGGACAGCGGTATCCAATTTCGAGGAACTATGTCGAGCGGCAGGAACACATTCTCTTGGTGTGTTATCAGTTAAAACTCATGATAATCGCCAACGCTTATGGAGTAGGGCAGTGCAAGAAGAGAAGTGCAAACATTCGGAATAACGTGAATTCGAAAGTGGCCAGTAAACTAATCCAGGTCGGTTAATGGGGAGAAAAAAAGAGTCGGAAATTTGTACATAAAAACAAGGTCGGTGTTTTTGTTAAAGTAATAATAACGAATTCGGATACTATTCGGTTAAGAGAGCACATTAACCAGAATGTAATTAGGGCAAATTTAATTTGAATTTAAGTGGCTCGTGAAATGCTACAAAATCGAGCTCTGAAGACTTTTATTCTCTGAATCGGCGGCGCCGCAGTTCGGAAACAAAACCGACAGCCTGTTAATTAATAATACCCACTTAATCTGTTCCCACTTCCATCAAATAATTCCATACCGGAATAATTAGTTTGTCTCCGTTTTAATCTCCGAATTAATGTCGCTGCTGCCGTGTTTATTTTTACCATACCGCTCCATTTTACCGAACATGCGCTTTTACCACCGTCTGAAGTTGATTTTTTGACCTCCTTCTTTTTCTATTAAATTTCCTTCGCTATCAAACCGAAAAAAAAAAAGAGCTCAGTTTTTCATCATCCACTTCCACGGTTATCATCTTGTTCATTCGACCCATGAAAAACAATACTAAAGGATCTGGCGGATTTTTTACGAAAATACTAATTATTCATTCGGCGGTCAAACAAAGAAAAGTTGCCGATAGCGATTTTCTGAAATGGGAAAAAATAAAATCATTTACTAAAATTACCATTACGGAGCTAAAATAGAAATTGTAACGGAAGCCGCGAAAATTATAGGGTATACACAATTCATGAAGATACGCTAAAAATGTTCCATATCATCACTTCACGGCCTACTCTGAAATCCGCATCCGCCTAGTTCTGGTCTGAAAGTTCACGATATGATGTTATCATCGTGTCCTAATGAATAATCGTGATTTACAGAAGGTCTTTTTTCGAGAACCGACACTATCGGGGAACAAATGCAATGCGCCATTTTAAAACTGACTGGAAATGAAAGTGTTATAATTTCGAAATGGCAAAAAGGACACGGTGTAGGAACTATTACCTTTTTAAAAGAACCGGAAAGAAAACAACGAAACTTTTATCAATTCCACCGCTTAAACCTCAGTTACACGGAGTCTTGTCCATTAGCCGTTTGGTAACAGTTCAGATTATTGCACCATGAGGAATTGCAAGTATATACACATAAATAGGTATATGTATACTAGTGGCTCAACCCGTAACACTTCACCAATAGTCTCAGATGTTTATTAATCGACGAATATTTTCCTCATCATATAATGAAAAAACTGTAAAACGTGAAAAATTATAAAATTAAAATTTGAAAAATGTTTTAAAATAAAATTTTATTAAACCAATTTTTAAAAAATTCCACAGATGGTTCTTTAAAGGCCAAGGAATTTTTTTCTTTTTTAATCCGTGTATTTTTATACGTCGAACACCGCAAAAGTGCGAAAGTGCAAAAATGTTTTGAAATTCAAGAGCCCAATTTTGGGGGACATATAAACCTAAAGCGGTGAGGCCAGAAACCAAAGAAAAAAGTCCACAACTCTTTTCATAGGCGATAGAGTTTTTTTTTTTTTTTTTTTTGTTTTTGTTTTTAATTACATATTTTCGTCGTTAAAATATCGGAAAATAAGATACCACTGAACTTCTAAAATTAGAGATCAAATGTCAAAATCAGGCTTAAATAATTTCTTTTCACACACTAACAGCTGCGGGATTGTTTTTCTTTTAATTGGCGTGCTTTTATCCGCAGCATGTAGCAAAAGTACAAAACTCTAGGAATTTTGAAGAGAAAGTTTTTTTTTAATTTTTTAAGCGACGTACTTCCGTGCTAAATGCATCGCCATGTGAGCGTACTTTCCTTCTCCGACTTCGTGCCCCTTTGAATATTATTATTGATTTTTCTCTGATAAAATACTACGTAGGCCATTTGAAAAGTAAGTATACACATTTTTGTTCTCCACTGACGGTAACACTGAAGCGATGAATTCGAGTAGGCATGTTTCTCAAGGTTACTAAAACTCAAAGGTTGGAAACGATCGGTTGTAAATTACGTGTTTTAGAGCGAAAAAACGATGAGTACGACACCAGCTGTGCCGTCCAAATGTGAGTTACGTGCAGTTATCAAATTTTTAACCATTGAAAAGATTTCTGGTGACGAAATTTATCGACGTTTATATGCAGCGTATGGAGACAAACATGTGATAACAAGAGCAGCCTTATATCGCTGGATAAAACAATTTGAAGAGGGAAGAACGGACACACACGACGACGCGCCGAGTGGTCGACCTTCTAATATGGCATGAATGACGAAACAATCAACATGTACGCACTCTCCTGGACGAAGATCGCCGCTATAATACAGGCAGTTATCTATACGAGCACGTCCTCTTACTGTAATAGCTGCAGAAGATAAATACGGTACGAGGTGTTACGTTTCCAAAAAAAAAAAAAAAAAAAAAAAAAGAACGAAAAATGTTAAAATCAGGATACAGAAAATGTTTCTTTTCAAAAATTCCACAGCCTACTCCGTGATAGCCACGGGAATAATTTATTTTTTAACTATTTTTGTCCGTAAAATACCGCAGAAATACGAAAGTTGAAAAATTTTGGAATTTAACGGCCAAAATTTGGAAAAATACACATTTTAAGTGATCAGACCGGGAATGGCACTTGTCAGAGCGCAGCAGTTCTGCGCAAATTAATACCTAGTATATAAAATAAAAATTAAAACACGATAATATTGAAAGGAAAACATTACTTCTACATTTACAAGTACAGAAAAAAAAAAAAAAAAGCCTAGGACTCGTTTAATGACAACTTTGTTTTTTTTTTCAACTAACATATCGGTGTATAAATACACAAAGCACTATTTCGGTTACATATCTCTGTAGCGTCTGTTTTGATTGACTTATCAAATTTTTTTTTTTTTTTTATTCTCTTCCTAAATACGAGAGGAAATTTTGAAACTGCAAAATATTATTTCATCATTTCGAATATATTTTTGTACAAACCGAGAATGAGTGATGGAACGATAGAAAAATATCCTGTATTCTCGGCAGTATAGCTCGATGAATTGCCACTAATGCAGCCGATCAAAGTAAAATTTAGAAACTATTTCTAGTTCATTTTTTTGTTGTTTTTTTTTTTTTTTTTAAATAATCTTAATACACTGATAATGTTTATAAGCTAATATTAAAAGCGTAATGGTCTATTTTCTATATTAATATAAATTATTGTGAAGGAACTATGGAAATAGAGAATTTGATTATTCACAAATAATACATAAAAACTGACGTGTTTCAGGGTCACATTCTTCACAATCAAGTTAATTATTGCACTTCACCATTATGAAGAATGTGACTCCGAAACACGTCAGTTTTTATGTATTATTTGTGAATAATCAAATTCTCTATTTCCATAGTTCTTTCACAATAATTTATATTAATATAGAAAATAGACCATTACGCTTTTAATATTAGCTTATAAACATTATCAGTGTATTAAAATTATTAAAAAAAAAAAAACCAAAAAATGAACTAAAAATAATTTGGCTTTTATTAGCTGGACTGTTTAATATTTTTCTTCCATTGCTATAGACATTGGTTAATTTTTCGTGAGGACCGCCTCCTCTTTTGTTTGGCTATTTTCTCTTACTCTAGTTTTATTTTATCCGAGTTATTCTATTCGAGTTAGTAATGAATTTTTCAAAAACTCTGGCTGGTTAACATAGGGCATTTGAAATTCGATATATATGGAAATTTTTTTCGATACATAAAAAATATACTAAAATTTTGTGGCAATTCAAAAAAATTCGATATAAAAAGATTTGCGATGTATATACGTGTATGTATATATATATATATCCATATATATATATATATATATACACATACATACATATACATATATATATTTACGTGTGTATATATATATATATATATACAAATTAGAAAAAGCGGAAAATATTTAATATATCTAAAGATATTTGCCAAGCAGTCTTCTATTTGATTACGGCTGACCTTAATTGATTTTAGCTGGAAAATCTGCGCGCAATACAAAGTAAGTATTAAAAAGAAAAATCAATGAAAACGAGAAAAAAAAACAAGAAAATAAGGCTCGAATAAAAGAACAGTCGTTGATGATGACTGTGGTTCATCGTGGCAGGCAGTCTTAGGCAGGTTTAAAAAGCCGAGTCGGGAAAACAGGAAATGAAGCTTCCAGTCGAGTGACGAATGGAAATTCATGACAGCTATCCGTTTTCTCTTATCGGAAATGAGAAAAACCAGCGGTTGCCTTTCGGGAAAATAGAGCAAAAGAACGGAAAACTTAAACAAAAAAAAGTGTTAAAAAAACGATAATTTCGCCAACGAACAGCTGCACGGTCGGGATAATAAAAGAGGTCGAGCTAACGACGGCCGAGCGAAGGAAACGTTGCGTCGTATCCGGAATAAGCCGACGGGTTTTTTCCTAGGCATCACGCAGCCCGGAATTCGAAGCTCGCAACGGAACATATCACGGCCGCCCTTAATTAATGCCGTAGACGTCAGGAATATTTATAGAACTCGCGAATGTACATGCCAGGAGTTGCTTGGCTCAATTAGTTCTTCGCAACTTGGCATCGAGCTGCTCAATTGCGCATTTCGCCAGTCGCAACGGCTCTCTGAATATTGATTAGATAAGAACAACCTGCTCTTCTCGGCTGAAAACGAAATATTTCGTCATATAGTCCGAGTGAGAGTCCAATTTTTAAGAGTGCGATCTGCGCTTTCGCATGCTCGGTCGCTTAATCTTAATTGTTTCTTTACGACGTCATTGCATTTCGGCTCAGGCCTGGTTTATTTCGGCTTTCGGAAGAATATAATAAACGGGTTTCGTTGGACACTCTCGTAAGTAGTTGATAGTAGGTGCACTGGTGGGTTGTTGATTAGGGCATTCGTGTGTAATGTAAATTTGTAAGCGGTCAAACTGCTACAGTTGTTTTCTGGTCCAACGGGTGTAGTGGGCCTAAATAATTTCGATAATATCGATTGCCTGCAGTTGAAAAGGTCGTCATCTCTTGACCGGCTTTACGTGTAAAACTGAGAGCTACTTGCATGGAAACGACACACGTTACTCTAGATACATTACTACACTTTCTCCAAATTGCGCGCCTCGTTATTAATAATCGACATTTTTGATATTTGCTCCGTGTACGAACACGAGTATCGGCTGCTATAAGCGAATTTTTCGAGTTGGTGACGATGATGCAAGCGACTTTTATCGAGAAAAGGCGTAGGAGCAAAGGTTTCTTTTCTTCCTTTTCATTTTCGAATGATACCTAAGGTGGAAAACGAGATGAAAAAGTAGTTGTTGCTGCGGTCGGTGTACAATTTTTTTTCCTGTAATATTTCTCTACACATGACATCAATCTTAATCTAACCGTAATTAGAACGGGACCTAGAGGAAATTCGTTGAACTTTTAAAAAATTTTAACTCGATTGCGTTATTACAGCGATTTCCCAAGTGTTCAATTATTTAAACAACTTTTTAATTACGAAAAACAATTCGTTGTGCTTAATTAAGAGGTAGTAACCATCCCCTTCTTCTGTAAAACTATGTTTATTAGCAAACTGTGCTCGTCCCATTATCGGCACCCGAAATGTTTCTCGTCAGGCTGGGCCTCAATGATGCATTTCACACACCATACACAATCCAAACGGTCCCCTGTACACGAAATTCTTGAAACGCTGTCCACCGACGACATGAATTACATTCCAAAATAACTATATCGATCGATACCAGCGCGCAAGCCGCAGATATCAATCCATACCTCTGTTAAGTCGTGATAAAAATATCCCATACGAACTATTATCTGAAGTAAAGAGATCGCACAAAGCTGATGAAAAATAGGGGAACATTGTTATTTTCTTCTATTCCTAAATATTTGTAAAGCTTTTTATTTCGAAATATTTTCACCGAGCTTGCGTCTTTTTTAATTTAAACTTTTTTTTTTTGGTAGCATTTATTTTTCTTTGTGATATACATTTTTGTGCTGCTGGTCTACTTTTATTGCAGTTTATCAGCGATTATGCTCTGGCCCTTTACATCGTGATTAGGAATTTATGCAGCGACTTGCTATGCCATCGATAGCTCTTCGTTCACACTCGGCCCTGGATGAATTCGTTTGTTAAGTTTCGTATAATGTTGATGCAACTGGCTAAGCCGCGACCATGAGCTAAGTTATTTCTCTCGCATAGCTGAACAAAGAATACGTAGCATAACTAATTAGAACAGTCTCTTTTTTGATTGCTTTATTTTCAGTGCAGAGAAACTGTTTGGGTTTTCCGGCCATGAAATAGGTAGAGCTTATTGGTCACTAACGTGTACTAAATTTAAGCACTTCTCATTTCCTTCAGAAATAGATTTCTCGTTACATTATTGAACTCGGTTATTCTTATTTCTTTAAACGGTTATTTCTCTGTTTCTTTTTCCGTTAATTCTTCTATTTTAAAATATTTCTCCTTCTAATTGAATACCGTACAAACCGAAGTAACATGCTCAGATATGGGTGAAATACAGAAGAAAAAAAAATACATACATAAATATATATACATTATCATCGATCGTCATTAGCCTTACTCGCTGTTGTTTCTTTGCAGTCATGGATGTTTGCGTCTGATATGCGATACCAAAACCAATACGATGAACACTCATGAAGCCACAAATAGTGCAAGTGACTTGTTGGTGTTGACCAATACTGGTTTATGTCGACTTGGAATTTTTCTTGGTTGAACACTTTTGTAGGCGCTGTTGTCCTACGCGATCCACTATTGTTGGCCATTGCTTCCTGTCGAACGTAGCTTTCTTTCAGTTAGTTCTTCGCAGATTTACCTGAGTGTATTTTGGATTGTCGACAAGGACATCGTTGAATTTTAACTTTAGTCTACCGACGTATCTCTCTTCCCTGATTACAAAATTCCGAACAACATTCGTTTGGATATACGGTTTTCGTCCATTTGGACGACATGTCCGACCCATCGCATTCGTCTTTTTAATGTGATTTGTTCAATGAACTGAATATCTGCCGTTTCAAGTACTCTTTTGTTTAAAATGAAATCTTTCCAACTTTGAAGTATTTTTTTTAAAGATTTTTTTGATGGCAGTATTCCAATTTTCTGACTTGCATCTTTATAGTTGCCCAGGTTTCACTACCGTAGAACATCGTTGGGAGTAGAATGGCTTTATGAACGGCGAATTTTGCGCTGGTTAACCGGTCTTTATTATTAAATACCCGACGAAGCAGTAGTCTTCTGTACGCTGCATTTGTGTTTCTTATTCTATGGGCAATTTCATTATCCAACGTAGCATCTTTACTGATATTTTGCTTTCGAGGTATTTGATTAAATCCGTGTTCCGTAATTTTTCCCGCCCAAACAGAAGTCGGTTCCATCTGGTGCCATCTTCATGATTTTTGTTTTATCTCAGTTTATCGATAAAATCCAAACGCCTGATATATTTTCTGCATGAGTGCAGTCTATAGATTCTCTTTCCTCTCGGATACTAACGCGCAATCATCATCACATTGCAAACTTGTCGTCTTAAAGGATTTAATTTTGTATTTTGTGAAACTTGAGTATTCTGTTTGAGGACATAGTAAACCATATACACTCATATAGAAATTAAAAAGTATCGGCGCAAGTAGGCACCCTTGTCTAACTCCTGTGCCGACCTGGAATGGCTCCGTGATTCCAGCATCATAAATAACTGCCGCTTTCATTTCATCATGCAACTGCTGTATCAAACTTAGAATTTTTGGTGGAGTTCCAATATTCTTCAGACATATCCATAATCCGTCTCTGTTTACCAAGTCGAAGGCTTATTCCACATCAATAAACGTGTTCTGTTCCCTTGCTTTTTCGGTTAATTGCTGTATGGAAACGATCATGTCGGTTGTACTCTTTTGTTGCCGGAACCCGGTCTGCTCCTCTATCGTGTACTTATCGAGCAAGGTGTCGTTGTAGTATCTTACTAAAGATTTTTTCTGGCAGAGAATAAAAGCGCGATGCTTCTATGGTCGCCGCAATCTGCCTTGTCACTCTTATTTTTGTAAATGCTGATTAATGATGCGTTCTTGAAATCTGCTTCAAATATTTCCTCTCTTCAAATGCGAGTACATAACTTATACAAACGTATCATCATTTCTTCTCCGCTCATTTCGAATATTTCCGTTGGGCTGCCATCCAGTCCGGACGACTTATCATTTCTACAACATTTAATTGCTTTTCGAACCTCCTGTACTGTTGGTGGAAAGTCGAGGCCTTCGTTCACATCATTTTTAGGCAGAGTTTGGAAAACACCATTGTCGATTTTGGGTTCGTTATTTAACATTTGCGCGTAGTACTGTTTCCATCGAGACTGTACTCCCATCTGTTTGTTAACAATTTGACTGAAGGACTTTTTATTGAGGTTATCAAGTACCTTATACAGCCTTAAATGCGCTAAAGAGGCCTCGCGTGTCATTACTATCAGCTAGCACCTGGATCTCCTTTGTTTTATTTTAGTTTCCTAACATCTTTTTGTACCTGTGCTTTTGTTGTTTTATAAGCACAGCTTTTAACCTTTTTAGTTCTATCTGCCATCCAGCTTACGAAAGCATGCTTTTTCTATTTCAGATGGACACTGATTCCATCCGTCAAATTAGAAAACCAGTCGTCTGGCTTTCTTCTGTTGTAACCCAATGTATTTCTACATGTTGCATTTATTTTACCTTTTATTAGTGTCCAGAATTCTACGCCTGAGACTGCATCGACGTGGTCAGTTTCTGTGATGATTTTAGAAATTTAAGTTTTAAAATGTTTATCGTTTAAGATTGTTAAATTGTACCTGACCGTTTTATTGCTAACAAATTCGTTATTCCCGTGATAAAAGTAATTCCTGAATCTGAACCTCGATCGCAATAATATGTTATCGGTGACACACCATCTGCATCTCTCATTGGCCGCATTATTAAAAATTCTGATTTGCGTTTCTGTTTCGTGATCACGTGATCTATAAAATATGGTGGTTTCTTAGACCGAGGATGCACCCATGTACCTTTGTGGATATCCTTTAATTTAAAGTTTGTGTTCCGTATAAATAAGTTATTTCTTGCGCAAAACTACACAAGACGAGTGCCATTTTCATTTATTTTACCCAATCCATGCAAGCCAATTACGGCCTTCCACGCCCGAGTATCTCGCCTGACTCTTGCATTAAAATCACACATGATAATATGGCGTTCACGAGGACGTATCTTGTCTATTAGTTTTTGCATGTCTTCCTAAAAATTATCGTTATGACCGGCATGCAGGGAAGTTGTATTCTCATTGTCATTAGTCGTTCGTTTATTCCGACTGGTTCTTCTATAATGTACCGAGTTAGCTTTGTTGCTCCAGTCCAACACCATAGAGTCGCTTTTGCCCCAACGGAACACGCTTCCAATATAATGTGTAAGGAGCAATGTCTTCAATTAGTTTCCTTTTCTTCCGAAATTCTTGTTAAACTTAACGCAGTAATGTCGATGTTATATTTCTGCAACTCTTGAAGTCTGATCGCTGACCAGTCAGCAGAATCGAGCAAAGTTCTTGTATTCCACGTATCCAAGTTTTTTTTTCTATTTCTAACAGATCGCAAGGTTGTGTTCCCCCTGGAGAGTTCCGTGCCTAATAGGTATGGGAACTCGAACTAGCCTGTGTTGGACACATGAGGTCGCCCATTGCCTGATAAATCGATTAGTATTTTCCCCGCGGGTCCAGCATTTCTGTTCATTTACGACACTTCCGTAAGTTTTATTGGTTTACGAGGAGAACTAATAGAAAAATAGAAAGGAGAAAGAAAAAAGCATAGCAAGGGGAAGGAGAGGAGTCCGGATATAGAGACAGCATAACAGCGTAAAAGTATTAACACGAGAACTATGCGCAAAGAAAGAAAACTTTCATGTTCCCCATCAGATTCTAGTAGGCGATTCGATGGTGAGGCGAGCCAAGACGATTGCACCGGCTGATATCGGTGCAGTTTGCAGGCGCAGGATAGAATATTAATTAAAGGAAGCAAAGGGGGCAGAGAAAAAGGAGAAGAGGAAAGGTTGCACTTTATTCGGGATGACAGTCCAGCTTTTGGATAGAAATCCTGACCACAAGGCAGCGGATTGCTACTGGAGATGTGGCTGAGTAAGATATTTATGGCGACCTCGACTCGTCAAAGGTGAGAGTCGTTGGGGTTTTGTAGAGTTTTGCAGGTAGTTCTCAATCACCCTTCTACCCCGTCATAATTCATTACCTTATTACTACTCTAATCGCCTGCCTGAGGCTTTCCACCAGTAGCGCTCTTCGTTCACGGCTGCTAATTTAATATTCACAGCTAACCAATATATCTACTTGCTGTTCTTTTGTACACGCTCCATTCTGTTTAGAGCTCTGAATCCAAGAGGTGTACTGTGTACTCCCCTTAGGGGGATATATACATGTATACATATATATATATATATATATATATATATATATATATATATATATATATATATATATATATCATCTGAGTCTTATCGCTCGATTTCGAGTATCGTGACTGCCTATTTGTACAATCTAGTTGTATAGAATAGGCAGCGCTCAAGGCAATTGCTATACACAACGCGAGTGTACGCACGCAAGACCACACCCGGAACTGATTGCGGTCGTTTATTATCGCGCTACAAGTGCAATCCCGCGTGTGTCTGCTGTGTGTACTGAACTAGCGCGCATATGATGCTATACGTGGTGGTTTGTCATTGCTTTCCACGTGATTATTAGCGAGTATTTATTTAATTTTTGTAATAAGTTCGTCGTCGCTCGGGATCGAGCCCGTGACCTCCGTAACGGAAGTCAAGCGCTCTAGCAACTAGTCTATCGCGACGACATATATATATTTATATAAATATATATATATATAAACTCGGCCATTTTGTCCTCCAAAGGGGCTACGCCCCTTGACCCCTATTGCTTACATTTCCGTTTCTTTTCATTCTATACTTTGTATAAAATGATCAAAATTTACAACGTAATTCTAAATCGGTCCATATGAATATATTAACATAATCACAAAATTCCCATAGCCCTCGACTGGCGATCCCAACAAAAAAAAAAAAAAATTCCCATAAAATATAACAAACGTTACATAAAATTAGGACATTTTGTCTAATGGGAGGTAGCCTAAGAATTACGTTGTAACTAATATATATATAAATTAGACCATTTTGGCCTCTCAACTCAAGGGGCTGTGCCCCTTAACCCCTCTTGTTTACATTTCTGTCTACAAACGTAATTGTTAGACCGGCTTCCATTAGATTTTATAACGAAAAAATGTCCCAATTCTATATAATAAAAAAAAAAAAAATACAACCAATAGTTTACACCATAAGTTTTATTAAACTCCCGAAACAACTTAACATGCTACAACACATACAAATAATACATTTTTTTGCATTTCCATGATCATTAACTTAGCAATTTAGTCTTTACATACTTCTCCCTATATGGTGGGACCTCTTATTCATCAACCTGCACAGTAATAAGAAGTGTATTCATTATGTTTCCAAAAATGAAAACCGCCACCGAACACAAACGTGAATTGCGGAAACGAAAATAGAACCACTAACTGTGTAATAGCGAAGAATTTTCCACATTTATATATGATAGGCCTTTTGGTTCGGAAGTGACGGGTGTAGAAAAATTTGAAGCGTTTGATAGCATTTTATGTCAACCGCCGCTGTTGTACCAACAAAAAATAATAATAAAAAAAAAATGATTCAAAAGAACCACATTTTTTCACGTTTTTAGACGAATACTCAATTTGTGTTCACCAATTTTCATCATTGAGTCATGATACCTAAGTTGAATGGTACTCTTTCTAATGCGTAAAGAATCAGTAAAATCGGTCTATATAAATATGCGTTATGCGCGAACAAACATAAAAAAAAACAAAAGCATACGCGACGAACTTATAACCCCCTCCTTTTTTTCGGAAGTCGGTAAAAATTAAAATATTACAAACGTTACATAAAATTGGGACATTTTTTCTAATGGAGGACGCGCTAAGAATTAATATATAATACATATATATATATATATATATATATATATATATAGATAGTTAAAACAAATATTTTCACATTGCTATCTGCTAGGTAAACACCTGGATACAAATTCATACACCTTATAAACATTGCTAAACAGATAAGTAAGCGCCAGCTGACAAAGGGATCTTTAGAATAGAATGAAGTAAAAAAATAAAGCGAAGAAAAAATGATAAAAAAACAAACAAACTTTTAGCAATAATAATAATAATTTTCGGCGGGAAAAAAGTCCATTTGGCAGAAGGAAAACTGAACTGGAGTGGTTGCTAACGGCGAACGTAAGAACGCACGTGTAAGTACAGAGAGTGAAAGTGGTGCCGAGCGTTCGCCATAAAAATCATTTAGCATTTGATGGAAAAATCTCGCGAAAATAGATACGTAGACGTAGACAGAAGGAGAAAATTCGCAGTGAAGAGCTGCAGCGGCGGCCCGGTGAAGATAAACGAAGTGATATAATGCATCGGAGCAGCTTCTGGCGGCATGATGAATACGAGTTGCCGCTCGCTCGATAAAACGGAATTTTTTCCCTTTCTTAAAACGAGCCGGCAAAAAATGATTACCGCCATTACTTCCGCTGCGTCTGCATACGGTTATGTGTCTTGGATTTTCCAGCACATTTTCTTCTTTTATGTACCATTGCTCGCCGGCCCGCGTTCATATTTTTCAGTGGAACGCCGCGCCACCCGGCACCCTCCGATGGTGGCTGTGCGGAACGAGGCACTGACATCAATTTAAACGGAAAATTCATACTGCAAGAAAAACATGCTGTATAACGTTATCAGTCTCCGAGCAGGTTCTCTTGACAGACCGATAAACAAGCTGGAATCGAGCAGCTAGAAGAGGCGCGTAGCTGACGTCGTCGCCAAAACGAAGAAAAAACCAACCAATCCGCCAACAGCGGCCTATTAATAATATACGTGAAAATGATATGCATGTGTTTCGCGCAATTCTCAGAATTCTAATGTTCGTCCAACGTATTCGTCTGCTCTCGGCGCAGCATTTGCTCTACTCGCCACTTCGGAGAACTTTTTAACTCGGTCCGAAGTGAGTAAATTATTAAGTGTGGCGCGAATTCGCTAAGGCTGTTCGCCACAGACTGTGAATATTAACCGGAAAAAGACTACCGAATTTCCCGCTAATGCATAGGCGCTCTTTATTATTCATTTCTTTGACGGCTGCAACTGTACTCACTCTGCCTCCGTTTAAAAGTTCACGGCAAATTAAAGAAAAACAAACGAAATATAATGACCACCGCACCGATGAAAGGAATTTTTTCCTCATCCGGCCCGAGCGTTCGTTCAAGTGTGTCGTAAAAATGAAAAATCCGGTTCCGATTGGATTCTGACGTTTCACTTTTTATCTTAAAATCAGAAATTAATTTTAGTTCAAAATTTTCAAGCTGATTATATGAAATATCTACAAGGGGCATTAGTTTATTGTTGGCGGTTTCCACGAGATCCCTTAATGTACGAAACATTTTGAAAAAAGAGTAACAAGCGAGTATGCGTAGGATTTCAGTTTTTTATATGCAACAGAAATTATTGATCGAATGTTCAATGTAAAATGAAAAAAATTTGTTTAAAAATACCGACCTGACTGTGTAAAAATGTAATAAAAACCGCACTAAAAAGTAATAAAGAATTATTCGATAAAAACACATCTAATGCAGTAAAAATATACCTTTAAGGAGGGCGATATTACGATTATTCCTAAATAAGATTAATACTAAAAAAAAGATTAATACACTTATTAAAGCCAGCGTCAAATTCACGAATTCCAACAAAAAAAAACAAAAAAAAAACAGTAATAAAGATTTTTTTGGTGTTTTCGAATTTTATGTAATCCTCTTTTCAACCGTACCTGATGATTATTCAGTATCAGCGTATTCATCGATAGTAATTTTTACTCGTATGGGACCATCATTGTAACTGTATGGTACCCTTACCAATGAATAAAAGCTATCATTTATATCGGTTTACATGGTCGGAACGCAGCAATAATTACGAAATATTTGCACCACTGATGAAAAATGGCGTTATGGGGATTTCAATTTTTTTTCAATGCCGCCAAGAGGAGGTCGTAGTTGCCCGTTTGCGCCTACACCATACTAAAATTACTCAAAATCATCTTCTCAGAATCCATTCCAATATGTTCAACTTGTAACCTACTTATCACTGTCCAACACAGTCTCACAACCTGCGTATGCTTCGAGTCTCACAGAAACATCCTCGGTCTTCCTCTCAGCCTCCCGTTCCCCCTGACGCTCAAATTAACGTCCAAAATCTTTTTCCTCAAAACAACTAACTTGTTTTCACAAATCTAAACTCTTTCCCACACACGTGACTCTCTGGCTTAAGATTACATTGCACGTAAAGCGAAAGGTAACGAAAGGTAATTCTTCTCATTCATCGATATTGACTTAAGTATCAGTGCCGTTTGTTTATATTAAGAAAAAATTTTTCTTAAAAGACCGAGCCTTTTTTCACCTTATCTGATGGCTGCTGAATATCGGAGTTCGATATTTATCGGTAGTCTTAACCACCAGGTGGTGCACTTTACTTTCGAAGGAACAAAACATCATTAAAATCGCTAAAAAGAAATAATTATGATGCGTGTATCAGTGTGTACACGCGGAGGAAGTGAAACTTCTTTGGCTTTATATATACTGTTACGAAATTAATGAATTTCTCGTCCCTGGTACGGGAAGCCAATGTTACGACTGATGATATTCACGTCCCTAATTTAGGGTCACTGCTTCAAAAATTCTAATAAAAAAAAACCTTCGCGTAGACGGCTAGATGTTATTATTCGCAAAAGGCTAACCCGCGGGCACCAGTGATACAACGTATCACGAACTGACCAGCTTTCGGTCGAGCTTAGGCTTTTCCGACACTACCTACTATTCATTGTTTTCTATCGGTATATCAATTGAACAATCACAGTGATTACAACACAGAAAAATAAAAAATAGAAATATTCACCGGTGCCGCAGCACCTCTCCTCAAGGGAGATCTCACGGTGGGTCACCACGTGTTCATATAAGGAAAAAGACGACAAAAGAAAATTCACCAACGTATATATATATGTATATATATATATATATATATATATATATATATGTGTATATATATATATATATATATATATATATATATATATATATATAATTGCACGCAAATAACAACCAAACACTGATCCCGACTAGATTACTTGATTATTTTTATTCACAAAATCCAAAAGAAAACAAAAACACGACTAACCAAACGGCCTGGCCCCGAAATCGCTTTATGCACGACGATACGGAGATGCGGACTAGGAAGCTTCGAAACTCGCAACACACGGCGTGGCGTTGACTAGCATAAAAACAAACGGTACACGGCGACTAATCACTATCCGCGACTCCCGTACATGATAATTAAACGGTAACTACTGGTGCTTTAATCTAGCTGGATCGGCTCGATATATTTACATTAAAACTAACGGTACATAACCGAAATCCTTATCAATTAATAACCTACAGCCGCTACAGCTCTGATCTTCACACACGGCTCACGCGGCCGACAGACGCTATCCTGTTGTCGCAGACCGCACATACCAGGACACTTACACAACCCCCTAACACTACCCGAGCCGAGAAATTCGACAAAAATCGGAAATTACATATTCGGCCGTGTAAATATCCCGGCCGTATTTTCTGACGACGATAAATAATACGATGATGCCGAGAGATCGAAAATTAATGGTTTTTTTTTTGTTTTTTTCTTTAATTTTAAAATAAGTTTGTGGGTCTCACTGGGCAAGCATGCCCGTTGTGTGAGTGCCCGACACTCTTATTATCGTTTATTCGATTTCGGTACAAACTTATACATACTTATTATAATATCGAAATTATATATACCTTAATTAATATATGTCTTAGTAAATATATATCATTATCATTATATCCTCAACCATTCGGTTGGTGGACAACCTATTCTCACATTTTTTTTAGATGTACAGATATAGGTTGTATACTAAGCAATTATTATATATGCAACGCAGGTGTACACACGCAAGACTACATTCGGAACTGATAGTAGC
Source organism: Icerya purchasi (assembly GCA_039619475.1). Lineage (NCBI taxonomy): Eukaryota > Metazoa > Arthropoda > Insecta > Hemiptera > Monophlebidae > Icerya > Icerya purchasi. The sequence goes on from CM077116.1 coordinate 227,241,315, forward strand.
CGTTTGTTATCGCGCTACCAGTGCAGTCCCGTGTGTGTCTCTGCTGTGTACTGGCCTAGCGCGCATATGATGTTGAACGTGGTGGTTTGCTATTGCCTTCCACGTGATTATTAGCGACTAGCGCGACGACTTAAATATATATATATAACTTATATATAGGTGAAAAGAAAAAAGGAAAACCATACACATACCTGCATTCACTCTAAAAGTCATATATACATATATATATATATATATATCATGATAGCGTAAACACATGATTGAAACGATACGTGTCGAACTTAACACTACACACAGATTTGCAAGTGCCATTTGTAAAAGATATTTATGTGGAGCAGTACAGGAAGTTTTTCGACAAGCTGAAGTGCAGTACAAATCCGAACATCAGCCGTATGTATCAACCAAATGTACCAGGAAATCCGCCCAGACGTTTCAAACGAAGAAAATGGTGTCGGGATGCACTTCCGATCACCTAGTAAATACGGATTGCCGACTAGATATCACTGTCTCCTGATGTTACCTCTCCATGACTAGAGTCTGATCTTCCTTAAACTTAGTCTGTTGTCCCATAGGGGTCACCAGACTTATCATCGGCCTTCCAATTATTTCTTTTTCCTTGGTGTTCCCAGTTTCCTATTCCCTTTTCCTCCCTTTCACTCTACTCCCTTTAAGCATGTCTTGTGATCGATCAGCATTGCTTATGATTTTCCGGTGCAATTTAAAAAAAAAAAAAAAAAACTATCTAGGAGTGAGGAATTCGGACGCAGTTTGTTTTTTATTCTCTGCACCATTCCTTCAGCCATTTCACCACTTCCTTTTTCCATACACCAATACTGTTTTCGTTTATAATATGATTAGGGATAATGCTCATTAATTTAATTAAGATCGAATCATTTATGTTATCAATTCGTAGATTTTTTCGTAGATTTTCCCCTCTAGAGTATATTTAATATATATTATTTTGATTTCTTGTTATTCGAGTTTAATCGGAGAATAATTTCTAGCTCGACATCATCGCTAGATGGCGCCGTAAATACCGAATCCGCAACAATACGTACATATATACTGAGGGACAATCCATTTCATACAAATTAAAATACATTTTTGAAATTATGATTTAAAAACTCTGTATAATGTATCGTACCGTGAATATCTTTCTAAAGAGCGGTGTGTACACGTACTTATTTCATGTATATATATATATATATATATATATATATATATGTATATGAGAATGCCCATAAACTATATACTATACAAAGTCCCGTAGTATAAATACTTAACTATACATTTACTCATTTTGGTGTACTACTAGACCCAGACAGACACTAATACGAACTTACATATGCACACAAATACATACCTTCCTTACGTTTAAACCAAATTTTTCCCTACCGTGCCGTAAGAAGTTTAACTTCAAAAATCGTATCCTCCATTATGCTAAAGTCGGTTTAATTATTCGACAAATAAATTTTTACATCGTAGGTAATGGAAAAAAAAAAAAACCTTATTGTAAAAGTTTTTGATAGATATAGCTACGCAAACCGTAATTTATTTTATTTTATTTTATTTTTTGCTTTTTTTTTTTTTTCCATTTTGGGCGCGCCAACTACGGCCATTAACCCAGCATGAGTGAAATTTTTGGAACAGCAGCGGGATTCCTACCCGTAAGAAACACGACTAACTAACCAACTCTACCGTGACGATAGTTGGCAAGCGTAATTTACTGTTGTGCACTTTTTTTTTGACTTCATTGAAATTCACACTTTTATAAGCACTGGCAAAAAACTATCATCTAAGCGTCCCGTGGGTGTCCCCATTTCGGAGTTTGTAAATTTCTTTCTCTTCCTCTTTTTCTAATATTATTCTTTGCAGTCGAGCATAATTACTGCTTTAGTGATGTAGTACTTTAGATGCGAGATGAAGTTAATAATGCTACCTGATCCGGTGATACTAACGTTGCCGGTATCGGAATTTAGAAAGATAGTTGTAGGAAAATGTTAAGCGAGATTTGAAAAAGTAGAAATATAATCTTCCGAGACAACATGATAAATAAAATTGCCCACCACTAACTGCGTCTTAATTTTGTAACGTTACTTGAATATGTTACGTGGATGTAATATTTGTACGATAACAGCGTTAGGTAACTGCGCACTTGATTTTTTTTCACCTAAATTTATAACGCTGTGCTAATTAATATCGTAAGTAGATAATATTTTTCGATTTTTTGCACAGTAATACGAAATATTACTTAACGAACGTATTTATTAACGGTAATATTATCGCAAAAGAGAGAGAGAGAGTAGAAAAAAGAAAATTGAATTAAAAATTTATCATTTAAAACGGTTTTAGAAAGTTTTCGAGATTAAAAAAATGCCTTTACATGTTGAATCAGATGCGTAACTACTTCAGTTTTTAATATTCGATCAGATTACAAGAGGTATCAGCGTCGGATCCAGAGAGACATTTTAGGGAGGGGAATTATATAATTACGTAATATCTTATACGGTAGACGGTAGATTTGAGTACACCCCTTGTTTCATAAAGAAAATCACAAATAGAGTGACCTCTTTAGAAATTTAAAAATATGTTTAAGAAAATACATAATTATTACAATTTTTAATTTAACTTTTGTCTTATATTTAAGGGTGAAAAATTAAACGAAATTATAAAATTATACCTAAAAAATGGTAATTTAGAATATAAATAGTAAATTGCTAGAACGAATAGAACGATAGTATTTTATTAGACTTTACTTCTTTTTTATTTTTATTAGTAATCCGATCTGAATTCTTTGTTCTTGAGCTAGTTTAAATATATATACATATATTATTTTTATTTAAGATTATAAAATAAAAATTAAAAATAAATAAAAATGACAAAAGATCGACGAGAGTTGCGTTTAAAATAGAATAAAAAAGGAACATTAATAGTTGTATTAGAAAACAGTATTAAATATTAGTTATATAATTACATCCGTATGTTGTAACATTTATACAAATCGTTCATAGTATAAAGTTTCTCTGTTGTAACAAACTTTTTAATCGAGCTTTTGGTTCTTTCCCCCGTGGATTCGTCACTGGAGGTAAACAATTTTTCCATTTAATGTTAATTGGAAATAATATTTTTCAATACTGCTCCCCTTAAAAAGACTCATGTACTGCGGGCGGCTGAAAAAGAAAATTACCATTTAAGAAAACAAAACTTAAAACACTTCTATTCATATTCAGTAAAAAGTACCAAACTCGTAATAAATTAAGAAGATCATTTTTTGAATTCGTGCATTTTCAAATTTCGTTAGAGAACAATGTACGTACGATTTCTTCAAACGTAATAAATAAAATTATTCGAAATTTAAATTAATTTTCGTATTTTTCAATTTCCAGCACGTTCATTGCGCTATAAATACACTGGCAGATTTATTTGGCTGTGTTAAAAACATATTTCGTTGAAATCGACGAATTTATAGCGCTTTCTTCTTTTCTATTTGCACTTTCAGAGTTTCTGTTTATGCTGCAAACTGATACGGGGTCGAATTTATGATAGTATTTATTTTTTGCACTTTTTCGGTTTTTTACGTTTTTTTTGGATTTAATACAATTTTACTCGCTACTTCGCTGTAAATTCCGGAAAATAAAGTTTGAATAAAAATTAATACTGAAACAGTGAACAAAGGTACTTCACGATAAACACTATAATGGCGGGTAACTTTGAATTAAATACATATGAACAGTTAGAAAAAGAGGACCGCTTTTATGAGAAAGGAAACTGCTTAACCAGATGTTTTGCAGAATCTCTATATGGCCGAGAAGGAATTACAGCGTTCGCCAACTGATTTATCAAAAAATTAATCTAGGAGCAGCGATAATAATTCGAAGATTATTAATACTAGCAGTAATATTAATATTAATACTAACAATAACACGATTAATATTAATAACAGAATATTCCCGACTAAGCTCTCGGGACCTAACATTAATAATAATAATAATAATAATAATAATAATAATAATAACAACAAAAACAGCAGTATTGGTATAAGTAATAATACTGACAACAAAAATAAAAATAACAACAATAATCATAATCAAATCAAATCATTTATTATTATTGCTAATACTGCAAAAACTATAAATGCGCTGTACAGCGCAAATAGTCGAAATAATGATTACTATAAAATGCAGGTGTAAAAAATACGGAATAAAACAAAGTCCTATTTAAAAATATCGAAAACGAAAAGAATAAAATATAACGAAACGAAATATGGTTTAATAATACAATAGGAACCAGTCTAAACACAAAACAAAACAAGATCTTTGTAAAACATAACGCAAAATGTCATAATAATATTTGCAAATGGATGACATTATTGATTACACGTGCTAACCTCGTATGTTTATGCTCTCCCCTTTTCTTCTTTTTTTTTTTTTTTTTTTATGGCCCAGCTCGCGCCTTTTGGCCATTAATCCTCGTTTCCAGTTATATTTCCATTTTCATATCTTTTATATATTTATACAGACGCTTACATTCATACGAATATGGCTGTTCTACAATTTCTAACACTGTCAGTGGCAATGTATACCGACTCGTCAATAGACACCTAATGAGGCTCCTTCTTTCCTCTTCATATTCTACGCACTGCCATACTAGATGCTCCAAATTTCCGATTTCTCCGCAGTTTTCGCAGGCCTCATCATTTAATATACCTCATTGAAAAAGTTTATTCGGAGTCCGATAGTGTCCCACTCTTAATCTACTTATACACGTAATATAATCTCTCTCTAAATCACAGTCAGAGAACCATTCGGAAGTTGCCCCTATTAATCATATAATATTTTTTCCCTTTCTGTATACTACTTTCTTTATAATTCGCATTCCATCTTTCGTACATCCTATTTTTTATTTCCATCCGATACTCTTCCCAATTTAATTTGATTAGCTGCCTTCTACCGGTACGTGATCTAGTTAATGCGTCCGCCATTTCATTTCCCCATATCCCTGCATGCCCAGGTACCCATTTAAATTTAACCGTAACTTTTTGTCGATCTAATTTATATACTAACCTTCTAATCTTAGCTTCAATGTTATACATCTTCCTGGGGTTTATGTTACTTAATTTGCTTAATACCGCCAGAGAGTCCGAAACTATCAGAATTTTTTTTTCTCTATCCCTCCTCAATTGTTCCAGTGCCATTCCAATTGCGTATAGTTCCACTATAAATGATGATCCAACATATGTAAATTGATGCACTCTTGACACATTTTTTTCTGGGTAATAGAATGCCGAGGCGTAATGTTCCGCTTTCCTGTCCACTGATCCATCTGTAAAAATTATTTCATAATCCCCGTAGCTCTCGTATATCTTTTCATTAAATTGTACATTATTACTTTTGTTATCTAGTCTTTCGATGTCTTTTCCTATATCGACCTTCAACGGTGTCCGACACTCCTCCCATTCCATACTATACACTTGAGACTTGAGGTTGCTTACTATGTTTAAGTGCCCCCATTCCTTATAACTGTTAATGAGCGGATTAGGAAGCCTATTTTCCCAATATCTGCATTGCTTAGAGTTGTTTGTACTATGTATATTTCCCATAATCGGGTGATGTCTCTGTTCTTTGATTTTTAAGAAAAATTTATCTGATATGTACCTCATGCGATATTCTATCGGAGGTTCCGCTGTTTCTGCTAATATACAATGTGTTGGTGCCGACTTCATTGCTCCGAGACAAACTCTCACTGTTTTACTTTGTATTGTCTGAATTTTTTTAAATTTACTTTTACTAATGTTGATAAAGGGGGATATATAGTCTATATGGGATCTTATTAATGCTCTATAAATATTTAACATATTACTCGGGTGGGCCCCCCATTTTATTCCCGCTATTGCACGCAACAGATTTGTACCCTTCTCGCACTTCTGTTGTAAGTACCTAATTTCATTCGTCCAGCTCATCTTTCCATCGAACATTACTCCCAAATATTTGCATGAGGGTTTAAATTGTATAGATTTATTATTTAACTTTATTAAGGGAGAACTTACCATTCTTCTCCTAGTAAATATTACTCCTTGCGTTTTCATTACATTAACTTGCAATCTTAAATCACTTAAAATGTTTTGTATTTCCAAAATTGCTTTTTGAATTTTTTTAATTGCATGATTTTGTGTTGCTGCAGAGGCATAGACCACTATATCATCCGCGTATTGCACCACTCTGATATATTTTCTTTGTACTCGATCCATCTCGTGTGTATATATAGTGAACAGCAAAGGATTTAGAATGCTGCCCTGCGGTAATCCTTTCCCGGACCACACCGCATCGTGTATTTTATGGTTGAATCGTGCGATCAATTTTCTGCCATTATAATAATTATATATCCACCGTGACACTACATAAGATACCCCTATTTTCTGTAACTGTTTTATTAATATTGGTAAATCTACATTGTCGTAAGCTGCCTTTATATCTATAAAAATGGCCATAGTATACCAATTTTTAGCTAACATTTCTGAAATATCCATTGTAAATTTAGTTAACGCTTCCCTAGTTCCTGAATCTTTTCTAAATCCATACTGTACTTTTGGAAATTTATTTTTTTTAAAAATCCACCACGTTATTCTTTCTTTTATAATGCTCTCTAATGTCTTCCCAACACATGACAATAACGCTACTGGCCTGTAAGACTGATGATTATTCGGTTGTTTATTTGGCTTAATTATAGGACATAGGAAGTGCTCTATCCACGAACAGGGACAAATCCCCCCTAGTAGTGATAAATTAAAAATATCTAACAGTATCTTTCTGCCTTCTGTTGGAAGAGAAGTCTTAATGCCTCGTACGGAATACCATCTACCCCAACACTTGTATTTTTTTTATGATGTAAAGAGTTTTCTAATTCTTGCATAGTAATTTTTTTATTAAAAAATTGATCATTGTTATTATAATACACGTTCAACAGAACATTAGAAGTATCCACCGGGCTCTCGAACTGTTCCATAAATTCTTTTATCCAATTTATATTTCCCTTGCAATTAGAGACTACTTCTGGCTTTTTGAACCATTTAATCCTCTGCCACATCTCTCTTAAGCTTATCTGCGGTCCAATTTTATTACAGTATTTTTGCCATTCTTTCTTTTTAATATTCTTAATATATTTTTTCGTGATGGCTTGTTGTTTTTTATACTTTATGTAGTTCTGCATTGAAGGCTCCCTATTAAATCTATGCAGGGCAGCTCTTCTTAATGCTACGAACCTATTACATTCTTCGTTCCACCATGTCTGGTAACATTCTTTTTCTTTTGTTCTATTTCTTTTATTATCTTTATAGACACTGTAATTAATTGTATTTTGTATCATACCCGCAAATTTGTTAGCTAAATTGTTACAAGATGTGGCAGCGATTTCGTCTCTGCAATAATCTTTTAATTTATCATTTATTGCCATTTTATATTTCTGCCAGTCTATCCTATTCATTGACACCGTCTGGTGGTTACTTCCATGCTCAATTTTATTTCTCTTAAATTCTACTCTTTTAATAATTTTCGTTATTATTGGGTAGTGGTCACTTCCGATAGGATCTGATAAGACTTCATAATCCAACTTAGTGGAAAAGTTTGCAGATGATAATATTAAATCTAAGTTATTATTTTCCCTACCATAACCTGCAATATGTGTTGGTTGATCTGTATTAATTACATATAGTTGTTTCTTATTTATAAATTCTTCCAGGTATTTTCCCTCTGTGTTTATTCTCGTACATCCCCATGCTGTATACAAGGCATTGAAATCCCCCATTATTATACAAGGCTTTTTCATATCGCGAGTAATCACTTCCCATTCTGACACTGTTGTTTTATGTCCTGGGGGACAATACACTAACAATATCTCCAGCTGCATCCTATTAATAATTACCGACATTCTTAAAGACTGCACCTTATTTTCTGTTTGCCTAATGCTGATCGAATCTTGGACCTAACTAATCGAATTGTGAATGAATAAAATTAACCCTGCGCCTCTGCCCCATGTTTCCTGTCGAACCGTATTATCTTATACGTATGCCCTTTTGTACACGTTGATTTTCTTGTAACCAAATTTCGCATAGACCACAAATTTTAACGTCATGCATTTTGAGCGCTCTCTTTAATTCTTCATGATTCCAGTAAATGCCTCTGCAGTTCCATAACACATTATATTTTTAAGTTTTCCATTTTATTTATGTATTATTTATGTATTATTTATTTTTTTTTTTTTATAATTAATTAATTTTCTATTTTAAATTTTAATATAACACTTTATTTATTATTATCGTATATCGATTTAATTATTTAATTAATTACATGCTTTAATTTTTAGCTGTTTTCTCATTACTCTTATTTTTTCCTTTATCTACATTGTTGTTTTCTACTGTTTTAATCGCCCTTATCTGCTTACTTGCTATCTTTTCTGTTTGCTTCCCTGTTTGTTTTTCAAACTGTTTCCCCCCATCTGATTTCCTACTTGACCTTTTGTTCGCCTATTTGTGTTATTATTTTCTTTTAGCGTAAAATCGTTAACTCTTGTAACCATATTCATACTTGTTTTCTCTCGCCGCACTTTTACTATATTTACCGGCGATCGTGTCGGACTAGGTGAAATCCCGCTGTGATTCCTCTTAATTGCATTATCTCTAGCAAATTTGTACTTATTTAATTCTTTTATTTGCGTTGATCTATCATAATTACCTCTACCTCCCCTGTAGGTTTCGTAAGATTTACTTTATATATTGTAAAGAATTCACTCTCTTCACAAGTCCCTGTTCCGGTAGTCATTTGTAACTAATCGCTCTTGTCCCTGTTCATGGGCGACATTTGTAACTGACCAGCTACCGCGGTGATAAATTAAAAAAAGGCATAAAACAAATAAAAGATTTCGGGCGCCAATGACACTTAACCCCGGTGTGTCATTACCGGAAACTCAATTCGTAGAGCTTTAGGCCTTCCTAAGGTTTAACGAAAAAAGAAAGTCTCCGCGGCGGAGATGTCACCGGGACCCACCCCGTGTCCGAATAAGAAAGATTTCGACTTTAAGCGCGTATATTTTCGCTAGGATAAAAAATTATAATAAAATTGTTAGGATGATTTTAACGTTCACCCGAGAAGTATACTTGTGAACAGATTAACACATAAAAAAATCTTCTACAAGAAACGCGTGCGGCAGAGCACGTACGATATTAAAACCGACAACGCGACGAGTTGCTTGAGGCAAAAGAGCCTCGACGACGTTCAGCCTAAGACTCTTGCAAGCGACTCTTGCGAGAGACTAAAATGTGTCTGGCGAGGATCGCTCGATGTCCTCTTGCCTTTCGCTAAGACGACTAATTTTACACAGAAATATTAACAAATAAAAAAAAAACACCGCCAAAAGGATCTTTTTAGAAAGTTGGTTGTTAATTTCTATTTAGCGGCGATTACCCTGCCGGTATTTCTTTTCGGGTTTTTTTTTGTTAAAAAACTTCTGCCGGCTCAACATAGCTCGGTACGCATTTCAAACGCCTATACCGCCAGCAAAGGCTCTTTCTCCGCTTTTCGGCCACCCGCATAGAAACCAGTTCGCTATCCCGGCGCAGCGGTCAGAACATCTGTGCCGGGATCCTTCGATTTTTTAGCCGAGAAAGCGTCTTTGACAACCATGCCGCTTTTGCCCGCTGCCGAGACCGCCGAGAAGTTAATGATTATTGCCAAAATATTATTTTCTAGCTCGCACAGCGTTGACAAAGGCCGTAAGAAATGCCGAATCCGTCTCACTGCCCCACCCTCATTTTCATCCAAAACAGGAGTTTTGGATGAGAATTCAGGTGACCAAGAACGAAAGGATTCGGACAAGCCGTTTCCGAGCTACGGAGTCTTGAACAGATCTCCACCGTCTGAACCCGCTCATGTACGCCGCACATCATCCCTTAAGTTATCACACGTACACCACTCTCACAGACCACTGGGACCACACTAGGTCAAAAAAATATATAGCGGAAACTTTAAGAACAATTAAAAAAAACAAAACGGAACCAAAATAAACATGAGAGACTGTGAGTATCTATTCCGAACAATACGAGACGCATCCCGTCAAAATAACAAAACAATACGGGAAATAACCCGCCTAAAACCAGTTCGAAAACTACAAAATATCGGAAAGAATACCCTAAGATCGGCTTCCATGTTGGTTCAATACAAAAATTTAATTACGTTAGCATTAGCTGGAATATAAATACCAAAAAAAAGAACAAGTTGATTAAATAGTTGCAAAAAAAACCATAAATTCGTTAACATCTTATACCTCGCGAGCTCATTGTCCTCTGAGAGATATAGGAACACCTAAAGAATACGACAGAAAAATTTCCTAACAAAGAGAGAGGCGCGGCAGACAAGACCGGTACCCCTTTTGGACGGGTAAAAAAATAAAAAAATATATATATATCGAGACACCCCGTGGTACAATACGCGGAATGCGTGCACCTGAGCCACTCGAAACAAAACAACAAATTAACTAATAAACATCGGCCCATGGCCCGGAAAGTGGCACTCAGTCACGCACTACGCAACGGAACCCCCCGTTGGCCTACGCAGTGGAAATTTCATCCCCCCAATGACACCCTCTCGCATCGGCGCTGGAACATCGCGCGAACACATCCCCCCACGTGGCCTACCCAACCTAATGGTGGACAAGACTGGGACCCCCTATAGACACCCCCTGAGAACGCTCACCATCTTATTTCATGGGACGTCAACATGTCCCCGCGACGGTACGAACATCTACATCTTCTATCTTCTATCTTCATCTTCATCTTCATCATCGATCGGACCGCGCGAGAGACCTTCCTTTGGCCTACCTAGAGGAGCCCCGTAAAAAAAAAAAATATAAAAAAATAAAAAAATAATCCATCAAACTTTCCGACGATCTTCTTCTCCATCTGTAAACCGGACACCACGCCGGTCCTCGGCCTTCCTTAGGCGTCGAGTCTACCTTGTGTACCTTCCTAGGGCGCACACCACCCATCGGGATAGGAATAAGAAGAAAAAGAACAGGAACACACCAAACATAATTATGAAAAAAATAAAAGGAATAACATCTGGAATTTTACATGACCAGGGCACCGAAACTCGCGAGATTTTCAAAAAAAAAATTTATAACTTTGTTTTCTAGCCTGACCTAGTGTGCACGCATTTTAATCACACACCGACCTGCGGACACTGTAAGCGACATTCCCGCTCCCGGCCGAAAGGTCGTACATTCACACTCGCACGTTGTCCCAGTGGCAATATAAACGAACGAACAAATAAAATATATACTAGTGAACTAAATTATTACAAAAAAATAGATCGACCAAACGTCTAACTGATAAAAAAAAATAATCGAATAAAATACAGGACAATAAGAACTCTAAAACAGGGTCTTGACCCGAACAAAAGTACTGAGAATAATTGAATGTATTTAAAAAGGAAAAAAATAAGAAAATAAGCGGTTAACTGCCTGTCTTGATTGTGGGGCTTGTGGGGCGCTATCGTTACCTGATTCCGGAACGAGGAAAGAAAAATCAAAAAAAATGATTATCAAAATAGAAAGAGAGCAGTTGAGGTCACTACCAATATGAGAACGGAGCTCTGCGTCTTCGTCCTGCGCCATTTTTTTTTTTTTTTTTTTTTTTTTTTGACAGAAAAAATAGAATACAAGAAAGACAACACACGCAAAGGAGGAAAATAGGAAACAAAAAAAAAAACAAAAGAAATAGGTACATCGTTGAGATAAAAGTATCGATCGGATTGCGGGAATAAAGCAAAATTCGCCATTAGACCGTCACCACGGAGAGATCCCAGCCAAGAATCACCATCATATTTCCTTTTTCCCCGGTACCCCGTGTCGGGAAAGCTCCTATGGTTTATAAGATATTGTTGTGCCACTAGGTCGAGTTCTTCGGCAATTGCCGGTATCGGGCGTCAATTGACCCCACTCGCCAGAAATACTCGGTAGCCACCATAAATCCAACCGATTCGGTTCACCACTTAGCGATTAAAATTGTTATTCTCCGTATTTCTCGCCGAGACTTACGCCCAATGCTGTGGCCGCACACGTTCAACGTTGCCCACTACACCGAAAGCTCGTACAACGGAGAAGAAAAGATAATAAAATATAGAGCCCCGCCGGAGTACCAGGTATTCACACTCTCTCCCCACCGAACAATATGGCCACGCTTGCCTTAGCAGCGCCCACAGAGCCTGAGGGGTCGACCGGAAATCCCTCCCGATCCGCATAGCGACGCTGTGAATGGAAAACATAGAGCAAAGAAAGAGAAAAACAATATATTTAGCAGAAAAGAGATGGAAAGAAGCTCAAAAAATCCGAGAAAGAAAATATTAATTAGACCGAAAAGAACCGGTGAGAAGAACATTGCCATATGTAAATAATCTTATCACAGCAATGTCCATACTGTTAACAACGCAGACCGACAACTAAAACGTCCGCCCACATTGGCAGGAGGTTAGGTATAGGGTATGAGGAAGTTAAACCAGAAAGGAAATGAAAAGAGAATGGGAGAAAAAGGAACAAAATGGTTAAATGAATCCGAAATCAAAGTATCCCGATGCCCACAAGATTGGCAATTAAATTATAGAAATAATAAAATTCATTGCGAAAGAGGAAGAAAAACTCTTAGTTGATAACTCAACAGATGCGTCACTAATAATCTAGATGACCCCATGGGGTTCGCAAAATTATAAATCAAAAAGATAATATTTCCGAAAGACGTTCAAAAAATTTTAACTATGTGCGCCGACGCGCAATTTCTATAGGGCTACATGATTAATATACGCATTAACATAAACTAAATAGAAAAACAGTTATACATTTTACATAACAAATTATATATACAAATTTAATATTGAACACTTATGTGTGCTCAGCTCCAAACCTGTTATTGTCCAGTGAATGGCCGCATCCTTGCGGAAATTCGCTACAAAGCTAAAACAAACTACATTTTCTAATCCTAATACATAACGCCGATTCTACTCACATTTCTTAATTCCGTAATTTAATATAAGCTCAACCACACCGCACGTAAACGCAGGAGTTTAAAATCAGAGCGGTAGATACGAGTATAAAAAGTCTCAATGATGTTCGAACGAGTAACCAGTTTTTTTTTTCTCTTCGGGAAAAAACTGCAAAAAAAAACGAAATCCGAAGCGAAATGCCCAGATAAAAAAAATATAAAATTTTGAATTTAAATAAAATGAACAACTTTCTAAGCGAGGGGTGATATGCACGCACATAAGGTCGAAATCAGAACGAATCGAGCTCACTCTCGCAAATCGAATACACTTTGCTTCAAAAGAAAAAATTAAAAAATAAAAAAAAAAATATCTACTGATCTAAATTCCAGTGAAAACTGACGCATAAGTCGTCTGAAAAACTAACTAACCTAATCTAACGAGAAACTAGAAAAAGAACAGCAAACATGCAAATTTCGGGGAATCGACGAATTATCTGACTGAAGTTGAAATCTGGCCTACACTACTCGAAAATTAGATGAATAATTCAAACATAGATAAATATCCGGCTGCAATAATTTGAGCAGGCTCATTGACGAGTTAGACGCAAGTAACTTGTCCAAAATTTCTTTGTAAAAAAAAAAAACGGAACTACCCCTTGAATTATTACGCATGAAAATCAACGAACGCGGACACAAAGTCTCCGAAGACTTATAACATTAAAGCGTAAAAAAAACGATACTGCACACGACATACTTCTCTCCATCGAAGCAACACAGGGCACCTGTCATACTTACTCTAAAACAGTTACTCACACTCGTGCTCAGGCCAATTTATAATAATTTTATCTATTTTTAATGATTAATTTAAATTCTATCTACGACTGGAATATGTTAAATAATACTTCCTAGAGAAGTTATCTTCTTTGTATCTTCATCGAGCGGATCTCTAGCTACATTTTGTTTTATCTTTTGCGTATTGGTTTTTAATTGATCTGTTGACGTCGTACTCCGGGAAAATCGGCTAGCTTTTTTAATTATTAATTAATTATTTCCGCCGATACTTCCACCACCAGGATCCACGACGGGAGCAGCGCCACGACCGGCGAGAATTATTATTACTTACCTTGGAATCTTTTGTATATTCGGACTTTAAATAATTGAATTTGGGCTTGGTTTTCTTTGTTTTTCGTTCATTGTTATGTTTATTATTTTTATTTATAGATCTTCCGATTTTGTATTTAGTTTTTCCAATTTTAGATTTATCTGCTTCTCTTCTCTTGTGACGTATTTTCTTGCCGGTTTTTGGATCTTTCATGTTACTTGTAAAATTTATTTTAACCAGATCAACACGATCGTCCTGATTATTCATATTGGTCTGCTCGCTAATATTGCCATTATCATTACTATTAAAATTATCATTATCATTATTATTATTGCTTTCGACATCTTTATATTCCCTACTATTATTGTCATTATTATCAACATTATTATCATAGGTATTTTTAAGATCATTTTTATTGTCATTAAGCCCCTGTTCCTCGTCACTTTCCACTAGTTTCTCGTCATTTTCCATAGGCATGGTGATTACCTCAACTAACTCATTCTCTTCTTTCTCACCTTGCGTCGGCTCACTGGAGACCGCAGATTCATCCCCATCATTTTTAAGATCTTGATTATTTTCGTAAATTTTAACTTCGGGTATTTTATTCAGTTCTTCTTCGACTTCGATTTTAGGTTTTTCGAGTCCCACATCTAATTTGTTTTCTAAAATATCGAATTTGTTAATTGAAACCACTTGTTTTTTATTTAGTTCTTCAAGTTGGTTTTTCAAGTTTTCATTATTTTCACGGTTTTCTTCGAAGTTTTTCTTCACGTCTTCTCTAAAATTGTTTATAATTTTATTGTTTTCATTAATTCTTTCCTCAATTTTATTGAAATTTTTAGCATTTTCTTTGAGTCTTTCCTCAATTTTATTCAAATTATTAGCATCTTCTTTGAGGCTTTCCTCAATTTTGTTGAAATTTTCTTTGAGTCTTTCCTCAATTTTGTTGAAATTTTCACTGAACGTGGCCATAAATTGTTTTAATTCCGAAGCCGGGGATTGGGCGGCGGATGTTCGGGGGTCCTCTTGGGTGCGACGCGTTGCCTCCGGCCCAGTCTCCGAGAGACGGTCCGAGATTTCATGCGGTGCATCACCTTCCTCGCTTAAATCAATGTCACGGTAATTACCCCGAGTCACCACCACTCTGATTAAATCCTCATTCTCCATCCCTGATGCAGGGTAATTAAAATAAAATAAGACAATTCGGGCCTACCTATCGGCAATTAAATATTAAAATTTTAAACATAATTTCGAAACTCCGGTTCGAGAAACAATTTTAAATAATTCGTAACACAAGAAAAGATAATTTTAAAATTTTGAATGATTGAGCCACGAGAAAGTAAAACGTTTATAAACTATAGTAGGCCGAGGAGAGAATTAAATAATATAAAATCTTATCTGTTTCCGCTTGGCAGATCCTTCTCCGATGAAACCGCTGCTTCCTTCTTCGTACCAGGTAACGTATATCTATCTATATACTATCGAGTCCCTGTTCGTTCGGGCCGCCATTTGTAAAGAATTCACTCTCTTCACAAGTCCCTGTTCCGGTAGTCATTTGTAACTAATCGCTCTTGTCCCTGTTCATGGGCGACATTTGTAACTGACCAGCTACCGCGGTGATAAATTAAAAAAAGGCATAAAACAAATAAAAGATTTCGGGCGCCAATGACACTTAACCCCGGTGTGTCATTACCGGAAACTCAATTCGTAGAGCTTTAGGCCTTCCTAAGGTTTAACGAAAAAAGAAAGTCTCCGCGGCGGAGATGTCACCGGGACCCACCCCGTGTCCGAATAAGAAAGATTTCGACTTTAAGCGCGTATATTTTCGCTAGGATAAAAAATTATAATAAAATTGTTAGGATGATTTTAACGTTCACCCGAGAAGTATACTTGTGAACAGATTAACACATAAAAAAATCTTCTACAAGAAACGCGTGCGGCAGAGCACGTACGATATTAAAACCGACAACGCGACGAGTTGCTTGAGGCAAAAGAGCCTCGACGACGTTCAGCCTAAGACTCTTGCAAGCGACTCTTGCGAGAGACTCTTGCGAGAGACTAAAATGTGTCTGGCGAGGATCGCTCGATGTCCTCTTGCCTTTCGCTAAGACGACTAATTTTACACAAAAATATTAACAAATAAAAAAAAACACCGCCAAAAGGATCTTTTTAGAAAGTTGGTTGTTAATTTCTATTTAGCGGCGATTACCCTGCCGGTATTTCTTTTCGGGTTTTTTTTTGTTAAAAAACTTCTGCCGGCTCAACATAGCTCGGTACGCATTTCAAACGCCTATACCGCCAGCAAAGGCTCTTTCTCCGCTTTTCGGCCACCCGCATAGAAACCAGTTCGCTATCCCGGCGCAGCGGTCAGAACATCTGTGCCGGGATCCTTCGATTTTTTAGCCGAGAAAGCGTCTTTGACAACCATGCCGCTTTTGCCCGCTGCCGAGACCGCCGAGAAGTTAATGATTATTGCCAAAATATTATTTTCTAGCTCGCACAGCGTTGACAAAGGCCGTAAGAAATGCCGAATCCGTCTCAATATTGTATGCTTATCTTCGATATCTTGATTAACCGAAGGTAAGGCCGCGCGGGTAGAGTTCTTCGTTTTCTAAATATCTAAAAATATTCCCTTTACGATATGGTATGCCTATATTTTGATTAGCTAATAATCCAGTTTGCACTTTCGTTGAGTATAACTCTGTTTTGTTTATTCTCGGAATTTCCTCGGCAGCTTCTCCGTACGATAAATTTTTATATGCCATACGTTTTTTTCGATTTCTACCTGTCGCTGTCTTTCTGGACACTTCGTATATGTTGTGGTGGATGAGTACTGTCGCAATTGATACAGGGGAACCTCTTCGTCGCATTCACTCTTTACATGTGTAGCTGATGAACAGCGTAAACAACGTTTCACTGTGGTTTTGCACGCGTTTGCATTATGATTAAATGTTAAGCATTTAAAACACTGTCTTACCGTTTGCACGTAAGGTTCACACATAATTCGAACCCTATTAATCTATACATAATCTGGTATTCTTTGCCCCGTGAAAAATATTTCTACCGACTTCGTAGGCACCAACTCTGCTTTCCCATCCACAATCATTCTTTTTTTTTTTAATCGCATTATTTTTTGTATTTCAAATACACCACAATCAATATCCTCCAAAATTTCTTTCTCGTTTATATGCTCATCCACTCCTCTTATGACCGCTGCTTTGGCTAAATAAAAAATAGGTATATACACATTTAAGCCTTTTTCTCTGAACCTGTCATCTGTTATTAACTTATTAGCTGTAATTTTACTTCTACATATTATTATTACTTTATTACGGCCTGTTTTTTTAATTAATTCAATGCCTGCTAAATAGTTAAACATTTTTAGTATTCTTCCAATATAAAATGCGGATATATTTTTATTATTATCGGCATCGCTGATTATTACTTTAAAATCTTCGTAATCGTCACATTCGCCGTAAATTAACTTATCATTCTTATAATATATACTATTCATATTGTTACCGTTATCATTGTTGTCTTTCATGTTGCCGTACTCGCTGTTACTACTATCGCTGCTGTTTATTCCTTTATCATTAATAGTACTTACCCCCGTTCCATCTACCTTTTCTACTATTACCGGGTCCGGTGGTCTGTTTGTTCCCCCGCCGCCGCTAGCGAAGTCAAATTCCATATGTTCTTCGCCGTCTATCATTCTCGTATTGAATTACCACTAATCGTATTAACGCGATAAAACCAACTTATTCGTTCACTTTTATCACATGAACTGCCCTTTTCTTCTCTTCGTTTCTTTTTCATCTTCTTAAACTATTCTTATGTTTAAATTCATGTATTCTTTAACGTTTACTCTTTGATTAGTCTGTGTTTACAGTAGTGGGTTTTAGAACAGACTTATTATTAGATTACTCTGGCACCTGTGCGAGACGGTTAATATTATTCGCCGTTTGGTGTACCATGGTTATAAAAGACAGAAAAATCGGAATACTACTGTTTCCAGTATAGGTCTCCTTTGATATTGCCTTTTCGTTTTTCTCGCCCAGTTTGGGGCTTAAATCGGTCCGCGTCGAATAGACTGTTTTCACTCAACATCAGATTACATTAACTTTTCACCAACTCTATCCTATTTTCCTTTCATGCTCATTGTTCTTTCGCCCAATTGGCGTCGACTTCTTCGGTTCCCTCCGTTGTTTTGAATAAACTTTCTTTCCAATGCGTTCATTCATTTCATATTTCGACTATCCCACACTCTTTTTGTTTGGTTCTTTATCTTTTGCTTTTCCCCAGATACTCCTTCAATTTTTCTTCTATTTCATGTACGTGATAACCTACGATGCTCATCACCTTATACTTCAGCGGAATTATTGGAGCATAAGAGCAAACAAGAATTCAGTAGAAGGTTTATTACCTACTCATGATATTAGTATCCCTCTTATTTTTGCAAACGTGACTACGATCAGGTATGAATTTTTCTATCAAGGGTTACAACTTATTGTTAGTAGGATGCGATCACGAAACGGCTTTGCCGGTACGACAATCTTTATTAGGAATAACATTCTATTTCAGTATCACGTTTGTCCTTTTATCAGTTATTCTAATTATAATCAGCCCAATATTGTTCGTATTTTCATATTACTTCCAATTTTACATATACACTAAACGTCTCTATCCGTGTTCTTTTTAATTAGATTTTAGTTTATTTCCACTCACTTCTTTTTCAACTTTAATCCTCAACCATTACTGTTAATGGACACTGGAATGCGCGACTTCGCTTATGGGGTTGTGTAAATCACAACAGTAACGGTTCTATAACCCTTATCCTTTTAAATAATGCTTTCCTTCTTAATAATTCTTCTTCCGCCTACTACAAGAAGAGTCCATTTATCTCTAGCTCTTCGGATCTAACTTTTTCGTCTCCTAATATCAGTTTCAGTTGTAATTAGTCTTCCTTTATGAGTACAAACGGTAATGATCGCATTCCTATCTTCATTACTACACACAAGATTTTCCTCCTCCTACTTACCTTAGAACCTCTCATTCTCCTCGATGGATAAATCAATTGGACTTTATTCCGTTCTACAGTGTGGACTCTATATATCCCAGCTCTAAACCCAAGCCGTTCTTGTAATTATTTCCTAAGTTCAATAAACAATGTTTTTCCGCTATCCTCTCATTCTCGCAATCTTAACAGATCTAATCACTATCGAAGGGCTGAATCCCTTTAGTGAATTGAAGAATGCGAGACGGTATTTAGTTATAGTCACGCCACCTTTAGTTCGTTCCAATCAGATATTGGAAAATTTTTCTTATCTATAAAAAGCAAGTCTAGGGTTCGGTTTTTTATACTAAAATCCTCTAAAAAATCTTCTTGGAAAAATGTTTGTTTCTCTCTCTCTATTTGGAGTTTTTCGGCTAAGTCGTATTTGTAAAATGTCCAGGACTTCCAAATTTTTCTTCTTCTGAACGTCCTTCTTCATTTAACACCTCTGTTAATATTTTTTTGCCGTTTATCGATTCTGTTTAGCGCCTGCCTATGTTCCCCTTTCTCAAACTTACGATTTCAGTATGAATGAATTAAAACATATCCTACAGAATAAATCCTCCAGCCATTCTCTCTCTTGGGATTCTTTTATAGTTTTGAATGTTCCTAAAAAGAAAAAAAAAACTCTACGTCAAATTTCTTAGATAATTTGCCTCAAGAAAGTATTTGACAGTACTTATTTGATCCTTTCGTTCAATATGCTTGTCTTCAGTTTTTTTGTTTCCAAAATGTATCAAGAAATTTGTTTACTCGTCGATATTTTCAGTGCCTTTGATAACATACATCATCCTACTCTTAGATATAGTATGTCAGCAATCAGTAATCCTTTACGCTTCACTACTCTTGTTCTTAATCTAGTTTTGAATCGCATAATCCGTTTCACACTTCTTCTTTGTTCCAGGCTTTAAGTAACACTTTCCGCAGCCACCCGCAACGCTCCTCTTTTAGACCTATATTTTTTAATATCTACATCCTTTCTGCCACGGCCAACTTACAATATCGAAACCGCAGTTGGTTTTTCTGTCGTTCCCTCAAAATCTTCCTCTATCGTATTCTCTCTTTGTCCCTATAACAACTCTGCATTAGTTGATGTAGGTTTAAACGGTTTCAATATCACTCAAATAGATTTCTTCTGCTTGCTTTGAACATATCAATTTCCTTTCCTCTTCTACGCTTAAAAGGCTACATCTGTTGAAAGTCTATTTTCTATAAAGTGGGGAGGGGATAACTATTCACTCACTCCTCTGTACAAATCTATTATTCGTTCCAAATTCGACTACTGCTATTTCACTTACGGTAACGGCTTGAAGTCTCTTCTTTCCAAATTAGATATTATGCGAAATTCATGTCTTCGTCTTTGTCTTAGTACTCGAAGTTTTCTTCGATTTACTAGCGAAGTTAAATACACCTCTCCTGTTAATCCGTCGATCCTATTTGGCTCATCGTTTCCTTTCAAACTGCCTGTCGTTGACGCCGTTTAATCACCTTAATTTTTTTCACTCTATCTTTCTATTAAAAAGAACGGGCGTTTTAATTCAACGAAAATTGTACACATGTCCTTACGTCTCAGTTCCTATCTGCTCTTTGTAATCACATTCTAAACCTGTCCTACTTTTCTTTTAACTGTGATAATTTTCTCAAGGTTTGTTTCTTATCGTTATCTTCCAAATTTCTTGCTCAGAATGTGGCTAGGCAGCAATTTCACAATACTTGCAATACCCTATTTCCTGCACACATGTGTATCATTACTGATGGTTTAAATGGTGCCGGTGTGATCGGAGCCTCTTTCATTATTCCCAACATTACGTTCTCGCTTCACATTTACAGTCCAGCTAATGACTAGCCTACGTTTCATCGTTTATATTTTCTCCTATTTCAATTGATTTTTTTTTTTGGTTTTTAAAAATAAGTTGTGGGTCTCACAGGGCAAATATGCTCGTTGTGTGAGTGCCCAACACTCTTACTACTGACTCCAGAAATGGTCCTCAAGCCATATTTGCTCCTCTTCCTACTCACTCCTGTAAATTTATCACTCTTTACATTCATCGTTTCGCTTTACTTTTTAAATTATTTTACGCCTCAGTTAATTTTGCTCTTACGTCTTCTCCGTGTTTTGTCGTCTCTTCATCTGAACGGTGCAGCTTTCTGCAACTCTGATCATGATCTTTTTGAATGTCTTTGGAACGCGCAATGTTTTATTTTCACAAATGCTAGCCTTTGGACTTCCTACCCCATACTGTGCTCCTTTCTCGCTCTAGCATTTCCGTTTTTATCATCTATTCCAGACCGTACGGCCTAGGGGAAGCAGAATTTCAATAATCGTTTGCATAGTAATAGTTACACCATGTGGGTTATAGTATCTATAAATTATTACAGTGCAATACTCGAATATAATCGAGAAAAAAAAATTTGAAATTTCTCTACACTATATGTATAGGTTATACACAAATAAGTTATAGAATATTTCGCTTAAAATTGCCGTGGCCTAAGTGTTTTTTTGTTTTTTTGTTTGTTTTTTTTTTTTTGTATAAATACTATTGTAAACAATTTAGAATTTCAGGCGATTCTTAAATTGCTTTTTTTTTTTTTAATTCACAATAAAAAAGGACCTAACTAAAACTCTTTCGAAATTCTAACTTGGTCGTACCGGCAAATAGCTTTAAATTGTTTCACGTAAAATAATAATGTATTACGAGGTGTGTCGCCGTCACTATTTTTTTCCCTATTCGCTGCTTTAAGAATTACAGAAGGGCTCAGACTTCTGCTAGGCAGATACAATGCTCTTTATCGCCACCTGGTGCCGGTGGCTCTGTAATATGATCGATTGGGTTTGTACGCAATTCGCGTGCACTATACAGAGTTATTTTCTCGATGCCTCGACGTGTAAAACGTTCTTCCGAACCGACTTAGTTTATTTCGAATCATTTTCAAACATTAAAATTGTCTATATTAACGTTATTTCTAAACATTTTCTGGTTAATTTTTTTTTTTTTTTTTTGTGAAAAATATGTATATATAATTTTTTACATACAAAAATTTTCGTCAAGCTAAAACGCTTGTCGACGAATTATCCTATTTGACATTTTACCATCTTAAATTAACTTATACATATACATGATCGTGTAATATTTACTTAATCTATCTATTTTACTTATCAATAATTACTAATCTATTTCTATTTTCTATATTCAGTTTTTTTTTGTTTTTTTTTCCTAGCTTTTTTTGTTGCGCTTTGTCTTTTTATTTTATGTTTATTATTTTTTTTATATTTTCTTCTTCCTGAAGCCATTCCTTTATTTTCCTTTTTCTTTCCCCTATTTTTTCCTTCTCTATTATTTCTTTGGGTATTTTATTCAACATCTGAGTTATAATATATTTATCCGTTTGCTCCCCCATCTTTGTTCTTGCTAACGGCAATTGGTACGAAAGTTTTTCCCTCAACTCGTATTCTGTGTTTATTCTTTCCTCCAATTCAATTTTCTTTTCTGCTGATATGTACTCCCATATCTTCAGTAATAAGTACATTCCTCTTATGCTCATTACGTTTTCTTTTTTAATTATTTCACTATCGGTCTCTCCTTTATGATTTCTTATTAATTTCAAGCATTTAATTTGCAGTTTATTTATTTTCCCCAAGTATGCTTTTCTCGCCATTCCCCACGCCTGAATTCCATATCTTATCCTCGACTCTACTAGCGCATAATAAACTATTTTTAATGTTTCATTTGTTGCATATTTCTTTAATGTATATAAAGCTGGTAAAACTGCTCTTATTTTCTTTGCAATGTATTCCATATGTATGTCCCATCTTAAGTGTTGATCCATCATTACTCCCAGATATTTATACTGCATTACTATGTCTAACTTTTGACAGTTTTTCATTTCGCATTCGCGTCGTTCCCCCATTGAATGTACACATTCATTTGAGTGCATTATTATATTTGGACAATACAAATCAGAGCTGTCTCTTTTTTTCCGCAGTACCATTGCTTTAGTCTTTTTTACATTTATTCTTAGACTTTTATCGTGTGCCCATTTACTTATTGTTATTAGATCTTTTTGCATCCTTATTTCTGCCTCTTTCATATCTTTATGTGACGTAACTATTGCTATATCGTCCGCGTACGCGACTACCTCACTGTAACTTAATTCCTTGTATAGACCATTCGTATATATAATAAACAGTATTGGCGCTAGGTTGCTACCCTGCGGAACTCCTACATCCATCTCCTCTTTTTCACTTTGCACATTTAAGATATTTACGCATGTTTTCCTTTGTGTTAAATAACTTTGAAACCATTTTTTCAAATTATTCGTTATTCCTATCTCCTCTAATGTGTTTATGATTATTTTATGATCAACCGTTTCAAATGCTCTACTAAGATCTATGAACGTTATCAACACCTTCTTTCCCTCTTCAAAGCTATCTCTTATTTTTTCATTGAGCTCGCCGATTGCTTTCGATGTAGATTTTCCTTTTTGAAATCCGTATTGTGTTTTGTCCATTATCCTATTTTCTTGTAGATACTTCGTTAGATTATTTGCTACGTACTTTTCTAATATTGTTGCAATTACATTGCTTACAGCAATTGGCCTATAGTTTTCATATTCATTGTGTTTCCCTTTTTTATATATTGGTCTCGTTTTCGATATTTTTAACCCATTTGGTATTTTCCCTTCTTTTAACGTCTGATTAATTAGCTTAGTGATTTCCTTCACTATATATATTTTTACTGTTTTTATATCTTTTATTCTTATTCCATCGATTCCGGTGACCTTTGTTTCCTTTAATCCATCGATTATTTTCCCCACCTGTTCTACGTTTGCTTTAGGTAAGTACATGTTTACTTTTACTTCATCTTCTTCTCTTTTTTCTAATAGCACTTTATTACATTTGTGTTCTAGTTTTTTTTATACCATTTTTGAATTCTTTACTGAATTTATCTGCAATTTCTCTTGCTTCTTGTTCCTTGCCAAAGTATTTACTTATGGTTTCATCTACTCCTAGACTCCTTTGTTTTCCTATAATCTTGTTTATATTTAACCAAGTTTTCCTGATATCCCCCTGTGCCACTTTAAAACTTTTCCCTACAAACATGTCTTTTTGCCGTCTTATTTCTGCATTCACTTGATTTCTGAATTTATTCTTAACTCAATATTTTGATTATTCTTTTTTACTTTTTTGTACAGTTTGTTTCTTTTTTTATCATTTCAATTATTTTTTGCGTCATCCATTCTTTCTTCCTTTGTATTTTTCCTTCTCCTGACGTATTTTTTGTTTGCCTACATTCTTTATATACTTTTTCAAATTTTTCTTTTATGCTTTCGTATAAATTTTCAGCGTCCAATTTATCTTATTTCCCTTCCCACTTTATGCGTCTTAGTTCGTTTTTCACTTTATTTTCCATTAAAAAACTTCTGTTTAATTCCATTTGTTTTCCTCCGATTTTTCCCATCTCCATTTTTACTGTACACACTATCCCGTTGTGATCTGCTATTTTAATATCTGTATTATAATATTCGAAGTCGATGTTTCTTTTCTTCTTTTGAGTGTATATATGGTCGATTTTGGTTTGTGTGAACCTGTTTTCTCTCCATTCTTCTCTTGTATATCCTTCTAAATTGCTTTCATATCCCATTCCTGCCATTGTGTTCATGTATTTTGTTGCTACTGAGTTATGTTTTCCAGTATTTATATTTATGTCTCCTATATATATATATATAGTAGAACAGTTTTCCATGTATTTTTTGTCAATCTCCTTTATTTCTTTAATGTATTTGTTTGCTTTTCCTGATGGTGATCTGTATAACACCCATAGACATAGTTTTTCCTCATACCAAGTTATTTCAATTATTACACATTCCGCATTTTCCATATTTTTGTTTTTAATTTGAGTTTGTATTTTTTTGTCCCCTTTTAAGTATATCACAATCCCATGTTTTACACCTTCTGCATCTAAATTGTGACATTTCTCATAACCTTCTAAATTATATAAATTTATTTCGTCCTTTTTTATATTTACCTCCCCTAAAATTAATATATCATATTCTTGTCTTCCCTCTAATATCTCTACTTCCTCCCAGTTTTTCCTCATTGATCTAATGTTTATGTGTGCTATATTTAATTTTGTAATCATTTTTTATTTATTTATTTATTTTTTATTTATTTTTTTTTTTATATTTTATTTATTTATTTATTTAACCTCTTTTTTCTTTGTTTCGTAGCTTATATTTATCTTTCTTCCTTCCTTTCCTTGGCTCTCTTTTTCCCCTTTATCTATTTGTTTTAAGATTGTTAGTTTTTGACGCACTAAGACTGAAAACAAGAAATTAACAACATTTTTAAACGGATAGTTTAGATTACGATATAAACATAACTTAAAACGTACCTTAGAAGCCCGCAGCGGCACGGTGGAAGCACGTCTGCGCATCTTATCTATTTCACCTGCATCCTCATCATTGTTTCTTTGCATATCTCTTATCACATCTGCTTCTCTCTCTTATTCTTGCTCCTTCGTTCGCTTACTGTCTTTTTTTCGCTTCCCACTTATCTTCTTTCCTTTTCTCTCCCCTAAACTGTTCACACCGCCTCCACCCTGCCTCCGCAAACCTCTACATCAAACCACCATACACCACCAACCCGAAACACACACACCGTAACCAAAAACCACTCGCAAACCCAGATAGCACACACGAACACCCACGCACACACACATATATACAACACACCACCCGCAACTATTCCTAGAAACACACCTGTACACACTTTCTCTCGCGCACACATACGCACATCTGCTACGTAAATTCTTAGTATCCCAATAACACACGCGCACCAAGCACCATATTACGCTACCCTTGCCTACACTCATATACATAATGTTCGCTCAGTCCCGTCTTATTTATTCTAATCTTATTTCTACAATTCATAACTAATTTGTGCAATCGAATTATTAAAATTCTTTTCGAATATTGTCTTATTTTTAATCTTACAACTACGTATTCCGCGATTTCCCGTATTTCTTCCCCGCTACTCTAACATGTTCTTATATTAGTTTGCTTAAATCGTCCGGATCTTTTATTTGAACTGCTTTTCCCTGCGGGTTTTTCTTCATAAAGATCTTTTCTCTTTTCACCCATACGAAATTATAGTTAGCTTCTCTGGCCTTCTGCTTTGCTTGCCATAGAAGTCCTCTGTAAAACCTGGATAAGTTTTCGTTCAGAAACACTTTTAGGCTACTCTCAGCGTTTGAAATGTCTTTGTCCCATATTATTATCCATTTTTCTTTTTTTCCATCATTTCGTCGGCTATTCTCCTGCTTGCCTTTACAATTATCGGCTTTGGCAATGTGGTGCTTTTCGACGGTAGTCTGTGCACCGCACTGATGTCTTCTTCCTTTATTGTTACATTGATTTTTGCGGCCGTCTTGATTACAATTTCTCTGAGATTTTCCTCCGGTTTTTCCGTTACTCCGTGTATTTCCACGTTTTCCCTTCGTCCGTACTGCTCCAGCTGATGAACTGTACATGTTAGTTCTTTGATCTTTTCGTCCTTTTTCCTTTTTTCCGCCCTCAGCAGGTGCTCTTTGAGCCCCTTTACCTCCTCTATCAACATTTCATGCATTCTATACATGTCGTCATATTTTGCCGACAGGAATTCGATGAACTTTTTTATTTCCGTCATGTCTCTTTTTATTTCTTCCAGACTCTCGGCTATGTCTGTTCCACTTTCGCTGTCCGTTTCTGCCTCTTCTACTTTTTTATTCTTTTTTTTTTGTGAGGTATGTTTACGCCTGCTTTCACTGTACCTCCTCTTGAATTCGTTTAAATTTAACTTCAGTGGCGCTACCGATTTTTTCGCTCTCGGCATTTTGTTCGCTAATTTTATATTCCGGTACTAATTATTATTTATATAAATATATTTCTTACTCGTATTTTCCGTTTGAAAACGTTATCTATCTATCACTGATATCAGCGCAAAAACAATTAATCACTTTAACGCGTAAACGCACGTTGATACTACACGATAACAACATACCTCTAATAAATATTCACAAATTATATAGATAAACGCAGAAGTTTGAAATATTGTACCCATGTTTACACGGACCATTGTTCTCCGAAACACGTCGAAAAAATTCTTTTAAAATTATTGCGAATTTAATATAGTAAATGAACTTTTGCGTTTATGTATATAATTTGTGAACATTTATTAGATTACAATTATCGCGGACGAGCGCAGACAAGGTATTTCTGTATAGCGTTGATTTTTCCTATTTTTTTTTTTTTTTTTTTTTTTTTTTTGCGTTTTTGCCGGGTAAAATTTCATCAGATTATTTTTTTTTCCAAACTAAACTGAAAACAACAAAAAGCTATAATGGAAAACGACAAGAACAAAAGAAGAATGTCACTTGTTGTTTCTTTTCCCGCTAATAAAGTAACACGAGCAGTGTTGCACTTGAAACGGAAAATACCCGAATTAAAACGTAACTTATTAAGTAGGCGATTGTAGGCTTTTTCTTAGAAAACGAAATTTCTTCTATGCGTGTAGCTCCTCCTCGGCCAAAACTTCATGTCTTCGGAGCGCCGTACCTGCTTCCGGATCTGACACTGACTGCAATATTACTCATTTTCCGTTTACGAAAATGAAAGAAAAAGAAAAGGGAAACCTAAAATAATTACAGTAATTACCTCGTTTATTTCGGGACAACTTCTGTCCCTGAAATACTTTAAATTATCACTCTGTCGGTAGATACTAGACTGTGAGAGGAAAAAAGCAAGAAATGAAACAAAAAAAAATAAAGAAGCAACGTTTCCCTTATAAACTAGTCGTTAAAAGCGTGTACCTCTCGCGATATTTTACAAAATCACTCATCTCATTAGCAACAAAGGAACGAACTGGTATTCTGCTGCTGACAGAGAGAAAAAAGAAACTTAAAAAGAAAGCTACAAAAGTTTATGAAGTGGTAATTTAAGAAGGAACTTTCAAAAGCACATTTTTAAATTGAACTTTGCACTTTTCTCCAGCGGTAGAAGACTCGGTTAATAATAATAAGGTAATCGAAAACAATCGGAAAACATGATAGAAGCGGTAATGGCATCTTTGCACTTCTAGGGCGATTATGTTTCTTTTTAGCGAAGCCACGGCCGGGTTTTAGGAACTAGTGTGCTAACATTTTTACAGGTAAAGGAAAAAAAAAGCAGGCGGAGTGCACGTTGTCAGATGAGGCATCGCAGCCGCAGTTAACTTTTTCTCTGACAGTTAGAGATAAACGATGAGGACGGCGCGAGGAAATACATCAATTTCTCCTCGTTCGTTTGATCATTAAAAAGCAATTTTTGAAGCGGGCTGGGGAATCTGACGCAATCAGACTCTATCGACGTGTAATGCTGATCAAAGCAGAGTGTTTCAGGTGATATATTACCGGCAAGCGACCGGTGAATAATAGCCGGAAAACGGTTAGCAGCTTTTACTTAATCGAAGGTATTTCGACTGGTTTTTTAAATGAGCCGGATGTCGACGCTAGGTCGCCGACGCCTTATAGTTAAAAGAATAATGATGTAAACCGGTGCGGCGGTTATTTGCACGTACAAATTAAATTTCAAGTAGATGTAGCTCAGAGCTGTTTATGAGAAAGCTCATTTATTACAACGCCGTTCAGCCGTTATTCGTTATTTCTGCGTAATTACTCGTTAAATGACGAAAGCCGGCCGATAAGCGAATCCTTTGCCGTCCTCGGCTTACATCTGGCAGTTCTCGTGCAAACAAGATCATGTGAAAAACGGTGATGGTTTTTTAAGTTGCGCTCGTAGGTGTGTCGTGCTTTTCTCGATAATTCCTCACTTGTTAATGGCATCGAACAAGCGGCGGTGCACCGGTTCCTTTATCACAGCCCTTCGCATTTATAAAGTTGCCAATTCGAGTGCCACACTTCAGCACCCAGCCAATCTCCTCTAATCGCCCCCCATTCCCTCGAAAAAAAAACAGCGAAGTAACGCATTATTTATTTTTCGTTTAATTTTTTGAAACATAATTCATCAAAAATGTGTTCAAACATATTTATTTGACTGATGTTCGCTCCTCTGGTACATTAAATGAAAAATAAAATACTTAATTAATTATTAAGAATACGAAAAATAATTACCTTACGAAGGAATTGGTTATTGATTCTTTGGTGTCTACCGAACGAAGTCACCATCCTGTTACAAACGGAATTACTATTTGTATGACCAATGAAGTTTTTATTAATAGTAAAAAAAATTCTTCGCTATCATCGCCGTTTTCAGCGAAATTTCTAAGTGTAATTATTAATTAATATAATTTTATTTTTCCGCTACGACTTAAATTTAACATAATATTCATCTTTGTTACGATACAATTTTTTGCTTTTCAATCTAACGCGTCCTTTATAAACGTGGTCAAACGAAATTTCCCCCCGCCCCTCCGAATGCCGTTAAATAGGAAACTGAAAATACGGCGAAATACAAGAAGAAACACACTATGTATTATTCAAATAAAAATTATATTTATGTTACAAGAAATTATGAGGGCATTAAAACAAGTATAAACTAAATATTTTATAATTTTACTTGGTATTTCAATCTGCACCTTTCATTTTCCAATACATTTGATTAATAATAATAGTAATTAATCAAATTAAAGTATCTTTATTATTGTTATTACGCAATTTTATGAATGTAAAATACGAAATATTAAAGGCGTAGTCAATTATATACATAAAAAGTTTTTCATCAAATTAAAAATTTATCAATAATATAAATAAAATTTATATTTAAAGAATATAAAACTGAATTAACACTAAAGTAAAGTAAAGTAAGTCCCTTTACCCTTAACAGGGCGTCGTGATTGTGAAGTTACTACATATATGTATAAAACTCGGGCATTTTGGCCTCGCAAGGGGCTGTGCTCCTTGACCTCTCTTGCTTACGTTTTTGTCTCTTTCTTTCCTATCCTTTTGATCAAAATTTACAACGTAATTCTAAATCGGTCCATATGAATATAATAACATAATCACAAAATCCTCTATAAAATATAACAAACGTTGCATAAAACTGAGACATTTTTCGTTACATAAAATTGGGACATTTTTCGTTACATAAAATTCGGACATTTTTCGTTACATAAAATTCGGATATTTTTCGTTACATAAAATTGGAACATTTTATTTAACGGGGAGTAGCCTAAGAATTACATTATAATTAATATATATATTCTGTTCTTGGAAAAAAGATAAAGAAATATTCATCTGCAAACGAAACCTAAAATACAGACCAATATTAACAGTCATTACGAAATGAAAAATCAAATACTTATAAAGCAAAAGTGTCTATATTAGGTACAAAGCAGATTTTTGCGGTAACGGGATATCACAAAATAAGAAAAAAATTTTAATTTTAGGGGCAACGAGTTAAATTTATTAGGTAGCTCGGTACGTAATTTGCATGCTTGCGTGATATTTGTTGCAATTTGGAGTGTTTGCATATAGATATTTTCGTAATCTAGCAACTCCTTTTTGCAGTGAAGTTTTGAACCTATATTTAATTTTAAAATCAAACATTAGGGGGAAAAATGATATATTAAATAACAATCTTACTTACAGAAGGCAGGGGCGTATCTTCTACTATCATTACTACAGGTTTTTGTGATAGTTTTACTCTGATGATATATTCATTTTCGGCTCCTACCCATACAAAATAAAAACAGAAAAAAGAAAAACAAGATTGACCAGTAAAGTGCTTTGTAAATCCCGATTTCAATTTATCGATGGGATTAGAAGGTGACTGAAACAAATCCATTCGTGACATCACGGATGCAAAATATGTGCCAGTCTTTTAATGGATACCTCTGTTTTTCTCCGTGACGTTGCCATCAAATGAAAATTACGTATGTATTGTATATTAATGCGGAAGTTTTTTGTCGAATTAACGAATATTCATCGGCAATGGTGTTTACTAAATTTTTACAAAACGGTAGATTCTACTTAATAAATACAAATGTAATTTACCGTAAACAGACAATACAGTATTTAAAATGCTGTCTGCTTACGGTGAGCTATTAAGTAGCAAAATCAACCTAGTAACAGAAACGATTAATTAATTGTCTTCACTTGAAAAGACATAATTATAAAACGGTACTTTACCCAGTTTCAGTAAGATTTCATGCAACAGTCTTAACGAATGGCAAATATCACCGACACCATCACAGCTCTACTAGTGTTAAATGGATCGTAGTAATAATATCGCGTTAAATAATCTTCCGCCCCAAGCAAGATCGGATTTCAATTCTTCTTCGTTTATTGATGAGCAAAAATTCTTCTATAATCTATCGACCAATCAGTAGTGTGTACATACGCTACTGCAATTTTTGCACATGTTTTTTTTTTTGCTTTAATTATTTTTCTTAAATTAAATGTAATATTATTTACTATTAGCTAATACTTCCGTTTTTTGTTTGTTTGTTTGTTTTTTTTAAACTGAAAAAACGTATTTAGCCAGCGAAACATTCATTCGGTGAGTTTAACAACGCTTTTTCTTGTTCTATTCCGTTTAATGGTTCGGTAGTCTTCGAAGGGCGTTATAATAACTTCGATACTGAAGTTAAGGTAAAGAAAATTCTAATGGTACCTTTTAAACAGCGAGTATAACAGTCAGACAATTTAATCATCTTGCCTTCGGCTCTCAATTTGTGTGGCATAATTTTTCTTTAAGCTACCGCATCGTTTTATAAAAGATGATTCGAGGTGACGAACAATGCATAATTTCTCTTTATAGTTGATGCTAATAGCAATAATAGCATAGAGCGTTATTAAGAAACTCGCGGCTAATGGAACATGGCAGCATCTCTGCTTAGAGCGATTCCGTTAATGTAGAGAGCATTTAATGTTTCTTTTGTTAGTGCCACGTAATGGTTGTTAAAAAGGTAAACCGTAAAAAGAAATGATTACGTTAACATAAAATCCTGCCACATTTTAGCCCAGCAATTGTGTAAATTGAAATAACTGTCAAATAATAAACAATTTATTACAGAACAAAACACAAAGCAGCTTTTAGGATAATCCGAACGGATGGATCCGTAAACATGGATGGAGAAACCGATGCCACGATAACGTGTAATAAAACTAAAAACAACATAAAGTTATGCAGACTAAATAAGTGTATATAAAAAGTAACTGAAAAGTATATATGGAGATATTTAATTCGGCAGTAGATGAAATAAGCTATAAAAAATCGATTACAAGAAACATAATAATATAGTTTAAACGGTTACATACTTGGACGATAGAGGGAAATTCTGATGATAGATTGGCGTAAAATGACTGTAAAATAGATGAAAGATCCTTCGGACGGGTTAAAGAAAATCCGTGTAGAAGAAGAACAAATGTGCGACGTCAGTTGAGTTGTGGAAAAATCCTACTTTGAAATACCAAAAAAAAAAAAAAAAAAAAAAAAAAAAAATGACAAAAGAGACGGTGTTACACAAATTGGAAGTGAACGGAGAATATAATACAGAATACGAATTAGAACAATTTTGAAATAACATTTAAACTGAAAGTGGATAATCACGTGAATGTGAAGTTACCTGATTAATCGAACGACGCCGGTGTATAATGCAGTAAGCGGGCGTTTGTTAATATTCTACCTTGCTGATTGCAATATTAGAAATCGTATAAAAATCGGAATGGAAATGTGTGGGTTTTTTTTTTTTTTTTTTTTTTTTTTTTATTAGAAGTTTATTAAAAACAACAACACAATAATTTGAAAGCAAATAATTAAAATAAATTGAGTTAAATGGCCAGATTGCAAAAGCTAAACGACTAAAGGGAAATAAATGAATGAGTGGCAGCAGCAAATCGCATACTCTGTAGCTGTGCAACTAGTCTTTTCATAACGTATCAAGTATCTAATAGATTTGAAGAGTTTCTTTAGATTAAAAGTATATTCTTCTTTGAACGAGGTTCGGTCAAAGAACGTAAGCTACGATATCTGGGCCACGTAATGAGAGGCGCTAAGTATGAGATCGTGCGGGTCATCCTAGAAGGAAAAATAGTGGGTAAAAGATCTATTGGACGCCCGCAGTACTCCTGGATAAAAGATTTTCACCGATGGCTACATATCAATTGAATTGTTCCGCTCCGTTGATTCAAAGGTCGTGCTGGCAACGTGGATCACCAACCTCCAAGGCGGAGATGGCGTGTGAAGAAGAGGAAGAAGTATATTCTTGGAAGCGACTTGAATGTGGAGCAAGACTAATTTCGAACTCGCGGAGTTGGTATTACGAAAATGAAATAAAATGAGGAGAAAATGGAAAAGAACGTTTGGAGAACCGGAAAAAGGGCGAACAAAATAAAAACTTGGAATAGAAGAAACCTCTCCCGAACTAGGGATATTAAATCTAATAAGAGCGGATAAGAAAGTAATGATTATGGTATTTAAAAAATAGCGGGAAAACAAGTTATAACCGGAGCCGACTCCGGCATTTGTGGCATCAGCAGAGGAAGATGAGACACTATGCGAGGATTTAAGAAGAGGGTGAATAAAAGTAACGGACCGACTGCTTTTAATGACAACGTTTAGAGGATGAGAGAATGAAGCTCGTAAATTTGATTTTTGCACAACTGAGATGGGAATGAGAGAGTTTTCAGCTGTACGTTTGTGTAGACGACGAATATTAGTGATCGGGATTTTGAAAGAACAGAAACGATAAAGTTCCTTCGCGGAAAGATCGACGATGGTATTCCAGACTGCATCAAATCGGAATAAAAGGAATTCGGAAATAAAAGATTGAATATTGAGTTCCTTATGGACGTCGTCGATGTTGAAAAGTAAAAATTTGTTAGCTGCCGCTGTTGATATAAAATTAAATTTAATATTAAAGAGAGATATCGCTAAGTTCAATATGAAACTTTTTATCCCAGCTAAGACTATCATCGTTTGATCGATTGCCCTTCAGCGGTGTCGTGACCCTGATTATATCGACACAAGGATGCTCTCGAAACCGTGATAGAACAATTAGCCATGTGTAGACAGGTTCTTTTCCAAATTTTCTATTAAGACGGCGATTGATTTGACTAACGTCGCGCTCAGGGAAAGTGGCGGTAGTACGGCTAGGCTCGTTAAGGAATCGGAGGGGATAAACGATAGAATTATTACTGAAGCCAGTCGAAATATCCGCGTCAACGGATCCATTAACGTTCTGTATCGGAGTATTATTGTCTTTCGAAGTAGATGAAGTAGACACGAGCAGAGAAGATAATTGTTCCGAAGTCTTATTTGATTTGCTATTGTTCTTAACCTGTGTGGGCGAATTACCGACGCTCTTAGTAGCAGAGCGAAGAGAACTGGGTTACCTTTTCGTCAAATGAATCTGGCATTAATACAAATTAAACATAAATAAATGAATACACAAAAACCAGATAACAACGAAGCGAGAAATGAATAAGGAAACACAAAATAAAATAAAACTATAGAAATAAAAATAAAATCAAGTAATAGAGATGAATAAATGAAGATAAATGAATGCAGCGATCTCACCGATTTCTTCAAGAACGACTAAACGCGACACGAGTAAATTTGATCAAAACTGTACGAGATAATCAATCTTTATTAACTAAAATAACATTGCAAATAACAAGTTAGGTCGACTCTTCTTTAGTACGTTCGACTGCGACCAATCGTATTTTCATAAGTCGTTTTCCTGTTCAAAATCTTCTTATTCTACCTTTTTCATTCCCACCGAGACCCCCCCCATCCGGTCCGAACACTAACACTCTTCCTGTTCTAATCACAACTCTTCTTATTTGATCATGCAGCTCGATCATCTTCTCTGTTTTTTTGGTTCACTAACTTCCCTAATTGTAGCCGTCCAATTATTTCCTCATAGTTCGACTTCGGTTTCATCATCTGTTTCACTCTTTCGTTATTTTCTTATTCAGTCACCGCTTTTGTCCTTTAATCCTGCAGACCCAAATTTTACTTGTGATGCAAACTACGCTTTGTTCGAATGTTCCTTTATTTTCTCAAAAGTGCGATCCTATATTCTAATTTTTTAAATCTTGGCTTCGCCCTTACACTGCTCACAGCATCCCTTTTCTTCGCGAATTAAAAATGGCCACGTAATTATATAGTTTGTCTTTTTTTTTTTAGAAATTTAAGGCGAACGTGGGATGAAATATTTAGGACCGATTTTAAATCAAACTTTCGGTATTTATATCTGAAATTAAGCGCTAGCTGAATTATTTCATTTTATTAACTGGTTAAATTTTAAATTCATCTGCGTGTGTACATTTTATCTAAAAAAAATCTTACATGATACTTTTATTAGTTAGTTTTACAAACGTGCTTCCACTTGTTTTTCCGGTGTAGATATTATTACTTTACAAGAATTTACTTTTTGCTCGATTTATTATCTATTAGCCGTTCGCGCATCAATCGGTTCAAAACCATATTAAACACCTGTTTGCGATTAATTTCAAATACTAAAAATCTCGCATGTAAAAAATATCGAAAAAACACTCGCTAATAACTATGTAAGGCTACGTTGACTTTTACAAAAACGACGACAGAGCCCTGGAAAAAGGACTATTTGCAACGAAATAATTACGGAATTCGGATTTTAAAGAAAACGTTAAAATACACAGGGGATGCACAACAAAGTTGACAACGGGAAAAAACAAACGATACACGCAATAAACAAACAACAACAGAGAACGGACTGAAAATAACTCAGGTAAAAAGACTCGATCACAGACGGTCGACGAGTGGTCATGTTTCCTTTCTTGTTTTGTGTGCTGCGCAGCGGTAAATAAAAATCACTGGTCAGATCTAAAATAAACTTAAAAACGTGAAGAAAATAATACTAAAAGCAAAATCGTTAAGCGAATACGGTCGTATAAAAATTATTTAAAGGAAATTAAAATAAACATTTTTCAACTTGTGAAAACCTGCTATTAACAGCACCCCCCCCCCCCCCCCCATGGATGAACCGGGACGCTCATCAGAGGACGGTGATACCATTTTATCTTTTCTTCCGCTGACTGTTCAGGAATTCGACCGAAACTTGCCTTTAAAAGTTGTCAGTTCCAACGAAGTTAGTGCCATTGTCGGAGTGGATCGAAGAGGGCCGGCCACGGCGAGAAATAAATCGTTGCAAACTACTCGGGAAGCAATCTGTAGGAAGCGACAAAACGATTTCCATGTGGGTAGCTTTTTTGGCAAAACGGACGAATATTGCTACGTAAATTTTATAACGGCGTAACGATCGGTGATTGGTGCATTTACAGTCGAGCGAAGTCTACTCCGACGTGAGTGAAAGGACGACTAGCGGGGTTACTCCTTCTCGCAGTAAATTGGCGATAATTTGTTGGCGTGTATATCAGCGACGAGCGACGAATTTTGGTACATTTGTGAGATAAGCAACGAAATAAAATTGTGCAGACAAGAACGGCAGAATGAACGATCTAAATATTTACCGTGTATGCGTTGAATTAATGTGATTTAGCGTCCAAAATGATCGGACGTTTTCTACCGTATGAAATGGACGACTTGCAGAACCGATCGAAGACTCGCATTACCTCGGTGCAATCTAAGAATGGTGTTAATCGTCGGAGCGGACTGCGCTTGCTGAGATTACTGGATTATGTTCAACGATGACGTTC
This sequence comes from Icerya purchasi, assembly GCA_039619475.1. Classification (NCBI taxonomy): domain Eukaryota; kingdom Metazoa; phylum Arthropoda; class Insecta; order Hemiptera; family Monophlebidae; genus Icerya; species Icerya purchasi. Next base: position 227,278,166 of record CM077116.1, read on the forward strand.
ATCCGGAAACGAGCAATTTTGGACGATGCGGAAAATCGCGTTTCCCGCTAACTCCAAATCGTTTTTCAGACATCCTATGATCCTTTGATTGTGTAAACGATCGGGATATTTTCCAGTTGCGAAACAATTTAATAATCCCAGCTACAACGGATCGGATGAGAATCTAGTGACAATAGACGAACTAAAATTTTTATCACGCCAATAGATTCGTTGTCGATGTCGGTCATCTGCAAGACTAATGTAAAGCGGTATATTTTTTCAATGTCAGCTGAAAATGTAACTCGATGATGACTCCGAAAGCGTTATTATACATCAAATAATTCGGATTGGATTGTCGGGTCTTTCATAAGTGTATCATTCAGCGATAGTCCACTTTCCGTTCTACTGTGTCGCATTGAAAACCACTCGAAGCTCAGCTGTAATGCCATTCGGACGAAAGACAGCTCTATGCGGTACGTAGTAGGCATTCGAGGATGCACTGTCCGTCAAAGTGTTGACATATGACCCCCAAATCTTCATTATACGAGTACAGTCATAAATTCTGAATGAAATTTTCGCACACAAGTTCGGATTGTCGCTTTTCGGAACGAACTAGCTGAAACTAAGCGCATTTACGATTATCTTTAAGCGATTTCGGATCGATTTTAAATGATAACCCGCCAGTGAATTCCCCGCTAGATTCTTTTGAGTAAGTATTTTCGAAGTGCTGAATAGATTCCGATTCCTCCGCAGCTGCTTTTTTCAGACGTGCAGCTTACATTATTTCTTTAATGTTGTGTTTCAATATCAACTGAGGTGCAAGTAGACAAGTAGCTGACGCCTTAAAACTGGGTCCTTTCGGCTAAGGATGAAAATCGTGACAGAAAATCTTTCAAAGGGAATCCACCGGAGCGCACGGTCCAACTAGTTGACATGCAAATAAACGCATCATTCACGGCCCCCACTCTTTGCCGGGACGCACACACCGATTATGCAGTCTAGAGGGGTGCGAAGAATCTACGAAATGAAAACCCTGAGAGGACGGCACGTCAAAGTAGTAGCAAAAATGAGCAAACGTAATAATAGAAGCAAAACGGTGCAACACGCTGATATTTTAAGCATAAAAGGATCCTGGCCGGAATCCGATTAAATAACGACAGATGAGTGTATAAATCACAGAAGCTAAGCAAGTTAATTTCTACAGTAATTATACACCGTGAAGATGGATTGAGTATCCGAAACTAGTCGGGGTTTTTATCTATATATTTTTTTAAATTATACATATATCATTGTGTTTGTTAGTGTGTGTTTTATTTTATTTACTTTATTCAACTGTAACACAATAGTATGGATTACAATCATATTAATACCAATATTCGATAGAGCTGCAATTCAAAGTAAAGAAAAGTGAAAATGACGAGAAAGAAAAGGAAGTAACGTTTAAAAACGGTAAAAAGTTGAGGGATTAAAAGAAGTGAAAAAGCTAAGTAAGGTGAAAATGAAAACTTAAATAGTTAATTAAGCATTGATATGTTTAATTAATAAAAGTAATGTGAAAAATGTTAAAAACTAAGATTATACATTTGACCAACTGACTCGAAGTAAATTAACACATAAGCAGACGAGGACAAAAAAAAAAAAAAAAAAAAAAACCGAAAAAAATGAGATAAAAAATAGGAAATGCATAGTAAAAATCGCAGGGATTAATAGTAATGAAAAAACTATTCAATGTGGGACAGGTCAGAGAATTATACTGGCTCCTATTCTCTTTCTAATATACGCTAACTCATTATACAGGTATATTAAAAATGCAAAAAGATACATGTCTTTGCTGATGATATTGCCTTATTCATTGGACATAAAATGTTAGAGGTGGCGGAAAAATTACTGCAAGAGGATATAGATAATTTAAATTAAAAATTTAGATTTATTTATATTTACACATAACCTAATATCATGTGTCCGTTTTAATGAAACAGACACATGATAGTAGGTTATGTGTAAATATAAATAAATCTAAATTTTTACATATTCGAAACTGAACATAAGAGTCGCAAATCGCGAGTCAACCTTCATAATAACGAATACTTACATGAACTTCGTGAACCTAATAACACTCTTTTATGTTTACGTGTCTACCTTTAGGAAACGTAAAAGATTTTAAATATTTAGGAATACATGATAAATCCTGGTGCATGGAAAAAAGAAGTAGTGAAGTGGCTGAAAGAATGGTGCAAAGATTAAAAACGAAACTACATCCCGAATTTTTCCATTTATGTAGCTATGCATCTATTTGATTATATATTTCCTTCTTTGTTTTTTTTTGTTTTTTGCGTCGTTCCTGTTCAAATCTCGCAAAGAAGATCATGCATGTGAATTTGAATATATAATCTGTCGTTACGTATTTATATGTATAGATTACGTATCTAGAGTGAATGTATGTATGTGCATGTTTTTATATTTACTTAGACACGTATTAATTTAAGTTTATTTCTTTTCGATTTATATAATAAGCATGAATAAGTTTGTAATTTGTTCAGTTTAAATAAACGATAATAGGAGTATCGGACACTCAAGCAACGGGAACATACTCTTGCCCTGTGAGACCCGTAACTTTATTTATAAAAAAAAAAAAGAAAAGATCAATACAGCCATTTTGAAATTTCCTACTTTTTTTTCTAACACGTGTAATCTAAAATCTATTTTTTTTTTTTTTTTTGCTTTTCCAACAACTATACCGAAGAGGAAATCTACAAAAAATAATGAATATAATATCAGTGTAGAAGGCAGGAAATTAGGAATGAAAATAAACGTTAGAAAGACAAAAGTTATGAAAATAGCAAAAATATTAAACAGATCTACATATATATATATATATATATATATAATATATATATATAGATGAGGAAAAAATTGAACAAGTAACACCAAGTATATCTAAGGAGTTTCATTACAGAAAATGGGAAAAACGATGAAGAAATAAGAAGAAGAATAGGTTGTGGCCGAACTGCATTTAGTAATTTAGAACGAGTGCTTAAAGATAGAAAATTGAACAGACAATTAAAAATACGAGAATTCTTCACTGCTTCGTGTGGGGTCAACAATGCGATACGCTCCGAAAACCTGGAGGACATCATCGAAGGCTAACAAAAAGAAAATCGATACCTTCGAGATGTGGTGCTACAGATGAATGCGTAGAATATCATGGAAGGAAAAAGTAACAAATGTAAAAGTACTGAATAAATGTAAAATTAGTATGCCAAACAGCTAATAGGATATCACCGAAGAAGAAGCAAAAAAGAAATACTTTGGACAATATAAAGGAGAAGAAGATCTCTTCATGACTTCGACACAAGGGAAAATTCAGGGAAAGAGATCACGACGAAGGAGACGGATGGAATATATACATGGAATAGTTGGAATAAATTCGCTTTTGGAAGGAATAGAAAAAGCCAGGCGGAGACTATTGTAGTAAAACGAGGTACCGTACCAACCTCCTGAACAGGCGATGGAAATGATGATGATACTGACTATTTGTGAAACATTACGAGTATATCTACGGAAGTACACTTTTGCTAACTCGAAATGGATAATCAAATAGAAGAGTATTTTCGGCATATATGATTACACAGCTATCATTAAAATCATAATTAAATAACGTGTCGCGAAGCCTTCTTCATTGGTCACCGTGTCGTCGATTAAGTTATTAACCTTATAGATAGTCGAAATATATTTCCGATCAATCGCTTTTTTCGATAATTCGAAATTATGCGCAGTTTAGCAGTTTATTCATGTTCGGCCGTTAAATCTTCCGAGTTCTAATTTGCAATCAGTTTCGCTCGAAATATTTCGCTTTTAACTTTTTTTACCCGCTAAATTAACTTTTTTGTTTTTTTTGTTTTTTTTATCAACGCGTCTCAGTTGTTGTTGCAACGAAATTTGAACGTTACGCGATACCCTTTGAACGGAAGGCAGCGGAAAACTTTTTGAAATGCGAAAAATTTTTTTTCTATTTTCTTTTTTATGAAAAACTAATCAAGAATAGAGTCCGGAGAAAATGAATCGATTTACCGACTGCTTATTAGTTCATTAATTTTTACAGAATAACGCCATTGACGACTAGAATATAATCTTTTAAACTGGAAAAGACTAAAACTACAACCGATACAGCCGGTGCCGACATCGGCAGCACCATATTGCACATTCAAAATTTACCAGTTACACGTAATTAATTTAACTTCAGAAGGTGATTTTTCTTCCTTTATTTGGTTATTACTATTGAAAGGTTTTTCCAAGTGGACGACGCTACATTTGCACCTCGGAGATGTAGCCGCCGATGAAAACGTTCAAAAATAGAATAATTAAATAGAGGCAGCGAGAGATTTTCAAGCGAGAATGATAACGAACAGAAGCGGGAAGAGTTCACTGAGAGTGCAGCTTAAAGAATGAAACAATGATCTGCACCTTTAGGCCGCTTCGAACAACTTAAAATCCGAAGCAGTTGATAATCAATTAGATTGAGCGAAGAAGCTTTCGAACCTACGCAAAATGTTTCTAATTAATCAACGCACCCGAAATGCGGCAGCTATTAAAACACGTTTAAGAAGAAACGAAGAAAGCAGAAAGAAGCGGAACGGGGAACCACTAACGAACGCGATGATGATGATACGTGATTGCGCAACATTATTTGTAACGCAATTCCAAAACGCCTTCGGGAGAATTGCAGCCTTTATAATCGCGACAAAAAAGTCCTTTAATTAATTTTCATTCTCATACGCTAACACTTGCGTTTGCTACAATGCGTATTTTATCATTCTCTTCTTTGTCCGTCGTTCCTTCTCTTAATACTTTGATGTTATCAATCTACGATCGAACTGATAATTGATTTCTTCACACCCTAGTTGTTTCTCTGCGTTAATCTGTCTGGAAAAAGAAAAGGAAGAGGAGCAAACTGGATAAAATATTTTACGAGGCACCTTGCAAACGGAATGAACGACAGAAGCCTCATTCAGCGGTCTGCCTGTTCAAACGGACGATGTCGGTTAGTGCGATGTTATCTGCCCGTGACGAAAACTTGTAGTATATTTTAAAAGGATAGGTGAGAAGCCGGTGGTATTCTACGTCAGAATAAAACGGTCAACTACACTTGGTTCGGCAGTTTACATAAGGAAGCATTCGTAAGAAAGGAAGGTGTATCTAAGACGGTTGATGACAATGCTTCAGCCCGTTTTAAAGGTAGAGACTAGGTCGGACGAATTTTAATGGTTATCCCCTTTCACCTGTCACAGCTTTTCACGCTGCTAGTAGTTAAACACATATCAGCGCTTTTATCTTCATTGTCCAACGCCACATACGGATAATAGATCAATAGGAATATCAACGAAACCAATATCTGTGAACAGATACATCGTATCTCAGAGAGCGATGAGAAATCGGTTCTGCTTACACCCGATGATGGATCATATCATTTACTCAGCTAGCTGATCGCTGACAATAAAGAATATACATGTTGGAGAACTGGAAGGTCTATTTAAGTAGATATTGGGAGCACGCAACTTTGTACTTACGTTCTAATAATTGTCTAAAAGGAACTCAGTACGAGAAGTATTGCAAAGTAATTAGTTGGTGTTTTGTGATGGTCGTGCAGGCGAAAGGAGAAGTCGCTGCGTAAGTCAAATTAGAGATTAGAGTATTGTAATGAAAGATGTTAACGAGTTAATGCAACGATTGCAATCATTATACGCTAACTGTCACAAAGGTAATATTATAAGACCAGATAAAAACATGTCATCGATTAAAGAAGAACTTTAATCGAGGGTAGATACATTTGCCCGTCTTCCCAGTATGCATTCCAAAACAAAGTTTCCACTATGATATAAAGCAGATGAATTACATAAACGAGCAAGAAAAATCGCACACACTACTTGTAAGTACTCGGCTTGAATGGTCTCTGGCAGGTTAACGTCGTCGTTTTGAGAGACAATACACGCGTTTTAATTGCCGACGTAAATTTATTCCGCCCCAATAAACAATACGTTTAACTAGTACACATGGACAGTCCCGGGAAAGAACAAAAGCGTCTCCCTCATTGTTACATCCTTGTCGCCGCAGTTGCTATCGGAGTCTGGTATTTCAGCACTTAAATATTTGCAGATTGATCGTGATACCTAGTTTTACGACCCTGAGATGAATGCCGTTTTGCAACGGTATAGTATTAGCTTACATAACATATACTCGCCCTAAAAGGCGTCCATTATCGAACAGTTTAGTCATGCTGAAGTGATGGATGTGGGAGAAGTTTACAATTAACAGAAGCACGCGATAGTGTTGCCAAAATTAACACGTGAATGATAAAACGAGAGAGTTCGTAAAATAATAAAGTTTGCACCTGGTGATGTCACGGAACATGTGGAAAATGAAGTTACATGACATATGGTGGAAACGAGCAATAAATCGAATTATTAAACTAGCGAGATTTAACATGGGTGACGCTATTCGCAGACTGGTGAACCGTTTACTACAGACAGTAACGACATATACACTATCAGATTGCAATGATGCAAGGAAGAATTGCCGAAGATCGTATAACTGAACGTACAAAAGCCCCTGGTCAAGTGAAATAGATTCCATAGTTCAGAAAATTCTTCGATTGACAACGATAACCTCTCAAATATTTCTTCTTCTTCGACGTGTCGTACGCAGTGTTCTGCGCGTAGACGATCATATATTATGGCTTCTTGCCGCCTGCATCAGTTGTCCTATCGATGATTTTTTGGTCCACTGTCGGACATTACTGGTCCATGATATTCTTCTTCGACCTCTTCCTCGTTTCCCTTCTATTTTTCCTTGAATGATCAACCGTAATAGTTCATATTTTTGTCCTCGTATAATATGACCAAAATAAACTAGGGTTTTTCTTGTTTTTATTTCTTCAATTATTCTCCTTTCCGTTCTAGCTCTCTTTAGCACCTCTTCATTAGACAGTTTCCGTACCCAAGATATCGTCAAGGCTCTTCTATATAACCACATTTCGCACGCTTCGAAATATTTGAGTGTTCTTACGGTATACGTCATTGCTTCGACCCCATACACTAGTGTATCGGATATATAAAGCATTTTATGAAGTTCTGTCTTATGCGGAGACTTAGTGATTGGTCCGTTAACAATTTTTTAAACTTCTCAAACGTTGTTTTGGCTTGCCCACATTTTCTTTTAACTTCAGTATTTGGATCAAGCTTCTCTGTAATATAACATCCTAGATATTTAAATTGTTTAACTTCTTCGATGTTTTTCCCATTAATCTGAATAGTTGTGTTTCGATGTTGTTTGCGAGTGACTACCATAAATTTTGTTTTGTTTTCATTTATCCCTAGTCTACATTTTTTACCTGCTTCATTAATTTCGTTAAAAATTTTTTGTAACTGTTCACAAGAGTCAGCCAGAAGAACGGTGTCGTCTGCGTAGCGGATGTTATTTATGTACTTTCCATTTATCCGAATCCCAGCTCTGAGATTCCATAACGCTTGCTCAAAGATACTGTCTGCATACAGGTTAAACAGGAGCGGTGACAATATACATCCTTGTCTGACTCCTCTATTTATACTGACGCTTTCTGACATTTTGTTTTCTACTAAAATCTTGGCGCTCTGTTCCCAATACAATTTCTGGATGATTCTCATATCATATTGATTTATTCCTTTGTTTTTTAAAATTTTTATTAAATGGTCCTGCTTGACTCTGTCAAAAGCCTTCTCGTAATCCAAGAAACATATAAATACATCTTTTTGTTGATCGTAGCATTTCTGTAGAGCTGTATTCACTGCTACCAATGCTTCCCTAGTACCGTATCCTTGTCTGAAGCCGAACTGACATTCATCCATATCTCTTTCGCATATATTTCTTATTCTGGCGTGCACTATTCGTAGTAAAATTTTCAGAAGATCACTCATTAAGCTAATCATTCTATAGTTGTTGCAAGTATTAGAGTTTGTTGTCTTTGGTAATGTAATAAATGTTGATTCTAACCACTCTTGTGGTATTTCGCCAGTATTGTAGATTTTATTGTAGATTTCCGTTAATTTTTCAATATTCTCATCATTTAATAATTTAATTATATCTATTGGGATACCATCGGGACCTACTGCTTTTCTTACTTTTGCTTGTTGTATAGCATATTTTACTTCGGACTCTAGTATCTCTAAATGTTCTTCATCGTTCATAGTTTCAGTTGATTGCTCCGTCCTTATATCACTAGATACTTTTTCTATTTATTGTGTCCATACCTTTATTTTATCCTCGGTATCTGTAATTAATGTGCCTTCTTCTGTAAATAACTTTGCGGGTACTTTCTTTTTGTAGATACCGGTAATTTCTTTAACTTTTTTATGCAGATTAAAAGCATCGTGTTTTTTCTCCAGATCTTCCACTTCCTGACAGCGCTCAGACATCCATTTATTCTTTGCTGTCCGTATTTTTCCTTTTATATTTCTCTGAATATCTCTGTATATTATTTTATTTCTTTTTTGTTTCCGTCGTTCTTCCATTAATTTTAGGATTTCATCAGTCATCAATGGATTTTTCTTCCTACCAGTGGTTCTTCTAATATATTCTGATTACATATTGTAACCATTTGTTCTGTGATTTTCGTAATTCTTCCTTTTATTCCATCTGTTTTTGTTTCTTCATATGCTTTTGTGAATGTTTCGTTTATCTTCATACGTATTTTTTCTTTCGTTTTTTCATCTTGTAGCCTGGTTACATCTATTACCGGTTTGTTATTTGTTCCTCTCTTCTTCACTTTTTTTAGAACAAGATTATTATTATTATTTTCGTGTCCGGTCGACTAAATACAACAGGTTGTCCAATATTTTATAAATTTTATCAAGTCGTTATCAACGTCGTCGTACAAGCTTCCAAGTTCATATTTGCCGCTGACGGGACATGTAAATAGATGATTATAGTCCTGAACTTCACATCGATCTCACTATCGATCGCTGTCGGATATTCCCCACTTGTACAGATTATATTTTATGCGCGCAGTTCCACTTCTCAGTCTATTCAGGGTTCTCCAATGACTGTAGCTTAGATGATTCCCGCTAGGCAGTGCTTCCACCTTTTGTCTACCGTTTGCTTTTATGTTCCATATACGAAGTCTTTCCTTTTCTGCAGTGCCTGTCAATTCTTCGACTTTTTTTAGAAAGCTGTTCCTGGATTTTAATCTTGTTTCAGCCAGTCCTTTATATTCATATAACGGGTGTCGGTTGTCGCTGGCTGCTTTAAACCTTTCATTTTTTGCAGCTACCTCCCGTCGAATTTCTGGAGGGACGATACCATTAAGTTCGTAAAGTTTTGATAGAGAAGTTGGTTTCAGACATCCAGTTATCAGCCTGCATGTTTCGTTTAGGGCCACATCGATAACAAGATACCGTTACATAAGAGCGGAAAGTACTTTCCGGAAGGAGGTATGGTTGGTATCGTGAATCCGCTTACCGTTATTACATATGAGTTTGGTTTGGTTTGGTTAATTATTATACACATTAGTATAGCAGTTTGTATGAAGGTATGAAAGGACGCGAGACAATGACGGACAAGCACTTATAGGAGGTGTAAGAGCATTAAATGTGATAAGGAAACCGTGATGAATAGGAAGAAATCTGTTATGGACGCAGTCAACGATCGTATCAAAATACAGCCGGATTATGTAAGCTTAGTACCAACAGCGACTACTACTTTGGATCCGAAGGGATATTGTTACATATCGGCCGTACCCGGTAGTTTGGGAGATAACATCAGCGTCAAAAATGACTTTGACAAATATGTAAGTTCAGAAAAACAAAGCTTGATACGCGTTTGCAAGTCGTGAAAGCGGCAAGAGCAAACGATTTCGGTACATACTCATCACACCTGAGTGGGGATATGCAACCAGAAAACTAAAACCAGTGAGCTCGTCCATTATCTGTAGATGTGTGACCATTACTCGACGTGCCCACTCATTTCTAATTCCGAACCTTCCTGGAAATAACGCTAATCTAATAAATATTTATAATCTAGTGTCACTACATAAAATAGGAAAGTACTGAAGGAGGTAGAGTTGGGCGTAAAACCGCCTACAATTGCCAGTTTCGATATTGATTCGATTGGTAATTATGATTTCCATGAAAAAAAACAATTAAGCATTGGTCTTTTGGTGCGATAACAAGCGCCTATGATCAGTTCTGAGTGTAGTCTTGCGTGTATACACTCTCATTGCATATAACAATTGCCACGAGTGCTACTTATTCTGTATAGCTAGAATATATATGAACAGGTAGTCACGACGTTCGGAATCGAACGATACGCTCGAAAACAGAAATCAGCAACTAGCTGCATAATGTTTACAAGAAGTGCTGTCCTCTGCGAATTTAAAGGATCGTGTTGGGACACCCATACTATATATAGAAAGTCTGATCATGGTAAGCCTATTAGATAAACTACTAGTCAATGTCAATGATGGCCTTGATCTAAAAGATGCTGTTGCAAAGCGGCAACTGAGCAGTTTGACGGATGATGCAAAAAAAGAGATGAAATTCAAACCTCAGTGGAAGATAATTCGGTGACTAGTGCTATCAAAGACCTGTACGATTTTCGATAATTGCCAAAGGGGAACTATTTACTCGGCAGAGTAATTCGATTGCTTTTTGGAGACGAAATTTGCAATGTAAAGATCAGCAGTTGAGCAGTTACGCATATGAAGAGAAGATAAAAACTAATTTGGATTAATGGGAGATGTGAATGCTAAAATGTCACCATATTTGGATTCTGAACTGCACACACTTTTGAGGTGTACAAATAATACTTACACATACCCCGGGTACTGAAAATTGGTACTACCGGCTTCAGAGCCACATTATTATTCTACTAGAAATTACACTATTGTACACTGTTGAATGGTTATAACGAACGATTTTTGGCTCCAGTTTAACAATGGTAATTTTATTTGATAGCCTCGACTATGGATGGTAGAGGGATACTTTAAGGGAATTTTCTGTGGGTTTTTTCATATCGCTCACAGAACTACTGATTTAAAAATGGTTTAGTTTAACTAGTTTCTTGATGACTTAAGCTAAACGCAATATCTTCTGTGATAGATTTACTAAACAATTCAAAATGTCTCTTTAAGTGATAAGGTTATTTTTAATGACGAATCTGTACTATTCCTTTTTTTTTTTTTTTTTTTACATTTCATCCAGATATAAATATATATGTATAATGTATATGCGCCTATTTTTAAAATTAAATAAAATTTATTTGAAACTTTCTCTTCGGGATTAATATTTAAAACAAAAATGATATTAAAAAACTTCCTATTGAAAGTTTTGAAAATAATTCGCCGAACAACGATTAAATTTGCTTAAAAGAATGAAATAAAGAAAAATTATAAATATCAATAAAAATAAGCAATAAAATACTCACGCGCGCGAGCACGCGCGCGCGCGTGTGTGCGTGTATTGGATGTAAAATATTTCTTGCTAATGAGAAAAGTTTAAAAGTAGGAAAAAAGTAAAATTCGCTGGCCTTTTTTGCTTTTTTTTATTAAATAGAAAAGCGGAAAAGCTTTAATAATTTCTAGGCAACTGAAATGTACGAAATCTTTTAGTTTTTCATATTGTATGGTATATTTCGAAACGAAGTAAATTCGATAAGGTCAATGTTTAGCTCTAAATACCATTAATCCTTTGGTAAAGAAAATTACGCAAATAATTTTTTTTTTTAACTTTTCAAGTTGAAAATTATGAATAGTTCGTCTACAATAGCTTTTTTTGTTCCTTTTTTTTTTTTTTTTATTATTATTTTTTTTTAATAATATTAGAATATAAAATTATGATAAAACGTGATAGATATAGACGTATTCCGTTTCTCTTTTAGATTCATATTTTTTTTTCGGCCAAATACACTGAGGTTAATTATTGTTCTAATAAGTATTTTATTCACCTTCCTCGAAAATACCGAAATTTTCCGAACCGCGTTAATAACAAAGATTAAATTAATTTTCGTACCTTTCTAGTTGATAATTTTTAAATAAGTTAAATCTTTATTAATTTACCCGAAAGACTAAATCAATAAACGATTAGTGTGAAAGTGGCTAGTTTTTATTGTTAATGTAAAACGTGAAAGGCTATGAGTACATCACACACAAGTTGGAAACGTGCAAGTTGAGGCATTTAGTGATAGCCTAGTTCGAGTCAATGGAAAAAATTTACAGACCAATTGCAAGCCGTCTGATAATTGTAGTTATTATTAATGTGAAAACAGGAGTCGAAAATGAAGAGATCTGATTGTAGACGAGCGCTTACAGTAAGAAACACAGCTGCTGAGCGGATTGCCATCTTCTCCAGATTACGCTCAAACACCAGTCTTTTTGATGAAATTTAGGTTACCGATAAAAAATTTAATTGACACGCTAACGCGGAATTGTTATGTTCGAAAATGGAAATCGTATTCCATGAAGAAATTTCGTTATCTATCGAATTATATAGATTTCAGTTAACATCTTAGCAATGTATAGATATGAATTTTATATACATATATATATATATATAAAATAGTTTGAGGCACGATTCCTGCTGTTCGGTGGACTTTTCTACAGACTCGGTGCTTCCGCCCGAGTGGAAAATCATCTTTTATGGATTTATTTTAGAACGTCAATAAAGTCTTACGCCTTCCTGTTGGTCTCTTCCGTTCGAGTAGAATAAACGTATCTGTTGATAGAGTCACCAATCTAAAATGAAAAAAATCGATTTATGACAATAATAACGGTGAAATAATAACGTTCCTTTTTCTCTCTCTCTCTCTCTCCGTTTTTCTCTGTTTGAAAAGATAATCCACGAAATGAATAAGTTTTTAATTAATATTAGTATTACTATTATTATTATCATCATTATTTTCGTAATTCAAGTAAAATAACTTCTGGAATATTCAAATTTTCACCGTTGGATCAGCTCGAGTGCTTCCGATGAGATAGGCTAGTATTTCATTTCAAAGATAAAATAAGAGAAAAAAAGTTATCGATATTTTTTTTTTTTATTATTAATTGATCATACAAAAAGTTTTCAAACTACGAAATATCGTTTAAAAGAAAACCAATTAAAACGCGGGGTCAGATATGCAACGATCTGATGATTAGTACGCTATGGAAAGACTTCTGAATACAACTGGTGACTGGAAATTGGACTAACGCTGAAAACACGGTTTCGCTTTCGATCCGGTTATAAATTATGCTCATAATAGTCCATGTGCCAGACAATTTTTGAGTATAATTTGGGGGGGCAAATTTTCCTTCAAACCCCAGTTAGAGGGGCACATGTAGATGGTAAAAAAGTATGATGGCCATTTGGAAGCGGTAGCTTTTCAAAATGGCGGCCAATTAAAGATGGCGGCCATCCCGAATCATATATTAGATCATAACTCGGCTCCTAATTGTCCGATTTTAATTTTCTTTTTTTCAAACGAAAGCTTGTTACATTTTCAATAACTTTAGTTCAGTACACTTTTTTTAAATCTTCAATAGCTTTTGTGAAATAATGGAATAAAGAATTTTTTCTTTCTCAAAGATGTCTTTAGCCCGAATTACTCGAGTGACAATTAATTTTTACGGGGATATGCTTCAAATAAAACATGAAGATAATTTTATAAGCTTTACAATGAAATTTGTACAAAAGTTGTATCTGTGATACAAAGCGAGATATGCTATTTTTAGTACCGAAAAACCGGTCGTGAAAAGTACGTCATTACGTTTTAACTACGACGCGTGACTCATTCTGCCTCTATCGTTATATTGAACCCGCGAGTAAATGTTGTAGAATCTTTTATAGTTTAGTAGCATTGAAGTTAGTGATATCATTTTATATAAATTACCCAGATAAATATGAAGTCAAGTATAATTTTTACCTATTTAATCTTCAAAATCGCTGTCTGAAAATTCATCAACGTTATCAATCACATAATCTTCTTCTTGTAATTTAAGTCTCATGTTGTCGCAATTTGCTAGTTTACACGCAGGTGTGCATTTCAACGAATTCAGCATGCACGTACAGGTAGGCAGCTTGCATGATCGTGTGCACATGATGAAGATAGTTCTGGCACTTCTTCCACCACATTAGCATTTATTTTGAAGCATTTCTCTTCATATGTAATAAACAAGGTTTTTTCCAAATTTTTCCTTTCATTAACATCTTGCCAATTTTCCGCCAAAAATTTTGCCAATTTATTCTTGCTTTGACTGCTTTTTAAAATTCCTCTCCAATTTTAGATTTTATGCCCACTCTTTAAAGAACGAAATGAAATTCCTTCATCAGCACCTCTATACAATCTTTCGGCATCTTTAATAGATCTATCTCCGTAGGTATCAAAAATGACATCTATTCTTTTGCTACCGGCTCCCACTTTTAACACTTCAAATAAAACTAGATCCGAAATTTCTTCAAAAGTGTGGTTTTCTGCATATAACTTTTGAACGAGTGTCATGGCATCAATTATTGTTGCTGATTCACCAAATACTTGGTCAACAAGAGTAATTTTGTTCTCGAGAAAGTTTGCGAGAGTACTTTTATTTGTTTTCTTTAATGAACCATCAGGATTTGCTAAACTCTAAGGCAACGGGCCTAGAGGATGGCTGAGTACTTCTTACATATCTAGGCTACGGTTTTCAGCTATTAGGATGATATTGCCGAAAAGATTTCTATCAGCTTTCAAAATAACTTCCTTATTTTCAGTTTTACGTTTCATTTCCTTGGAGGTTTTAAACATTTTTAATTGAATTTTTGAAATTGGATTGAAAAATCCGTCATTTCTTTCCAAACGATCGTGTTTAAAATCTTCATATGCTTTTTTTCCTTTTTCTCTTGCAAATAACAGATCATTTTGTACATCTGTTGATGCCTCAGCTCCTGTGGATAGTTGCACAATATTGGATGTGTTCTTGTCAAAAGGATTCGTCCATTCATTTTCTAATAATTCAATTAGAGAAGAGATTTGCTTCTCGTCCTTAAAAATTCGTGTTTTATGAAGATCAGGATGGTCGACATTTTCATTTTGATTAAATTGTAGAACCTCTCTCATTTTACCTAAAGCTGACGCTCGAAACTCTGCTGTTAAGTAATATTTAGATATTGCTCCTGACTTCAAACTAAAACCTTTTGTTCCGCCTGCTGTTTGTGTATCTTTATTCACCGTTTCTTCTAGAGCTTGATCAACGGGTATTTTTGCAAATGGATTTTTTGATCTGAGCTGGACAGAAAATTGTCCAGATTTAAATAACTCAAGAAGCGCAGGATCTTTATTTTCTAGGCAAGATAGTTCGGCAAAATGGATTGATAAGTATCGAGCGTAGTTAATTTTATCCAAACTGAAACACCACGGTATCATTTGTTCTAAACAATAAAGGTAGAGCATCCGGTTACCCTCTCTATGAGCTCGAATTAAGCCTAACAAAATCTCTACCTGGTCGACATAAAACATCCAAAATGATGAAAGTAGGCCATTTTCGTTTTTAAATTTATTCAAATATTCCTCAAATAAGCTTACAACAGTATTAAATTCTTTCTTCTTAACAAGTGTTTCAAAACTATCTTGAGAAACATTTTTAGGAAATGAAGCAAATAAATCGTTAATTTCTTCAGGTGTTGAAGGAAATTGGATGTTTTTAGCGCAGATGTCATCCAAAAAGTTGTTCCAAATAATTCTCATGAACGCTTCATACACGTATTTATGTAATCTAAGGGCGCGATTGTACTGTTTTCCATCCAACACTTGAGAAATGGATCCTTCTGAAATAGTATCCGATTCAACTGCCAATTCTTTAAGTCCCGCGTTACCGAATAATTTTCTAATTACCGATAATAGATTACAAATTATATGAAAACTGTCCATCATTCGAAATATATTCTCAAATTCTTGTAGCCGGGCCCATTTGATTTCCATTGCTTTTGAAAAAATAGCCTGATCTAGAACAACGACCATTTTTTTTTTTTTTTTTTTTTTATTTTTAGAAGCCATTTCTAGCCTATTGGCTATCGGTAGCTGATATGATAAATGATTTTGACGTGAAGGGTTCGTAGTCCAGTGACTAGTCCTTGTATTAGTAACTTTGTGTTTGAATAATTATTGCAAAGGTTTTTTTTTTTTTTTTTTTTTACACTAAACCAAGTCTAAAGGTTTTGTTCTTTTTAGTCTGCGCACTTGCGTTTGTGACGAATTATCCAGTAGGCCAATTGCAGACCAGTTTGTGTGGTTATATAATCGCTCCTGATGTTTTATTGCCATCCTGTTGATAACGTCAGCTACATAATCCATGCGAAGATCATCGTGAATGGTTTTGTTCCTTACGTACCATGGGGCGCCGACGATTGACCTTAGAGTACTATTTTGGTATCTTTGAATTTTCATAACATTGCTCTTTGCACTGCAGCCCCACAATTCGCATCCATACTTCCATATTGGAGCGAGTAATTGGTTGTATAATAATAGTTTATTTTCCAAGGACAGTTGGGACCGTTTTCCTAATAGCCAGTGTAGTTTGTTAGTTTTGATTCTAAGTTCAGTTTTTTTTGTGTCAATGTGCTTACGCCATGTTAGCTTCTGGTCTAGGTACAAGCCTAGGTATTTAACGTCTTTTTTGATTGGGACTATCTTGTTGTCGATTTTTATATTTTCTGGCTCTATATGTCGATTTGTAAATATTATATGTGTTGATTTATTTTCATTTATTTTAATTCGCCATTTCTTGCACCACGACATAACTTTATTCACGGCTTTTTGTAATTTACTATTTGCTTTTGTTTGGCTTAAATCAGAGCATAGTAGTGCGGTGTCATCCGCAAAAGTTGCCATTAAGGAATTGTCTTCAACCGGTATATCTGCTGTAAAAATAAGGTATAATAACGGCCCCAAAACACTTCCCTGTGGAACTCCTGACTTAATTGGATATATGTCAGATACTTCATCTCCATACTTGATTTGATAGTACCTTTCGTCCAAGTACGATGAAAACAACTCGTAATAGTGATTTGGAAAACTTTTTTTTATTTTATACAATAAACCGTTATGCCATACTTTGTCAAAAGCCTGACTTACATCCAGAAATATGGCATCGCAAATCCTTTTCTCCTCTAAATCAGATTCAATCTGTTGTACCACTCTATGTTATCTAAATTCAAGTTCGATTTTATTTGATTACTTTGACGTAAAATTTCGTAGACTGTGGACATGCCAGTTGCAGATTTATTTATTGATGGTAAATAAGCAACAGTATCACGTGAAACAGTTAAATTGTTTCTTGTCATTATATTGAATCCTGTCCAAGAACTAACAATTTGATTATTAGCGTTACACTGACTGCTTAAAATCCAAAAAATATTTTTGCGTCTCGACTGTGTAAAAAAATTGAGGCATTCTGGAGGAAGCTTAGCAATCAACATTTTAGGAGGATCGTATCTTTTGCCTGCGATATAATCGGGAATAGATGAACTAAGGGTATTTATTGTATTTCTTTTTTTTCTATCTTTATCATGAATTGTCAGTCGCGGAGGTTGACAAAAATCTGACGTACTCTGGATTATGATTCCATTAACTCGATGCGATGTTCCCGCTCCACTGAGAGTCTTTTCATTTCGATCAATATTGTCAAATGCAACAATTGTTGGAACACCCGAATGGATACTATAAGGCAAAGGAATGTGGCCATCTTTAACAGAAGTAATTTTCTGTAGGCATAATGACGCGTCTATTTCAAACAATTTAGTATAACTGCAACTGTGACCCATTCGATTTAGCATTGAAATAAGCTCGACATTCCCTGTTAATGATTTTACAACCATTACAAGTAAGATATGTTTCGGAATTGAGATTTTTCCATGCGAAATAGCATAAATAATATCTTGTGAAATAGACCATATAAGTCGTAATTCTTGGGGGTATGTTCCTTTAAGCAAGCATCCAAGAAAATAATTCAATGAGTGTGGTACTTCAATACTTTCGGAATGTAATTCAGAAGGAGATGGAGGCCAAGCAATTTGATCACCGTCAATTGCTTTCACATCTTCTCTTATTTTTTTAGCTACTCGGAAAATCTCACTGTTCTGAACATCAGCAGTAGCTTTATCGAGCTGATTTTTCGTTAAAACATATTTCTCATAAAGCTCATCGTACGATAAATTATCAGGTATGATGTAAACAGTACGGTTTATAGATTTAAAATGTAGTGAACTTCCAAACTCTTTTTCAAGATTAAAAGTAAAATTGCATTTTGTTGACTTTTCTACGTCATCTTTTTTATCGGCGGGAAAGTAAGAAATCAGTTCTGAAATAAGTTCACTACGCTTGTAAACATTTTTCTTTTCGAACATGTCACTTCAAATGAAATCAAACAGTAACTGATATGCTAATTTTCAACTTCAAGATAACGATCGACAGTTTTTGGTTTTAATGGCCGTTTTCTAGTGTAAGTTCTATAACATGATCTATGGAAATGGGCTTCAGCTGCCACAATATCCCTGGAAGTTACAGCCAAAATTTTCGTGTTTTGTCGTTCTGTGGCAAGGTTTCTCAGTAACTCGCCTGATCGTAAGGTTTCACGAGTTTAACTATCTTTTACATACTTGCTATCTTTGTCGCAAAAAATGAAAATTTTCTTATAGACAACATTGCGTGAAGTGTCATGTGATAAGGAAATTCTACTTACCGGAGGCGGATTAATAGATTGTGAAGAAGGTCCTGGTTCGTCAAAAGCATGGGACGGTGTACTGAATTCAACCAGTAATTTCAAACTTTTTGGATGAGTAAAATTAACGCGACACTCTCTGTGATATTTTCCTTTTAAAAGGTCACTTTCAGTTAAAATTGAAACATTCAAAATAGGAGTAAATTTTCGTTTTTCAGTGGCATCACGTAAAACCGACCAAGAAGATAAATCTCGCGGCGAGAGCACTGCACTTTTTTCACGCGAACCATCACAAATTATGCACTTCGTTTGTTCTAGTTTTTTTCTTTTAGATTCAGATTCATTATCCGACATCGTAAAATCGAATTTATCGAATCAACGTACACGTAACGCAATCGATCGAGAACTGATCTTCAAATATTTACGCTTAAACTGATTCTGAAAAGTAATGAATCACTTACAAATGTATTCGGAATATATCGCAGATCAAATGAATGTTTACAGTTTTAACTTCGGGTCAATGGATTGCGTTCGAAGTTATGATTGAAGAGAATGAGTCACGCGTCGTAGTTAAAATGTAATGACGTACTTTTCAAGACCGGTTTTTCGGTACTAAAAATAGCATACCTCGCTTTGTATCACAGATACAACTTTTGTACAAATTTCATTGTAAAGCTTATAAAATTATCTTCATGTTTTATTTGAAGCATATCCCCGTAAAAATTAATTATCACTCGAGTAATTCGGGCTAAAGACATCTTTGAGAAAGAAAAAATTCTTTATTCTATTATTTCACAAAAGCTATTGAAGATTTAAAAAAAGTGTACTGAATTAAAGTTGTTGAAAATGTAACAAGCTTTCGTTTGAAAAAAAGAAAATTAAAATCGGACAATTAGGAGCCGAGTTATGATCTAATATATGAATCGGGATGGCCGCCATCTTTAATTGGCCGCCATTTTGAAAAGCTACCGCTTCCAAATGGCCATCATACTTTTTTACCATCTACATGTGCCCCTCTAACTGGGGTTTGAAGGAAAATTTGCCCCCTCAAATTATACTCACTTATTCTATTCGGGCACATGGACTATAAGAACCAACATTGTACACACTTATCTAGCTAGTGATAGGACCATTGCCGCACGAAATCTCGTAAAAAATCGCAAGTTCCTCATTAATGCAAATTCACCCTCATCATTGTAGCTGATGAATACTTTCTGTCTTTTCGCCGAACCGTATCAGTGCGCTTGAACACGCATGCGCATATGTGTATATTATCATTTTCACCTTCATGTACGAAAGATCACATCTTTCTATCGCAACGGAACGGCACTTCTGCTTACTTCTGCATTCGTTGACAAAATAACCCCATTCTGAACTGGACCTTTCTTAAAAAGTTTTTAAAGATTAAGATTCATAAAATCATGAGTCTTTAAAGCGTTTCTTACACGGAGAGGGAAAGTATCAGCGAGCTAATATTAATTGCTGATGTTTCAAATCCTGATAATTTTCCTACCTTACCGATTCAGTAAGTCGTCGCGATAGCCTAGTTTACGGAGGTCACGGGTTCGATCCCGGGCGACGACAGAACTTATTACAAAGAATTAAATTAAATACTCGCTAATAATCAATCACGTGGAAGGCAATGGCAAACCACCACATATACCATCATATGCGCGCTAGTTCAGTACACACAGCAGACACACGCGGGACTGCACTTGTATATCGATAAATCAAACGATTACTAATCAGTTCCAGGTGTGGTCTTGCGTGCGTACACATTCGTACTGCATATAAACAATTGCCATGAGCGCTGCCTATTCTGTGCTGCTAGTGTACAAATAGGTAGTCACGATGCTCGAAATCGAGCGATACGACTCAGAGACCTATTCAGTAGTTCTTTCCCTTTTCTGTTTCTAATGTTAACAATTCCACGAGAAAAATCGTTTAATGTCACCTAATCTAAGCATGACAGGGTTTCGTGTTTTTAGAAGTTATTGTTAGCAGTGGTCCTGTGTTATATCCGGCGTTCGCGTAAATTATATAATTAAGGTGATCAGAACGTTAAATAATGCAGTTTTAGCATAGGTGTTTGTAAATTTTCAATACCATTATGTAGATTCAGGTCAATCTGTAAATTCGTCTATATATGATAACCTATTATTCATTATAATATCTACACCTATTTTACCAACTCTACCGTTGTATAGTGAATTCTTTATCGATAAAGCGTTATTTGATTTTGGCCATGTTTCACCTATCCCAGACATTACAATGTTATTTTTATACAAATCGTTTATTTTTTTACTTATTCCAAATTCGCATATACTCCTCGGCACAATTCCAGTTTAATAAAGTAACTTCCCTGTTTTGTAACATTTGTATTCTGATCGCGCAACTAATTCGCCTTCAGTATTACTATTTAGCCTATCTAATGTAGCAACGTTGTTCGGAGGCAGCTCTAATCGTGACAATATAAAAGGAGATGTGAAATTAATATTCAATTACACGGTGATTATGAACACAAACAGGAATACTTTCGTACACAATGAGGTTAGAAAATATCGGAATCTTATTAATTAAATTAATAACGAACAATTAAAGGATGAACAGCGACAAATAGAGCATCATTACCGCGTTTTCGATCTACGCGGCATTATTTTAATTATTATTTTTATTGCTATTTATACCAATTAGGATTTTACCGGTTTATTGCGAACGTTTTTTTTTTTGGTATCGTAGTCCTGTTTACACTGATATTATTTGTACTAGTTCGGAGTTCTGAGTATAGATATGGTCCTAGTTTGAAAGTATCAACTTTCTCTCCCCGTCGGGAGAAATACTAGTTTTTAATAAACTAATTTTTGTGTCGTAGATTTTTTTGAATTGTTTTGCACGATTTGGAACCGGGTTGTTTTCGAAATCGGCGGAAAACAGGTGAAAACGGAGCCGTTTCCTACTTAATGATGTACCCCCATTCAGAGGCGTATCAATATCAAATGCCTCTATGTATAAATAATTTGATCCTTCGGACTTGTCCGTAAGGACACCCTCTAGACTCCCGATGATAATTGTTTATAACGCTTATAAAAAGGAGTTGGTTTTAATTTACTACATTATTTCATAAAGACCCTACGGTTTGCGTAGCAATTTTTAATCAATCACGATTTCCGTTACATTTAATCAATGAAAAAAAATGTATATTATATCTAGCGTAAAAGTGGCAGTCATTTGAATCGTTATTTTGTCTTTAATAAAAAGAGGCAAGGATAATTATACTTTTTTACCGATATTTTGCAGAAAAGATTCTTATGCCGTAGAGAAAGAAGTGCTATAATTAGTTTGCAAGCTCTAAATTTGTCAGTTTAGTTTTTATACTTCTGGAAGGGCGCAAATATCTGATTATACACTATCGTCGGATAAAACGAAATTGCTTCGTACACTTAGGATTCGGCTCATTAGATAATGCTAACGGAACGTGTACATTTTTAAGTGCCGTTCGTTCTATAGAAGATCGACGACCTTGAGCATTTATCGCCAGACTGGAATGCTGGACGGGCCCGGAATAAAATTTACTACGTATAAAATAACGGATATTAGCAATCACGGCACGCTACTTAACTAGCTAATTCCTGTTATATGCACATAGAAGCCGGCCCCGGCCTCACAGCATTATTAACCCTCATATAGTATTCGCCCAAGTAACACGATAATTAAGAGGATATTTTTGTTTATTACTTTTGTTTTCAGTAGTTAGAGAATCGATATTTACATATTAATATCATCGATTTCATTTATTTTCGCTCCGTATTGTTTCGCAACGTGATCACGGCATAATAAAATTCGGCACGTGTGCGGTCAAGTCTCGGATTTTGTCACTTTCGAAAATGTCCATAGTACCAGTCGGCCGGAATGCTCTTATTCGTTGTTTTGCCTACGTGTTAAGATTGTGCTCTTTCATGACTCTCCGTTCGGTCGCATTCTATGTCGCGCGCAACTTAAGGCAACGGATATTAACATGCAACACATATACGGGCGGCGAGGTAAGTTACAATTTGAAGAGGCGCTGGGCAGTTTAATATTTACAGCTAATACATCATGAACATAACTGGAATAAACTGTCGTGAAGAGAAAACGCGAACTCGTAAATAATCCGAAGTATGCGCTAGAACTGGAATAGTCTTCGCAGAAGATGAATAAATCACCTTATTATAGTTCTGAGTCAGAGAATTCAATGGAATTCTCGTGAACTACTTTTAACAAACGGAGCCGAAATGCGGCTACGTCGTAATTT
Source organism: Icerya purchasi (assembly GCA_039619475.1). NCBI lineage: Eukaryota > Metazoa > Arthropoda > Insecta > Hemiptera > Monophlebidae > Icerya > Icerya purchasi. Next base: position 227,301,130 of record CM077116.1, read on the forward strand.
TTGCATTTTGAGGTGATCCGGTACTTCAAAAAAATTTCCGTTCGATAATCAAATAATTTAGAAGTAGGACGAGCAGCATTTTTCTAGCGAAAGTTTCACAGAGAACCACTGTGGTCACTGGTGGGAACAACAATAGGGAAGCGCATACAAATGGAGAACCCACTACGAGTGAAGTCGCTTACAGACTACATAGGCTGTTCTCACGATTTCTTCACCGCTTCACACGAATAAGATGTGCAAGATAAAACCAATAACAGGTGGAAAGTGGTAGAGATAGTACCGAAGTGCTAAAGATTGACCAAGATAAGGGGGTGCTGATTGATTACTAGGAAGAGAATTAAGTATACAATCGATTTTTCAATCTGGAAACAATGCAGTTCCACTTTTTCCGGTGATAAGAGACATTGTACGCTGATGTTATATATTTGTTGCACCCGGAGAAAGGTCACTCTCCCCTGGAATGGAAAATAGTTTTGAAAAGTGGCCTTGCCATCTGTCTAGGTGTTCAGATTAGTTAGCAAAAGCTAACGATAAGCCAATAATCCAGATACGTTATTTTAATGATGTTCCTTTTTGATATTAGCATTTTACGTAGAACTGCGCATTTTTTTTTATTTCGGTACTCCCCGCATTCCATGTGATTTTTTTTTTTTGTTTATAAAATAAGTTATCGGTCGCACAGGGCAAGTATGGCCGTTGTGTGAGTGTCGCCCGACAATCTTACTAACATTTAATCTAACTATACAAAATTACAACTATTCTTGCTTATCCTATATCTCATAATATTAGTCAACTTGAGATTATATAAATTATAACATAGTACACACATACAAATATGTACACATACTGTAAATACTCATCTGTATATAATACATGAAGGCAGCTAAATATCTTCAAAACAAAGAAAAGAAAGAAAAAAAAACAAACAAGAAAGGGCGAAAACCATTAAATAAAAAGAGAACAGTAAAAGAAAATTATAAAATAGAATGATTCGGAACGTATCTTAGGTTTTATACGCCGTTCTTTCAGACATTTTCTATTTCGTTCTTCCATACACCAATTTTTTTTTTTTCGTTTAGTATGTGATGGGGTATTTTACGAATTAGTTTAATTAAAACTGAATCATCAGTATTATCCATGCCTAGATTTACGCTCTGGGGGGATAGAAGTAATATATATTATTTCGGTTTCTTGTTAATCGAATTTTTTGCCCAGATGGTAATTTTATATTATTGAAAATTCTAATAATTAGAAATAGTATACATCTTGGGAGACATTTCATTGTTTTCTTTTCACACATAATTAATCCAGAAAATTGCTTCCAGTGAGGAAGTATAAAATAAATTTCTCGCTGTGTTAAGCAATGTAAAATACAGGGGTATATACTTTTACACGTGTTAATACATTAACAAATGTATTGCGAAAAAAATTTTCTTGAAAATGCTTCCAGAAAATGATGCAAATTTTCATTTCCGGCCCCCGCGGAGGGCAGTTGCTGCGAGATTTCGCTTCGCTGTTTAATTTTTACGTGCGGGGCAATCATGCAGGCACGTTAACTTGTTCATTATCGGCGATGTATCAAAACTCATTACGAGGATTTAAAAGGGAGGCATACTTTAAATGCTGAAATAGAGAGTTTGTGAATTTTTTCAGTATTAGTAATAGAATAAGGAATTTACGACGCTTTTAACAGTTCGAAAATACTTAAATACGTTGTCTGCTACGTTCTTTGCAAAGCGTATATGCCTGCGACCTCCTGCGCATTTGCACACCGATGTATTTAAGACTTTTATTAAATGCAATAGGTTCGCTAGCTTCGGAAATAGCTATTTTATGAAGCAGACTGGAATTCAGAAGAATCATTAAAAGAGAGAGGTAAAGGGAGAAAACTATTAGAACGCACATTTTTTATATCTTTCATTATTTAACCTTTTAAAGTAGATACTTATTAAATGTATATACATATATACATAGACAAACATATAATATATATATATATATATATATATATATATGTATATGTATATTTGTACTGTGTTTATAAAGGACGGCAGATCATCTTGTCATTAAGCGAGCCTTTCTATTATCAACATTACGTGTCAGATCGAGAGACAAGGTAAGACAGAACATGGATTATCCATTATTTCATTAGCGCGGGAAAAACGGAGCAAGTATGTAACATGGCTTCGAGGGGGAATATATTTTTCATTTCTCGGCTATTTTGGAATAGGGAATAAAGAATTTTGAAGGGCTAATAATGCGGCTAGAATTTCAGTTTCCGTAGCCGAAGCGAACGCTAACGGTAATTAAAACCAATAATTAGTAATCGTCGAAACGAGCTTGTTACTCGACTGGCTAAGGTAATTTCGGAACTAGTTAATCAGCAAGAAGAATAACGTTGTATAGTGTTTCGCAAGTTATAAAACCCGTTTGGTTTTTCGTAGTGCCGACAAGTACTTTAACGACAATAAATTACCGAACAGCTAAAGAGAAGACCTGATCGGGCGAATTACGACCGACTTAAAAAAGTACTTTCCGCGAAACGAATTCCCTCCGAGTGAGAACCGCCAGTGCCCTAATCAATATTTGCTATTGTATCGGAATTTTTCTCGATAAGTAAACGATAACGCTTAGTCCGCACTTACTTTCACATTCCTTGCTGTTCGCTGAAGATCACTCGACGGAAGATCGACTTCCACGAAAAACGACGAGGCATACTCTCGGCGATTAAAATAAAATTCGAATTTGAAATTATCGCCAAGACATCCGTCTACCGATTTATCTTCAACACCGTCACCCGTCTGTCGCCCCTTCATACGTTCATTATCGCCGCTGATACTTAATTCTTATTTTTCTTTTCTCGCTTGGTTGCCCTGGAAAAATATTATTTTGTTCCGGTACAGATTTGTCGAATTCTTCTACAAATTTACACCGTCGAATACGATACGTTCTTCAGTCTTTCGCGATTTTCCCGACATCTCGCAGCTAGTTTAAATTCGCGATTCGATTGTAAGAGCGACGAATAAAACAGTTTCCATTTTCCAGCCGTATCCGTCAGCTTTCCAATTTCTTTTCTTCGAAAAATTGCCATTTTTCTTGCAGCGCCCTTTACGACGTCATCTGGCATTATTCTTATTATTAGCTTCGCAGAAAAAATGTTTTTTTTCTTTTTTGTTTTTGTTTTTTTCTTCTTCTTTGAATAAAAAGGAAAGGTAATCGATTAGAGTGTGTTTTTTGAAGATCGATGAAAAATAAAGAAAAAGTTATATCGAGAAATGACGGTAGAAATGGCAAGATCCTATCGGGGGAAAAAAAAAAGGACAAAAACGCTTTACGTCAGCGTCTGGTCGCGGTAATTTAAATTGTGGTGCAGATAGAGGTCGAGGGTGAGAATATGTTCCTAAGGGTGTTTACCACCAGCTTGGCGAAAGAGCGGACCACCCCTAATCGAGCTGATGTTTCGCGACGATTCGATTAAAAACTCGACGCCGGTCGCCGATTTGATGAAAAGCGCCCTATTCGGAACCAAAGTTTCCTTAATTCCGGCGAAAGGTCGTAAAATTTTGAAAAGGTACGAAGCGGCACACGAAACTGTTTTCGATATCCATCAACTTCCGCTCTAGAACAACTCAAAGTGCTCGATAGCGAACCGCGACGTTCCGCGCCGAGCCGACCGCTCTCGTTACTTCTCATTTTATTCGACTACTTTTCTGCGGCTCGGCGTGTCTAAAAAATAACGGGCGCCCCATCGTGAGGAGAGCGGCCCATCTCGACGACCATATCTCGGCCCGGATGAAAGTAAACGGTTTAAATGCGATCCGACAACGCCACGACGCAAACTATTCGAGCTTTTACCGGCTAGCTCTACCTTTTGTTTCCTAATGCGTGTACACTTTTCACAAATGAAAGCGAATATGTGCCATGAAGCGGGAGCAACACAAAGGCTTATTTCGCGCGTCGAAGCGACGCTGAAGAAACGAGATTTTAACAATGAATACAGCGAACTCGGATTATAGAACGAGTTGCTTGAGAAAATTGGAGATTAGCTTCGAAGGAAAAAGCCGGATAAAAGATGAAGATATAATTTACGGAAGTGGCGAATATAAACTTTTCCGTTTTGTTACCTATTAAACAACAAGTCAGTGTGCGCCTGTATGCACGCGTCAATCGGCGAAAGGCGTCGGACGGGAGCGGGACATTTTCACGGCTGAACACGCAATCGTATAATCACGGCATCCTGTTTGTTCGGCGAATTAACTTTAACGCGAACACGCACCCACCGCACCGCCCACTGTCATTTTTTCCGAAAAGCCGCGGTACCTTTTTCGTCCTGAAATCGTTGCCAATTACTATCCGTCGCTGTAATATTTAATTACTCGCCCGACCAGCTCGCGCGACGCAGCGTACGAAATTACCCGGGCGATTGGGAAAGCGGTGGGGCTCAGATAGGAGGCGCCGCACTTAACGATCGTCGCCGGACTAATTTCAAAGATAACGACCCCGGGAAATACAAATTGAAAAGAAAACGATTGCGAGCAGCTTAAAGTGTGCCAGTTGGAAAAGTGGCGTGTTGGAACTGTTGAAGGAAAGCGTTACGTTTAATCTTGAGTACAGTCTCTACTCTCTGGTTGCCGGTGCATATTAAAGAAGGTTCCGCGATGTACGAGCACGTGTAATGTGAACGCTTTCTTCGAGTGGTCTGCCTAGAGCTAGAGAGATCCGGTCAGAACCGCGTCCTTGGTTGAATATGTAATATGCGTTCATTTCCCGCATCACTCCAACCTAGTATCAGTTTCTTTTTGCTTGACAATCTTTTCAACCCGCTCAACACCTTAACCGCGCATGTTTTTGTCTTCTCCGCTTTTCTTAACTTCCTTTCTTCACTATTCATTGTAGGTTCTTAATGAAATTCTCATTCTCTTCTCTGGGCCTATTTCAGCCATAACAGAAATAGAGTTATCCCCAAAAATTCTACCCTTCACAATAATCTCATTCTCGATATTACCCTATATATACTATACAGAATTTCTCCTTATTATTTAATTCTATTGATCGCAGTTTCACTCCATCTCTTCTATGTTCTCGAAAACACTCAATGACGCTTTTGCCAGTATGCTCCTAATGATACATCTTTTGACGACCATTCTCCCACTATTTTCATCACTTCAACGCTTCTTTGTGGTTTCTCCCTAAACAAGCTGTTTATAATTTTGATGAATCCTCGATTCTTCCCCTTTACACATTCAGTCTGAACCTAACCCAAAATTCATCTCTTTCCTTATCCAGCCCCTTCTATTTCACGAAACTTTTACATCCCTTAGTGGAACATGTACTGCAAAGCCGTTTTTAACCCCACAATATTACCGCAATTAAGGCTTTACGTTCATTTTCTTTTCTCTCTAATTTCCTTTTTCGCAAAAAAGTAAATTTATATATCCTTAGTCTAAAAAAAAAAAAAAAAAAACTGTTCAAAAAAATTTTTTCTGCATCTTTTTAGAGGTAATATATTTCATATCTGGAAGCTGGCAAGGTTTGGTGGTTGGAGCGCAACAGTTTTTTCCCTTATAGTATGCTTAGCTTTCGTTCTGGTCGGATCACAGTTATCCTGATATCTCTATAAGTCCTTTTGTGATAAGAATTTTTAAGTAGCTACTTCACTGACGTTTCCAACTCATTTAATAATGCCCATCTTCCGGATTTCAAAAAAGCAGGATGCTCTCGCTTAACATTCCTCCCCATTTTATCTTTCTTATTTTTCTAGCCTCTTTACAAGTGTAGAACTGTTCACTATTCACTCATTCTTTCGCTGCCTCCAGAAAAGTATTTCAGCGGGGCCTATTTATAGGTCCTAGTCGTATTTGGTTCATGTCTTTCAGATCCACCTGTACTTTCTTTGCAGATGATTTATAATATTCCAGTTTTTACAACATTTCAGCGGCTAATTTTCTTTCTAATACGGAAACCGCTCTTTCTAACATTCACCTTTCCATTTCCCCTTTAAAGTGTTCATGTACAGTCTTCACCTTGCGCCACTTCTTTAATCAATTTATTCCTATATAATTCACGGTTTTATTTTCCTCTTTCCAATACTTTGGTGTACTTTTAAATAGGCTCCTTTCATAATCACATAAATAATCTCTCCCCGATCGAATGGGGAAGTAATCTCCCTCGGCTCTTATTATTTTTTGTATAAATCTATTATCCTATCGGAACTGAACTTTTCTGCATATGCCAACGGCCGAAAATATGTTCTCTCCAAAGTTGGACGAATAGAAAGTTTGTTTTTAGAAGCTACCTGTGTTCTACGGTTTATTCACAGATCCTATCTAGAAATTGATTATTAATCAAAAACTCTTCCAATCTCCATCTGCTCTTCAAAACGTATTCAATATTACATAATCCTCTCCCGCAACTAGCCATTCTCTATTCAAAAAATCTCTATTTTTCTCACATATTTCTTCGTCTGTACAAATTATTTTCCTATATCTTTCTCCCCCAATAAATTTCCATACGTTATCGTAAACTTTTCAAATGTTCACCTCCTCCGACTAAGTTGGTTTTTCTTTCTGTGTCTAATAAATCTTTTTCTGATTCGACCGTTGTTAATGAATTCAACTGCCCCTTCAATTCTACATTCCTCTTTCATTGTCTCATTTTCACTGTCTCATTTTCACTGATGGTTCAAAGAAGCCAGTAGAAGTATGTGTCGCCTTCACCATTCCGAAACCCAATTATTCTCAATCTGCTAAATACCGTTACCTATCCTTCATATATCTTCCTATAATTATTGTAATAATTTCGTTATCGTTTTCGAAAGTGTACTTCTAATTAATTGCCTCCCTTCCTCTCTCAGTGATCCAGTTATCCTTTTTATTCGATTTTTAATCCTTAAATTATCTACCCGCTGTTCTGCAGTCGTGCAAGGATTGAAGACAATGAGCAAGTTGATTTGATAGTCCGATCTGCCACACATACCGGTCAATTTAATACTAAATTTCCTGTTTTCAATATTCACTTTTCTTTCTAATAACTTTAGCATCTCATTTTTACTAATTCTCAAATTGTTTATCTCTCTATACAACCTTTCTCACCTAGTATCCTCATCCCAGTCATTCTTTTATTTCTTCCATTTACCGTCTTCGTTTTGGTCATAATTTGCATACGACAACAAAAAATCCTCGTACACAATAAGAGGCTGCACACATTTATATAAATGAAAATCGGTTATAACGACACTGAAAGGGAAATATAGTTTTCGATTCGTCGTTATATTTAATATCAAATGAAATATTATAATTTTTCAATGTCGGAGATTCATAAAACGTCCGTAAAATATTTTGCCTTCTCACTGATTAAACAAATATTTCTTTATTTATAATTACAGTTAGACATGTTTTTTTACTAAATTTTATTTTTCTTTATACATAAAAGTGCAATGATAAAAAATTAAAACCTAAATTAATATCGAAATAAAAGGTTAAAAGTGTTTTATTTTATCTTACATGTGAAGAAATTCGAAATTTTTGATTCTTCACTATAATGAAATGAATAAGCCTTTCTGTCAAATTTTTTGTGTTAACATTTATATTACACGTTTGCATCAATTCCGTTAAATTTGCAATAAGCATTTAACCAACAACAGCGGAAACAAGAAATAAGTAACATTTGTTTGGTTTTATACAAACTTTGCTTTTTCGTAGAAAAATTTCAAATTTTTTTTTGTCAAATTCCGATGAAAACACTTAAATTTTCTATTAAAATTTTATCGCAATAACCGATTTTGGGTTGCTATTGCCAATGCCGTTGTAATCGACACAAATTAATACACGTATGTCGCTTTAATAACCGATTTTACAGTTCTCTTCTCACTGTTTTTTTTTCGCTCTGTATCTCTGTCTTTATATATGTATATATGTAAATGCATGAACGCGCGCGCGCTTGTTTATGTACCGGAAAAATAAAATTGCTGCTTAGCGTCTGTCAATTATTCTACATTTCTTATGTATAGTTAATTTTCGATATATAATAATTCAAATGTATAATTATTAAAAACCACATAACATTCAGAAAACTATATGTTTTCATAATAATTAGATGTCTCATTCGTTTACATGTTAATTCAGTCGGTTTGCGGTTATATTACCTGGTTCGTGTCTTCATACTCATATCCGGAATGAACTAATTCCCGTCACGTTGTTGGGCGGTGGGGATCATTTGTTTTCGTTCATACGAAGCAGCTGAAAATACCAAATCCAAACGATGTTTTTTGCTTTCCTAAAGGCACTATTCGAGTAGTGTCAGGTGTGAACAAATCCGGAAGTGGCCGGTAAAGCTGCTCAATTCCTTATGCATCGCGCGCATTTTTCCAGCTTAATTGCAACTAAGCGCCTTAAATTCTACACGCATCGGTACTGGTTACGGCCGTGTAACACATACTCCTTATTCGAAACGGATCATGCATGTATTTTTTTGCGTCTGAAGTCGCTTGTCCGGAGCGTACGAGTTTGTTTTCCAGAGTTTATATTCATTTACTAAGCTCCAAGGATGAAGTCGAAACAGATGGTGGCAGCGTCAAACCGTTTCCACCTATTCAGGTTGAAAAATGATTCAATTCGCGCACTTGATTATGATGTATTATGAAGAAAAAAAAACCGAAGCAATCCGATTTCGCAAGTGACAAAATGGAAATTATTGGAATTCATTTGAACCTGAATTCAATACTCTTCTACGTTCCTTCCTTGTGGAACTTCATCAAATTAATTATCGATATAGTATTCTTCACCCATTCCGGTTACGGCAAAGTGACCAAAATTTTCACCGATACAACGTTTTTAAAATAAAAAAGCGCTGTATTGAATTCGGTGTTTTTCTGCGCATAGCTCGTTTTTCTGTGTTTTGCTTTTATACGATTTTGTGACAACTTTTGAAATTACGATTGTCATAAAATGTATTTAATGTTAAAGTACCGATCAAATGTCAATTCAATTATACAGGTAGATACTTTTATTCTCTTATTTTTTAAAAATCAAATTATTTTTATATTATACACACGCTAACTGCGTGTAAAAAAAAAAACAGAAAAATTTTTAAAAAAAACCGTTGTAAATTATTTTCTCTCATCCGCTGCGAAGTTAAAATTTTTACAGGCTTCAAAGATAAGGGAAATATTTTTGTAATAAGTAATTCACAACTGTTTGTTAGGTGTTCTGTAATTAAGAAATTTACATTTTTCAATTTTGCTTAAACTCAGTTTTAACGATATGAAACGAATAAACACAGTAATTCTGTCCGAAATTAATCCTTTCAGAGAACTTCTCAATCAATTAGCCGGAACTCTTTTTAAATTCATCATCATCATCATCATCATGTTGCTTCTTCTGTTGTAGAAGATTGCGTGCAATAAATACTGGTCTATACTAAACGGCTTCTTGCTAGATCAATCATTTGTTGCAGCTTCAGATTTTTCTGTGCGCCTGTTGTCATCCATTCCAGTTTCCCTTCGACCTCTTATCGGCTTTTTGTTGATTTTTCCTTGGATAGCCACCATCAGCAATCTATTTTCGCGGATTTTATGCGCTAAATATTTATGCTTTTGGTTATCGATGTCTTCTAGTAGTTGTGCTTTTGATGTATTCAGCCTTTTTAGTACTTCCGCGTTACTAATGTGATCTCTCCATGATATGTTCAAAAGTCTACGATAGCCCCACATCTCAAAACTTTGTATTCTTTTCTTGCATTCTGCGCTTGTTGTCCACGTTTCGGAGCAATATTTCAGGATAATCTATACATAGCATTTCATAATTCTGATCCGCGTCTTTATATTCATATTTCTATTAGCAAGCACCTTACGTAAATTGTTGAAAGCTGTTTTTGCCATGCCGATTCTGGTTTTTATTTCTTTAGTGTCCCTTCCATCGTTAGTGATCAGCGCTCCTAGATATCTAAATTCTTTCACATTCTCTATTTTTCCCCCATCAATTTTTATGTGAGCTTCCTTATGATCGTTTCTTGTAAATTTAATAATCTTTGTTTTTTCAGTGTTAATTTTCATTCCGTACTTACGTCCTGTTTCATTTATCTTGTCTATCATCTTCTGCATTTGGGGCTCTGATTCAGCGATGATCACTTTATCATCAGCGTAACTTATTTCATTGAATCTTTGACCATTTATTTGTATTCCCATTTTCTCGATTTTCGCTTCATTTATGATTTCTTCTGCATAAGGATTGAAGAGTCTTGGCGATAAAGGGCATCCTTGTCTTACGCCTTTCCTTATGTTACACTTGCTTATGGAGTACCTCTAACTTTATATTTGCGCTCTGGTTCCAATATAAATTCTTTATCGTGCATAGGTCCTTATCATCGATATTATGTTTCCTCAAAATCTCTATTAATTTCTCATGATTTACGCGGTCGAAAACCTTCTCATAGTCGATGAAACATGCTATGACATCTCTGTTTGCATTTAGGCACCTATGTATTATGGTTTTAAGCAGTGCTACTGCGTCTCTGGTTCCTTTTTTAGCCACAAAGCCATATTGCGTTTCTCTTAATTTTCCGTCGATTTTACGTTCTATTCGGGCATTTATTATTGCAAGTAATATTTTCAGCGTGTGGCTCATTAAGGCAATAGTTCTATAATCTGTACATTCTGTCGAGAATCTATTTTTCGGTATAGAAATGAAATTCACTTTTCTAAAATCTTCTGGCAGTATTCCCTCATCGTATATATTCTGTTAAAAATCGATAGTAGTTGCTTCTCATAATCTGGCGTTAAATATTTTAATACTTCTGCTGGAATGAAGTCTTCACCGACAGCTTTATGCTTTCTGGCTCTCGTTATGGCATTTCTTAGCTCCCATAATTCTATTCTCGGTGCAATTTCTTGTATTGTACTACTGATATGCAGTGGCCTTGAACTGTCATTGTATAATTCTTCTATATAATGTATCCATGTATCATCTATTTCTTGATTGTTCATGCAGTACTTTCCATTTTTATTTTTAAAGCACGTTACTCTACTCTTCATTTTCTTATGTGTGTTCATCATTTCTTTTACTTTTGTATGCAATTCTCGGTCATTATGCCTTTTTTCCAAGTCTTCAATTTCGTCATATTTTTCTTCATATATACCATTTAGTCTTTGCTATAATACACTTTTTCCTAATTTTCTTATTTAATTCCTTGTATTCTCTTTACTCTGTCTATTTTTAATTTTCCTTCTTTCATTCATCATATCTAAAATTTCTTGGACCATCCATGGTTTATGCTCCTTTTTATTCTTTATGGGGATTGTGTCTTTTGCCGCTTTTGTAACTCTTTTTTCTTCCAGTTTGACCAATCGTTTTCGATGCTGCTTTTATCTTTTTCCTTTTTCTCTGTTTCTGCTTTTTTCTTCTACTTGTTTTCCTAGCTCTTCTTGAAATTTTCTCCTTATTTCTTCATTTTTTAGTGTGGTATAATCCAGTGACTTTATTCTTCCTTTATTTTTGTTTAAACTTTTCATAGCTATCTGACATTTTGCGACCAACAAGTTATGATCCGTGTTACAGTCAGCCCCCCCGGATAAGTGTAACAGTTTTTTACAGCATTTTTGTACCTTCTATTTATCAGCATGTAGTCAATTTGATTGTTTACTCTGTCTCCCGGACTTATCCATGTATATAATCTTCGTTTATGATGCTTAAACCACGTATTACATATAATTAGGTCATACTTTTCGGAAAATTCTATGAGCTTTCCTCCTCTTTCATTTTGATTTCACGTATTTTCCTGCGACATAACTAGCATGATTTTCTCCCACTTTTGCGTTAAAATCACCCATTATGTATATTATATCTCCATTTTTTGCGCATTTTGTAGTGTCTTCCGGGTTTTGATAAAACTGTTCTATTTCTTCTTCATCACTTTCCGCAGTAGGCGCATAAACCTGTATTACAGTAATAGATTTTGGTTTAGTCTCAAATCTTACACAAATCACTCTTTCTGATTTTGGTATAACCGAACTGATTTTGTTGCTTAATTTCGTGGTTATTAACATACCAACCCCGTGTATTCGTGCTTATCCGTTCCTGCGTATATTATTTCATACTCATCATCTGCTCTTATTCTTCCTGTTGCTGTCCATCTAGTTTCACTTATTCCCATAATATCGATTTTTAATCTTTTAGCTTCTAATATTACGTTTGCAAGTTTCCCACTTTGATACAGAGATCTCTTACATTCCATGTTGCGATGTTCATGTGGTTCCGCCGCGTTTTACCTCCGCGTATTCTTAGCACCCTATTCGGCATTCTTGGCGGATTAGAGTTAGCCTGACGGAGACTTAGGGCCGTTTTCGTATTGTCGTTATTCATAATTATTGCGTTCTAGGAAAAACAATGACGGTGGTATTCCGTTGCCTTCCGTCATCGCAGTTTCACAGCCGATGATATTAATATGTAATATTCGCCTGTGAATTTCTGATCTTGAGCCTTAAATGAAGTCATTCTTCATTAGCCTCAAATCAGTACTGATGTAGCTGCTTCCTACATCAGGGGGACACACTTTGTCTGGCTTTTCTGTTAAGACCTGTCTGGCTTGGCTGGCCCTTCTGGTAGTTACACTACCGCCAGCATAGCTCTTAACATCTTTAAAGCACGCAAGCCCCTTCACCGCGTCAAGGTGGTGTCCCCTCGAAGGGGCTTTTTAAATTACCGTTTTTGAATACTAGTTTTTTTTTTTTTCTATTAATTTATAATATGAGAGAATTCGTTTTCACGTTTGTACAATTTTCATTTTTTCTTTTTAGCGTAACTGAACAATTTTGCTAAAAAAGCTCTCTCCGTTTTGTTTCTTTTAGGTTGGATATTCTCGACACTGCTAAATAAGCTGGTAGTAAAGCAGCTGTCTGCAAAATTAATAATTCGGAGTGCGCTAAACAGGTCGATTTATGCCACTGACACATTCCTTCAACATTTCAAATTGTACAAATTTAATTCGGTCAGGCGAATTCGGCTCGTTCAGTTCGTACATAGAGGAAAACAGGAAAGGTAGGTACGCTATAAAAATCTAATCGGAACGGAACATTTTTCTCGTTAAGCCTCGCATAATCTGCGACCTAATGAATAAAATGGTAAAATTGTACGCAGAACCTATATTTAAAGTAGTAATTTCGAACGAAAATCGGGAATAAAACGTCATTTGAAATTATAAATTTGTAGACTTTTCAGTAAGCTGATATTTTAAATATTAAATGTCTTTAGCTTGCTGAAATTATCCTTGAACAATGTTATCTTTCAAATTTCAATTCAGTTTCTACGATAATCAGCGGTAGAACTGAAGTTAAACGAAAATCAAAAGTCCCCTCCTCGTATGAAGGAGCTCGTTTCACGACGGAAAAATTTAAACGATTTTTCACGATACGAGATTTTTCTTCGCTGAGGGAGCTGCCCACCGTCGCAGATGACAATGCGAGCCATCGAGTAGCGGTAAACAAAGCAAATGAATATTCCGCGATACTTGCTATCAAACCAGATTCATCGTCGGTGCGCTACAATCATCAACTGGATACTTCCTGAAAATAAAAAATTTTACACCGCTTGTCAATATAGTAAAATAACGCCGCCAATTATTTCCATTATGCTCACTTATACCGACGAGATAGCGATGATTTTACAACGTTTCCTGCTATGAGGAAGTCACATCCATAGCCGGCCGAATTCAATCTACAAGCAAAGCGAATTTCCAAGCTATTACGCAATTAGGTGCGCCCCGTTCGAAGTTTTTAATTAATATCGAGGTATTTTTAATGAATGCGCATATCCGGGGTAGCGAAGTAGTTTATTAATCGCGAAACTCCGCAAATTAATACATGTCTACGGAGAGCGCTCGGTGTGTATCGTGGTTTGCGAGTTATCGCTAAAGTTCGACTGCATTCGGCTTCGTCGTTCTTTTGCGCAGGCCTAGCAGCCGTGTAATAATTTAAATAGGAACAGTTTTTTTTAGCTCGACAGTGTGTGCATTTACGATCGTTCGTCTGAACGCTATTTAGCCTATTTATCAGATTCGCCTATGGTTCCTTTTTGCTTATTTGAAACTACCGAACGAGCAGAAGAAACTACGAGCCCCCTCTCTAATTAAATGTGTACGTTTCGCATTCGCTTAGGTTTATTTATTTTAGTTCACCGCGAAGGTCGGCTGCTGCAATATAAACTGGTCGCGCGTGTAAAATACGCGATTCTGAACAATCGCTTCTGGCTTGTTCCAAAAATTAATCTTAACAGAACTCGCGCAATGTTAGAAAAAATGTAAAAAATCATATAAAAAAAGTTGTTTCTCCTTTCCCCGCTGAATAGTGTTTAATATTTTTTTTGCTCATTACTTAAATAACGGTGAACTAATAGGCCGTTAAAAAGATTAATTCATTTCGATCAATTGTCGCTAGCACCGATTAGTTCAATTTCAAGTCGGTGAAAGTGTCAGGTAAATGAGTCGGCAGTTTGGCTGATGGCGATTAATTAAAAATGCATCCACCTATAAGTAGACGTACGATTACAACTGATTCGCTGCAGTTGGTTTATCAGAATTTCCCAGTTAGCAAACTTATCGGGAGATCGTTATTCTGATTCGTTTAACTCCTTCGGGCTTTTAGCACGTTTGTCTAGCGGAAACAACAGAATGGGTGAAAAAAGCGAAACTAATGAATATCGCCGTTGGCGTTAGCGGCCATTAATTTGTTTTCTTAAGAAACGGCCGGATCTGAAATAGATCGACCTAAAGCGGCTATTTTATTTTCCGTTCATTTTCGCGAGGTATACAGTTGTTGCTATCGGGTTGCTGGTTTTTATTTATTTATTTTTTTCTTTATCGTACTAGCCTCGCAAAACATTCAACTGCGCGGTAAAGAAGGCGATCAAAACGCTCGGAAACACTACGACTGATTGTGGGTTAGACAGGCTCGTCCCGAAGCAAGCGCTTCGTGTGAAAATGGTGCGGTTTTTGATTTGACGAGAATACTTTTCGGAGTCTCTTGCGGTAAATGCTTTTCCGAAAATACCCCAGCTGAACAATGTGTACGTCCGCTTCGTGAACGCATAGAGAAGTAAAAATTCGGCGCAGAATTCGGAAAAACTTGCTCGGCTTTTCGGAAATATTAAATTACAAATTTTTATCAGCAGCAGCTTCAGTTCCAGCTGAAGAGCGAACGTTTCGAAAGCATTTCACCGTCAGCAGCAGCTTCAGTCCCAGCTGAAGAGCGAACGTTTCGAAAGCATTTCACTGCCAGCACTAGACTTTTCGCGCGATTTCTAAAATATACATCGGGAGAAACTTCCAATCCACCTTTCTCGTCATCAGCATAGATTTATCATCTCGGGAAATATCTCGCATGAGATTCTTGTTGATATTTTTAATTTCAGCTCGCTAATTGTCTTGGCGACATGTTTACCCAATATTTCGGTAACATCTTTTCTTCACGTCCGCTATTTTGATGACCTACTTTAGGAATTTTCTCTTGTTTTGTTTTGCGTTTAGTGACTTTGTACTGCCAGGTGACATACCTTTTGATAACGGAAACATTAATTTTTCCCGCAGCTTTAATTTTCATTTCAAACCATTTATTATTATTGTTAACACGCGTGTCGAACGAGCCACAAATACGCAACAATTCGCAAGAAGCGGTTTATTTAAAGATTATACTATTACGACAAAACTGTATAGTATAGACACGTATTTACAACATCTACATTCACTCACATACATAACGAAATGTTTACTCAGCGCGATTTATATACACTTATGCAAAACAAAACAGACATACTTTCACTCACTTCCATATACATTTTCATCAGACATATATATATATATATATATATGCACTCGTATATATATACATTTACTGGCATATATTATAAAGCGCAGTATAAATACCGATACCAATAGGTTAATATTAATATGTATAAAAAAAATATTGCTATCAATTCTATTCATCATATATACATGTACACACACACATATATATATATATATATATATGTGTATATAACTCGGCCATTTTATGCCCCTTGATCCCTCTTCGTTACATTTATGTCTCATTCTCTTCTATACTTTGTATAAAATTATCAAAATTTACAACGCAATTCTTAAGCCGGCCACCATTAGATTTTATAACGAAAAAATGTCCCAAGTTTATATAATAAAAAAAAAAAAAAAATACAACCAATCATAATTTATACCGTAAATTTTATTAAACTACCGAAACAACTTAAAATACTATAAAATATAAAAATAATACTTTTTTTTTGCGTTTCGATGGTATTATTAAATTAGCAATATAGTCTTTACATGCGTCTCCGTATCGAGGGACATTCATCGACTTGCACAGTAATAAGCAGTGTATTCACTACGTTCACAGAAACGGAAACCGCCACCGAACGCAAACATGAATTGCGAAAACGAAAATGGGACGATGAACTGTGCAATAGTGAAGAGTTTTTTGCCACACATTTATACATGATATGGCTTTTGGTTCGAAAACGACAAATGAAGAAAAGTTTGTAACGTTAAAATATAACAAACGTTACATAAAATTGGGACATTTTTTCGTTACATAAAATTGGGACATTTTTTCGTTACATAAAATTGAAACATTTTTTCTAATCCGGCTTATGAATTACGTTGTAATTAACATATACATATATAATTGAAGTAAGGTATAATTAAACTACTATTTTAGGGTAGTAAGTATTAAAATATTTAAAGTCTTAGGAATATTACGAAACAATCTCAATTCTGAACTTTTTTTGATTTACATAATCAGGTATTTAGTCTTTTTTTTATAACTTACTAGGCCGGTCTCTAGTGATTTTCGTAATTTGTTGAACAATTTTGCACCCATACACGTTGCTCGAATTTTCAAATGATATTTTTTAAAACTTCGGTTCTTTGGCCTTGATTCGATTATTGCATTCGTTCGGAAAATTAAGAAGTTAGATACAGTTTTGAAAATATATCGCAATAATAGTATTATGCCTTGTATGACTTGTTCAAATTTAACAGTTTGTTTTTATAAATAAATTCACTATCACCGGTGGCTCCTATTGTATTTCTTATATACACGAACTCATTATATAAGCACATGAAAAATGCGAAAGTTTATGTATTTGCCGATGACATCGCATTATTAATGGAACATAAAAATCTAGAGATGGCGAAAAAATTACTGCAGCAGGATGTCGATAATCTCAGTAAATGGGCGCATGACAGGAGGTTTTTTTTTTTTTGTTTTTTTTTTTTTTATTTTTTTTTAAAGAAATAAGTTGCGGGTCCCGCAAGGCATAGTGCCCGTCTGCGGGTGCCCAACACGCTTATCATCGTTTATTCAAGAAAAATGTGTAACAAAAGTTCTCTTTACAATTATACTATTAATTTTCGTACTTATAAATAGTGAGAAAACTATAAAAACTAAAAATAGAATAATAATATTAAAACAAGACTAAAAAAGATGAAAACAAAAAGAAAAATAGCTACTTATCGTTATACGGTTTCATAACCACGTGTTCGACAAATATATCGGAATGGTCGATTCTCCGAGAGAATTCCCAGTTTATCTACTCTAATGTCACTCAGTGTTATCAATCAACCATTGCTTAATTAATAATTTCCAAGTTCCTATTTCTTTTTCGGCATTATATCTTCTGGAATTCGTTCTAGAAGCTTAATTAGAACTATTTCATCGGTATTATCAATCTTACTATTTATGCCTCTCGGTCGAATAAAATATACCTCCCTATTACTCCTCGTTGTTCTACTTCAAACTTTTATTCCTGGAGGGTATCCTGTGCGCAGCTATGATATTGTCCGCTGTTAGTGATACACCCAGCTGTTCTGCTACCTCCTTGACAATATTTGGCACGTCATCATTAACTATTTCAGTTACTCCGTGTAGTTCAATATTCTCGCGACGCCCATATTGTTCTAATTCGTGAACCGTGGAGGTTAGTTCTTTGATTTGAATATCTTTGCTTTTTACTTCCTCTTTTAGTGCTGAAACTTGTTCCCGCAATGCCTTCACTTCCGAGATCAAGGTTTGGTTTGCAATCTTTAAGTCCTCGTACTGATTGGCAATGAAATTCATAGAGCTTTTTATTTCCACAATTTCTTTCCTCAGCCATTCCTTTCCCAACGAAGCCACCATCGACGAATCGCAGTCCGAGTCAGAGTCCTCTTGCTTCTTATTTGCTGCTTTTTTCTTCCCGCCTTTTTTGGGTAATTCTTGCTCGCTGCTGTCACTCATAAATCGCTTATTTTGATTTCTATTCGCTGCTACACTCTTAGAGGATGACATAATTCTGCAGCTAATTTATCCGTTCGTGTGAAATAAAGTATTCAATAGCTTACTTACTGTTTTAGAAATGATGATAATTGCGTTATCTCTTCAACGTATTAAACACGAGAAAGAACGTTATCACGTTACAACAATCAAATTATAAGGTTATGTATAAATGTAAATAAATCAAAACTACTCCATATTCGTAATATCTCTAAACATATGAGTCACCACCCGCGAATCAGTATACATAATAATGAACGCTTACATGAACGGTACGGGAATAAAATCACTCACCCATGTTCATGTCCACCTCTAGTGAATGTAACCGATTTTAAATACCTAGAAATATATATCGATAAATCATTGAACTGGAAAAAGCACATACAAAACTTAAATTCGAAAGTAAGACAGTCAATTCCAGCATTATATAAACTGAAGACGGTTCTTTCATATGGGACATTACGGATATACTTTAATGCATTAATAATGTCTAGAATTTTATATGAGATTCAAATATATTATGTGAGGCTAGAAAAAACGGAAATCAATAAAATAGGCAAAATTCAGAAAAGGTTTTTGAAACTTATACTACCCCATTGCAATCGGAGTGATACTACATCAACCTGGTGGAGAAATGTCTCCCAAAATGCATTATTATTATTACAGATTACTTGAATTTAAATGCAATAACGTAAAGTTACCTTCCAGGCCAAAAACTAATACCTGTTACATTCATCCTAGAGGGGTAAATCTACGAATCGACAATACAGATGATTCGGTTTTAATTAAATTAATGAGTACCATAGTCACATAATAAACGAAAAACAATTTGGTGTATGGAAGAGGAAAGTGAGGAAGTGGTTGAAAGATGGTGCAAAGATTAAGGAATTTTGCTGCATCCTCTTTTCCATTTATTTTTATTGCTGCATTTTTTAGGGCTCTTTTAGACCATCTATTTACCATTTTCCTTTTCTTTTTTCTTTCTTGTACATTAATGTATGCAATGTCCAATATATAAGCGGCTCCTATGTATGGGTGTATTATTGTGTAATTCATATATATAATTGCGTCGATTGATATATTTTATTTTTATTTTTTTGGTTTAATACGTTCGATCTAAGTAGTAAGAATGATTAATTGTAATTTTGTTTACTAGAATAAACGGCATACTTGCCCAGTGAGACCCACAACTTAAAAAAAAAAAAAATTAAACTGAAAAATAATTTTTCTAATTGAAGCAATTGCGTGATTTGGTTATGCGATGTACATCCCCAATGCATGGTTTAGATAACGATAAAAGTACATGGTAGATGGTTCATATCGATTGCAAATTTAACTTCACCGATGAAAAAGATGACCTAATTTACACAATTTCGACGTTATATATATATATATATATATAGATATATATATCTATATATATATATATAGATATATATATATATATATATATAGATATATATATATATATATACGAGTACATATATGAGGGATGTTTATTTCATGAAAGTTTATAATCAAAGTGAAGTACAGGATACTTTATATCACAAGTTTTTCATAGTATGTATTGTGTGGCCACTTAATATCGACATTATTCTCGAAAGATCATATATTTCGATTTGCTGAAATTTAGTATTGTTTTCATTAATGATACCAATATAGCTTTTCGTGTCAATTAGTCATGTAATGGTGCTTAAGACAATAATTACATCAGCAGCGTAACGATATATTTTCCCTTTCATATTCATATCACATAATTTATTGGCGTATGATTTAAGGAAAGTGAAAAGCGTAATATAATTGCTTCGGTTACAGCGCAGTGCTGATTTAGAAAGACGCTATGAATTTAATATTAGTGGTATATGTATTTTCTATCTGATAAATACATCGGGAACCGTTTGTGTATATTATCGCGAGAGCTACACAAATATAATTTTCGTAATAAGACTTCGTAGTCAACAACATCACAAATTCTTTTTGGAAGTCCAGATCTACGGTAACTGTGGATCGACCTGCTTCTAAACTTTCAGAGATATAAGACTTCGGAAAAGGCATCGTACGTTTCCCTGGTGAAAAATCGTACTTGCCGGGACTGAAATAGCTGTTATGAAAGAGAACATTTAAAATTCGACAGTTCGATCTACAGTTTAACATATCAGTTCGATCTCTACTTTTATACACCGGACTAGGTCAACCTCGAAATATTCTGAAAATTTACCAGAATTCATTAAATAAAAAGGCTAACATTTTCAAATTGGAAATTCTCCTTCGAAAGTGCTATTCCATGCAAGAAGCTTCGTAGGTAATGAAAAAATTGAACGTCTTACGTCATCCGAAGAGAAGTCTACAAATTCGAATGAATTAGTTTGCCGCAAATTAGGCTCTTTGAAAGTAAATTATTTACAAAGCTAGAAAAGTAAATCTCTAAAAGCCAATTGCACCTCATTACCGAAATAAACTGGCTATGTCTGTATTTATTTCACTAATTACACGAGTTTTCTTTCCTACTAGTATTGTTTACTTACGAATTTTTTTAGGCGTTCTCCACTCTGCGTTTTTTCCCTTTCCCCCTTTTTTACTCGAACAGTTTCCGCACGAAAAGTTGCGTTCGTGCGTGCCATATAATTTTGACACTTTTATCTTCCTTTCTGTGTGCGCCCATCCCGCGAGCTTTTATTACTGTTAAAGACGTTTTAGTCTACTTCATTAACCGGTACGTATTTTTTGATAATCAATTGAAATAATTGAACCCAACGCATTTCAGAGGTTAAATATGAATTCCGTATTAAAAAGATGCAAAGTCTACACAATAGACTTAATTTGCGATGGGAGCAAAAGGCTAATTCTAGGCTCTGGCAACTCCGCCCCTTTCAACGTCACATTGTGAATAATACAGAACCTTCCAGGAAATCTAAAGTTCACTAATCGAACAAAAACATTTTCACGTGAAACAATATGCGTTTGAATTAATTCCGGGCGAGATTTAGTCCCGGAGCCAATATAGTTTCTTCGGCCTGATTGCTAGTATTGGCGTTTCTTCGTTACTGCTTTTAATCGTAGCTTTCTTAAAATCCATCACAAATATGGCAACTGTAATTTTTCAGAGCCAAAACCTTTGTTCTTGTGTTTTTATTTCGGTTTGATATTAATATTTCCCCGTGTAACATTACGGAAAATTAAACGATATTAAAGCAAATAAAACTTCATCTCACAAGCGTAAATTTGGTGTCATCTTCGAAGCTAAATTAACGATTATACTATGCGGCGATTTGTATATAGAACTGGTAAATATAGAGAGTATACTCGGCGATTTTCATTTCTACCTCGTTTCGTTGTGAATTCATTTTCCAGTTGGTTTAGAACCAACAGCGTTGACATACGAATTAAATATCCATATTCCGGTGATAGCTTCGGAACATTTTCAATAGTATACACATTGTTATATGTATTATTATTTCCAGCGACGAAACTCTATCGCTTCAGTGTTATCGGCTCCGAAACGGCGAATAAATTAAGATTCACGATGCAAAACTAATAAAACTGTGATAACAATGAATGTCGTGCACTCGACTTCTTTTCTTAATGCGCTTAATCCGGCATTTGTTGCTTTCTGCTCGGATCCTCCATCCGGTGCCGAATTCGACCGGGTAAATCTTTGAAAAGGGGAAAGGTCGAAAGATGGATATTTAAAAATTTTAAAAAATCAGTAAATTCATAGAGTAAATATTATACTCGAATAGTAAACAAGTATTTCCTTTTAATATTATCCGAAGTAAAAGTAATAGGATCTTTTCCGCGTATAAAATAATTGATAAAAAAACAAATAAATACGTAAAATATATTCATAATCCGGGCCAGCTATTGAGTTGCGGTCTCTCTCCGGGCTGTTAACTAAATACAGTTAAAGAAAACTGACAAACGTACACACAGATGCACACACTCATATATACATATATATATATATACTATTATATACGTATAGAGATGTACAGGCGCAGGTCTTTCTATCGGTTCTTAGAGAGAATTACGAAAGCTCAGCTTTGAGTTATCGAAATCCATTTTAAACAAATTACTCTCTCATGCCATAACTGATAGATAGAGATTTACCCGTGGCCCAATGTTTTCATACCAGGAGTGGGATACAAGCTCAGAGCATCTTCTCCACATCGAGAACGAATATCATCTATTTTCTTTGTCCGCTTTCCTTATATTACTGTCATACGCCTGTCATCCAACAGTCTGAAATGATTGATCGATTGTCGTTATTGTTACACATTGGATGTCTTCCATCAAATAATATTTGATACGTCCTATATCGAAATAGAATCTCACTTTTTCAGAATAGGCATGCTTACACGTAAATAGATATATACCCTTTTTATTGGTTGCAAATTTTTTCTTCGAACCAGTAGCGATAAGTATACGTTTAATTTCCCTTCAATTTTTATTATCGAAGAGTTCTGATGTAGCAACTCATTTCTGCCGAAATGTTAAATCGCATAAAAAGTCTGTAATGTAAGAAACCGTAAAACGACTATTTAAGCGAAAGCCCCCGAGTAAACATTTACAAAAAGAAAACAAAAAAAAACAAACAACAAAACAGCCAAAAACCGGCAACCCGAGTCCTTTTCTTTTATGAATACATTTTAATGGCCCCTTTCACATTGACAGACTGCCGAATTTTATTTTCTGCTGGTCGTTTGATGCTTCAGCGGAAGATAAAAATTAACGAAAAGAAAGCGATAGAAGAGAAAAATAAAAATTACATTAAAATCATCGAATTACGACTATATTGCGAGCCAGTCAAAGAGAAATTAAAATCGTTTTAGCGTATCCTCGATTGCGCTATTTCGGACATTAATCATTAGATCAGTCCGTTTCGTTAATTTCAATCGGATTTGAAATAATAAAAATCCTAAGCTTACTTCCTCTTTATCTCTTACTTTTCCCGACACTTGACCCGAACCACGATTACTTTTTTCTCCTGTTTACATTCCGTTTGTAGGCTGGAATATTTCATTCATTTCTACTTTGTTCGAGAATCCTTCTGCCATATAAAAATTTTGTGGAACAGTTTCTTTGTTATATTTCATTTCCGTCTCGTACAGAAAAATATTTTATTTTTATTTAAAAGATTCCCCGCAATCCGGTATTATTAGAGTTAAAAATACAAAAATTCTGAATCGAAAATTTTTAAAGAATTCTTTACACAACTAATAACAATTTTTAAAGATCGGTGGTTATACGAGTTTTAATACAAATTTCTCATATCTGTTCGCCGGTTTAGCTACTTTTCTATACAACAGTAGTATACATGAGGACGCTTGAAATCAACGCGAGCTAAAACAAATTTATTATTTGTTCCCGATGATTTACTGAATAAACAGTGAATTACATGTTAACAATAAGCATATTTGGCATAAAAAAAAAAACAAAAAAACGGTACTGTTGCCACTGCGCGATCATAAATGAAAGTAATCTTCATCATTCTTGTCTCATTCGGTTACGTGTTGGGAGCGACCATATTTAAAGCCGACATCTGAATGGGACAGGAAAGGGTAATTTCCTGCAAATCTCTGATATTATAATGAACTACGATCATATTCTGTTACGGTTCTCCTATAAGTTATGTAATTTCTAAATTCGTTATTATTTACTTTAAACGTAATATTATAAAAACGTAATTTAATGCAAAATGTATATATAATTTTTGTTAACGTAAAATTATGATAGATGAATGGAAACGTACTCACATCCAGTTTAATTTTTCTAACAAAACGCACTGTTGTACGTAAATGCTCGATAGTTTTAGTTAAAAATAAAATATTCATTATTAAAGTCTGACTATAAAAGTATACGCTTCTAATCATGTATTATAATTTCTAGAAGTTTTAACAAAATAACTTGGCCGCTCTAGTTCGCATATACATATGTATGTAATAATAGTAATAAAAATGTCTGCGGGTCGTTTTGAACACAATCGTCCAAGTTGAATATAATAATAATAATAAAAAAGATCCGATGGTCGCTCTGAACACGGTCGCTGTGAACACGACACCGTGCCATTTAATGCGTTACGATAAACGTATACATATAAGCGAATACATAAATTAATTGTAAATTGCCAACTGGTTTTTGATTTTAAAATCCCCATAATTTGCCGTGATTATGGATTTTACGATACGAAACTAGTCGGCAATTTATAATTAATTTATATATTCAATTATATGCGTACGTTTATCGTAACGCATTAAATGACACAAGAATGCGTACGTTGATGAAGAGTTGCTTTGCGTATACGTTATGTTTGCTTATTTAATATATTAAAAAACAGTTTTATTTATTTAAATTTTTTTTTTTTTTGGTGCTTTTTTGTTTTTATTTTTTACAATTTTGGTTTAATTCGGTTAATCGAATATTCGAAAAGTAAACCACAATTCGTGAATGAAGTCGAAGACTGCGTTTAATGGCTAAATGTCCTTGTTTCTAACTCTGTAGTGTTTTTTTGTTTTCATTTGGTTTTTTTTTTTTTTTTTTTTTGTTTTCTTTTACTTTAACGAATAACTGAAAAACTTCCCGATTGTTCGGAATTACTTTTTAGCGCCGAATCAGAGCAGTGAAAGGCATAATTCTGAATTGTTTTGTAAACTCTTTCACCTTTAATCATTATTTCTCTTGTAAAATTTCAAAGTTACTTTAAACGATCTAAGAAATTTTTACTATTTTCAAGAAATTGAATTAGTTCTAGTAATTGTATTATTAGTAATTGTATTATTAGTAATTATGTCATTAGTAATTGTATTATTAGTAATTATGTTATTAGTAATTGTATTATTAGTAATTATGTTATTAGTAAGTGTATTATTAGTAATTATATTATTAGTAACTAAGTAATCAATCAAATTCGCGCGCAAAGCTGTGAGAAAATAATGTGAAGTCTTTTTTATTTAATTTTTAATGTTTTTAAATGAAAAACTGCGTGTATAAATTTATTGTAAATTTCGTCAAGTCTCAGGGTTATATTAGGTAAGTTGTTTCGAATTATTTAATGCCTTTTTTCCTTCAAAGAACCGTCAGATGTTTTAAAACTTCAAAAAAAAAAAAAAAAAGAAGGTTACAAAAACAAAATTAAACAATTTCTTTAAAAACCAGCAGTTTCCATCGCTCCTATAAAGAGCGATAAGAAGATTATCGATGCGAAGCAGATTAGTTAGCTCTCGCGAAAAGGAATTAAAATTTATTTTCCTTGCAATGGCAGTTACAAAAACTTTACGCTAAAGAGAAAATAGCAACCAATTTCCAGACCATTAATTACGAGATATATATTAAAAACAACGTTCGATTAATTTTAGACTTACTTTTAAACGTCGCTTTAAACTGAAATATTAATACCCCCCCCCCCCCCCCCAGCTATCGTAAAATGAGAATACGAATTTTCTGCTAATTACAAAGTCGAAGCGATATTATAGCCTAGTTGCTAGAGCGCTTGACTTGCGACACGGCAGAGTCTTAGATCCGCGGAGATGACAAAAAATTTCTTACAAATTATAATAAGTAATCATAAATAATTACGAAAATGGTGAACCAGCACATAATACCGTCGTAGTATGCGCGCTAATTACAGTATGTAGATAGAGGAACACTTCGGACTAGACGTTTGTATCGTGATAAATCAAACATTTACCGTCAGTTCCAAGTGCACATAGTCTTTGCACTGGCGTTGCATAATTGCCCTGAACATCTGTACAACTAAAACACGTAAAAACAGGCCTAGTCACGGTACCTGGCATCAAGCAGTACAACTTAGTAATTTACATTTGAAAATTGCAAATAATTACGGCGGACGTGTAAATGTAGACTAATTTTGGCGGGAATTATCATGATAAAACGAGCAGCACTAAAAATGTGCCTTATAGTGTTTCCCCGAGTTTTAATTAACGCCGACACTCGCGTATTATACACCATACAACAGGTGAACACTTTCAGCACAAAAAGCAACCGCTCTTTTTGTCGCAGTAACAACTTTATCACTATAATTATTATCATCGTTACAAAATTTTGTACGGTTAAACAACAGCACGCCTAAAGAGAACTATTAAATATAATGAGTGGTAACCGTTGAAAAAGTAATGTGTTTTTTTTCTTTTTTTGTTGGGGGGGGGGGACTCGTCAATCAGAGGTCTTTATTCAATTAGAAATGGAAGGAAATCGATTATATGCTTTTACACGATATAAAATTTTCTCAGTAGGTAAAAGCAAGGAAAAGACAGGACATAAGAGGTGCAATACGGACTAGGTAAAATCTCAGCAAACTGAAATACAAAGCAGAACGTTTCAACTGAAAACGATGAACGCACGATCAGCACAACTCGAATACGCGCTTCGTTTGAGTGAGCAATGTGGAGAGGAAACCAACGAAAAACGAAAACGGGAGGAGAAGAGTATGGCTTAAGAACGCAGCTGAACAATGGAGACAACAACGGAACAGCGAAGTGAAGGAAAAACAATAAATACACTATGGCAAAAGTAGGCAATTAATTTTTCGTAACTATGTCGTTAAATAAGGCTATCGTTCGCCAACAAATATGATATGACATAAATCGATATTAGTTTTGGCCCATGACGGTGCAAAAACTAATATCGATTTATGTCATGTTTGTAAAAATTAGTTTGCGGTAAAAATTTGAATCAGTCTCTGTACTTTTTGTTGGTACGCTCTGTTTCCTATTAGGCGTGAATCTTCGGGAGCGAATCGTTTAGGCAGTAACGAGCGAAGATTTTTACTCGGATCTCTTTACCAATTACCTGCGGTGATTTTCAAGTATCATCCGCTAAATACTATCATTTATGTTAGTGAGAAACATGACTTAATATATTTATTTCAGTGTCACTTTTATTTTGTATTTCACACCAAAGTTGTTATTTCAAAAAAAAAATTAAAAATATTTAAAAAAAAATCGATTCAAAATATGGGTTTTTCGGTGATTATGTATGTATATGCGCTATATACTCCGAAAAACTAAATAGTTAACGAGGAACGGTTTGGTTTGTGTGGAATTTCTGGTAACAATGAATGGATGATGTAAAAATAAATTACCGAATTTCTCAAATTTAGCGGATGATACCTGAAAATCACCGTAGGTAATTCATTAAAAGATTTCAGCAAAAACTCTCGCTTGTTACTGCCTAAACGATCCATGCCCAAAAACGTCTCCGCCGAAAAGGTTCACGCGTAAAATATCCCGCCTAAAACAGCCGGAGACCTGTTCCGACCATCACTGCTATAAAGGAACACTGTTTTTCTTTCATTTCGAAACTAAACCCTTTCTCCGTTTTTTTCTTACATTAGAAACATCAGTTAGTTCCTTCAGTATCCATAACAGGTTAGATTACATTGAATAATTACGGCACGATCAAAAACAGAAATTTCGTGCATTCCGGTTATTATATCAAACCGAAAAGCTGCATTTTCAAACAGACCGTACAAATTTACACTGATTAAACTAATAGACTTCGTGTAGTAAAAGCAGCAGCACGACAGACTTTTGATTTTATCGGTAGTGTAATTAATTGCTTCGCTGAAATTTAGTTCTGTACAATTCGATCGAAGAACACTATTAAGCTGTTATCTATTTTGATACAAAATTTTTGCAGCTCTCTTAGCGAAGTTTTTCCCCTGTGTGTACGGCTTACGCAGTGAACGAATTTTTTTTCCGAAACAGCATCGAGGCACTATTTCACTCAGGAGGTGTAGGTTTTGTCTTGGTGACATTTCAGTTTAGCTTTTGGGCATGACTCGAACGTCATCTTTCATGCCCAGTTTGTCGACTCAGATTATTTCGACTTTTCTGTAAAATAAAGAAACGATGTAAATTCGAACGTGACACGAATCGCGGAAAACTTGTACTCTTGGATTTTCGACCTTCGCTTCAGCAGCATCCGGGATTTTGATTCACGTTTTCAGAACGACACCAGTCGGTGGTTATGCGACGTTCCTGTTCCGACAGAGTTAATTCAATTCATTTCGATGGAGCCGTCAGTTCTGATGTAAATCGACGGTTCTTTTCAAAACTACTCACATCGTTCATTGCTAACCAGCACGTATCTAAGTAGTCCGAATCATCAAAGCCATTCGCGAAACGGCTGTATGCCGATTACCATTCATTCCGATCACTGGCTTCCTGTCGAGTCGCGTCATCCTTGATGCAGATCTATTTTCATATTCTGCTGGACAGCACGTTACTACTGCCGATTCATTTTTCTCGCATCTTCGCAGCAGCGCGGTTGGTGCTCATAACGAATTGACCAATTTCTGTATTTTCAATGCCGAAAACGTTTCTTTGCACAAATTCCGAAATATATATCTAATCGAGTTTAATTTGTCCTCCAGATTCGGTACACTCATCAAGTTAGTCATTCGAATCGGATTACCGTTGCGGTGATTCGTCAGTTCTAGATTCAGGTCTCAAATAACCTAATCGTAGGGAAACTTAACGCGATACTCGTTTTTTATTGCTATTAATTTTATGCATTAATTTAGGGAATCTTAACTGCTTATTTGTATATTTTCCTTGCAAAAATGCACAGTCGAGGTGGCAGTATGAATACATTAAAATTTAATCAGTGTTAATTTTTTGTTTTTTTTTTGAAAAATATGTATTTATAATTTTTTACAGCTGGTACGAATTCCAGAAGATTTAATAAACACACAGAGACAGAAGACTTTGGAAACTAATAATTAAGCAGTGGCTGGTTGAGAACATAATTGAGGGACAATAAGTTAGTTTTCAATTGTATATGGGCAAATGGTAGAGAATCGATCATATGTGTATAATTAAGACGGATGTTCGTCAAGTCTAATCGTATGATACGTGTACCGTATATAACGTTAAGTAGGTATTAAGAAGCTTCGTAATTATATTTATGAATAAACGATAATAGTGTTGGGCACCCACAGACGGACAGCATGCCTTTTGGGACCCGCAACTTATTACATAGAGAAAAAAAGAAATTGGAATTTTTTTTTTGTTTTTATTTTAATCTTTGTTAATCGCGTAGTACGCGGCACTAGATCAAAGTGAGTGTAATACAGTTCGCCAGCCCGCGTGTACACGATTATTTACTTTTTTTTGATAAGTTTTATTTTCTATAATTGTCTCTCCAACTCACAATTTCGATTTGATAGTTCGATCGTTCTGGCAACTGACTACCGCGATAATTAATACTCGATTCTTCCGTTTTTTGTGCTTTTTAAGTTTGTCATTCAGACGTATAAACAATTTTTCTAAACAATAAAATTTGTCCGCATTTAATAATTACGTTATGATAGTTCCTTGTGATAATTAGCAGAAGTCGTTTGACCGATGGTAATATTAACCGTTTAGATGTCAGTTACCTTTTTCGTTGGATCGTGTAAATGGAGAAAACATAATATCTGATAATACTCAGATAATGCTCAAATTTCATTCAATGTAAGGAACAAGTGAACAAATCGACTCGTTGTGCTTCACAAAAGTGCCGGAGGTGAATAAGCGTTATCGGTAATTAAAGAGGAAATCATAATAAAATATCTCGGTCAATAAACTGATATTAAATAGTAAATTATATTTTTCCGTTAATACGTAACGACGGTCTAATATAACACGGTTAACCTTCTTTTGTTTTTTACAAACTAAGGGGTTAATTTAAATCATAACTTACTTGTAAAATCGTTTAGTGGTTAAGTTGTTCCGTGAATATAGTAATTTTCTGATCAGAATTTGTTTTCATAAAGACAGCGTTTTCAAAAATTATGGCTACGCTTACATCTAAAAACAACGTTAAATAACACACACCTGGCATTCCGCAGGTAAAAATTTTATATATTTATATATATATTTATATATATATATATATATATATATATATATATATATATATGTATGTATATGTATATACATTTTTTTTTTTTTTTTTTTTAATTTAAATAAGTTGTGGGTCTCACAGGGCAAGTATGCCCGTTGTATGAGTGCCCGACACTCTTATTATCGTTTATTCAGTTTATACACATTATAAAATTATTCATACTTATTGAAATAAAATTGAAATAAATACGCCTTAGCCTCTCCCCATATTTGGATTCCATATAGAATTCTAGACATAATTATTGAATTGTAGCATATACGTAGTGTTTTATAAGAGAGCACTTGCTTTAATTTATATAAAACTGGAATTGTCTGTCTTATTTTCGTATTTAAAACTTTTATTTGCTTTTTCCAGTTCAGTGATCTGTCGATGTATATTCCTAAATATTTAAAATCATTTACGTTTTCAAGAGGTGGGCATAAACATGAAGGAGCGTTTTTAGTTTCATGAATTTCGTGTAAGCATTCGTTATTGTGAAGTATGATTATCGCGACTTTCATGTTTTGTACTATTTCGGATATGTAAAGTAATTTAGATTTATTTGTATTTACACATAACCTCCTATCATGTGCCCATTTACTAAAATTATCTATCTTGCAGTAGTTTTTCTGCCGTCTCTAGCTTTTTATGTCCAATTAATAGAGCAATATCATCAGCAAATAACATATACATTTGCATTTTTAATATACCTGTATAATGAATTAGTGTATATTAGATAGAGGATGGGTGCAAGTATAGTTCCCTGATCTAACCGAAACTGAATAATTTGTTCATTACTGTTCCTCCCTGCAATTTTTACTATGCTTTTCCTATTCGTTATTTAATTCTTAAACCACATTAGTTGATTATTTAATATACCCAGATTTTTTAAGTCCCGTTCCAAATTCGACTACTGTTCCTTTATCTATGGCTCTGCCTCAAAATCACTTCTTTCCAAGCTGGATATAATTCAAAATTCTTGTATTCGTCTTTGCCTTGGTGTTCTTAGATCTTCTCGAGTACCAGCAGTTCTCGCTGAGTCTAACTCGCCTCCCCTTTTCATTCGCAGATCCTATTTAGGTTATCGTTTCTTGTGTAAACGCCTACCGTTATCATCCTCCAAACTTATTCCTTCATATCTTTCTATTCTGCAAAACTGGCGTTTTACTCCCAAGAAAATTCCTATTCTAGCCCACATTGCTTTGCGGCTAAATTCCTTTTTATCCTGCACAATTTCTTATAACAATCTCCCTTACTTTTCTTTCAATTTTGCAGATCTCTCCAATCCTCCCAATGTATTCTACTTTCCTTTTTCCTCCAAATCCCTTTCCTATCCAACAGTTATACAGGAATTCCATAGTTATATCGAATCCCGTTTTCCTTCCCATATTGCTATTTTTACGGATGGTTCGAAGGGGCCTAATGGAGTTGGAGCTTCTTTCATCATTCCGAGCATTAATTTCTCTGAATCTTTTCGTCTCCCTTCCTTTTGTACTATCTTTACGGCCGAGTTAACGGCCATTTTACGTGCCATAATCCATATTTCCTCACATCGTTCTTCTTCTAAATTTTTAATTATCTCCGACTCCATGTGTGCTCTTAAAGCTATTTCCTCTCATTTCCCCTCTCACTCCTCTGACCTTTTCATCCTCCGTATTCACTCTCTCATTCACACTCTCTTCTCACTTCACGCTATCCGCATTGAAATGCTCTGGGTCCCCAGTCATATGGGGATAGAGGGTAACGAAATGGCTGATTCTTTGGCTCAGATTGCTGTATCCTCCCGCTTTTTTTTCTCTAAAATTCCCGTTTCGAATTTACTCCCATTGTGCAAAAAGTTTCATGTTAGATTTTGGTCAGATTTTTACGTTTCCTCCTTTTCTAATCATTCTTCCTTTTATTTTTCCATCCAACCTAATCTTCCCACGCGGCCTTGGTTTTACGATTTTCCTTCGCTTCACCGCTCCGTTATTGTTCCTATTATCCGTTTACGTCTGAATCATACTCTTCTTCCTTCCTCACGCTTTCGTTTTCATCTCGCTCTTTCTCCTTATTGCCCTCTTCATCCTGACGACGTAGCCGTCTGTGATCCTGACCATATCCTCTTTGAATGTCCATCCCTCGTGAACGAACGTACCTCTTTGTATTCCAATCTGCTGTCACTCAAACTCCCTACTCCTTATTGTGCCTCGTATATCTTATCGTTTCCATCGATCTCAGTTGTTCCTATCCTCAGTTCCTTTATCTTATCAATAGCTGACCGAATCTACATTTAACTGATCCTTCTCCTTCCTTTCGTTTCTGGGCGAAGATCCTTTGTTGATATGCCCAAAGGGGGGTTAAAAAAAAAAAAAAAAAAAAAAAAAAAGTCATTAATCAGTTGATCATGGTAAACTAAGTCAAAAGCTGTGGATAGTTCGATAGAGGTAATTATAAATTGGTTTCCCTTCAATAGTCCCATACTTATCTTATTCATCATCGTTCTTAATAGCATTATCGTAGATATTTTTTTCTCTAAAACCCTGTTGATTTTCATAGAGGAGATTGTTTTTTTCAATATAATTTCTTAATTGTTTATCAACGTAGCGTTCTAATATTTTAGCTATTACAGGTATTATTGTTATTGGGCGGTAATTTTCACATTGGTTTTGAACCCCTTTTTTATAGATCGGCCTAATAATAGATTTTTTGAGCGCCTCTGGAATACTCGCTTCCTTTATAGAGCGATTGATCATGTTACTTAAAATAGGAGTATATATATTTTCGTTATGCTTAATATCTTTTACCCTAATTTCATTCCATCCAGGAGCTTTATGTACTTTTAGGTCGTTAATTATTTTTTCTATTCGGAATGTATTTGTAGGTGGAATATAAAAAGAAGACATAGTAGAATTATTGAAGTTATTATTTAGTAATTGGATATCACATTTGTGTCTGTGCTCTTCAACCGAGCGTAAAAAGTATTCACTAAATTGTTCAGTTACTGTTGTAGTGTTTTCAAAATGTTTCATGATAAATTCATATCTATTGATGTTTTGTTTTTTTTGTTAACAATATTATTAATTATACACCATGTTTTTTTTGCTATCGTTATTTGCTAGCATTATGTGATTTTGATAGTGCTTCTGTTTAGCGTTCCTTATTTCGGTTTTTACTATATTTCGATATTTTCTAAATAGGTTTTTGTATCGAATATTAGTTCAATTTCCTTTACTAAGTTCGAAGTTTTGTTTTCCGTACTAGTTATTTTGTTCAGTTAATTCAAAATCAAATACATCTAAGTTTTTGTTACGGAGGGTAGCGGTTATAACAATAATTGGAGAAAATTGCGCGAAAAAGTTCCAAGCCACGAAAGTAACTCCAAGTAGCACATTAATAATTAATTATCTTTTGTAGAAAGATCAAAAGAATAATCTTGTAACCGTATCAGGTGTAGATAAAGCTCCTGAACAAAATATTAATCGGGAGGAAAAAGATACATGGCGAAAAATGTTTACGTGTTACAGTTTTCTTAGCTGAGAATAATTTACCGTTTCGAGGCGAAAATTGTACTGTTGAACATTTTTATCAACGGTGAAATTTATCAGTGAATGTGATTCTAATTTAAAAGTTCACTTGGATTCGGCGTCAGAAATTGGTTTCTGACTAAAAACGTAAGGATAAGGGGTTTTTTTAACTTTTTAGGTTTTTGGAGCCTCTTTTTTATCTGGGACTCGGGGTAACTTGTCCCTGTTGTCCCCCGCTTGGCCCGGCTATCATTGTGACAACCGTTTCACTAGGCACCTTAAATAATATATATATATATATATATATAAATGAAAAAAATATGTAATAATCCTTACTTAAGCCGCATCTATATTAATGAATATGAAAACAATTCTTTTGGAAAAATTAATTATTTTAGAAATCGGAATATGCACATGTATATTGGACGTTACATTGTTTTTTCATTTGCTCACCATTGCCAGTTCCTTATGTTTGGCAGTTGATATGAAGTCCGTATATTTAAAATTTTTACATTTGGCGGTGGTACGCGCGTCCAGCAGTGTTGCCGCATCTTTTTGCGTTCATTTAATGTTTTATTTTTTCCACACGTAAAAATTACAAACAAATAAACAGTGAATATAGACGTCGACTGGCTACCACTTTAATATGAAACTGTAATGCTATCAAACCGTTATAGGAAATCATTGTACTCGTATAAACATAAAGCGATGCGAATAAAATTTCATTAAGAAGCATGAATACCAGTTGTAATTAATAAATGTAGTATTATTAAAACAATATTTATTCTTAACCGAAATCGTGTACAGATTGTAGCCAAAGAAATAGTTGTCCGTAAAACAATTCGAAGAAAATGTTGTTCTATTTGAAAGAATTAATAACAAACTTTTTTTACCAAATCAGTCAGAAACTTCTGTGATTATTAATTCTCTAAATACATTTTTTCCTTTTTTGGTTTGATTTTAAATAATTTTTTTTTTTTTTTTTTCCATAATGATGAAATGATCCTGTCGAAGACAAAACCGTATTTCATTTCCTTAATGAAACTTTCAAAATTGGCGATAAATTCAAAAAAAATGCGAAAAATGACGTGTCTCCTTCTTTCCGGCGCAACTATTAGAGTCAATAATTTTGAACAAGGTTAAAAATATACGCATAGCCGTATATTTTTCTAGTTTGGAGCATCCGAGTTTCCAACTGTAAAATTAGGCTCTCAGGGCACTGAAAGCTCGAAATTTGTGAACAATTTTTTTATTTCTGTACATGTGACATACCGATGGAAAGATCGCGCTACTTGTCGAGAGCGAAAACACATTGCAATTTTTCGATGAAACTTAAGAAATTCAAAAAAGCGTAAAGAATGACGCGTTTCTCCCTCTTTGCGGTGCAAAAGATCAAATTCCTTTGTTTTTAATTTAGTATTATGCAAATGTAAATTATAGTTTTATCTTTAGCTTAACTTAACTTTGGAATATAATACCTAAGGACATTAAAAATACCGCCAAAACTGAAACAAGGAGTATTTGACCGATGTGTTCTGCCAGTCTTAACACATGCTGGTAAAAAACATCGGTACTAACAAAAAAATTGGAACAAATAATGTACGCTAATCAACGAGAAATGAAGCGGCCCGTATTAGGTATCACTCTGGAGGACAAATGGACGAAAAATGGTATCCGAGAAACAACAAAAGTAACAGACGCAATAAATATCATTAAATGCGGTCATGTGGTTAGAGGCGAAGACCGATGGATAAATTTGTCAATATCATGGAGACATAATGGGAAGTGAGTTTAGGACGACCGAAAAAAAGCTGGATAGATGAAATTGAAAGATTTAGGGGAAATTGGCAGGAAAAAGCACAAAATCGCGCAGCCCGAAGAAAATTTAATTCGTCTCCCGATCAATCGTTCTCTGCTCCGCTCTTCTCGCTTTCGATTTGCTCTGTTGCCGTCTCGTTATTGTTCTCTTCACGATTGCGGTCCTCTTCGCGCACGTGATACTGATCACATTTTCTTCGAGTGTCCCCTGCTCTTCTTAATGAACGCTCCCTTTTATAACTCTTGACACCAGGTCTCCCTGCTCGCTGTAACGCTTTCTTTATCCTCTGCTTTCGTTCACCTTCTGTAGTGTCTGCACTGCTGTCTTTTGTTGCGTCCATTTCTGACCGCTTAGCTATTTAGTTTTATAGCTTAGCTTTTCATGTTGTTCGGTCAAAACCGTTGGCGCGCCCATACCAAAAAAAAAAAAAAACAAAACAAAAAAGATATCGATAAAACGTAAGGCGGGTAAGCTCCGAAATTGTGCCTACTGAGATAGACTTGAATTAGTGCTTCTACTCTGGTTTGCGCATAGCGGTACATTGTGACTTTTCGCGTCTTCGACGTCAATTTGTCAAGCGTACATACTAGAGTTATTCTTCCCCTCTGAAAATTGTAAAAAATATTACCGACAAGAAGAAAGAACATTTCGAAATTTTCCTCAATCGCCCACTACAAAAAGTTCTCCCTTCCTCCTTGACATGTAGAAGCTGTCACAGTGACAACAGTTGAAAGAAAAAAAATGTACGACAAAGAGAGAGATCATGAGCTAGTCAAAAATCCTTCGCATCATATGATTGACCGGCACTTGGTCGCCTACATGACACACAGTGAAAGGCCGAGTTGGTTTCTTTTGATAGCTTTCGCTGCTTTTAACATTAACAGCGAATTTCTACAACATTCTGATAAAGGCCACCTGAAGTTAACCAGCAGCGGCGCTGCCAAATATCGATTATGCCAGTATCGTTTATACCAGTATCGTTTACGAATACTGTGAATATCGTACATGAATACCGTTTTCTTTAGGCGATAGA
Organism: Icerya purchasi; assembly: GCA_039619475.1. Taxonomy (NCBI): domain Eukaryota; kingdom Metazoa; phylum Arthropoda; class Insecta; order Hemiptera; family Monophlebidae; genus Icerya; species Icerya purchasi. The sequence continues at coordinate 227,337,681 of CM077116.1, forward strand.
GGGAACTTTGAAATTAGTATTTTATTTACTCTTTATTATTTTCAGACTTGAAGGCGCTTATCAAAGGCTTGCTCAGTTCGAAAGCAGGCCTCTGTATAGAATAAGTTTCCGAGTACAGAATTGCCCGTCACTCGCGCTGAGACGACCACTACTTTATTTGCCGGAAAAAATCAATTTTTGTTTGCTCCCGTTTTGTGTTTCATCTCCGTAATAACTTCTTTTTTCTTTACCCGTTCGTATTACACCTTTATTTGGAATTCGTTTTTATCCTTAGAATTGTATACCAATATCGCGCGCCGGTATGAGCAACGGGAAGATTTAGCAGAAAATAAAAAAAAAGGCGGGAGGGTAAATTACGTAAGAACTGGCGTAAATGTGCGTTATGATGTTGAAGCGCGCTAATAAAAGTTTACACGGGTTTTTCTTAAACGATTTCAATCGGCAGCCGAGCTTGGACCAATCAGCCGACACAATACGCTTGAGTAATTAAACAGCGATAGACCGAAATTTATTTACTGCATTTCGAGCGGCGGAAGTAAAGCGGATCGATCAAGGTCTGGGCTTACAATGTGTAATCGTACTTGATTTTGCGCTGGTCATTCTTATTCCCAATTTAACCCCCCTTTCCCCGTTTTTGACACTATCATTAGTCTCGGAAGCTATGTTAAAAATTATTTCTCTACCTCAGAAGGTGTCCAGACACACCTCGTTGCCCCGGCGCCAGCACTGCACATTTGGACGCCGCTTTCAGAAAATTAATAAGTTTTTCGCTACTCGTCGACTGCTTCAGCAGCATTTGGCCGAATATATTTTCTTTGTTTTTTTTTGTTTTTCTTTTATAATGGACTCATCAACCAAGAACTTTCACCCAGAAACAATTAGAAACGAAAAAGGAAAGTTACTAGCTAAAAGCACAACTTTGTGACGGCTCGCAAATTGTGTTCCGTGAAATATATATTTCTAAAAGGAAAATAATTATATGTTATAGGTCAAAAAATATTTATAAAAAAAATATAGAAATCACTAAAAAAATTACATCGAAAAATCACAAGTAAAAATGTGAAGCATAAAAAACATAATCTTTTACCTTCAGCAGTTCCAAAGTGAAATATCTCCAACAATTAATCGGTAACTATTTTTATTTTTCAATTATAAAAATATTCATACGAATAATGAAAATATTTTTATCTTAAAGAGCAGATTAATAGTATCAATAACTCGACTATTTAAAAACAAAACTGTCACCTCTGTTACTAATATATTTCCTATTGGACCGTTGGTAATAAAATCAATTATTTTTTGCTTATTTAATCCGTGCTATACTTAATTCTTGTATGTATTTTATTTTTCTGTTTTACATATATTATCTTGAAGGATTTCAAAGGTATTATTGTACGTCTGATAGTTCGTGTGATTCTTTTTATGCCATTGGGGCTGAAGTAATATAAAAAATTCACTTATTCTACACATATTAATATTATATAACAATATTAAAATTCCATTGTGGCGGATATATCATCCCAGATTTGAACAAATAGCAATTTGAATTAAAACTTAAAATAACTATACTCGGTATGGTATGCAGTAAATAAAAGGTATTTTTATAGATTAAGTAATCTAGATTCCATGTTTAAAGAACAACGTCTATATTTTCCTATATGTCGTTTTTTATAATTTTTTAAATATATTTTCAATACTTCAGTAAGTTTATTGAAAAATACAGCTCCCATATACACTACCTGTGCTCTCATCTTGGTTTTAACAAAGTGAGGTTCATCAATATATAGTTTTACTTTGGAACACAAGAATTTTAAATTTATACTCATGTTTTAAGACAGCCTAGATTTGATTTATAAGCAAAATAATAATTTCACACTTGTTATATATATTTTCAGTTCATCAAAATATCTACATGAACTCTGAATATTCCACATAAAAAGATTAATTATATTTTTGAAGTTCATTTTGGTTCAAAATAACGTTTACACTTCCATACCTTGATTATAAAGTTATGAAGTAAATTAAAGCACATATCATTAAACACTGTGATAATTAAGACTAAATGTAAAATTTCTTAAAAAAAAAAAATCTAAAATCAAATCAACTTAATAAAGCGGTGTAACAATTACCCAAATATTATTAAAGTAACATGCGATATTTTACTACTAGGAAAACTGTGTAATATCAGTTAAATCTGGTAAGATATACATTGAAGAGATAAAACAAATATTTATGTTATAATTACCAAGAACGTCATAAAAATAATGACAAAGTTAACGCTGTGTAGTTTACTAATAACTGAATGTAAACGAATAATCAGTTTACTTTCCTTCAATCCATTTGTATTATTTTTTAGTTTTTCCTTTTCTTCTTTATATGTACACATTGGCGCACTCAAGGGGGGTGCCACGGGGCCATTGCTCCCCCCAAAAAATCTTTGAAATCTTAATTACGTTTTGTAATGTTTTGTTTTAATTAATTTTTTTTTTAAATCATACATATTTACTTTTTACTAATATTACAAGTATAACGTTATATACTTTTAGCTAATTTTTAAAAAATAAAATTCGTATAGTTATCTAATTTGTGCTAATTATAAACGTAATGTTACGTTTCAATTATTATTTTTTTTTTCTTAAATAAAATTCGTCAGTTTTGTAATTTAAAAAAAAATAATATTCGTTAATTTTGTATTTATTTTTTTATTTTTTTTATTTTAATTTACAAACCACGGAAATAGATAGGTACTTAGTCGTGGTACCGAGTTACCACCCCCTAACTCATCTTCTAAATTCTAGCCCCGACCAAAAAAAATCCTGAGTGCGCCTTTGTATGTACATATATTATATTTACACACATATGTAACTTAATATTCAGAAATTATTACAATAAGTGGAAGTGTAAAAATAAATGAAATAAGTGCAATTAAAATTCATTACGTTATGCTTGTGTGCGGATATAATTTATAGAGTGAAATAGCACATCGCAGCATTTAAGGCGATAATTTAAGTTTCAGATTTCTTATCGGAAATTAAATATCGAAATACTCTTAAAATTGTATATAATAACTAAATTGCACATGAAATATTTTCAACTGGAACAATAAGTTAGACAATAAATCAATTCCGAACTAATGTTATTGAAGTTACAATCGATAAAATTTGAACTAAAACATCTTAAGTTATAATGATTATAAACAAAATTAAATTAGGTAACATTTGAGATGTATACATATTCTTGAACATAATTTTAACTATATTACAACATTAAGGTTCTTGTCATATAAACCATAACTTCACTAAATATGAACTGAACTTAGCATAAAAATAATATTACAAAAGACTTGTCCGAAACATAACATTGTAAATGGGATATACGATTTTATGATCATATAAATCATTTCTATGCATACCACATTTATGTAATAATTATGAAATAATACCAAAGAATATTTTATATTTGTTTTAATTGGTATATGTTATTAAGAAATACTGCTATTTTTATGTGAAAATTTAACATGCACTCCTCTTGGAAAATGCTAAAAACATAATAAAATGGAATTTTAGTGTTGTTATTATTAATATGTGTAAAATATAAGTGAATTTATTACTTTAGCCCAAATAACATTAAAAGAATCACGCCAACTATCAGACATACAGTACCTTTGAAACCCCCCAAAATAATAGGTATAAAACAGAAAAATATGATACATACAAGAACTAACTTTAGCATGGATTAAATAAGCAGAAAATAATTGATTTTATTACCACCGATCTAATAGAAAATATATTAGTAAAGCAAGTGATAGTTTTTTGTTTTTTTTTTAAATAGTCGGGCTACTGATTTTAATAGACCATTAATCGGTTCTTAATAAAAATATTTTCATTATTTGCACGAATATTTTTAAAATTGAAAAATAAAAGTTACCGATAAATTGCCGGAGATATTTCGTTTTGGAACTATTAAAGATAACAGATCATAATTATTACACTTTTTCTCCGATATAATAAGATTAAAAAGTGTACGTAAGTTGTGCATTTCACAGATAGAGTCATTTTCAAAAATCCGAAAATGATAGAACATATTCCATAAATTGCGATGTTGCAATTTGAAAGAATAATTATTTATTAAAAATAGTAATGTAAATAGCTATAACAAAAAGTTAGCACAGTGCAGAGTTGTATTACAGTTATGTAGGTACAACAATAATAATGTGGTAATTGTAAGTTTTTTAATAAATAACTATTTTTTCTAATTGCAACATTGCAATTTACGGAATATGTTCTACCATTATTTTTAGCAGTACAGTTATAAAAGCATGCAAATAAAAAATAATATTTTTTATTTATACAAGTTTTTTTTTTTAAAAATAACGATTGATGGCACATCTAGACATGAATATGAATAATTACGTTAAATTTTATGTCCATATGTTTAGTAGTTTTTTTTTTATAATGGCTGGAACAAGAAATGCTCATTATGATCTATAAGTAGTCTCGCTTCGCCCGCCTAATTATATAATAAGACGATCAGATATCGTTAATAGGAAGGTACTGATGAATAGAAAGAAAATAACGGGCACAAAAAGGAGCGGGAAGCTCAAGCCTAAGCAAACGAGAGTACAGAACCGAACGGTCCACCGAAAAATATGAACACTTATTATCAGCGTCGCAAAGAACCGCATAATTTAAATGGCGAGGAGGACGACATGGGGAAGAAAAGGCTAATGAGAAGCGAATGCGGCAGAAAGGCAGCAACGAATGATTAAAACGCAAACGCATAATGGAGACAACAACAAAGCGAGGAAATAAAGGAAACAGAAAGAATCATGGCCTGGAAAGAAGACTAGGTTGCAGAGACAGATAAAAGGAATTACTATTAGAAAAGGAGGAAGTGTGTACGCTTCCAACCAAAATCTGACGTGGATATTCTTACACAGCAACGAGAGACCAGAAGATGGGATTTTTTTGAAGAAGAAGGAAGAAAAAGCAACAACCGGAGCAAAAGAATTAGCCGTCTCATTACCAGAGATTATGTCAGAAACCCACATCAAATATGAGTAATATGGAGAAAAGAAAGAATCTGGATGAGAGTACGTATGCGGAGGATAATAAATTCACAGGAACGGTCAGGGAGAGAAGAGGAGATGGCCTGAATAGTACTACTGATGGAGTCGGAAATAATCAGAAATTAAAAAACGATTAGAGGAGATAAAAATAACGGAACGTAAAATAGTCATCAACTCGCCCCCGTAAATATGAAACGGAAAGAAGGAAGACAAAAAGCTACCGAGAAGTTACAATCTAAAAGGATAAAAGAAGCAACGGCACTAGCATGCCCTTTAGAATGCAAATGGGATTACATGAGAAGGAAAGAGGAAATTGACAGTGCTGTAGAATTCCTGTTTAATTACACGGCTGGAGGGAGAGCATTCAAAAGTGCAGGCAAAATAAATACTTTGCATCACTGAAGTTAAAGGAAAAATAGGGGACACTGTTAAAGGAAATTGTGTAGGGCGAAAATGTGCTAAGACGGAGAGATGAGGTAGGAATTTTTCTAGGTACAAAACGCCAATTCCTGGCAATTCCTAGAAATTCCTAGCAATTCCTAGCAATTCCTGGTAATTTATGGCAATTCATGGCAATTCATGGCAATTGGGAAAGGTAGGAGTAAATAAAAGTAGAAGATGCGAGAAAAAGACGTTTAACGAAAAAGCGATGATAGCTTAAATAAAATCTACGAATAGACAGGGCGCATAATAGACCACACGTTCTAGTTCGTGCCGAAAAACTTCCTATTTACACACATTTGCCGCTTATGTAAAGTCGTTCTTACAATTACAACAATACAGCAATCTGCCACCTACCTATATATGTATATATATGCTAGAGCGCTTGACTTCCGATATGGAGGTTACGGGTTCGATCCCGAGCGTCGACGAACTTATTACGAAAATGAAATAAATAAATAAATAATCGCTAGTAATCACGTGGAAGGCAATGGCAAACCACTACGTTCAACATTATATGCGCGCTAGGTCAGTACACAGCAGACCCACACGGGACTGCACTGGTAGCGCGATAACAAGCGGCGCTACTATCAGTTCCGAATGTAGTCTTGCGTGTGTACACCTGCGTTGCATATATAATAATTGCTTAGTATACAACCTATATCGGTACATCTAAAATGTACGAATAGGTTTTGAGGATATAATGAATGAATATATATACATATATATATATATGTATACATACTGTCGGTACGCGAACGATTAATCATAGAGTAGGGTCGTCGGGTTTATGTTTTTCATTTGTAAATTTTGCGCGTAGCTAACTGCATCCGGTTTTTTCACAAAAACTCTAATAAGGAATATATGAAAGTCACAATTCCCGTTTTAGAGATTTATAAAAATCACTGCTACTATAAAATAGAGAATTATTGTTTGATCAATCGCGAAAACAGAAAATTCGATTAACAATCGCAAAAAAGTACATACAAATAGCGACACAGGTTTCCACACCATAATCGTGCTAACATTGATTAAAGTTTGTCACGAATTAAAAGTTTATACGAACAAAAATATTTCCGCGGGCCATCCTATTGATTGTTAATAATACTGTTCATTGTTGCCGGGGCAGCATTTATTTCGAAGTTGCGCTAACGGTTTTGAGATTTAAACACCATTCCTTATCGGCACGCCTCTTCCTCGGAGAATGAGAACTTTTCGAAAAATATAGAGTTATTCACGCGAGACAGACCGAATGAAAAATTAGAAATACACGCGGCACACATTTTTTAAGTGCTTGACGGTAGGTTAAAATGGTTAAAATGGTTAAAATGGTTAAAATGGTTAAAATGGTTATAATGATTATAATGGTTAAAATGGTTAAAATCGTAAAAATGATTAAAAAGGAATTTTTACGTACACACATAGTTACATCGCATTCACAAATTGGGATGATTGACGAAACCTAGCGAGTTTCCACGTTGGAACGAAAAAGAATATAGGCGCGCGTGTGCGTCTATGAAAATATGAAAACGTGAATTTTAAAAATTTCCAACAAAAACGGCAATTTTTAAAAGCGAAGTTTTCTTCCTTGCAAAATAATAATCCGTGTAATAATTTAGCTCGCTATTCGAATTTTAACAGCTTATTTATTTCTTTCGGAGCAGTCCTTTTAGCGAGGGAAATATTGTATCATCGCGATTTACTTATCGATACATCGCCGTATTCGAAAAAAGAAGACTTAAAAGGAGACCATTTCTGAATCAGACGGCACTGCTAGAGAACTTTGTCGGATTTATCGCACGACGAACTCGGCTTTCCCTCAGAGTAATTTTTCCAAGTGGCTAACAAATACCGCAAAGTCATGTCGAGATCGCTGGTTATTTCCCTCTGGAGATCACTGAAACATTCGTTCTGCATCCGGTTTGATGACATTAGCGTAATGAAAAATGTATAAAAGCGCGTAGACACTCAGTCGGCATCCGAAAGGTATCGAGGACGGAGAGACGATAATAACAGTGAGAATGAACTATTTCACGACATAGGAAGAGCTTCGAAACATAAGAGGCGTGTGCATAAAAATGACGAGCCCTGACAGTGGAAGGCCGCTGGAAACAGCGTCTAGAAAGTTCGATAGGTTTTCGTTATAAGGACAGTCTGGAGGTTTCTTACGCGCGATTAGAGGTAATGAGCGATTTTTATATGTGCTCCTTTGCTACTTACGTAACCTAGCCTGCTACAGACTGTGAGCTGTAGTAACCGTTATAGTAACCGTTATCGCCGCTATTATTTATCGTCATCACCATTTATCATTATCAACCGTTTTATTGTTACTACTATTATGACGGCGATTATTTATGTAGGGCGCCGAGCTGTACGGTCTGGTTAGGAGCGCTGTTCAGGTACTCGTGTCGCGGCGCTAGATATAAAAAAGATCGTAGGCGATTTCGAACGCTAGCGTCGGGGAACGCATTTCATTAGGCCGCTGCTCGAATTCGGGCCGCTTTTTGCCGTGGAAAGCGTCGTTGGCTGCACCGTCGTAGCGTCCGAGTCCGTTTATTACTGTTATTTAGAAAATGACGCAGAACGCGTCAAATTCTTATATCACACCCATTTCCATAAATTATATACACCTAAACCGTACTCTACACAAGTCATTCTGAGCGAGAGTTAATACCACGGCCTGTTCTTCCGACTTTTGCCGAAGAAACATCTCTAAATAAAACATTACGCTCATTTTTCAACGGCGACCGTGTACCGCCATCCGTTCTGCTATTGCCAGCGAAATGTTGTATCATTTCTGCAGCTTTTTTTTTCCCTTCCACTTCACTTTTAAACAGCTTCCAGCCGGAACGGAATTTTGCTTTCTCGAAACAACCGACTCTAAAGTGTTCGGCCGAAGTTATTAACTGTCCTCCTTTAAGAAGAAATTTCGCCCTTGTTCGGGACTTTCGCGCAGCTAGTCGCAGGTCCGGTCACTAGCTACGCCTTAAGGCGAGCGGCCGTAGTTTTTAGAGCCGGCTCAATTCTCCGGCACCCGGCTTAATCTCCTGCAGTCGCTTATTTCATTAACACTGTTCAGCCCGTTCAGCCGTTCAGCCAGCAGTGCTTGTTGAAATTATTAACTTTTCTGCAACAACATAAACAACAACGGCCGATATTAATATTTATCGAAAGGCCGTCTCAGATGATGCCGGCGTTTGCCCAGTTTCATTAAAAACCTTTAAAAAAAAAAAAAAAAAGGAACGAAATCCAGTCGGTAAGCCGCGCTCTAGGTTCGTCTCATAAGACCTTTGAAATGAGTCAATCTGCGTGTGGTCCGTGGTCTAATTCTTCTTCGTTAGCGGTTCAACTTGAACACACTTTTTAATCGTAGACTGAATTTCAATTTTATATTTAAGTTTTTCGCCTCTCGTTTCGTCCGATGATACTTGTCGTCCATCCGCTCTTTTCGTTTCCTTTAGTACTTTTTTTTGGTTTACGATGAACGACGAATGTGGGTGATTACTGGAAATTATAAACAAAAACCGGCGGCTACATGTATTACGAACGTATGTTCATTAAGAATTTCCGGTTCTCCTGCTACGGGAAGCTGAAGTTCTACCACTGTCCCCACTGATATGACGGAAACTAATGTTTACTGATTTTTCTTCGACCTTGATCTAATGCCTAATTTTTTAAGGAAAATTTGGATTCCCCGGAAATTTTCATTTCCATCAGAACAAAGATGATCAAATTTAGATTATAAATGTTTGTATTCATTTTCTGTACTAATATTTATTAAATACACATATAAATCACGTATTACAGCGAAATTTATTTATTTTTTTAATAATTAATTTTCTGTGATACGTGATTTATATGTGTATTTAATAATAAAGATAATCAAAAGTTGAGAAGCTCTTCGGTGAGCATTAGTGTTTTCTACGTTTAGAATGGTATATAATAATCATGCGGATTGGGTAAGTCTTATTTGTAGAGTGCAAGGGCCTGGTAAATATTTTCATATGGTCCAACCATCTCTGCCGTCCACACCTTGGTTTTATCGCATTAATGTCCCAGTTAGTTTAACCCGTAGGTTTGTGACCGTTGTTTGTGTGTAGGCTCCGTTCCGGCCATTGCCGTTTGGGTTTAAATTTTTCAAACACCGGGCACTGCACGGGTTGTTGTAATATCTATTGTCGACAAAATTTTAGAGAAGACACTAACCACTTGTTATTTAATTGCGCCCAGTTCGATAACACGAGACTTGCGTTTTCTAAAGACCTCATGTCCTGTGGTGTTTATCCTCCATTGTGTATTTTTCATCTTCTCTGTTCCAGTGATAAAATTTTATTTGTCCTTTTTAGGTTTATTGAAAGAAACAGGATTGTTATTTGATTTCTTTTTTTTTCCCCGTTATTTTTACTTATATTTTCTTACATTGTAGTCTTTGTCCGTTGTGGCTGTAACTACTTCCCTTTTCTCATAATGCATTGTGAGCATTGCCGGGCAACTGTGGTCATAATATGAGATAGAAATATTTATCTATTTATCTATTTTTTCTTTTGCTCCTTTTTCCAGAATGAAAAAATCTTGTTTGTGTTTGTTTTGTTTCATTGAGCATTGTGGGCACTGCCAGCAGTTGCGGCCAGACTGTAGTGTGAAATTTCTCTTCCTGAATTTTCTATTTTTAGTAATTTTTAATATCTAGTCGTGGCGTATTTTGCTGGCCAAATGAACTGTTCTGTTCGGGCCAAAGAGAGAAAAAAAAAAAAAGAAAAAAAAAAGATTACACTCCAGTGAATTTCCCCGAAGGGCGGGGAATTCATTGTGGGCACCGGTACAATTCAAGAAGCGCGATTAAAATAAAATGTAAAAACTAAACAAAACTGGCTTTTGCCTGTTTACTGACAGAACAAGACGTTTATCTCGCGAGCGTGAGTTACTTTATTATCATCTTTTAAAGCTCGGTCTTCCTGCTCCTTTCAACGCCTCTTATGTTCTTTCTCTACCTATTCTCTCGGTTGTTCCTGTCCTAGGGGTGTTCCTTGATTCCATTGTCGACAGAATAAAAATATAATTTCTATTCTAATCCATGATCTATTCCTTTTTGCTGGGCTAATGCTCTTTAGTAGCAAACCCAAGGGGGGTAAAAAAAAAAAAAAAATCTCAATGCGCGAATTTTCAACAATTAATTAATTTGAAGACCCACGCGATATTTCGCAAATTTCATAAAACATGCCGAAACGATGACACGATAATGCGAAAGAACAAACACGCGGATTTTACATGTTCTATAAGAAACATGTATTTATAAATAAAGCACGAACCCAGTCCATGCAAAGCCCACGCACGTGAGTCGCCTGTGACTTTTCGTCGGTGCGTAGATTGATTTAAACTTTCATGTATTCGTTGTGTTTTACATGCGTTATGTATAACAACGTGGGTGTGGGCTGTGCGTGGACTGTGTTCAGTGTGCGGCGGGCTTAACTACGGTTTTGGGCTAATCAATTGAACGATATGCAATTTGGAAGTTTTTTTTTTTTTTTTTTTTGTTTGGCCCAAACCAAATGGCAACGCCCTTCTACCCAATTGCCTACAATCAATAAACCCGAGCAACATAAAATGAAAATCTAAAAAATCTAAATAGTAATCAGTAAATGGATAAAGAATAGAATAAAATAAAACTAGCCGCCTGCATAAAAAAAAAAAATATATATATATTAAAGTCAAACGAATAAAGGTAAAAAAAATTAAATAATAATATTGTATAAACTTCAAAAGAAAACATAAAATCTTATCACTGGAACGAAGAAGATAAAAAATACACAAATGCCGTACCACATCAGGTCTTTAGAGAACGCAAATCTCTTGCTGTCAAACTGGACACAATTAAATAATAGGTAGTTAATGTCCTCTCTAAAATTTTGTTGACAATGCGTATTACAACCCGCGCAATGACCTGTATTTGAAAAGTTTAAGACGGAAGTTGATAGTCCGCAACGAACAGGCGACAGCACCAAAAGTCGTAGTAAAAGTAATTAATTTTTTTTTTTTTTTTTCGAATCAGTCAACTATCGACCACGTAAAATATTTTCATGTTGGCGGTTTCTTCCCCTTCTTTTCACTTCAATGTTTCTTCATTGTTTTGCTGTGTTTCTCCTTCCTTTCGTCTCGCTATTCGGTACCAGTTTTCTTCTTCACATTTTCTTAAAAACTGCGGAATTTTATTTCGAAATCTGTTCCTATTTATAATGTTGTCATTTTCCGGTGATGTTAATTTTCTCAAAATATTTCTTAACTTATTGTTTCATTTTTATTTTATTTCATTTCTTTTCGATCACGTCAGCGATGAACATTGTAATCCAGTATAAGTGAAAACATTAAAAGTCTCAGTGAGCGGAAGCGGGATACCCGAATGAATTAACAAATCAACTGAGCCGCGGTCACTGACTTTGGAGAGTAAAATTAAAACTGTAAGTCGCGCCCACCACGAATTCTCGCCTGATCTCAACGCTATTCGATAACGGACGGGGCGTACATATTTCGACAATTGTTTCTTTTTTCGGATTACCGTCATTTCTACGACAATCGGCTGTCGCTTTTGATTTTTTCATCTTTTCAAGTTCAATTTCGAACTTGAAGGTAGAAAGTCATTTTTCTTCTCCCCGATAGGATTTTGAACTGGCATCAGGTTTTCGCGATATTCGTTTTCATCCGTTTTTTATGCACCACTTAATAAGATAATGACAATTTCAGATCTTTCTTGCAATGCTGAATGCAAAGTGATCAAAATATGTGTAATACAACGTTTACTTTCACATTTAATTAAATCAAATAAATTGTCAGTAACGTGTTTTCAACTTCCTACCATATATAAAATAATAATGTCTGTAAATTCGCACTTGTTATAATCTTAAATTTTCGAAATATAATTCCGGTAAAGTAAATAATGTAAGAGAACTTTTTCAAATTTAAAACTTGTAAGTAGTGCACATTAAAGATTTTAAGCAATAATTAATGGCTCCTTTTCTTTTCTTTTTTTTCTAGCTAGCTGAAAAGAAAAAATCCTAGCCTTTGAGAAATATATGTTAGCTTGATTAAAAGAACACCAATCAGCAAGCGATATAGCCGTGACAGTTAGTTTCTTAAAATAAATTAGTGAAATTAGCCGTATTCAGGGTATTACAAAAACCGTTGAATTCGGTATGTAAGAATCGTACAATTTTCACTCATTAACCATGATCACAGAATCAAAGAGTATGAATTCTTATGAGATGGAAAAGAGAGAGACCAAAGGAACTGAGCAGGCAGATGAAAAATATGCCGGGAATGAAATTCACGAGACTGGGGAGTGGTCTTTGAGAAAAACACGAAGACTCGATAAATGCAAAGACCGTAGCGTTTAATGGCGCAATGGTCGTCCATATAGCGTAAAAAAAAAAAAGGGATAAAAGCGATAACGCCATTAAACAATACGGTAGCTATTAAAATATGTTTAGCATTGAAAGATTCGAAAAAAATGTTGAGCGGTTTTTAAAGAGAGTATCATTGTGAACTACTACCAGTAAAAACTAAATTATATTCACGATTAAAACTGAAGGTATATTATTAATATTTTCGTAAATATTGAAGTGTCAAAATACCAAAACCGAAATATTAAATTGAAAAAGTACTACTGAATTGTGAGAGCTTTCATCCACGAAGAGAGTCAATCATGACTTCGTTGACTCTTATAGAAATGAATGATTAAGCGAAATAGCCTAATTTGGTTCAAGTGAATCGACTCGCTTTTAGTTGATAACGATATTGCGCAAAATCAGTGCGATATGAGTTGTAGAGGTTTAACCAATATACGGATGCCGTTTACATCTGTGGAATTGGATACGATCCGGTTTATTACGTTTCGATCGCTTAATTTATTTTCATTTAACAAGTTCATCATCGAATTCGCTTTTTTTAAGATTACTTTAAAATATGAGTGTAGTATGAACAATTTTCGAATTTGGGAGGAATAGCTTATTAACGTTCGAAAAGTCTCGTAATTTCAAAAATACCGGTCGCGCGAAACAAATTTTGGTAAATTCCAAAAAAATGAAATTCTGAAGGCCATTTCGATGTTACGGCTGTGTAAGTGATGCATTTTACTGTTTTCATTTAATACGGAAACTTTTTGAACTAAAGTGAGCATTAACGACTTGAAAAATTGAAGAAGTATTTAAGTACAAAAACATTATCTTTCTCTCGTACGAGCAATTTCCGTAATTTAGCAACAACTGGTACAATATTATTACAGTTACATGTTTTTGTAGAAAAAAATTAAAAACTCACCATAATAAAAATGTTACTCTAAAAATAGATAAATACTAAATATAAAATTATTGTTTTCGAGGAGCTTTTTGAAATGAATGCGAGAATAGAATTAACAAATTACTTTTAAAGAAGAATGTTACTTATTAGTTACAATTATAAAGAGATATAAATTGACTTGTCCGTTTAATGTACCGCCAAGCACTGTTCTTACCGTACCACCGAATAATTCTTTGCAATACTCTAAATTAGTCTAAAAGAATCGGTATAATTCTTACTCCGTTCGAAAAATATTTAAACCGCTTCAAATAGAAGAATTTTACAAAGTGTATTTCTTCTGTATTCGGTTTGTTTTTCCATTCGTGCTTTTTTGGATACTGAACTTCGGATTACGAAACGGAATTCGTTATTTCGTTGCGTAGAAAACGTAAATTTTGAAGAAAAAAAAAATTAATTAAAATTTTCTTACCAGCAAAGAAATTCCACTCAAAAGGATGAACAAAAGACGGTTTTTCGTTATTTGCACGAAATTATTTCAACGTTGATATTTGTTAAGAACACATTTTTTTTTTTTTTTACTTTTGTGTTTTAAGGGAGCTCGCTGATCGACAAAGAGTATAATTCCTAAAGAATACACATTAACGTAAAAGCGAGGTTAATTGCTTCTCTGCCGTTACATAAAATAAACATGTTTTCCCAGAAAAACGAGCAAAAATTAATCTTTCATAAAGATCATTGAAATATTTTGCTGTGATTAAAAATCATCTCTAAGTAGAGGTGCTAAAGTAAGTGGACTGCGGATGAGAGTCGACTGTTTCCAGGGACCATTGCCATTCTTCTCGCTCGCAGTCTGATTCATAATGTATCCCTGTTCCGTTCAATTCGAATAGATCTCTATTCGGACTTTCTAGTCATGGCAGTAGTGAGCGTAATGAAACGGCTGATTTTTTTTTTGGCTCGCTTGGAGGCTTCCAACGGTTAGCCCCTTCGAAAATTTCCTGCTTAAAATATTATTTATCTAAACAATTTCACTATAAAAAATATGGAACGATATTCTTTCTTTTTCTCCAACATTAATTCCTTTTATCTTTCTATTTAGTCTCTTTACCTTTCCTTATCGGTTCGGAAAATTTCCTTATCTTTGTCGTTTCCTGATTACTACTGTACGTAGCCTTCGTTTCGAGCACACTTCTATTCCATTCCTCGCCTGTAGTTCCTGTTTTAGTTGCCTTTATTCGTTCTATCGCTCGCCAAATTAAAATATAAAATGCGGTGAAAGATATTTGACATGTTTAGAGAAGGACAAACGACTATCAAGAAAGATACCAAGAGAACAGAAGCAACTAACACGAGAAAGAGACATATTGTTTAAGGATAGATTACTCAAAGCAGGGTTATAGGGTCGAAGGGTAAAAACAATCTAGGAAGAAGAAACGGTAATGTTCCAGCACAGTGAGCGACGAATTGAGTGCTTCATTGGCTGCTAAAACATATTTAGACAAGGAAAAAAGGAGGATGTCGTCCGCAAAGAATAAAGAAAAGGAATTTAAACGAAGGGAAGCTATACGGATAGTATAGATGTTAAAAAGAGCAGGATTGAGAGAGGAACCCCGAGGAAGACTCCGGAAAACCTTTTTTTTTCGAGCGTTGAGAGATGGAGAAATGAAATGGATAGAACGATTCGATATGAGATTGATAATAAGGAAAGAGAATCTGATTGGGATGTTAATTTTCGTCATTTTATCTCTGAAAGTGGGAAGATGAACATTATCAAAAGCAGAGGAGACATCAATAAAAGAAGCTAAGGTGAAATTTTTTTGGATAAAAGACTTGTATAAAAGTGAGAAACGAAAATATTTAATCAAAATGGCCAATACCAGGCCGAAAGCCGAACATATTGTTAGGAAATATATTATTACGCTCTAGCCACCAAACAAGGCGCTTGTTGAGTATACCCTCAAATAGTTTTCTAATGCGGGATACAAGGGAAATAGGACATAAGGAAGAATTTTTTTTTTGGAAATGGGAACGACGATACAAAAGAATTTCAGGAGGAAGCACTTCGAAAAAAGAAAGGAAATGCAAAGACTGAGAAGAAAACTAAGGCATTGTTCAGAAAGGTTTTTAAGGGCGAGATAGGGTATACCGTCAAATTCTGGAGTGGGACTGGACAATTCATTAAAAGAATAAGCTGGAGCGACGGAATCGACAAAAGGAAAAAGGCTATCGTCGGGAATACAGAAGTTGGAAGGGCGAGGAGAGGATGGGAATTTGACGGTTCTGGCCATTTTCCAAATCTCGCAAGAGGAGTAGCTCTAGAGAACTTAGCACAGAAATATTTGCAAGAGGTCTTCTTTGCGGATCTTAGTATAAACCAAGTTCTCGCGTTAGCATGTTTGTGAGCCAAAAAAATTTCAGCCGTAAGATTAGAACGGAAGGTTGTGAAGGTGGCGCCACTGCGATTAAAAAATGAGGCCTTACTGCGGTGAATAGCCGATAACGGATGGCGAGAAGAAGAAGATAAAGAAAGAGAAGAATTTAAGGAATATAAAAAGAAATTATAGAGTGTCTGGATGAATGAGAGGAAGAGACGAGTCGACCAGGGATCGGAATAGAGGCCAGCTAGTTCTGAAAGATTCCAACCAGGAGAATCAGTATGCTTGGAATCAGACGGAAGAGGAAAATTGACAGGAGTTATTAGGATATGAACATGGTCACTACCGTAAGAGCCCATAAGGGTCTTTCAATCATAATTAAGACCAGTAGACGGAGAGGAGAAGGTCAGATCGAGGGAACTAGAAATAAAGGCATTCCTGAAATATATGAGGGAAAGATCGTTGAGGAGTACTTGGTTGTCAGAAAGGATGGCATTCTCAAGAATGAAACCGTTGGGATTGTAGGGTGCACAGCCCCATAAAGGAGAATGACCATTCCAGTTACCACCGAAGATAAGGTAGAATTAAAAACTGATGAATGTGGGAAGCGACGAAGGTCGCGAAACTAGGTGGAACATAGATGGAAACAATGTTAATAAGACATGTAAGACTGAATGGACATGTGAACAATGTTAGGTAGCTTAGGACCGGGAGGAAAATTAAAGGAGACATCATAAGCGTAGAATGGAATTTCATTTCTAACCAGGCTGCAGAATCACCATAACCGTTATCGCGATCACATCTAATTGCTCTGAAGTCTCTAACATAAAAATTTATGCCCGACCGGAGCTACGTTTCGGAGAAAATAGCAATACTGGCATTATGAAGAGATAATAACCCCTCTAATGAATTTTTATTGGCTCTTAGATTGCGCCAATTCCACCGTAGAAGAATATTTGGCGTCGCCATCTTAATAAAATAGTAGAAGAATAAGTAATGAATGAAGTGGGGGAAGGAGGACAAAAGACCATAAAAGGAGCCAACAGTTGGCACAAAATGGAAAACATTTGTATTGAGAGAACTAAAATGAGCGGGTAACGAAGAAAATGAAACTAAACAGTAGCAATTAAAAAGCAGGAGGAAGTAAGTCGGGGCTGTTAAATCAAAAGGGGAAGTAAAGAGCAAAGGGAGGGGATGCTGGACACGCTTGTGCATAGTACAGGAGGATATATAGAATAATTTTTTGAATTTCCAATAAGGCTACTAATTTCAGCTCCCGCCATCCATAATTCATCTACACGAACAAAAAACTGGATACTATATAAGTTATTTACGCGAAAGCGGTATTACTTTTTTCCCCTTTCAGTGATGGGTCAGTAGCAGTTTTTGGTAGCACAAAGTTTTCAAATAAAAAAAAGCTGTTCTTATTTTCCTCTCTTCAAACTTTTTCATTCCTGTTCTTTAGTATCTGCGTTATTTCTTTAATTTTCCTGACTGGCAGGGACTTGTTTAACAACACGTGCACCTTCTTTACAATAAAAACACAAAATAACAACAGAAACTGTAATACAGGTCGACAGAAAACAGCTTCTTTATTGCAAATATAGACCCACTGCAGTAGAGCGAATTAAATACTTTTTAATGTCGAAATCGTCTTTAAAAGAAAAAGTCTACAGAGAAATATTTTGGCGAAGTTTTAAAGAGGTTACAGAAGTAAAACTCGTGCTGAGCAATGCACTAGAAAATGTGTCTTTTTCATTTTTTTTCATTTTTTTTTTTGTTTTTTAATATCAACAACTATAATAAAGAAAAACAAATGGAAAACTGTAATTTACCGTCTAGAAAATCGATTAAATTACAGTAAGAGGTTTTCTTTTTATATTCAAAACCACTTTGGCGACCTAGTCATCAGTTTAAAAAAAGTACATTTGCGCATCTCATTGTAAGTAAGATGAAATACTTCAAAGGTCAGGCGATGAAACTTTTACGAGTGTAAAAACGGATGAACTGCTTACATATGGTCTTGCACTATGATGATATGGAAAAATTATATACGGTCGGTAAAAATTGGAAGGATGGATTCGTTAATTTTTGTACCTAGATAGTACATTCAGACTAATTTTAACTACTTATCTTCTAGATTTCATTGACATATGGCGTTGGAGGAATAGGGCGTGTGATGTTAATTTTGGTAGGACGATAATATTAACAAACTAATTTCGAAAGCTAAAAAAATTATTCTTAAAATACAATTTCAAGGATTGGAATTGGAATGCCTATGAATGGATTACACGATTTTTGCGGATCATAACATTTTTCGAACTCGGACAAAAAATGAAATGAAAAAAAATTATTTAAGGCACGGAGCATTTAGTTTACGACTAAAATAAAAGTGAAAAAAATGTATATTTATTATTATTATTATTATTATTATTATTATTATTATTATTATTAAATCATGGGAAATTTGCCGACTATCTCTACAAAATGAAACTGTGTGAAAATAATAATTGTGACTGCAGCGACAATTCTGTCGAAACTGCTTATCACATTCTATATGAATGCAACAAATACGCACAATTCCGTGACTTTGACAAAAATATAAATTTGACGGACAAAATTACTGCCGCAAAGTTCCAAATATTCGCATTCAAAGCATTGCATGAGAAATTCCCAGGTCGGCTAAGGAAGTAACATAATGATCTGAATGTATCTATGTTGTATTTTTAATTTTTTTTTTTTTTTTTTTATTATTATTATTTTTTTTTTCTTTTCTTTTAGTTATCAACATTTCTATATATGATAATATTATTCTATTTATGATTAAATAAATAAAAATTGTAAGGGCGGTACTTGGCTGAGATTAAGCCTAATCGGCGGTGCTCGGCTAATCTACCAACCATCCAATAATTTGTAAATAACAAACAAACTTTTGTATAATAAAACATTAATCAAAAAATTATTATTACTATTATTATTATTATTATTATTATTATTATTATTATTATTATTATTATTATTATTATCATTATCATCATTATTACTGTTATTATGTTACATTAAAGTTTATAAAGTAAAGTAAATCCCATACCCTTCGCAGGGCGTTGGGAACTGTGAAGTAAGGGTTCACAATGTAGTAAGGCTTAACGGCACTGATGGGAGTAGGAGGGCTAACTTTATATGCATGTAATGTATTTTGCATGAAATACCGTAAATATTTTTAAAATAATAAAAATGGAAAAAAAAAAGATGTTTCATTTTACATACTGTAATGCTTCTCCAACTTTATACATTCAGTTTCAGAAAGAGTGTAGCTGGATAAGTATTAAGTCGGGATTGAATAGAATTACGAGACGCACATAACCTAGTCATTTATGGTACCCCTCGAGGCAAAAGCATAACCTAAAAAGTCAATTGGAAATTTCAAACTCGTCTAAAAATTAACGCTATGACGGAATTTGGTATTGAAGCTCATAAAAACATTTTATAGAATAAAAATTAATATTCTGAATTTTTTCGCATCTTTTGGTGGGGTGGAAAGTGGTCAAAAATACGAAAAACTGAAATTTTCAGCGATTTCCGATGCTTTAAGGACTTTAACGAACACTGGACGCAATTTCAGTCACGAAAATGAGTTCAGCGACCCAAAAAACACTCTAGTATACATACTCAGTTCAGTTTGTCACAGTATATGGCTCAAAAACACAAAATTAACCTCAAAAGGACGAGCTTAACGGCCTGAAGAAACCTAGATATTTATTTTTTGATGTATTTCACACGATCTTTTTACCGAGCTGTGATACTAACCTCAAAAATATTTTGTTGACATGCCTGAAATGAATGTTTACGAAAAGCTACTCATCATCTACCTTAGTTTGGACAATCTATATATTTAAAATCATATTTAGCAAAAAAAAAACTTTCAAGAAGGTTATTCGGCGATTTAGAAATTTTTTTTTTTTTTGAATTGGACAAAACTTTTTGTATTTAGAATACATTAGTAAAATTTTGTTCAACTAATCTTGCTCAATTCAGAGATAAAAATATCTTGTTCCCGAAAATTGCAGAATAACTCTTCAAATACTACAATTTGGTCGGTTTAACTCCTTACGTCAATGCTTAAAATTTCTTTCAGAATCGTGTTTAGCAATTCCAAATATCCCAACTTACAAGTATGCATTCTCGACCTCCTACAGAACGAGATATTGTTCAGATAGATACATATATTTTATTATAATTCTGTATATATCGTTAGATGCTTTTTTATTTATATTTCTTTATTTTGTGATATTTCAAAAATAAAACATATTAACTTATATGTAACTTTAAAGCACGATCGATTGATTTTCATGAATTAAAATGCGTGGATATGTTTGCGTTTAAAAATAATTACTACTATAAATAATATGAATTTTTTATCAATGTGTTATGGTCTAGTTCGTTCTGCGATAAGGCGGCAAGCCCGTTCTTCCCTGGTGGGGTGGTCTATTGTTCGGTTTAAATATTGAAATATAGAGAAACTTGTAAATTTATTAATTATTTGTTTAAGATCATAAATACTAGTTCATTGTGTGACTTTTGATTCAAGACCGAGTCCCGAATCGATTGAGCACGTTTCTTATATGTGCTAACACTATGCCTCGAGATGATTTAATAAAAAATCACAGCCTGTTGCTAAAGAATTATTTAATATTAAAGTCGATCAGTTAGTGTTAATATGCGATGGTTCTCGTTTACATCACCAAAAAAGTAGTAGTAATGAATACCAAAGGAAATCATATTTTGGTCAAAAAAAAGTACCACTATGTAAACCTTTTACCATCTATACAACCGATGGTTATATAGTCGATGTACCTGATCTATTTGAACATAATGTTAATGATACTGAAATTTTAAAATCAGTATTATCCAAAGAAGAAGGTATAGTTTTATGCTTAATCGAGGATTTCGGGATGAAAAGAATTGGTTAGAGGAGCGAGAATATTTAGTTTTAATGACGGCTTTGAAAGAAAAACATCCGCAATTAATAGTCGAGGAATCATATGACTCCCGGCTTATGATAAAAGTTCGATGGCCAGTCAAAGTTGTTCACGGAATGATTGAACGAAATTGTCACCTCCTAAAGAAAATAGATAATAAACTTCTTGCTAGAGTCAAAGAATATTGTCAAATTGCAAACTATTTACACAATACTTTTGGAAAACGTTTAAATTCTGATCAAAAAAATCACGTGAAAATTGTTACTCAAATGAAATGCAGAGAAAATATGGAAAACGCTTTGGCGCCGAAGTAAGATGAAGTAAAAGAAAATTAACCTTTCAACAATTTACATCAGATGAATTATTATATTTTCCAGAAATGACGGAAAACGATCTAAAAATATTTTTCACTGGAAGTTACCGGTACTTGCAATTAATTTAATATTTAAAAGAATTATCGGATGAAAGTAACAATTTGCATTTGAAATATGCCAAGAAGAAAATAATTAAAGTCAAGGTTAGATCACGTCACATCAATAGAAAAACGTACATCTGTTACATCGATCACAAGCCAGATAGCGTCGGCTATGATGGTATTTTGCGTTATACTTGTGACCGTGCAAATGGACTTTACACAATCGGATACTGTTCTCATGTCGTAGCTGTAATATATTTAGCCATCTATCCCGTGATAAGCTGAACTAAGTATGTATACTAGAGGGTTTTTTAGGCCACTGTAATCATTTTTGAGATTAAAATATGTTTTAGTACAAAATAAAGTCCTAAAATACGTCGAATAATATGTACCTGTGTTGTTTTAGGCCGCTCAGCGGGTCTTTTTGAGGTTAATTTTGTATTTTTGGGCCATATATTGTGACAAACTGAACTAAGTATGTATACTAGAAGTTTAAAATTGCATCCGGCGTTCGTTAAAGTCCTTAAAGCATCGGAAATCGCTGAAAATTTCAGTTGCTTGTAATTTTTACCACTTTCTAACCCTGCAGAAGATGTGAAAAAATTTAGATTATTAATTTTTATTCTATAAAATGTTTTTATGATCTTCAATACCAAATTTCGTCATAGCGTTAATTTTTAGACGAGTTTGAAATTTTCAATTGACTTTTTAGGTTATGCTTTTGCCTCGCGAGGCGCCACAAATGACTAGGTTATGCGCGCCTCGTAATTTTCTTCAACTTCGATTTCTTCTTCTTCTTCTTCTTCTTCTTCTTCTTTATGCCATCTCCGGTCGAAGTTTGGCGATCAATGTGTCTAGCTTCACTTTATCGGCCGCTGCTTGGAGTAACTCCGATGATGTGCATTTGCACCATCGCTGCATGTCATCCTTCCACGATAATTTCCTTCTACCTCTGCTTCTTTTTCCAGCAATTCTCTATACGTTTTCATTGTGATTAATGTGGCCGTAGTATTTGATTTTTCTTTCTTGCACAGTTAATAATAATTATCTTTTCTTGGCCATTCTATTCAGTACTTCTTTGTTAGTTATCCGTTCTATCCATGATATCTTTAACATACGTCGGTAAATGTACATTTCAAACGCTTGTAATCTTTTTCCAAGCTGTTTTGACAGCGTCCAACTCTCAGCACCATATAAAAGTACTGAGAAGACATAGTATCGGACTAATCGCATTCGTAAATTTAAACTAATATCCTTTCTACTTATCAGGCTCTTCATAGTATTGAATATACCTCTGGCTTTTTCGATCCTAGTTCTTATTTCAATGCTCCAATCTACTTCCTCATGAAGCCATGCACCCAGGTATAGAAACTTACTGACTCTTTCCACCTTCTCAGCTCCAATGTAAATTTGACCAGCTGTTGCACTAGCATCAGTTCTTTTCTTGTGTATAACCATCCACTTCGTTTTGGTGGCATTTATTTCTAACCCATACTGGAGACTGATGTCACAAACACGGTTAACGATTTCTTGTAATCCAGTAATATTATCAGATATTAAAACTGTATCGTCGGCGTATCGTATATTGGAAATCCGGTTTTCCCCAACTTTTACTCCGTCAGTTTCCTTAATGGCTAATTTGAAAATGCTTTCTGCATATACGTTGAAGAGTATCGGTGACAATATGCACCCTTGTCTGACACCTCTTTTTATCGCTATATCTTCTGTTATTTCGTTCTCACAACGAACTACAGCCGTTTGGTTCCAGTATAGGTTGTGTATTATTTTTATATCATTTTCATTTAGGTTCATAGCTCTCAAGATTTCTATTAGTTTGTCATGGTCAACACAATCAAAAGCTTTTCTATAATCAATAAAGCATAAATATAGTCTATGATTCATGTCTCTGCATTTCGAAGCAAGGATATTTATTAGACATAATGCTTCCCGGGTTCCATAGCCTTTCTTAAAACTGAACTGCCATTCTCCAGAATTATTTTCGCATGTTTCATATATCCGTCGATGTATTATCTTCAAAAATATCTTCAGTATGTGTGACATAAGGCTTATTGTTCGGTAGTCGTTGCAATCTGACGCATTGAATTTCTTTGGCAGTGTTACGAACACTGATCTCAGCCAATCAGTCGTAAGCCTTCCTGACTGATAGATTTCATTGAAGAAATCCGTTAAAAAATATCATCATCTGCTCGTCTTCAATTAATATTTGGAGTACCTCACCGTGAATGCCATCAAGGCTACTGTTTTTTCTACTTTCAGGTTTTTTATTGCTTCTATTACTTTTTCTTTTTTGATTTTAATTATGCCAGACACGACAGGACAATTCTCTTCTGCCATAGATGATTCTGTTCTTCTATTCTGGAATAGTTCCTGTACATAATTCCTCCATGTTGTTAGTTTATGGTGGATATTGGCCAGAATATTACCATTTTTGTCCTTTAGTACGGTATACCTCTTCTTTCTTATAGTTCCAACAAATTCTTTGACTTTTTTATGGGTATTGAAAGAGTCGTGCTTTTCCCCTAACTGTTCAAACTTCGATTTATTTATGTTTTTCAAAATTCGTTTATAAATCGCAAAGATATGGTTAAGAAACTGAAAACCATATTTTTTGAGATTAAACACTGAAATTTAAGCCTTAAGACTCAAAAATTTCAGGATTACAATTGTTCAGCAAGGCAAACATATGGGTCAAATTTCAGCCGAATGGCCGGAGGAGTAGATTTTACATATTTAACCAGCTATACTCTTTACCATCATTATCATCACCATCTGCAACGATCCTTCATAAAAGCTGTTATGCTTCCTGATTGAGGAAGTTTTATCATATTATTGTTCGTCTCGGTGCACTGTACACCCAGACTGGTTATTTATTAGACCGTTTAAATAGTGAGCCTTCATTTAAACGGTGTTTCAAATGCTAGCCTAATTTCACATTTCTATTGTTGACGGCTACACGTTGATAATAATTCTGAAATGCTCTATCTCACGTTTCAAATGTACATACCGACAACGATCTCATTCTCGTAGTCTTTAAAACTAACTTTCGCATTTTTCTTAGAAACAATATAAGGCTTGTTATACGTAAAAAGGAACTAATTAATAGTTATTTTCGATTGTAAAGATCTGTGTTATAAAGGGTACATTTTTAACTAATTTCGTAACTGATCTTGTGGACCGAAATTTAAAGGCTGTTTCAAGCTGACACGTTTTCTGCTTAAAGGTCCTCACGATCGATTTCGCACCAGAATTGACCTTTCACTATATTAGTCCATGTTCGATATTTAAAAGTAGCTAGATGACCGTAGCTACCGTAATTACTATTTCTCGCTTATTCGAAAAATTCTCTACCCCGTTTATTCATTTCATTCAATAATAAAGGCAATAACTGTGCCAACGCACACCTCTGATCTAATGAGACAATATTCTGATATTCTGCGTGCAATATGAACAGGGGCGATACACCGGAAACTGGTTAAAATCGTCTATTTTATACAAGCGCATTGTAAATGTTTACATGTCGGCACGTCAGTATTACGCACGCGCCATACGATGTACGTATTTGCCTCATGTACGAAAATATCAGACGATTACGATTATTTTGCCGATTGCCAGATAGAATCTTTCGAAAATTTGAAAACCTAATCGAAAAAAAGTCAGCATTCAATGATAATTTCGACCGAAAATTGTCGATACACAGCTTCGGTTCTGCGAGAAGGATTTCGTGTTTCAATTGAAAATAATTAGTCGTATTCGCGTCATCGAGGTCCGAATCAGTCGGACTGATCAGAGGTGGAAAGACCGAATCTCGACATATCTGCTGCCGTCCGACAAAAAGTTCGTACATCTCGGTCTAGTGGTGAATGTGTAACAGCGGCCGAACGAGTTTCGTGTGCAAGATACGTCGCTTGCTTGAGCTATAAATTTCCTAACATCTTCACTTCCGGCTAGCGGCGTTATTTATATGCGGCCAAATGTATTTCAAGAGAATTGAACATGCTCCGCAGAACGATTCTCGCAAGTCCCAAAAAGAGCTGTTCTCCAGCATTTGCTCAGCCGATATATCTCATATATTGCCTGTATTTTTATGGGAGGTATTTTTTTTTTTTTTTTTTTTTTTTTTTTGGTATTTCCGCTTTTTTTTTATCTTTTTTTCCTCTTTTTTTGGGGTCAGCGTTTTCATATTTTTTCCTTTTAATTTCATTTCTTTCGGAGACAATTTTTATTACTATTTCTGTTGCCCACTTTTTCTCCACCGTATTCTCTTTTCGCTTTTTTTCATTAGGAAAACTTTTCAGAAATTCACATCCTCATGCTACACTGTTGCGATGGAAGAAAGAGCCGGGTTGAAATCGAATCACAGGATTCGTATGGATTCTCGGAAGACGCGCGCGGTTGAAAACGGTGTCGACATCTCGACCATTTTTTCCATTATTTTTTTCTATTTCTTCTAGATTAGGTGGCCTCTAGTTTATTTCATAAATTTCCTTCCCTCTATTTTTCTTGCGATATTTCATTATTTCCAGCCTGCGAACGCAATTTAATGACCTCTTTCCGTAATTATTATTCGGTTATAGAAAACTTCTTCCATCGCATTGCCGTTTTTTCTGTATTCACGTCGATTATTTTTCTTCTTCTTATTTTTTCCAGTAAAATGCTACTTCTTGAAACGTATTTTTCGATCCATCTTGTTATTAGTCGATTACGTCGTTGAAATTTCGCTGTTTCTTTTTTTTGAAAACGAAAAAAAAAATCCTCAAATTACAAATAATTTATTTATGAGAAGTTCTTATTACGGGGCTTTAAACAAGTCTGTCTGTTTCGCAGCTGAGACGGTTCTTTTTTTTTTTTTTGAAAACAAACATTTCGTTACCGCGAAAAAGGTCGAATTTCATTATATAAATATATCTTCGGTAAAAATGCACCTTCAGGTCGAAATTGATTATTTCGGAAAATGAATCTGAGCAGATTATCGGAAAAAATTGAATGGAATTCGAGGGCTAATTAAAATTTTGAAACACGAAATGTGCACGATTAAAAATTTGCCGACTAGTTTCGAAGAAATACGGTAATTGAACGAAAATTATTTTCAAAATTTTAACCGGTATTTAAATATTAACGCAATTACAATGAACCGACATATTATTATTATATGCATAAACGGAACTGCGTAAAAAAGCAAAAATAACTGCGAATAAATAATTAAATTTAAAAAACAACACGTACCGTACCAGGAAATAATGAAAAGAAAAAATATGATAAAGATATTTACTAACCGCGGAAAATAGAGAGACAACGAAATAATTAAAACTAAAATTTTAAGATAATAAAAATAAAAATACCCTTTATGTTACCATGATGGCGTGGAAAGCGAGGGAAAAATAAAAATCTTAACTCTAGATTTGACAGTTCATTTCCGCAATGTAGGAAAAATATTTAAGATGCCGTTACAACCAGCGGGAATAATTTGCATTTAAATGCGAACACTCACCGCTACAATATTAATTTAAAAACAAAGTGCACTTTTGTCGCAGCTTCATAATGCGCTGGTATCAGTTACGAAGCTTCGCTGGATCAGATTTCCGTCAATTTGAAGAATTGTACCATTACGACGCGATAATTTGAAACCGGTTGAAAATGCATTTTTAACGAAATTAAAAAACAAAAGAATGCATCACGCAAGAGAAAGAAGCATCTAAAATGCGGTTGCCAACGTATTCCCGAAATTTATGGGGTTTATGATTATACGATCGGGCAACATCACATTTTCTTCGTTTTTGGCTTTTTAATTTAAGTTCGCCCGAAATAAATCGCACGCTAAAAGCTAAAATTAGTCCCATTCATATTTATTAAAATATCGTTTGAAAAAAAAATAATTTTCCTAAAATATTTCTTATACGCGTACTAGAATTGTTTTCATGTATATGCACCATAATACACTAATCGAAATATTATTTTTCACATACTGATTTATGTCACCATCCAAAAACCCCACAAATTTCGGTAATATTTCGAAACAAAACGGCCCCTCATTGGAAACATTTTAGACTATTGTCGCATGAGAGCAGTCAATATATATATAAGATATGATGGCCGTCAAAATCCATTAGAATAGAAAACGCAGCATGAAAAAGAAAAACAGCTCTGAATCTCCGTTTTCTCTCATCATACATATATACGTTTCGCAGAAATTAAGTATTTTTTTTTCTTATTTTTTTTTGAAATTAGCCCGAGAAATAGTAAAGGAAGAAAATAACGCTATATTTTTTAATGTTTATGAATAACAGAATTAAAATAAATAATGAGAGAATATAAGAAGCGTACCACATAAGGGGAGTAGGAATACTGAATTTTAGAGTAGAAGGACGATTGTTCATCAAAAAAGATACAACATTCAAATAAAACATAGTATCACAAGGACCTTATGTGAAAGCAGGATGAAAAGAAAAAAATGAAAAGTAGAAGAAGTTAAAAAAAAAAGGGGAAAAAAACGATGCAGGAAGAAAACTATAATTAAAACGAAGGCAACAAATAGCCTAAATTGGCAGCTATATAGAAAACCATGAGCGAAGAAAAAAAGACGGTTGAATAAAGGACCAAAGTCTGAAATGAGTTACAAAAAGAAGAATAATATTTTATGAGCTGAAAATGTGTGCCCAAAAATCTGAGAACGGGATAAAGAATATTCGCTAATTTATTGCACTCGATGCTTAAATGGTGAGTAAACGCACAAAAGATCGATCTCGATCGAGTGATGGACAAAAAGGTCATGGATGAAAAAGCATATAAGAAGTATTGCATAATCGGGAAAACGAACGAGAGATGTGATAACCTGCAAAGCACATTTAGGATCCAAGATTACAAGTACTTCAAGGAAAACTAGTGGAGAGGAAACAAATAGAGAGCATCGCGTACAACTGCGATATATTCCGCACAGGAAAATGAGCAAATAATAAGGGAAGTTTGAAAGACCCAGAATCTGATTGAAGGCAAGACAGAAAACGGCAGAACCAATTCCATTCGACTACCTATAGACGTTAATATAAATAGTGGCGTGTGCGTAGGTTAAACATTGAAAGATTCAATTCTGGCGGCATGTAATGCACATTTGATAGGATGAAGGAAATTGGAAAAACTGAAAGATAAATAAGGGAAAGTTTATTATGACTTTGAATATCTACGGAGAAAATTGAAGACGAATAAAAGGAAGAGAAAAAACTGGAATTTTATTAGAAGTAAATCGTCATTTATGAAGGATAAAGAAGGGCGAAGAAACAAATGAAGAAGAATAAGTAGGCGGGCGCTTTTAACTTTTAAATAGGATATCTATGAATTAAAAGAAGAGTAGCATATGTGATTTAGCAAGAATAGCTGAAACCCGGATAGATCTCAGGGCACCAAAGCAGAGACGAGGATAGATATTTTGAATGAATTTTGAAAGAGGAGACTTGACGGAATTGCTATGAATAAAGCAACAATAATCTAGGATAGAGCGGATAAAGGATTTATAGAACGCGTGAGTCATCGCCTCTCCAATTAACATGGAAGAGGGCTTTTAACAGACTGAGTTT
This sequence comes from Icerya purchasi, assembly GCA_039619475.1. Taxonomy (NCBI): domain Eukaryota; kingdom Metazoa; phylum Arthropoda; class Insecta; order Hemiptera; family Monophlebidae; genus Icerya; species Icerya purchasi. The sequence continues at coordinate 227,366,837 of CM077116.1, forward strand.
TTTGAGGATAGATATGGAAGAGTAGTATGATTGTGAAAGGAAAGACGGCTTGAAATAACGAACAAAAAAAATTCACAAGAAGGGAATTGGAACACCATTTTAAGAAAAGAGTACTGGTTTGTGAAAGAAGCAGCGGCTATGATAAAAAGGAGTATTCAGCGTAAATTTCTTCTTCTTTAAGTCCGTTTCCTATCGCAAGTTGGTTAACCCATATCTGATAATATTTTTCTTTATCTCGTGCAACACGACCAGTGTGCCCGACTTAGGCACATCTAACTGGTCTTTAAAATTTCTCGTCTACGACGTTCTTCTGCATCCTCTGTTCCTTTGAATTTTACCTTCTGTTATGTTCGGCAATATTGCAATAAATTAACTGTTCCGAATAATATGTCCGAAGCATACTGTTTTCCGTTTTCTTATTGACGTTGTGAATTAGCGGGTTTTATAGTCATTCGGAACCCCCATCTACCCGAAATGCTTTTAGGATCGAACGGTAAAGCGACATTTCATAAGCCTCTATTGACCGACGTTACATTGAGCGTCTCCGCTCCATAAAGCAAAGCTGACGATAAAATATAATTTTACACAGCAGTTGTTTCATCTTTTAAAATGTACTTTGCGTCGTTTCTATTCTGATTTTAATTTCATAATCAGGATTATTTCAATCGCGTTCCGGCCAACGTCCGAAGTATTTAAATTTCATCACTCTTCCTATCTCTTCTTCTTAATATGGAAATGTACAATGTTCTGTAATTGCGCTTTACTAATGACCATTAGTAAAGGGCAAATACAGAACATTGTACATTTCGATATTAAGAAGAAGAGATAGGAAGAGTGATGAACGCACATTATCAGCTAAGATAACTGTATCATCGGCATATCTGATGTTATTTATCCATTGAGACCATTCGCTTTTATTTCCTTTTTGATTTCATCCAAAACGTAAATTTAAACTACCCGTAAAAGTCGCGAACAAAAGTCATCATTTTAATTTTTCGAAATCTGCTGCTAAGAAACGTTCTCGGGGGTCATATATCCTAGCCTTGCAACTTCGATGACGGATTTAATTATCCAATAGTATACCCCCGCCGTTCATGCTCCGTCATCGAAAACCGTGAGTTGTAGAACTAACACACACCTTTGCGCATTTAGACCACACGGATATAGATACCATCTAAATCTTCGGCTCTTGGAAGTAATCGTTCCTTTTCGAAATGCAAGCAGAAATAAAAACGTCAGAAGCAGATATTTCGAACTTTCAAACAAGAATTAATCTAACATCCTTTGAATCGTTTTAGCGAACAGCGTGAGTCAAAAATAATATAATTCGATGAAATACAATAAAATTATTCTCTCAGACATTACCTTTTTTTTCTTTCCCGGTTATACGCATTTAAAGAGAGAAAAACTGCAAAATTTATTAATTTATTTTTTCATCGCCTTGATATTGACGGTGAACTCTGTTAATGGCACACGTGGACCCCGTAATCGTATGGTAGTTTTTCTAATTCTATGACGGAACGCATTTTACATTTGATATATACGTTGGGTGTCGTTTGAAGGAACAACAAGGTCTAAGAAACGGCGAAGCGAGAAAAAAAACGTTGCAGCGAAAATGTTCGTAAATGTGACAACAGAAAATGTTCCAAATGATTAAATATAATCGTGAGGAATTGTGACTAAACCATAAGCGGTTTAACTCTTTTTTTTTTTTTTTTTTCTTTACACCTAAGACGAATAAAAAAAAAATCACGGGGCTCAGTTGTTGATTTTGGGTTTTCCAAAATGGTTTGGCTGCGCGTTCCAATGATGCAAAGTCATCCTTCGAACGTTCACATGTGCCCTCAATTCTTGGAGCTCCTAGACGTGATAAGGAGATCAAAGCTGGTTGCCAATCTATGTATGTGCGAATCTTAACATCTACGAAGAAGAAGCTCTTTAAGCATATTATATAGTTCTCGCTATCTTGCGATAGAATAAATTTAAGGGAAGTTATAGGTGAAGCGTGCATTATGTGACGTACAATTCTGCCGTCTGAATAGGCTGTTTAGTTGTATAAGAGCCGAAACTTAAAGATGGGTACGTAGCCTTGTTACGAAAGCGTCAGCGATAACACCAGTTCGAATAATTGTTAATTTTGCAGCAGCAAAATGCGTTATTTCTACAAATGTGCGTGGAACGCATCCGTTCTTGCTGAAGACGCATTTTAGGAAGAAGTAACTTGAAAACTACACTGCGCCATCCGTCGACAAAGTTACCGAGTCAGGATCGTTAGCAAAATACGATTTTATTGTCAATCGGATAATCTGATTTGCGCGACGGTAAAGACATCAGCGAGTTACATCGCCGTAGCGGTTCAAATTTGGCAAGGACAGAAATGCTGCTGATAAGGGCGAAGAGATTAGGATCGAGTATTTTAAGTGATTTGCCGCGGAAGAGTACACCTGAGGACTGTACTTTAGAAAGCGGATTAGTGTTGTCTAAATAATAGCCGGGGCTATTTAAGGTCTACACTAAATTTAGGATTAGATAAGTATTTTAAAAAAGAACAAGGTTAAAAATAACGTTATAAATTCCGGTCGAAGCGGTGTCCAAATTATTTATAGCTGACGTTTAGTACAGCCAAAAGAATATCCCGAATTTTAAATGCTCGTCAAATAAAGACTAATATACTTACGGAAATGAAACAAACGTTGAAATACTTCAAAAAGAACGCCATTTATTGTACACTATTAGTTTTGAACAATACTCCGTATGAATAGTCACCATTTTGATTTTTACATTGTTGCAATCTTTCCTCAAAATTATGCATTACTTTTTTAAGAGTTGGTTTTTTAATCGCCGCAATTTCCTTCTGAATGGCCAATTTCATCTCGTCGGTTGTTGCTGGTTTACCCTCGTACACCTTGCTTTTCAAGTAGCCCCATAGGTAAAAATCTGTCGATGTTAAATCCGGACTGCGCGGCGGCCAAAACAGCTCACAGTTTCGCGAAATCAAGCGGTCCTGAAACTTCTCTCTTAATAACCGCAAAACATCGTTACGAATATGTGGTGTGGCCCCGTCTTGTTGAAACCACGTTTTAGATAATGCAATCCTCTTCCGTCTGAGCTCCGGTAGAAAAAACTCGTTTAACATTTGGATGTAGCGGTCGCCGTTCACAGTAACATTCGCTCCGTCCTCCTCGAAGAAGTAGGGACCGATTATCGCTTTCGCACTGACTGCGCACCATACCGTGATACGAGGGGAGTGCAAGGGTACCGGGTGAACGATTCGAGGGTTCTCAGTAGCATAATACCGCATGTTTTGTTTATTAACGTTACCATTTAAATCGAAATGCGCCTCGTCGCTAAAAAAAACATAATCCAAATCGACGTCTTCTTCCTCCAGCATATCCAAAAATTTATTACAAAATTCTAACCTTCTTGGCTTATCTGTTGGTATCAATTCTTGGGTTAGTTGTATCTTGTATGGGTGCATATTGAGGTCGTTTCGAATTCTTCTTCTGAGTGAAGTACGGGGAATGTTCAAGGCGGAAGCCTGGCGACGAACGGATCTGCGCGGACTTCGCGACAATGCTACGCGCACTTTTTCGATGTTTGTCGGGGTTCTAGACGATCGACGGCGACCTTGATGGTTGACCGCCACCACACTACCGTATTCTCGGGAGTTTTTTACCCATTTGAGGATACTTTTACGGTCGGGGGGATTGTCATGACGTTTTAAATCAAATTGTTTTTTAAACGGGCGTTGTACCGCGATTACACTTTCACCGTTTTTCACAAAGTACTCGACAACGAAAGAGCGTTGTTTACGCGTCCACGACATCATGACTACTAATCAACTATATTTATATTAAACGGCATATTATTTACCGTCAGATGGCATTACAATCGCTACGCTAACTCACCGTGTATGATTTTGACGAGCGTTTGAAATTCGGGATATTCTTCTGGCCCACTCTATATTACACAGGAGTAAAAGAGGAAAAACCTAACCTGTAAGCCGAAGAAAAACGCAACCGGTAGACCTGCGTATTACAGAGAACACGTAGCAGACTGTAAACAGAAAAACGAGTAGAAATGTAGTCGGCCACATCCGAGCATAAAAAGGAAAATAAAGGCGCGAAATTAAATTTATAGGCGTAGTCTAAAATACCGGACAAATTCGAAAACGCGAACAAACGTCTAATAAGAGAAGCAGCTTAAAAAATGTAATAATTTTCATAGAAAAAACACGGCTTAGAAATCAGTTCGACTTGCGAGCCCGTAATTAACCGTGTAATAATTAAATGATGAACAAGCTGAATAATTGTACAGTAAATCAATTTAAATACACCGATATAAAACAATTATTTAATAATAAAAAAATAAAATAATCGTTTCAACTTGGTGTATTTTAATTTACTCACTGTACAATAAACGTAAACAATAAGTGTAATTAAATTAAAAAATAATTATCCATCGTGTTTCGACTTATTATACTTTCGATCAATTTTCCCGTGTAGTCTCACTAGTTGAGTTTTCATTTTCGTTTTCGTTTTCGTTTTCGTTTTGATCTGAAAATGAATATTACATATAATGCTACAGGTCGGCTTTGAATAAGTTGGACGTGGTCCACGTCGAAAATTAATGAGTAAAAGATTTTTATTTACTAGTTAAGACCGGGGGGAAAGGAAAGAATCAAAAACGAGACCTACAAAATTCCCATTCACACGTGAAGATCTATTAAGGAGAAATTCGCGGTTAATTCTGAAAAAGGGCGGGTGTCTTGTTGTGTGAAAGTTGACAAAGTTTTGACACGGACAAATTCTTTAGGGATATATATATATATTCCCCGTACCGGATGGAAGGATTGACTGCGGGCAATGGCGATTGGATGAGGCTGGTACTTTTTACATACGGCCCCCAGTGATGTCTTAAGATTAATTTTTAGACGGAAACTAATTTTTAGGTGGGAACTAATTTTTAGACCGAAAAAACGACAATAGAAACTTCACTGAACTATGGGAAGCGTAAAAATCGTTCATAGCCTCCTGTCATTACTTTTTTTTTTTTTTTTTTGGTCATAGGTACATTTTTTACCTTTTTAATTTTATACGATCACACGTGTAAATTTTAGCATTATACTTTTACTTATCCAATTCAAACGACATTATTTATAAAAAAAAAGTTCATTATTAAACTCGTTCGTCTACTAATCTCTGCTAGGAGTACTTTTTTTTGAGAACTTTTACATGTTACTGGAATAAAGTATTAAAATTACGCTACATGACGAAGACATCAAAATCCGGCCCGAAAAACATTCCAATAAGCATGAAAACTGTTTAGACAATAAGTGCAAAAAAAAACAAAAGCCGTTTCGCCCAATTTCCTAAAAAAAGGCGTCACCCATATTTACCAAGTTGAAACGTCTCTTCTATTCTGCAACGCAGCAGCCGTTTTTAATGTTTCAGCACATTTGCTGTACAATCATTTTTTTCCCTTTCTTTCTTTGAAGAGTTTTATTTTGTTAATTTTCATTTAAACTAATTCGATCAAAGTCCGATTCGCTCTATTTACGAACTTGTTGGCTTAATTTAAAGAGCCTACCGTAAGTAATTTTCCTTTTATGGCAGCACGGTAGCCTAGTGGTTAAAGTAATTGCCTATGAGAACGTACGTCATGGGTGTGCAAGAGTTGTCTCGTTCCGGATCCAAGTCGCTCATCCCCAGTGCTATATACCTAATCCGAATATTGCTTATACCGGAGAATTATTATCTGGTGGAAAGTAAAGACGGATAATCCAAAAGTAGAAAGGAACTACTGGCCCCAGTATTTTCATCAGATCCGTTAGACCCTTTGGTATCTGTAAGAAAAGCTTAACTTCACAACTCGCGCGACACCAAGAGACTTTACTTTACTTTATTAATATTTAATAATATAAAAAAAACAAAAAAAAACCTGCATGCCTTAAAGAGGAGCCACAATCTGCGAAACATGTCGGCTTTTGTATTAAAAATAACGAATAAATTTCCGTTTTCTACGGTGCATCGTTGTGAATTACTCTAACTACGCAAAGTTGATGGTTAGCCGGGGAGCGGACGGTTTCGCTTTATGACGTTCAAAAGATATGTCCAACTATAACTATCTCCGGTGCGCTTATTAAGGCAATTACCTTCTCTGCTTGTTCATTTTACTCGCTTACCGTCTATCAAAAGAAGCCTTTGTTATACAGTTTACGTTCGCTTTATCAGGAATAATGGTCATGTGTGTGTGTGTGTGTATTGTTTGAAGAAGTATTCAAAAAAACAAAAAAAAAGATGAAGAATAAAGAAAGGATAGGCCAAGTTCGAATGAATGAATGAGTATTACGGAATTTTACAAAATATTTAAAATTACAGTCGCGAATATTTCCAAATCTAAACAGTCTTATTAGGAAGTTTATTCGAGTGTCCCGCGAAATGAACGTTGGCATTCTCTTCAGCCGAAGCGTCAAGCTGCACTTTTTTGAAAAAGGGTCTCCGAAAAGAGTTGCGTCACCCGGTCGAATTTTCGCATTTTCGTGAATTGGCGAGAATGTTTCTCCGGAAGGCGGCAGCGGCAAGTTGAAAGGGAAAGACGGAGTGAGGAAAAATGTAGCTCCTCGACGGAGACTATCCGGTTCGGTAAACAAAAGCGTGTGCAAATAACTTTCGCTGCTGATGCTCCAGACAATGGAGCAACTTTTGAGTGAAACAAAAACAAAAGGCTCATAGCAAAAAAGGCGGGAAAGATGAATTATGAAAAGATGGGTCAAACCGTTTCATCTAACCTCTATTAGCTGGCCCGTATTTAACTTCTTTTTCTCGTTCGCATCGACCCTCGAAAGTTTTAATAAAATTTTTTATTTCGCTCGACCTGCGCCCCCCCCCCCCCGCGGCCCCGCGGGGCCCTTTGGCGTTTTACTGGCATCGAAATAAAGAAGACGGTAAATAAAACGGTAAAATGTAATGAAATACCAGAACCGACGACAGTGCGGAAAAAAAAAAACAAACGAAAGAAAAGGAAAAATGAAAAATTCGACAACAAATCGATTCTCATCGGGAATATTTAAATGCTTCATTTAATCGTATGCTTTCAGTTTTACGAATTTATTCCGGTGATTTTTATTTTTGCATTTTAAATTGAATCTGCTCTGACATGCTTCGTCAACTCTTCCCGCTAGTAACGACAATTACACTGCGCCTTAATTAAAACTACACCGTTGTCACGCCGGTCCCCCGCCCCCCTCGTGACTAAATTATTTTCTTAACTTTTCCCCACGGCGGAATGTTTTTTCAGATCTGAAGCTAAAAGAAACTGCGAAGCATCTGCCCAGTTCTGATAAATACTTTCTCCTCAGTGAAAATTTAAATTAACGTCGTTTTCTTTCTCTCTCTCTCTCTCTCTCACTGGGGCACAGCCTAAAACAACTGATTAACATAAACATGGTCGGTTCGGTAATTAACGTTTTCCAACGTCCCTCTCATTCTTTTCCTATTCCGAAACCTGCACGTTTCCAGAATTTCCCTCATATATTTCCCGCTCTCGATATATGCGCACGGTTGTAGTGTCGAATGCTGTTCGTTTAAAAGCTAAGTCGATCTCAATTCTTCGTGCAATTCATTTCATATACTCTACGAGTGGAGTTCACAAATTCCTGATTGTCTCTGATTCCAAAGGCGTTCTTCAAGCCATCTCCTCTCCTCCTTCTTATACTTCTGACGGTATCGTCCTCTCTATCCGATCTCTTGTCTCCTCTTTGTTCTCGTTCCGCTCCATTTCCATAGACTTTCTATGGGTCCCTAGTCATTCCAATATTGAGGGAAATGACTCAGCTGACTCTTTAGCTCGCTCAGCCGCCCGCACTGGTCCTTTCCTCGACTCTTTCCCTTCCTCAGACATTCTTTCTCTATCACGCTCTAATCATTCCAGACTTTGGTCTGACATGTATCCATCTATATTCTCAAATCGCTTTTCTCAGTACCGTCTTATTCAACCGGTTCCTAGTTTCCTGCCTTGGTTTCAATCTATTCCTATCTGTCGTCGTTCCACTATTGTTTCCTTAATTAGGCTTAGAATCAATCATTCTCTTCTCCCCTCCTCTCGCTTTCGATTCGCTTTGTCCCCTTCTCCTTTCTGCTCTCTTCACGCTTCTGAGCCTTCTTGTATTTGTGATTCAAATCACATCCTATTCGAATGTTCAGCACTCTCTAACGAACGCTCTATTCTCTACACCCAACTTCTCGTTTTGGGTCTTCCTACTCCCTTTAACGCTACCTATATTCTTTCCTTCCCATTGCCTTCAGTTATCCCATTGCTATTGTCCTTTGTCCTCTCAATTTCTGACCGCCTGGTTATTTAGTTATAACTGTTAATTTTTCATGTTGTTGGGTCAAGGCCGCTAGCGCGCCCAGGGTAGGAAAAAAAAAAAAAAAAAAAAAAGCTACTACTTCGCTATTATAGTCAATTTCCGAAAATGTCTTTTATTAATTAGTTGTGAAGTTTTTCATTTTTGACACGAAACTTGTAACACCTGTTACCGATTTAATTCGCCGGATGGCGCGCGCGCGCGTGTGGAGTTTTCCTAATGAAAAAGAACAGGAAACAGTAGCGTTGCGTTTAGGCAAGCGGTTTATTGCAAAGAGCCGCGATGGGTCCAAAAAAAGGGCTATTTCAAAGATGCGATCTCGAATAGAAGACGCAAGAGAAGTGAAAAAAAGGAAAGCACAACAGAAAAAGATACGAGCAAGGAAAATAGAAAAGAGGATAAAATAGGAAGAAAAAAAAAGCTAATAACGACAAATAGCGACACTTGAAAGAAATTACGTATACCGAAGTAAGTCGAACGACTATGCCGTGCTAGTTACGTAACGGCCACTGCGCAAATATTGTAAATCACGAATACACTAATTATGTTATTATCGCTTTACACTAACAAAAAAATTACAAATTAGACGAAATTAAATGTATAAAATTAATTGTATCTCATCGCACGGTTTTGTTTAGTAGACGTACATCTAGAGCGAGTGTTAATACATTTCTTAACAGCTGTTTGTAATGGCCGAATTAACGATATTAAAATCCTCGAAAAATCCGTTTAAACAGGTCGTAAAAGGTTGTTCACAAATAATCTGCTAATCCATTTTTTAACGCATTAAACTGCTTTTTTGTATCTTGTTAAATTAAGGAAAATGAAGGAAATAATTCGCCTATAGTTTTTGATAGGTTATAAAACATAAATGTCAAGAGATATTTGTAATCATTTCTTACCGAAACAATAGTCTTAAACCTTCTTAAAGCTCTCTCACCTACGAGATGTGGAGGTGATCCTTCTGTGTTAATAATGTTATATAAATCTCTCATACGCTCTAGATTGGATTATTGCAGTTTCTTATATGGCAACGCTTCCAAATCCGTTCTCTACAAATTAGATCGTCTCCAAAACAGTTGCCTTTGGCTTTGTCTCGGAGCTCTGACGTCATCTCCTATCCCAGCCATTCTATCTGAATATCTGTCCGCTGTTCATCCGAAGATCTTATTTGGGTTATCGCTTTCTTATTAAACGTTTTTCCACTTCCTCGTCAAATATCCGTACCTCTTATTCTTTTATCCTTCGTCACTGGCGTTTTTCCTCCAATAAAATTCCTATACTATCTCATATATCGTTTCGCCTTTCTAAATTTTCTCCTTTTGTCATTCCTCATCACAAGCTTCCATTTTTTTCTTACGTCTATTCCAAATTGTTAAAGCCACCAAATATCATCTTCATGCCATGCTTCCTTAAATCCTCTCTCTCTCTCTCTCATATCGTCAGTATGGAATTTAATAATACAATAAATTCTCTATTCCGTGATCACTCTTTAATTTTTACTTACGGATCATAGAGCCCAAGTGGAGTTGAGGCTTCATTCTTGTGTCCTCAGTTCAGTCATTCTCAGTCCTTTAGACTTCCGTCCTTTTGTTCTGTCTTTACTGCAGAATCTGTTGCCATTCTACAAGCCATTATTTATATTTCCTCTTCTGCAAGTTCTTCCAAATTCCTTATTGTTTCTGATTCTTTAAGTGTTCTTCTAGCGCTATCTCCACCTTCCCTTTCTCCTTCCACTGATGCTATTATCCTTTCTATTCGTTCTCTTCTTCATGATCTATCCTCATCGACGTCTACCCAGATTGACTTTCTTTGGATTCCGGGACATTCACACATTGATGGAAATGTAGCCGTCGACCTCCTTGCTAAAGCTGCTGTTTCCAATGGGAATTTTATTAGTAGGGTTCCACCACACAATATTCTTCTTCCTACTAAATCCTGCCATCTTAGACTTTGGCATTCTGTTTATGTATCTCTTTTCGCTAATCCTAATTCCTTTTATCTCTCGATTAATCCTGTTCCTCCTCCTCGTCCTTGGTTCTATGAGTTTCCCAGTTTGCGTCGGTTCCTAATTACTAAATTATCTCGCCTCCGTTTCTTGCATATCCTTCTTCTTTAAATCGCTCTTCTTTGGCTGCATCTCATAATTATCCATGGGATCCTGAAGGTTCCCAGTATGTTTGTGATGCGAATCACGTGCTCTTCGAGTGTTCTGGTTTATCTCGTAAGTGTGAGTTACACTTTGTTTTCAACTTTTAAAGCTCGGTCTTCCTGCTCCTTTCAACGCCTCTTATGTTCTTTCTCTACCTATTATCTCTGTTGTTCCTGTCCTAGGGGTGTTCCTTGACTCCATTGTCGACAGAATAAAAATATAATTTATATTCTATTCCATGTATCTATTCCTTTTTGCTGGGCTAATGCTCTCTGGTAGCAAACCCAAGGGGGGGTAAAAAAAAAAGAAAAAAAAAAAAAAAGAAATCTAATATATTTCGTAAAATCCTGCTTGTTGATTAATTAATAAAAATAGTTAAAAAAATGTAAACGAGAAACATCTCAAGTGTGAACATTAATTAAAACGTAATGGTTTTCGGGAATAATCCGCATCATTAATTCTGGAAAAGATTAAAATAAAAAAACACAATATTAGTATAGGGATGTGTTAAATATTTTCAGTGAACATATAGTCTCCTAATTAAGAATAGACCGAAAAAATATATTAAGGAAAATGAACGCTGTCTGATTTATCGGACTGTCTTCGCTAATATTTTTTCCAATTAAAGATGGGGACGGTAATTAAAGTCTTCCCCCTTCAAATGTAAAATTCCTCAACATTTTGTGTAATTAACTGTGTAAGATCGTGTTCAATTTTTTCAGAAAGTCGAGGAACCGTTAAAAATCTCGATCGTTATGGCCATTTAATCTACAGGACAGGTCCAGATACGAGATATCCGTTATTACATAAATTAAATAGCAAATATAAATCAATTAACAGAGAAAAGTATATCAAATTTACACATTCATAAAATTATACCGAAATTTTAGAAGTCACGAAATTGTTATTTCTTTGTATGCGATTAACATCATTTTCAATTTTATATTATTTTTTTTTTTTTTTTCGAATATATTTCGACCGAGTTTAAATTATTTTAATATTTTTAATAATTTTATTCTAAAAGTTAGTAACAGAGAAAAATTGCAGTCTATACGAGGAACGAATTTTAACAATTTTTAACATTTACAAAAAGAAAAACTGTTCGCAATTATCATTTCATCGCACCATTTCTAGGATGAGTAGCATAGGTAAAATAATTAAGCCGTTTCAACAACGGTATGATTAACGTCAGGGGCCGTAATATATTACCGGAATGTTTATGAAAGAGCAATAAGCGCTGTAATGAATATATCTGGCCGAGTTTTTTTGTTAAACTTTATACTGTGCAGAATTTACACGAACCGTTTCAAGCGCTTTCCGCTCCTCTATCTCCATAGCTAGACAACGGAACCGAAATATGTCTTTCGGAAGGAAGAGTTATCAATAAGAAGCTGTACTTCTCAAATTTTGTACACCTTAGCGGAGTAAATTTTAAGGAATGTCCAAAGTTCACAAATTTTGGGGCATTATTCGCAGATTCACTGACCGACTGATGGATCATCATATCTCCTGATTAAGCTGGAGAATTTCGAACATGGTCAGTGTTTAAAATATGTTAATTAGGGGAAAATCAAAAAATTTCAATAAAAATCCAACTCGGGGGAAATGTATGACATTTACAGTTTTTTCCCGCCCTATTAATGCAATTATAAAATAATGAAACCCAATTCGTATAACTTACTACGTTCTTATATAACAAAATGTAAAATTCAAAACGAATAACCGACTACGTAAAAAAATTAAGTAAAAGCAATAAAATAATTTTGTCATTCCGCATTCACACGAATTATAAAATACAATTTTTTTAAAAAGGATAATTACCGATTTCGCGATTTTTCGCTAAAACGTAAGAAATAATTAAATCTCAACGGGGGATATTTATTAGCACTATTTTTAAACACAACGACCTTAATTAGATTTTCGGTATACCAAATTCATATTGCAATAATAATTGAAAATGTGTTGATACGTTCTTTAAATTGTTTCTAATTTTTCTTTTCTTTTTCTATTCTTTTTTTTTTTTTTTTTTGAAACATTTATATTTATTTTTAATTAAATCGGTTTCTTTCGTCAAGCTAAACGCGTGCTGACGAATTATACGTTCTAACATTGTAACTTAAATTGTACGCATATAGAGATAGTCGTGTAGTATCTACTATCTACATCTTAATCTATTTTTGTACTTACCTTATCGATAAAATATAATCCATTTTCTTTTGTTTTGTAATCTACAGTAGAACCCCGGTTATCCGAAATAAAGGAGGGACGGCCGTTTCGGATAATCGATTTTTTCGGTTAACCCATGAACATCAAAAAATAGTCTACTAAAATAAGTACATATGTGAGGGAAATGGTTTACAAACTATTTCTGTAGGTTACAGTTATGCTTTTTTTTTATTTTAAAATGATATTTACAACATTGTTATGCATGTATGTATAAAAATTTACATAATTAACATTATTATACATGTTTGTAGTACTTACGTACAATGCACATAATGTACTGAATTTATGAAAAATATTCTGTGATATTTTTTTGCTTTTTGCGTCCCTCACACCATCTTCTTATTAACAGGACGTCACCAGGCGTTGACTCGGTGCACTACTCAACAAATCTGAGTGCAACCTAAAATACGTAACAACTTACGTACTGTACTGACTGACGACATACTGTATGTAGGCATGCAATGCTTGACTTACGTACCTCTAGGACACTGAAACCATCGTCAGCTGTCACTTTTTCTGATCTGTCATTATTAGCTGGCTGCAAAACTGCCTCTACAATGGTCCGTGAGTTCTTCGGAGTCATCTGCGACGATCCATTCGTCTACATCACTTTCATTCATATCTTCGCATCCAGGAATTGTACAAACCATCTCTGGCACGTTTTCAAAACTTTCTGTTCCCTCTTCTTCTTCTAGCCCATCATAAAGTTTTCTCCAGCACCTTTGAAATGTTTCATTCTGAATCTTGTCCCATGCTTGTGCACAACAATAAATCACATGTTTCATGTTCACTGATTTCAGAGCTTCATTCATTTCTTTATTCTGTGTTTCGCAATCTTGTAGCATGGTTCTCAGTAACATCCCTCGGTAGTGTTGTTTAAACGTTTCTATGACACCTTGATCCAAGGGCTGAATCAGGCTAGTAACGTTTGGGGGAAGAAAGAGAACCACAATATCGCCACTTTTTAATTCACAAGGGTGTGCAGGCGCATTGTCAGTCAATAAAATCGATTTTTTAGGCAGTCCTTTTTCAGCTAAAAACTTTTCAACTTTCGCCACAAAGTGATCAAAAAATCATTCAGAAAACAGCTCAGGAGACATCCGATTTTTTGTGCTCTATAAAAAACTGGTAAAGCATTTGGTGCAATACCCTTTTAGGCTCGGGTTTTTCTTTGATTTACTGATGCACGTTGGTGGCAGTCTATGAGACCCGGAGGCATTTCAAGCTAAACGAATTTTTATGCGTTCTTTATTCATTTTGTGACCCGGGACAGAATACATAGCATGAGAGAGGGACACAGAAAGTCACTCACCAGCGTGATGTGTCACGTGCTCGTTTCTTGTCGTTTTTACTTTGAAAACACGGTACGCGTCATAGTTGGAAACGTTTCGGTTAACCGGAGTTCGGATAACTGGGGTTCTACTGCATATATTTTTGTTTACTTTTGTCGTTCTTTTTATTTTCTTTGCGCATTATCTCTTATTTTATGTTTATTATCTTTTTTGTCATTTAACTTGGCAGCCGCACATCGAAGCAAACAAAAAAAAAAAAAAAAGTAAATAAATGCAGTGATCAGGCAACTGTATTGGCTATTAGGATATCATTTCAAGTTGAGCACTTAATGTTTTATTAAATTTCCTTCCAACTTATGCTTGCAGGTTTAATATTGATAATGTTTTAAGTGTCAATGACGTCTGTAATATTACAAAAAAAAACTTGTCTAAACAGAGATCCCCTTTTCTCACGTTATTTACTTACTACCGAATGTTCACTGATATTCATCGGTATTCACTTGGTACTACAACTGACCGCCGCTCTTTCTAGTGGATAAAGAAACATTAGAATCGGTCCACATAGGCACAAATCAAAAGGGAACAAATAAAAAAAAAAAACATACTATAACTTTCTCTTTTTGAATTCGGTACAGATTAAAGAAGTCAGTTATTAAAACCTTCGTGAGTGGTGATGATGGCGCAAGTAAAAGTTGTAATAAAGTAATATTATAAAATATGAAAGACAAAACGAATTACATTTTCTACGTAAGAAAATGAAGTAGAAATTTTAAAATAATTTCAACGCAGAGTAGGAATTGCTTAGCTGGTTGGCACACTTTCCGGTAAGTCGATTTTCGAAAGCTATATTACTTTTTTATATTTATGCTACAAAAAAAAAAAAAAACCTAATCAATACGGGAAAGATGAAAATTTATTACAACTACAAAAGTAGGTCAACCGAATTCACCGCATAAACACAAAAAAACTGAAGTTAGTAAATAGAAGTATTATAATTTACATAATATTTGTACGCTGTTTTAATGTCGGATTATAACACGGATAAAAATATAGCATACATCGTTACCGTACGGATATTTATAAAAACAAGCGTTTACAGAAAAAAAAAACAGCCGTTGTTATTCATAATGAATAGAAAGACTTCTGTAAGAAATGTTGCGTCGGGAAAAAATTATATAATGCGGAGGAATTTTATAATTAATTTACTGTCTTTTAATTGCGTTTCTGGCATTCCTAAATAATTCTGAAGTGTACTTTAATAATTATTAGCCTTAGCTAAGATTGATGTATAGTTTAAACAGTTGTTTGATAATATATTTAATAGTATTAATGTAATCGCAGTCATATTGTTGATTAGCATTGAGTACTTTATATGTATCTCATTTAACATTCGAAATTGTTAACCTCTTATTCATCACCAGGATTCAGGCCTGGATTTAGGGGTGGTCTAGAGGAAAGGGGGGCTGTAGCCCCGGGCCCCGCCTTATAAAAGGGCCCCCAAGTGACGCCCACTTCCGACCATGTAATAAAAAATTAATCTATCCTTTGTTATATACATCAACACTTTTTTTTAAAATAAATAAAATTAACTTTACAGGAGCAAGTGCATTTTTTAATACATTTATTTGTTAATAATTTTGTATCCATTTTTAAATTCCTCCTAGAGAAGGAAACTTCGTAATAGTAAAATTTCGAGTTCCATAAAACGTACCAGAAATTTGTTTTAAGGTATAATGAGTCGGAATCTACGTTTTTAGGAAATGTCTATATGAATGTGTATGCGTAATTCGTGAATTCAAAATAATGTAATTAAATTAAATTAAAGAAAATTTAGTTATTTTATAAAACTGATAATTTTGTCACTTCCGAAAAGGGCCCCTAATATTTCCATAGCCTATCATACATTTAATCCGAGCCGGCCAGAATTGTTGGTTATTTTCAATTATTAATTTTTTTCCCCTGTAGCGTTTATTTTGACTTCTCTGGCAAATAGTTTTACAAGTAAAAATAAATGAAACATCAACAATACTATGTTGTTTTCCATGATCCCAATTTCATACCATTATACGTTCGTAAGTTTTTGCATCGATAGTGGGTGCAAACAGGAGGGCACGTGTGTGCTCAGCCGTAGAAACGGGTGCACGTATGCCAAAACATGATCACGAGGATGACATCGCCAGCGAGCGCTCCATTGTAGTGGGTAGTATGGTTCAAACAAAACGGAATAACGGACAGTGCTAACTTTGTATACGCTCGCGCGCAACGTTGCGACAGGAGGCAAAACATTTAAAAATAAATAAATTAAAAGATTAATAATTTGTTTCGGAGATTGAAATTAAAATACGAAAGATACAACGTCAACGTGAGCGGTGGCAAGTTTTGGACGATATTTATGACAACAGAATCGTGCTGGTGAAAAATTATAAAGTTAACGAAATAAGAATAACACTACGATTGTCCGGTGCGATTTGGTCGCACAACGTGTAACCTTCGAGAACAACTTCCAGCGTTAGAAAATCAGGCTAGAATTAATGAATGCAGTTCTTTCTCGCATCCGTTGTTGTCAACCCTGACGGGACAACGATATGTATGTAGACGATGATGAGCCTTTAGACAGTATAGCATCATTGCACATACGGAATCACTTACACAATTACTAAACGAAAATGGAAGCTCTTCAAACGAAAACAGAAACGACCAATAAAAACTGTTTTACACCTGCCTTTAAACATTTCCCATTTTAATGCTTAACTTGCTCAATAGATGGCGGTACATCTGTCGAAATATTTTTACTCTTTTTTTGAGTGTAAAAAGTGTTTAGTAAATAGTGTTGGTTTTCTTCTTTTGTTTTTTTTTGTTTTTGTTTTTTGTTTAGCAATGTAGAAATGTAGAATATTTTTTAATAGAGAATTCCCGAATTTTATGGTTTGTTTTTTTTCAGTTTTTAAATAATTTTTAATGTTACATAATAGGTTGTGGTGTCGGCAGTCAGCGAGCAGAGCACGCAAAGGGCAACAAAACTTTCTAAGAAAAAATCAGCGTTTAAATGGATCGCGTCTCTGAAAATCGCGTTAAAATTCGGATTTTGGGGGGGGTTGAATTTCAACCATTTTCACCGTTCTTTGAATATTTTGAGCTACGGATCATGATGTTAAAGGTTCCTTAAAAATCTGGATTCTAAGTGTTGAGTTTTATACGTTTTCAACAGTTCTCGTTAATATCTTACGCTAATATTCGGAATAAAAGAAGAAATTATGCCAACATATGAGAAGTTTACATGGAACAGTGTCGTCATAGGCGCGCTTCGAAAAAGACGTACGTGTGTACACACGCACTCTGCTGGCTTAAGCGACCGCAAGAGCGGAAATCGTAGTGTACGCGGGAATAGGGATGAGTGGAAATGGGCGACACTCCAGCGGATCTGACATCGCGAATGAACGGCGGATTCATTTTTGAACTTGAATAGTATAAAACCACAACTGAACTCGGAGCGGAAGCGGCTTATTGGGGTTCATTTCTAACACCAGAATAGTACACTTAGGTAGGATTTGAAAATATTTACAGTTGGATTTCTAAAGTCGTACATCGGAACTGAAGATGGTGTGCGTACTATTCCGTACGGCATACATTATATTTTAGAAATGACGATCGAATTTTCAGACGCGTACATCAGGAGGGGAACGAGCTGGGTTTAATTCTTTGTATTGCAATAGTATATTTCGATTCGAATTTTAAAAATGTGTAACCGCATCTGAAGCCTTACTCTATAATAATGGCACACAGTTTTTGGATTCGAACGTCAGAGAAGTCATAAAAACAGATCATTAACCCCGATCGTCGACTTTACACGATCCGGTTACTAAATATTAAACGCACAAACGCGATAATTGCCGTTTGGGTAACGAAAAGATAAAGCAGGCTTCAAAACGAGTTGAAAAGTTGCCTTTTCGCTGACAAGTACTGATAGACGAAATTAATATCAAAAGTGTAATAGGATCAGTTGCAAGCAGGAGTAAGTTGCTGTGTCTTGTAACAACAGACTATACAACGTGACAAGAAAAATATGAGGTATTCCAAAATTTACCGAGCTTTTGAGAGCTGATCCTTACACCACTATTAGATGGGGCTAGATGTAAACATTCTTCGTAATCATTATGTATCGCAACTTGTATTCAGAATGAACGGAAGTATTTTAAAAATCTCAGGTGAATAATTACCACCGGCAAAGTTTTCCTAAAAATTAGATACCATTAATCTGTATGAGTTTGCGAGATGGTTCGCCATTGTCTGTAGCAGACCTGTGTCGGGTATAGTTTTACACTTTGACAGAAACCATTAAAAAAAATGCATGTACTATGAAAATCGGTTACAACGATATAAGGAGAAGAATAACACATCTAGTCGTTATAATCGGTTCTCGTTATATCAAATAAAGTTATTAACGTCAAAGACCTATTGTTACCGAACGGTTAGTTCGCTTTGAAATATTTTACGAAATCATTTTTCACTAATTGAGCAAATAATCATTTATTTATAATCATAGTTACACGTGGACGGTTCGGTTTTGTGAGCCAAAGGCAATTTTCCAACGAAAGTTTTGTCCGGGATAACTAAAATGAAACGTTCACATCGGTTGCAAGACGCGTTTTTCGTTTCGGCAATGATTTTCACGGTTTTACAATTCAGTCTTATTTATGAAAAATAAATATGTGCACATAGGCCTGTTTTATTAGCTCTTTCGTTCCTGTTGATGTTTTCCGGGCATTTCCATTGCGACAAATTTTAAGACATAAATATTTCCGTCTCGTATGTTTCCACCTTTCTTGAAAATGATTTTAATTAAGGCTCAACAGATTTTAATGAAATTTACTTAGATTATAAATTACAGCCTAAATGTGTGTTACATATTAGAATTGTTTCGATGTTTTTCACGATAAACACGAAAATATATACAAGTCCTTTTTCAATAACATTGTTTATCATGACGGTCCTGTCTGTGTGAAGTGCTCCATCGCCGAAGGTTTCTCTTGATCTTATACAGCTTCTGCGAGAGACACAGTTGTACTTCCATTCGTGTAGCCAGACGGAATATACATGTTTTTTTAGATGTGGGTCTTCTCAAGTTTTGGCTGATTTTCCTAATCTGAACTCTAAATTTTGATAACTTCTGCATGCTGCCGTTCCGCGGAGCGTTTGAGGACTGTTAAGAACATTCCGACGACACTCGATCCTCAGGGGCTTTGTGGATATTTTTATAATTTGGGGCAAACGTTTTTTGATGCGAGGGGTTAGATAGATTTGTGGCCAGATTGAAGTAATATTTCAGAGACGGAAACAACCTTCTGTGTTTGGTTCAGCACATTCGGATTAGCAGATCTATGTATATGATCGAACCGTAGTCCATTTTAGACAGCGTAAGTGCGGAGTAGAGGTTCTACAGGCATTTCCTATCTTCGCCCTATTCTGTATGAGCCGTCATTTTGAGGATGTTGAGAGATTTTTGACATTTCGCTTTAAGTTCATCGATGTACCTGGACCAAGATAGAGCTTCCTGTGAAATACCGATCGGAGGATTTTGACAGTTTGGGCTGATCTAATGGAAGTTTGCTTGCAGTCGGAGAGGATTTCCGTTTATTGCTGAAAATCATAATGCTAGCTGTTCTTTCCGCTCAGAAGGCTACCGGTTTGCAGACCACTTTTGTACTATACCGGTCGTGTTTTGAAGGCGAACTCTTAAACTTTCCAGATTTGCAGATGTCATATATACATATTTTGAAGTGGTCAGCGAAAAGTTATATTTTTCGGGCGGCTCGATGATTTCGGTCAGGTCGGAAATGCTTAGAAATTCAGTTAAACTCGAACATGTTATTTACATTTGAGAATGGTGCAGAGGACCGTGCATTTTCTGTCACTGGAAGAAATATCACACAGTTGTTTGCGGGACGATGGACAAAAAATGGTCTTTTCCAGAGCGTCAAATGTGAATATAATAGGTCGGATGTGATTTTAATGAAAATTGTCAAATGATCTTTCCGAAAGTGAAATTCGGAATTTACACACGTATGATGCCGTACGTATATTTTTTCATGGTCACAGACTCTTCATTGAAAATCGTATATTTAATATTGAGCATAAATTGCAGACTACTTTTAAGAGCGTAATAAATAAACCCCTCTCTATACGGACAAGAATAAGACTTTCGTTTTCTAAACTATTTGCGCGGTTTTGCTGATTTTTAATGGCGATACGCACATCGATTTTATTCGAACAGCATTTCAGAATAGTAGATGTTTAGTTTTTTCTACAACTCCTATTTATAGTGATCTCCGACGGGTCAGTTATTTCAGTGGTGTTTGAATGTGGGCGGAGGTGCCCCTCCTGGTTGACAAACTGAAAACAAAAAAATAAAAAGGAAAATAAATATTTTTCTTATACAACAATAGCGTAAATCAAATTTATACAGACTTCACGATGGTTCTCTTCTTGCAAACACTTCTTATTCGCTGATTTTTCAAGAAAACGTTATTCGCCTCGAAACAACATCCAATTGGAAAATGTAAAGCATGTAGTGTCAGTTTTATGAATGGAGCAAAGAGGTGACCGACATCATTTTCATGGCAGCGCTGTATTCAAGTTACCATTGGAATTTTGATAAATTCTTAAACTTCTTCGATGGTGGACTAATTTAAATATATACATAAAGTGTACATACCTATCTATTGATATGAATTGACTATATTACAGATCGACTAATTCCCGAGGAACCTATTCCGGGAGCCACCCGCGATGAATTCGAACCGGCAGACCGATTTAATTTCGTATCGTTTTAGGAGATGTCCGCTCAGGGGGGAAAAAAACGCGGACTTTACAAAATACTTGATTAGTAGGAAAAATAATCCTAATTCCGACATAACGGGGGCGCCAGTAATACCCCGATTCGGTGCCACTCTCGGAAGATTTACTCCCGATAGAGTATTAGGCTTTTATAAAAAAGAAAAACCGAAACCTTTCCCGCACGTTATAGGCCTATTCCGCCGGCGAAAGCTCACTGCGGTCGCGAACCGAGCATTAGAATAAAAGCCAAATTGATTAGATCTTATTTTATATAGCAAAACGCGTATATTTTTTTTTCGTATACTCAGCCACAAATTAACTCGGGAAAGAAAAAAAGCGAAACATATGAAGCACGAGAAAACCCAAAAATCATGACAAACGGCTTTGAACAGCATGACGTACGAAATTTACTACAACACGGCGATATGGCGACTAGATGGCAAAGACAACACGCGGCGCTGCGTGGGCCGGAATAACGAACGGGGTAACCGGACGATAATCGGCGACGTCATATCGTCGCGAGTACAGCTAGATATAAACTATAAAATCTAACGGTAAATCGCTGAATTAATTATCACAAAAGACTAGGTGTACCGATCGGATGATTGCACACACACACACACACATGTACACTAGCTACAATCCGCATAACTCTCTAACCACTCCACTGACGAACAGACGCTACCCTCTCGTCACAGAACATCGCAATTTTCAGCCGTCGAAGCATCCCGGACCCTATTCTCCGCTGACGACGAACAGTAGATGCCGAGAGATCGAAAATTAACGATTTTAATCGGGGAATAGTTTCTAGCGCGACATTATCGCCAGATAGCGCCCTAAATACCGAAACCGTATCAATATCACTATATATTGATACGGATTCGGTATTTGCAGCGCTATATTTTGACGATGTCCGAGTTATAAAAAATACTCCCCGAAACGTCATTAATCGGACATCGTTCTTTTTAGCCGTCGCTTTGCCTTGTCAAGTATGCTTACTCGGCCAAAATGGAAATCCCGTGCCTGTTCGTTCGATCAGTTGCACCGGGACGATACACTACACTAGTGTCTGTGTAGTAGTAGTGGTCGAGGACTTAGGCAGTGACATGTGCTTGCGGCGAAAGCGCGCATCCGTACTGTGTGTCGAATGACCTTGAGCCAAAGAAGAGATTTCAAATGTATTCCGCCAAAAGTCAGGCAGGGTAGTTAGTGGGGGGATCTACGCAGAAGTTTCTGTAAGAACACTTCTGCGTAGCCTTTGGTTACCGTTTTTTAGTCTTAGTTAGAGTTAATCGTCGATCGTTCGGTGTTCGTGATATATCTGGTCGCTGTCGCTCGTGTATCGAAATGATTACGCGCCATGCCGCTTAATTTATTTTTTTTTGTTAATTTTGTCAAAAAGTGAAATTTTCTGTTATTTTTTTTTCTATCGTGGCCGAGTACATGTATCAGGATCGCCGTCCTGTCAGTTTTTTGTGAACTTTTCCATCAATTATAAGTTTATTTCTTAGTAAAAGTTTTGCTTATTAAACACGTGGTATCGACTTCGTGATATCTCTAGCGGAGAGAATCCCGCCGCTTAGGGGCGGGATCAAAAACGTATTGTTGTTTATTTTTTTTTATTTTACTTCTATTTTCTATTTTAAATTTACATTCGATAAAATAAAAGCCTAATGCTCGTATAATAAAAAGAAAAATCATTTCTCTCTCTCATCAACATAAACCGTATCAAGTGAACCTGTAACAGGGAAGAAACGTTGTTCGTATCAAAAGACGCTCCGAAAGAGGGACTCGAAGTAGCAATTTGTATCAAATAGCGCCCGTAAAAGGGACCTCAAAGACACGATAGTCGTATCAAATGGCATCCGGAACAGGGACAAAAATTTAAATTCTAAAAATCACGCAATCTGTATCAATATATATATATATATATATATATATGTATGTATTACAGTGAAACTTCTGAATAACGGACAGTCGCAATCAAAAAATTTGTCCGGTATTAAGAAGTGTCCGCTAATGGAAAATAATAATGTATGTATAGATTACTGAAATTTACATTATTGTGTATTGCAACGTGTATTTAACAAGAATATAAAAGGTAGTACGTAATATAAAAAAATACAGTAGGCATGTTTACTTAAGACATACATGCGTCTAAAATATGAAAAAAAAAAAAAATGTTCGTATAATATAAGGATATACATATGTATGTACAGTACTTACTTATGTTTGTATTCCGGGATTAGTTGATAAACAAGTTAGGCTATAGAGTATAAATCACTTTTTGTTTTTAGGAACGCACAAGATAATCACTTATGTTCAAAATATATATATTTTTTTAACACATACTGTAGTAAATCCTAGCGTCTATCGAACATATTTCGGTTTTGTATGAAAAAATCGACAAATTTTACTACTTAGTTTCTTTCATTTAAAATGCGCGATTCGACATGCACTTGCATAGTTCAGATATCATTTTTGAACTTTCAGCACCGGAGCTTTATGAATGGAATACGATTTTTTTAGTTTTCCAACTAACGCGAGTGAACATTATTTAAAGTTTCACCGTTAACTTCAGTAGTTGTGTCGTCTTCTTCGCCATCATAAACATTATTATCGTCATCACAGTGTCTACTTTATCATGCATCATCGGATGGATTTTGTTATTGCATGAATTCAGCTGGGTTAATTCATTTATGTCGGTACCTCGTCTGTTAAACAATAATCTGAAGCACTAATGAACTTTTTTTAACAAACTTTGTCCGTTTAACAGAAATCGAATTTCCAAAATCATACTTATTAAAGTGTCCGCGTCCGTAATTGGGAAGGTCCGTTATTGGGAAATATTTTTATATTGTGTCTTATGCGAAAATGCCGGGGATATCAAAATTGTCCGTTATTAGGAAATATTCGCTGTTTAGAAGTGTCCATTAGTAGAAGTTTCACTATATATACATATATATATATATAAACTCGGCCGTTTTGGCCTCGCAAGGGGCTGTGCCCCTTGACCCCTCTTGCTTTCATTTCTGTCTCTTTCTCTTCTATACTTTGTATAAAATGATCAAAATTTACAACATAATTCTTACTGGCATCAACACACACAAAAAATAACATAACCACAAAAATTATATTCTAACATTTAACTTCCGTTATATAAAATTAAGACATTTTCTCGTTACATTTTTCGTTACATATTTCATTACATAAAATTGTAACATTTTTTAAATAACAATAACAAAAATCCTACAAAATATAACAAACGTTACATAAAATTGGGACATTTTTTCGAATGGGGGGTAGCCTAAGAGAGTTACGTTGTAATTAATATATATATATATATATATAAATGTGTGTGTGTGTGTGTATGTGTATATGCACGTATGCACGTAACTTTATATATGAACGTATGTATGTAACTATATATATGAACGTATGTATGTAAGTATGAATGTATGTGCATGCGGAATAAATCTGAAATGAATTCAATAGTAAATGATTATATCACGCATTGCACATTTAAGACATTTATTTGCAATATAAAATTTGTTAATTGTTTTTTTTTTTTGTAATTAGCAGTTAATAAGTATTTTTATAAAGCACTACGGATTGTCAGTTGTTTCTTCTTCTGATGTGTCCCATAATGTAATGTAACTCGTTACATTTGACTATGCTTTATAGTGTTTCTAAAATTTGGCAGTTGGTGTTCGTAGCAGGAGGATTACCGTACTGAATTATTGAATATCGAAATAAACGAAGTCAAAATGGCTTTATTGATCGAGGAGAAGCCATTACCGCGGTTATTGAAAATAAAATTCTTTGAAGTATAAAAACATACGGATTTACATCTTTATATGTAAAATAAGTACGATTTATCTGCTTAATTTCTGTATACTGCGCCCGATCGGGATAGCATAGTATATACTATTTTTTCAGTTATGATTCTGGGTTCACTGCTAACTGATACATCGGATCTTATAAATTTAGCAAAGGCCAAAAGTATGTATATACAAAATAAACAAATTCATTTGTCTAAATGCTAGGAAGAAATAGGAGCTAGTTTTGGGAAGCACAAATTTTCAAAGAGAACTATTTTAAACAACGAAATAGGAAAAACAGCTAAGAAGTTAAAAACTGATAGAACCGCAGGCAAGATAAAATAACAAAAGAACGTATTACAATAGGGACCGGAAACTTAGGTAAAGGTAACATGTCGTTTTATCAAAATATCGTAACGTCTCGAATGATCGAAAATACTCGAAAACAATAACATGTAATAAAAAAGCAACCGGCATGAAAATGATCGCTCTGTTAACGTAAGTTTAACTATTTCAAAATCCTCTTCTACAAGCTAATAGAGGACAGAATGTAAAATGTTTCCTAAACTTTCTGCTGAGCAATCGTCCTTTTACTATTTTCCGCTGAAACTTAGTCTACTCCCCTTATCGGTGTTCCTTATATTCTCTCATTTCCTTCCGTTTTTGTTATTTGCGCCCTCGAATTCCTTTTATCCGCTTTCATAAACGTTTAAGAATAAAACTTTATTTCTTTCTCATTCTCATTTCTTTGGCTAATATACTCGTTGACGAATCTATATTATATGAGGGAAAAAAAACAACTTACAGAACAAGCCGAATTTAAAATAACCGTTTTGAGAACAGGCAATTTCCAACGCAGTAAATCGGACCATGGAGGATTATGGAGTATCAGATGGCTCTTTACACGTTTAGCCGTAATAGACCAGTAAAAAAACTTACGACTGAACCACACGTTTATGGTCAAAAATCACACCGAGAAATCAATGGGTACCGGGAAACTGTGTGATAGTAATTTACTGAAACGTACAAAGATTTTAATGTAGGAATAATAGCAGATGTGGAAGGAGAAAACAGGGCAAACAGACAAGTTCTATCTCCGATTATTTTTAGTTGCGTCTTGGAAAAAATTTTCAAATGCATTCAAGTAATAAAAGGACAAATGGTAAGCTGAAAAATTATCTCAAATTTCATATTTACATCTTACCCTTGGTTTAAACTCTGGAGAAAAAAAAAGAATTTACAGATACGATTGTAGATTAGATAATAAGAAAGCTGGATTATCAGATAATATTAACAGAAGGAAAATATTAACGAAAGATTTAAGGCAGAAAAGAAAGGTCCGAATTAAAGAAAACACAGTGTAGATGTGATAAAGAAGATGAAAAAACAAACGGAAAAGTAAATTATGAAGAGAATTCCGAAAATTTGGATCAAATATTGATTCATAAGAAAGAATATTTGAGAGAGTTCTTTTAATGATTAAAAACTAAATCTTTAATACAAGCATCGTGCCAACGTTAACTGACGAGTTGTGAAATGTAGTCTTAACATTAAAAAAGTTATAAATAAATTAAAAACTACGTGAAATTCGTATAATGCAGAAATTAAAATATAACATAGTCGTATCAGAAGAAAAAAGTAGAACGAGACTAAAAGACGATCGCTGGCCTTTTAGAATATTTTTCGACATCTATCCTAATATGAAAGGAGGACATCAACAAGACAAACTTGATAGTTTCCTCAACGGTAAAGACTTTCATAAGGTAGCAATAAATAGAACGGAATAGAAGCGTTTAAGGAAAACCATTTTTGCTTAGTAGGGGACGAAGGAATTTTACGTTTAATACTTACTTTCATTGTATATTCAGATAAAGAATTGTTCAATTTTCCTCAATAAAAGGTATTTCAATTTCGATTTCAGTGGCCCATCGAAAAACTGAGAAAAAAAAACATATACGCTGAATTACAAAGTCGATATAAAAAATCACTTCTTAATAAAGTACAGAGTAAAACTGCATGCTCAGTGGATCAAATTTTAATAATAATGATTATAATCAAATCATATAATATTTAGTTCAATTTACATTACTACAAGTGTAAAATTAGAAGCCGCTTAGGCGTCTAAATAGTACGATTACGGATTATATACCTAAACATACACGAGCCAAATTTACATACAAAATAAGAACTGCAAGAAGAAAAATTCAAAATAAACAGATGCTTAAAATTAAAAAAGACTTCTTCTTTTTTTTGTACTTTTCTTTTTATTTGTTTTGTTCTACATGTAAATTATTGAGTTTCAGAAGAAAAAAACAAATCGCACTATTATTACATAATAGTTAAATATGCATATAGTTTTAATTGATCTTAACATTTATCTGTTATCAAAACTAACATTACTTCAATTGTAACATCAACAAAAAACTGCTGAGTGACACAAGCGAGGGGCATAGGCTGAATAGAGAACGACCTCAAGATCTCATATTAATTATAAATAGGATGTATGTGCGGGCATGGATGTGGGTGCGTGTATGTATGGTATGTATGTGCAGGCATGGGTGTGGGTGCGTGTATGTATGGTATGTATGCTACAACAATATGTGCGTATGCATTTTGTGTATACATATATAAGTTAATTTTGGCACCCTTCACCGGATGGGTTGCATGTTTTTTTTTTGTTTTTTTTTTTTTTACTCCTCTTGGGTTTGCTACCAGAGAGCATTAGAGCCCAGCAAAATGGAATAGATGCATGGAATAGAATAGAAATTATATTTTTATTTTGTCGACAATGGAATCAAGGAACACCCCGAGGACAGGAACAACTGAGAGAATAGGTAGAGGAAGAACATAAGAGGCGTTGAAAGGAGCAGGAAGATCAAGCTTTAAAAGTTGAAAACAAAGTGTAACTCACACTTACGAGATAAACCAGAACACCCGAAGAACACGTGATTCGCATCACAAACGTACTGGGAACCTTCAGGATCCAATGGATAATTATGAGATGCAGCCAAAGAAGAGCGATTTAAAGAAGAAGGATATGCAAGAAACGGAGGCGAGCTAATTTAGTAATTATAAACCGACGCAAAACTGGGAAACTCATAGAACCAAGGACGAGAAGGAGGAATAGGATTAATCAAATTTTAACTTGAATTCCATAGATTACTAAATAATTGATGAAATATTATTACTTACCTACTATATATTGATGAAACATAATGATTTATAATTACATATTAAATATCTGTAAAAGGTTGAAAAAAATCATCATTGTTATGTTTCATTTTTTCACACATATAATTTTATATTACTGATATGGAGCTGATTCATGTGATATATTGTTACCTCTCATGCTATTAAAACATTGTATGATGATTAAGTGCTATAATTCGGAAATACGTATAAATATCGTTGAAATGATGGCGATTATTGTGATTGGCATGTTACAGTGAAACTGATTTGTATCTAGAGAGTTATTGTGTTGTTTGAAATTTTGTAATTTTACTTAAAATACGGTGTATTAGAATTTTATGTTTGTATCTATTGTGTCTGAAATTTACTTTTTAAGGTTTCTGGTAATGAATTAAACAATAATGACCCCATGTACCTCGTCTGCGTTTTTACTTGATATTTCTTAAAGCGCGGTGCGTAAACTTTTCCTTTGGCTGATGCTCTAGAAATTTCCGCACGGATCTTAATATCAAATTTATTTTAATTTTTTTAAATTTTGAGTAATATAGAGGTCGTCTTAGTGACTAGTAAATTTTTATTTTTACATTGTTTAGCGGAGTTTATTTTTTTAAACAAACATTCTTGCAAATGTCCGCTCTAAGAAGTACATCGCTCTACGTACGGATATAGAGTCGTCTACTGTGGCTCACTTGCAGAAGCATGAAAAAAAAGCGCTATGTGATATAGAAAGGAAAAAAGGGAACAAAGTCATTTAATATTGCACTTGTTATGCAGTCGATGTCACGTCATTTAAATATTCCGAATATTATCAGTATGTGTGGATAGTATACCGCTAAAAACCGGGCCATTTTCGGTAAAAGTTCAACAATAAATTATCGGTGAGTGGCCGTCCTTGAAACTTCTTCGCAATAAGTAAGAATTTTTGATTACGCAAATTAGATCTTTTGTTTCTACCCGAGAAAAAGAGAAGACGACAAGGTTATAAAAGTGAACGAAATGAAATATTCTCGTAAATTGCAAAATAAAGTTCACAATATCAGTCGTAAAATTTGTTCTGGTTCCACGAGTATTGCAGTCGGCTAAAATTGAACTGTTCACTTTGGCGATTCTAACGACAGAGAGCGGTTTACGTTCCGGTAGAAACTCAATAAATAAACAAACAAGCAAATAAATGAAGGAAAAAGTATAATCGAGAATATAAGAGGGAAAAAAAGTAATTTGTCAATTTAAATAGATGCTGCTGAACAAAACGGTTTCATCGGTACGGCTTTAGAGTATGATTCGGTTCGTGACTAATCCAGTTTCCCGTTTGGCGAGAAAATTTAAAATTAATTCCAGACACTGAAAAATGTTTCTTCGTGAGCACCGCTTTAGGCGCAGTTACGTACAGTTGTTTTATTTATTTATTTATTTATTTTTTTGATATTTCGAAAAGATAAATGGAAAATAAAGTGCTCTTGAAAAGGGAAAATAAAAATATGGAGGAAAATAGTAATGTCACAGCTTGCTAGGATGTAGATTTATGGTATATTAAACCGAACAGAACCAACCCGGAATGGGACAAGCTACGCTCTAAATCCATCCTGCCGAATGCGGAAAAGACAAGAAGAAGGAAATGCAAAAAATATGTAGTAACGAATGCAATTTTTAAAAAGAAAATAATGACTCTTGAGGCGCCTTCGGAATATTCGCAGGAACTTCAACACTTCGTTTGGGCACCGACCATTTATTTTTTTATGTCCGAAGAAGAAGAAAAATAGCGCACACAGACGACAAACGATTTGCAAAAAAAGTAGAAAGTAACATACCTTCGCTAGAACAAAAGATGGGGAAGAGGAGGAAACGTGTTTAACATAAATAGATGTACATTTATCCGTTTAACGTATACATGTATATGCATGTATGCCGGACTGGCTATATGAGTTGTAAACGAAATTCGTTTGTGGTTTAACTTGCAGTATTGCTTTTAAAAGCTCAACTTGCTATTAAAGATATTGCTGATGTTAAACATAGCAACTATTGTTCTCGGGCAAAATTTGTCAAATATAAAAGACGAACTTTTCGACAAAGCATCAAGTTCAAATATGCGTATTATTATGTTGGTAATTTTTACTATCGAATAATAATCGGGAATTAACTTGGTAAACTCTCCGAAATATAACGAAACTATAAAACTGTTCGCTGTATAATGTCGCATAAAAGCGATTCGGTCGCATCCATTTAGCCGCCGCTATTTCAACCGGAAGCAATTTATTAACTGTTCTTTTTCGGTTTATCTGTTTCTTTAATATTTCGCTTTCCGAAGCGCAGATAATTTTCTTACGAAATCGATATTAAATCGATATTAAATCGATATAAACGTTAAATTTATTTGTATCGAAAAATAGAAATATTTCGTAGCGGAAAATTGATTAATTCCATCTCCTACGCAATACTGTCAGATTGTTGGCAACTTGGTAAGAGGTCAATGAACAGGATGTATTTAAAAATAAAGGAGAAAACCAGTTAGTGTAACGTCGTCTCAAAGAAGTCTTAAAAAGATGCCTTTACTAAATGAACATCTTTCGAAAAGAAAATTATCTGTTAGTCGCCAAAAATGTGGCATTTTCAAATAAAGAAAATTTTTGTATCGTTTTTTTTTTCTTTTGACTATCCGAATATAAAAAGATGAAAAGATATATTGCAAATAATAACGGTTAAACCTCGAAATAAATTAAATAATTATTTTTATTTCAACGTAGTCTCCTAAATACGGTATTAAAATTTCAAAAAATTAACATTGGTAATAATTTCGGGCCCGTAAAAATTTGTTTAGCAATTTGAAGTAAACAACCCGCCGCCCTATTGCATTTGTCAGCATTTGTTTTAATATGAAAATATCGCAAATTTTGATTTTTTAAAATATTAATGTTCATAAAAACTATATATATATATATATATATATATATATATGTGTATATTAATGGCTAAATGCTATTTTAGCTGGGGAATAATAGGAATGCCACGAAATTGTGTGGTGAAATGATGTCATATTTTATTTTAATAAATAAGCATTTGACCAGGCTGCTTTTTTTTTAGGGTATAATGGAAAAATTGTATCTTATTTAGTAGATAATTTCATAAAAACATAAAATGGAAGTACCGCTTAATTAAATGAATTTACTCCACTATTTCAAATGTAAATTCTTTCCCCATTTCTTACACTACGCATACGTATAGTAGTGCTCATCTAACTCCTACCATACACAAATACGTTTCATCTTGAAGTTTTGGGAACTACATTTCACTGAGTAGCAGCGTTATTACTAATTATATTACAACTATAATTTTGATAGAACACTGAGAACTATTATAAAAACAGTCATGGTTACGCTACTCAATATTGAACATCTTTTCAATTTCGAAATAATACATATTACACATTATTACAGCAATAGCCATATTAATTTTTAAAGAAAAAAAAGAAACTTGACCGTTTGATAAAAAATAAAGTAACGCTAGTCACTCTACTTTTTTGTTTATATAAAAATGTTGATTAAAAAACCAATAAGAATTAAAAATTATTCCCATTTAAAGACCAAGTACGGTCGCGATAACATAATTGCTGAAGCTCTTGCTACCGTCACGGAGGTCTTGAGTTCCGTCCTGGACGACGACGAGAAATTATTACGAGAAATCATTACAAAATAATAATAATTATAAAAACCTGGAAATAGGTGTAAATTGCATTTTACTCAGTTTGCCCGGTTGACACAGTGGATGAGGCTAACTTATTCCACTAGTATACCTACATCTAGAAGTAAATCGGCGCAGCTGTAAAAAAAAAAGGCGGAAACTGTAAGAAAATAAACAATATATATATATATATATATATATACATATATATATGTATATAATATATATATATAACTCCGCCATTTTGGCCTTGCAAGGGACTGTGCCCCTTGACTCCTCTTGCTTTCATTTCTGTCTCTTTCTCTTCTATACTTTGTATAAAATGATCAAAATTTACAACGTAATTCTTACTGGCATCAACACACACAAAAAACAACATAACCACAAAAATCCTATTTTAACATTTAACTTCCGTTATATAAAATTAAGACATTTTTTCGTTACATTTTTCGTTACATCAAATTGGGACATTTTTTCGTGACATTTTGCGTAATATAAAATTGGGACATTTTTTTAGGACAGTTTTTCGAATAGGGGGTAGCCTGAGAATTACGTTGTAATTAATGTATATATTGTTTATTTTCTTACACGTCCCCCTTTTTTTTTTCAGCGCGTCGCTTGAGCGCCAAAACGCTTACTTTTCAACTGATGATTACGCTACTAACAATAAGAATCATACACAAAAAATAACAACACGTTTTCGATGTAACTATTTTTTCCTCAGCTTTCCCCAATGAAGTTATTCGCCCTTTTTTGAAAATGTGCCTTTTTAACCTCAAAAAAACACAAAACGCGTTATATCTTTAAAAGGGCATTTTTAATATTCTCTTTTAAAATACTTTAGATCGAAAGAGGAGGATTTTTACGTCGATGTAGCAATTTTCAGAGTGTGTTTTTTTTTCTTTTACGAGATATTGAACGCCAAAATAAAGATAAACGGCCACTGCGGCACACGGCGCAGCGTAACGCAAAATGTTTATTGGGTTTTTCCAATATCTATTTGACGTCAAGTTTGGATTGTGGTTAACTTACGTTTATTTAGTTATGGATTACCATCGTTGTGATTGTGCTGAATAACAAGAGCGAGCGTCGTCGAAAGCGCGTATTACTTTATGAACATCGAAAAACTTGAGCTTATAACTTCAAAAATTAATTTATTTAGCTTTAATTAACTAACTTATTTATTATAAATTAATTTAATTATTTTTTCTCTAATGCTATATTCGGTTTTTCATTCAAGATGAATTAATCTGTTTTGGTAAAAGTAATCTTATTAACTCGGCGAAACGGTAGTTTAACCTTTCCACATTTAAAAAAGATGAGAATATCCATCGATACTAGAAACAGCAAAAATTTTTAACAATTGCAGAATTAAAATTTATAAAGTAAATCAGATTCATTTATTCCTGATGTAAAAAAAATTATCTACAAACACAAAGAAAATTGTTATAGACGAAGAAAACAAATAAATAAATATCTGTGATACTTATGTAAATATGCACATTATGTAATTATATTGCAAAAATGTACAAAGAATGTTTCAATGTATAAATAAATAATATGTGTACTTATGTGTAGTAGAATTAGTTATTTAGTAAACATTATTGATAGAAAACACACTGTACCGCATGTCATGCTGAAAACGGCGGTTCGTCTTTATTTAGGCGTCCAATATCTCGTAAATGAAAAAAAACACACTCTGAAAATTGCTATATCGGCGTAAAAATCCTCCTCTTTTGATCTAGAGTATTTTAAAAGAGAATATTAAAAATGCCCTTTTAAACATATAACGCGTTTTGTGTTTTTTTGAGGTTAAAAAGGCACATTTTCAAAAAAGGGCGAATGATTTCATTGGGGAAAGCTGAGGAAAAAATAGTTACATCGAAAACGTGTTGTCATTATTTTTTGTGTATGATTCTTAGTAGCATAATCATGAATTGAAAAGTAAGCGTTTTGGCGCTCGAGCGACGCGCTGGGACATTTGACGAGAGAGAGAAAGAGCATATACACGCCATGTGTTGATAATGTTCGATGGAAAAATAGATTTGATTACAATATTTCATTTATTTATGTATTTATTACTTTCAACATGTATCGGCTACGGTGGGCTATTAGCACTAACCGAAAATATTATTAGATAAATTTAAAAATATTGTTGCAATAAATGCAATTAACGTTTAAGCTATCGTACAGTTTTATCAATACTTAGTCGATCATTTGCGAACATGATTTGTATGTTGATGTTTGTTGCACTAAAAATTACGATCGGATATTGTTGTAAGCTGAATATTCTATCAAACTGATTTCGCGTCAACGAAGTTGCATGGTGACATTCTGTGCATTGAGGAAGAAATGTTTTGTTTAATAAGTGCTCTGGTAAGTTAACGATATACGTCCCGTACGCAGTCTGAAAATTATTATCTTTTCGGTTCGATTCCACTGAGTAGAGACATATTGTTGGTTTGATTTACTGCTGATGATTCGTGTCATTGATTGATTGTGACCATTGTTGTTGTAATGTACGGTTCTGAATTTGTTGTGTTGATAATAGGGAATTGCGCATTAGTGTGGAGCCGAATTTTTTTATTGGTTAGTATTTGAGGGCTGTTGCCACCACTGGTTCCTCCCTTGTTCATTTTCTAGAAATCCACTGCAGCTAAGGATCCGCATGTAGACTATTTTTGATGTTTTTATTTCTGTAGTTGCAGTATATTGTTTCATACTATTATAGCTGTACTGTATGCGTTTCCGCCCAGGGTTTTTACGAAAGAGAGAGAGAGAGAGAGAGAGAGAGATAGAGATAGATAGAGAGAGAGAGAGAGAGAGAGAGAGAGAGATAGAGAGAGAGAGAGAGAGAGAGAGAGAGAGAGAGAGAGAGAGAGAGAGAACCGGTGTATATTGAATATTTTTCCGAGAATTTGCGCATCTCCCGAATGTGCATTTAATAATAAAACGTCGATATTAACAAATGAGAACATTACTGTAGACATCCGAAAAAAAATTACGTACACGGTTGGGGTTGTGAAAACTAGAATTTAACAGCGGAAGAAATAAAAATACTAAATTCAGTGATGAAAATTCTGGTGGGGAATGACGAAAACATTTTGGAAAGAAGAGAAACAAAACCCTACAAGGAATATATGAAAAAAAGAAGTTTAATAAATCGTATTGATAGACGGAAAATAAAACTGTCGGGACATATAATGAGATACAATAATTTCATAAAAGATATAATGGAGGATAAAGTTAGTGTATATGGCCGGTTGAATATAAATACATATCAAAAACTTCAAACAATACCTATCAACAGGACACAAGGGCCCCAGAGACAAGGCATTTTGCCTTTAGCGAATAAAAAAAATGCTGTTGAATGTTTTGCAATAAATAGTGTATAACTTAGTATCATTGTGGTGTTTCCATTCGTATCTTCTGGAAGACGAAACATCATTTAGTCGAACTTGGAATGTTCTTTCTTGAAAGAAATTTTTTGTATGAAAACCAGCAAGTTACCGGAATAATTCTACGTAAGGGAAAACTTGAAGATTTATATTACTCTCGAGGTGATCAAATACCGTTTCGATATCGGGGGCCGCTGATAAACGTTTTTTGATAAATGAATTTAGTATTTCGTGTTCTAGTGTGACTATATGGTTCAGAGTATTTCGATTGGGTCGCAAACCAAATTGAAAGTCTGAAGATAAGTTTCTATTTTCGAGAGGTTAGCATAGTCTAATAATTTTTTCCGCAAGCATAGGCAGTTAGCGAAATCGGTCGATAACAATTAAACGATAGAAAGAATTTTTATGTAATTCGAGGGAATCGGAAGAACGTATGTTTCAGTGTAGAAAGAATTTTATGTTGTTTTACTAAATAATATTAACGAATTTTATAATTAACTGTGGAGAGATGTCATCGAGATGCTTAAGCATTTCTATATGCGAACCGTGCCTCTGTGCCTGCTGATAATGATACTTCATACGTATGATTGCTTTATCCACCTTGCTGATTGTTATTGCTGTGTTATTATAGTCTTCATTATTTTCCCTCCCGTGTTCATTTTCGAAATTTTCTAGTTCAGAAACGAGAGCACTGTACGGCAGATCCTGAAGAGAAGAGAGAGAAGAGGCTATAGTTAGAAGTATTTTCGTAATAACTCGCTAGTGTTTCAGATTTCCCCTCTTTTATCGCATAGCGGTTATCTGTTTTTCGGATTCTGTTCCACACTGTAGTTAAATTAGTACGGCAATTTACGACAGAGATGTAATAATTCCACAATTACTATTTAGTATTACGTATATAGTTTTTTGCAATGGGGCGATTATAATTTCACTTGTAGCGTGTTTTTTCACTCGAAATAATAAATAGTTTTTTTTTTTTTTTGTTTTTTTTTTTGATGCTTTTTTACAATCCTTACTCTACCACGGAATTTTGTGCCCAGAGCAGAATTTTGTTACTTCCGGTAATGATTATTTAATTGAACCAGTTATGTTTATTGATTGCATCAATGATGTGCAGGATAAACAAGGTTTTACCTAACAAATTCCGGAAGAGAGAGACCAGTTTCTTAAAATTCCAAGGCGGTTATTTTGGGAAACTGATTGGAAGCGCATATTGGTCATTTTCGCGCACGTTTGTATCAGTTTGTCACATTACCACATGTCCGATGCAGGTCAAATCAAATCATTTATTATTACTGTTATTATTGGCGTAAAAATCCACAAACGCGTTTCCTAGCGCGAATAGTGGAGCCAAAATAAAAAGAAGAAACAACAAAAAGCATATAAAAATAAATAAATGAAATATAACTAGGATCATCTGTGGAAATAAAAAAAAAAGAGATCAAATAAATAAACAAAACAACAAAGTAATAATAAAAAAAAGTATATGAATAAAATAAGTTTAAATAAAATAAATCAAAGGTACTATGTGAATGTATAACAAAACAAACTGAAAAGCAAAATCAAAATTAACAGTACTTCCAGAGAAGTAACTAAAATAACTTAAATATGTACCTTTATGACATAAAAGGTGAAAATAAATGGATCTGGAAAAATATATAATATTGATTCACAGCAATTATTTACATGTGCTATTTTTTTATTTCTTTTATTTTTCTTTTTTTTCTTTTTCTGATGCCGAGAAACTAGTTTTTACTATTTCTTCCCTTCAATTAGCCGATGTTTACAATTCTTACATATCTATGATTTATCGTTAATGGAGTCCTGTTGAACGTATTAAAGCATGTGGGGGAGCACCATTATTATGTAAAGTGAACGAATTTTCTACCACAAACCGCTTCAAAAGTCTGTAAATATTGCAACCTATCCAATGCCCTCTATTTGAAAAGTTTAAACCTATTCAACAATGGCCGGGCCGTAATCATAATCGTCTCAAATTTACGAGTCATACTGGAACAGAAATGTGATAAAACCAAGGTATGAACGGAAGAGATGGTTAAACCCCGCAACAAACTATTTTGCTGATTAAGTTACTAATATAATCAAAAGAAAGGAAAACCGAATAACGGAAAATACGCGGTAATTGAAGAAAAGCAATCTTTAGTAGAAAAATAAAGTTTACTGTATAAAAAACAGAAAAATTAAAGATTTAAGCGGATATTATTTTGTGGGCGAAGCCGCGAGCAATAACTTATTTCTCGTTTCCCATGTTCTCTCCCTATATACACACATGCATATATACATATATATACATATATATATTATACGCACATATATAGAGACAGAGCTACGTTTTACATTCCAAAAAATTTCTTGTGTTTGCCATATCGTGTCGTTTCAATTTAATCAGTACGAATAACGCTCGATAAAATGCGTTAATTTAATTTAAAACCGGGCGGCACGTGGTCGAATTTTAAATTGAAAAATTCTCACATAAGGCGACTAGCGACCGGCCCTGTTCCGAGTAGAACCTCTATTTCCTCCTTTAATTAATTATTCTTATCGTTCTTCTTACGTATTGACCGTTAGATATTAGACCCAGCAGTCCCAGCTCCGGCTGTGGATGATCGTAGGCGCTCCACAGCAGCAATTACTCGATAACAATCATCGCTCGGGCGCCTTGTTGTGCAATGGAAAAACATCGGTGAAGCGGTAGATTTTCTACATTAAAACGGATTGCGGTTCTGGCTGAACCGCTTGCCTTCCTGCAAGAACGCCTGTCAAAAGTCTGACAGCAGTTTAATAGCTGCTTAAGTTTGTTGCCATTTCAATTCACGTCACTCTTCCTGACGGACCCCGACGCTCAGGTGTAATGCTACATCATTTATTCCACTCTTTTCTCTTGCCCCCTTCATTCGTCCTGGTCCCGCCTTTCAGTCTTTCTTCGTCCGCTTCACTTGTTTCTTCTGCTATTCTCTACTTCATCGTTTACGCTAACTACTGAACCGCCAGCATCGCCGTCGCCGGGTTTTCTTCTAATTTAACGACGTTTTCTGCTCGCATCTTCATAATCCGCTCGCCTTATTTCACTAGCGTCCGCTTTGCGCCACTTACCTGCGCCTCTCGACGACGCTGGCTCCTTGCCTACTTCCGCCTGCCTTCCGCAGTTCCCCCGCCGAATTTTTCTCTTTATTTTCCAGCCGCCCGTTCTTTCGAAATTGCCGTTATCTTCAGTGACGATAACAAATTACCGCCCGCGATGCGAAGATTATTTGTTCTGTAGTAGCGTCGCTGGTCTGCTCAGCTGCGAAATGTTTACCCGATTACAATGAAATTTTATATATATAATCGCAACGTCAAGCCGCTCGTAGCTGGCCGCTTAAACGCTAACAACGGTTTAGCGTTCGACCTGTTTAAATCTTTGTCAAACGAAAGCGGCCGCGCATTGTTCACGCTCGAGCCGCTTATTAAGAAAGAAAGGAAAAAAAGCCAACAAAGCGCTTATTCATCGCTGTAACACACGTGCGCCTGTGTAAAACAAGGAAATACAATCGAATTTAACGCCTCGGAAAAGTTAACAACTTCCAGTCAAAGGAAATGCTCTTACGCTGCTGCGAAATTTCTTACCGCCCAAATAGCGACGACGCCTTTAAAAAGCAAAAACGCCAGCGGCTTCTCAACACGCACACTTTGACGCCCCATAATAGCTCAGAGATACGTTTCCTTCCTTAATCGCCTCCGAGCAGTATGACATTTTTCTCGCGAATTTGAATTGCTTTTCGGTTTTTTATCAATCTATAAGTAAATATACGAACGAGTGTCGTTTTAGTACTCTGTCTGATAAGCTTTTTCTTTCGAATTCTCCTGATTAAAAGTTGTTTTACGTTTGCCGTTGTATTATGCAAAGGCACTGTCGAGAATCACCGGAATACGATGGAACAAGTAAAACCACTTCGGTCTTATTCTAGGTTGTGACTGGAAAAAAGTAAGCTTCCTTTACCGTTCAAAGTTGAAAAATAATTCGAAAATTCTTAAACGTATTTAATTAACTTCTCGTAGGATGCATGAATTCGACCGTTCCTTTGCATGAATCAAAACTTGAAATAGGAGAGACAGTGCAAAGTCATTAGCGAGTTTGTTTTTTTTTTCTGACCAGTTAGACGAGACCCAAGCTAATTGCGAACTGTCATTGGGAGAACATATCGTCGAGATAGTGTGGTCTCCGGTCACTTATTTTTTTCAAATCCTGTACACTGTTGCCGTTTCCACCCTTTCAGCGTATAAAAACCATATGTTAGGCAGCATTTCCCAGTGGAAAGACTTAGTTCGAAAAGGGGAGTGTTTTTACGATGTTCACACGTCGATACCAAAAAAAAAAAAAAAAAGAAATGTAGCAAAAACCAGTCTAATTTTGTAGTTACATCAAGTTACTGAGAATAAAATTAGTAAAAAAAAAATTTAAAAAGAGTTTTTTCTTTAACGTATTTTAATGTTTATTTAGCGATAGTAAAAAAAAAAAAAAATAAACTTAAAAGAAAACTTTTCTTCGAAATGCTCTAAAAAATAAAAAATAATTTTTCTTCTATCTTTGAAAAAAATGTTTGAATACATCATTGTTTAAAGTATCCACCACGCTTCTATGTTCTAGTTTAGCAACTTTAATTATTTTTAATTATTTTTTATTGTTCAGCTTATTTAAGAAATGTAGTTTTTTAAAAGGATATTAGTATAATTTATTTATGGTTTGTTATTGAAAGTTTTTTTTTTTTCTATTTTTATTGTGAATAAATGAATGATGCAAATTTTTAACCGGGAAACCGCTTTTTTTTTTAAAAAATTATTTTCTTTTATATTTTTTAGTCTTACTATTTATTTTTTTTTTTTTACAAATATTGTACTAATAATATTAATTTTGAAAAAAGTAGTAATCAAAATAAGAAGAAGAAAAAAAGTTATTAATAACATATTTATTACAAAATACTAATATTTTATTTTCACCGGAATGCGAGCACAGTATTATTCCTAATAATTCAAAAATCCTCTTTTTCTAGCGCTATCTATCGGAATAAGCTGCCATTACAAAGCCAACTCTTTAGAAAATAATAAAAAAAAACAATTATCTCCAGTACTTTATAGGGAAGGAAATTGTGAGTGCTCTCGTATTAAATGCAGATGTTGTACATCGGCATGAATTCGCTCGTACTTTACTATCCGAGGCAACACTCCCACCGACAGCGCAGCTGAAGGAAGTTCTACCGTCCATCTAGTAGTAAACGTCACAGTTCCGCTTCGACATGTCAAGGAT
This sequence comes from Icerya purchasi, assembly GCA_039619475.1. Taxonomy (NCBI): domain Eukaryota; kingdom Metazoa; phylum Arthropoda; class Insecta; order Hemiptera; family Monophlebidae; genus Icerya; species Icerya purchasi. The sequence continues at coordinate 227,407,097 of CM077116.1, forward strand.
TTTTCGGTAACGTTATCAATCCGCACTATTTGGATCGATACTAACCAACAAGTTTCGCCTTAACAGAAATTCTCTACAGCTTCTTTCTCGTAATGTCTACAAGTAAAAACTGAAAATAGAAGGAACAACGATCACCTAACTGCGAATAGACCCGCCTTACCGCACTCCGTACCACCTGCTTGAAAATACCACAACTCCTGTTTTCCTCACACTGAGATACTCCTACTACTATTTTCCACTTTCTTCTAATGTATCATCTATCTTATCAAAATCCGTGCACTCTCGTTAATTCTCCACACACACACACACTTTTCGAAGTCTCTTCTAATAATCCTTAACAAATCTAACCCGCGGTCGTTTTCCTCAAATATCTTCTCTTTTTTTTGCCTCGGTAACAAGTTATGGGGAACCGTAAACGGCAGGTTAAAAAACAGAATTTATTTACCGTAAATTGAAAAAAATAATTACATTTTCTTCTATTGTCACGGCGGATGGTCGATTAAACAAAAAAAAAAAAAAAAGAATTAGCTTATGTAACATCAGATCTCACAGTCTTCTAAAGAAGCATCACCGATGATCATAGCCGAATATATTGCAATTTTACTAAAGTATACAATGGTAAGGGGATATACAGTACACCGGGTCTCCTACTTCCTGTACATTTAAAATAATTGATGCAATATTGTAGACGTTTCGGTTTTATTCTGTTCTACCCTCAGGTTCTGGACAGAGTATGATTTTGCTGGTTATCGATTCCTTAACCTTTACTTGTGCTCAACAGATTGACTGTTTTAGGACATTGGCGGTTGCCAAAGATGAAGCCGTGCTAAAGCTGGAATCAGGCGACTTCATGTAATCATCTTAGATTATCTGTCCCACGATTTCTACTTACTTCGGCGAATTTTCCGTTAAATACCGCAGAAACTATACTCATTTGCGATTTACACCTTTTAGGAATACGAAGATTTAAATGGTTTACTTGGTAAACTGATTTCCCTCTTTTCTATTCCGCGTCAATCGATGGCAACTGGAACGAGGGTAGAAGGGGAAATTGGCAGCCAGTCGGTTTATGGCTTTTGAGGAATCGATAAACGAATCAGGTGTTTTAACTTAAAACTCGATAATGTAATTAGCGGATTCCCGCATATACTACTCTTTATGTACTTCGCGTGGTACACCTGTTTTATTGTATTGTCAAAACGTTACCATTGCGACAAAATCATTTCAGCCTTAGAGTCTTTTAGTATAAATTCGGGCAATCTTTATCGACGACAATCCCTGCTGATGACTGAGATATCCTCTACTCACGATATCCGTGTCTCGTCTCCTTGTCAATTGTAACTCGTGTTTTGTACGCCTTTTTTTTGTTTCTTAAATTTATTTTATATAATTATTACGATAATGTCACTTCATCAGGCTGAAGGCTTGTCGACTAATTTCTTATTCCAATACATCTTACCGTGATGTAACTTATAGGTTTTAAAATTAAGTTTGAAGATGTCGCATAATCCAAAAGTAGCATCTCAAAAGATTTAAGTTATTTTTACTTTTTTATTTACTGCTGGTTCGCTTATTCTTTCTTAATTTATTTTCATCGTTTCGTTAATATTTTCTTCGTCCTGTAATTCCGATCTTATAACTCTTCCGTTCTTGTTGCCCTATATTTTTTTCCATCACAATTTCTCTTAGATGTTATTTGTCAACTCCGACCTCCGCGTGCAACACCGGCACCAGCGGGTCCATCAAGTTCTGCTCGCTGGCTAGGGATAGTTTGAAAATACATCATGAATTCGACTGAGTAGTTTACGCATTTTCGCTTACGTCGTCCGAGATGGATTATAGATGACCACGCATCAGGAAAGAGTGCGGCAAAGATAGCCTACGTCCGGATGCTAGTCTGAATGTAGCTCGCATAATATTACGTTCGTTGGCCGCCTGTAAACAGTTAGGTTTCCATCGTCGCCGCCGCCGCCACGCGAACCTAGCTAACGAAACACCATCTAGCCCCGGATCCGGAAATTCGAATATGTTTCGCTGTGCGCTTGTTTTGTGCTTTCATTTATCCGTTCGTTTCTCTTTTTAGCGCTGTTTGGCAACATGGAATGGCCGTCAGAAAGAAAAATTTACGACGCTAGAGCAAACAGCGTACCCTATTAGTATTCAGATCTCGAAATTGACACTTTTCATCTGTTCCCTTACACGGTTCTTCTCTTTTTCTTTTGCACGTTTTCCTCGAAATATTCCACTTGTACGAAGATTGATTACAATTTTATGGCACAGTTTGCTGTTAAATTATTCATCGAACGATACGTGTTAATACGCATCTTGTTTCACAGACGCATACATCGGATGCATTATTCATTTGCTAGAAGAGTAGCACCGTTACGCTAATTATTCTAATAAAATTTATGTACACCAATCAGGGCAACCAAAATAACAAAATTGTCCCACTTGTTTATTGTAAAACATTAACTGCCGCATCGTGTTCGCAACGCTGCGCACAGAACGATCAGAGAACCAACCTAACCGCACCGTCATTACGCGATGAGAGATTAAAACGAAAATGCTATTCTACTCGGCGCCTCGTAATAAATGGCGCATACGTCACCTGTTGCCGACAATCAACAAAGTTTACAGTTTTATCAGGCCTACAACGGTATAAGGTGTTACTTTAAATTTTTCTTTTAAACTTGAACTGAAAACAGATGCCCAAATTTCATTTAAGATATTGAAAGGAAGTGAAAAAAAAATAACAATATATATATATATATATATATATATATATATATATATATACATACAAATGTGGCAGCCTAGTGGTAAAGGCTACTAAATCAGAGGTTACGGGTTCGAGACTTGTCTCGTTCCGGATCCAAGTTGCTCCCAAGTTTACCCAGCCTGAAATAATTGGGTATCCGAGAAATCTAAGAAAGTAAAGGTGGATCCCAAGTAGAAAGGAACTGACCATCCTATTCTCATCAGTTCTATTAGGCTTAGTGCATTGTGAACCTTAACTTCCCAAATCCCGACGCCCTGTCAAGGATACGGGACTTACTTTACTTTAATGTCTCATGACATGAGCATCTCCTCATCATTTAGTCTTCCTTCCAATGCTAAAAATATTCTCCAGAAAACAATAGTAAAGTTACAACCCTCATCATCATTATCAAAATGCTGTACACGGTTACCGTGCGTAGCGATCACAGGGGATGTTGATCATATATCCTTATTTCTGGCAGCTTGAACTAATCTCTCTATAGATGTTATTCCGGTCCATTTCCGAATGTCCTGAGTCCAAGATAGTTTTCTGCGTCCCACTCCTCTTTTTCCTTCAATTTTCCCTTGAGGAAGAAGCCGCATGATTTCATATCTTTCTCCTCTGATTATGTGTCCAAAGTATCTTATTTTCCTTTCTTCGATTATTCGACGGATCATCCTTTCTTCTTGGACGGATTTTAGTTTACAATCCTCATCACATAGTAATGGTCTAGTTTTTTTCCGATCTAAAACAATACATACTGAATTCCACAGAAGATGTGAGTTTCGCCTAGTATTTCTCTCATACTAGAAATAGCCCTATACCTTTCCAATCCGCTGTTAAATTCCTAGGACTATTGTTCTATTACAGGCTATCCTGGTGTCTACACATATCAGGTTTAGAGGAAAAGTGTCTAAAATCCGTCGCCATCATTAAATATTTATTAAATCACAAATATAATATCCACCCCAAGCTCCTTTTCTTAGTATATAAATTCATTATCCTATCACAAATCATATACAGGTGTCCACACTATTGCCTAGCATGCCATTAATCTATTCCTGAGATGGAATCCATAACTAATGCCCTTGTTGACAAATCTATTGGGGGATTAAAAAAAAAAGTCAACCTCCATGTGATCCCAGGAGCTCACTGAACCACTCCGACATGCAGCACGTGCAATTTGTCGGAGTGTCCACCATTATCATTCTATAGAAAGTACCATTGCAATATAGTTACTTTTCTGTCCTTAACCCATACTCTGTTGTTTATTCTTAATTTTCCGTGCGCACCGAAGCTCCCAAACGATCCTGTGCGTCAGGTCCTTAACTTATTAAATTTAAATAACGTAAATCTAATAAAAATTCTATATACCACGATTTCGCATTACTTACCACCGTAGGAGTCCCCAATAATAAAAACAGACACATCGCTTAAGAACAACTTCAAACAGCTATTACCAGACGTGATCAAAATAGCTGAAAACGCAATAAATAAATACGCCGATCTTATTATAATCTATACAGACGGTACTGAAAATAATCCGACCGTAATCACAAAGCCAACAGCGTGCGCGTTCGTAGTATCATATAAAGCGTACTTTTTCCGACTGCTCAATGATGGCTGCGAAGATATGCAGAAATGTATGCCATCTTACATGATCTATAATATCCCTTTTCCTATCAACCTAACAACAAAAAGACATTAATAATTACAGATTGTTTGGCTGCACTAGAAACTATGTCGTAAAACAAAATAAATAATAATTATCCGAATCCTTCATAGTATCATCGATATACAGAAAACGGACTAGCATGTGACGTTTTGATTCTCCGGTCATGGGGAAATATCAGGTATGAACAGGCGAAAATGAGGGCACAGCCAGCTCTTCAGAACAGATATTATTCACCTCCCCCTTCAAATATTTTTAGCAAAAAGCAAAAAAGAAAAAAAAAAAAACAATGGACCGCGTGTCAGAATTTTCTATCCCAAGTAAAGTTCCGAACCATGGTGCCCCTAGTGACTGTTGCCGTGGAGATTTCAGAGTAATCAATCGCCCGCAGACAGGTCGTACCGCAATTGCGCACAACCATCTTCTAAATGAGTCGCCTCCTCCAAGCCTGGCTCTTTTTACTCCAACCGTTAAGCACATATTGGTGGAATGTGCAGTATTCACATCGACACCGACACTCCTGACATACAAAACACTCCGAGATATGATATCAAAGATCCAACCTCAGTCATCAATTTTTTAAAAATAAATAGAATAGACAAAGTAATATGGCTGCAAATCCCGCTACACTATGAAGTGATAGCCCAAGCAGTTAAATACGGGTGTAACACAGGGGTGTACATAGAAAAAATAATAATAATGACTTTCTTTGCATGATTATTCGCAATAGCTCGATTATTCCTCAAATTATATGACCAAAGGTATGGCGTTTTTCTTTGGTTTACAATAGTAATTCTCTACCTTTTTTTCATTTTTCGCAAAACTGACATCTTATTTACTCACGACAATTCTCTTTTTGTATTGCTATATTTTGAATGGCTGAAACTATTTATGGACATCATTTTCGGTGTTTCCTGCACTGTACAGCAACATTGGGAACGGCCAACATTTTATTATTCACTACCCATTTGCTAATGATAAATTCTTATTACATGGTAAATGCGGTATTTTCTGGAAAGCACTTTTTGCTTTTCTAGTTTTTATACTACAATCAAGGGCCCCTCCCACACTAATCCGGTGTCTCAAATATTTTATCACTACTGAAATTGTTATTTCACTTTTTTTTTCTATAATCATCGCTTAATTTTTGTAGCGTTCAAAATCGTTTCTTTACCAGGTAAAGTCTTCTAAATTTGATGCCGAATAATATCGAATCATAGGCATACTTTTGTGTTATTGATTACCGACCCATTTATTTTTATTGTCCTATTAGATTGGTCCAATCCTGCAAATTTTCACCCAATAAAATTAAACAACAACAGTTAAAAGGTGCATCCTTTACAAGTTCGCTATCCAATTTCGAGTTTCTCTGTGCGCCGTTGATTAACTTCCACCTGGGCCAACTGATTCCGGCATAAGTTTATAGTTATTCTTGTGTCATTGCTCCGTATGTATATTCTCTTATAGATAGATCTAATAGTTTATTATGTTGAACGCTATCAAATTACTTTATAAATCAGTGAAACACGCAAAACTGAACGTTCACGATACATGTAGTTTTGTATTAACTTTAGTTCCAAATCCGTTCCTAAATCCGACTTATGTATTACCGATTTCTTGATTTACTTTTTAAACATTCACGGATGACTTTTAAAAATTATTGTAAATTTTTTTCCCCTAATCTCTTTTAAATTGGAATAAAAGTATGTTTTAAGTAATTCTTCGGGATAATCTCAGCAAATTTTATTATGCAGTTCGAGGTTTCAGATTTTCATCAGTTAAATATTTTAATAATTCTGCATTAATTTAATTTGGTTCGATTGCCTTACCCATCTTTGTATCTTTTATCGCCGTTTAGAAGTCATCGTTCGTAATAACGGCGCTCTCTGCATTTACTTCTAGATTGTTTACGATCATTGCCAAAAAAACTGTTCGAGTATATCATTTTTCCATATTCGTAACTCTGCCCGTGTTGATCGGTTATCATGTTGTTGTTTTCAACATTGATTATTTTCTACTTTATTTGTGTCAGCAAATTTTTCTCGAATAAGTAAAATGAATCGTTTAAACTTCGAAGATCATCAATTTTTGGCACTTTTTATTGATCCAGTTTTCTTTCACTTTTCTAATTTTATTTCTAAGTTGTTTATTCAGGCATTTATGTTATATTTTTACGGTTCCTTCGTTCGTCCGTTAGTTAATAAATTTCATCAGTCGTTTATTTTTATCTATATTGTCCTCGATAAAACCCCGTAGCATTTTTCCGCTATTTTTTTTCATACCATCTTTTAGCTTTTGCCATATTTATTTTATTGATATTGCTTTCACAGATAGGATAGTTTGTATAGCGTTGTTAAGGTTTTCTGTAAATTATTTTTTTTACATCATTACACCTCAGTTTATTAACACCTATTTTCATTACTGATTGACTTTTTCCGGTTCATTTAAAATGCTACCTTATATTAGCTATCATCACTGGATTATGACCCGAGCTAAAATTTGCATTTGGATAAGTTTGTACATTTTTTATTGCATTTCTGAATCTTGTATTAATCATTAGAGTTATAATCTATCTAGTTTTGTAACTAAATTCTTATTTGAATTACAAATAGTTTAATAAATAATCAGGTGAATACGGAATGAAAATTTTTATAACGTGAATAAAACATTGAAACCCGCAACGTTGAACAGTTATTTAATTATTCTATTTATTTATTTGTAATATATTTTTTCAGTTTGCGGTAAGTAGAAACCATTACAATCTTATTTGAATTTTGTGAAGATCTTCGCATATATACACATCATAGTGGCTGTTTAAATAGATTAGATTCCTGCCCGAACTATATTAGACTACCGCCGCTCGTTCGACGATCCTAAACCATAGTTAACTAGTCTTTTTTCTTTAACGATCGCATAACGCGATTCAGTCGGTCATAGAATTATTTAATTTCCTCGTTTATTTCATCTGCTAGAGGTATGTGTATATAATAATTGCACTATATTAACGTCGATTGGTTTAAATGTTATTTGTAAACCTGTGTCTGAGTATGATGTAAAATTTTTAACATACTCCTTAATATCTCGATTAATATCTCTACATACTTTCAACTGAATAATAGAATGTGGTAGTTTATACTTCAAGTTCCCCCTACTTCTAGTTCGACAGTTTCCATAATCCTAAGGCGTCCTACATTCAACCTTTCCGTTTCCAGTATTGCGTTATTAACTTCCCCAGCTTCGAACAAACTTCTGGCTCTCCATGATTGTTTTTATTGTTTTCTTTTCCGGTAACTTTTTCGTTTTGGCTAGCTGTATTTCTATTTAAATTAAAAATTCATAATAGTAATAATAATAATAACCAGTTCTTCATTAATACTTATACATATATATATATATATATATATATATATATAAACTCGATCTGTCGAAACTCGTTATGAGAACACTCCCGGTGGTTAATCTTTCATGATCCTTGTAAAAAATTTAGTTTTAATTGGATTATTTAATTTACGATTTGCGTAGAAGTTTCTAATTGTACAACGCTTTATACTTCAACTCGCAAATTTCATTAGAGCTTTTACCATCATCCGTAATGCAAAAATGTAATGCAAAAACGTAACAAAATTTTCTTTCCACCTGCAGTGCCGTCGGGCTTATTTCATTGTGAACCTTAACTTCACAATCCCCGACGCGGGACTTATTTTACTTACTTACTTACCCGCAGCGCAAGATTGACATGGTTAATAATATATATTAATTGTTACGCCATTCTTACGCCATGCTTACGCCACAGATGAAGGGAAAATCATATAACAAAAAAAAAAAAAACCCGTAATGAAATCCGTCACATTTTTCGCTTATAAGAAATTTATTTCATTTCATACCATAGTCTCAACTGAAACCGACACTTCCGTTAAAGCAGAGTTTCCCAATATTTTTTTTGTCGAGCCTCCCCGAATTATAAATAGCATTTTTATGCCCCCCTTAATTTTTTCATTAAAAAAAAAAAAAAACGCACATTGTTTTAATAAAACTTATTTATTTTAATTCTAAGTTGTAGAAAATAAACTTTAACCAAATTTAAAACGTTCTTTATCGAAATAATTTATTATAATTAAAGTACTAATGAGATACTTGAACTTGCATGTTCTGCGCCAGCTGGTTGATTCTAGGTTCAGTTTTGCCAGAGCTATCGTCAGGTCGCTATCAACGTCAGGACGATTTCGCTGCTTAGTCTTAATTAAAACCAGAACTGAAAACCCTGTCTCACATAAGTAAGTCGAAGAAAAAGAAACAAGTATTCTCAAAGCAAGAGAGGCAACTTTCGAATTATCAAGGAATCGTTTGATCCAAAATTTCTCCAATGTCAAGAGATGGAAGTTATCTTTCGTTGTCGAATCGGCCTTCATTTCTCGAAATTCTTTCTGAACTTCTTCTGGTAATTATAAGACATCAACAACAAACGGGTTTCTGGTCATGTGACATATTGATGACTCCGAATTAATGTCTCGATAGTGTCGGTGAAATTTGTTTTCCAGCGCTTACAAATGAGTTTGTATTTCAACTTTCAAATCTTCGTCCAGTTTTTTATTTTTAATTGCTTCGAATAGTCGAGAAAAATATGTTATTACATTTTCAGCAGACACTTTTTGATTTCAAAGTTGAAGCTTTGATATGAACGCTTGAATATGATCATAGTTACTTATTACAGTGCCGTTTTTGCCTTGAAGCTTCAAGTTTAGCTGATTGAAGGCATCAAATATATCAGTTAAATAAGTCAACCTCCATTGAAATTGTTCATTATTGAACCTTTACAAAAAATCTTTTTTTTTTCTTTGAACTCAACAAAGAGGATGACCTCTTCTTTCAATTCATAAAGGCGAGCCAACATGTTGCCTTTAGACAACCAGCGTACTTCTGTGTGGAATAGAAGGACTCTGTGATCAGAATCAAGATCTTCGCAAAGCAAAACTAAATAATCTACCGTTCAAAGCACTGCTCTTGATGTAGTTTACGATCTTCATAGCAAAGTCCAAAGTGTGGCGTAATTTTTGTGACAATGTTTTGGAAGCCAAAGCTTGTCGATGAATAGAACAATTAGTACACACTATAGCGGGATTCTTTTCCTCGAGCTTTTCAGCTAACCCTGATCGTACACCTATCATTGCAGGGGCGCCATCTGTGCAAAGTCCAATGAGTTGAAATCAGATATTGATTAAATATATCTTCAGATTTAGTGCCTTCTTCAATGTGATCTTCACTGACGTAATGAACAAAAACTGTTAACTGTGCCCAATTAACGATGTCGGTGGATTCATCGCAACTAATGCAAAAAATGGCAATAATTTTACTTTGTTGATTATTTGTGAAAATTTTCAGATGCCTGAAAGGTCATTTTCGAAGGCGTAGCACATTATTTATTGATCACCCCTCGTCCGATGTTTTCTTTCGTCCCCCCACCCCTCTTTAACATCACCCTATGCCCCCCCTAGTTGGGAACTCCTGCGTTAGAGTAATAGAAGATCATCAGGTCCGAAAGCCTCAGTTTATATATAATTTCCCAAGAAAGCTTCAAACGAGCACATCATCACGTAAGGTTACAAAAGGTGCGAATGTATTTTAAATAATATCGTGACGGTCGTTATTGTGCAGTAGTAAAATGCGCTTATTTAATTTATTATGTTAACCTGTTTTAAAATTTTCCAGTTCAGTCTGGGGCTATACTCGATAAAGAAATGTATTTAGAAACATTTAATTTATTCATAGCAGTTGATCCAGAAGATCTCACTGTAGTGTCAATAGTGTACAATTTAGATTGACGGAATTCTAGTCGGACGGTGTAGTACGCAGCTAAATAAATAAATTCATCGTTTCGTATTTTAGAAGCTTGAACTAAGGAAAAGGGAAGCGAAAGTAAAAAAAAAAAGGGAAAAAGTCAAGCTCGTCCTTATGAACCACCACGAAAATAGGTTTGCCGAAACTACTCAGTCTGAGGAAAATAGCTTTTCAAATTTACGCTGACTCCTCAGAAGATTATCATTGAAAAAAAGAAAATCAAGATTAAACAGGAAAAATACCGAAAAATTCATAAAAAGCAATTCATTAGGACGGAGTTTTTAAAACAGCTGTTCACAAAAAATTGTAACAGCGAAAGAATTTTTATTAAAGCAAACGGAAAAAAAAAAACTTTACGCTACTCCCCAGTAGGAGGGTAGAGATTTTAGTATGTAAAATTTTCCGCCGAAACCACTGCAGAAAGTGATTTAGAAAAGCCAATCTTCGTCATTTTTGCACTATTCAGATATAGAAGCCGATGAAAAAGAATTTTGTATCGAAAAATTGTGCTTTCGGAATTTTTTCAGCAGATGAAATCTAAAATTTCCCAGTCGCACGCCTGCTATTGTTTTTCTCATTTACCGTTAATGCCATGTTAATTTTGTTTCACATTTTTTTAGATTTTTTCAGTTTTCAAATAAAATGCCTGTTCGCTGTTTTTTTTTCGAGCGTAACTAATTTTCAAATGCAGTGTTTAGGGATAAATTAAAAAGATTCAAGCTGTCGCGGTGACTTTTTCGCCGAAAATTACTGCAGAAGACCTCTACCGATCGATTAATCATCCATTCATCGCGCTACTGTCCAATCTCCGTACGCCGTCTTGTTTAATAGAAATACTATTACGAGCTAATAGCGCGCCGAGTCTGTTATTGTACTATTTCGAATACGGCTGAAACACATGTATCTCTCTGTACGTAAGGGATTTAGAGATGGCGCGCTAAATGTTGTATTTCGGTATGTTTATCCGCGAGCCGAAATGTTGGGATGACTTGTAATTAATTACAGCGTGTTACAATGGCGCCCCGGATGTGTAATGAGGACGACGGGTCGAAGGAACTAGTTCAGCTTAAGAATCGTTCAGAAATCCTTTAATCTTTCCTAAAGCGTCTATATCCCGCAGTTGTAAACATCGTCTACGGTCTCTTTTCACATCCGAATCGGTTCGGTCCTGTCAACCGAAATACGTTTACGAGACTTTTCTGTAAATTAACGTAATTGCTTTTCAAATTAACGAACCGAAGCAATAACCCCGGCCCGGCCGAACAAACGTACCGCAGTGAACGCGAAAATATCGTAATGAGTATCGCGCACCTCTCTATCCAACATTCTCCATCATTGCAGGAGAGTTCGGTGTTTTTTTTTTTTTTTCATGATTTCTCCGAATAACAAGGTCTAGCCAATATGAAATTGTTAATGAGATTGTGACACGGGGAGAAGTTACATATTCGGTCTGGAGTCAAGAATTTTTTAGAGTCATCGGGTTTTTCGCGACACGGAAACATCGGGAATTTAGGAAAAACCTTGAAGTCTGTATTACAAAATTGCTGCGCGGCCGGAGGTGAAGATGATGTTATTGTTAAACTTGATGGCACACAGTCAACTCGTTTTTGTTGGACAAAACTCCGGAATTCAGTACTATCACATTTTTCGAATATATGTAGTATCAACGTGAATTGGAAATTTTCGAGCGGACAAAATTTTCTATCGTTCATGTACGTTCTGAACTAAATATGACGAACTTAAACGAAAAACGGCGCGACCGTTGAAGGAATTTTTCAGTCGTTATGCCGAACAAATTTGACCGTATTTCGTACTTTATTCAACGTCGTCCACAGACACATGGACGAGGACGCCTTATCTTTCTTGCATTTTTTTTACCACTAAGCTCGTATTACATCGATGTTTTACTTGTTTTTTTTTAGTGAAAAAATTGTTATCAGCACTTTTTGTAATTCGCAAGTTTATCCACTTCATCGGAAAACACTCAAATTCGGATGTGTTTTTAAGTGATACCGCTCTCAAATTCGAAAATTTTTGTTCGGACATACATATTTTCATACAAAAGACACTGGCGAATTTTTCGAACTAGTGATAACAATTTAACTCCTTAAAGGAGGAGCACTATTTGCTTTTTCTAGGCGAGAATCGCTTAATTTTGCCCGGCGTGAACTATATAGAGCAAAGGCCGTAAAACCGTTCGCGGAATAACTTGAAATCCATTAAAGGGATATTATTATTTACATTTCACCTTAAGCTAATAATGTTCAAGTGCCGCTGTTGACGCAAAAACTTCAGCTGTAAAATCTGTGGAAACTAATTTCAAGTTCAGAGTAAATAATTCCGATAGGCTACGACCGGCAGGCAGTTGAGGGCTTTTAGACATCTGAAGAAGTTTCTAGCGACAGAGAACAAAAAAACTTTTCCGCGAGATAATTGTCGAAAAACATCTAATTATTAAGAAAATAATTAAACGATATCGTAATTAAACGATATACGGCATTTCCAAACTGGTTTAACATAATATTAGAACAATGTATACTACTACATCGCGCGGGTTTACGAAAAGATACACACACATCTTTTCATTCGAATAATAAACATTTATCTTTCTTCTTCTTTTTTTTTTTTTTTTTTTGTCGCATATAGAGAAAAAGAAGAAAAAAGTAAATCAAAATTTCAAAATACTTAATCATTATCAGCTGAAAAGCCACGAAAATGCACATTTATCGCGTAATTTCGTGTAATATAAATGTATTCGCGTACATTATTATTTCGTATAAAAATTGCTAAACATATATACACGCGATAAGAAGCTTTTGGCAACTTGATGAATAGTTTACAGAGGAATAAAACCGAAGAGTAATGAATAAGTGAAAATAAAGTAGCAGTAATTGCAAGTAGTGATTTTTTACACAAGCGTGTATATGTAATAGAATGATCGAGAAGGAAAAAAGGAAGAAAATTCAGAACGTCTACAAATTCGACTTTGGAAACTAATCGGAACTAATGTTCACGATGTGTCATTATCCCGGTGCACATTTTCGGACTCGGAACACTATCATCTACCGAAGTTAATTTTTGTTCAAGTATTTTAAAAACTTTGATTTTACTTCTTGTCATCAACTTTTTAATGAGCTTTTTTCTTTGTTTTGTACGATTAAAATTGACTTTTTAACTGTTTTCGCTGCATTTTCGAAAACAGTTGAACAACTTAAGTTCATTTTACAGAGACGAAACTCAAAATTTTCAGTTTTCCCTTTTTTTAAATCCTTCTAGTCGCAAAGTAGGGCAACTTTCATAGTTCGTTTGCAAATTGTAAAGCACAAATTTCATAAAAATTTAGTCGCGTCTGTTGTATTATTTTCCAGTTCACGTAAATTTAGCCCGACGTGTTTAAATAAATCAATTTTTCCGTATTCTCGCCTATGTCGGCTGTAAAATTGTAACAAGCATTGAATTCTCTATAATAATTTACGAGTATCGCGGCATTTTATTTCGTGTCGATAGATATCGTAAAAAAAATTGTAGAGGACTGACTCGTGACTTTATATGAAAAATTTCAAAAAGCCAAACTTGGCGAAAGATGCGTCAAATTTGTATTAAATGAAATAAACTCTAAATCGAGTAACGTTGAATTAATTTCAATTTCGACGTTGAAAGTAAATTAAACGTGTGCCGTCAGGCAGCAGCGAAATCTAAAAACTATTTGCCGGAGCGTAGATGCAACACATTGAGTTTTTCTAGTGGAAAATAACTGCAAAAAAAGATGCAAACTCTACTGCATGTACGCAAGTAAAACGGGGGAAAGAGGTCAATGCCTTGGTTTTATTGGTGCCGACTGTTCGATCGCGTGCGACTCTCCCTTAAAAAACTAAAAGATGCTTTACTCCGCGATTCGACGCAATCGTAAAAAGCGTCGAAGTGAAAATTAATTCAACAGCTTGCTATAAAGTGAGAGTACTTCATTAATGCATCGAGCGAGTATAGTTTTTCCGTTCGTTATGCCTCGCTGTTAACACTTACATAGGATCGCAGCGATCCCCATACGCATACCATTGCATTATACAAGACTGAAGTGCAGGCGAACAATGGGAAATTAGAATCGATCAGTCTCAAAGTTTTTAAGTAACTTTCACACTTAGACATGACTGCAAAAAAACAAAAAAACAAAAAACAAAAACAAAAAACAAATCATTATTTTTCTTCGCGGAACAATGGCGTTGAATTCGTAAGATTAATTGTGAGCCGACGTTCAATACGGCCGCGTTGATTACGTAAGGGGCGCAAGATTTGTTCCAAACTCAAAATTTGAAATTACATCGTAAACAAAGAATCCGCTGCCCGTCCGTGATGCGAAAGATTAATTTACTTCAACAATGTGGGGAGCCCATCGCGATGCACAAGTCATCACTCGGGAACCCTGAGGAGTGCTGCACACTATTCGATTCTTCGGTGGCCACCATACTATCAACGCGTAGTGTCGCAACGGATGACTGCAGCCAAAGGTTGCAACGTCACCTACGGCAATTTTCAACGACCCTCCGGAGCCCTCTTAAAGATATCGCTCCGGTAACTGTTGCCGATCATCGCGGGCTTTGATCATCTTCGGAGAACGTGATATTGCCCGGAGCCTATTTTCGAAAGCTTCTTCATCCAGCATTCCCCATGTACTATCTGCCGGAACTGCCGTAGATGCAATTAGGTATCAATTTTAAATACAGTTTTAGCGAGGTCGAATTTAATGCTGTTTTGCCAGAGGACTATGATAATAATAGCCCCTACTTTTCCCCGGCTAACCATTGTAATATTAATTTCTCTGATGCTAACTTTAGTTCGAACCGTTCTGTTCAGATGAGTAAAGCAGAAAAGGATGTTGTAATTTTCCACGCGTGTGATCTGGAAAATATTAATTTGCAGTTTTGAGAAAAATATTATCGCTAGATAATTAACAGAGTTTGATGTCATTAATACTTACTGTTTTTGTTTTGATATCTTGAAGTATTATGCACCGGTAATTATTAAAACAAACAAAACGCAATATTATTCGCTCTTTACCTAAATTTTGTTACAAATTTGATTAACGTAATATATATTTATTTCTTTATTATTTTTTATTTGTTGCAGCTTTACCACGTCGCAGGCTCAAAATCTCATTTAAAGTAAGTATATTATTTAAATTACTGTTGTCACAACGGCATCGGGAAGTCGGCATAATTGTTCGTTTTAATTTCCGTTATTTTTTGCACGTTTTTTTTTTCTTTTTTTGTATAGCGTTCATTTTTTTGACCAGCTTATTCGAAAGTGGGCTTAACATCTCCTGCATACCCATATTAGCGCTATTTACAAAATCGTATAAATATTTTGTCTTTTCAGATAAAAAGTAGCTTATTATTTAACTTTGACAGCGGTCGGGAGAGTACAGAATGGTTTTCAAATATTTTTCAAAACTCTTACGTTTTCGTTAACGAATTTATCGCACTGTCAAAAAAAAAAAAAATGCTCTACCGAACTATGCATTTTACCTAATATTTAAAACTTATATTTTAGCCAAATTCAGGTATATTGTGACATCTAATTCTGAACCTGCACGTTTTGACAGTATATACATATATATACATATGTATTCTCTGTTTACTCTGTGATCTGTAAACCAAGATGTACGATTAATATTTCTTCTTTATGTGCACCGGCATTTTTCTATTTTGTTCAATAACAAAAATGAGAGGTACGTAATAATACTCATCCTAGTTTATTTTTTTTTTTATTTATTTTTTTTTCCACTGTACCAGTCGAGAGACCACAAACAGCGCCAGTATTAATTTTAATATATGTATTATGATGATAGAAATGTGACCAATCCAAAGCCCTCCAGTGAGGGGTTTGGCTTATAATAGTTCACTACAACTTATAAAAAGGGATACAAAGTCTAGAGAAGGACGAAAAGCTACATAAGCAGTACAGCACAATTTTGACCATATGGCCCTTAGGATATAAAAAGCGAATGGGATGGATTTTAAGAGAAAACAACATGAGATTAGTACAGCAGCGTGTACAATGTAATATTTAGAGAACAATCGTCATGATAACAGTGCTATTTAGTGTATTTCATAAAAGCTCGGCACGCATTTAGTTGTGCAAGAGTGCGAGCACCACAGCAATCGCCTTATGGAACGTTATCCATACGTAGCAAGTCTACTTCTTATGATATCTGATAAAGATTCGAACACCATGGCAATCACTAAGTTAAGAGTGACCCATACATGTCATGTTTATTTGGGTCAGATGACCTGGATCCCATAGTAACCGTTGCTGTTTGGTCGGACAACAGAGTCCGGTGAAGTAAATACTTGATAAAAGTTTCGAGTCATAATAACTGTAAAACTAAATGCACTTAAGTTATGGGAAGAGCGTCACGACACCACTTCCTTCTCTTTAACCTTCTTCTCGGATTACCCGGAAGAGTATTTATAAACACGCTACTAACTTTAGGATTGGGATGTAGATTTAGATTTTCAAAAAATTTGCTGTACTGTTGAGTATGAACTGATTTAACAAAAGGAACATGCAGATCTCGATGGAGAGTTAGGTTTGAAACATATTTTGGTGCTGCTGCAATCCCTCGGAGGATAATGGACTGCTGACTCTGAATACGAGCAAAGTTGCTTCTACTTGTATTTCCATATAGTTCTAGGCCATACCTCCGCACCGGAGCTATAATCATCAAGTAGATAGATCTTTTTAACCTTATACTTAATTTAGATTTATTGCCTATCAGCGAGGATAGCTTTTTAGTGTGTGCGATTAGCTTTCTCCGTATTTGTGCAACGTGGAAGCGCCACGTAAGGCGACGGTCAAGGTACATGCCTAGATACTTGACTGTGTCTACCTGTTTGAGCTCTACATTGTTTATTTGTAATTTAGGGTTTGTAACGTATCTGTTCGTAAAGGTTATGTGCTGACATTTTTCCTCATTAAATTTAATTCCCCATTTTTTGGCCCAGATCATTATCCTGTTTAAATGGTCCTGAACTGCATTATTCGCATATGTACAATTAGTATCTGAGGACAGTATTGCTATATCATCAGCAAATGTGGCCAGAATTGTCTGATTTGATACAGGAAGGTCAGCCGTATGGATGGAGTATAGAATCGGGCCAAGGAGGCTACCCTGCGGAACAGAGGCCGATACCATACCTTCCGTAGACGTTGAACCATTGACATTTACTATAAATGACCTATTTAATAGATAGGACTGAAAAAATAAGTATAAGTCCGGTGGTAGTATTTGTTTGAGTTTATATAAAAGTCCAGTATGTCAAACCCGGTCAAACGCCTGGGCGACGTCCAGAAAGACCGCAGAGCATACCTCTCCCTTTTCAAGCACTGATGATATGGCATCCACTAGTCTATGGCATTGTTGTATGGTAGAATGCTGTGTTCGAAAACCAAATTGATGTACTGGTATCAATTTCATTTATTTTCAATTACTGGAATTATTCTTTGTAGGATTAATTTCTCGAAAACTTTTGAGAGAGTATTTAGCAGACTGATTGGTCTATAGGATGATAGGAGAGACAACGGTTTCAAGGGTTTTGGTATCATAATTATTTTAGATTTTTTCCATGATTTCGGATAGAGTGACCTATTCGTAGGATGGCATTAAATATAAAACAGAGAAGAGTGGCAGATTTTTTGGGCAGGTGAATTAGAATTTTTCCCATTACTCCATCGAGTCCAGGAGATTTTCTTAGCGGAGCTTTTTTGAGACATTTGTATACCTCATTTGGAGAGAATGGCCTGGTGGGAAGGCTAAGCTGTAGTGGTTGCTCTAGATAACGTTGTATAACGTTAATATGTTCTGAATCAATGTTTCCGTGAGGCATGAACGTAGCCTCTAAATACGAAGCGAATGCGTCAGCTTTCTGTTTATCTGTTCTAGCCCAACTACCGTCTTGCATCCGAATGTTGTGAGTCTCTGAAGATTGCCGCAGTATTCTTTTGGCTGCCTTCCATAAGGATCCATCCTGTGTATCTAGAGTTTCCAAGTAACTACTGTATGTTTTTTCTTTATATCTCTTAATTTCTTCTCTTAGCTTGTAACGGAGATTGTTGTATGTAGCTTTTAATGCCGGATAGCGGTTCTGTTGCCATCTTCTCCTTGCTGCCCGAGTAGCTTTTATTAACTTCCTGATTTCCGCTGGAACATATTTATTTTGGTTACTATGTACTGTTTTATATGTGGTAGAACTTCTACATGTTGTCTGTATTAGGTCCGTTATATCATCTACCGCTGCTTCGATGTCGTCCTTGGTTTTTAAACTGATCTTCAGGTGCCATTTTCCATTGCAGTTGCAAAATATTCCCAATCCGTCGAGTAATTATGCAGTTTATGCTGCGTGGGCTTGACTATGGGGTTAATATCCAGGATTGAAATAACCGGAACATGGTCAGAAGAGAGATCGACTACTGTCTCGCATTTTTTATGATACCTTTGTAGGCCTCGTATAATAAAGAAATCTAGGATATCAGGTGTTCGATTTGCATGTTCCGGCCAATAAGTGGGGGACGTGGGAGAGAGAACGGACAGCGAATTATTACGCAGTGTTTTATCTAGTATCCGCCCTGCTTTATTTGTGATCCTTGATCCCCAAGTTCGACTTTTAGCGTTATAGTCTCCCCCACAGATAAAACTTTTTCCAAGATTTCTAAATATAGCACTAAATTCACTATCTGGAATATGGAGACCAGGATGACGATAAATGGCAGCTATTGTTATAAAATCTTTGTCAGTTCGAATGTTAACCGCAACTAGCTGATACGCATATGAAACATGAGATAGACGCATATGCTGTATATATGACTTTTTTACCAAGATCATTGAGCCGCCATGCGCGGTTCCATCTGGATGATTTGCCGTATATGTTACATATCCCGGCATTTTAAAGCTGCTTGAATGAATTAAATGAATTTCGCATATTAGTGCGACATCGATCACATTTTGGTTCAAAAATATTTCAAGTTCGTTTTTTCTTTGTGTAATTCCATTGGCATTCCACAACATTATTACGAATGATCGTTGAGTTATAAAACTGGGATTATTTGCCATTTAAGGGAGAAGTCGATCTATAACTTTGGTTAACAAAGAGATTAACGGATTTAGTAGGGATTTAAATTCGGTTAAGAATGATGTTAATAATTCAGAGATATTATTATTATCCTTACTATCTATGCATTCTTTATTGTTATTATTATTATTATTATTACTATTATTATTATTATTATTATTATTATCACTGATATTATACGATTTATCATACGTACTTCTATTATTAGAGTTGTTTATATTATGCGAAAAAGATTTAACTTTGTTAGCATAAGTTTCAGTGTTATTCCGTGTCGATGAAAAATCTGTTCTAGGTTGCGGCGATATATTATAACCAGTTAATTCTGGTTGATATTTTTTACTAGTTTTGTTGTAATATTGTATTTGTTGTTTATAGATCAGGCATCCCCTATAACTCGCGGGGTGATTGCCTTCACACAAAGCACATTTTGCAGGGTCTTCCGAATTTTTAGTGCATTTATTTGTCTCATGCCTACCTGCGCACTTGACACATCGATTCGGTAAGTTACAATAGTTCGCTGTATGGCCGAATAATTGACAGCGCTTACACTGCTTTAAACCAAAGTCTTTTCGTGGTTCTTCAAAGCTAACCACAGTATTTAAGAGTCTGTTTATTTTAAAGATTTCTTCATTCTTATGTGAAGATTTTAGGTCAACGAAGAACATTGGGAGAGGTTGTTTTGTTTTATGTTTTAGTATATTAATGATTCTAATAACATCAAAACTTTTTTCCTCTATAGCGTTTTTTATGTCATTAAGGTCAGTGGTCCAGTGAAGATTCTTTAGCACAACCCTAAAAGGTTTATCTTCCGCTAACGAATAAGTGTAAAAAAAATATTTATTGTTAGTTAATGATTTAATAATATTCCGATAGCTAGATGAATTAGCCGGGTTAATAGTAACACCGGTTAAAGTCGACTTTAAAGAAAAGTCAATGTCGGGTACGCCTAATAAAAACCTCCTAAATGCATTGAAGTTATTTATATTTTTGACCATGATTGGTGGAGGTTTCGTAAACAGTTTATTCGGTTTATCATTATTTAAATGTTTCATATTTATTATTTACAGTACCAGAATCATCATTAGAACTAGTATTGTCTAGCTGCATCATGTTCTTATCAACATTACTACAATTATCGGATTCGTCATTATCATCTTCTACTGTGAGAAATTGAAAAATGTTCCGTTTTGTGTTGACAACCGGCGGCGTATCAGAGGAACTAGTCGATTTATTTTGTGGCCGCTTGCGTTTCGAAGGAACAATATTCCATCGTTGGTCGTTTTTATTAAGCGACATATGTATCGGCGAAACACCGTTATCTACATTTTTATATGCAGAGGCTTCAGGCAGGTCTAGAGGAATGACATTAGCAGCGGTAGCCCGATTGTTATCATTAATATTACAAGTGTCTGTATTAGTACCAGGGTTAGCAATAATACTAGCAATAGCAGTACTAGCAGAGTCTGTGGTAGTAGTAGCGGTAATGACTGAGGAGTGAGAAGACGAGCTCGCTAGAGATGAGCTGCTGTTCGAGACATTCGTATTAAGTTTAATAACGGGCGGTTTTAAGACAGAGACAGCAGATTTATTCGAACGGCTCTGTTGAGCCGCCGTCTGGCTCATTTTAGTGATAAGACAATTTTACTGTTATCACGATACGCACGGTACAGTGCGACCGCACGTATTCGAGCTGCACTGTACACGAGGTACCGCTGACAAATCCACTCGCACACTCGTAAACAGAATAACATACGCTACACACACGCACTCTCTCAGAAATACTATGTCAGAATTAAGTAAACGCGTTATCTTTCGCAAATGAACAGATAATATTACAAAATATAGAACGCTCTTACCCAATTGAAACAAGAATAAACGCGAAGAAGCACGACATCGTCTAACTTGTCACAACGATCACCATCTTTACATTCTTAATCGTAGTTTCTTAAAATAGTTTGAAATTATTTAAAAATTCAAAATTTTTCATCACACTTTGAAATAACATGCGAGTACGGGGTAAGTTAAAATTTCGAAGCAACCGACTTTCGGCTATTACGATTTTTTGGGTAGGAAAAATTTACGAAAGTCAACGATTTTCAAAAAAAATCTAGAGAATTTCATTAATCGTATATGATGATTTTTTATTCAAAATGCAAACTAACTTTTGCAGAATTAAAAATAGAAACATCAGAAATAAAAACTTCAAACAAATTATGTAAAAATATTTAACATCTAGCTGAAGATAACGACAACAAGTAACGATAATTCTAATACGAGGCAGGAAAAGCAATTTCTTAAATTCTGATTCAACGACATGATCTTCCCGAAGTTGGCATATTTGTCAATAACACATCTCACTGTAGACATTTTCAGTTTTTTAATGAGGTTAACAGCGTGATATATACGCACGTATTAGCCTAGCTACTTAATCTGTCCGACAGTGTTCCTCGTCTCATTTCTGATTCTTTTTTAAAGCGTAGAAAGTGCGCTCCACTGCTACATTTACAGGTGGAACTGCTGACGCTAAGCAAAATATTCCATAAGGTTCAGCACATCAATGTGGAAATCATCCATTACTATATTTTTCACGAGTTCAGATAACGGTACATTCCGAATGGTTTAGTCGATCTAGGTATATTGTACATAATTTACCTCTTTTTATGAAAAAAGAAAAAAGCTTATAAGGTCGTTCCAGTAGCTCTTCTACTTTTTCAGTCGGAAATCCGGTAGAATATGAAGCAAATTTTGATGAATTATTAAATTCGATGAGCTTCATTTGCTCAATATCGGTGAATTTGTCACGCATTCCACGTCAGGTAAGGTCCGAAACTTCAAAATGAAATCCCTAGATGCTTTCGCATCAAAACTTCTTCCGCATGTAGCGACCGTCCCGTCTTTTAGAAAATTAATTTTCAACATTACCTGTACTTTTACTCTTTTCGAACAAAGTTACGAAAAAATTATCCAACTTGAGTTCAATCAGAAATCCCGAAGTAACTTAAACACGCTGCAAATAAATAGCAGCCGATGCTAGAGAACATTTTTGTAGTTACGTTATTTTAAAAATTACTTCAAAAACAAAAGATGGAAAAATAAATTCAAAATTCTTCATTTTATTTAGAAAATCCTCAGCTTGAGGGATTATATTTACTTTACTCGCGGAATTGTTTATTACTGCTTTGAAACAGTTTTTGTTTCTCCCTTTCTCGTTTTGTAATTCGAAGAGGAGGGTACACCTTATTTTTGCGATCTAATTCACTAATACTGATGGACCATTTTTTTCCAAGCAAATTTTTTATTTATTTATTTTTTTTATTTAATAAATAAGGGCCGTGAATGCCCAACACTCTTATTATCGTTTAATCTAGTAAACAAAATTACAGTTAATCATTCTTACTACCTAAATCGAACGTATTAAACCAAAAAATAGAAATAAAATATATCAATCGACAAAAATATATATATATGTATATATACGAATAGCACAATAATACATCTATATACAGGAGCCACTTACATATCAGACGTCACATGCATTAATGTACAGGAAAGAAAAAGAAAGGAAACTGGTAAATAGATGGTCTAAAAGAGCCCTAAAATATGCAGCAATAATAATAAAGGGAAAAGAGGATGCAGCAAAATTGCTTAATCTTTGCACCATTCTTTCAACCACATCGTCACTTCCCTCTTCAAAAAACCAATTTTTTTTTCGTTTATTATGTAACTATGGTACTCATTAATTTAATTAGAACCAAATCATCTGTATTGTCGATTCGCAGATTTACCCCTCTAGGCTGAACAGGTATTACTTTGATTCCTTGTTAGTCGAGTTTTTGGTCTGGAAGGTAACTCTTTACGTTATTGCATTTAAATTCAAGTAGTCTGTAATAATTAATAATAGTGCATTTTGGAAGACATTTCATTATTTCCCTTATTGCAATATATCCGCTAATTTTAATGGAAAAGAAATACCCCAGCCTAAATATGTCTTTATTTGGATTCGATGTGTAAGTTGCCACTCTGTTTGCATGCTCATTTGCAAATTTAGCTAAAATAGCATACATAAAATTATCATTATGCTGAATATTTATCGCAGCCCTTTATTTTTAAAATTGCTGCCAAAATGATACGATCTCTGGACAGAATATTAATCCAAGTTTCAGATATTCAAGTGTTTTGTTAATTGTCAATCCCGAGCCGGAAAAAAAAAAAACATTTTTAAGTGTATCAATTTTTAGTATCTTTAGTTATGCAATATATTTTTTATACCACTAAGATATGTAATGTGACCATTACATGGTTCGACAAAAAATTAACAAAATAAAACCAAAATTATTAAACAAGTAAATAAAATATTAAAAATGTAATTTAATAGACTATCGGGCAAATGGTGTGAGCGTAAGTGTGCGTATATGTATAATCCTGTTGTCGGCAAGGGAGAAAGGAATTTTGCATCGCCACCCATGGAGGACTATTCGGAAAAAATGAGAATTACGAATCATAAAAACTAAAGCCCGAAAACATCGCAGGTTGTAAAGATTCCGGGAAGGCACGACCTTTTTGAATGCGTCAAAGGATCTCCGCGACCATAGGTTTTTGTTTGTCGCGATTCCGACGAGTCCGGCGGTCAGGTTGTAAAAAACATGCCGACGAAAAATAACGACTGGAATGAGCCGGAGTCGAGGGCAAGCAGAACCGTCTAAAAAAGGTCGAAGTCACTCTAATTTTTGTCACGGTCGAAGTCGGCACGTTATAGTTTTCGGTCTTGGTCATCGGACCAGTAAAAAAGTGAAGAATCCGCTCAAGTTGGCCACTCGCTGTAATTCGACTGTTAAAAACACGAACGCTCGTAATTCCGATTGTTAAAAAAAAAAAAGTGTACGGAGTATAATTCGTTAATTGTTCTTAAAGTACCGCGGACCGAATTTCCTCTGCATACCAACCGAATTAAAGGACCAACGAGACACCGTCATTCAGGATCTTGCACCACCCGGCCGACAACAGAGATACGTATTGAATTATTTTATATTGATTAATCGTCGCCATATTATGTTCGTACCTAGTTTAATTAAAGTGTGTTTTTAGCGGTCGACCGTCCCAGTAAAATAGGTGTAGATAAATTTTAAAATACAAACCGTTAAAGCGAAACCCATTTCTTGGCTAATCTAATCATTAATAATAATAATAACGATCATAATAATAATTAATAATATAATAATTAATAATTCCGCGGACTAAATCCGTGGTGGCATCCCTGGACGCGAGACTACGCTTTACAGCGTAGTACCGTTACAGATACATTATCCTCCTGTACCAACAGTTTAGTTACAATGAAGAATCTTTTTTCATACTGTTTGTTAAATATATAAATATAATAAGTTAATGATAACAAATATAATAAACAATTATAACAAACAAATAAGATAAATTTTCTTACGATTTAGAATTTGTATCTGTTCACATATTGGTTTAGCTGATGATGGGTTATGCCCGAAAACGTTACTAAGTAAGAAAGTTTAGTTACATAGAATAGGTAAGAACGCTGGCGTTTCTTCTTCTGTTATTAAAACCCTTTGGAACTGAAGGTGTAAAATTATACTAATTTTAATACCCCGTCCTATTACGAATGCGGTAGGTTGCCATTGTGATATCGACGCTTAATTTCTATCTGCATTCAAATTGTGCGGCGAAAACTTTTTTCCATACTGCGAGCTAGAAGCAATAGTAACGCCTTCAAGGTAGAACTAACGGAAATTTAAAGGGCTTTGAAATTATTTCTATACAATTTACCTATATATATGAAAATCAGCTAAACAAATTTTTCTAATTTTAAATAGCTGCTATTAATAAAAAATGCTTTTTTATAATAAATTATAGCCTACAGAATCGTATTAAAATGGTCAATTCTAGTGAAAAAAGGTAGCCCCTAATCTTCTTATGCAGAAATTAAAATCAGAAAGTAAAATAAATTATAATGAAACAATATCGATTATTTTAGTTATGCGAGAAATTCATGTGAATTTGCATCAGTTCAAAAAAATTAGAGTTTTCAAATAATTGTTAGATTTGACGTAGAACCGATCTGTTATCAATGATCTCGTTAATATTTAAAGGAAAATTAAATTTAAAAAATATAATAATAAATATGAGATTTTTTATAAGAAATAAATTTTAAAATAAAATGAGTAAAAATAAGAGAAGTTTTTATCGAGTATAAAAAATGTTAGTTACCGACTTACGGATGAAAGGGAATTTAGTTTTGAAGACGATTTTGTTATCACAAAACATTGCGATTGACATATTATACTACCTGACGTGAAGGAGCAACAGAAAAATGGCAAAAGCGGTGAAAGACTCCACTGTCGGCTCAGATCGATATGATCTGCAATTTAGGTCGACTTGATGGTTTAAAAAATGCGTTTGATTCTCCTGTCGGAAGAATAGAACACAAAACAATAGAGAAAAAAAAAAAAAAACAGTGAAAGCAATTTCATCGGTACAGATTGTTGTTATTGTTATTGTGCTGCAAGTTCGAGTGTAATCGGTAAAGGAGAAATTGAATTCAGTGCATTAGTTTAATACTAATATTAGTATAAAGAAAACTCGTTGCTAGCATTCCCATCCGTATTACTTAATGAACGCAATGGGATGTGATTGCAGAAATACTCAAAGAATCACAAAAATCAGAACAGCCAAGTTTTTTTTTTTTTTTTGTTTTTAGTGGAACGGCGATTTGTTAGGTGACTAATTACAATAAAGCAGCCAAATTGAGAGTAGGGAAGAGATGTATGTGACGCATTAAGTTGAAGGTCGATTAATAATAGAATTTTGCTTCAAAGTGAAAGTTCTGTGTATGTATGTGTGAGTGCGTGCATGTGACTGAATCAGACAGTCTGTGGATTTTCGATTTTAATCACCTTCTCCTCCCGTCACAGCCACCGGCTAAGAATCCCCATTTCCCAGCTACTGATTTAAGAAGTAACACGGTTAAAAAATATTTATATTTTACTCTTTTTATAGAAAATTTTGTTTATATTTGAGAATCGTAAAAATATTTTATCTTAGTGTCTTTTATTTTCTAGGGTTTGGAAAAAAATCACCATTTGTTAATGTTTATTTTGGTCATTGATAAAAAATAAAACCTAATAATGAAATTTTTTAGATAACTTGGAAAATATTTAAGACTATAAGCTGAAACTTCCTCTCCGATTGCAGCCATTTTGGCAGAAAATAGTTCCGATCCTTTATTCACGCGAAGACTTTATCTAGGTGAACGATTTCTGATCAAACGTCTTCATATTACCAATTCGTACTTGCTTAATTCCTACCGGCTTATATTCAACAACTGGCGTTTCTCTCCCTTCGTAAAACTCCAATCCTTTCCTTGATTTCTTCATGTCCCAGGGCCTTTTTTCCTTTTGTTCTTTCCTACACCAAATACTCTCTTTCCCCTCCCGCTCCTCGTAACGAATTTAATTATGCTTTATCCTCGCTCTTTCCTTCTTATACTTTAATTTTCACCAATGGCTCAAAGTCGGTTTTAGGGGTTGGAGCGGCTTTTACACTGCCGGATTTCAGTTATTCTGAGGTGTTCAAACTTCTCTCGTTCTCCTTCGTATGGTTCTCTTATCTTCTGATTCAAAAGATGTTTTATAAGCCATTGCTACTTCCTTTCCTAAACCATCCACTGATCCTATCGATACGCTCCTTAATTTCGCATAAGTTTCATTCTCGCTCTGTCCGTATTGATCTATTGTGGATTCCTAGTCAGTGTGGAATATCGGGCAACGAATTAGTTGACTCGTTGGCACGTTCGGCCGCTTCAGACTGTCGCTTTGTTAGTAATTTTCCAGCCCAAAGTTTTCTTCCTCTTTTCTTTTGTTGCTCCCGCGACTGTTGGTCCGATCTCTATCCTTCTTCATTTTCTAATCCTGCTTCCTTTTATTTAGCCATACAACTCATTCCTCTTCTTTTTCCGCGGTTTCTTAATTTCCCTAACATAAGGCGGTCAACTATCTCATCTATAATTAGACTTCGATTGAATCACAGCGTGCTTCTCTTCCTGTTTCGCTCTTCCGTTTCTCCATTACCCAGTCTCCTCTTTGCCCGTTTGATCCATCGGAAGCAAACTTCATTTGTGATGCGAATCACATTTTACTTGAATGTCTTTTTATTTCATCAGAACGCGCGATACTGTATTCCGGTCTTTCGCGTCTTGGCCTCCCTACGCCTTACAGCACTCACAGCATCCTTTCTTTTCTTCCACCACCCTTGGTTATTCCTTTGTTAGCTTCATTCATATATGTTCCATTTCTAATATTTATTCTATATAATCATTAATGCTGTCATACCTTTGGATTGAGTAAACGTCCTTAGCCGACATGCTCAAAAAAAAAAAAAAAAAGTAAGAAAACAAAATAGTGATAATTTTTTCAATTTGCTACCAAAATGATCCTCCGAGCACTGATAGAAATTGTTAAGCAGGAAAATTCAGCTCGTTTAAGCAACCGGGGTTATATGCGCTGTGCACTTGAATAGCCTGTGAGCAAAAAAAATTAAACAAAATTACTGAACGTTGTCGTTTAAGTAGTGTCTAATTGGAGTAGAATTAAATCATCGATCAAAATTTAATTATCTTGGTGGTTTATGTATTTAGGTCTCCAGGAATTAAAATTAGAAGAGGGTGTAAAACCTAAAAATAAATTTGACGAGTCAACGGTGTTTCATGATATAGTCACGTTTGGATTAAAACGATTTGAAAGGTTTTCTTCGTGCTTCTAATTAACATAAAAAATGTTAAAATCTGTGAACATACTAAAAACGATGTGCCTGATGAAAAGAGAATTGCATGGGGTTTATTACAAATGTTTCTGAATAAACGGTAGCAAATGGTTTGCCAAAATACAAGCAATTTCCATTTGTTTTTATTTGAAAATGAAGTGAAAGGTAATATAACAAGGGTATAAGCTGGCATGGAAAAAGTAATAGAATAAAAGTGTTCCAATTTAAAATTAAAATCTTGATGTTGTTAGGACATATATAAAACTTCGGGATGAGTTAGATCTATTTTTTTCTTTTTTGTAGAAGGAAAGGTAGTTCAGTATGAGTATATTTTAGAAACGAAAACAATAAAGTTTAATTAGACATTAGTGTCTGGTTCGTTTGAAAAAAAATATTAGTCTGACCTTAGCATTTACAGCGCGTGTAATTTAAAAACTATTTCAAATTATTTACAATTCCAACTGGTTATTAAATTAATTAAAATATTAAAGTATATTAAAATTTTCAAAACCAAAAGGTTTTAGTTAAGTGCGTGCAAAACAATTTAAAATTTTAAACTGTTTATAATTTATATTTTAAGTTGTTTATAATTTAAAATTAATTGAAATTTCTTAATGTTTTAATTCATTTTAAATTATTTCTCTTAATTTGTGAAATGATCCACAGTAACATGCTGTGCAGCCAGCTCCAGTATTTTGAATGTATGCAATTTACGAGAGAATAAAAGACACAGTTTTGTACTTCCCATTGCATCTTTCGATATTTCAGGTATAGTTAATTTTACATTTTCTTTTTCTTCATTTCGTTTATCTATTTTCAAGTTTCTTGTTATGTAAAAATACGATATTTTATATAGGGCAGAATTTTATTTTGGTGAGCAGCTAGATCAGTCACTTTAGTTCATTTCTGGCTGTTATTCACACATAAAATATGAATAAAATCAAAAATGAACGAACTAAACTTTCGGTCAAAATCAAACAGAACCGTCTAGAAGTTTAACCAAATTTTTCTAAAATTTTTGTAAAGCCATTTGTTCGATTCAGTGTAGTACTCGAGAATTCAGTATTCTGGATTGTTATTGAAGGCAAAAATTTAACCCACAAAATTTTTGGGGAAAAAAATATTTTTCGGTACACTTTGTTCTCACTGTTAGAACAGTGGGGTTACGTGAAAAAAAAAAAAATAAATGTTGCAGTCACGGGAACTGCCGACAGAAGGGAAAATTCAAAACAATGAAATAACAGTGTTTCTTTTTAAATTTCTAGGTTAATTGTAAAATCAAAAATTAAAATTTCATAATTTTTAACTTGAAATTATTAACATTAGTCTGGTTTTCACACCTCACTCTGAGCAACAATTATATACATTTTTATATGTTTTATTTATCAGTCAAAACACGATGGACTGCGGAAGCCCACAGTACAAGATATAAATACAACTTGATTTAAATAATGATAATCGTACATTTATTTTATTTATACATAGTACTTATATTTACATAAATTTAAATGAACTTAATTGTCAACAATGTCTTCATCATTATCATCATTAATTTCAACAATACTTGGATTATTTGTACTTTCAATCTTTTCATTATATTCTAAAAATGATACACAATAGGCCACTATGGTAACTGAAGTAAGAAATGAAACTAATTCGAATTTATGTAAATATCTTGTAAAAACCGCATCGATCGTCGTTTTATATTTGTTAGTACTAAGTTTTCGATCATTGGACATAGTCAAACCTAAAATGCTTTATTCAAAAATTTAATTAACGGTAGATTTTTATCATCCGCAAAGTTAACATATTAAAACAATTAAAATAATCAATACTTTCACTGCCGCGCGACCACACTTTAATACTAACAAACAACAATATCGACAAAAACAGAGACGACAAAATGTCAACAGTATTTATTATTCTATGGAATTAGTGTAATATGGTAGTTGTAGAATTAGTTTACAATATACTTCATTATTAAATTATGTTCATGATAATATTTACTGGCATCATAAACTTTTATTATTCCCCATATTAGTAGTCCTAATATAATTAATTAAATTTTCACGTCTCTCATTTTGTAGTTTATTACTGATTACACGGTCATGGGAGTAGCGAGGCAGGGAGGGCCGTTATGGCGTCGTTAATGAAGCGGAGGGTAGAGGAAAGGCGTTAGCGGTTTTATTTCTCGCACTAGTCGATACTGTTCACGTTAGCATGTGGGTGACGCGATGACGAGCGTGACACGAAATCATAATTTTTTCCCCTACTGAAAATTGCTAAACGCGCCTAAAGAAGTTTTCACCTCAAGAATAACACTTTTTTTACAGCTGATTTCTCATTACTTTGTTCGTATAACAGACATAAATATTGCTTGTTGTCTTTTAAAAGATGAATGTGTTCATTCTAAAGAGGATAACCTTAAAATTCGTCTCTATAGCTACAATATTGCAGCGTAGTTTATCTGGAATCATTAAAATTCATTGAAACTTACGTGAAATAACTCTTTCACTCAGCGAACAGTAAGCTCGAGTTTTATTAACATTTCCCGCGCCATCGCAAATACAGCTGATAAATTTTTATGCGCAGAGGCCACTGACATCCATACAGAAACAAAGTGGGGCCAATAACAATATTTTAAAATAAGTTTTGCAAAAGATTTCGAACTAAATGGATTTCTTGCTGCAGATAGATCTGTCGAATAAAAGGGAGCCGCTCAAAACCGTTCACTGGTAGAACTTGTAAATTTATATACAACGCTGGTAATTCATTTCTACATTTAATATGCCAATATCTTCGCTATATACAAATAAGAAAAATAAACACAACACCGATACGAAAAATGTCTGTGAACGCTCTAGAGCGGCGGTTCATGTTCCCACAGGGAGTCCGCAACAAAAGTTCGAAGAAGCAGAAAAAAAAAATTGTTTCATTATTGCCATACATTTTCTAATTAACTAAAAGTTACATAAATAAATATGATCAGAAGGAATATGCAGGTTGAATATCTTATTTTTTGTTTTTTGCAGGGGCAATCTTTAAGGAAATATAAATTTAGATAAATAAAAAAAATTATACTAATATGACAACACTTCTTTTTCCCAGGAGTTCTTGAGTAAGAGTTTACTATCATGCTAACATATGCTACACTAACTACATCCTTCAGTTTACTACATATCACCGTTACAAACCAAAACCATATATGTATCTCAAAATCCAGCACGCCGCCTGGCTTCTGCTTTCTCTGTAGACGCCTGTACATGAAATCCGTCACTCAATAACAGCACTTGAACAAAACAGAGATTAGAGCAAAAACATTAACCAGCCAAATGTAATCTTTCTAGCCCGTACTAAGTTGCTTTGTATGCTTGTGTGTTTGCATGTGCATTGATGATGCATTTACCGTTGTCTAACCAATATACTAATTTGTTAACCAGTACTAGCTGTTTTTTACATGTGAATTCTTTGAGAATATGTTTTATTGTTGACTAGCCACCTTTAATCCTTTTTAACCCCATACCAAATCTGCTGTTTTTGTATTTTAACGATACACCTATCACTGTCTAACCAATGTAATAATTTTTGCAAATATGCTTGTGTGTTTCCATGTGTGTTGATGATACGTTTATAGCCGACTGCACGGATCAAGATGTTGATGAAGTATACACATCTACTAGTGTGAGCGCGTTTAGTACATAATAACAACATATACATATATAAAAACTAATTTTATCTGCTCATATTATAACTGCCATGCAATGAGATAATAACCGATTTAATTACCAAGTAGCACTCACCTGTTTGATGGAGCACCCATTTTGGTTCTCGTCAGAGTTTTATTATTTGACAGTATAATCACACTCCTGGGAATTCTATAATACACATCTTCCCAACCAAACATTATAATAACCCACCTTCTTGCTATACAACTACTAGATCAAAAGTTCAATGATTTTCTAAAGCAAAACTCCAAACATCACAAACAGGGATTAAGATAAATGTAGTATCAAAGAAAGAAGCACTCAATTTAAACCAAAAGTACTCTTCTCATGCAAATTATACCATTTAGAGCCACCATACCTATATTTTAGACGAAACATAAAATTTTAGAGAAAAAAGTCCGGTGCAAAATAACAATCTTACGGTAAAATATCACAATTTAGTACAAATGGTATAATTTTAGGCAGAAAACACCAAATTTTAATGAAAAACAACCCATCCTATGGAAATGCACCAAATTCTTGCTATAAATACACCATTTAATTGGAAATAGCACCATCTCTAGCACTATAATTAAGTTTATACATTGATCTCGGTGAACCGACGCTTCTATTTCTATCTTGAATCCGAGAAAATCCTTTCTCCTATCCAAGCAGGCGGCCGAAAATATAAATCTGCATTCTATCATCTTCTTAGCCTACAAAGGCAAATCCTAAGAGCCCCATAGAAGATCACAGCATTTCTACTCGGTCTTTTTTAACATAAAGAAAGCTTGTGACCGCATATGATGGTATGGAGTGCTTAAAAAGTTAAAGAATTCCGGAATTAGTGGTAATATGGGCAATTTTATCCAGAGCTTCCTCACTGATAGAGCTATTAAGAATAGACTCTTTAGTATCTTCATCTTTCACAACTGAAAATGGAATTCCACACGATATCGTTTCGATTTATTTCAGTTTAATTCTCTTTTGTCTTATGTTCCTAAAAAATATAAAATGGTTCACTTGTTATCATTACTTCATGAGACGGATGCTATTGCCGAAGAATCAGGTAAAGATGCTAACATTTTCTAACTTAGATACTGTAGATGAGTTTAAAAGTACACACTCAGTCTCAAGGAACAGTTTTCGTTGGCCTTTAACATTGTTTTATTCTTTGTTGAACACAGCCGGAATTAATGCACGCATTATACGCAGAGAAAATACACAAATATCTCTTATCAGACGTAAATTTTTAAAGGACTTATCATGGAATTTATGCATCGAATATCTTCAATATCGTGAAATGATTTTAGTTTATCCAGGGACTCGAAGTTCGGATCCGTAGTATTTTACACGAAAGGCAGAATAAAAAACAGCTAAATATTAATAACGTTGAAGAGAACAATTTACAAAAAATCAACGAAATATTCCCGGGCGATGTCACACTATTGTGACCGGCGCAAATATAGAAAAATTAGAACACAGTGTAATAGCTGCAATGTATGGAAAGAGCACACAGTTCTAGTATGTTTTAAATACGCGAATGAAAACAAAGCTCCCGCCTTCCGCAGCATGAAACACCAAGCAGAGCAGCAGCCAGTGCACTTCCCGTCCGAATCCAACGAAACATACAACAGTAACTTTACCATCTCAGAATTAAATTTCCAACTCAACTAGCACACATCCAACACTGCTCCTGGCCCCGACTGTATCCACCCGTACATGCTAAAGTATCTCCCAATTTCCGGCAAACATTTTCTCCTACATATATTCAACCAAATCTGGGATTCCGGAAACATTCCGACACAATGGAAATCAGCCAATATCATTCCAATACTAAAGGAAAATAAAGATCCTACTCTTCCCGAAAGTTACCGTCCTATTTCATTGCTTAGTGTCATTTCCAAAACGCTGGAGAAGATGGTTAATAGGCGCCTCATGTTTTTCCTAGAATAAAAATGTCTTCTATCTCCTAGCCAAGCCGGCGGGCGAGAGGCAAGATCGACAGTCAGCCAGCTACTTAGCCTGCAAAGGCAGATTTTATCGGCGTTTCATCGCCAACAGCACCTCTACGCAGTATTTTTCGATTTAGAAAAAGCATTTGACCGCCTGTGACGTCATGGCTTACTACTAAAACTGCGAACGGCGGGAATCGCCGGAAAATTGGGTAAATACCTACACAGCTTCTTAGACAATAGAACGATCCAAGTTACGACTGGTTCGTCAACGTCTGAACTGACGCTGTTGGAAAATGGCGTACCACAAGGCTCTGCTTTAAGCGCAACCTTGTTCATATATTATATCAATGATATAACTGACTGCCTTGCCGCCCCAGTAACGTCCCGGCTCTACGTTGATGACCTGAATATATCCTTATCGTCCAACCATCCTATAAACGCTCAAAATATCCTCCAAAAATCCATCGAAAATTTACACAAGTGGTCCAATGATAACGGTCTGACCTTTTCCTTAACAAAAACAATATGTGTTAATTTCCACAGGGGACGCCAAAACCCACTTCCCAGCGTATTCCTGAGTCTAAATGGTTTTCCTATCCCAAATCGTCCATCAGTCAAGTTTCTAGGCCTAATATTTGATAAAAAAACTTTCCTGGCGCTCTCACATAGCTGAGCTCAAAACCAAGTGCCTAAAATCCTTGTCTATCCTGAAATATCTATCAAATTACAAGTACAATATAAACCCAAAATTACTTCTTACAATTTACAGATCGATTATCCTTTCACGAATCAATTACGGGTGCCAGGTGTACTCCTCAGCCGCTAAAAGTGTGCTAAGATCCTTGGATCCTATACATTCTACTGCCCTCCGGTCTATCCTTTCTGCTCATCCCTCTTCTCCGGTTATAAGTTTGTATGCACTGGCAGGTTGTCCCCCGCTGTCCTACTATAGGAAGTAATATAACTTTAAAGAATTGAGCACCCTTCTTAGTAGTACCAAAACCCCGACAATATCTCCTAATATGAGGTTTGGGAATGACCCAGTGCCCGAACTTTTTTCGGTTATGGGTCGTTTCCAAATCTTTTCAATCCCAAGAACTCTGCCAGACTTCGCAGCAACCGCACCACCTTGGAGTCAGCCAATCACAAACATCAACATATCGCTGACAAAATTTAACAAAGCACAATACCCCCCAAACATAGCACAAATAGCAACTAATATCATAGCGAGCTACACAGACCATGCATGCCTCTACACAGATGGAGCGAAGGCAATAGGTTATCGGTCACCGGCGGCATGCTCCTTCGAAGTCTCTCAGGGGCAGCAGAGTCAGTAGCACTGGACGCTGAAATATACGCGATAGTCTTTTACATCCAACACTATACCGATAGCAACCCCCAGTCCCAAAAGGCCCTACTCATAACTGACTCTCTAAACTCCCTTCAACTCATCTCGGGGATTAAATCCAACAACCCTCTGGTAAGGAAGGTCCATTACCTATTATACAGGTTATCACATTTAAACTCCGAAATGTCCTTCCTATGGGTGCCGGCTCATGTTGGGATTCCAGGCAATGAGCGTGTCAATCGAGCAGCTCAGGCGACATTGTTCTCTCCAATGCCACACAACCCCCCTCTTCCCCCTACAATGGCTCATTTATTTATGCAGCAAACTGGAGAAGAATGGCAACAGGAATGGAGATCTTCAAGTATGTTTCTCCGAAGCGTAAAAACAACCACGGAGCCTTGGTGGCCCACAGACGGAGTTTCCCGCAGAGATTTTTCTGTCCTGAATCGTCTTCGAATAGGACATACAACCCTCTCGCACGGCTACATATTCACGAGCCAGGTACCCCCAAATGTCTGCCCCTTATGTAGTCAACCGAGCGCCCCATCCACCTATCACCTATTTCTCGAATGCCCCTCTTTTGCAGTATCACGATCCATGCACTTCACCACTTCCTCTAGTTCTACGATACTGTCAAACGCTCCGCCCGCGGTCGCCGCTGTATTAGCTTACATGCGGAGCAGCGATCTGTACTATCGCGTTTAATCCCCTTAAGTAGGCTCCATGTGCTGTAATAGCCCCAGTAGTTAAACACGGCACATGGAAACCCTCATATACAATCTTATAAAAAAAAAAAAAAAAAAAGAATATAAAAAAATAGTTTTTAAAAACGTTTCTATAAAACCCGGTCACCGGCGCGACCTCTTGCACTATAAAATATAGCGCGACCTCTTACGGGTTAACCAACATTCATAACAGAGTTATATATGTATTTTATCAACTATTCCTATGTGTATTCAATTATTCAAGGAATCAAATATTTTCTTTACATCCATAAATGTTACTAAACTTGTTTACACGCTGTTAACCCGGCATTGGTAGCATAATAGGATTTTGTCTCACACTAAACACTTCTGTGTCCGTATATTGGGAACCACTGAAGTGTATGGTTTAGGAATGTACTTGTCGGCTTGTCCTTCTGGAGCATGCAGTCAAACCAGTTCCGGTAACAGTACAATGTGTGACGTTGTAGACGGGTGTTTGTTGATCTCTTAATGCAAATGTGAGATTTTCTCCCACTATACGACCAACCGTGTAACTCAATTTTAGCATAGTGTGAGGATAATTCCAACGATGCTACCGTCTGTGTGGTAACTCTGATCGGTGAGATTTTCTCTCATGATTCACTGAAGTGAAGTATAAATTATACCTTTTTTTTTTTTTTTGTAGTGTAAAGAATTAACTTTTTGAAATTATTCTTAATAATTTTTTTATTGGATTTTTTGTTTGTTGAGAAAATAAAACTTTCATAATGTAACTGGTAATAAGGTTTTAATGAAAAAGCGAAATCACATTGGTAGCATTATGAGAATTCACCTCATGTGAGATTTCTCCCCATGTGAGATAAATTCTCACATGCTGCCAACGCCGGGTTAATTAATGGTTTATATAATCTGAGAATTTGTTCAAAAAATTTAATGAATTTTTGTTTTGTTCTAAATTGTAATTTTGTAGGTATATGCTTATTCATAGTGTTAACTTATGATATTATTTGTTTCGTAAATGTTATTACATTCGGAAAATTTCCTTTTTCTGCATATTGCCTTCATTTCGGATATTTTAAGTTCATTGCTTTATTTCCGATACGTGCCTATAGTGTTATTAACGATTCAAGTTGCGTAGGGGGATATCTTATGTTTCAGTAATTTAATATCATTAATTTGGTTTCTTATCTATTAATGACTTTCTACTGTGTTTTCGCCTTGGCAGTTGGCGATTGTAGAATTACGTAAATTTGGAATTAAATCCGTAATATTTTTTTAAGTATTTTCTAAAAACAATTTCTTATTGTAACTATAAACTGAATAAGTGAAATAATGTATATAAATTCATTAGCGAATTGGATTATATTATTTTTTTAAAATGGTTGCATAAACTGTTATGCTATTCAATTTTTTCCGATTATTTCTTTAATGGTTTTCAGTGGTTTGTATAGTGACACCGTTTATTATTTTAATCATTGTAATTTTCATCGGTGCTCTTTGTTTGTTTTAATAATTTAATTTACACCGTTCTGTAGTTTTTTAGAATGTTCTTTATAATTCATTTTTTCATGACTTTTAAAAATGTTTGTCACGGTTATTCGTAGGTATTAATACATCGGTAGAGTTACCTGTTGTTTTATTCGTTTACTTCCGCAATTATATTCTAGTATTTTTTTGATTTTTTTTTTTTTTTGCAAATTAGGAATATTTCATACAAATATACTCAGTATAGTATCACCGTCACCCAACTCTGATACTAGAAAGTCTAGAACTATACGCGGACGATTTTGTCCAATGTTATGGTAAACAATCTCGTTTCAAGTTGTTAATGTAAAATAATCATAACCGGTAACGCAGCTAAATTTTTTTTCATATTTTTAGACGGCAATGGGCGTCTGTAGTTTTTTTTTCTTGTTTTTTCAATTACATTCATTCTATTGTTTTACATAATAGGTAGCTGTTATAAAATATGTACATATTAATTAAACAGCATTGATAACTAACGAAAAACAGAAATTTTGAAAAATTTCAGGAGAAATGCTATTTGCTTTTTTTACGATGTTCTTTCTCCGTTTCGGAGAATTTTCCAGACGCGCACCCTCGTCCACACTATTGATCAAAAATACTGGAATTTATTCTTGTCCGCTTTTTTTTCATGTTTTGATATTCTCTCTTTTCCGTTAGGTTTCGCTATTTCGTTTTTTTTTTTGTTTTTCGGCTATCTTTTTTCTCTGGGTTTCTCGAAAAATATTTTTTTGCGCGCGATGATCATCCGACACCAGCCGTCTCAAAATACAGGAAGGAAAAAAACCCCATAAATACAAGCTTTAGAAAGGTATTTGATTGTTATAAGCGAAATACGATTTTCACTGCGGTAATAAATAAAAATGAAAAAAACAAAATCAAATTAAATTTCAAAAACAAAAAAAAAAAAATTACATCAGAAAACATAGTTTTTTTATATGACTTTAAGAAAAACTTTTATTTATATCTAGGATAAAACGAAGGTAGAAAAAAAGTTTTTAAACTGAAGTAATAAATTTTGAGTGATTTATTTGTTTTTTAAATTGAATAGCAAAGTCAAACGCGTGACTTTCCTCTGCCTTTTATTTTTTTACCGCTGTATTTTTTTTTTTTTTTTTTTTTTTTGTTTTGTAAACAAGGGAAAAAAATAATAGGTATGCATAATCAATTTCACTTAATCGGATTAGTTAATTTTGTAAATGTATCGCGTCCTATTTTCTAATGTTATTACATTTAGTAACGGAAGATGGGTACCGGAAAGTGGACGATAATTTTTCCAGATCAAACAGACCTATTTAAGTGATAAATTACGTAACTGTTAAAGAAAAACGAAAAAAAAAAACGAAAAAAAAAAAAAATCGAGCCAAATAGCGAGCTGCGTGTAAGGCGCGTGTCGGTCTTACTGTGTTCGGAGATTATAGCACGCGATCAGCAGATCTCTCTATGTGTGTAGCTTGTTTTCTTCTACTGCTTATTCTCTTCGCGATGTTTTTCAAAAGGGATTGAAGTTTTCACAGAAAAACAAATTTTAAGTTTCGCCAAAGATGTTTTTTTTGTAAAATAGCGTTATTTTTAGCTTACTTTTCGATGCAGAGCATAGCTGACAGCAAAAAGTTTTTGATTAAAATCGTTTCAACTTAATATAAATTGTCGACATTCTCGTGTCAAAGCCCTCCCCGCACCTGAAAGAAGAAGTTTTTTGGAAAATGCGAGCAAAACCCGAGTCCTGGCAATTTCGAGGCGTATAGATGCTCACCGAAAAAATTTAACAATTCACAAATGTTCTTTTTCAGAACTTTAAAGTATTTTAACAGCCAATTAGAAGGTTGTAGAATTTCCGACGCGTTCCACCGATTCGTACATTTATATAGAATAGTGTACAATGACGCGAACCGAAACTTATCAAATAAATTCTCAGACGAAAATAATTCAATCGAGACGCGGATTATTATTATATAACGTCATTCTCGCGCGTCATTGATGAAATCAACTTTATAATGATAACTCGTTACACTTTGTTCCGTTACGTTTTGGTAAGACTTTAAAATTTACCTGTAGATATAGAGAGAAATGCTTTTTTTTTAAATTTCCCATGTGACGATTTTAGTTTTAAATAACGCAATCCATTTGATAGCCAAAAATATTTTCATTTTCGTCGTTGATGAATTTTTCTCATTTTTCGTTTCACGCAAATTCTCAATTTTAATTTGTTTCTGCCTCCTACAATTGTAATGTCTGCGGAGCGAGCATTTTTTTATCGCATTAAGAGAACAAATTTAACCTCGAGAGGACAAAAAAAGCTTTATTTGAAACTTTTCAGTCAAATTTGTTTTTAATACACGTTCCTGTTACGATTGAAATCTATTTTCATTTGACATTACACAAAAATGATTTATAAAAGTAAACGAGAAACATTAACCGCGGAAAATTTTGATGGAAAAATATATAAAATTATACAAAATAATGACTATTTTCAGTTCGTATTAAACTATATAAATATACACTATTATGTATAAACTTGTATTAAACTTGACATAAATAAATTAAAAACATTAAAATAAAGTAATTATGTTCCAAAAAAAGAAACAAAATATCGACTAGTTTAGCTCGATCATCCGTAATCGTGGCAATGAATGATTATGGGTTAGGTTATCTGAAACTACTTTAAGTATGATCGCTTTGTTTTGCTTGTTTTGCGTTTCTTATTACACCAGATTTTCAATTTTAATAATCCATATTCATGGTATATCATTTCATACAACATAAAATCATGATAATGAAGAGAAAAAACAAATGAACGTAAAATCAGTAAAAGGTGATTTTGGAGAGAGAAAGTTCGTAAAGTCAGATTTCCCCTAAAACATCTTTAAACCTCTGATTTCTTTAATATCACTATTTTTTTCGCAAAATCAATTTAAATGGAAAGGATTAAATTTAATTAAAATTGAAATCATGTTCCAAAAAAAAAAAAAAAAAAAAAAAAAAAAAATTACAAACAACCGTTTAGACCTCTGATATTCAAAAAGTCGTTAAAATGGAGCTGCTGAATGCTACGTAATCAGACTACCGTGGTGTTGGGCTTACATTGAAATATTTGGTGTGCATGCAGTGGTGTAAGTACTAGACTAGTGCATGCAGTCTAGGATTCCGAAACTGGTTGTTGACTATATCAGTGCGGCACTGTGGTAGAATGTAAGGAACATAATTACTTCGTGTTCTGATAAAATTCACATTTTCTCATTAAGAATTTTTTATTTGGTTAATTGTTTTTATGTTTCATTTTTGAGTTTTTATGTGTGTCCTTGTGCATTTTGAAAATGTATCCCTTGTATGACCTTGTTTATGCTTTATTAGAAATTCGGTTTTTTCAGATAAAGCAGCTTTACACTAATATGTCCATAAAAAAGGCAGCTGTCAAAATCTATTTGAAAAAACTGAAAATTATTGACGAATATGTGCCAACTTGGAAGAAAGTGACATTGATTTAGAATTTAAAAATCTGTTTTTCGATGCGAGCACGAATTATTGAAAAATAATATAAGTAAGATCCCCCTAACTGAATGAAAATGTTTGTGTGTTCTTCTACTATCTTTCGGTCAATAACCTGCTAATTTACGGATAATCTTCTGCTCTATAAGTCGTCCGAGATTCGCTTGTATCGGACTGGGATAGAGAATTTCTTTACTCAAAAAATGAAAACATCCAAGCGGATAAGCGAATGATAATCTGTTTTCGTTCGATACTATCATTCGAAAAATTATATTCATTTAACGTCGCAAATTGGCTTGTGTTTAACTGAAATAGAATTTTTAAATGTAGAAATTAAAACGTGTACGTGAATAAAGTAATGCTCATCTATTTTCGACTACCAACGTTTACTTTTGAGAATCCTACAAGAGTGTACCTCGTTATTTTCGCTGCGTGAAGTTGGCCGACAGATTTTTGGTAGCTAAAAACGAACAGTGCAAAACAATTAACTATCATTCGGTAGTCTATTCACAAAATTTGCTAGTAAACGGTTCAGTTTCTAGAGACTATTAAAAAAAAAAATGTGAAGCCGAAATTGCGAAAATCGCCTTGATATATTATTTTCTTTGATTATATGAAGAGTATTTAAATTTATTTTATAATTATAAATTTAATAATTAATGATTATAAAATAGTAACTTCTAAATTAAAAAAATATATACATATGTACATATATAAAATGAGATCGAATTGTAAAATCGTGAAAACCATTGTTAAAACGAAATGTTGATGTTATATTTGTAAAACGCGACTTTGCTCGGTTGCTAATGTGACCATTGTAATTACTGTATAGTTTTTTTTATTTTTATTTTAAAAGTTACTATTTCATAATCATATTAAACAAACCGATTTTCTGCATACTTTTAATTAATAAATGTTTCACGTTGTTATAATACTGCTGGCACTGTACGGAATTAATAATTGTTTTAACTAGTAATTTTTGCAATACGAAAAGACGCAATTTACACGCCAAAAGTGAACTTGGAATTATTAAGCGGAACTTTTTATTTTCGATATTCTTAATTACTGTATGCGGTGAATATTAGCACTACTTACTGAATTTGTAATTCTAAAATAAATTTAAATACTTCATATAATAATCAAACGAAATAATGTATCAAGGCGATGTCCGAATTTCGTCGGTCGGCTTTACATTTTTAGTATTCCGTACGTATATAACGTACGGAGTAATCCGAATAATAATACGGTTCAGTAACGACAAAAAATATAAAATAAAAATTAATAACTCACGAACGGTTCGACTTATAAAATTCAAATTTGGCTCATAAATCACAGTTAAAATTCTATCCATGATAATATCGAAAACTTCAAGTTAACCGATTATCTAAGAGGCCCGAAAAAACCCGAAAAACCGTCAAAAATATATAATAATATGGAATGTAAAACGACCTCAAAAATCACTTAAAAATTCATAACTCATCGCCAGATAACTTTTTAAAGATGATATTCGAAATATAAAACAAAACATAGAAGCTCATTTATAAAACCTAAAAAAAAATCACGGTTAAAAACGTTATTTAAATCATTTCTTTTTCGGTGAAAAAAGGCAAAAAAAAAAAAAAAAAACGGATGTTCATGTAAGCAATAGCCGAAATAAAAACAAATTTGAGGAAACTAAGACGTATCTCATACATATGCATAAAAGATGAGCTTTCAGACCTTCAGAACGTCGAAAGCTTGAAATTTTTGAAAAAAATATTTGATTTTTCGAGCATGCGATATATCGGTGTGGAACGCTATGTGTCAGGAGCGACGCCGTACTTCATTTCCTTAACGAAACCTTCGAAGTTGGCGAAAAGTTCAAAAAAGCCCGAAAAATTGCGTGTCTCTCCCCTTTTTGCGGCGCAAAAATCGCATTACTTTGTTTTGAATTTAGTGTATTAGGTTAAATATTGCGGAATTTTCAGCGCGTGAGAAACATCATGCTTGTCTGAATTTGTTTTTTTTTTTCTTTTTTATCGGTCTCTAAAAACTGGATCGTTTACTAGCAAATTTTTATAATAGACTACCACCGAATGATTCTTAACTGTTTTGCAATGTTCATTTGGAATTACCAAAAATTTGTCGGCCAACTTGACACAGCTCACTATTTTGAGAAGAATGATTAATAATCGCATTTATACTGACATACGGAATTGATCGAAACTGATCAATTCCGTATCATTTATGACCACCTTTTTCTCATGAGAGAGTGCACACAAGGAGGTATTAGTCTATAAAACGAGGAGAGTAGCAGTCTTCTTGAGAGAGAAATTCCAATTCTAATATAAAGAGGAACATTTTTGAATATTCTTAGAACTGAAATTATAATTGAAAAAGAACTAATACCGGAACATCAGTACGGCTTCAGAACAAATCACTCGACTATTCAGCAGATACATAGAGTTGTCCAAAAAATAGAACGCAGCCTGGAGGAAAAGAAAGTCTGTGACTCGGCATTTCTAGACATCAGCCAAGCGTTTGATAAGGTGTGGCACGAAGGACTTATTCACAAAGTAACAGCAAAATTTCCATATCCGTACTATAAATTAATAAATTCTTTTCTCCAAGAAAGACACTTCCAAGTAAGAATTGGAAATGAAGTATCCGACATCCATCCAGCTACTGCTGGAGTCCCACAAGGGAGTGTGCTGGGACCACTCCTTTACTTAATATATACCGCAGATCTCCCAGTGCTCGAAGGAAGCCTAGTAGCGACGTTTGCGGATGATACAGCCATACTTTGTGATAACCTCTGTTCTGATGCTGCTTGCAACAATCTCCAAAGTTCAATCAATGAAATATCCGCATGGTGTAAGCAGTGGCGGATAAAAAAATCAACGAGGAGAAATCAAAACGTGTACTTTTCACCAACAGAAAGATCCTACCTAAGGACGTTACCATCAATCATAAAATATTGCCACCAAGTGACAGTGTCAAATACTTAGGCATTCATCTTGACAAAAAATTAACCTGGAAAAAACACATCCAGACTAAACGGAATGAATTACAATTAAAAGTACGGCAGATGTACTGGTTAATTGGACGCCGTTCTAAGTTATCATTAGAAAATAAAATGCTAATCTATAAACACATTTTAGCCCCAGTATGGAAATATGGATGTCAAATTTGGGGCTGCAGTGCCAGGACAAATTTAGCAGTAATACAACGGCTTCAAAATAAAATATTAAGGATAATGGCAAATGCTCCTTGGTTTATATCCAATAAAACCCTTCACAGTGATCTAATCGTTTCGTATGTTGCTGACGTTATAAG
The DNA here is from genome assembly GCA_039619475.1 of Icerya purchasi. Classification (NCBI taxonomy): domain Eukaryota; kingdom Metazoa; phylum Arthropoda; class Insecta; order Hemiptera; family Monophlebidae; genus Icerya; species Icerya purchasi. The sequence continues at coordinate 227,451,310 of CM077116.1, forward strand.
AGAAGAAGCGACGAAACATGCTATGCGATTACACGATCACCCAAACAGGACAGCAGTCAATCTGCTCGATAATTCAACTGAAGTACGACGGTTGCGGAGAATAAAACCACTAGACTTAGTAGAATAAATAATTAGGTATCCCTTTGCTGGAAGGAATGCCGTTCAAGTGATTTAAAGTCAAAACTTCCTCTGATAGCTTTAGCAGCTAGGTGTGGAAAAGAAAAAAAAAATATATTCTTAGAAATGGAAAGGTGTTTGATAAGGGTGAACGAGATAAAATTTGCCGATAAGATAAGAAAGCTGATAGATTGGTGTGCAGATTAAGAAACTTTCGTGGATTCTTCTATTTGTACTACCATATCGGTGACTTCTTTAGTTAGTAAATTAGGTTCCTAAATTTCTTTTTGCTCAGCACAGGAACTACAGCAGGTGCACGTAGATGATTTTCAATAATGTAGCGGAAAAGATCTTCTTTCTTTTACATTAGTGGGAATGATTATTTTGAGTGTGACTGGTTGGTGATGTATAGGTGCTTAGTGTGTAGCCATAAGTTACTGTACTAAATTAATTAAATTACTATAGTGATAAGAAATATTATTTTAGATGTATTGAAATATTATTAGTAAATTGTAAATTTATGTCAAATAAACGATAATGAGGGTGACGGGAACTCACGAAACGGGCAAAATTGCCTTGTGAGACCCACAACTTTCTTATTTAAAAATAAAAAAAAAAAAAAAAAAAAAAAAAAGATCATTAGATTCAGCAAGGGGAGAGCCGCAATGGGAGAGGACTTCAGAATTCGATGATTCTAAAAGCGAACTTGCAAGCAGTCGACTTATACGGACGCTCCGGCGCCGATGTGTATTCTGGCAGATATTTAGCTCAGTTACACAGTATAGGAAATGTAAGAATATTCGTCAGTCAGCTATGGAAATTCGGTACTGATGTTTAGTTCAATATCAGAAATTATCACTTGCGCTGTCGAGTCAGTGCCTATAGTAAGAAATCCATGTTATCTTAAAACAAGCAAACAAAAACGAAAAACGATACGGTCACTTTGGATTTCACGTTATATTTATTCTAGCGCGTAGAGTCGAAAAAAAGTGTCATCATTCGATTTTAAGTCCGTTTCAGCCGTTAAAGCCGCGCCAGCGCTTTTATCTTACATTAACTAATCGGATTTATTATTTATTCCTTCGGCTTCAATTGGTTTCGATAACACTAACGAGGGTTGCCTATCAATTCAGTGAGAAACTTTGCTGATGCGACAATGAAAGATTACGCATTCGACTGTTTAACATCAAGTCGAATTATTTTCATAAGACGCGCGAGTACTCTTCAAGATGGATTTAAGCACTTATCGGATAAGATGTAACTCACTGCGGCGGAAGAGAAAAATAGGTTCTCCGTTAACGAGATAACGATGATAACCATCGAAAGAAGAGATGGCAACGATAAAGCTAGACACACTAGTAAGGAAGACAGCCAGCTGCACGAAACCCGCAGCATATTTTCGGGGTGACGCTAAAATGCAACGCCGTCTTATTTTTAACGGTTTCTATTAAGATTCGGCGAGAAATTTTAATCTGACGGGCGAATTAACGAATCGCAGTTATCAATCAACGGAGGACCGCTAACGGGTAGCTTAATGATTTATAAAATTCAAAGCAAATTAATTAAGGAAAGCAGTAGGCGGTGCTCAGTTCGCTGTAGCCGTACTAACGGTAACAATTAGAGCAAATAAACATTATTTAGCCTCGATTTTACATATTCGTGTCGACATCGGTAATGAAGGTGGCACATGTAACCGCCGACGTAGGGAACGCGATTAAAGTAGAAGCAAGAACAACAAGTTTAAGTACGCAAAATGGATACGGCATAGACGGTTCTTGAAGCACACCTTCATCGCCTTCGTCCGTGCGAAACTGTTTGAACCGACTCTTAACGAATTAAACTTAACTCGAACCAAACGGAGACAGTCGCATATTTTCTGAAAGAATTTCTTCGGCAACGACATCGCTTGTACGTACGCGTCGGTATATGCTTTTGTTTAATTTTCCCTGGCGAAATCTAAATTGAATTTTGGTGAAATTTTAATAATCAGATTTAACGTTTTGGTTGTCTTCCGCAATTTGGTCGAGTATTGCGTGTTTCGGAGAACTTTCCTAGCCTAATTAGATCAATAAAATTTCCCATCCAGCCGATTAGGAGACTTTCAACAGCTAGAATGAGTGTAAATAAACCCGTAATAAATTTAAATGCAATTTTTCAAAAATTTCATTTTCTTTGCGATTTTTTGAAGGTCGTTCCGATTTTTTTTTAATGGTTGATTGTCGAGGCGCTAATGATTTCCGAATTGGAATGTTATATTTTTACGATATATTTCGTACTGTGTTGTTGATGATACATTTCATATTCGCTAAATTAAGGAAAACTTAAGGAAAAGCTATTACAATTAAATTTAAGATCTAACGCCGACCAGTTTTACGCGTTAGAATTATTAACTTCTCAACTTATTCCAATTAAACCTGGAAACATGATGAAAAGTTAGTCGAAATTCATTCATTTTTTTTTAAACAAAAAATTAAATATTACGTTAAAAAACAGATTGTTCAGAACCACCAGCTACGCAATGTAACACAATAGAACTGTTGTTACTTCGCTTCGATGATAATGTAATCGTTTTTCACTTTACATTAATGCAACAAAACTTCTTACAGATAAAAATCCCCTTATATCCGGCGTATATTTTCCTAGTTCTAAATAATTCACACCAGATTGTGCCTGTCATAGGCGTACCGAGTGGGGGGATTTGGATTTTCACCCCACCTTCCCTCGAAATGGATTTTTGCGCTGATGTATCGTCGCTTTACGGTCGTAAGATGTCTCGGTACCAGACATTCTGACAGTGTAACTAACTATGCATTAGTATAAATTATTCTCAAAATGAAAACGAACAGAAGAAATATCCTAATCCTTACGCATTTAGAACTATTGTACAAGAGATTATTAATAAAATATAATTACTAAGCAAAATCATTTTTTCTGTCAAGCATTTTTCTTTTAAATTGATCCCTCACCCCAACGGGCCTGGGTACGCCTATGGTGTCTGTTCACCTTTTCCTCTATAACTGGAGAATCAATAAAATAACACTGAAACAGGAAAAAATATTATTCATTTATTTTTCTTTAGATTTTTCTTCCGGTACACCGGATTAAAATTTTAATGGTCTCGGTCCGATTTTTATATGAAACGGAACAGGTCGAAAATGGAACTTCAAAAATTTCATTAGTTTTTAAATTTTCTCTCCCTTCCTTCTCTTTCGGTTATTCTAGCTCTTGATTCCTTTCTATCAGCTATCTCTGATCGTGTAAGGATCTGAGTCTCTCTTTCCCCTCTGTTCCACTGTACTTGAATGTCCATGTTGACGAACTCATTAAAAAAAAAAAAAAAAAAAATAGTTTTTAAATTACAAAAAGGGTTGCCTTCCTCACGTTTTCATTTCCATTTAACTCTTTCACCTAATTGTCATCTTCATCCGAGTCCCGAAAAGCTGCCTGTGATCCCAACCATATTTCCTTCGAATGCCCTGCTTCCCTCCCAGTCCATTGTGCTTGGTTCCTCCATTTTGGCTATTTCTGATCGAATCAGTATTTAGCTGATCCGATTTTTTCTTTTTGCTGCTGTGTAAAGGTCTTTTGTTGACATTCCCTACGCCCGCCGGAAAAAAAAAACTACTGGAGTAACTTTTTTTCCTTTTTTTCCCCTTAAAATAACGCGGAAGTTTTTTTTTTTTTTTTTTTTTTTAAATTAAATTAATATATAAAAATACCGGTTGTTTCGCCCGCGTATTTATCATCTTTTGCATTTCCTTTATTTTAGCGTTCCGTCGATTTCAATTCATTTACTCAATAAACTCTATTTACCTATTAAAAATTTCCCGGGCTCGAAATGCAAATGATTCATTAGAAATTTTTCTATGTTTAATTAAAATTGGTATGTAAACAAAACTACATTAATATGTGTTGACAACAAATTTTTTTTTTCTAAAATGTTTAATCGTATTTATATTTTGTAATTGTTTTTCCTTTTTTCATTGTTACATTTATTTAAATTAAATACATTTCGAAATTAGTTTAAACACATATAGCACGTCAAAAATCCGAGTATTTGATGTATTTGTTAAAATGTTCTATTTCATTTCACACGGTTTCCCATTAAGTCTAATCGTATACGGTTTAAATCTTTTCCAGTTTTTACATATTGTACAATACTTTTTCGCATTTCCAGTCCTAATGGTGTTCATATAGAATTTTATTAATTTCAAATGGTTTCGGTTGCAGCGTGATTATCACTTTATGCCAAAAATATGGTAAAGCCTCCTTCTACCATGTTAAAATTTAGAGGATTTAAAAAAAAATTTACCCACCTCTAGTAAATAACGTAAGGGGAAAATTAATGTAAAATTTCAATTTGTTAAACCTACACGTATATAATAGTTTGTGTATTTTTTAAAAAATAGTTTTCAACCGCTCTTTATCCCTTAAAGTTCGAATTTTCAAAACATCATTCTTATATGACATCTTTGACACATGTATAATGTTTACATGAAATTCAAGTTATCTATGGTAAATGGTTTCCGTGTAGCGTGATTATTTAAAAAGCGATATCTTGATTTTTACCATTTTGCTAAAATGAATTTTTTAACACATTTTTGCGCGACATAAGCACCTCGCGTTGTCATGTGCTACGCGTGAACTTTCAGCTTGATGGAAATAGTGATTTTGGCGGTGTGTTAATAATTTCTGAACTGCACAAATATTTGCGGATTTTCTGTTCCGTGTTTATAGATTATGAAAAAAAAAAAAAAAGGTTCAGGGAAAATTCCAACTGGAAAGAATTGCAAAGTACATAATGGTATTCCGCTTTTATTCTCTCTCCTGAAATTTAATTTTACGATTTTATTACTCGTGGCTCACAAATCTTTCAGAATATGCGTTGAAATTCATTGTTCCGAATCGATAGATTTACGTGTTCCGGACGGGAGTCGCTTCTTAATTAGTTGCGGTATTAAGTTTCCAAAAAAAAAAAAAAAAAAAAAAAAAAAAACAAAAAACGAAAAGTATAATTATGAACGAAAAAGCAAGCAAAATAGAATCGAGTATGTTTCGTTTTTTCGATACATACGATTTAAACATAGTATTGAATATACGGGAACGGTTATATCATTCTCATGCTGGCGTTAAGGTTAATAACACAAAATCGAGTAAGAAAAAAATCATCTTACGAAATCTTCTAACGTTACGTTTATAAAGCATGTATTTTCTTTTGCGGAGGATAACATAATTGAAACTAACTCTTTTATAACAATTACAGGATATACTCTATTATCTCGGTGTCCAGATGGTTTCGTTATGATCCGATGCATCTCAAATTTACACGTTCGCACACATTATGTTTGTAATTCGATATTTTTCACCACGGCATGGGGCACCCGGTGGACTCCGAACGACAATAATTCTCATAAAAGATTCGGTTTATTTATTAGAAATTTACCCCTCTGCAAAACAACTTGCCATCATTTCATATTCGTTACAATTCCCCTTGCCAAAAAACGCTACATCCAATCGATACGAAAATAACGTATTTTCGCCAGCATAAAAATAACACGGTCATTAATCCACGGAATAATCAAGGCATACAAGTGACGCCACTTCCAAAACAACACTGAAACTAAACTAGCATGTCTAGTACCATCATATTCACGTGGTGGAGCGATTCGGAAAACCTATCAAAAGTGCAGCAGCAAAAATCAAAAATCAATACGATTTTGATCGCATTTTTCGATTCAAAGGCTTGATCCACCACGAATTTTTGCCCTCGGGGCAAATTCAGCATTCTATCTTGAGACCATGAAAGGTTTGTTACGTCGAATCGGGCGGATTCAATCTTTTAATGTTCTTTTTCGTAAAAGAACAGATTAGCCATCCCGCCTAAGCGCCAGACCTGGCATTGACCGACTTTTTCCTATTCTTCAAGCTCAAATTAAAGACGAACGGAACCCTTTTTTGGCGACATCCTAGTGATCCAGCGAGCTTGCACCGAAACAAACATTCCAATCCAGCAGTACTCCAAGGTTTTTGAATATCGTTGTGCAGACGCGTTTTGTTGAGTGTATTTCTAGGGGAGGGATTTTCCGTTTGGTTTTGAAACTTCGTTTATGTTTAATAATGAAATATATCGTGAAAAATGGAAATATCCTAAACGTGTTTCAATTGAAATTTTTAAAGCAGACTAAAAACAAGGAGAAAGAATTGTTTTTTTTTTTTTTTTAATTTTATGGGTACGCCAACGAAGAGCAACAGCCCAGTCAGCCAAGGAATCTAAGTAATAGTTCAAAAGGAGAATAACATATTAGATTTCAATCTGGTGCGAGATTGAATGAATGAAAGAAGCTAGAATAGGAACAACTGACAAGGAAGGAAATGAGAGAACATAAGAGTCATTGTATGGAGTAGGAAGACGAAGATCCAAAAGCCGAGAATAAAAGAGAGAACGTTCTGAAGAGAGTGAGGAACATTCGAAGAAGACGTGATTGATATCACACAGAAAAAAGGAGTCCTCTGGGTGAAGAGGGCACCGCGGAGAAGAGACGAGGGAAAAGCGATAAAGTGACGAAGGAAGAAAGGTATGACTGAAACGAAGACGACATATAGCGTTGATCAGGGGACGACAAAGGGAAGGGAACATGTCGAACCATCTGGTCAAAGAAGGTAAGGGCTGAACGAAAAGATAAAGGGAAAAATAAATATCCTTCCATAATGTAATATGGAACTGTTTGGAAATATGATTAATATTGTGAGCGGAAAATTTATGAAGAGGATGTCCATTGGATGCTCCTGAGCGAGCCAAGGAATCAGCCACCTCATTACCCTCAATTCCAGCATGGCTAGGAATCCACAATAAATCAATTTGGATCGAACGGAACAGGAATAATTCGTAAATTAGATATTGTAAATAAGGAGAATGAAAGGATCAAAAGAGGGCAACGGTAAGGGAGAAGAGACCGCCTTCAAGACACTTTCAGAGTTAGCTATTAAGAGAAATTTATCCGAGAGGATAGAGGAGGAAGAGATAAAAAGAATTGCATGAAGCATGGCAGCAGATTCAGCAGTAAATATAGAGCAGCAGGAAGGAAGTTTAAAGGATTCGGAGTAGTTATGAGAAGGAAAAACAAAGGCGGCACCAACCCCATCAGCACTCTTAGAACCATCAGTAAACATAACGGAATGATTGGGATATAAAGAGCTTAAAACCATGTGAAATTCAGATCTAACTATAGAGTGAGGAAGGAATTTGGCGGAACTTGACAAATGAAATACGTGAGGAGGATGTAAGAGACTGAAATAATTAAGAGAAAAGTACGGAGATTTATCATAGGAGAAAATATAAGGAGAAAAATTGGCAAGACGAACAGAAATGAAACATAAAATTGGAATTCTGTTGGGAGTAAAACGCCAGTTGTGAAAAATAGAGCAATAGGCAGCCATAATTCTAGAGGAAAAGGAGGGAAGGCGTTTGATTAGGAAACGATAGCCTAGATAGGATCTGAAAGTTACTTTTTATTATAGTATGTGCCTGAATTTGTCCATTTCTAGTTTTTCATTTTGAAAAAACACATAAAAACTGCGATTTCGTTTAAATCATCTGTTTACATCGAATTATCGGCGGAGCAAAAATTATACTACGATGATACTGCGTTTATTAACGTACGGTAATTAAAACTGCAACTTAAAATTTTACCAGTAATACTGATAACGTTTTTGTTTTTTTTTTGTTTTTTAATTATTAACAATAATGACGGCTCAGTAGTAATGGAGGGCAGCTAGTGGTTTTATTTGTAACGGAGAGAGAAAGTAGGGTGACATACAGGAAGAGCCTCCTTTATCGAGCACCAACTACCGGTGTGTAAACTACCATCGAGACAGACAAAGTCAATATTATAAAAAATAAAAAGAAAAGATGGGAAAAAAATAGTTATATGTTCTCGTAACTTTTGCGGAAAACAAATCGATTTAATAAAAATATCACCTTCTAATCTTGAAGTAATATACATTGCGACATTTGATTAATTTAGACACCCGCACACGGCTGAATTAAAAAGTTGGAAAAAAAATTTTAATTAATTAAAATCAAAACAAATAGTTTAAAAGAAATAGTTCGGTACTTCTATATCGTTATAATAAGTAATACTTCGTCTGGCAAACATGAATGGCATCTAAAGTGTCTCTCGCAGAAAACCTTCGGCGATGGAGCACTCCACATAGGCAGGACCGACACGGGGAAACCACATTAGCTCGTCTGCGCATAGGAGTGGCCTCTATTACACACATAGCCACCTGTTTCAAAAAACAACCTAAACCTATATGTGAAATTTGTGGTGTGCCGGTTACGCATCTCCTCACCTCGTGCCGCAAAATTTCGACAAGAGAAAGCCGTGTATTTCGAAGAGGATGCTGGTTTGGCTGAAATTCTGGTGGACAATGAAACGGCGTGTAGGAACATTTCTTAAAATTTTCGAAGTTTACCCGACTTTTCCCTTTTATATAGTTTTAATGTACAGCAGCGTTCGTCTTCTCTGCTTTTTCTTTCTCTTTTCTTTTTTTTTTTTTGTTTATTTTAATTTCCTCTTTTGTACGTTTGATTTATTAGTCTATTACTTATAACTTCTCGGCGTTGCAAATGGCCACGGCTGTCGAATTTAAATAAATTATATATTATATAATAAGCAAAAATCGATTTAAAAAAAAACCAAATAAAAAACATCAGCATTCTATCTTATTACGAAGAAGGGCCAAATCTCGAGGAAATTTATTGATTTAGACACGTTCTCGTCTTTGAAACATATACTGAAATCGAAATAAATCGAAATAAATCGAAAAATTTTCATTTATTTTCTATTCTATTTCATTTTTGGGCTCGATAGACATTAACTCAGCGCGCAAGAGGAATTTATCTATATTTTCAGTTTGCAGCAATGGAATTCGAACACCAGGTGTGCTACCTTAACAATCCCTGTGCTCAATGAAGAACTGAAATAATTGATAATTATGCGGGCAAAACTTTTAATTACTTACGGCGGTTAATGTGTTAAACTTCCAATCACAAATTGAATAATACGGTTTAAAAGTAACACATAACGTCAATATATTCAACTTCGGTAATACATCGGTGACTAAGGAAGTCGCATAAAAGACAGTAGTCAACATAATTTATAATTAATTCCCGAGAAATAAAAAAAAATAAAATAAAAATGGATAAAAGTGAGACGGAGATCGCGTGCATCTATTTATTCGAAGCGAACAATATACATTTGATTAGCACAGAACTACCGAATGAGCCGGGTTAAAAGTTCAAGACTTTGAAATGGGTGAGTAGTTATTGTACAATACACCGTAGTCGCTACACTAGTAATAGAATATAGCGTAGATAAGACGTCTAGGAGAATATAATTATTTGCAAAAATTATTAAAAAAATAAATAATGATCGGCTTTAAAAAAAAGTCAGTGGCCGAAATTTAAATGGTAACATTCTTAATATTTGAGTTGTACGTGTTTATGTCCATTTTCTGTTATCACTTTATTAAAAATTTTATATTACAGAAAATTGTATTTAAAAAATATTAATTGATAAATTTTTAATAAAGTGGTAACATTCTATCGATTCGAGCGTAGACGCAGCGGAGTTAAATGAGACCTTTATAAAAGCTTAACAGTTCGCTTTATACCTCAACTCGCAGATACACATTCTAAATGGCATGATTTGTTTCACGTGAGTTGAACGGGGAAAAAAGCTTCGCGCGCCGTATTATTTATTTATGTAGCCGGAAATTTTATTTCTTTCGAGTGTCGCCGAGCTACATAAACGATTTAACGCCGCCTCTTCGAATGGCCTGGTGCTTGTACGTTCGAACTGTGAGCATTTTAAGTGTCATCCGGAAGATGAGTTGATTCGCGAGTTTTCATGTTCAACTGATCGTCATGCGTGAACGAGAAGGCTCGCGAACACCGATAGTAGACTAACAGATTTCCAAGGAAATTTTTCCAGACGTTTGGCAGTCGCGTCTTTTTCGCCGTCAGATAAAATTGAAATAGAAATGGAGGTAATTTGTTGGAAAATTTCAAAAGAAATCTGTTTACAAATGCCGTTTTCATCTAACCGAAATTCCTTACACACGAAGCACTAGCGGGCGATGCCTTTTATTAAACCCCAACGTCCGATGTTGGCGCGTTATTTCCTTTAACCGACCAGGACGTGGTAATAATTTTTCGGCTAAACACACTGCCGCACCGACCATGGAAAAATTATACGTTCTTCCAGTTTTTCCATTCGTTTATGGTGCAGAGAATCTGGCTGAAAAATTTGCAGCCCGCTAAGTGTTAATGTAGCGGCCAGGGAAAGTTGAAACTGTACATGAAAAAGTGAGATAAGGAAAACCATTTAAGATGTTTGAATTTCCACATTCAACGGAAGAATATTCCGCACAACGATCTGTGTTCACGGTGTTATACGCGAACAACCTAGCACCGTAATCCTCACCGCCGAATTACAATTATATTTCAAACGGCAGAGATGGTTTCTTTTTTAGCGCCACTTTCCCGCCTTTTGAATAACAGAATTTTTTCCTTCACGGTTAAAACGGTCAAATTACGCGTATTTTATTAACTTATCGCAATCAGCATAGCGACCATATGTGTTGTGTGACAATCAACAACGGTTGGAACTATAGTTGATCACACGCGTCTATCGACAGAACCTGCCTGTAGTACGTTGGCTTCTTTAAAGGAAATTTTTGTTCAGTTTGTACTAGAACTGGGCGATTACGAATGATTTTGATAATCGAGTGATCAACGAGTTACTAATTTTGATAATCGATTATAAAAGTAGTAACCGAGTGATCTGTATAATCGAGTGATGAATGACGAGTAACGAATGACGAGTAACGATTATGTAGCAAATCATTCCTATTATGAATAACACTCGTATCAATTGTTTTGTTAGAATATTAGTGATGCTTTGAACTTTTTTTTTTCTTTTTAATTTTTAAATATTTGTTATTTTCTGAAATTATATCGCGCATTTTAAAAAGACATTAATTTTTAAGAGTACAAATTATTTTATCGAGATAATTTTAACCTCTAGATAATTAATGTTAATAATCGGTATTCACGAGATGTTCTCATAATCGAATTATTTTACACAATTGTAATTCACAATCATTATATAATTCGGAATATAAATCTGTCGTTACTATTAATTTCGCCGATAAATATATCAATATTAGTCAAAAACTACCGCTAAAATTTAAATAATGATTTGAAATAAATTTAACCTTATTAATGAAATTTCAAAAAAAAAAAAAATCAAATCATCTAATAGTTCTCGTAAGTAAACGCTGAATGATAATTCGAGTCATAATTCGACTGATAATTTGAATGATCAATCGAATGATTAGTAGTTAACAAAAGTAGTAATTGAAATATCTCGAGATATGTTCATAATCGAGTGATTCCATTAGTATATCCCGTAATTGCCCAGCACTAGTTTGTACCAGCCGCCTGCGTAAAGCGATGTCTGAAAATTCGTCGAAATCTCGTTGTAATTCCGTCCGGAAAGGAACGTTTAGACAACGGCTAATAGTAAGTACTGTTAGAGATATATTTCAGGTGAAAAATCTAACGGTAAAAATATAGGTAAAATGAGCTTTAAATGGAAAACCAGAAATGATAATGCGTACAAAGAATGCGTAAAAAAGGGTTTTGAATGTACAAACAGGAAACGTGTGAGTAATAAGAATTAGTTCAGTACCGTAAGTACACACAGACGTCCTGAGAGCATTACTTACGCTGAAGCACACAGATTACGAGACTAAGACGATGAAATACACCGTCTTAATATATACACGATGGAAATGTAAATAAAGACACGTTAAAGAGTTTATATTTTGCACTGGTAGAATCGAGAATGCGATACGGCATTCAAGCGTACGGCATGGCGAAGAAAACACGTGCTTAACTCTTTCAGGGGGGCAAACCTTTCCAGACTTTTGAGATACTTCTCTAGTGGGCACAATAAAATAAACATTTTTTTTTTTTTGTTGCTTTTATCTCGTATGCTTATTGACATACAGTAACATCATAGAATCTACTAAATCATTATTAATCATTTTTTTGCTTGAAAAATTAAAGTTTTGTAATGGTCGGTATATTAACCGCCGCGCGTTAAATTAAGTAATAATATTATATTGAATGAATATGTATGAAAATTTATGTAACAAAAATACATAGAAAATCGAAAAAAACATGCAAACGAAAAATAAAGAACAGCGCGAATAATTAACTTATTGTCTGCTGCTGCTACCTTATCGAATGAAACATTTCGAAACAATTTTTATCACCTTTTTACATTCCCCTACATTGTTCTTACTGGATCTTTTTTTTGTGCTACATTTTGCACATCACCTTGACGTCCCTTTCCTTCGAATGTGTCTCATGTAACCTAACTTCTTTCGTCACTGCTGGTTTATGTTTGCCGATTTCCACAGTTTCCGTTTTGTTGGCAACGATGTTTCAATTATCTTTTGAGACAAGTACAGTCTGCGACGAAATTCTTTGTGAACCATTTTGTCATCGCCAGTTTCTTTATGTTATAAATGCGTTTATTATCGCCGCATACATTAGGTGGAAAAAAATTCTTAAATACCATTTTTTACTTCTTCCGTCTAAAGCATAATCGTTTTTCAACCGATCAAAATTATCTACAAAATTCATATGTGCATTATATATAATCGTTCATAATCTTCGGACACGATACTTGTATAATAGACCCATTTTTCTGTTTACGGGAAATAGTCTCAACATCCAACGGGTTTACTGTAGTTTGATAACATATACACCGGTCTGTTCTCAATCCGTTTAAATATTGCTAATTCATTTCACTGTTTATAATCATAATCTCCACGTTTCATTTCCTTGTCATCTTTTAATTTTGTGAGATGTTTACGATTTGGATTTATAATACCACAGAAGCATGAATGCCATTTTGTTTTAGAATTTGTAGTAAACAAGGGCTATTGAAATAATTATCTATATAAAGTTGATGATTCTTGTTTCTTCTCTTAAACCTAAAACAAGCCGAGCATCAAGTTTTAACTCGAGCTCCTTCTTTGCTTGAATACATTTTTAAATTTTAAATTATATCCAGTCTGGGTACATAGCATCCATATTTTAAAACCCCTTTTTACTGGTTTATCACGCATATATTGTTTCATAGAGCTACCACCTTTACTCTTAACCATACACTCATCAACTACCAATTTCTGCTGAGGTCGATAATACTTAGCAAAGGAGTTTTCAATGAAGTTTATTATATAGTAGGTCTTAATTTATATAACTTATCGTGGTTTAGTTTTTCATGCTTACGAGCCAAGATATTATCATTAAAGTGTATATGATTCAATAAGAAACTAAACCTTTTTACTGTTCTTAATGAAGAGAGATGTATTCATTATGAAAATCAGGAGCAGTCGTCGACCAATAATCTCGATAACTTGGCAATCATCGCCATGAAAATATTAATGTCAAGAAAAGAAAAGAAATTTCATCTGAATTTGTTGGAACGAAACTTTGATGTTTCTATGTCGCATATAAATTCGTTTGAAACACCATATGTGATTTATTAACTGATTATGGAGAAATAAGTTAAATAGCGCCAAAGGTGATTTTTCTTTCAACTCCTTTACTTCATTTGAACATCCGGTTTCATTAGAAAATAGTTGTAATGAACCTATTTAGTCCATTTCATATTTTCAATTTGTATTATTCGCGATGACGAATTTGTTAAATCACTAGATACATTTTTATTTTGTATTATTATTTATGTTATTATTTGTGTTATTATTTACGGACAGCAACTGATCATTCACATTATTCGACGCATTACATAAAAGAGGTATTAATATTTCGCGATCAGAATCATCAATTTCTAAGACATCAGATTCTCAATTATCCCCTAAATATATTATCATCAAGCACAAATGTGACCCCATCGGCCGAATCGTCGCTAAATTCACATTCGGAAGAAGACGGAATGTTTTCTAATATTTCTACGATTTCACTTCGATTTATTTTTCTGCTCATGTTTTCTGTGCGCTAAAAAAAAAACATTATTATTACTCAGACTATTTAATACAGAACACTGTCTTATAATGCGCGGTGGTTAATGAAATATCGCACCTTATTTTAATAAAAAAAAATAAATAAGTATATAATAATAATAGAAACCATTATAACTTACGTGTTTCCTTTTAGTATAATGTGAAGGTTATAAACAATGGAAAAATTCTCCTATTAAGATTACATGTTGTATAAGTTAATTTAAGATGGTAAAATGTCAAATAGGATAATTCGTCGACAAGCGTTTTAGCTTGACGAAAATTTTTGTATGTAAAAAATTATAAATACATATTTTTCAAAAAAAAAAAAAAAATACAACACTTTGCAAAAATTTAAGCAAATAATCAACACAATACACAACTACCTCAAGCAAAACAGAACGTTTGCCACTAAACCGTTGAATCATTGTGATACTAAGAAGGTGAATAATTTGACATTATCTGTAGTATATATTGGAACTAATTCAGGTGGTTTTATCCATTGACCACCACGCGGTAACAAGCACAAAAGAAGAAAGTTTTGCTTACCATCCATTTTTTTTTATTTTTATTATTTTTTTTTTTTTTTTTTATCGGTACGCTAACGAAGAGCAACATCCTAATAATCAACCAAGAAATCTAAGTAATAGCTGAAAAAGAGAATAACATATTAGATTTTAATCTGATGCGAGATTGAATGAATGAAAGAAGCTAGAATAGGAACAACTAACAAGGAAGGAAATGAGAGAACATAAGAGTCATTGTATGGAGTAGGAAGACCAAGATCCAAAAGCTGAGAATAGAAGAGAGAACGTTCTGAAGAAAGTAAGGAACATTCGAAGAAGACATGATATTGACATCGTACAGAAAAAAGGAATCTTCTGTGTGAAGAGGGCACCGCGGAGAAGAGACGAGGGAAAAACGAAAAAGTGACGAACGGAGAAAGTTACGATCGAAACGAAAACGACATATGGCGGTGATCGAGGGACGACAAAGAGAAGGAAACATGTCAAACCATCTGGTCGAAGAAGGTAAAAGGGCTGAACGGAAAGATAAAAAGAATTCGTATTTGAGAAAAGAGAAAAATAAATATCCTTCCATAATGTAATATGGAACTGTTTGGAAATATGATTAATATGGTGGTTTTAGTAAATTAACCACTGTCCTTCAAAGAGTTAAAAGACCGTTTGTCCGCCGATAAAATTAATAACAAAGCATGTAACAAGTAGCAGTCATGAAATATACCGAAAGAAGAAAATGTATTGCTCCTTATAATTTTCCCTTTATTCTTTCCTTCCCATCTCCAGATATAATCCCTGCACTTTAATTTTTCCTATGCTCTACTTCTAATCGATTTAACCTCTTATTTTAACTTTCCCAGTTCTGTTGGGTGAAAGCCGCTGGCGCGCCCAAAAATGGAAGAGAAAAAAATGTATTAAACGTAAAAAGTATAATGCATACGATGGAAATACATTACGAGGAGAAAAATTACCTAGATGAAGGTAAAAAATGATAAATACATATGGTACTAATATCGAAAACAAAATTAGAGCGACGCAAGATACAAATATCGGAGCGTTTTGCTTAGCATTTTTTTTTTTATTTCTTTTTGCACATGAAGAGTAAATAATTCCCGAAGAACTGAAAAACCTGAAAACTTAAAAATTCAAACGGATTAATAAACAAAAAGAATTAATCGAGATAAACAGATGTATAAAGACGTATTTATGCAAACAAAATGTGATTGGTGCGAACGATTAAATATTTCTGATATTTTTTTCGTAAAAAATAACAATGAAAACGCCGAATTTGGTCCTGCAGGGGATAAAACCGATTATGATATAAAAAAATAAAAAAAAACAAAAAAAAACCCAGTCACTATCGTTTGTATTTTTTTTTTTTTTTTTTTATTAAAATATTAATATTTATCTGAAACATTTACGTCAATTAATAGACATCGATCCGGAGGGAAATGGAGAATTGAATAAAGATTTTCACATAAGCGAAATTTGTTAATTGCAGCGACTGATCCTGTCACACTAACGCATCGAATAATGTTACCATCTGCTCGCCTTAATACCCCGATTAAAAGGTCGGGCTACTCCATGTACATATATGTTGTATTTTGAATGTTGGGAAATTGCTGGAAATTCGCTCATTTAATCCTTACCAACGAGTTGACACGAGGAGTTTGAATAATTCCAGAGGTGAGCATAATGCGCTATACTATCCGGGTCTTAATCACATTCAGATGAAATTCAGCTGTCGCAGTTTGTGCATAACATTAGCACATGACAATCCAAATGATTAAATCTTTCAAAAGTTTTATAAAATCTAGGAATTTTTTGAATTAATTTCAGTATAATATATATATATATATATACATATATATTATATTTAGATAAATAGATATGTATTTAATGTTGTGAAAGAGAAAAAAATAATATATATTAGGAAAGTTGCCCCGGGCGGGTATATTATTTTTCTTTTCTATGTTAATATACCATTACTGGCAGACGTAGATTTTCGATGGAAAGAAGAAGTAATATCGCCTTTATCGGTGTTTACGTTCTTTCGGTTTTAATATAATTTACATTTGTTGGATTTGACAGTTTTTTGTCTTCCGCTTTTTTTCCGCTCAGTTCGCAAAAAATAATACCTCTCAGACGCCTATCAACCAAAATCCCTCGTTCAAACCGAAAATGTCCCTTTGATACGATTTTTTTTTTTTTTTTTTTTTTGATTAAAAAGAATTAATTTTCATCTGGTTTTTCTCTTTAGCTTAAAGGGAAATTTAATTCGCTGTACGTCCGTCAGTGATTTGTTCCTAAATTCGACTACGGAACAGAATTTCCCTTTTCTTCGTATGAAATTTCTTCTTCGTTCTTTCTTTGCAGTGCCCATAGTCAGTTTCTGAACGTAGGCGACTACCTCTATTCGCACTTTCTAGCTGTGCAGACATACATATAGGCATAATTGTTATGTGGCAATGTGTGCACTCAAGACTACACTTGAAATTGATGTTGTGATTGTTTGATTTATCGCGATGCACAAATGGAGTTCTATTTACGTCTGCCTACTATAAATCAATTAGCTCGCATATAGGCGGTGTATATGGATTGGCTCGTCTATTTTACTTTGTTGAACCTATAAGATAATTCATTGCCGCCAACTAGCGCTGAGTGTTTAAATTGTAAATTCGTAAGCGCCAGCCGTGAAAGATGACACTGCTTGCGATTACCTCCGTCATTCGCCAATTCCATATCACGCGGATGATCTTAATCAAAGCGATTCAAAAAATTATTCTCCTCGAATTGGTTCTACTGCAAACGCGTGACTTTCCAGTATAGAACTCGAAAAGTACATAGGTAATGAAGAATTTTGTAAACCATCGGTTAATAATGGTGAAGTGGGACGAAGCTGGTAACAATGCGAATCTTAAGACCCCGCATAATTCTTAGGCGTACGTTACATTTTTTAAATCGCTACGGTTCGCATGCGTGAAGAACCGGATGGAAGATGTAAATAAAACATTGATGCCGGCCGGCGGAGAGAGTTTTTAATTAATCGTTAATTATGAAATTAATAACATCCCTCTGGTCGCTATGGCGGAACTCTGAATATGTCTAAAAGAATTGAATTATAATTTCTTAAGCTACCTAAATGAACGGGTTTAATTCGTTTTCTCAACATTATTTAGTCATTATTTCGTTAATTCAGGACGTTCAAAAACGTATTGCACCTATTGTAAAACATATACGATGTATTACTTGCAGATGATGTTGAAATGTGCCGCACAATTAGTAGGATGCATGACTATAAATTGTTGCAGAATAACATGAAAATGGCACGGTTCGCGAAAAATAGCTGCCCCTTTAATTTAGATAAATGCTCAATTGTGAACGAGAATCAAAAAGGACGGCAGCTTGTCTAGGCGCAGTATTAACAGTCATATAATACAGCCACTTGAAATGATAAAAGATTCGGATATACATATGTATATTACGATGACGAGCAGGTGCCATTGAATTACCATATTAATCGTTGTACGTAATGTTTTCCGATCGTTGGGTTCTGCAATTAGAAATAGTAACAGCAATTTTAATAATTTCCAAATGCTAAAAATTTTATTTTGTGCATTAGTGTGCGTCCTCGCTTAGAAGATGGATCAATTTTACGAGATCTGTATACGTTACGCTCGACGCAGTTACTCGAGAAAGTTCAATCAAGATTCCTTAGATGCATATCGTATAGCATGGAGGGAGTACATCCTAGATTTGATTGTTACGAGATACGTTATTTACTACATGGAATTTTAGTAAGCTATCTGCGAGCAGGAAGGTTGCTAAATATTATTTTTTACGACACCTGCGAAATTACATAACAAAAGAAGCTAAATTACTGGATGAAATTCTTAAGATTATCAATTAATGTAAGGAAGAGAAGATTTATTTTATTTACATCGCAAAAGAATTAATTTCGATGAATTTTTGAATATTAGCGATGAAATACTCGTATATATATATATATATATATATATATATATATATTATATCTATATAATAAAGCGCCAAGGAAATAAATAGACGGAAAATCGGAAAAAAATAGACGAAAAATCAAAAAAAGTCCTAAGCCCGTTCTATGGCACTTAGAAAGTTAATTGTTTTTTTTTTTTTAATTCACAGCTTCGAGTCAGTAGCTTTTAGGAAAATTATAAAATGTTCAAAATTTTCATACCTTGGGGTTCAAAACGAGCAATGTATTAAATTTTTCTACCAAAATAGACGAAAATAAGACAAAAGATCAAAAATTTAAAAAAAAAAAACCTGAGCCCGTTCTATGGCATTTAGAAAGTTATTCTTTTTTTAATCGACAGCTCCAAGCAAGTAGCTTTTAGGAAAATTATAAGATGTCCCAAAATTTTCATACGTTGGGGCTCAAAACAAAAAGTGAATAGATCAGCGCTAATTTAATAAGATTACATTATCAATCACATGAAAACGCGATACTGGCTTTTCGTTTATCGTGTATTACTCATGGTGGACGAAGATGAAACATCTTTTGTTAACGATCCCCCTTCTTTTGTTTCCTCATTGGTGTGTATTATTGGCGTATTTCGACGATTTTAAATTTGAAAAACGACGTTGTAATTTTGAAGTTGGTGTATTTTCGGTGTATTTCGACGATTTTGATTCTTGGACTATGATCAGATACATACTTATTCGAATGTGAGTTTGATTTATGGCATTGTAATCGTTTATTTTCAATTTTGCACAAAATAATAAAAAAAATTTTTATGATTCAGGATTTTATAGCAGTTGTTAGAAACATAGAATGATAGAGTGATGGACGCTTGGACTTGAATTGCAATAATCACCTCTATTTGTACTCGTGTTTTACCAAAGGTAGGCCTATTTTATTTAACCGACTTCAAAAAAGGAGGAGGTATTCAATTCGACTGTATTTTTTTTTTTTTTTTTTTTATTTATTTATTTTTTTTTTATGTGTGTTACCACAGAACTTTCTTCTAGATGAACCGATTTTGATGATTCTTCTTTTATTTGAAAAGTGGTGTTTGTCATGTGGTCCCATTTAAATTTGATCAAGGTCTGACCGATAGTTTTTGAGTTATCCTTAATAATGCGGGAGATTGAAGCTTTTTGGATGCTTTTCATTCATGATTGTTTTCACCGTCGGATTAGATTTTTGACTTAAAATACTATAAATTTGCCAAATTACCATGGAAATGTAACTTTTGGTGTTTTTACCGTGGAAATATCTGTTCTTATTAAAATGTTTTAATTTAATTGAATAAAAATGCACTAAAAAGTAAAAAAATAAAATGCTTTTTTACAAAAAATAAATACCGACTTCAAGGTTTATTATAAAAATTTAAAAATGCACTAAAAAGTAAAAAATAATTACTCCCGATAAAATATATATATCAGAGTGATATAACTTAAGGTGATATCGTAATTCTTATACAACATTAATTTTTTGGAGTTGGCATCAAATTCATATTAAAAGAATAATTAAAAACTGCATTAAATGTTGATTAAATTGTTCCTAACATGAATTTAATTCCAACTCCAAAAAGTTAATGTTGTATAAGAATTACGATATCACCTTAAGTTATATCACTCTGATATATATATTTTATCGGGAGTAATTATTTTTTACTTTTTAGTGCATTTTTAAATTTTTATAATAAACCTTGAAGTCGGTATTTATTTTTTGTAAAAAAGCATTTTATTCCGATATTTTGTTGTGGAATTGAGTATAGGGTGAAAATCATAATTTTTATCTTAGTACTTTGTTTTGTTACAGATTTCAAATTTCAATTACCTATTTAAATTACCTACTGGAAAATATTTCCTTGGAAATAGTTATCAAGATCACAAGCTTTACTTGAATTGCGATAATTTATTGTTTTACATTGAAAATGTATGTTTAGGGGGTTCAGTTAGTACCTAGGCCTACAAAACATTTCTATCTACATATATTCGACATTATGCTCAATTTTTCAGGTACTACGATCAAAACCTGTCCAAGGAATTAAAACTGAATGAATTCTCATGCGTTGAATTTCAAACATGTGCATCTACCAAGTTTTGTGAGCAATAAACTTACAAGAAATATTAAACAATTTAGTACTGTTGCATGATTAAAACAATAAGCTAAATTCGAGAGCGGAGTACGAACTTAGCAGAAAAAAAAAAAAAGAATCATTGTTTTTAGAGCAAACTTGGTCACGACGAAACTCCCACAAAACGGGGGTTTGCGGGCGGAGCCGCGGGGGTTGGGCCGCGAAGCGGCCAGGGGGAAAAGCCCCCTAGTATACCTATATATTGTTAGATGATTCTTTAATTTTTGTACATTATCGAAAAGTGTACTTTCATATAATTTTTTAAATTAGAAATAAGCCGACAAATGCACTTTACAGATGAGACTTTGTAAACGGCATAAATATCAATGGTTTTATTGTAAGCAGCGTGCTAGCCAAAAAACTGAACTTTCCCGATTAGAACATCTATTTTTAATGCAGCGATAAAAATTAAATTTTAAAATGAAAATACGCATACCCGTACGAAAATCTCAATAAAATTTTATGTTTTTTTATACGCAAGAACGCAACAACATAGTGAGTAAACAAAGTTAATGTGTTTTTAAAACTCTTCTTTCTTGATAAAAATTTTTCACTACGCCACCGGTTTGTACAGACAAGCTAATAAATAATGGAATGCTTAACTATCTATTTATTTTTTGTCATTTCCATTGAAAATTTCAATGTATTTCTATTAAAAAGATGTTATCACATCTAGAAGGTACTCAAAAAATTGGTAAGTTTTTTAGTACTGTGTTCACTCGGTTGTACCAATATGCCAGTTTTTTTTTTGGTTTTTTTTTTATAATTTTGGGTTTGTCAAAAAAGACATTGGCCCAAAAAGATGAGAAACGGAATCAGATGTTTATACGATCAGATATGGCCGGAATGACTGTGAGAACCAAAGATGCACAATACGGAGTTGGAAGACCAATTAACAGAAGAGAGGAGTAGAAGGAAGAACGTTTGCAACCTTGGCCGGTGGAACAGATAGACGGGGTGTTAGATGTTTTTGTGGAGGTTGCACTTATTGAGAAAAAGAAATGGATATCTTAGCGTTTGTTCATTGTCCTGTGGTAGATCCGATAGCGTGGCGCGAAACCGAAATTGAGACCGGATATGGGAAAATTTAGCGTACCATAGAAGGATGAGTTCGATGGAAATTGGAATAGAACATATATCACAAGTAGGAGGAGGAGTTTTATTAAGAATAAAGGCGTGGGGGACGACTTTAGCGTGACCAATATCGGCGTAGTGCGACTTTTTCTAATCTACTGATTCGCGGCAATGTACTATAATTTCCTGTAGTTTTTTTTTTTTTTTTTTTTTTTTTTACCCCCCTTGGGTTTGCTACCAAAGAACATTAGCCCAGAAAAAAGGAATAGATACATGGAATAGAATAGAAATTATATTTTTATTCTGTCGACAATGGAATTAAGGAACAACCCTAGGACAGGAACAACAGAGAGAATAGGTAGAGAAAGAACATAAGAGGCGTTGAAAGGAGCAGGAAGACCAAGCTTTAAAAGATGAGTTGACCGAATTGAGCGAAGTTTATTTGATGCAGGAAGCGCGCGTCAGATTGCGGACCATTTGTTATTCGGCGATGTTTTAACTAGCGACGTGAAATCTGATCAAATGGATATCTGAGGGCGGGAAAACAGGTGTCCGCATATTTTGCGGCGAGATCGACTAATTCGTTTTCAACGATGCTCACACGGTATCCACGCGAGTGTAATACGACTCGATTCTTCAGACAATGATGAGATAATGCCTTTCGTGATTAGGTCTGACGATTTTAAATAGAATCGCCGTAGGCAGAAAAACGAGGTTAAAGAGTCAATGTAGAAAAAAACGTCTAAATTAGATTTAAGTAGCCAACGGCAAGTTTGACAGCAAACAGTTCGGATGATAGAACTGAAAACGTACTTGGTTACGACTTACGATAAGCATCTATAGTACTTCATGACGACTGCACTACCAATCGAATCTGACTTAGAACCGTCTGCAATTGTTTTTGTTCGATCAAGGAAATTTGATATTGGATTTTGAATGTTGCAGTTGATTACAGAAGCTGAGGTGATATCTGTAATTAATTGTTCCTTTTATGTAAGTTATTAATTTGTTGCTTGTATATATTTTATTGGAGATTTTAATGTTCTTTTCTATTTGTCAAAGTTGTTTCTATACCATTACTATCCATCACATTTGGTTAAATAGCAATAAATTTAAATGCATTCGTTCACAACTTCCCTTCTTACCCTATCTTTCTGAGCTTCTCAAGCATGGCGAAAGTTTCACATATATATATATATATATATATCGTTCATTAAATACAATAACGTCATAACTCAAAAAATAGCGAATTTGAGTTATGTGTATAATTGGAATGTACTTTATAAGTACAGTTAGAGGTTACAACGCCATATTTATAAATAATAAATTCGACAAAATAAACATTGCTCTTGGAACGTACACACCGTTCAAATTATAGTAAATGTAAATTTTAATTTGCATTTTCTGCGAAATATCGTTTTTTCAGTTATGGCATTATTGTATTTAATGAGCGATATGTATATATGTGTGTATATATATATATTATATATATATATATATATATAAGTAAAAGTAAAGTAGGTCCCATCCCCTTGACAGGGCGTCGGGATTGTGAAGTTAAGGTTTACAATGAGTAGGGGGCCAGTTCCTTTCTGCTTGGGATCCGCTTTTACTTTCCCAGATTTCTCTAGTACCCAATTATTAAGTCTCGAACCCGTGACCTCCGACTTGGTAGCCAAGCACCTTAACTACTAGGCTACCACGCTCCCTTATATATATATATGTGTGTATATATATATATATATATATATATATATATATATATAATTATATATGTGCTTTACTTACGCGAATAATAGAAATATCTGTTCGCACTTGTTTAGTTCTTCGTCTTTCCGTGGCTGAGACCACTGTTATATGGCGCTTAAAGCGGAAAACTGAAAGATTCCAAGTTAATATTCCACAACTGCAACCAAAACGTAAAGATCGATATTGAAAATGAAAAAATTTCGTACGTACAAATTTATTATCGAGCTAGGAAACATCATGGCTTTTCCATCAGTTCTGCTATACATGAAATATATAAAATTCACTGAAAGTTATGTAATTAAAAATTTGTCCACGACGAGACGTCCAAATAAACTTTTCCATACAGCTCGTAGTGCGGAACGTGCTACATTTACTACTACATTACGCGCACTTGCTGCAGCTTATTTAAAATACTGTCACTCGCAGTGTTGTATAGAAAAAGGGCGAACCAGTTTAAAATTGTAGACTCCTTATTCTCTATTGACACAACTACCTTTTAGCGTTATTTGAATTAGCATAAATTAAGAAAATTAAATTTTAAAGTAACTAAAGCGATTTTGAAAAACCCCGCTTTGCATTACAAACATCTCTCAGATGAAAGGAAAGAGTCCGTCATGCGAAATTTCATGTTTCTGACCTTTACATGCTCAGCATTAATCGATTGACACGCACTTAAACACTCCTTTTATTATTATAAATTCGCATTAATATAAATATATAGCGTGGTCATTTTATACGCTTAATTAACCTAGTAGTAATTGTGTCTACTAGTGAAAAGGTAGAATAAAATATTAACTTTTAATGTCGAATAAATAGTTAATATTTATAAAAAAAATACATCTCGGTTCATTTCACTTTCCTGCGAAAAAAATAATCTCAATTGCTCCTCCTTGTACGGTTAGCCTTTACCGCTCGTTTTTTTGTATCCTACCCATAATTCTGTTCAACTTGTACATTTAATTCTGTGCGGTGGTATGAAGCGGAATATGATCGGTGTTGAGATAGCTGTGAGTGTGCATTGCTGTTATATGCAAACACTGAGCCGGATACGTATTTGAATTTTTAAGAAGTATTTTCTGGTGGTGGTGTTAGAGTGGCTGATATTTGATAAATCTTATCATTTCTTTTGTTTATAGCTTAGCACGATAATTTATTTTTGTTACTTTATTTTTACACGGTTCGCTACGTGGTCAATTGCAAATCGGTGTGTATGATAAGTGCGTCAGGCTTCTCAGTTTCGATTAATGTAGCAGCGGTTCACGTAGGGATTAATTTTTGATTAGCTGGATACACGTGTGTGAATTATGTGTACGAATGGTGTGCATAGATTTAGATATAAACCGGTGGAAATTAAAGTTAAATAGCGATAAATAAATGGTCAATTCTCTACTATCGCACCAGTGTTTAACGACCAATAATAATGACTTCTCCGATTCAATTTTGTAAGAAAATTAACTGCGCTAATTACACAACAATTGGTGACTTGGAGAGGGGATGGATAGGACTGTTTAATATAGACAAAGGATGTACAAAAATTAATAAAGATCTACATTATGTACTGCATCTAAACATAAGAAGCCTAAGAAATAACTGGGATGAATTTTTGGCATACATTTATAAATCACTTCTCAGTGTGATCATTATCACGGAAACAAATGTGAGAGAAAACAAATTAAATTTATACAAGATCCCGAGGTTCACCAGGTATAGCAATAAAAAACTAAATAAATTTAATGGAGGAGTTGCCATATTTGCAATAATAGTTTTAAATCCAACTTCTATGCTGAATATAATAATAATGCGTTTGAGTACTTAGCTGTTGACATAGAAATACATAGCAAGAAAACAATACGAATATTTGCATTTTACCGATTACCAAGCCGTAATGTCAACGAATTCTTGTGTGAGCTAGATTTATTTACTAAACAGATTGAGAATAAACAAGAACTTTTAATATGTGGGGACTTTAATATAACTCTATTAAAATGTAATACTAAATCGGCAAATTTTTTAAATATTATGGCTGGATGTGGGTGTATAAGATTGCTTGATGATGTAACGCGAGAGGAATTTAGAGATGGTAATTTAACTCAATCGTGTATAGATAATATCTTTATTAGGAGCTCAACGGAAGAAATTTATGCAGGAATTATTAACTCATAAATATCCGATCATTATACAATTGGTTGCGTATTTCCCATTAATAGGTTTTCTTACCAAAACATGAAAAGACAAACAAAAAATAGGTTAAACGAAATGTGGCTGAACCACAAACTTAACAGTTATGACTGGCATAGTCTTGAAAAGATTGACTCCATCGAAAATAGCTGCTCGCAAATGCAATCTAAATTTAATAATTTATATAAGGAATACAGAAAGCAGGTGATGTGCACAAAGGAAAATAATTGTTCATTTAAAAATGACTGGATGAATATAAAAATTTTAAACCTGATAAAAATTAGAGATATTTACTATAAGCGCAGTAAAAATAATACAACAAACGCGAGGTATAAAAAGTTATATAAAACATACAGAAATATGATTAAAACCGAAATTAGGAAAGAAAAATTAGAATATTACAATAAACAAATGCAGCATGCTAATAACAATATCAAAAAAGTATGGCAGATAATCACTAATATAGTATACAATAAAAACAAATCTTCAATTGATGAGGTCATCTTGAGACATTTTGCAAGTGCAAGACATGCGGCGAGTAAATTTATCGATCACTTCTCCCAATCAAAACAGCATTGTGCTCAAGCGTGTAATACACAATTATTGAATAGCGATAACTTAGAGCTGACACTCACGTCATTCTATATTCCAACAGTTACAAACAAACAAGTAGAAGAAATAATTAACAGACTACCGATTCACAAAGCCCCAGGATGGAATGATATTAGAGCTTCGGATATTAAAAATAATGTAGCTATATTTACCCCCTTACTTACAAAGATAATTAACGGTTCAATTAAAGAAGGTAGCATTCCTGATGGACTAAAAACTGGTGTTATTAGACCGATATCTAAAAACGGATTGGCGAGTGCTTGTGACAATTATAGACCAATACGTTGTGTTTCATTCAAGAAATTATTTGGAGAGAAACGAGTTGCTGCATAATATGCAGTTTAGTTTCAGAGAAGGAAAATCAACTGTCTCTTTGTTAAGAGTATTAACAAATAGGATAAATAAGAGGTTGGCAAACGGCAAATAATTTATCATAATTTTTATAGACATTAGTAAAGCATTCGATGCGGTAAACTATCAAATATTGTTGCGAGCTATGAAAGGAATGAGAATCATTTGTAGACAAAATAAATGGTTTGAAAGTTATTTGTATAATAAGAAAATCGTAGTAAAAATCGATGAAGAATTAAGTAAAGAAGAAATGGCATTAACATGGGTGGGACAAGGAACTATTTTGGCTCCGTTGTTATTTTTGATCTATACCAACTCTCTTCATAAATTCGTTAAAAATTCGACAGCCTTTGCTTATGCGGATGATATAGCACTCGTTATCGAGCACCGCGACATCCACGAGGCTGAAAAACTCTTGCAAAAGGATGTGAATAGTATGTGTAGGTGGGCGCATGATAAACATCTGACTATTAATATAAAAAAATCGAAGGCTTTGTATATAAGAACATTCAGTAGATGTAGAACATATAAGCCATCTATTACAGTGCATAACAATAATTGCTTACATAATTACTTGACTTCTACTTCGAACTGTGGGTGCACACAACTGGAAACGACAGAAGAGGTTAAATATTTAGGATTAATCATCGACAGAATCTTGGGACAAGTATGTTATAAATTTATCTAATAAAATCGGGCAAATGATACCGGCACTTTATAAATTGGCTCTTTCAATACCATATGGTAGTTTGCGTGTATACTATAACGCTATAGTATTGTCTAGAATCATGTATGGGATATCAATTCGGTGTGGAGCAAAACGAACGATAACTAAAAAGATTAGTAGTCAGCAAAAGAAATGCTTAAAGGTAATATTACCTAATAAAGATTAGGTTAACAGCAATATTAGCTGGCGGAGAGAAAAAAATGAAATGTCTCCAAGGATGTACTTCTTTTATCACCGATTACTTGAATATGAGACCACAAGTATATCAATTGTTACAATGGCAAGAAGTAGGACAACGCAGAGTAATAGGGAGGTATATTTTATTCAACCGAAAGGCATAAATGCTTAAGATTGATAATACGGATGAAATAGTTCTAATTAAGCTTCTAGAACGAATTCTAGAAGATATAATGCCGAAAAAGAAATAGGAACTTGGAAATTATTAATTAAGCAATGGTTGATTGATAACACTGAGTGACATTAGAGTAGATAAACTGGGAATTCTCTCGGAGAATCGACCATTCCGATATATTTGTCGAACACGTGGTTATGAAATTGAATAACGATAAGTAGTTTTTATCTTTTTTAGTCTTGTTTTATTATTATTATTTTATTTTTAGTTTATATAGTTTTCTCACTATTTATAAGTACGAAAATTAATAGTATAAGTAAAGAGAACTATTGTAACACATTATTTCTTGGATAAACGAAGATAAGCGTGTTGGGCAACCACAGACGGGCTCTATGCCTTGCGGGACCCGCAACTTATTTTTTAATAAAAAAAAAAAAAAATTCCTTGCGAAATAATTAGGTCAAACTTTCTCTTTGCTAAGAGCTTTTCCGATCGTTTTCGATATTATTTAAAATGTTTTCTATCTTCATATCTATTCGCATAAAAATTAACGTTTGTTTTTCTTCGGAAAATGAAGAAAGGCCCATTTTTTTCTTTTCAATTCTTGTTCTTTTAAAGCATCTGTCTTTTTGGGAATGATTCGCGAACATTTGCTATTTTCCTCGGCATTTAAATTTAATCGAACAGTTAATAAAGTAGCATTTTTTATTCACGTACGTTTTCGCCGTGGGAAGTAAATCTTTCAACTCGGTTTCCGGTGTTATTTTTCGCTTTTAGGCGCCGCACAAACGTTTTACTTTTATAATAAAAGGAAAAAAGGTACCGCACGAACATTTTTTTATCGACTTCTACACAGTTCACGGCTAATAGTGAGTTCGTAAAATTTAAATTTGGGATGCACTTTGATAAATTTTTCATTCGAAATCCTTTATTCACAGCAAGATTATTTAAATTGTAAAAATCAAGCATAAATGAAAGTTACCCCTGTTCTTTGTGTGCAAGGAAGTTTAGAATAGTAATGGACTAGAAGACTTACAGGGAGCTTTTAAGAATGTGTAAATTGTTTGAGACATATTATTTAACCTTAACTTATTTCATATTCGATCTTAATGTCGAAAACTTCAAAAATTCTAAAACTGTAATTCAGCAGAAACGTAAATATATCTCCTGCAAACAAACAAACTAGAGTGGGATCGCGGTTAAAATAACACAAACATAATTAATTGCAAAAGATGCGCATAATCCATAGAATATAAGGAAAGTGAAATAACCCGATAAAAGTTGCATATTCGTCATAAAACAATTACAAGAAAAATTACTTTCTTAGCAGCACCAACTTTCAACATGTTTACAAATGATTAAATAACGAGAAACATACATGCAGTAATTGGACCAACCAGTACCAGTTAATGGTTAAACGTCTTACTGCGTTTCACTCAAGACTTACGTCTATGCATATGGTATGCTTCCATTGGTAAACACACAAAGTATTTTTGCACCAACTGACACAAATTAGCTGGTTAGTTTACATCTGTGTATGTCTGTGCTTTTCATCGTATTATAGTACTGTGTAAGTTTCTAAGTTAGCTTTGGTTCATTAGCAGCACATATATATATATATAGAACAAACATATAAATAAATATGGGATTACAGTTCTCAACTTTGTTGATTATGCTGCCTCTTTATGTATCATAAAAAGATCCATTTACATCACACAGAAGCGCCCAAATAACACTTGTAATATGGATGAAAATCTTCTAAAAAAAACTGAGATATTTTAACTAAAATTGTGTAATTTAATTAAATACAATTTGTTTTTATCTATAATTTCTGAAATTGCGGGTATGCAGAAAAAAAAGCAAACTATCAGGTGTTTCTTATTTCACTACTAACAGAGTAAGTGATATTTGAAAATAAAACAGACAACTAATGCATACTTCTATTCTCTTGTTTCTTGTAATGTGTAGACTGGGAAATTCACAGGTTTCCAGCAAATAATTGAATTTACAGTTGATCATGAAACAGATATATCAAACGAATAAAAATAACCCATTGAGAACTTTTACATAATACTTGTTTTATAAAGCAAATGTGCTGATAGTTGACTTATCAGAAAATCAGTCGTTGACATTGATTACTATTTTTCTGAACAGAAATAGATAAAACAAATATGTGGCTAATAGATGAACATATACATAATGAAATGTTAAGTTAGAGTTCTCATTGATAGTTAATCAGTGTTACTAAATTTTATACACATCCACCACAATCATACAATTCAAATAACAAGTTAATTCTTTCTAATACGATATATGCTAGATACACAAGCATGCATACCTACAACAGGTCAAGAGAGAAAAACATCAACAAAGCGTGCGAAAACTAACAGGTATTTCAGGATATTATATTAATACAATTCAAAACATATACACGTCAGAAAGATATGCTTTAGGCAGACAAGCACATCAACATGACAATCTTGTATAAACTGTAAATTAATTAATATACTGATAGAACATGATTTTTTTTTTTTTTTTTAAAACCTATATTTCAATTTTAACATTTTACAATCTTATATTTACGTCCGTCAAGCTTGCGCTTGTCGACGGAGTTCTTATAATTTATCTTATTCTAGGTATTTAAAGTATATAAGCGCTCAATCATCCAGCATTTTTATCCATCCATCCACTTCATTTCCACATAGTTTTCTTTATTTAATTTTCCCTTTCGTTTATTTTATTATTTTGTTTATATTCTTTTCTATTTGTAACCACTTTCTAACACCCTATTTCAGCTTCCTCTCCATTTTTTCCTTTATTATTTCTTGCGGCATTTTATTTAGCATTTGCGCCAACACATATTTAGCCGTTTGCTCTCCATATTTTGTTCTGACTCTCGGGAGTTTATATCTGGGTCTATTTCTTAATTCTGTAGTTACCTCTATTCTTTTTTCTATCTTTGCTCTACTGTCTATTTTTAAGTGTTCCCAGAATGTTATACTTAAGTACAACCCTCTTACGCTTAATAAATTTTCTTTTTTTAAAGTCTCTTCTGAATTTACATAATTTCTTTTTGATATTAATCTTATACATTTCGTTTGTAACTTGTTTACTTTGCCTATATACGTTTTCCCGGTTATTCCCCATGCTTGTACTCCATATCTTAAATGCGATTCAACCAGGGCATAATATATCATCTTTAATGTTTTATTACTTACATATTTCTTCAATGTATACAATGATGGTATTACTCCCCTTATCTTTTTTGCTACATAATCTGTATGTTTATCCCATCTTAAATGATCATCTATTATGACTCCTAAGTACTTGTAACTTTGCATTCTTTCAATTTTCTCACAATTTATCCTTTTGAATTCCTCTTTGCTTTCTATATCACGAACACATTCGTTTGAGTGCATTGTAACTTTCGGCTCAAAACTTTCTTTTGTTTTCTTTGGCGTCAACAGCATCATTTTGGTCTTAGTTATATTAATTCTTAAGTCATTGTCATGCGCCCATCTACTTATTGTTACCAAATCCTGCTGCATTTACGTTTCTAATATCTTGGCATCTTCATGCGCTGCCATTATGGCTAGGTCGTCCGAAAAAGCAAATAACTTGCATTGCTTTAATAATTTATGCAACCCGTTTATGTATATTATAAACAGCAGCGGCGACAAAATGCCGCGTTGAAGCACCCCTTTATTTCCTACTACGAGTATTTCTTCACTTTGTTCCCCTAATATCCCAACTACTGTTTTCCTGTTTTGTAAATAGTTTTTAAACCATTCCTTTACCTTACCAGTTATCCCAATATCCTCTAGTTTTCCTAGAAGCTTCTGGTGGTTTACTGTGTCAAATGCTTTTGTCAGGTCTATATATGTCACTAAGACTTTATTTCCTACTTCAAAATTTTCCCTAATTTTCTCTGCGAAATCTCCAAGTGCTTTGGAGGTTGATTTGTTTTTCTGGAACCCATATTGTTGTTTATCTATAATCTCATTTTCTTCTATATATTTTACTAATTGCTTATCTATATATTTTTCCAAAATTTTCATGATCGCATTTATTATCGCTATGGGCCGGTAGTTTTTGTAATCTGAGTGTTCTCCTTTTTTATAGATTGGTCTCACTAACACCGTTTTCATTTTTTCTGGAATAGTTGCTGCCTCAATCGTATCATTTATTAATTCTGCGATTTTACTTGCTACACCATCTTTCACTTTTCTTAAATCTTTTATTCTGATTTAAACGTGTACATAAGAACATGCACGACATCTTTAGTAGGCAAACACACTGATGTTTCTGTACTGGAAAAAGTAGCTGTGGCTATTGCTTTCCAAGTAAATAAATAAGCAAATACAACCAGCGAAATCAACGCAAATGGTTAAATTAAGTCTTCCTGACTTAGCGACGTTGCGCAATTAGTAAATCTAACGGAATAGGGGTTAAAAACAAACAGAAACTCCAGTTATTCAAAAAATGAAAGGACCCAGTAGTGATGAAAGTATGTTCATAACGCAGTCTAATATTTTTTTATAGTTGGTTCATATGATGTTAATTTATTGTTTTATTAATCCTGTAACAACAATAAATGAGGAAAATATTTTCCAGATATCATGAAATAAAAACGGTATTAAATAAATTAATAACGTATACAAATCTTACCGAAACCTTGAATCCATAAGAGGTGATTACTCGAAGTATTTCATTTAAAAGTTAATTAAAAAATAGCTATATACGCAAAACGTCATTTATACAATTGAGGTTTAAATTAATTCATTAAAAATAGTAAAGAAAAAGAAAGATAAAAAAATAGTGTACACTGATTTCTGTATTCAAATTTCATTTTCTGTTCTTTCACAGCAGTAAAATGTTCAATCACTTTTTCATCAAACCCACGAATTTCATTAAGAATTAAATTATTATTCGGCGAAATCATTATTAAATCACTGAGTCTTTCTCAGTCATTATATTCCTTTAAAATGTTTTTATTTGGAAAACATAGCTCGGTTTCAGAAGTTTACATGTATAATTGAATTTAATCGTTTCGTTAAAACTATCACCTCAACCAACTGTACTGAAAATCTTCTCTGAAATAAAGGATTTCAAACCCTATTTTTAATTTATATACGCGTCTAGCATTGAATAAAATTGAACGACCGATTCCGATTTAGGGAAATGATTCTTATAAATGGTGAAATTTTTAATATTTACTGAATTAGCGGTTTCTAAATAATTTCTACATGAAAGTTTTTTCTTTTTTATTTGAAAAATTATTGCGTTGCACACTTCTTTAGAAGCGACAGAATCTGTGTGATTAGCTTTCTCCATTTACAGAAGTTTAGACAACTTTCGGCTTCATTTAAATCAATTTTGAAAGTAGAATTTCGAATTGTAAATACACAGATGATAATATGAAGGAGCCAAGTCTGGACTATAGGGTGGATGGTTGAAAGTTTCCCATTTGAATTGTTGCACAAGTTGTTGCGTCATCCAAGCCGTATGAGCCCGGGCATTTTCGCGGAGGAAAATCACGCCACTAGACAACAGACCTCGCCGTCGATTTTGAATAGCCCGCCGTAAAATTTCTTCAATGTCGCACAATATGCATCAGTATTGATAGTATCTCCACGGGTCATGAAGTCAATGAGCAGTACATCTCGCCTATTCCAGAAAATGGTTTCCATGACTTCCCGGGTAGATATTACCGTTTTGAACTTTTTGGGTTTGTTTAGTAAATGTGCATGATGCCACTCTACTGATTGTCTTTTATTCTCAGATGTTGCAAAAGAAATCCATGTTTCGTCACCAGTGACTATGCGAGTCAAGAAAGAGTCTTCTTCACGAAAATAACGTTCCAAGAACGTCAGTGCTGCAGCCATACGCGTGGCTTTATGTTCATCAGTAAGCATGCGAGGAACCCGGCGTAAATGGGATGATCATTTGTATTTTTGTTTGAGTTTTATTTGTACAATTGCCAGACACTAGCGCCATCGTAGCGTTATGTAATTAAGATTAAGCATTTCAATTTATTCTTAATCATTTCCATTAAACCATTAGCTGATCGATCTGTAACCGTCAAAAAACTCAAAAATTCGTTCTTTATACAGCCGTAATATAAATATCTAAGTATGAGAACCATCTGGCAGTGATGCGAAATATTTATAGTTTCGTCGCACTGAATTTTTAAAAATTGGCTTTCGTCAATTTGTTTTTTAATTATTTTTTTAAAAATTTTTTTAGAAGTTTTCAATGTGCGGCAGCGGGATTCGAAACCGGTGCTACCCGAACGAAACACCGCTGTCTAACCAACTACGTCACGATAGCTGGCTTTTTAAATTTCTTTTCGCCATACAGCTTTGTAAAATCTCATTATGAATTGTGTTTGATGTTCCTTTAAAAACAGACGTAGAATCTAAATGTTGTTATTTAAAATTATATCCAATTCGGACGAGAAGTCAAGTAGTTCACGAAAACACTGCGATTTTGGAAATTATCTCTTTCGTCATATCCCCGTAATGCGAATTTTAATTTTCCACGAAATTTTACACAGTTAATTTTTTTTTAGACGTATTCCTTTTCGATGGCCTGTTAATTTTTTTTTGTTTACTATCATTTACCTCTATAACCACTATGTAAATTATTTTTGATATTTTGCGAGCTTAGCAATAGCTCAATCTTCTTCTTCTCGTCGGGCGAACAGCCGTGTCAGCACTTTACTTAATTATAATTCTACATCCAGACAACTATGACAAAGCGGATGGCGTCATTGATCGCAAATCTTGCAAATCTCCCGTTAAAGCGTTTTTTTGAGCACTCGAATTCTATGTGCTCAATGGTTTGTCGCGGGTTACCACAATCACAGGACGGATTATTGATTAATCCAAATTTTGATTTCATATCTCCGCAACTACCATGCCCC
Organism: Icerya purchasi; assembly: GCA_039619475.1. NCBI lineage: Eukaryota > Metazoa > Arthropoda > Insecta > Hemiptera > Monophlebidae > Icerya > Icerya purchasi. Next base: position 227,486,141 of record CM077116.1, read on the forward strand.
GTGCGAATGCGATTGAATAGTACCCATTCCGCTTTTCTGACGTCTGGTGTCTGTGTTGTCAATGTGATGTCGTCGGCATAGATAAATTTTATGGCTGTAATTGTCGCTAAGTCATGGATTATATAAATTAAACAACAACAGCGGCAACACAGAGCCCTATGGGAGGCCATTGTTAAGTTCCAACTACTGCCTACTTTATCCGCCATGCGCACGATTGGACAATATTTCATTTATCACGGTCCCAGTGGTGTTACATGGAATTACCCTAAAAAAATGATGGAGCAATCCGTGCCGCCACACTGTGTCATATGCTAAAGAAAGGTCTATGAATACGGCAGAGGTTTTCAATTTCTTCTGATATCCATTCTTAACATATGTTGTGAGGCAGCTGTTTGGTCGACACAGTTTCGGTTTGCGCGGAAAACCGACTGTTCAATATGTACTTTTGTATTGATTATCGGCATAATTCTGTTGTAAACTATCCTTTCCAGGAGCTTGTAACTAACGTTGAATAATGCAATTGGCCGATTCTGCGTTTTGCCGGCACAGGTTGTAACTGTGCGTCACTTGTAACAAAGCACAAATCAGGTGTAGAATCAGTACCCCACCTCACTGAGTGAAAGGTGCCTTTTTGTTTTGAGCTATAGAACAGGAACACGTTTGTCCTATCTGCTCACTCAGTTACTGCTTCACCGTTCGGTTTGTTATTACTGTAACCCCAAGCGGTGTGCCAACTATTGAAGTCCCCCTCCACAACTGCCGGATGTGGCAGTAGAGGTAACATTTGTGATGGCCATGTTTAATGTGGAAGTTTATACACGTTGCATATATTTAGCGTTTGAACCGAAATTGTGATTATCATTTTGATCGGTTGCTGTGTCGAGACTCCGTGTCAGTCCTTTCTTCACATACGCCGTTATACCATACTGACGGTGCCAGATAGATCCAGCAATATCAAATCCCTCTATTTTTCCAGCTATCCTCAGATACTGCCGGGAAGCGGCGTGTGTTTCTTCAGTTAAAATTACATCTATTTCTTCGTCTATTGTCAATCTAGAGAGTAGTTTACCCTTCGTCCTATACATTCCTTCAACGTTGATCTGTATTATTCGTGTGGTTCGAGGTGATTTTCCCGCCGTCTGCTTGTAGCCTCGAAAAAGGCTGTTTCGGGGTTGCTGACGTTGACTCATAATGACGACAGGTACATATATACAAGTTCGCCGCCTGGGTCCGTATTATTTTAGCCGGCATAAATACCGTTGCCCGGGGTGCACTACGAGGAAGCGTATAAGGGGAGCATCCCAATAGTTCAATATTGTGAATTTTTGAGAGTTCGTGTTTTTTTGCTCTCCCGAAGAAAATCTCAACTGATCAAGTTTTTTCAGATGTATTATTAGAGAAAAACAAAACACATGGAAAACCGAGTAAAAAATTTGTTTTGTTACAGTCGGAAATCTGAGAAAATTTATTAGAAATATTTGAATTATCGATTATATGCACCGTTACGTAGTCTATATTTTCCATTATACACTGTTTAATTTTGGTGCCGATCCACAGCTAATGTTTTTAATCTTTTCCGATAACGGCAGCTGGCGAAAATTCATATTTAAAATATTTTATCGAGTTTTCGACCATTTTCACAACTGGCGCGAACGAAAGTGGAAAAAATATTACATTATAGTTCAGAAGTTGAATACCATACTCAACAAAACCAAACATACACAACGGTATATAGTGCCGCCTATTTCGACAGATATAATTGGAAAAGATCATCATGGTCGGTTTAGTCCTACTTCGGTCATAAAAATGTGCATCTTCACTTCTAGTTGAAACCCGGGTGTCAACGCACTTTTTTAAGAACTCTGCGGGTCCAAATCGAATTAGTTCCACTAGCTATAGTGTAGGTGTGGAAACATTCCCTATACTCGACTCTGAACAGCCGAGAGCAGTCCATTGACCTGATTGACACACACACATACACAGGAATATTCGCGACAAATCGCACAGCATATATATATATATGACTGTTTCGAACGCGTTCTTACGTAAAATTGCATATTTACAAAATTTCCGAAAAACTTAATGGGGAAGAGGACTAAAAATTTTCCGCTAGGTACCGCCACTGCTCTGACTTAACGTGCACTAAGAATTCACATCAACAAATACTACCCGATAACGCTCGCGCTAAGAAAATCGGCTAATTTTCAGGTTATTACATAGCCTCTTGCGAGTGAGTACACAAATATGTATGTAAACAACATGAATTCTTACCGATTATAGTACTATCTCAACATATAAACAACTGAACAAAGTATTTTTTTACTCGTTGCTACAACACACATAGACGCGAACAAACCTGCGTGAACTGGTGCAAAATCAGTGTTCTCCACTACTGTATTCAGTGTCCTTAGCTTACGTATAATGTAAAAAACCTATACAGGTGTTCATTCAAACATATAAATATGGGTAATTTAGATGAAAATCTTGCGTTGTTAGCTAAAATTTTAAATTTTCCGCAAGTTTTTTGTTTTGTTGCTGTTGATTTTTTTAATATTTTTAATAAGGTATATGCAGGTAATAACGTCACCTTAAGCTTTTTGAATTTTTTTAAAGAAGAAGAAAAGATTTAAATAAAAAAATGCTTTTTTACAAAAAATAAATACCGACTTCAAGGTTTATTATAAAAATTTAAAAATGCACTAAAAAGTAAAAAATAATTACTCCCGATAAAATATATATATCAGAGTGATATAACTTAAGGTGATATCGTAATTCTTATACAACATTAACTTTTTGGAGTTGGAATTAAATTCATGTTAGGAACAATTTAATCAACATTTAATGCAGTTTTTAATTATTCTTTTAATATGAATTTGATGCCAACTCCAAAAAATTAATGTTGTATAAGAATTACGATATCACCTTAAGTTATATCACTCTGATATATATATTTTTCGGGAGTAATTATTTTTTACTTTTTAGTGCATTTTTAAATTTTTATAATAAACCTTGAAGTCGGTATTTATTTTTTGTAAAAAAGCATTTTATTTTTTTACTTTTTAGTGCATTTTTATTCAATTAAATTAAAACATTTTAATAAGAACAGATATTTCCACGGTAAAAACACCAAAAGTTACATTTCCATGGTAATTTGGTAAATTTATAGTATTTTAAGTCAAAAATCTAATCCGACGGTGAAAACAATCATGAATGAAAAGCATCCAAAAAGCTTCAATCTCCCGCATTATTAAGGATAACTCAAAAACTATCGGTCAGACCTTGATCAAATTTAAATGGGACCACATGACAAACACCACTTTTCAAATAAAAGAAGAATCATCAAAATCGGTTCATCTAGAAGAAAGTTCTGTGGTAACACACATAAAAAAAAAAAAAATACAGTCGAATTGAATACCTCCTCCTTTTTTGAAGTCGGTTAAAAAAGGGGGTCCATCACATACTTTAAAAAAAATTTCAACCCTCTACCCTTTCATGTATTCTCCCCAGAAACAATTGAAAAAAGTACTATGATGTAGCGTAATATCAATTTATTGCGCGCTGTTAAGTATACACGTCGCATAAACGGAACTAGGGAGACTAATAAAATAGTAAGTTAATAATAACAAATATAATAAACAATTATAAGAAACTAATAAGATAACATTTTCTTACTTAGTAACGTTTTCGGGCATAACCCATCATCAGCTAAATCAATATGTGAACAGATACAAATTCTAAATCACACTGAGGTCAACAAGGGAATACAGTGGGTTTATATATAGATTTAAAATAACAAATATAGAGTCAATGGTCATAACTATTAAAAGGGTAAAGTACATAGACTATAATAAATAATATTTAAAAAATTTAATGATCGAGTTTAAATAAATATAAAAATATATAACATATATTTTAAAATTTTATATTAAATAGGGGGTTATTGTTATTTGGGATTTGATCATTTAGAATATTACTTTTGTGTTTATTTATTTAGTAATTTTCAGCTATGTTCATAGCATTACCTTTATCATATTTAGCTAAGACTGTGACTGTTTTTTCTATAGAATTTGGTTTATGTTTATTCTTTATCATGGGTGCCAAGCCACACCGGACTTAGGGGTAATTACTTAGCTGACATCGCTGCTAAGTCAACACTGTCGTGCCCCATACCCTGTTCCCCTCCTCTTCCCGCCGACATAGTAAAATCTATAAAAATTCTTGTGCAATCCCAATGGAAGCAAGATTGGCTCGCTAGACAATCTTGCTTTTTTAAAAGAAATAAAACACGGAATTGACCCTTGGTTCCCTCCTTCTGACCTCTCCAGAACCCACTTTGTGGCTATGGCAAGACTCCGCATTGGATATATTTCGCTGACTCATGATCATCTCTTACTTAATTGCGAGCCCCCTTTCGAATGCCCCTTTTGCTCCCTTCCCCCCGCTCCTACAGTAAAACACCTGCTCCTGGAGTGCCCCTCCTTCGCGCTCCAGCGTGCCAAGCACCGGATAGCGTCTTTGCAGTCGTCTTTGACCAACTCGCCTTTGAACATTGCAGACACTATTAGGTTTCTTTATACAACTAACTTATTTCGAACCATTTAACTCTCCGATTGCCATAGTGTCGTAATAGCCCCGGCAGCTGTACACGGCACTCAAAGAAGAAAAAAAAAAAAAAAGTGCTCGGCATAAGTGGATTTTTTTATTTCATTGTTTTTAAATGATTTTTAAAAACAATGAAATAGAAAAATCCACTTATGCCGAGCATTTGATAAAGAATAAACATAAACCAAATTCTATAGAAAAAACAGTCACAGTCTTAGCTAAATATGATAAAGGTAATGCTATGAACATAGCTGAAAATTACTAAATAAATAAACACAAAAGTAATATTCTAAATGATCAAATCCCAAATAACAATAACCCCCTATTTAATATAAAATTTTAAAATATATGTTATATATTTTTATATTTATTTAAACTCGATCGTTAAATTTTTTAAATATTATTTATTATAGTCTATGTACTTTACCCTTTTAATAGTTATGACCATTGACTCTATTTGTTATTTTAAACCTATATATAAACCACTGTATTCCCTTGTTGACCTCAGTGTGATTTAGAATTTGTATCTGTTCACATATTGATTTAGCTGATGATGGGTTATGCCCGAAAACGTTACTAAGTAAGAAAATGTTATCTTATTAGTTTGTTATAATTGTTTATTATATTTGTTATTATTAACTTACTATTTTATATATTTAACAAACAGGATGAAAAAAGATTATTCATTAGGGAGACTAATCTTCCCCTTAAAATACATGGGCGTCAGCCTTTTTCATGGATGTTGTAGATTGCTTGTGGCTTATCGCAAAGATCATTACCCTGCCGCACTTTATTTAATGATGCAAAATAAGTTGCGACTACCGCTCGATTCAACTTCTGTGCTCTTCTAGCAGGATTCAAATTTTGACTTTTTCATAAAGAAATTTGATTTTGATGCCTGCAAATAAAATCTTCAAGCCAATATCGACCCGCTGCTTTTTCCGATTCTTGAAATGGATTTGGAACGCTGTTCTCTTTGCAGTACCGATAAACACCAGTTCGTAAAGTTAGCGATGTCAACGGATTATTTCGGCCAATCGTTTGATTCTTTGACATAATTCAGTCGTAGCTTCACTTAGGACAGGTTTACGGTCAAGTTTTTCTTTATTTAGTTTCGTTTGCAGCGATGTAGTCCCGCAAAGTTAGTCACGGAATAAATTTTAAAAACTGTACTTGCCTTATTCACGGACATTACGTGTTACACTTTTAAGTGCTTTTTTAAGATCATCTACTGCCCCCCCCACCCCGGAACACTTTTAATTTGACTAGCAATTATTGTAATACCATCTAAAGCAGTCTGGAAGTAGCAAAATATTTACCAAGAATTCGCAAAGTATCTACACCAACACTGGAAAAACAAATTTTTGCATTACCCATGAAGAGGTAGACAATTTACGAAGACAACAATTGTGATATCGCACGTGTTTATGCCATTTTTTTTTTTTGTAAATCCATGTTATGTGTGAAATGCCAACATGATTTTAAATATGAAAATTTTATGTAATATTCAACGTTCACTTGTTCCACAAGAATAATAATAACTACAAACTAGGCTGAAATTTATTTACAGTATAGTTTATAGAACGCGACTATGTGTGAAGTACAATTATTTCGATGTTACCAATTAATAACTAATCTGTGAATTTATGTATTTACCGCCTTTAGTAGAACTCTTCAGTTTCTATTTTAAAGCAAAATATTACATTTTTAATTCTGGACTGGTTATCAATATGATATAAATCGGTTATTCATCATGCAGTTTTAAATGTCGAATAAATAAAAACTTCAATAAGGAAAAAAAAAAGTATAAAATAATTTTGACTTTAATAAATTAAAATACCTCAATTTAAGGAAATGTTTCCGGACATAGACCATCATCAGCCAATAATACAGAGAACACTATCTTTTTTCCGTTTTCTAGGACGAAGTTTTTGGAAAGGTGTTCCTCTATTTTGACTAGGAATTGTCTTTGTTCCAGGAATTCGCCTTGGATAAACAGCTCTATCAGAGTCGACTGGCACATGGCATCGTCTTCTAGTAATAAAAACAACACACCAAATGAATACTATAAATTAGCCTTCCAAGAAATGCTGTACAATTATCCTAACCACAATAAACTCTTCACTGATGGTTCCAGTATAGCGGATAACAAGGGGGGGGGCGCTCTATCGGGCGCGACTCCATCGGGCGCAGACTCTATCGGGCGCAGCCTCTTTCGGGCGCAGCCTCTTTCGGGCGCAGGCGAATTCAGAACTTTTTACAGACCACCTACGGTGATTTTCAGGTATCATCCGTTAAATGTTATCATCTGTGTTAGTGAGAAACACGAGTTACCAAATACTGCTATCAGAAATTCCGTCCAAAAAATACCGTTCTTCGTTAACGATTTGGTTTTTCCGCGTGTATGGCATGTTCATTATGCATATATATATAATCACAAAACACATATTTTACATGATTTTATTTGGTTATTCGCTTTTTTAAAATATTTTCTATATTTTTTTTTTTGAAATAACGACTTCAGCGTGAAATACTCATAAACAGACTTTCGCGATGTAAATTTAAGAGTTCTGTTAGCAATGGTGACACGAAACGGACGACAATTATTAATATTAATTATCGGTCAAATGGATTGTCGGTTTTCTTCATTTTTTTTTTTTTTTTTCTAACGTATAGTCAACCGTATTTAAAAAATTACAAACTATCAACTCTACGCCATTTAAAGTGTAACATAACTGTATTGAATTTGCTTCTGATACATATTCCTTACATAATCTTTCTTTTTTATTCGTATCTAACAAATTTATTTGAGGATGCATTTATTGAAGTTTTTTCTGTTATCTACGATTTTAATTATATATTTAATTCCTTGGCGATCCAACCCTGGTTTCGAAGAAATATCGAAAATGACAAGCAAAGGCGCAAAAATTTTTAAACATAAACGCATTTATGTTAATACTGGGCGAGAAATATGTACGATATTACAAATTAATTGAATTTAATATTATGTAAATATAAATTATGGTAATCTTTAAATTAACTCACGAACGTACATGAAACATCCTGCCTGGCTAACTTTTTTTTTTTCTTTTAGTTCGTTTAGAAAAATTTTCAATCTTCAAAACACTGGACTAATATTATTTTCGTAAAAATTTTCTGTTTATTAACCGATTTTCTTGTTTTTTTTTTCTGTTTAGTAACTATTGATGATATAGTATAAAAAATAAATGCTAAAATAACAAACTAATACGTAAGTAACAAAATTAATATAAGAATATCAAACTTGTTATCTTAGGAACGTTTTCGGGCATAACCCATCTTCAGCTAAAATATAATCGAACTAAATTAAAAACATAGTGTAACAGTGAACACAATTTAAAACTTCACTTTGAAGCTAAAATAAAATTAAATTAAAACACAAAATTTTGGAAACAGTTATACTTCTTTTTTCGTATTTAAATAAAAAAGTAATACAAAATGTGAAAAAGGAAATCGCTGCAGCCAGTAAATCTGTTCTTATTGAAATGTTTTAATTTTTCTTAATAATCATCATTATTGGCTTTTTTACAGTGTACTAAATCTTAAGGTATCATTTAATTTTTGTATTGAAAGTACATATAGAAGTATCTGTTCTTAAATATATAATGAACTAATGTATAGGAGTGGGAAAAAAATTTTGGAAATATACAAATTCATATATATTTTTTGAAAATTTTTAATGATAATTATGGTCGAATTTGGACCATTGGAGGAACGCTAGTATTTATAAACATGTGAATGAAGTGGCAAACTGTAAATATATGAGATACATCTACATTGCAAAATGATCTAATCAATCATTATGCTCAACCACTTTGCTATATTTGCGATAAAATTATATTTTATTTTTTTTTATTAATTTATTTATTTTTTCTAAAATCTAGTTACCTGAAAAATAAATATTTTAGAGCTAGATATTTAATCATGCACGTTATGTAACATGGATTAATTACTTGGAATCTGTTTTTCTTATTACTGTGAAATATGACCTACATAAACCAGAATTCGTTTTTAAAACATGCAAAAACATTAGTAATAAAATTAACATGACTAAGTAACAAAAATTTTCCGATTTTTAAACAACTATTTGACATTCTTAAAAGTATATATTTGTTTTATAACCGTTATATGTAATTATTTTAGAAAACAACTAAATATCGATCGCTAGTGAGTATTCCTAAAAAATACAACAGCACTAAAAGCATATATGCGGAAAATAATTTTATGGATATATTGTAAACTGCTCATATTTCTCAAACGGGCGTCAATTTTTTTTGTCGATTCGGTTCTCACCATGGGAGATTTCCTGTGAGTGACTGAATAGACGTAATGAATAGGACCTCGAATATTTTACAATATGCGAATCCGTAGGAATAAAAGAAGAAGCAAAAGTGATAAAATCGTCATGGAAAAAATCGTATATTTTTCTTGGAATTGACTATAAGTTTATTGTAAAGCAGTTGTTATTATTTCGGTGGAAGAAGAATTACTAGAATATTTTTCGAATAGACTATTCTTAATAATGACCGTAGTACGGAAAATTAACGAATGAAACTGTTTTCTGTAAATAAGTGTAGTGCTTTAGTTTTTTTATTTTACCAAATCCTGAATAGCTTCATAAGAGGTGAAATTTATTTACCTGCATTGTTCATAACCCGTACTATTGGCTATTCGGTTTTAAATTTCTAAGGAAATGGTTAATTTTCCTAACAGAAGAACATAACAAAATGTGCAATAAATGCGTGTAAAACATGCCATTATTGTTATTTTTACTTTTCTGTTCCGAAAAAAAAAAAAGGATGTTGGCATATAATGGTTTCTGTCATTCGTCTATGAACGTGATATAATATCAACAAAATAAAGAAAACATAGTCTTATTGATAAAAGCAACCAAGTAAAAAAAAAGAAATATGTCGATTGCGACAAATGTTTGTTGAAAGTCGAAACAAATTATAATCAGCTTCAGCTTGAAGATTATCTTCGTGGAGTACCACATAATGTAATTAGTTAACTTTAGTGTTTGCATGTATTATAGGTACTATTATTATTACTTATATGTAAGATTTCGAAATCGTTTATTTATATATTTGTAATTAATGCTATTATTATTATATTATAATTGCAAACTCTTATTTTGTTGGGAAAACCTGAAAGAGTAAAAACATAATTTCTAATTCGACTAGCTGTATGAACACTGGTTGTACCTTGTATATATATATATATGGTTTGAGAAATTATCATTCCTGCGGAAAGAGGGGGATAATTTTTTTGCGACAGTTTTATCGCAATACATACTATAGGTTTCAAATTGTTGGTAACTTAAATATTGTTTATGCGTGTTACAGAAAATACCTATTTATTAAATAAAACTGTATCCATTTCATATAAGAAAAATTGATTCCTTATCGAAGAATAATGAGGATATTGTTCCAATTTTTGTGGTTTTTGAAAATTTCAGTTATTACTAAACGACCAAACATTGTAATTTGTGTAGTATGCTGTAAGCTAATTTAACAGGCTCAACTTGATATCGGCACAGTTGTGTTTAAGCCGTATGTGAAAAAAAGAAACAAAAAAAAACGACGGACTAGAATATTATTTTTCTTATAAATATGTTCAAAATTTATCCTCTTCTCTCTTTCATGCCTACTTCATGCGACATTTTATGTTTTCGTTTACTACAAAACATGCATGCAGGAGCAAGTTCACTTTTTCATAAATATTAAACATTTTTTTCTTTCTGTGCGTTTTACTTTTAGGTCAAATGAGGTTAAATCTGAAAAAGCAACCTAAAGGAATCGAACAAAAATAAAGACAAACATACTAGGGCTAACTGACGAATCATTCTGAATAAATTAATGAAATAACTATATAAAAACAAATAGACGATCGTGCTCATTTTAACAATTACTCATTTATTGTTTTGATCACATTTTGCCTCAACGGGACTTTTCTGTTCAGCAAACACAAAAAGAAAACAAGCAAGCGTACGGATAATTTCATATTTGCAACAACACATCAAAAGTACCGAAATGCAAACCGGGTAAAGGTCCTTGATCGACGTGACCAAATAAATAAATAAGACTGGGGTCGAAAAAGGTAATTCTCATTTAGGTTTTGCAGTCATTACCAATAAGCAGCTTCTTTCATATTATTCACTATTGTCACTAAAGAATTTTTTTTTTTCGAAATAAAACCAAAAAACCTTTAGTAAAGAAAGCCGGTATGATATGAAACAGAAGATAAAAAAGTTATTATTATAAATATTCAATGTAAATTGATAGAACGATGATTCGAATAACGAATACCTGCAAATTATTCCATTTAAAGCTTTGTGTTACTCAAATCCAACCCAGCTGAACTGACAATATTTAGAAAGTATTATTGAAATTTAGTGTGATAAGTTAGTAAAAAAACGAAATTCTAGAAAAAAAAATTCGGTTAAAACGCGTTTTGTAACTAACAAACATGTTAATTACAAAGTGGTTGTAGCCATTGACGGTTCTTTTCCTATTTTTATTAAACGCTATTTCACAGTGTTAATCGCTTTTGTTTCTCAACTTATTTCTTTACTTTTTTCTTTTCCCCTACAAAACACGCATCGAGTATTGCCGAGTCGATTTTTCTAATTATTATAATTTTTTTATGAGTCGCTCGCTTTATTATTAAACAAAACAAGAAAAGCTTCTTGCTTATTGGTTTTATTAAAATTTTTACGAAAATAATATTAGTCCAGTGTTTTGAAGATTGAAAATTATCCTAAACGAACTAAAAAAAAAAAAGAGAAGTTAGCCGACAGGATGTTTCATGTACTGAACATTCTGTGAGTTAATTTAAAGATTACCATAATTTACATTTACATAATATTATATTCAAAACAAAGATATTTAATTTTTAATTTGAAATATCGTATATATTTCTCGCCCAGTATTAACATAAATGTGTTTATGTTTAAAAATTTTTGCGCCTTTGCTTGTCATTTTCGATATTTCTTCGAAACCAGGGTTGGATCGCCAAGGAATTAAATATATAATTAAAATCGTAGATAACAGAAAAAACTTCAATAAATGCATCCTCAAATAAATTTGTTAGATACGAATAAAAAAGAAAGATTATGTAAGGAATATGTATCAGAAGCAAATTCAATACAGTTATGTTACACTTTAAATGGCGTAGAGTTGATAGTTTGTAATTTTTTAAATACGGTTGACTATACGTTAGAAAAAAAAAAAAAAATGAAGAAAACCGACAATCCATTTGACCGATAATTAATATTAATAATTGTCGTCCGTTTCGTGTCACCATTGCTAACAGAACTCTTAAATTTACATCGCGAAAGTCTGTTTATGAGTATTTCACGCTGAAGTCGTTATTTCAAAAAAAAAAATATAGAAAATATTTTAAAAAAGCGAATAACCAAATAAAATCATGTAAAATATGTGTTTTGTGATTATATATATATGCATAATGAACATGCCATACACGCGGAAAAACCAAATCGTTAACGAAGAACGGTATTTTTTGGACGGAATTTCTGATAGCAGTATTTGGTAACTCGTGTTTCTCACTAACACAGATGATAACATTTAACGGATGATACCTGAAAATCACCGTAGGTGGTCTGTAAAAAGGTCTGAGTTCGCCTGCGCCCGAAAGAGGCTGCGCCCGATAGAGTCTCGCCCGATAAATCGCGCCCGAAAGAGGGTGACCCTAAAAAGGGATGCGCCATTATACATAATGATATAGAAAAGATTATAAGACTCCCCGAAATGTACTCCTCATTCTCCTGTGAAGCACTGGCAATATACCAAGCGATCACATGGTTCATAGGAATGGACTCGGACAAGGGTTTAATCCTGTCGGACTCCAAATCTGCTCTGGAAGCGATAGAAAATCCAGCAACCAAAAACTCAATAATACATGACATACGTGAACTGATTAAAACAAGTAACCTAGACAATAATGAAATCACGCTCGCATGGATAGTATGGATACCCGCTCATGTTAGAATAAGTGGGAACGAAAAAGCTGATGTTGCTGCCAAAAGGGCCACTAAATTGGAGACTATCACCGAGACTAAAATTCCATACATCGATCTAAACAGAGCAACACATCACAAAAAAAGAGATCTACTGGAATAAGAGGTGGACCAACGATAGAAATAATAAAATAGCAGCTTGTCGGGACAATATATGGCAAATAGCAGCTCACCATAACAACAGAGCTCACAAACAATAATCACTCGCCTAAGAATTGGGTACACTAATATAACACACAGATACCTAATGGAAAAAATACCACCCCAGATATGCACATTCTGTTCGAGACAACAAGCATCAATCTCACACTGGTTCCTGGAATGTACACAGCTGGACCAACAAAGACTGCGGTGTAAAATCCCGGGCATACTCCATGAATGCCTGAACGACTCCGATAGAATAAATAAAGCAATCATGTTCCTAAAATCTATTGAAATATTAAAGTTAATATAAAATGTTAATATGAATTTGTCTTTAAGTGTATAAGTAATTTTGTTTGCTAATTTCATATTTCTATTGTAAAATAATAATAATATAGTTATGTATTGCGGTCGCTAATAACCTAGCTGTTGAAGCGAACTAAATTTAATATAAATAAATAAACTCACTTTTTTTTCCCAGCGTATGAAGATTTATCAGTTTCATTATTATCGAATGATATAATCTTTGAATTTGATTTTCCTACTTGTTTGACCAAGATGTGATTTTTCACAATCTGTGCAGATTATTCTATCTATGTATGTATATACCACTGTTATCGTAAATATTATTATTTTTTCTATTTAAAGTAAATATACTTTTTATTTGTCAAATTATTTTTAGTTTTTAACGCTACATTTAGTCCTTGTTTTTTAGTTATACCGGTTAATTTACTTGATTATTAATATTGTTATTATTTGGTTTTTCGCATACATATATATATATATATTTTTTTTGATTTGGATTTTATTTTGCAGATTAATTTATCTATTATTTGTTCATAATAGCCATTATTTTATGCCAAATTTTTTTAACAATTTTATTTCTATTTTTTTTTTTAGTTAAAGTCACATCGGAGTATTTAATAAATGTATATTATATTTATGTTGATTTTGGGTGATTTAATGTTTTACGAAAATTATACTATTAGTTGTTTCTTTTCTATATATGTATATGTTAATTTATCTTTTGTTTTAGTTATTATTGTACCTAAAACATTGGTTTTGTTATTTTCTTCTTTTTCCATAGTATATTTTGAATGTTTCTGTGTGTATTTTATTGAAATCGTTTATAATATTATTTTCATTTGATATTACTAATGCGTCATCTACATGTCTATTGTACATTTTCAATGAGTTCATTGAGTACTATATGTTTCAAGAGATCGTGACAAATGGCGGAAAATCACAAAATCACTGGCCGATTAATTGTTAATCACGATACCCTATCTAGGGTGACGACCGTAGATGATTATGATGTTTCAAGAACACAATCTTTTGGCTTTTTAATATCGATATTTCGCACATTCGGCCTCCGTTCCAAAAAGGTTTTCACATTCGATCACGTTATACTACTAGGCAAAGCAGTAATATTATGTACCCCCCCCCCCCCCATACGGAAAGATTATTAGAAACTTTTTAGAATATAAAACTAAAAATAGAAAAGAAACAGAACTTAGTCGTCGCCGATGTTCGTTTGAATTATTTATCTTAAAACGCTACTTTACAGACCCATACATCTAACTTGCTCCTTTGAATAAGTTCCGGGAAAATGCCCCCCATCTATTTATCTGAATGTTTTCAATTCTACTTTGAAGGTGTTACTTGTAGACCGTAAATGTTCAACTTTCTTATTTTCTCTCTCACGCATTTGGTTCTATATTTGACACCAACGTTCGGCCGATAATTTTTGCTAACAAGCGCTTCAGGAAGAATAATTCATACGTATATGTATTATTAGTATTTATTTGTATTAATCATCGTTACAAGCTGTTCATCAGTCTCTTCAACAGCAGCGTATTATTATATACTCGTATTTTCATCGCTGCTTCTGTATTTAAGCGAAGTTTAACCGTATAACAATGTATAAGGAAATAAACTGTATAGCACTCAAGTGACGTGGCACTAGCAACGAAACGGGTTTAGAAATTATGTAGCTGCGGATCATCAAGGGGCAATGAGGGAAAAAAGGAATAAAAAAATAAAGAATCTATAATAAATACATATTAAAAGACCATAACAGCAATGAAACGCGGATTAACTAAAATTAATTATATAAAGTAATCAATTATTTACAAATGCTGCGGTGTCTTCTAATAGCTGCGTATGCGCAGTGTGAACGAGTTGATTATTTCGTTTTGTACAGGGCTGTGTATTTGGCACTAATGATTGTAAATCGATACGCTTTTGTTGGCGAGTGCCGGCGTGAATTATTTGCAACAATTATTTTGGTAATTACAAAAACGTTCTGCCGGTTCAGATGGTTCGCTACACCAGCAGCAACTCTGGTGGCAGGATGTTGCAAAACCGGCAAAACAGCTATAAAACTAGATAAAACGGTTTCTTTCGAAGCAATGAAAAACTTCCAGAAGAATTAATTCAATTCTACAGTCTTTTGTGATGAAGTTATAAGAAGAAATTAGAACGGAGTCACATGAGCAGTTCACTCTATTTGCACCACCGTCAAAGAATCTACATTGTGCGCATGCAGCACTTTTCCCGATTGCTCTACCAAAATGCTCAAAGTTCCTGTTATTCTAGAGTATATTTACCACCGACACCTCTCCGCCGATATTAGTTTGCAGCGAATTTGTTTCCATCGCTCCGTCATCTTTAATTTCCTCTTATCTCGTTCTACATATTCCAACAAATCTACTTCGGAGTCAAAAGAATACCGCGAGTAACATTGATCGATTTCTTCCTATATTTTTCTCTCCTAAGTTTCTGCCCCTCTTTCCATAGCTGCTATTAGTACTTTCTCTACCTCCTTTATCGAATTCCTTTTACCTATAGTCCGTTCAACGAAAATGTGCCGATGGAAAAAAAGTCGATATAATTCGATATTTCAGCGTTGTTGCCGTGTGTTTAATATTATTCAAATTGAAATTTTTGTTTCTTTTCACAATTTAATTTTAATAATAATTTCTATTATTAAAAATTATATTACTTAAGTGAACTAAAACAACAAAAAGTGAACTTCCTACGATTTAAATGAACGTTTAATTTTGACTTAAAACCATAATTACTATTGGCAACATCGCAGCATTCTTAGTAGGTGGAGGGTAAGTGAATAATAAATGTCGAATTATATCGACTTTTTCCCATCGGCACATTTTCGTTGAATGGACTATAGTAATTCGGTTTTCTCCAGCTACTTCTTTTTTAATTCTATTATTTTTTTATCCTTCATCGTTACGTTACTTTCATTACGGTATGTCGCAGAGTTTATCTTCTAGTAGTACATTTTACATTAATTTTGACTCTTTCCTATGATCGATTTGTAGTAATTTTCGAATCTCTTACTATCTTACATTTCCTACTTCAATATTTTTGATTGTGTTTGCGTTATTTTAACTCTCCCAGTGGTGGCTAAGCTTTACTACTAATTGTTTGTTATTTGTTGTTTTGTTTTTTTAACTTTTGAGCTATACAGCGATTTCCAATGTTAAAACTTTGGTTTCTTCTATATATTTTTTTAACTGCACATTTTCAATATATAGTTTTGCAGATTTTCTAAAAAGTTATTTTTACTATCGATGAATAAAGTTGCAGCAAGTTAAGCAATTTGAATGAAACCCTGAGAATTTGCCTTGTTCTATTTCAGTAATCGGGTCGCTTAATAATATCCGTATCGCAAATGCTTCCGCGATACCTTTTATGCTGCTACATACGTTTAAGTGATTGCCTGTACTGTGATATAGTTCAAACAGACGAATATAAATAAATTATTACATCTGTTTTACTTTGATATTTTTTAAATCTTGAATTGGTCGTTCATGAGGCAAATACACACACACACACACACATATATATATATATATTTATTATACGCGATTTCTAAATTTCGCAACTGTTGAGAATGATGTTACTTGTAGTAGCGCAACCATCCTTCGTAATCAGTCTCTCCAAGTCGTGCTGAAGCGTTAACAACTATGTTTCTTCGGACCTGACCCTTTTCAGTGTAACTCTATTAAGAAATGGCAGCTGAAAATGATAGTTTCCTTTGTTATTTCTGAGTGTTGTTGCACGTAGGCCAGCACATTAGCTGACAACAGCGGGTTAATTATTCAAAAAGCACGTGGCAGTTGAATCGAGCGTTGTGGGCTGACAATTTCTAATAAAGCAACTTAGGACATTTAAAGTTTGTTTCACGGACAGATGACGCGGTCTTAAATTTTAAGTAGTTCGTTCGGTTTGGACGGTTACAATCGGATATTTGGGCGATATTATACAATCGCGATAAACACGTAGTCGGCAGAATTTCATGCAAATGAATTAGAACAAGTTTTTCGCTTAATCTTCACCGTTCTTCGTTGAATGGCCTCCCGTGTTAAATG
The DNA here is from genome assembly GCA_039619475.1 of Icerya purchasi. Lineage (NCBI taxonomy): Eukaryota > Metazoa > Arthropoda > Insecta > Hemiptera > Monophlebidae > Icerya > Icerya purchasi. The sequence goes on from CM077116.1 coordinate 227,503,355, forward strand.
GCACATTAGAAACAAATTAGTTTCAAAATTTCGCTCAACACCAGAAACAATGTCAGTCCCTTAGTAAATAGCTCATTTTGGTTTTCGCCTTCTACGTCGCCGTCACGTGACGTATAAACAACGTATTTCTTTATACGCCTCTGTCCACCATTTAATTATTCGTGCTACAAATTACAAGTTAATTCTTCCATTTTTAACTCTTTTTTTTTCCTTCCATTATCATTGTAACGTTTAATGATGAATTGACTCGCTACTGAATGATTGGACATACGGGCAAATACCTCCGGTTGTTTTCAATTTTTGTTTCATTTTATTTTTTAATAAGGGTTACAACAATAGATGTATCAGTGCCTCTTCACCCTCATTAAGATTGGCTATGCTAATCGTTTGATATGTGAAAGAAAACCAAAAGAAAAACGATCGTTGGAGTTTTATTTTTTAAAGTCTTTTTTTTTTCTGTTCTTCGACTTGGGTGATGTACAAAAAAAAGTGATTATTAATAATAATAATAATAATAATAATAATAATAATAATAATAATAATAATAATAATAATAATAATAATAATAATAATAATAATAATAATAATAATAATAATAATAATAATAATAATAATAATAATAATAATAATAATAATAATAATAATAATAATAATAATAATAATAATAATAATAATAATAATAATAATAATAATAATAATAATAATAATAATAATAATAATAATAATAATAATAATAATAATAATAATAATAATAATAATAATAATAATAATAATAATAATAATAATAATAATAATAATAATAATAATAATAATAATAATAATAATAATAATAATAATAATAATAATAATAATAATAATAATAATAATAATAATAATAATAATAATAATAATAATAATAATAATAATAATAATAATAATAATAATAATAATAATAATAATAATAATAATAATAATAATAATAATAATAATAATAATAATAATAATAATAATAATAATAATAATAATAATAATAATAATAATAATAATAATAATAATAATAATAATAATAATAATAATAATAATAATAATAATAATAATAATAATAATAATAATAATAATAATAATAATAATAATAATAATAATAATAATAATAATAATAATAATAATAATAATAATAATAATAATAATAATAATAATAATAATAATAATAATAATAATAATAATAATAATAATAATAATAATAATAATAATAATAATAATAATAATAATAATAATAATAATAATAATAATAATAATAATAATAATAATAATAATAATAATAATAATAATAATAATAATAATAATAATAATAATAATAATAATAATAATAATAATAATAATAATAATAATAATAATAATAATAATAATAATAATAATAATAATAATAATAATAATAATAATAATAATAATAATAATAATAATAATAATAATAATAATAATAATAATAATAATAATAATAATAATAATAATAATAATAATAATAATAATAATAATAATAATAATAATAATAATAATAATAATAATAATAATAATAATAATAATAATAATAATAATAATAATAATAATAATAATAATAATAATAATAATAATAATAATAATAATAATAATAATAATAATAATAATAATAATAATAATAATAATAATAATAATAATAATAATAATAATAATAATAATAATAATAATAATAATAATATAATAATATAATAATAATAATAATAATAATAATAATAATATAATAATAATAATAATAATAATAATAATAATAATAATAATAATAATAATAATAATAATAATAATAATAATAATAATAATAATAATAATAATAATAATAATAATAATAATAATAATAATAATAATAATAATAATAATAATAATAATAATAATAATAATAATAATAATAATAATAATAATAATAATAATAATAATAATAATAATATAATAATAATAATAATAATAATATAATAATAATAATAATAATAATAATAATAATAATAATAATAATAATAATAATAATAATAATAATAATAATAATAATAATAATAATAATAATAATAATAATAATAATAATAATAATAATAATAATAATAATAATAATAATAATAATAATAATAATAATAATAATAATAATAATAATAATAATAATAATAATAATAATAATAATAATAATATAATAATAATAATAATAATAATAATAATAATAATAATAATAATAATAATAATAATAATAATAATAATAATAATAATAATAATAATAATAATAATAATAATAATAATAATAATAATAATAATAATAATAATAATAATAATAATAATAATAATAATAATAATAATAATAATAATAATATAATAATAATAATAATAATATAATAATAATAATAATAATAATAATAATAATAATAATAATAATAATAATAATAATAATAATAATAATAATAATAATAATAATAATAATAATAATAATAATAATAATAATAATAATAATAATAATAATAATAATAATAATAATAATAATAATAATAATAATAATAATAATAATAATAATAATAATAATAATAATAATAATAATAATAATAATAATAATAATAATAATAATAATAATAATAATAATAATAATAATAATAATAATAATAATAATAATAATAATAATAATAATAATAATAATAATAATAATAATAATAATAATAATAATAATAATAATAATAATAATAATAATAATAATAATAATAATAATAATAATAATAATAATAATAATAATAATAATAATAATAATAATAATAATAATAATAATAATAATAATAATAATAATAATAATAATAATAATAATAATAATAATAATAATAATAATCAAATCAAATCAAATCAAATCAAATCAAATCAAATCGTTTATTATTACTATTACCTTACATTTCCCATCTATGCGCATATTTGCGCGAGCGATGGGTATTTGAAAATAAAAAATACAACAATTTTACAATTTTTAAACAAAATATGAAAGTAAAATACTAAAATAAAGTGGAATACATTAAATTACATTAGCGTAGCGCGTGCATCTGGATTAAATGAAGGGAACTGAAACGGTTTTCCAAACAAAGTCCAAGTTTACAAACGAAATTAATCTAATTAAATAGCTAAATAATTAAATAATATAAATTAAATCTAACCGGAAATATAATATTAAACGCCAATTTGAAGATGATAATCATGTCAAACGTAATTGGAACTTTCTGTAAAATAATTCGTTAAGCATTTGCGTCTCTTCTTATAGTTTTTAAGATTTTCTATGACGTGATCCGGTAGTAAATTATAAAGTAAAGGAGCCATGTAGACCATTTGTATTTTGGAATGGTATTTATTGAAATTAGGTACCACTGCTATTTCCCTACCAGAGCTTCTGGTTTTACCCTCCTTATATAAAAATGTAAATTCCTCTCTGTTTTTAATCATATAAAGTAGTACCTGAATCTTATATAAAATTCTTATGTTCAGGAAATTGTATTTGCAACTGATGTTACTGTCTTTGTTTATGAGCTTAAATATCCTGTTTTGCAAAATGTCCAGTTGTCTTCTGTTATATTCAGCTACTTTCCCCCAGTGCATTAGTCCATAGGTAAGGACCGGTAGGTATAGTGATTGGTATAATCGATAGATATGGTTTCCTTTGAAAAATTCTCCCAAGTAATAAAAAATGTAATTTAACTTTCTAATAATAATATAATAATAATAATAATAATAATAATAATAATAATAATAATAATAATAATAATAATAATAATAATAATAATAATAATAATAATAATAATAATAATAATAATAATAATAATAATAATAATAATAATAATAATAATAATAATAATAATAATAATAATAATAATAATAATAATAATAATAATAATAATAATAATAATAATAATAATAATAATAATAATAATAATAATAATAATAATAATAATAATAATAATAATAATAATAATAATAATAATAATAATAATAATAATAATAATAATAATAATAATAATAATAATAATAATAATAATAATAATAATAATAATAATAATAATAATAATAATAATAATAATAATAATAATAATAATAATAATAATAATAATAATAATAATAATAAAAT